>CM042697.1:142944518-144194384 GCA_023614405.1 Avena insularis
CCTTTTCCTTTTATAAATAAGACCGGCAAATATTCAAACAGTAATAACTTTTGATTGGAGACTCCGATTGACCCAATTTCAATTGCGTTGGATAGAGGACAACAAGGGCAAATATTGATTATCACCAAGTGGGAGTGTATCAATTAATATAATGTGAGATACCTCACTTGGTGAGAAACCGAAAACCGCATAAATCAAAATCGCAACAAGATACATATGGGAGATCCGATTTTGATGAACAAGAGCTTGTTATGGAGATTACCACAAGCTCTATATCCTCACATGGATAAGACCAAATAACAACCAAATACGATGATGCAAGTATGCAAAGGTTTGAACTCTCTCCGAACGATGTGAACGAATTACTCATACGAGAGTCCCTCTTGATAGTACGGTTATCTATCCTAAACCCGGTCACACACACAACGTCAGACCGGCAAAAGGGAAAACCTATCAAGATTATACCTTTGCCCTGAACATTCCACTTGAGCTCGATGTAGACGAACTTTACCGTCTCAAGATGGAACGCCTTTCTTCATCCCTCATCATCGATCCATGATCACCGAGGATGGCAAGCCACAAACATGAGATCTTCTATATATGGCGCATTTTGAGCTTGCACAACACATCTTCTTCTCATTTCATCGACCTTGAAGCCACCACATGCTCCAAGCGATGCCAATGGACAAATCCTAGAAGTATAACTTAATGATTGTCATTAATTACCAAAACCACACATGGGGCACATATGTTCTTTCAACCGGGGACGAAGAGGATCGGCGGAGCTCTGCCGACGGATGAGGAAGCGAGGAGCGATGCCGAGATCACGGGCGTGACCGTGAGGACCTGCTGGACATCGTCGACCACCTCACCACCTCGGTAACCCACTAGAACGCCGTCAAGCTTCACCACCTGACTGCGTCGCCGCCGCTCGCCGTCATCGTCGCGTCAACGCTACCACCAGGTAAGCAGCATCGACCACGCCCGTTAGATCTGCAATCAATGGCGTAGATTAGATCTTTTAATCGAAAGGGTACCAGACACTTAGATCACGCCGCATGGCACGCTCGCGTCAGCACACCGCTTCAGCGCCGCGTCAGATGGATCAGACCAATCCGGGGCCGCCACTTGGCAATAACAGATCTATGTTGTTTTTAAATAGGCAGAAAACATTATAAACTTGCGAAATTCATAGTAAATAGACTACTTGTCCAATAATTACAAATAATATGTCATTGGATTGCTAAAATTATGTAAAACACAGATCTGTAATAAAATCGCAAGTTTACTGCAGTAGTATATGTGTAGATTTTAATCTCTAGATTGGAGTATTTAATTCATAGAAAAATAATTAAAACTCCATTTTAGTTGATTCTTGTTGCATTGACTTTGTCTCTTCGTTGCCTACTGTCTAAAATTATAAAACCTTGCTTAGGATCTTTAGATCTGTTTCGTGATAGATTAGAAGTTTGGATCTTCTTATGAGCAAATAAAATAAAGTAATAACCCAATTTGTTTAAAATCTATGGGAAATTATTACTAACAACATCCCCAACACATTAGGAACCCTGAAAAAAATACCTTGGTCGAAATTAGAACTCATTCTTGCATATTACCATGTTGCATGCATGCATATTATTTCTGTGACTTGTTTTTGTGCAAGTAGTGATTAGATCTATGTTTGTGTTTTTGTTAGATTGTTCGGAGTGCGCCAAGAAGTATTGTTATGTAGATTGCTGCTCGGATCAAGACAAGTTACACCACTTGTTAATATTTTTGTCCCAGTTTTGTCTATGCATGTTTTGATCTATAAATTCTATAGAGTGCATGTGTAGGATGTTATGGTAGAATTTTTCCTTAGTATTATTTTGCAAGTGCGATGATTTTGTAGTATGCCATGAGTATCTCTATACTTAGGATTTTTCCCTCCTAATAGGTTATCCCTGTTTTTGCTAAGTCCTTGCTATTCTATATATATAAAGTACTATTGGGAGGTTTGAAAGACAAGGAATTTTTCTAAGTATAAAGGCTCTCTTGAGCGATCTTTTCTTCTCAAATCCACTTCAGAATAAAACTAAGTTTTCTTCTGGGAGGAATGGTTGTCGGGTCAACGAGTGGAATTTGGTGGAGGACGGCCGCCCAGAAATCAAAGAAGTCTGCCATGTTTCAGAATTCAGAAGCTTCCAAGTGCAACCATAATACATATGGGCTCTGTCTTGGCCTAGTACTTAGTGGGAAACCACACTGGGGTACCAAAATTTGGAGGTTCTTGGCACGGTTGGATCCAGTTGGTAGAGGGACTACTAAGGGAAAGCCTCACCATGGTCTTATCTGTAAAAGGACTTGGTCGTGGATTATGGGTAAAGTGCACAAACTCTCGAGAGTATTGCAATCTGACCGATCAGCCGAGTTCACGGAAAAGAACACTTGAGCATTTGAAGGACGAAGCCTCTGAAGGATCTTCCTCTCTCTCTCTCTTTCAAAACTTAAAGTTTTCTAAAACCCATGGCGTGAGTCATATCGCCAATGGATGGGATTTTGGGGACTTGGTGAGTAATATCCAAGTGTTAGGTTGTTTGGAAACTTGGTGAGTAATATCCTCGTGCGCCATTTGACCATATATTACTTAAGTAAATGCTTACAAAGTAGGAAAACTTTCTCTCTCTTTTCTCCATACTTAGAGAAAACTAGCTTTGTGCAAATGAACTCCACATCCTAAATTAGCCTTGCATGTAGTGTTAGTCTTTTCTTTCCTTGGTGTAATTTGCAATACATTTAAAGTGTTGGCCCAACTTGTTGGTTGCACGTCTTATGTGCAGAATTCGTAGATTGAAAGGTGCATAGGGATCGCGAGTCTACACTCAACAATCCTGGAGAGTTGATGGACTCAAGCTATTTATGTTTCCGCTGTTATTTGAGCTAGCTTTATGCTAAGAAAATTTGTAATAATTTCATACTCTGGATTCCTCGGGTAATAATGACATTGTGTTTTACATGATATTCATCGACTGTGAGTGCTAGCTATTGATCCAGGGACTAGCATGTAGATCACAGGGACTTAAACGATCCAAGGTCACAACACTGCCAAACTTCAAACAAGCATTGGAAGTGCCAAGAAGGTACCTGAAAACCCAATGAATAGCCTTCCAATGTTCTTTACCAGGATTAGCCATGTATCTACTTATCAAACTCATAGCGTATGATAAATCAGGACGAGAATAAACCATGTCATACATCAAAGAACCAACATCACTAGAATATGGCACCTTTGACATGTACTCAAACTCTTCATCAGTAGTAGGACATTGTGAAACTGACAATTTAAAATGAGGATCAATAGGAGTACTAAGTGACTTGGCACCATACATTTTAAAACGATGAAAAACTTTATTAATGTAACTTTGCTTACTAAAAAAACTAGTTTTTCTATCTCGGGTAATCTCCATACCCGAGATCTTCTTAGCAGCACCAAGATCCTTCAGCTCAAACTCACTACTTACGTGTGCCTTCAAAGTAGTGATTTATTTCATGCTCTTGGCAGCAATTAACATATCATTAACATATAACAACAAGTATATAGGTGATCCATCAACAAACTCAATGTAAACACAACTAATATCATATCCATACCTCTCAAAACCATGTGAGATCAAAAATGAATCAAACCTTTTATACCATTATCTTGGAGATTGCTTTAAGCAATAAAGAGTCTTCTTTCATTTGCACACAAAATCCTCTTTACTAGGCACTAAGAACCCTTCTGGTTGGTCCATGTATATTTCCTCCTCAAGCTCTCCATGCAGAAAAGCAGTCTTGACATCTAGCTGCTCAAGCTCAAGATCACCCATAGCCACAATGCTAAAGAAAGTGCAAATGGAACTATGCTTTACAACTAGGGAGAACACATCATTATAATCAATACCTAGAATCTTGTTGAACCCTTTTCTACCAACCTTGCCTTATACCTTGAAGGATCTTTAGGAGACAAATCTTCCTTTTTCTTGAATATCCACTTGCAGGGGACCGCCTTCTTTTGTTTAGGCAAGCGCACAAATCCCATTTTTCTCAAGTTACTGCATCTCTTCTTGTATAGCAAAAACCCACTTATCGCGGTCAACTGATGCAATGGCTTCATTATATGTAGCAGGTTCAGAATCGTTCTCCACATGTTCAGCACAACTCAAAGCATAATGAACAAGATTACACTTTTCAATTAAACGAGGAAGAGGACCTTTGTTATGCCTTGGTCTATCAGCAGCAATGGACTCATGTGGTTGCAGCAAAAACAGTAGGTGAGTGCTGAACAATAAAATCATCTATGTTTTCCTCATGTGTATCTTCAAGAATAGCATTATTATCAACAATTTCAACAGTTTTCCGTAGGTTATCCACCTGCACACTTACTCTATCCACTTCAACAGAAACAGGAGAGGGATCTGATGGCAAGCTGTCATGATAAATAACGGATTCATTGAAAACAATTTTCCTACTCAATATAACCTTTTTAGTTTTAGGATTTCATAATTTATATGTTTTAACTCTTGAACCATGACCAAGGAATATGCACTTAACAGCTCTAGGCTCTAACTTTCCATTATCAACATGAGCATATGTAGTGTAACCAAAATCTCTCAACTGTGAATAACCAACAGGAGAACCTGACCATACCTGAATGAGAGTTTTCTTCTCAAGTGGAATAGAATGTGACCTATTGATGAGGTAGCACGATGTGTTGGCTGCTTCTGCCTAAAAACGCCTGCCATACCTGCATTGGACAATATACAGCGAACCCTCGAGATGATGGTTTTATTCATGCGCTTAGACACGCCATTCTGCTGAGGAGTATAAGGGATGGTGTGGTGTCTGATCATACCATAGTACTATAAAAATCCTCAAACTCATTAGAATAGGATTCCATACCATTATCACTACGTAGTATTTTTATCTTCCTTTCAGTTTGCACCATTCCTTTCCACTTCTTAAAAGCATAAAAACATCATATTCATATTTTAGAAAATATGGCCATACTTTTCTTGAGTAGTCATCAATTATACTAAGCTGTAATTAGCACCACCAGTAGAAGTCTTACAGGAAGGTCCCCATACATCACCATGCATATGAACTAATATGCCTTTGGTGGTATGAGCAGAAGCATTGAATTTAACTACTTTATGCTTACAAAAAATGCAGTACGTGCTCACAGAACTCAAACTTACTCAAGTTGCAACCATCAATCATCTCTCTCTTTAACAATTATGCCATGCCATGTTCACTCATATGCCTAAGATGCATATGCCACGGATTAGTTTGACCACAATCATCAGAATCATTACTAGTAACAGCAGGAGCAATACCAGGAAAAATGCTACCTCTAAGAATATATAATTTAGCATAACTCATATCACCTATCATGTGAATAAGAGAACCTTTTGATACATTTAGAAGTCTATGCCCACCGGCATACTTGTACCCGTCAACATCCATGGTACTTAGTGAGATCAGATTTCTGGCCATGCTTGGTATGTGCTTTACCTCAGTCAATGTGTGTGTCATGCCATCATGTGTCTTGATCTTAACAGATCTAACGCCAACAATATGACAAGGGTTGTTATTCCCCACATGCACAAAATCTCTAGTTTGCACAGACTCATATGAAAGAACCAACCTCTATTACCGCAAATATGAAATGAACATGCAGTATCAAGTATCCATTCACCATCACGAGAAGCACAAGCAGCAAAAACGGCTAAACATTCACCATCATAACTCTCACCAGAAACAACAACAAGCTTACCAGTACCTTTATACTTATCTTTTGGTTGGTAAGTTTCGTTCCTTTTCTCCTTATTCTGCAGCTTCCAACAATCATCAATAAGGTGATTAGTATTTTTACAATACCTACAAAACTTGTCCTTTCCCTTGGACTTTGAATGACCTGTTTTCTCTTGTATCTATTTTCGTAGTTGTTATTCCTCTGCTCGGTCCTATCACGAATCTACAGAGCTTCAGCCTTAGATGATGACCCATCTGCCTACATCATAGTTTTCATCTTTTCCCTTTGTTTGAGGGTCTCATGTACTTTGGCAAGGGTTAGTTCATCACGGCTCAACAATATTATATGAAGGAAATTTGTATAGGAACTAGGAAACGAGCATAAGAGTAGAATACCTAAATCCTCATCATCATATTTTACTTCCATATACTACAAGTCTGAAACAATCTCTTTAAAAACAAATAATTAACTCATTACCGATCCACCTTCTTGCAGCCTATGCGAGAATAGCTTCATCTTCACATGCATATTACTAGTTAGATATTTTGACACGCAGATCATTTCCAGTTTAATCCACAGGGATGTAACAGATTTCTTCGCCAACACTTCCTACAAAATATTATTGGACATATGAAGTTGAATCAAACACAAATCCTTATGGTCCTTCTTCTTCTATTCGTCGGCCTACCTCTTTGCATCCTTTACGAATCCAACCAGCGCTTCATCAAGAACAGGAAGTTTGGGTGAGAATCGGTTGCATCTTCACCTACCACAAGGAGAATCCTGTGATGTAGTCCAGCTGTGGTAGATCGAACTGCAATGAAGACATGTACCAAAACCTAGATTGGAACCTAGGGATCTGATAAAACTTGTTATAAGCGCGAAAATAAGGTAATTAAAAACAAAAAAATCATAGCAAGAGGACACATATTTAACGTGGAAAACCTCTCCAACAAAGAGAGAGAAAACCATGGGCGCCAGCCAGCAAAACTTCACTATAAGGAGAGTGTTTACACAATGTCGGGTATTTTCACAGATACAACTTATCCCAGCCAATGGCTTACAAGAGGTATATATAGCGGTAGAAACATAGGTCTTCAATGGTCCGTACCAAGTGAAAGGACCGACTTTGGTCGACTAGAGGGGGTGATTAGGCGACTACCAATTTTTATATTTTTAATCAAGTTTAGGCTTTGCAAGAAGTAAGGTTCTCTAGAGATGCAGCTAGATGAATAATACTATATGATAGAGAACAAAAAGTATCAAAGTGGTAAAGGACAAGAAGTAAAGGTGAGGAGCGAATAAACCATAGTGGAGACAAGGCGATGTAATTCCCGTAGTTCACTTCCAAGGAAGCTACGTCTATGTTGGAGAGGTGTCGGGGCCACACAAGGTCACCCGAGCGCCACGAAGGCCTCACCTTCTTCTTTGGTGAGCTCCACCACAAAGGCGGGGTCACGATACACTAACCGTTGACGTTGAAGGAACCAACCGAAACCTGCTTTACAACAAGGTTGAGAGCAGTCTCCACAACTTAATTGGAGTGTCCTCAATGACATCATAGATCTTCACAACGCATGCCTAAACTCTGAGGATGTCCTACACTGTCTAGGGTTCCAAAAACACAAGAGTAACAAGATCCACACGAGATGGGTGGGGGATCAAGATTCCTTTGGTGGAAGTGTAGATCTAGGTCACCTCTCCTACTCAAAAGATCAAGAGGTTTGAGTGGATAGGGAGAGATATCTAGGAAGATTGAGCTCTTGTATTAATGGAGGAGAGAGAAAATTGAGAGATATATGGGGGATGAAGAAGGGGACCTTAAATAGACCCCTTCAAATCAAACCGTTGCCAGGTTCTACGACACCACCGGTACTACCGATGGAAGCTAGAACTTCCGGTCAGGCACATTCCAATGGCTCGAAAGCTGTAGGAACTGCCTCAAAGTATGGGCCAGAAGTACCGATTGAGAGCGAGATAAAATTTTGACCGGTACTACCATCCAAACTTCTAATGAATTCCGCTAAATAACACTCTCAAATCAGAGAGGGTACTGAGTTGAGGTGTGGCCTCATCGGAAATGGACTGGAGCTAGGCCTGGAAGTTCTGGGTCGTGAAACCCCCTGACCGGAACTACCGACGGCTCGTCGACACTACCGATAACAGGTACCAGAGGCACGGGTCCTAGGAAGTGAGAAGGCATTACCATCCGGAAGTTTCGTTCAGAGATAAATGATACTTTCGGCTGATACTACCGGTCAACTTCTAACCCAAGTTCCGATAAATAGACACCCCCAAACTAGTAAGCTAACTGAAAGCTTCCCAGGGGCATCGGAACTTGTCCAGTACTTGTGTCGGTACTACCTCTGACGCCATCCCCGCAAATACCTATGGGCGGAACTACCAGTGCATAATCGGTACTTCCGGTTAGAGTAGAAAATACCTCGAAACCTCAAATGGATCGCTCTTTCGCTGAAAAATGGGAAGGTTGTGGAGGTGCAAATATGGTTTGTGCAAGATAAGTGATTCCCCACATCCTTCCTAGGTGGATCCTGTCTTGATAGTACAACCTCCTAAAACAAAAAAATAAAGAGAAATGCAAAACAAGAAGCACCATCTTCATGAGTCTTCAAGACATGAGTTCACGCAGCAATGTGCACATGAATAAATCCTGCAACTTGGGCACATGATTAAACCACCAATGGAGTTGTCATCAACACCAAAACACTTAGATATATAAATGCCCTTTTAATCTTCCCCTTTTTGGTGTTTGATGACAACCCCATAAGATTTTCTTAGATAAAGTAAATGAGGTACAAATTTTTTGCATAGTAAGAGAGGCTCCCCCTAGATGTGTGCATGAGATGAAATTTTCTTATGGAATGCAACATACACACACAAGGATAGACTCCCCCTTAACATTACAAAAACTAGACAAGTGCAACGATACATGATTAACATGGTAGGGTTATACCTTTGCACCAACAAACATATGGTGAAAGACAATAGATTGGGCAATAACATAGATAACTCCACCATATACAACCAACCACAAGAATACCACATATATATCAACAAAGATACCATAGCACATAGTCTCATACATAGAGTATCACAAATAACAAGGTCCACAAGCACATAAATAGAAAAAAGAATGTACACGAGCATAAAAGGATCAAAGGAAGAACGAGCGCATGACATATCCCATGCAAATCCCGTAGCATCCTAATAGACATCTATCCTCCTTTGGCATCAGGACGCCATAGACCAAACCACGCACCCAAACCACCAAGATACGGAGAGGGAGACTCGGGGTTCCAGGTGGCATGGACCCATATGGATGGCGGAGGCCCGGTGATGGTGTATTGATCTTCATCTTCATTATCAGTCCACTCGCAATTCTCGCCCACCCATTGATCCTTGAGTATTGTGATAGAGCTCAATTCTAGAGATACATCAATGTCGAGCTTTCTCATGATGGCCTTTTCCCTCTTGACATTGTGTCTCCTATCCACATAATCTTGGTAATCACGGTCTTGCATGAAGCAAAAAGTCTTCTTGATCTTCCTCATCAAGACCTTGGCCCACGAGGACTGCCTCTCTAGCTTGGGGGCCGGAGCATACCCCTCATGACGTCATCACTAGCCATAAACTGTCCTACAGCCTCAGCCTTCCAAATGGCAGCCTCCTTTTCCTCTTGAGTCCTAGGCTTCTCGTGTTTTTGCACACGAAGTAATTTCTTCTCATGGATGGTGAAGCCATCCTTAGGAAAGCGAGTGTGGGTGGCTTGCAGCCACTTGGCATTGATGAGAGTATGAATATAGGGAGCATAGGGGCAAGACCTATTCTCAATCATGTCAAGCCAATTATCATTGTATAGGTAATCCATCACATCAAGCCTCTCAATGGAATCCTTGTGAAGATATTTTTGTAGCATGAGGTCAATTTGGAAAGCATGGATCTGATTAAAGTTACCTGCCTTGGGAGCAATAATGTTTTGATACACATGGCACATGATGTCGTAGACTGGAAGAAGGTGGGCACTCTAACCATCGACTCCCCATCCTTAAATATAGAGAGGTTCCAAAACATAAATAGCTGAGGCCTTGTCCCGATGGAATTTCCACCCATTAGCCTTGACGCCTGCTTGAATAGGACACCCAATAAGATCCACCAACTCAGACCACTCAGCAGTAAATAGCTGGTTATGAGTCATCGACTCCATGGTCACATCTATAGGGTCAGAATCCATGTGGAGAGTGGAGTATAACTGAGCAATGGCCCTCTCATCAAAGTTCTGACGATGCTGCATAATCCTGAGCATCCCAAACTTCCTGCACATGTCAAGAGCTTCACTAAAGTAAGCAATCTTCCTATCCATATGGCCCACATTGATATGATTTTGAGGGGAGACAACTTACTTCTTGGGAAGATACATTTCAATATAGATATCCTCTTGCCGAGCTATGTGAAAGGAAGGATGTTCAGTGTGACAGTGATGAGGAATAAGATAGGGATATTTACTGCGAAACTCTTCATTAGCTTCCTAAGGCCACTTGGAGATATTATTCTTGTTGGCTGTGAGTGCCTTGGTGACTTGCTTCTTGGAGGAAGTAGTCGTTCTCTTCCCTTCGTCCTCAACTGCATGACGGGCTGCTGCTGTGACACCCCTAGTTTCACTAATGGTAACTAGGATTTGTTTGTGTATTCATGAGCATTGATGACCCACAAGTATAGGGGATCGCAACAGTCTTCGAGGGTAGTATTACCCAATTTATTGATTCGACACAAGGGAACCCAAAGAATACTTGCAAGCCTTAACAACCGAGTTGTCAATTCAGCTGTACCTGGAAATAGTTCTTGCTCACAAAAGTTTATCAGTAGCAACAGTTTTGTAGTAGGAAAAGCAAAGTAACAACAGCAATAGAACAAGAGCAATAGTAACAATAGCAGCAAACAATAGGATATGAGCGCGGTAGGCATAGGGATGGACGGGCGTTGCATGGACAAGTCTAAACATGTAACTTCAAGATCTAGGGCAATTGCAGATAAATAAGATAAACCATCCAAGTACTATACAATCATAGGCATGTGCTCCATATATAGTCATGTGTTCTCGCAATGAGAACTTGCACAACATCTTTTGTCCTTCCAGCCCATTGCAGCGGGGCCTCAAGGGAACTACTGGCAATTAAGGTGCTCCTATTAATAGAGCACCGAAGCAAAGAATTAACACTCCGTGAACACATGTGATCCTCACATCACAGCCATCCCCTCAGGTTGTCCCAATTTCTTTCACTTTGGGGCCTTTCGATCCAGACAATGATATGTGTACACAACTTGTAGATAAGATCACAAACAATACTATCATAATGAATCAATAATAAGTTCAGATCTGAGATCATGGCACTTGGACCCTAGTGACTAGCAGTAAGCACAACAAGTTGCAACAAAGTCAAATAGCACTAATAGAGATACTGGGCACCATGCCCTAACAATCTTATTCGATTACATGATAGAACTCATCCAATCCCTACCATCCCCATAGCCTACAGCGGGGGATTACTCACTCATGAATGAGGGAAACATGGATGGTTGATGGAGAGGCGTTGGTGATGACGATGGTGATGATCCTCTCCAAATTCCCCATCCCGGCAGGGTGCCAGAACGGAGTTTCTGGTTCCGAATCACGGTTTCTGGTGGTGGCGGCACAGCGGAAATCTTTATGGAAAAACGTCGAACCCCCTTGAGTTTTTTAGGTCATAAGGCATCTTATAGGCGAAGAGGGAGGCCGAGGGTGTGCCTGGGGCGTCAACACCCCCTCCAGGCGCGGCTAGGACTGGCCCGCGTGGCTGGGGTGTGTGGCCTCCCTAGGGCCCCAATCCGTCTCGTACTCTGGCTCCGTGAATATTCTGGTGAAATAGGATTTTTGGCATATTTTCCGGGATTTTTCCTGATAGTTGATTTTCTGCACAAAAACTAGACACCAAGGTAATTCTGCTGAAAACAGCGTCAGTCCGTGTTAGTTTTATCCAAATCACATAAGTTTAGAGGAGAATTGGATGTATCAACTCCCCCATGCTTAGCTTATTGCTTGTCCTCAAGCAATTCAGTTGAAAACTGCGTGCGATAAAAGAACTTTCACAAACACATTTGCTTCATATGATGTATATATTCTCAGCACAGGAGTAGATACTTAGACAATTCATAATAAGGAGTAGTCTACTCAATAGTCATTGCAAGCTATGTAGAGATTCCAAATTAATAATAATAAATAGCATTAAACATAAACATAAGCAACTTGCAATGCTCATAAAAAGGTATGATAGAGTGGTATCTCGCTTGCCTTTGTTTTTAGAGCACAAAATAGATGCCAAGACACCTCTGAAATTCAAGTGAAGACTAGAAGTAAAGATATCAGAGATACAAGCATCAAAGTCATAAAAAAATTAACCAAGTTTTGAAACAAGCACATTACACTAAGAATGACAACTATGCTCTCAAGAAGGTGCTCATAGAATAAGTGGTGACTCAACAAGGAAGTGAAAAGGTTTTGAACAGTTTGAAAGGCTTCCAAATGCTGAAAGTATGGTACTCATTAGCTTTGAGCTCTCATTGCCCCTATCATAGGCATCTTTAAATGATTAAGGTGAAAGTGAGGTCCAATATGAGTTATATGCTTGAAAAACCATAAACTGGAAATCTCATGTCCCTTGAGTATGAGGGCCGCTCCTCATTCTACTCAAATTTAGTTACCGGTAAGTTCTTGTCATAGTAAATACATGTGTATCATAGAGAACCGCCAACAGGGTACCCCTTGCACATGGTACAGCAGCTATCCCATAACCAAAATGACAAGGCAAGCACACAATGAGCATCTCAGCAATCTTCTTATTTTCCATGGGAAAATGGCGCCTTTTCTATCTTTCCTCTTTTCAATGTGTGTCTCTCTTCTTCTTTTTTATAATAAGAAAGCTTCATATATTGCTCATTATAGTTATGCTGCAAGTTTCCACCATGATTAGGCATGGCTTAGGCTAGTAGCCCAGGAGTTTCTCTAACACATATACATAACTCCATGGACTTACAAGATCCCCTTTTATTTCACACCGACGATATCCGCAAACAAAAGAGCATGATATCAACTAGGTATATATTTACAGGTGTTGAAAGCGTTCCCCGTGACAGCACGACTCTGCTAACTCCTAGCCTATAATTTGCAAGCATATAACTTTCATGGACAGGTCACAATGGTTCAGGTTTATTAAGTGCAAGAAATAAAGTGTGCCATCAAGTTCATGAGAGCTTTACTAACTAACTTTCTCAAAACAGTCAAACATTTTATTTGGAAGAAAACAAGGCATAATGAATATGCACGAAATAGCAAATGATGATAGTAGGTAGGTATGGTGGACACTGTTGGCAATATTGGTTTTGGGGAGTTGTATTCACAAGTAGAGCTCATACTCAGTGCAAGTGAAGGCTAGCAATAGAGAGGGGGCAACAAACGAGAGAGCAATAGCTGTCATAATCATGCTTGCAACAAAACATGACTAATTATGGCATGAAAGTGATACAAGAACTCTGAGGCAAAATAAATCATCGAGGCTTACTGACTATTGTTTAGTCATATGCATGCGTGAGCATGTGCCAAGTCGATTCACATGCATCATTCAGAGGAGGATACCACAATATCATACCAAATTATGAATAAAACAATGCAAGCAAACATTCATATGACATGCTACAAACTATTAGCAAGACGGAGCTAATCATAAGAGAGCAAGAACTACTAAGCATCCATAAATAACATAAACCTTACATGAACAGACTAAGCATGCTCACAATGATGAGTATATGTACAAAATGAAAACAAATAGAGTTCGCTACCAGCCTCTTACCACACCTAAAGTTGTCTTGATATTCATTATTGCCCTTCACTTGTGTGACTTAAATAATAACATGAAACCAAACTCCACTGAGAACTTCCGAACCCTGCAAAGAACTTCACAAAACCAAAGAAGAACAACAAATATTTTTGGTGTTTTCGATTTTTTAAAGCAAGCACACAAAGCAAAACCAAACAAAGCAAAATATTTTTGGATTTTTTTATTTTAAGGCAAACCAAAGCTAAAAAGCAAAGAAACAAGCCAAGAGAAACAAAGAAAATATTTTTGGTATTTTGTGTTTTGGAAAAGCAGAAACAAAAACCAAAAAGAAAGCGAAACAATGGATATACAAAGAACCAACGAAACATGATATATAGATGAGTGTGATGTCGGTGTACCTCCCCCCAAGCTTAGGCTTTTGGCCTAAGTGGGGCTCAACTCCATGGTGACCAAGAAGGTGTACCTCCGTAGTACGACGAAGAGGCCCCTTCGTCCTGGTATGAGCTCGAGGACGCCTCTATGAAGTGCACGGAGGGGTCGTATAAGGGCGCGTCCCCCTGGTAGTGTCCGTGGAAACCACGAATGTGAAGCTGCTCGTACATCTGCTCCTTGTTGCGCGACAAAGGTCCCTGGGAAATATAGAACAAAGTGGTTTGGGGCAGAGGAATCTCTCTCTCTCTCTCTCTTCCCCATCAGTAAACATCATCCTATAAAACAAATTGTCAAGGGTAGAGCTAGTAGTGAGAAACTGATGCGCTTTCATGGCAGCAAGATCAAGCCTCTGAGGGGACAAAATTGTATCATTTGGATCAACAGATAGGTCTAAGGCAGCAACAACACATGCATCAATAATTCCCCCAGAAATGGGTCCCTTAGCAGCTAAGCGACAAGCAATGAGAGAACCAAGATTGTACCTAGTTTCATTGTTGAGTGCAACAGCTAGGAAGGCCAAATGATAGTTGAATATATTGCTAGTGTTCTCCCTACCCAAGAACACTAGTGGCAAGATAATAAGCAAAATACCTGATAGCTAGGAGTTGAATATTTCTTATCTTTCCACGCTGGGCTCTGCGGTCATCATCATTAGTTATCCCACGGTAGAGATCCAACAAATCAGAGGGTTGGGCTGGAATCTTCTTCACTGTCCTAGCCGTGACAATACCCAAGATTTCACAAAACATCTTCAACGTCATGGAGAAAGGCCTATTATAGATTTTGTAAGACACATCTTGTTTGAAAGGGCTGTTAGAAAAAGAGAAACTCTCCACAAAGATTTTAGTGAGTGTAGCATGTTGCACACTCTCATCCTGCATATAAATTGTTAGTCCAACCCTCCGAACCAAGGTTAGGAAATCATTGAGAATCCCTGCAACCCACAAGAAGGTTGGACAAGGGAAGGTAGAAGGGTGCGCATCCCCCTCATCTCCCTCGTCGCCAAATCGCGGTGTAATGAGATCCTCATTGCATGAGGGCTTAACTCGGGAGGATGATCTTGAAGGCCTTGTCCTCCTAGGTGCATAACTCTCAAATACTTCACCAAAGGTGTGGTTGTCCATGACCCTTTTTTCTGAAATTTTTAGACAAACACCAAACCAAGTGATTTCCAAGTTGATAAATGATGAGCAACTACTATAGGAACTTGCTAGGGGGCTAAACATGCATCAAAATGAAATCTCTAAGCATAGAACAAGCATGCAAGCTCACACAACCTGACACCTATAGCAGCAAAAAACTCAAAATACAATCTACCAATCACAAATCTAATTGGACAAGTGGACGAGGCACATACCAAGGAGCAAACCCTCCAAAAATCAGCAGCAAAGATGGGCTGAGCAAGGAGATCGAAAATCGGTAGCAAGAACAGCAAGAACTCGATATTGAGAAAATTTTCCGGTGTTTTTTGGGAGAAAGAAGTGACTGGGAAGAGACAACTTGGAGGGCAACATGTGGGCCCCACCCAGGCCAGGCGCGCCCTAGGGGCTGGCCGTTCCACCAGGGGGTGTGCTGGCCTGGTGGGTCCCCCTGGACCACTCCAGGTGTCCCTCTGCCCCTTTTTTCAAGGAGAAATTTAATATGAATTTTCTGTATTTTTCAGGAAACTTTATTTTTGGCCAATTTTCAGGGTATGAAAATTGATTTTCTCGCAGAAACAGACTTTTTTAGAAGAAGCAAAAGCAAAAAAAAACTACAGAAGTTCTAAGACACTCTAACAAGCAAACAACTAGCAAAACTAAAGCTAACAAGAGAAAGAGCAAAGACTAGAAAGGAGAAAAGTAAAAGTGAGCAAGTATAACCACTGTGAAAATATTATTTTGTTCATTAAAATCCCTTTGTTAACAAGGTTGATCAAGTCTTATTACCAAAACAATCTTATATGAAGCAAAACTTTGCGTTCCACAAAGTGATTATGTTACCTCAAACTTGATAGCAATAGTCCCAATCATAATAGTTTTAAAACTTTCTTGTGGAATGGGACAATATATTTCTCCAACTTTGATGCTCTCAATATTTTCAATTGAATTCGGGCAATATCTCTTATCAAGATTCTTGGGGAAATAGACAGTATGCTCTTTGTCATTAATATTAAAAGTTACTTTTTGTTGATTACAATTGATGACAGCACCTGCAGTATTAAGAAAAGGTCTCCCAAGAGTAATAGACATATTATCATCTTCAGGCATCTCAAGAACAACAAAATTAGTTAAAATCAAGCAATTACGAGCCACTTGAACAGGAACATCCTCACATATACAACAAGAGTAGTAGTTGACTTATCAGCGATTTGCAAAGATATATCAGTTGGTATCAACTTTTCTAGCTGGAGTCTCTTATAGAGAGAAAAATGCATAACACTAACTCCAGATCTCAAATCACATAAAGCAGTTCTAATATAATTATTCTTAATAGAGCAAGGAATAGTTGGAATACCTGGATCACCAAGTTTATTTGGAACCTTACCATTGAAGGAATAATTAGCAAGCAAAGTAGAAATGTCCTCATTAGGAATCTTCCTTTTATTAGAGACAATATCCTTCATATACTTTGAATAAGGAGGCAACTTAATGGCATTAGTCAAAGGAATTTGCAAAAATAAAGGTTTCATCCACTCACAAAACTTGTTATAGTGTTCTTCCGCCTTTGACTTGTGTTTCTTATTGGAAAAAGCCATAGGTTTCTGCACCCAAGGTTCTCTTTCTCTACCATGTTTATTAGCAATAAAATCTTCCTTAGTGTACCTACTGTTCTTAGTGTTCTTCTTAGGTTCTTCCTCAACTTCCTCCTTATCAGGAGCATCATTTTTATAAATACCACTTTCAGTTTCAGCATCAGAGACAGATATACTATTAGGATCTACAGCAGGTTCGGGTGGTTCCTCAACTACTTTGTGTTTCTTTATCTTTATCTTATAAGGACTACCACTACTTTCAGCTTGTTGAGAATCCTGCTCAATTCTTTTGGGGTGTCCTTCAGGATACAATGGATCCTGAGTATCTATACCACTCCTAGTTCTAATTCCATAAGCATGTTTATCTCCTGAGGCATTAACTAGCATATCTTTTTGTACCTTAGCAAGTTGATCAATTTTAGTTTTAACCATTTGAAAGTGTTTACAAAGCATTTTAACATCATTAGCAGTTCTTTCCACAATATCTTTCAACTCATTAATAGCTCTAGAGTTTTCCAATAAATGATTCTGAACTTGTTTATTAAAATTACCTTGTTTAATAATAAATGTGTCAAGTTCATCTAAGCATTGATCAAGAGGCTTACCATAGGAAATATCACCTTCATCAAAGTGGAGAGAGTGTACCTCAATAGTAGATGAGTGGGCAATTGGCTTACATAATTCTTCTATAGGAGGTAGATTCTTCACATCGTCATCTCTAATACCTTTCTCCTTAAGACATTTCTTAGCTTCCTTCATCACTTCATCATTTAATGCAATCACTCCCCTCTTCTTTGGTGTTGGTGTTGGAACTGGTTTAGGCACAATTGGTTCAGGAGTAATAGGCTCAGGTGTATTTAGCTCAGTTGAAGTCCAATCATCATAATTGTTGCTTATTTTAGCCATCAATTCTTCAGCATCTGTAGGAGTTCTTTTCCTGAAAACACAATCAGCAAAACTATCTAGGTATGTTCTAGAATCATTAGTTAGTCCATTATAATAAATATCAAGAAGCTCATTTTTAGGCAATGGACATCCAGGAGGTGCATGAATCAAGGCACACAACCTAGTCCATGACTCTGGCAATTTCTCCTCTTCTCCCTGTTTAAAATCAAAAAGTTTCTGCAAAGCAGCATGTCTAGCACTAGGAGGAAAATATTTTGGAATAAAGAAGCAATCAAACAATCTAGACTATCATTCATATGTGCCACAGCATTCTCATTTTCAGTCCCACAAAAAGGTTCTTTCTCAACAATGTCTAAATAGGATAAATCAAGAGAGAAATCATAATATTCATCTTTAATATCTATGGGAGAGGTGGCAAACTTAGGATCAGAGGACAGTTTAGGAATAATGGTACGTCTTTCAAGGAGACTCTTAATAGCACTAGCACCATGTGTGTTTCGACACTCTTCAATAAATTCATCAGTCAACTCAATGTAACCATCATTAATATCGTATCTCTCTCTATACTCAGGTGAGGTAAAAGGTGTAATAGTGTGTTCACTAGGAGTTTCAGTATTTCCTAGTCTAGCCATAGTAGCATCTAGGAAAGGACCTAATGAACCACTTGTATCAAGCACAGGAGAAGTAACATCATGAGTATCAGAAGCAGTTTCAGATTCAGCAGTAGTAGCAGTGTGTGTAGAATGTGTATGTGGTGGTGGTGTAACAAGCTTACTTATAACATACGGTGAATCAAGAGCAGCAGAGGTGTTTAGGACCGTACCTCTTCTTGTAGTAGATGGTAAAATAGGAAACTTTCCATCACGAGACTTCCCCATGATGAAAGGAGTAGCACTAAACAATGATAGATCCAAGTGAACTTACAAACAAATCTATGCTTCCCGGCAACGACGCCAGAAAATAGTCTTGATGACCCACAATTATAGGGGATCGCAATAGTCTTCGTGGGTAGTATTACCCAATTTATTGATTCGACACAAGGGGAGCCAAAGAATACTTGCAAGACTTAATAACTGAGTTGTCAATTCAGCTGCACCTGGAAATAGTTCTTCCTCACAGAAGTTTATCAGTAGCAACAGTTTTATAGTAGGAAAAGCAAAGTAACAACAGTAGTAGAACAAGAGCAATAGTAACAGTAGCAGCAAACAGTAGGATATGAGCGTGGTAGGCATAGGGATGGATGGACGGGCGTTGCATGGACAAGTCTAAACATGTAACTTCAAGATCTAGGGAAATTGCAGATAAATAAGATAAATCATCCAAGTACTAAACAATCATAGGCATGTGCTCCATATATAGTCATGCGTGCTCGCAATGAGAACTTGCACAACATCTTTTGTCCTGCCAGCCCGTTGTAGAGGGGCCCCAAGGGAACTACTAAAAATTAAGGTGCTCCTTTTAATATAGCACCGAAGCAAAGCATTAACACTCCATGAACACATGTGATCCTCACATCACATCCATCCCCTCAGGTTGTCCCAATTTCTATCACTTCGGGGCCTTTGGATCCAGGCAATGATATGTGTACACAACTTGCAGATAAGATCACAAACAATACTATCATAATGAATCAATAATAAGTTCAGATCTGAGATCATGGCACTCAGGCCCTAGTGACAAGCATTAAGCACAACAAGTTGCAACAAAGTCAAATAGCACTAATAGAGATACCAGGCACCATGCCCTAACAATCTTATTCGATTACATGATAGAACTCATCCAATGCCTACCATCCCCATAGCCTATAGTGGGGGATTACTTACTCATGGATGAGGTAAACATGGATGGTTGATGGAGAGGCGTTGGTGATGACGATGGCGATGATCCTCTCCAAATTCCCCGTCCCGGCAGGGTGTCAGAACGGAGTTTCTGGTTCCGAATCGTGGTTTCTGGTGGTGGCGGCACAACGGAACTCTTTCTAGAAAAACGTCGAACCCTCCTGAGTTTTTTAGGTCAGAAGGCATCTTATAGGCGAAGAGGGAGGCCGAGGGGTTGCCTGGGGCAGCCACACCCCCTCCTGGCATGGCCAGGCCTGGCCCGCACGGCTGGGGGTGTGGGACCCCCAGGGCCCAACTCCGTCTTGTACTCTGGTTCTGTGAATCTTATGGTGAAATAGGATTTTTGGCATATTTTCCGGGATTTTTCCTGATAGTTGATTTTCTGCACAAAAAGTAGACACCAAGATAATTCTGCTGAAAACAGCGTCAGTCTGTGTTAGTTGTATCCGAATCATACAAGTTTAGAGGAGAAACGATAGCAAAAGTGTTTGGAAAAGTAGATACGTTTTGGACGTATCATGCATGTAATAAAAAGGTTCTCAAAAACCCTAAACCCTAATCTCTTCCTATCTTTAACAAAAACCTTCAAATGGTTTTGAAAATTTTGAAAAACCCAAAATGTATGGAACCCAAATGGTTATAAAGGTTCCCCGTAGTATTTTAAATATTTACAAAAGTCTCTTGTATTTTGAACCTATTCAAAACAAATTATAAATGAAATATACAAAGAAAAAAGAAAACAGAAAAAGAAAAATGATTTCAGAAATAAAAGCTAATCCTAGCTCTACCTGGGCCGAAGCCCACCTTCCTTCTCTCCCTCTCCTTTCTCTATCTACTACCAGCGCAACACCTCCCTGGTCCAGTAGCAGCCCAAGCGCAGCCCAAGCCTACATAGCCCTTCGTCGCTTCTGTTCGTCGTCTTCCTCCTCGATAGGAAGTAACTGGGTGTCGCTGTCGACACCGTCAATCCGAGCCACCTGCTCCTCGCCGTCCGCTGCTGCATTGAGAAGGATAAGACCCGCACGAGCACGTCTCTCTCGTCCTCATCCACTCCTGCTCTCCCTAGTGACCTTCCTCTCTCGTGCTCTCCCCTCTGTCCGAACCCTAGCCATCACAGGTGCCGCTCGTTGCCATCATATCCATCCTCCCCGAGCCTCGTTGAGCAGCCCACGAGCTCCACCTCGCCATCTTGATCAACCTCGCCAAAGGAATCGACCAGGGGTGCTCTTAATCGCCGCCATCAGCACCGTCTTCCCCATGGCCGACCAAGCTCCGCCGAGACCGTGCCGTCAACCTCGACCCCCTCCTGCCCAGCTGACAACCGCGTCGCGTCAAGGGTAAGCTGTCGGTCATCCTGGACCCCCTCCTATGCCCCCTCCCACTCTATGCTCGCCGCGCACCACAGAACCGTGAGCTTTTTCGCCTCCGCTCGTCGAGGATGTCGCTCCGATGACCAAATCCGGGCGGTGCCGCCTCTATCGTGCTCGCCTCGCTTCGCTGATTCGAACGTATCCAGCCTCGCCTTCTCGCATGTTGTCCTTCGCTGTTCCCCTACACCGTCTAGCCATTTGCCGGCGATCCTACGTGGTGCCACTATGGTGTCAACGTGGCGTCCACGTGGGCCTTGACCAAACCCCTCCAGCGTGGCATGTTGACCCAAACTAGGGCCCAGTCGTTAGTGACTGAGGATAGCCTAAGCCTATGTACAAAACAACCCCAATCCTAGTGACATCATGCTGATGCAGTAAAGGTTTTATTTAGTTAAATAATTCAGGAAAATGATCTAATCTTGTAAAATCAATAACTAATTATTTATAAGTCAGAAAAATACAAATAATATATGAAAATGATTAGAAAAATAAGATCTATACAATAGCAATATAATCATGCATTTTTCAACAACTACAATTGCAAGTTTAATTAGAGGAACAAAATGAACCCCGTAGGTGATTCCAAGGATCCCTCTATTCTAGGGTTTGCACCCCTCGGACCCTGATTTAAATGGTCGAGCATGTTTTAGGGTTCATTTAAATAACTTTAAACTTGTCATATCATCATTCTTGCTTGAGCATTGCATTGATGCCATGTGTTGATTGTTTCCCTTTCCTTTCCGGTGTTTCTGCTTCTTCCCGGTAGTACTCGGACTTGAATGTGAGCAACGACTCGAGATCAAGGTCAAAGTCAGAGATCAACATAGTCGAAGAGAAGAAATGGATCCCTGATGAACAAGTAAAGCTGATGAACCCTGAAGATCTATAGCTGGGTATCAACTGGCAAAGGCAAGCGAAGCCCCACACATGATATAATCCTATGTTTTCAAGCATTTCAATTCTTGCCATTTGCATGCGATTCCAAAGTATTTTATTGATAGATAGAGTAATCCTATCTGATGCATGTTACCTTTGAATCCTATATTCAATGATCCACTACTCGTAGCATAACTAGGGTTTGGCTTGTGAAGCAATGCTAGAGCTGTTACATCTGTCGTGCTTAGCCATGCTTAGATGTTACCACTGGCCCATCCGGTTAATGAATCAGAGCTGCGAATGAACCTAGTTTGACAGGATGATGCGGTATGATCAGAGATGAGAGTTAAACATGCTAAGGATTTTATGGGAGGCCATGGTGGGTTGTGGTTTTTGCAGTTCCATATTTGCCACTATTAGGACATGAGTTCTTGCCTCTTGAACCAAGACGAGCATACAACCACACGGGGGCCTGGAAACCCCCTTGACCAACTAACTTGCCTAGTATATTCCATGAGTCACATAGTTCGGGCTTTCCATTCGACATACACTGTCACATCCCAAAATTCTCCTAATTTTGGAATGTGAAATAAATAAATAAGTTTGATTGATTGTTTGACTATGTTGAAAATTCTCAAAGAGAAGAAACTTTTTGAATAGAAAATCCTCTCAACCTTGAATTCAAAATCTTATATTCTTTTGTTATGACCTAAGTAGCCATATAGGCAAAAGGGCTTGGATTGAAGAATTGGTGTGCAAGATTTCAAATTGAAAATCATGAAGCATTCATAAGCATTTTATCACATCCATGCAAAGTTCTCACAAACTGAATCCAAATCCTGATATCTAAATCCTATAGTTGATTCGCCCAAATGTTCCTAAAGGTAATTAAATTGACTTTATAAAACCCACTGTTGTTAAGGCATAAATTATTGATAATTATAGCCTAAAAAGATCCAATTACTATTACAAAATTGAGCTCATTTGGAGCTATTATGAAAAAGGTATGGCATAAATACAAACAAATAAAGATATAAATAAAATGGAATATACAAGGATTTATAAACCCACTACTTGCAAACTAGTAAAAAAGATTACAAATATGATCCTACAATAATCTATTCAATTTTAGAAAAATTTAGAAACAAGAATCGTGTCATTTGAAGTTCGTATGCAAAAGATATGAGGGAAACAAGTAAATAGAAAAAAAACCTAAGCGGGCCGGCCCAGCGAGGGACCGACCGAACCAGCCAATACGTGTAGACACGATCGATCCTAGCCTCGCTTTAATTTCCGTGCAAACTCTGTTTTGTCAAACCTATCTCTATTCAAACTCTCACAACTTTTTATCTACAACTCCGAATCGACTTCCGTTTGTTTCTACTTGTTCCCTACTCCAATACCTCTCTCTACACCATCCTAAATCTCCATATAAACTCGTAGAGCCACAGCTGTATGAGTTTCTCTTCTCGAAATCCCGAATCTACACATGCCCGAATCTTATTTTGCTTTTTAACCCATCTAGACTTTGTTGTTTGCCTTTAGCCAAAAAACAAAAGTTGTAGAACTCATCGAAATATTTCAATCCCGACAAACCTCACCTCTTTTCATCCACCACAGCCGGAGAATTTCGCACCGCAATATTTCAGATCTGACAGTGTAAATCCAAGATGTACTCGCGCTCGTTCCTTCAAATCCAAATTCCTTTGGTGAGAAGGTAGGACTAATGATTCCCCATAACTTTCATGTTCTAAGTTTTTCAATTTGACCTACAGATTTGTCTCTCTAACACAGATCTCTTTCTTGTCTATTCTGAGCCAAAATCGGGTCGATCTCTTCTTCTAGCCACCGGATCCTATCCACACGGTCGAGATCCAATCAAACCGATGCGTACCATGTCGTCATCCCGGTCAGCTTCCTCATCAATGCCACGTCATCGTCAGGTCAGCATCTAGTCCCAGTCAGCATGCAAAGTCAACCTGTCCAGTCAGGGGAATATTCTCTGAAATATTCCGTTCGAATTTAGAATTGCACATTATAGATCTAACTTGTAAAATTCATTAGAAATTCATATAACATCCAAAAATTGCGTATAATATATCAAATTGAAGATAATTTTATGTAGAATCATCTTATCAGAATAGATCCAACTTTTACTGTACGTGGTTACTGCAGTAATTTAATTAGTTTTAATGGTATTTTAGGTTAATAAATTTATAGAAAATTATCTGTAACTCCGAAAAATATGAACAATATATCAAATTGAAGCTACTATAATGTAGATTAATAATATCTGATTGGATCCAGCATTTGCGGATTAATTAGTTTTAATGGCTTTATAAATCATTAAATTCATAGTAAATTAATTGCTGGTCACAAAAATATAAATGATATACCGATGGAAAGCTGGTTCCATGTAGATCATCAATATGCAAATGGTTCAGGCAAATACTGTAAGCTTTTGCAGTAATTATATAAATGGTTTAGTGGCTTATTTAGAGTAATAAATTCATAAGAAAATAAATACTATTCAGAAAATTGCAAATAATATGTCCCTGGAATCACAATTCCGTGGAGATTACAGATATAATTTTAGTTTGATTTTTAGGCAACAGAAACTATATGAATCATTTAAAACCCATTAAACACTATTTAAATTATACAAAAAGATCTATAACTCCGATTAGGGTGAATCCAACACCTACTGGTTCGTATTAACATCCTCTATCCAGTAAACCCAAGAAACAAATTTAATTCGACAGTTGGAACAGGCGTTACAACAGAACTATTAAAACCCCCTACATTGGCAAGTAATTATTAATAACAAGTACTCCATTGCATTAATTGGTCTCTTTCATGCATCATATACTTTAGTATTGTTTAGCGAACTAAAATAACAACCATTGTGACATATTAAATTGTCATGCATGCATTTATTGTATTTGTTTGATCTCTATGTGCTATTGTTTATGTTGTATGAAATTGTTTGATCGATAGATTGCGAGGAGTGCAACGTGTGTGATTGCAACTACTATGATTGCAAGTATTGTGGTTATGACGAGTGCAACCATTATATCTATGAGGATTGTGAGGATTATCTAATTGACTACATCTACAACAAAGGCAAGTGGTGCTATCTTGGTCATAAATGTCCTACCGTTTTCCTATGCATTATAGATGTTTTTGTAGAATTGCATCTGTAGGAATTGATGTGTATATGATATACTATATCCCATATTATTCCCTAGTATTCCTTGTTTATGAGCGATCGTATTGGTAGATTGCTTAGCTATGCTATTTAGATGAGGAAGGGAATCACATCATGAAAGGTTATATGTTTTGAAAGGCTTATGTGTTTGCTAAATGACAAACCAATATGTTTTAATGAATCACCTGGGCGGAATGGCACTGATTGGGTCATCGAGTGTGGAATATGGTGGGGAATGCCGCCTAGGACACTGAGAAAGGATTGGTTTCTTTGTTTGGTAGCTTTCATGTGCAACCACGTGCCAATAATGAAATGGGCGGTTGGTTAGACTCAGTAGGTTGTGGTAACTCGAACCCACATATCCAGAGATGTAGATAGTATAGGTTGGACCTGTGCGTGTCGGGTTTGAGGAGCTACTTCCCGAACGGTTCCTTCTTGGACTTCTCCCTATCATCACCCAATATGAGAGTGGTGGTACGAGCTGGGCTGGCCAAGTCACATGGGTAAAGTGTACTAACCCCTGCAGGGTGTATAAACTAAGTGCTTAGTCGTGTCCCCGGTTATGGACAATTTGAGCGACCTGATACTGATGCTATGATATTTCTCACTCATCCTTATTTCTTAATTACTTAAAACTTGTTGGGTGAACATAATTGGGTAGGAGCACACAGGAGTGAACAGTGTCCTATTTATCGTATTGGAAAACTACTTTGTTACAAATGTTAGGATAAAACTGTTGCTTTATGCAAATGAGCCTGAACTCCACTTGGCCAAATAAGCATGTAGTTGATAGATCTGTTGTTAACCACTTTAGCCTACTTGCCATACATTCAATGTATTGACCATTCGTGGCTACAACGTTTCATGTTGCAGGTTATATCGTATCTGAGTGATCGTTCATAGGTCGCGAGACTCGACTCAACAATTGTTCGCCTGTGGCGCATTTGGAGGATGGAGATCTACCTTGTATTCGTTTTCTGCTGTGTACTTGAATAAATAATGTAAATTCTGGATCATATTCATTGTATTTATGATGCACAGTTATATTTGGTATCAGTTTGTACTGTGTGTGCCAGTGAACCGATCCAGGGATTGGCACTATACACATGAACTCAGCCTTATCAGACGAGGGTGTTACGTACACATTCTAGTTCTTCTCGAAGGAGGTGAAGGAGGTGCATTCATAACAGGTAGGTAAGCTTGGCCGGGAAAAAGAGAGGCACAGCCTCCGTAATCTTGAACCCCGCACACATCTCTAGGGACCAGCTTCGGTACTCGACTCGTTACGGTGGCATCTCCTTAGTGTGTGACTCATGGTCTCGGTGAAAGCAAGGTAAAGGTCGTGTCTTACCACCCTCTGTCGGCCTTCCAAGGAAGAGTGCATAAGAGTCGGTTGGTACGTGTGGGTAAAGTTGTACACCCCTGTAGGGTTAATAATCTTTTCGAAAAGCTGTGTCCACGGTTATGGATGACTTGGGAACGGACGTGATGATCATAGAGAACTTGAACCTAATCGTAAAACTTGGCAAGTTAAACAATGAGTGCTTAAGGATGCTTCGTCATGGGTACGAGGGGGTGATCCTAGATGATAGGTTCAGCTAATGAAGATTCGATGGATATCAACAAATGATCAAGTTAGAGATATCGTTCTCTTATCCACTTTTAAAATATTCTGATTAGTCGAGATTCTTCTCCCTCTTGTTTTATAAACAAAGATGGCTTTATGCAAAATAACACCACAAGCCATAAGTCTTGCGGAGTACACCCTGTACTCACCCTTTCTCCGTTGATACTTTTGCAGCAAAGTAAGTATTACCATAGAAGATGAGTTCTTTACACCATCGACATCGACGAGTAGCTTGGGGTTCCTGGTCAGCAGCCTGGAATCTATGGAATGGGACGTCATCGTTATGCTTCAGGCCTCAGGCCATCTGTTATGTTTTCTATACTTAATAGCATAATTTTCCTTCCGTTGTTTGATGTTTGTGGTCAGTGACCTCTGTTTGTAATATTTGGCTCTTTGCTCAGTTATGATCTTCCTATAATAAATTTTTGTGTCGTAGGATCACTATTGTGTTGCCGATTCTCTCTATGTATGCTTTCGAGATTAGATTAGGCTTATGTTCAGACGAAGGTCTAGGATTTGTCTAGCCTTAATCCCAGGGGTGTCACAGCTGTTACTTTCTGACGGTCTGTCTGAGATGAGGGACGAACAACCTAGAGATCATCCTCATCAATTTCTGCTGGAGGTGCTATGACAACACGAGGATTTGGAGTCTTGGAAATCTATGCACAAGAGCGCTTGGTACCACCACCTAAACCTCATTGCCTTGAGAATAAAGCATATAGGAAGGGAGGGAATAGGGGTTAAGTGCACAATTCTACATGAAAACAAAGTGGAGATTGAAAAATACATGGATCGAGACAATACTCCTGTTCATTGGAAGATCCGATGAATAGCCGAAACTACTAGCTGAAGCAGTCGGCCAGAAGTACCGGTCACTCCCACCAGTAGTACCGATGAGGGAACGACAGAGACAGTTCAACAGATCTAGAGGAAATGAGAGCAAGATCTACAAATGAATGTTAACAATCTACACCAATGTGGCACCCTAATCCTACCAAGATATCCTCATGACGTTCTAGCCAAAGAACATGCCTAGACATGGTGTGCCCTAACTCAAGCCGACGAATGAGCAAGATCTCCATTAATGGAGGTAGCTAAGGGCAAATACCGGGGTCCACGGCGGGAGATCGAGGTGCGGACAAGTCCCACATAGAGCAGATCTGGAGGATAAAGCAGAAGTCCTAGGGGTTATCAGCGTCTCCCCGGAGAAGCTTCGTGTGGTGGCTGGGTACCTGAAGGAGCGGGTTGGGGAGGAAAAAGGGAAAAGTTTCCCTGGCGAGGATTTAACACATCAATGCCCATTGTTAATGGACTTGGGTTTGAGGAAGAGGGGTGCACTGGAGATCTCATTCGGCTAATAGGCAAGCAACACGGGGACATGACCTAGGTTCAGGCCCCCAGAAGGAAAAATCTACTCCTGCTTGTCTACTCTTTGATTATCGAAGAACCAAAGGTTACAGTAGTGCCTTGATGGCGATGATGCACAAATGTAATATGGTGGGTGTATGTGCTAGGGTTTCGGATGTCCTCCACGCCGTTCCCTCCTAGACTTTATATGGGGAGGCCAGGTCTCAGGATAAAGGTCGAGTCAGTTACAAGCTATGGTTTTTCTTTAAAGTTTCTATATATAGTTTTCCATATCCTTCAAGGTAGTCATGTCATCCATGGGCCTGGGCCATCCGAATCCTTCTGGGCTTTGCCATCAGATGCGGATCATCACATGGGGTCCTATTGAGCCAGACTGTATAGGGAAATCTCGGGTACCCGTAGGGCATACCCATGTCATTCCTGTTTTCCTCCTGGGACCGATAATTAAAGGCCGAGATCCCTGCCGGAAGTAAGAGTCAGCCACTGGAACGTCTGATCATGCGGGAGTTTCAGGCGCGTCCATTAGTACCGTTCCGAGGAGAAGTTTCTAAGAACTAATCCCAGGACCGGTAGTACCGATGCCGCCGAATGAAAAATTTCCAAGTTTGCAGTTTGGCAAGGAATGAACTTGTGCATAAGACGGAGGTGGTTTTAGGATTGGAGATAGGATTAGGATAGATAAAAGGGACTGAGAAGAGATGATATAACACCGAAAACAAAAGAAACACCAAAAATGCATCAAAGAAGAAAAATAAAATAAAACAAGACAAAAGGTCGGTGGCCGAGGACACCATATATGAGTAAACTTGGCTTGAAACCGCGAAGATATATCTTGGGTTCATTAAAAAACTCATCATTGAAGCTAATTTTGTCTCCTTGAGGGACCATAGAGAATGAATAGGTTAATGTGCGCATAATAGGAGTAATGTTGGTTCATATGAGTAACTACACTCCCCTAAGTCCATGCCTACATCCAAGCAAAGATATTCTTTGATACACGGGTAGATGTGCAAGCTACTCAAGCCATATTGCTCGAATCGAGGATATTTAGCTCATGCCTTAATTCTTGAAACCTTGCTTCATCAAGAGGCTTCGTGAAAATATCCGCTAGATTGGCCTTCGTAGGTATATACTCCAATGAGATATCCCCTTGAGAAATATGATCCCGGATGAAATGATGACGAATCTCAATATGCTTGATATTTTTGTGTTGCACTGGGTTTTGATAAATAGAAATGGCACTCTCATTGTCACAAAGAAGGGGCACCTTGTCAAAAGAGAGACCGAGATCCTTCAAAGTTTTCTTCATCCATAGCAATTGAGCACAACAACTTGCAGCAGAGATATACTCGTCTTCGGCGGTGGACATAGACACGCAGTTTTTCTTCTTGGATGACCAACACACAAAATATCTTCCAAGGAATTGGCAAGCACCGGAGGTAGACTTCCTCTCCACTTTGTCTATCTCCCAATCTGAATCCGTGTATCCAGTGAGGTCAAAGCTAGCTCCCTTGGGGTACCACAACCCAAAGTTCGGGGTATTAACCAAATATCGAAATATTCTCTTGACTGCCACCATGTAGGTTTGTTTTGGCATGTCTTGGAATCTTGCACATATACCCACGCTCAACATAATATTCGGTCGGGATGCATAAATATATTGCAAAGAGCCAATCATAGAGTGATAGAGCTTTTTAACCTTTGTGGGCATGGGAGTCTATACACCTTTGACTTGATCAAACTTGAACTTCTTGAGCATATATTTAATATATTTGGCTTGGTTAATGAAGGTCCCCTTCCTCAATTGTTTGACTTCAAAGCCAAGAAATAATTCCATCTCTCCCATCATAAACATCTCGAAGTGGTCGGTCATGAGCTTGGAAAATCCTCATTAAAAGATTTGTTAATAGAGTCCAAAAATAATGTCATCAACATAGATTTGGCAAACGAACAAGTGTCCTCCAGCTCTCTTAGTAAAAAGAGTGGGGTCGGTTAGCCAACTTCGAAACCACAGTCTAACAAGATCTCTCTAAAGTAATCATACCACGCGTGTGGGGCTTGTTTAAGGCCATATAGTGCCTTGTGAAGTTAGTAGACATGGTTCGGGAAGAGAGGATCCTCAAAACTTGGAGGTTGCTTGATGTAAACCAACTCTTTCAAGGGGCCATTAAGGAAAGCACTCTTAACATCCATTTGTTGCAATTTGAAATTATGATGAGTGGCATAATCAAGAAGCATGCTAATGGATTCAAGACGAGCAACGGGGTCATACGTCTCACTGTAGGCAACCCTCAACTTGAGAGTAGCCTTGGGCTACCAACCTTGCCTTGTTGTCGATGCTATAGATCTAAAAAGACATCTATGCATGTGGATTATCTCGCATGATGGATCGATGGGTATGTGTATACATACCATGATGGTGAGCGGGGAGGCGTGCATTGCCGAGCTGAATATGACGCATAGGATGTCGTACAAACACCTAGAGCATGTAGTTGAGCAACATCGCTAGGTACGGGTCCGACTTGAACTCCTCCACATCCTTGTTCTTGATGATCGGCCAGAACGTCGGCATGCACATGTACAAGAAAAAAGCAAGCACCCCTCATAAGAATCAAACCCTAATTACCAACCACCTTCCATGGAGAGTATACTTGACAAGCGGACGAGAGGGATGGCGCTGGGATGCTCAGCCAGTTCATACTTACCAATCAAAAGATGGGGAACCTGCGGAAGGGAGCCTCTCAATTGAGAGTCTGGAACTCTTTATTGGTGATGAAATGCGCATGTTTTGTTGTTCACCGCCTCAACACATTTCCCTACATCGTCCCACACAGAAAGAAAAAGTGTGGAGTCCCGGCCCGACCTGTAAGTCCACTAACATAAAGCGAGGAGTTGAACCTGAACTGGAGAACCAAGTCACTTTTGTAACCATACTTCCTACAACTAACATGTGTCCAGCGGGAAGGCGAAGCGCTAACATGAACCATGGATATAGACTTTGAAATGGTGATAAGCTACCCGACAGCCGAGATGTGCATTCATACAAAGTAATCTAGTACATACTATCGAAAGGATTGTCATTTCCGGTTTTTGTTTCATGAGATACAGGTGGTAAGTCAAAAAATAGAATAGGTTAGCTGCTGATCTTATAAACACTCGGAGTCAGAGTCAACATCAAAGGTGGTGACATAACCAGTATTTCAAAATAAGAAAGAGGGAATAACTCAGATAGAAAGAAAGGCAGGTGAATAAAACTCTCGTTGTTCTTACATCTTGACCTTCTCTTTTGTCTTTCCACCGAAGTAGAATAGGGTAGTGACCGAACGATGTTGCGGCACCTCACCTAAGTGGACCGGAGTAATATAAATATATCTTCCCGTCCTATTAGTTAAGATTTTGCATTTGGAAGAGAGAATACAGAGGGTCGTAGTGCTCTTTCTGACTTTGATATCCAGCGTTTACCAATTCCTCCTAAAATACCACTAAAAAACAACGGAAACTCCAAAGGAAAAGTACAGCTAAAGCACGTTTGATTTTGATTTTCCTTTTTTGTTGTGAGAGGTCTGAGTCCAAAATAAGGAAGCAGATGACAATTGAAGTAGGGGTCTGCCCCAGGGAAGCAAGAGTCTCATAGGGAAGGAGATCCTGCACAGACCAATCCCAATCAGGAAGAGAGTCTTGTTGTCAATGAAAGCAATGAGACTATGTCACGTATCTTCCTATCTCGTGTTGTGAGCTATAAAGTACCCACCAGGGAGGTGGACCAAGAAAGGGGCAGGCGATTGGGTCTCTCAAAGGATTGACTTTGTCCACATTGTTTTGATCAAAGAGCTCGGGTTACACAAATCTCCCTTCTTTTTGTACTGGAACTTCCTTAGAATAACTTACCGCTCTATAAAAAAAGCAAGAGAATAGATCCATAACAAACAAAATAGTGAACTTGTAAGACCCCACCTTTATAAAGGTAAAGGTCCCTGTGATTGCAATTCTAGTCCCTGGATCAAATGCTAGCATCCATAGTTTAAGATGAAGTACACATATATAAAGGTCTTTATTACATCGTCATTCCAGAGATAAACATAGTCTTTTACAACTCCATAGCCAAAGGCTAGTACAAGAGTTCATAGCATAAGTAAATAAAGTAAAGTCTTCATCTTCATCTGCCACAAGCAAACATGTTGAGTGTAGACTCATAACCCTAATCCTCATCAGAGTAACCTGCAATATCATAAGTTACAGCCACAGTGGGTCAATATATTGGAATAGTATTAGCAAGTGATACCATAGTAGAATAGTAGCTTCTAACTTCTACATGAATTTGGCTAAGTGTAGCTTAGGCTTGCTTTGCTCCAAAATAGGTTTTACCTATCAGTTGAAAACACTAAGTTTTTGTTTATCAAAAACACCCAAGGCATCTACCAATAAAATTGGTGATCCTTTACCCTTGTTCAACCACAAATTTTTAACTTAGAAATTGGGATGAGGAGATCCTTGATAGCTTCAGTGTCTTGATGCTCATTTGTCCATTGTCGGGGACACGACTAAGTACTTAGATTTTTCCTTCTCGAGAGGTGGTGCACTTTCCCCACAAGACTCGACATGCATCGAGACGAGATCTTTCAGAAGACTTCCCTTAGACCAAATGGACGCGTTCTAGACCTATCACCCCCTACCACCTTCTGTCCATCTGGCTAAGTTATTGCAACCTATATGATCAAGGTAGAGCCCATATGCCATGTGGCTGCACTATAAGCTTATAAACACTAAGTATCCCAAATCCCTTTGTTCCTGGGTGGCTTTCCACAAGTGAGATACACCAGGTATTGCCCCTGGGTAACCACTCAACACAATCCTTTCCTTCTATTCAACCCAGGTGATTCATTCACTTAGTAGTTTTATTAAGCAAAAACATAAGTCAAAAGACTTAGTAAAATTTCCATAGCATGTGTATATAATCCACCCTTGTTTACTAATAGCTAGGCTAAGCATGATATCAACAAGTGTCTTAACTTAGAGAATAATTATATCAAGACTACATCTACTAGGATTTCCTAATCATAGCATATAGATACTTAGCAAAAAATTCATGCAAGATCAATACAAAATAATACTAATGCATAGTCAAAATATTAGGACAAAATATATGAAGCACCACTTGCCTTGGTAGTTGGGGGAGTAGCAACAATCCTCACAATCACAATCACCACTAGCACCAAAATCAACACATAAAATGATAGCACCAAATTTACATTCCACATAATCAAGCAAAAATATAAGAATGCATGCAAATGCCATGTGGTGATTTTTACTAAACTAAAAAAGACAAGTAAACAGTACTAAACACTAAACTAAACATTTATATACTAAATAAACTTAATTTGGCTTTATACACATTTTCTAACTAATTTAAATACTCAAAATAAGCCTATATTTGTCTCTGCATAAAATTCCGTTTTAATAAAAGCACAATACAAATCTAAGCCCATAAGTGTGTAGGATTTATTTTTGTGAATCCATTGATATATTATTTGCATTTTTTGGATAAACAAAACAAAAGTTATGAATTTTACAAGTTAATTCATCTAATAGATTCAAATCTGAATTTTAAAACAGAAATCCTGACACGCGGCGCCATCTGATTGTCCCGTATTGCTTCGTGCGGATTACACTCGTGAGCTGCTGGATCTAAGTGAGATCCTGCGGTCCAGATCTGCCCGTACCCTTTTTCCTAAGCTTCTAATCATAGCCACTGGATCTTAATCTAACGGATCTAAACGCACTGGCCACAGATGGGCGGCGCAAATGGCGAGCACGGCGGCGGCACGTCTGGCGACAGCGCTCCAGCGAGACCAGGGGGTGAGGGAGGGGGCTTAGGGGCTTACTGAGGTCACAGAGACGAGGTGAAGCTCGACGTGGTCGCAGACGAGGCTGGGGCACACGGACACAGACGGAATCGTTCGCCAGAGTGAAGCTTGGCGTCGGGTTCTCACGGTCGTCGATGGAGGCGACGTTCTGGTGCGAAATAAAACAAGCAGTGTGTGTTAGGAGAAGCGCAAGGCGATGGCGAACAAAGTCACGTGAGCCAGAGAGCAAGGCGCGCACGATGCTTACCGCAATCGGTTGCCGGAGTTTGTCGGGACAGCGGCGGTGCAAGGAGAAAAGCGAGCAGCCTGGTGGCGCACAGAGGTGATTGAGTGGGGGGGGGGAATGGAGCGGAGGCCATGTGGTTTAAGTAGCAGGCTCGGGGACAGGAATTATGCCCGCAGTTACTCGGAATCAATCGCGAAATCAAAGGGGGAAACGGCAGCGGCGAGCAGGTCATCGCGCGATGTTTGGGGACGAAGGGGGTGACGTGGAGGGGTGGTCCACTTGTCAGCGAGAGGGTGTGACTGCGCGCAGTGAGAAACAGACGGTGAGTGAGGGGTGGTTCTCCCGGGTGGGCTGGAGTTTGGGCAGTATCTGCTATTGGGCTGAATGAGTGGCGCTGGCCTTTTTTCCTTTTCTTAATTCTTTTTCTTTTTCCAATTCGATTTTTAGAAAACCAAATCAAATCAAAATCAAATAAGTTTGAATTCAAACCACCTCTAGGTTTTTTTAGTGAAACCTTTGCACTTAATTGAGTATAAATTCTTACTGTATAGTCAAATTCACTTTTACACTTTGAAAAACAAAATACACCACGCCCTTATTGATATATACATATATTAGGCATATTAATAGTTTTGTTTTGAACTTTATTTTGAAATTTTTTGTGCAAGCTTTGCATCCCTTTTAAAACAGTACTGATCAATCCAAAGCACACCCATACTTTGTAAATGAAAATAAAACCATTTCCTTTATTTGCATAAAGTAATAGGCATAACATGGTTTCTTATTTGATTTTTTTGTTTGGAAATACCAAATGCTATGAATGTATGAATGATATGCAAACTTTAACAAATCATGATTTTTGGGATGTTACAAATCTAACCCCCTTAAGATGAATCTCGCCCTTGAGATTCGGATTGGCTAGCAAATTGGTGAGGGTGATCTTTCCGAAGGTCATCTTCTCTTTCCCAAGTTGCTTCTTCTTCTGAATGATGGTTCCACTGAACTTTGCAGAATTTGATAGTCTTAGTACGAGTAACTCTTTCTGCAGTCTCAAGATCTTGATAGGTTTTTCTTCATAGGTGAGATCACTCTCCAACTAAACCTCTTCCAAAGGTATTGTATCCTTTAAAAAAGTTTCCTCCATCTCCGGATGGCATTTCTTCAGCTGGCTTACGTGAAACACATTGTGAATGGCAAACAGTGATTCAGGCAATTCAATCTCATAGGCCACTTCTCCTTTTAGGCTCAAAATATTGAATGGTCCAATGTACCTTGGAGCTAACTTTCCTTTGATTCCAAACCTCTTCATTCCACGGAGTGGTGAGACTCTAAGATAGGCTCTATCACCTACCTCACAGGTGACCTCTCTACGCTTTGAATCCGTGTAGCTTTTCTGTCGGGACTATGCTATCTTCAATTTGTCCCTTACTAATCTGAATTTCTCTTTAGCTTCCTTAATTAGTTCTGGTCCGAACAAATTCCTTTCTCCTACACCACTCCATAGCAATGGTGTGGTACACTTCCTTCCATAGAGAAATTCAAACGGTGCCATCTCAATGCTGGCTTGATAACTGTTATTGTAAGAGAACTCCGCGTAAGGCAGACTTTCATCCCAACTAGCACCATAGTCTAGGGCACATTCCCTCAACATATATTCGAGAATCTGATTGATTCTTTCTGTCTGTCCATCAGTTTGGGGGTGAAAAGCTATGCTGAACTCCAATCTTGTTCCCAATGGCTCATGCAATTGTCGCCAAAAATGTGAAGTAAATTGAGTTCCTCTATCAGACACAATACTCTTGGGTACTCCATGCAGACATATAATCCTGTTCATATAGATTTTGGCTAACTTAGCACTTGTATAGGTTGTCTTCACGGGTATGAAATGAGCCACTTTAGTTAGGCGATCTACCACGACCCAAATAGAATCATATCCTGATCTAGTCCTTGGCAGTACGGTAATCAAATCCATGCCAATCTTGTCCCACTTCCAATCAGTAATAGGGAGTGGTTGTAACAATCCTGCTGGTTTCTGATGTTCCGCTTTCACTTGACTACACACATCACACAAAGCAATATGTTCTGCGATGTCCTTCTTGAGATTATTCCACCAAAATCTTTCCTTCACATCCATGTACATTTTGGTGTTACCCGGATGAATGGAATATGGTGAGTTGTGTGCTTCTTGTAAAATCAGTTTCCGAAGCTCCGGATCTTGCGGAATGCAGATACGTTTTCCACACCATAAAGTACCTTGTTCGTCTTCATGGAATCCTTTAGCTTTCCCTTTGATAATTTTTCCCTTAATCTCTTCAATTTCCTTGTCCGTCTTTTGGGCTTCCCTGATTTTGTCCAACAAGGTGGGTTGAACATCCAATGACATGAGATGTCCCTCAGGCACTATCTCCAATCTAAGATCTTTGAATTGGGCACATAGACCATCTGACAATTCTCCCTTAGTGAGACCATTCACATAAATTTTACGGCTTAATGCATCCGCTACAACATTTTCTTTACCGGGGTGGTATTGCAAACTCAATTCATAATCCTTGATGAGTTCTAGCCATCTTCTTTGTCTCATGTTGATTTCTTTCTGAGTGAAGATATACTTCAAACTTTTGTGATCTATGAACACTTCACATCGCTTTCCCAAAATATAATGTCTCCATGTTTTGAGTGCATGGACAACAGAGGCTAACTCTAAGTCATGAGTAGGATAATTCACTTCATGAGTTTTTAGTTATCTCGAGGCGTAAGCTACAACTTTCCCTTCTTGCATCAAAACTCCACCTAATCCTTGGTGAGATGCATCACAATACACTTGGAAATCCTTCTCCAAATCTGGCAGACATAAGACTGGTGCTGTCACTAGTCTCTTTTTCAATTCTTGGAAACTAAGTTCACATCCTTCAGTCCAATCAAATTTCTTGTCTTTCTTAAGTAATTCCGTCATTGCCTTAGCTACCTTTGAGAAATTCTCAATGAATCTTCTATAGTATCCTGCCAAGCCAAGGAATCTGCGTACTTCTTTCACTGAATTAGGAGATTCCCATTCTGTTACAGCTGACACTTTTGCAGGATCAACAACTACCCCATCTCCCAACATAATTTGTCCAAGAAATCCAACTTCATTCAGCCAGAATTCACACTTACTGAACTTGGCATACAACTTGTGCTCCCTGAGTGTCATATCCCAAGATTTTCCAAATCTTGTAATGTGAAAAATAAATGAATAAAATAAAACTTTGTTTGATTTTCAGGGCCAAAAGAAAACTTTTGAATTCAATTGGAACTTCAAACCAATTTGGATCAAATAAAATCCTAAAGGGATTTAAAAAGATAAACATTTGATAAAGGAAAATAAAAATATTTTGGAATTACTATTTTGGATCTTTTCAATAAAAGGATTTGGTTTTCAAAAGAAAAGGTGGATTTATAAATAAAGATTATTTTATAGAGCCAAATTAAACCTTGGCCAAGCTTTTGAAATAAAACATTTTGTTTTGATAAAGATAGTAAAGGTTTATTCAAATAAAATAGTAAAGGATTTAATATCCAAGTTTTATTAATAAAGGTTTTATTATTCTCCAAAACATCAAAACTTATTTGTTTATTTAAAAATAAGTTTTCCAAGTATTTTATATTTCCAAATAAAACCTATTGTTTTGGTTTTGAAAATAATTAGATTTCAAATAAAGATCTTAAATAAAACAAAGCTTATTCGATTTAATAACATTGGTCTATTTATTTAATTAATAATGGACCCTAAAATAAAATTATTATTTTGGTTTTGAAATTTTGGTTTATGTTACAAAACAGAACCAAATCCAAAGTTACAAAGTTTGGTAATTGTTTGAATTGTTTTGAGTGTTGTTTGTTTGTTTGTTTGAATTTCAAAACAGAAATAGGAAATAGAAAAAAAAAGATTCAGGAAGAAAAAAATAGAATTCGGACTCAGCCCAACTGGCCAAGCCCAAGAAGCCCAACAAACCAGCCCAGCTCCCCTCTCCCGAAGAAAACGTTTCGCACACAATTTCTAACCCGAACAGACGCTGACTGGTGGACCCTTCCCTCACTCCTTTTCTCACTGACGACTGGACCCCACCTCTCCTGTTCATCCTCCTCACCCGCGCGACTCCCTCTCCCCAAACCTCGCTGCCGTTCTCTGCCATTCAATCCGCACGTAAATTCACGAGTAATGGCCGCATTAATCTCGCCCCTGACCATGCGTACTTAGGCGCCTCTCCTCCCTCTGTCATTCCCCTCAAACGCCAACTCCTCCTCGCCACCAGGCTGCTCGAAATCATCTCCAAACCACCGCTGCTCCGACGAGCTTCCTTCTCCAATTCCGGCCGAGCCTCGCCACCTCCTGCCTCCTCGAGAACACGAGCACACTCACCACTCCCAGGCGCATCTCCCCGTACAACCCATACAACCGCGGGCGCCCTAGAGCATCACCTTCGACAAGCTCTGACTTCGCCGCCGTCTGTCTCACCTCCGTCGAGCTCCTCCAGTAAGTCCAGACCGCCCCAAGCCTTCTCCTTCACACTCGCGTCTTCCCCGTGCTCTCCTGCATCTGAACACACCCTATGTTTGCCTTCTTGTGATCGACAGCATCGCCTTCGACCGCGAACATAACCAACCGTCGCCAGACCTAACTCCGGCGAGGAATTCCTCCTGTCCTCGCGCGTCCCTTGCCCAGACGACTTCACGTCGAGCTTCCCCAGCCTTCTGCGACCTCGGTGAGCACCTTCCCCTCCTCCCTCGTTTCCTATTTCACCAGCGCCGCCGCCATCTGACCTCGCCGCCGCCAGCGACCGTCGCTGCGCCGCCAGAGTTTGGTCAATGTGATAATAGCCGTAGGATCTGGATCGAACAAACTAGATAGATCACTTAAACGCCGAAAGGGTATGCTTTCTGAACCGTGCGATCTATTTAGATCCAACGCACCGCAGAGCCGATCCGGCCGAACCGGTACCAACCAGTAGCGTTGCGACGCGTGGCCAGTTTTGGTTTAAAACAGATTTGAAAACAGATTTGAGTTGCAAATTGAAATCCCTATAACTTTTGATCCACACGTCCAAAAATTGCAAATTTGATATCATTGGAATCAGTGGAACAAACCCTAGCCAACCATGCCATTGGTTTAGCAAATAGTATCTGTTAGATGGTTTGTTTTTGCAGAAACTTTTGTATGCTTGTTTAGATTATAAAAATGATTCAAAAATGTTTTTGAGTTTGAAACCTTGGCAACTTGGTTTGTAGTAAACTTACTAACCCTAGGAACCAACCCATGGTTTTGAAAATGATTTTGGTGAAGTTTAGGATGGAAAACTTGATTTAGCCATTTCTAGCCAATTAAAAAATTATGGGTTTATTATGAAGATGATTTTGGAGTAAAAACTTTGGGAAAATGTTTTGGATCAAACCTACTGACCCTAAACACCAAGTTTTGAGAAACAACAACTTATTTGGTGAACCACTTAAAGTTGTTTCTTTGTTAAAAATATTTTTCACCACATAAAATGATGATTGGATTTAAAAATGGTTTGTGGACAAAACCCTTTTGCAAATGACTTTGCCACTTTGGAAAAATGACCACTTTGAACCTTACAAAGTTTAGAAGCCTAGTGGAGACCACCTTTGCAAATAGAAACATCCCTTGCATGCTCACATGCATGACTTAGATCCCATTGTTTTATGTGTGTGAAATTGTTTGATTGATTTTTGGTTTGGAATGCTAGTTGATATTCTGTTTGCTTGATTGATTGTAGTGAAGTTAGAAAAGTGTGAGACTAGCAAGATCAAGGAGTGAACCAACATTCCCTACCAAAAGGCAAGTGACACTATCATCTAAAGTCCTATTATTTTCATTATACTTAGTGGATTTTGAAACATGCATGAAAATAATTTTATACTTATGCTATGCTAAATCCTAATAGGATTACCTATACATTCCTTAGTGAAAACAATGTAGTTGTTACATGCTTAGCCATGCTATATTTTGAAAAGAGATACATGTTGAGATTTTATAGAATTGAGAAAAGGACTTGTGTTTTTATGTAATAAAACAAGGACTCAATGAACCACCTGGGTGGCCAAAGATACTTTGAGTTTTGGAGAAGGTGGCAACAAAAGGAACCATGTCTATGGAAATCTCTTTGTGTTGTGCTCCAAAGGAAACCACACAGGAAACTTAGAGATTGAACATGTTTCTCCAATTGTGGCTTTCGTGTGCAACCACATGCTATTATGGCTCTGGCTTAGTCAACTACATTGGGAAGACCCATGCATTGTCTTCAGTTAACTGGACATGGGGACCTGGAATCCTACATGGGTGCTGAAGACAAGCTAGCAATGGTGTATGGGAGGACCCTTTGGAAAGACTTCGTCACATTCTCAATCTGCCAGTACTCCATCTTGGTGAGCACTAATCCAGTGGCCACTGGTGGCAACAAGATGGGATTGTGACATGTGGGTAAAGTGTGCAACTTCTGCAGAAGATAATAAAATCTAAGTACTTAGCCGTGTCCCCGGTTATGGACAATACTGAGCAACTAAAGTTTGAAGCTATGGGAGATCTCGACATTCCAATTTCTAAAATTAAAATTTGATGCACTTGGGGTTACCAAGGAGCTCAAGAGATTTGGTTAAAACTTGATGTACTTGGGGTTACCAAGGAACTCAAGAGATTTTGTTGAAGACTTGAACACTTGGGGTTACCAAGGAGTTCAAGGAGATTTTGATAATAACTTAAACACTTGGGCTTTACCAAGAAGATTTCAAAGATTTGACAAAGGACCAAAACCATTTTGAAAAGACAGGATAAAATATTGCTTTATGCAAATGAGCCTAAAACTCTACTTAGCCAAATGTGCATGTAGTGATGGGATCCACTTATATTCCACATAGTAGTGAAACTTGCCAATACAATTCAAATGTATTGAACCTTGTGGCTGTAACTTGTAATGTTGCAGGTTTGATTGATTTTAGTGAAGATTGATTGATTAGGATTACAAAGTCTACAACCAACATCTGCCTGAGGCACTTTGAAGATGAAGGACCCATGCTTATAGTTATTCCGCTGCAATGTAATGTAATGAGATATGTAAAGATGTAATAAAATTATGTTATTCCTGGTTATAAAGTTATATTATGACCTTTGTTTCTTGATATTACATCTAAACTGTGGATGCTAGCTATTGATCCAGGGACTAGCATTGTAAACACAGGGGACACCACCTTATGTTAATAAAGGTTGGACACTCCCTCTACACTGAGCTTCTCGAGTATCAAACGTAAATGCTCTTCATGCTCTTCCTTTCTTTTGGAGTAGATCAAAATGTCGTTGATGAATACGACAACAAACTTGTCAAGAAATTCCATGAACACCTTGTTCATCATATTCATGAAATAGGCTGGTGCATTTGTCAAACCAAATGGCATCACGGTGTACTCATACAAACCATACCTAGTGGTGAAAGCAGTCTTAGGTATGTCTTTCTCCCTAATCTTTAGATGAAAGTAGCCTGACCGAAGATCAATCTTTGAGAACACACGGGCTCCTTCTAGCTGATCAAAAAGATCGTTGATTCTAGGCAAAGGATATTTGTTCTTGATAGTCACTTCATTAAGTGAACGGTAATATATGCATAACCTTTGACTTCTATGTTTCTTCTCAACAAATAGAACTGGTGCACCCCAAGATGAAGAACTTGGTTGAATAAATCCTTTTTGTAACTGTTCTCCAAGTTGTTTCTTGAGTTCTTTCAACTCATCAATTGACATTTTGTAGGGTCTCTTTGCTATTGGTCCAGATCCTGGCAGCAAGTCAATCAGAAACTCTACATCTCTATCTGGTGGCTTTCCAGGCAATTCCTCCGCAAACACATCCGATACTCTCTGACAATTAGCACACTCTCTATGTTAACCCCCTTAAGAGAATTTATCTTACTCCCTTTAGATTCAAAGTTGGACTTGAACCTAATCTGTTTCTTATCCGGGATTGTGAGTGTGACAGTATGATTGGCACAATCTAGTACTCCTTCATACTTGGTCATCCAATCCATGCCCAGAATAACATCCAATCCTTGGGAATCTAGGATCATCAAACTGACCGGAAACTTATACTTTCCAAACTCTATTACTAGATCATGGCATCCAAGGTTCACTATCATCTCTCCACCAGGAGAGCTTACTTTTATAGGACACCCAATGGTTTCGGTTGGAAGTCATTTTTATCAACAAATGCTTTTGATATGAATGAATGCGATGCGCCAGTATCAAAAAGAACAAGTGCTGGAAAAGAATTGAGCTTGAACTTACCAGCCACTGCATGAGACTCCTCATAGATATCCTCCACACTGATGTGGTTCACTTGTCCCTTTTGGAAAGGGTTGGGCTTGTTGGCTCCTTCAACCTTCTTTTCTAGGAAATCATTAGCATAGTGCCCCATCTTCATTCACTTGAAGCACTCAACCTGACTAAGATCTTTCTTTACAGGTTGACTCCCATTACCATTTCCACTATGGTGGCTCTTGTGTCCACTCTTGTGGCTCTTATACTTGTCATTATCATGACTACGATGATGCTTGTTGTCATGATGACGGTTGTGGTTGTGGTGGCTGTTGTACTTCCCATGTTTGTGGAATCCAGAACTTCCACTATCATCATGATGGGAACACTTGTGAGACGATCCCGAGCCGTGCTTGTCAAAGCTATGCTTCCTCTTCATGCCCTCAATCTGTTTCATCTTCTTTTCCAAGATGCTAGCCTTGTCACAAAGTGATTGATAAGTTGGAACATAGGCAACAGACAGCTGCAGGTTCAACTCATCATTAAGTCCTTCGAGGAATTTCTCTTTCCTCTTAGCATCAGTATAAACTTCATCTGGTGCATAGCACGCCAGATTGTTAAACTCCTCGATGTACTCAGCCACACTGCGGTGACGCTGTTTCAGGTTATGGAACTCCTTTTTCTTCAAGTTCATCACTCCGGATGAGATGTGAGCTGTACGGAATCCATCCTCAAAAATATCCCAAGTCACATCCTCAAGGGGAGTGGTGATCTGAAAGTTGTCCCACCAAGTTGCTGCCGGTCCTTCGAGCAGATGTGCTGCAAACCAAACTTTTTCCTTGTTGGTGCAGCCAACGGTGACTAAGTCCTTGTTCACTGAGCGTAACCAGTCATTGGCTACCACTGGATCAGTGGTTCCCGAGAACTTTGCAGGCCTCGGTCTCAGAAATTTGGTGAGCATGTCAAATGCTGGAGGATTGTTCTGATTGTTGTTGTTGTTGTTATTGTTGTTGTTGTTGTTGTTGTTGTTGTTGTTGTTGTTGTTGTTGTTGTTGTTGTTGTTGTTGTTGTTGTTGTTGTTGTTGTTGTTGTTGTTGTCGTAAATGCGTCGCCGTAAATGCCGTCGTAAATGTCGTTGTCGTCGTCGTCGTCGTTGTCGTTGTTGTCATCGTCGTTGTCGTCGTTGTTGTTGTTGTTGTTGTTGTTGTTGTTCTGATTTTGCATGAACTATGTCATCATCTGCATCAGTTGAGCTTGAGCTGTCATCAACTACTGCATCTCGGGAGTGACGTTATTGTTGTTGTTTTTGTTGGGGTTGGCACGACGGGGAGGAATCTGTGGTTTCAATAAGGATAAGAATGAGATACCCATAGATGCTTAACATGCACAATACACCACATAGAAACAATCACAATAACCAAGCTCAAAATAACATAGAGTTTGAACGACATAAACAACAGGTTTTGAAAATGCATACACACCATAGCACGCCATCCACATGTTGGATGGTCATTGCGACTCAATAATCAAAGTATGATAGATAAATGATAGTCGAGTAGTCGATACTACTCCTCCATGTCGACCTCCACGTCAACAAGAGTAAGACCTGCATTATCCATGGCGGTCATGTACTCATCCACATTAGTGGTCAAGGCCTCGATCTTCATGCAGAGAGCTCTCTTTTGTGAGCGCAGCCTCTCGATCACTCCCTGCTGGTGCTCGAGCTCGAAGTCCTTGGCCTCTAACTCAGCCTTCATCTCCCTGATCTTCTTATTTCTGTCTTGGACTCTTTTCTCCTGACTTTTGAACTTTTTTTACCGGCTCTCAAATCTGGCCTCCATTTCCTTGACGATCTCGTCTTGTTCCGCGAAGAGCTTATCCTTCTCCCTCAACTGAACCTGGAGCTCATCATTTATAAGCATGACGCTGGTCCTCTCCGTGTCGAGGTGTCTAATAAGGCCCTCTAGGTCCTGAAGGTACAGACGAACTGGCTCAATCGTCTCTCTAGTAGCGTCATCGTACTCTACAGCCTCACCCTCCTTGTCGTGTCTCTCGAACGGGTGAAAGTAGAGGCCTGTAAGCTCGGTGGAGGGCCTCCCAACCAGGCATCCAAGTAACTCCTGCATGACTACATTTAAGCCCTTCTCTTTGCCATCATGCATCAACTTGAAGTTGATGTCCTTCGTGGGTGGCTCTGTCTGGCGTCCCGGCTGTGTGACTCTGAAGCCCCAAAGGTCCTTCCTCTCGAACTTGGTGAGCTGGAGTGTCGTAATACTAGGAAGTGGGAGGTTGAGCACACTAGTGAGCTCCACGAGACGAGAACCGAAACGAGTTCCTTTGAACTCCTCGGCAGTGCTGATAACAACGTTAGGCATCTATTGTATAAGATAGAGAAAGGTTAGAATCAATACAAGTAGAGAAAAATTCACAAGACAAATAACACACAAGCACATTTTTAACAATAAACACACAAGTCATGGTTGTTGGAATTATGCCCTAGAGGCAATAATAAAGATGTTATTATTATAATTCTTGTTCATGATAATGTTTATATTCCATGCTAGAATTGTATTAAGCGGAAACTTTAATACTTGTGTGGTTTGTGAACAACACCGTGTCCCTAGTACGCCTCTATGGACTAGCTCATTGATCAATGATGGTTAAGGTTTCCTAACCATAGACATGAGTTGTCAATTGATAATGAGATCATATCATTGGGAGAATGATATGATGGGACAGACCAAACTAAGAAAGCAATTAGATCTTGTCATCGTGTTCGTCTTTGCGAAGCTTTTCTTATGTCAAATATTGTATTCCTTAGACCATGAGATAATACAACTCCTGGTATCGGAAGAAAGCTTTGAGGTCATCAAAGCGTCATCCTATGAGAGGGTGATCATAAAGGTGTCTCTCGTGATCGGAAAGTATCATTGGGTTGTATGTATCGAGATGGGATTTGTCCCTCAGTCGGAGAGATATACTTGCCCACTCGGTAATAAATATCAACACCGCTTGCAAGCATGTGGTTAAGGAGTTAATCACAAAGTGATATCGGATTACGAAGCGAGTAAAGTACTTGCTATGAGCGAGATTGAACTAGGTATGGCGGTACCACGATCAAATCTCGGGCAAGTAAAAATATCGCGAGACGAAGGAATATATATATGAGATTGATTGAATCCTGGCATCGTGGTTCATCCGATATGATCATCTATGAATGTGTGGAGTCAATATGGGTTTCAGACCCGCTGTTGATTATTGATAGAAGATCATGTCGCATATTCTCGAACCAGCGGGTCACACACTAACGTGTCTCGGCGCTAGGATAGATTGGATAATTGGTTTATGAGTTTTTGTTCGGAGTCTCGGATGGGATCTGGGACATCACGAGAGGTTCCGGAGTGGTCCGGAGAATAAGATTCATATAAGGCAGTGCAGTTTTGGAGTTCGGAATTGTTCCGGGTTAATCGGTATTGTACCGGAAGCTTCTAGAACCTTCCGGAAGGGGACCAACGTGGCCCCACCTTCCGGGAGGGGGCATGGGCCTATGAGGGAGTGCCCTGGCCGCATTGGGCCAGGGGCACAAGGCCCCATAGGGCCCAGCCAGCCAAGAGAGGTTTAAACTCTAGATAGAGCTTCTAGAAGGGGGGGTTTCCTTGCCCCCCACTCTTCCTCCTTGGGGCCGCCGGCCTTGGCTTGGGGGAGGGGCTAGGGCTGCGCCCACCCCTCTATATAGAGGGCTGAGGCGCACCAACCCCTACACCTTCCCTCAACCCTAGCCGCCCTGCTGCCCTCCTCTCTCCCTCCCGACTGCTTGTAGGCGAAGCTCTGATGCAGAAATTCTCCACCAATTGCACCGCGCCGTCGCGTTGTAGATCCAACCCATCTCTCCACCATACTTGCTGGACCAAGGAAGGAGGAGACGTCGAGGTGCCGCACGTGTGCATCTCATGGAGGCATCGCCACTTGTGGTGCTAGATCGGATCGGATCGCGAGGAGGAGAAGCGAGTACGACTACATCACCCACGTTAAATGAGCGTTTCGCTATGCGAATCTTCAAGGGTATGAAGATCTAATCCAATCTCTCTCGTTGTTTGCATCTCCTAGATTAGATCTTGGCTTCCCTCTATTCGCATCCGTAGAAAATTATGATTTACTATGCCGCGAAACCCTTGATGGTATCGAGCTAGATCTATGCGTAGATGTGTTTCACGTAGAACGCAACATGGTTGTTGCGGCGTTGATGTTTTCTGTTGCAAGCCTCTTGTTTGTGTTCTTCTTATGGCCGGGATAGTGAGATTGAAGGGTCCAGGCCAACCTTACACGACATCGTCATGAGACCGGCTCCGCACTTGACGTGTGGCTTGTTCCACACATGCGGTTGGTGGATGTCAGTTTCTCTCACTATAGTTGTCATGGGATTAACACCGGAGTTTGGCAACCATAATATCACCGTTGTGGCTTTCCGTAGGTAAGAATCATTCTTAGCATCTACTCCCATAAGCCACGTAAAACATGCAACAACAAAGTAGAGGCGTCTAACTTATTTTTTGCAGGGAGTGTTTTCTGTGATATGGTATGGCCCAAGATGTGATGTGTATATTGTATGCGATGATCATGTTTTGTAATGTTTCACGACTTGCATGTCGATGAGTACACAACCGGCAGGAGCCATATGGTTGTCTTTATAATTGTGTATGACCTGCGAGTCAACTTCTTATACGCCATGTAATAGCTTTACTTTATCGCTAAGTAGTTAGCAATAGTTTTAGTTGCTATTCGTGGTGGAGGCAATCATGATGGAGTGATGGAGATCATGCCGGAACGCACAAGATGGAGATCATTGCGCGAAGATTGGCTATACCATGTCACATAAAGTTATATGCATGTGATGTTTATCCTTTTATGTATCTTATTATGCTTAGATCGCGACGGTAGCATTATAAGATGATTCCTCACTTAAAGATCAAGATAAAAACTGTGTTCTCCCCAAGTATGCACCATTGCGAAAGTTCGTCTTGTCCAAGCATCACGTGATGATCGGGTGCTATAGACTCTACGCTCACATACAACGGGTGCAAGCCGGTTTTGCACACGCGGAAATACTTGGGTCTAACTTGACGAGCCTAGCATGTACAGACATGGCCTCGGAACACAAGAACTGAAAGGTTAAGCATGAGTCATATGAATGATATGATCGACACTTCGTTGTCCACCATTGAAACCACATCTCTTCTCGTGATGATCGGATTGGGTGTGGTGAATTTGGATCGTGTTCACTAAACAACTTGAGGGATGTTGAATTTAGTGGGAGTTCATCTAGTAATTTGATTAAGTTGAACTATTTATCATGAACATAGTCTAAATTGTACTTGCAAATACTGTAGATCACATGGCCAAGTCCAACTTCAACTTCAACGTTTTTGCTGAGATAGAAAAGCTTAGAAACAATGGGTCTAACTTCACCAAATGGTTCCGCATTCTGAGAATCATTCTCATTGAGGACAAAAGGACTATGTCCTTGAGAAAGCGCTAGGTGGCGCTTCTATAGATCTGCTGGCTGATGAAAAAGCTGTTTATCGGTCATCAAAGGATGATTATGATTTGATTAAGATCGCCATGTTGTATGCTATGGAATCGGATCTTCAAAATCGTTTTGAGGAGTTCGCCGGGCCCTTTGAGATTCTCGAGGAGCTGAAAAACATGTTTCAGACTCAAGTCCGTTCTGAGAGATATGAGATCTCTAAGAAATTCTTTAACTACAAGATGGAGGAAGGGAGTTACGTTAGTGAGCACGCCATTGAGATGACGGGCTACACTCAACGCCTTGAGCAACTAGACTGCAAGATTCTAGAGGAGCTCAAGATTGACACTCCTAGCTACAAAAGTTTTGTAGTTGATCACAATCAGATTGGTTCCACTGATATGATCACTGAGCTCTTTGCTAAGATGAAAGTAGCGGAGGTGAACATCAAAAAGAATAATCATGTGTTGATGTTCAACAAGCCCCCCACCTTCATGAAAGGTAAGGGTGCAAGGAAGCCCTTCAAGAAAGGCGGCGGCAAGCGCGTTGCCCCTGCTGAGAAGAAGCTCAAGTCTGGTCCTAAACCGGACACTGAGTGCTTCTATTGCAAGGACAAGGGTCCTTTGGAAGCTAATCGTCCAAGTACTTAGCGGACAAGAAGGCTGGCACCATCAAAGGTATATTTGATATACATGTTATTGATGTTTTCCTTACTAGCCCTCGTTGTAGTAGTGCAGGTATTTGATACCGTTCAGTTGCTAATATTTGTAACTCGAAGCAGGAGCTACGGAATAGGCGGTGCTTGCGAGGATGAGGTGACGATCTGGCGTTGGCAACGGATCAAGAGTTGATGTGATGGCCGTCGGCACGCTCTCCTTAGTTTTACCTTCGGGATTAGTTTTAAACCTTAATAAGTGTTATTATGTGCCTGCGTTGAGCATGAACATTATTTCTGGATCTTGTTTATTGCAAGACGGTTATTCATTTAAATCGGAGAATAATGGTTATTCTATTTATATGAGTAACATCTTTTATGGTCATGCACCTATTGTGAATGGTTTATTTCTTCTAAATCTCGAAAGGGATGAAACACACATCCATAACATTGAGGCTAAGAGATGCAAAGTAGATAGTGATAATACTACTTATTTGTGGCACTGTCGTCTAGGTCATATTGGTGTAAAGCGCATGAACAAACTCCATTCTGATGGACTTTTGGAGTCTCTTGATTTTGAATCATTTGACACATGCGAACCATGCCTCATGGGCAAGATGATCAAAACCCGTTCTCGGCATGATGGAGCGAACAGCGGACTTGTTGGAAATCATACATACCGATGTATGCGGACCGATGAGTGTTTCGACGCGCGGTGGATATCGCTATTTTCTCACTTTTACCGATGACTTAAGTAGATATGGGTATATCTATTTAATGAAACATAAATCTGAAACGTTTGAAAAGTTCAAAGAATTTCAGAATGAAGTGGAGAACCATCGTAACAGAAGATTAAGTTTCTACGATCCGATCGTGGAGGTGAATATTTGAGTTATGATTTTCTCACGCATCTTAAAGCAAGCGGAATTGTTTAGCAACTCACTCCACACGGAAAACCACAGCGCAATGGTGTGTATGAACGCGAATCGAACCTTATTAGATATGGTCCGATCAATGATGTCTCTTACTGATTTGCCGTTATCATTTTGGGGTTATGCATTAGAAACCGCTGCATTCACTTTAAATAGGGCTCCATCTAAATCCGTTGAGACGACACCGTATGAACTGTGGTTTGGTGCTAAACCTAAGTTGTCGTTTCTTAAAGTTTGGGGATGCGAAGCTTACGTCAAGAAGTTGATGCCGGACAAGCTCGAACCCAAAGCGGAGAAATGCGTCTTCATAGGATACCCTAAGGAAACTATTGGGTATACCTTCTATCACAGAACCGAAGGAAAAGTGTTTGTCGCAAAGAACGGTTCCTTTCTTGAGAAGGAGTTTCTCTCGAAAGAAGTGAGTGGGAGGAAACTAGAGCTAGACGAGGTTATTGAACCTTCTCTTGAATTGGAGAGTAGCGCAGCACCTGAAATTGTTCTAGTGCCGCCTGCACCAACAATGGAGGAAGCTAATAACAAGGATCATGAAGCTTCGGACGATGCTTCTACTGAACGTCGTAGGTCGACAAGGTCGCGTGCCCCTCCTGAGTGGTACGGCAAACCTGTCTTGACTGTCTTGCTAGTAGAAGACAGTGAACCTACGAACTATGAGGAAGCGATGATGAGCCCAGACTCTGAGAAATGGCTAGAAGCCATGAAATCCGAATTGGGATCCATGAGCGAAAACCAAGTATGGACTTTGGTGGACCCTCCTAGCGACCGAAAGGCCGTTGAGTGCAAATGGATTTTCAAGAAGAAAACGGACGCGGATGGTAATGTTACCGTCTATAAAGCACGGCTTGTCGCGAAAGGTTTTCGACAAGTTCAAGGTGTTGACTACGATGAGACTTTCTCTCCTGTAGCGATGTTTAAGTCCATTCAGATTTTATTAGCAATTGCTGCGTTTCATGATTATGAAATATGGCAGATGGATGTCAAGACTGCTTTCCTCAATGGCAACATTGATGAAGAGTTATATATGATGCAACCCGAAGGTTTTGTCGATCCTAAGGATGCTGATAAAGTATGCAAACTTCAGCGTTCCATTTATGGACTGAAGCAAGCATCTCGGAGTTGGAACCTTCGTTTTGATCAAGTGATCAAGAGCTTTGGATTTGTTCCAAATTGCTACGAAGCTTGTATCTACAAGAAAGTGAGTGGGAGCTCGGTGACATTTCTGGTACTATATGTGGATGACATATTGATTATTGGAAATGACATTAACATGCTTAACGATGTGAAGAGTTATTTGAACAAGTGTTTTTCAATGAAAGACCTAGGTGAAGCTGCTTATATATTGGGCATCAAAATCTATAGAGATAGACAAAAGGCGCTGATAGCTTTAAGCGAGTACATACCTAGACAAAGTTCAAAAGGTTCAGAATGGATAAGGCAAAGAAAGGTTCAGTGCCTATGTTGTCAGGTAAGATATTGAGCAAGGCTCAGTGTCCAGCTACGGTAAATGATAGGGAAGCTATGAGCAAAGTGCCTTATGCCTCGGCCATAGGTTCTATCATGTATGCCATGCTATGTACTAGACCGGATGTGTCCAATGCTCTTAGTTTGACGACGGTATCAAAGTGATTCAGAGTGGAACACGACGGTCGTGAAGAACATCCTAAAGTACCTAAATAGGACTAAAGAAATGTTCTTAGTCTATGGGGTGATGAACAGCTCGTCGTAAAAGGTTACGTCGACGCTAGTTTCGACACCGACAAGGATGATTCCAAATCTCAGACAGGATACGTTTATATTTTGAATGGAGGAGCTGTGAGCTGGAGAAGCTGCAAGCAAAGCGTGATCGCGGGATCTCAAGAGAAGCGGAATACATGGCTGTTGCAGAAGCGTCAAGTGAAGGAGTTTGGATCAGAAACTTCATCACTGAGCTTGGCGTGGTTCCAAGTGCATTGGACCCACTGGAGATATTGTGTGACAACACTGGCGCCATAGCACTCGCTAAGGAACCAAGATATCATCCAAAGACCAAGCATATCAACCGCAAGTTTCATATAATCCGAGATTATATAGCAGATGGAGATCTGAAGATTAGCAAAGTACATACAGATCTGAATGTCGTAGATCCATTGACTAAACCTCTTCCACGTGTAAAACATGATCAGCACCTCAGTGCCATGGGTGTGAGATTGTTGCCAGATGTAAACTAGATTATTGACTCTAGTGCAAGTGGGAGACTGTTGGAATTATGCCCTAGAGGCAATAATAAAGATGTTATTATTATAATTCTTGTTCATGATAATGTTTATATTCCATGCTAGAATTGTATTAAGCGGAAACTTTAATACTTGTGTGGTTTGTGAACAACACGTGTCCCTAATCGCCTCTATGGACTAGCTCATTGATCAATGATGGTTAAGGTTTCCTAACCATAGACATGAGTTGTCAATTGATAATGAGATCATATCATTGGGAGAATGATATGATGGACAGACCCAAACTAAGCGAAGCAATTAGATCGTGTCATCGTGTTCGTCTTTGCGAAGCTTTTCTTATGTCAAATATTTTATTCCTTAGACCATGAGATAAGACAACTCCCTGGTATCGGAAGAAAGCTTTGAGGTCATCAAACGTCATCCTATGAGAGGGTGATCATAAAGGTGTCTCTCAGGTGATCGGAAAGTATCATTGGGTTGTATGTATCGAGATGGGATTTGTCCCTCCCAAGTCGGAGAGATATAATTGGGCCCCTCGGTCGATATCAACACCGCTTGCAAGCATGTGGTTAAGGAGTTAATCACAAAGTGATATCGGATTACGAACGAGTAAAGTACTTTCTGAGCGAGATTGAACTAGGTATGTGATGCAAGACGATCAAATCTCGGGCAAGTAAAAATATCACGAGACGAAGGGAATATATATATGGGATTGATTGAATCCTGGCATCGTGGTTCATCCGATATGATCATCGATGAATGTGTGGGAGTCAATATGGGTTTCCAGACCCCGCTGTTGATTATTGATAGAAGATCATGTCTGCATATTCTCGAACCCGAGGTCACACATAACGTGTCTCGGCTAGGATAGATTGGATAATTGGTTTATGAGTTTTTGTTCGGAGTCTCGGATGGGATCTGGGACATCACGAGAGGTTCTGGAGTGGTCCGGAGAATAAGATTCATATAAGGCAGTGCAGTTTTTGGAGTTCGGAATTGTTCCAGATTAATCGGTATTGTACCGGAAGCTTCTAGAACCTTCCGAAAGGGGACCAACGTGGCCCCACCTTCCGGAGGGGCATGGGCCTATGAGGGAGTGCCCTGGCCGCATTGGTCCAGGGCACAAGGCCCCATAGGGCCCAGCCGGCCAAGAGAGGTTTAAACTCTAGATAGAGCTTCTAGAAGGGGGGGTTTCCTTGCCCCCCACTCTTCCTCCTTGGGGCCGCCGGCCTTGGCTTGGGGGAGGGGCTGGGCGCCCACCCCTCTATATATAGAGATGGGCGCAACCCCTACACCTTCCCTCCAACCCTAGCCGCCTGCTGCCCTCCTCTCTCCCTCCCGAGCTTGTGGCGAAGCCTGCAGAAATTCTCCACCAATTGCACCACGTCACGTTGTAGATCCAACCCATCTCTCCACCATACTTGCTGGACCAAGGAAGGAGGAGACGTCGAGGTGCCGCACGTGTGCATCTCACGGAGGCATCGCCACTTGTGGTGCTAGATCGGATCGGATCGCGAGGAGGAGAAGCGAGTACGACTACATCACCCACGTTCCGTGAGCGTTCATTGTCTGAATCTTCAAGGGTATGAAGATCTAATCCAATATCTCTCGTTGTTTGCATCTCCTAGATTAGATCTTGGCTTCCCTCTATTCGCATCCGTAGAAAATTTTGATTTACTATGCCGCGAAACCCTTCAATGGTATACAAGATCCAACACAAACTTTAAGGTCCAAACATAGCTTAGGCAAATTTTTGGCGAGAAAACGACAAGTGTGGTGGTCCAACTAACGGAGTACATTACAATTCCCACTCACTTGCCAAATTAGCTATCAGGGCATCCCTAGAGGCAATCTGTCGATCTTGATCACATGATTCTATTGCTAAGTCTATGATGTCTTCTCTTAAACATTGGTTAGCAGCCTCTAACTCTTGGGTATGCTTCTTCTCTTCTCTAAGGTCATTTTGAGTGTTGAGCATTCTAAACTTGAGTCTGTCACCAAGCTCCTTGATGGCATTCCAAGCTGCATGCCTTGCAGAGTCAAAGAATGACTTGTGCATTTCTGAGTTGGTGATCATGCAGAATCCCAACTCCTTGTGGTTGTCTTCCTTGTTTTTGTACAAGTGAATTTGCACCCACCAATATTCTTCTCCTTCATCCATCACGGGAAATCCCTTGTACACTACTTCTCCATGTATTCCCATGGTAACCATAAGGTTCTTGAGTGCTTTGGGAAACTCTATCTCACACTCCAAAGTCATAGTCATGAGTGGTCCCTTCCTCACGGCTTCGTTGATGGAATTCATCTACAATGAAGATGAGAAAGGAGATTAGAAAAGTTTACGAGAATAAAAAGACAAGTGTGGAATTTTTGCAAAGGGTTGCATTTTTCCTTAGTGATTTTCTTAGTCTAATCCAACCTAGGGTCATAATCCTACAGGCAACACAGTGCTCTGATACCATCTGTAAGACTCCACCTTTATAAAGGTAAATGTCCCTGTGATTGCAATGCTAGTCCCTGGATCAAATGCTAGCATCCACGGTTTAAGATGAAGTACATAAATACAAAGGTCTTTATTACATCATCATTCCAGAGATAAACATAGTCTTTTACAAATCCATAGCCAAAGGCTAGTACAAGAGTTCATAGCATAAGTAAATAAAGTAAAGTCTTCATCTTCATGTGCCACAGGCAAACATGTTGAGTGTAGACTCATAACCCTAATCCTCATCTGAGTAACCTGCAACATCATAAGTTACAGCCACAGTGGGTCAATACATTGGAATAGTATTGGCAATTCATACCATAGTAGAATAGTAGCTTCTAACTTCTACATGAATTTGGCTAAGTGTAGCTTAGGCTTGCTTTGCTCCAAAATAGGTTTTACCTATCAGTTGAAAACACTAAGTTTTTGTTTATCAAAAACACCCAAGGCATCTACCAATAAAATTGGTGATCCTTTACCCTTGTTCAACCACAAGTTTTTAACTTAGAAATTGGGATGAGGAGATCCTTGATAGCTTCAGTGTCTTGATGCTCATTTGTCCATTATCGGGGACACGACTAAGTACTTAGATTTTTTCCTTCTCGAGAGGTGGTGCACTTTCCCCACAAGACTCGACATGCATCGAGACGAGATATTTCAGAAGCCTTCCCTTAGACCAAATGGACGCTTTCCAAACCTATCACCCCCTACCACCTTCTGTCCATCTGGCTAAGTTATTGCAACCTATATGATCAAGGCAGAGCCCATATGCCATGTGGCTGCACTAGAAGCTTCTAAACACTAAGTATCTCAAATCCCTTTGTTCCTGGGTGGCTTTCCACAAGTGAGATACACCAGGTATTGCCCCTGGGGTAACCACTCAATACAAACCTTTCCTTCCATTCCACTGAGGTGATTCATTCACTTAGTAGTTTTATTAAGCAAAAACGTAAGTCAAAAGACTTAGTAAAATGTCCATAGCATGTGTATATAATCCACCCTTGTTTACTAATAGCTAGGCTAAGCATGATATCAACAAGTTTCTTAACTTAGAGAATAAATCTATCAAGGCTACATCTACTAGGATTTCCCAATCATAGCATATAGATACTTAGCAAAAATTTCATGCAAGATCAATACAAAATAATACTAATGCGTAGTCAAAATATATGAAGCACCACTTGCCTTGGTAGTTGGGGGAGTAGCAACAATCCTCACGATCACAATCACCACTAGCACCAAAATCTACACATAAAATGATAGCACCAAATTTACATTCCAAATAATCAAGCAAAAATATAAGAATGCATGCAAATGCCATGTGATGATTTTTCCTAAAATAAACAAGACAAGTAAACAGTACTAAACACTAAACTAAACATTTATAGACTAAATAAACTTAATTTGGCTTTATACACGTTTTCTAAATAATTTAAATACTCAAAATAAGCCTATATTTGTCTCTGCATAAAATTCCATTTTAACAGAAGCAAAATACAAAACTAAGCCCATATATGTGTAGGATTTATTATTGTGAATCCATTGATATATTATTTTCATTTTTTGGATAAATAGAACAAAAGTTATGAATTTTACAAGTTAATTCATCTAATAGATTCAACTGTGAATTTTAAAACAGAAATCCTAACACGCGGCGCCATCTGATTGGCCCGTACCGCTTCGTGCGGATCACACTCGTGAGCCGCTGGATCTAAGTGATATCATGCGGTCCAGATCTACCCGTACCCTTTCGCCTAAGCTTCTAATCATAGCCACTGGATCTAAATCTAACGGATCTAAACGCACTGGACACAGATGGGCGGCGCAAATGGAGAGCGCGGTGGCGGCGCGTCTGGATACGGCGCTCCAGCGAGGCCAGGGGGTGAGCGAGGGGCTTAGGGGCTTACTGAGGTCGCAGAGATGAGGTGAATCTCTACGTGGTCGCGGACGAGGCTGGGGCGCACGGACACAGACGGAATCGTTCGCCGGAGTGAAGCTTGGAGTTGGGTGCTCACGGTCGTCGACGGAGGAGACGTTTTGGTGCGAAATAAAACAACCGGCGAGTGTTAGGATAAGCGCAAGGCGATGGAGAACAAAGTCGCGTGAGCCAGAGAGCAAGGCGCGCATGATGCTTACCGCAATCGGTCGCCGGAGTTTACCGGGACATGTAACATCCCTAAAATCATGTTTCAAAATCCATGCATATCATCCATGCATCCATGATCATTTAGGGTTCCATTTTCAAAACCATTTCAAAACAAGAGCATATGTTGCTCATTATTTTATGTAAGTATGCTCTAGCCTTAGTGCTACCTTTTAATGAGAAGAGTACTTGTTTTGTTAAGTAATGTTTTGAATTCAAACTTAAGAACTTTCCAAAGCTTGAGCAAAGTTTTCAAAACAAAGTGTGAAAATAAAACCAATATTATGACTATTGTTTATATCACATTAAGGCTTGGTTTTTATTTTTATTTTCAAATGACCAAAGTGTTTTTGAGTAAATAGTAGTGTTTGACACACATTTGAATATTAAGTTCGCTGTTTAAAAATCTAGAGAAGGTTTGAATTCAAACTGGTTTGAATTAGGATTTGAAATCATATCTAGAAATTCAAACAGAAAAAGAAAAGGAGTAAAGGAAAAAAATAAGCAAAGAGCCAAACTGGCCCAACCCAGCCCAACTCGACCCAGCTAGCCCAGCAAATCCCTCCCGCGAATCGTTTTTCTTTACTCGCAATCAAACCCACAGAGTCACTGACTGCCTGGACCCATCCCCTCTTTCTTTCTCTCGCTGACAACCGCGACCCACATGGCAGTCATCGTCTCCACCCCCAGCGACCAGTTCATCCCCAAATCACGCCGGGCGTTTCCTATTTAAATTCGCGGCTTAAATTCACGATCAATGCTCGAGTAAATCATGCCCCTGTCCTCGCCTACTTAAGCACCATGCCGCCCTCCTCCTTTTCCCCCAAACCACACCTCACCGGAGCCACCAGGCTGCTCGAATTTCTCTCTGGACGCCCTCGGCTCCGATGAGTTCGTCGTCGAATTCCGGTGAGCACCGCGCTCCCCTCTGCCTATGGTTCATACTGGCTTGTTCTACAACTCCGTGCGCACCTACTGACACTTTCCGTTTGGTCGCGCATGATCTGTAGCCTCGGTAGCGTCAACGACTGAGCTTCGCCACCCTCTGCTCGAACTCCGGCGACCGTTCCCCGTAAGTCCCAGCTTCCCTTCTTCCTCTGTTTGATACACATGAGATCCCCAGTGTCCTGCGCATCTAACGGCACCCTTCTCTCGTCTTAGCGTGGCCCAGAACGTCGACTCCGTCGCCAACAGAGAACACCGTCGCCAGAGACTTCTCCGACGAGCAATCCGCGATGACTCCGAGCGCCCCTTCGCCAACCGAGCACACGTTGAGATTCAGCACACCGCCGCGAGCCTGGTAAGCCTCTCCGACGACCCCAGCCCCCTCTGTAGCCACCGCGCCGCCGTAGACAGAGCGCGCCGCCGCTCACCGTCGCTGCGCGCCGCCAGACTTTGGTAGGTTGGTCAAGCACCGATAGATCTGGATCTAACGCGTAGGATAGATCACTTAACGAAGGGGTAAGTAACGATCTGTGCCGCATGATCTAGTTAGATCTAACGGCTCGGAAACGCGATCCAGCGAGAAGCGGTACCAGCCAGTTAGAAAGCGCCGCGTGGCACGAGATTTGTTTTAAAAAGTTTGAATTAGATCTATTAGATGTCAAACTTGTTTAAATCATAACTTTTGAATGCCACGTCCAAATTTGACAAATTTTATATCAATGGAATCAGGTGAGAAAGCCCTTTCCATTTATGCAATGTGTTTAATGTTTTGCTTCTGTTAAAAGGTGTGTTTTTGCAGAAACATTTGTAGGCATAATTTGAGTATAACAATTATTTGAAAAATGTTTTAATGTTCAAATAAAGTTTATTTAGCTTGTTTTGTACTTGTTTATGATTCAGTACCATGCACTTGTCTTGTTTGGTGTAGAAATCATCACATGGCATTATGCATGCATCCATATATTTTTGCTTGTATTTATTTTGTATGTGATTTTGGTGCTATTATTTTATGTGTAGATTTTGGTGCAAATAGTGATTGTGATTGTGAGGATTGTAGCTACTCTCCAAACTACCAAGGCAAGTGGTGCTTCATGATTTTATTCCTAAGTTTTTCAACTTTGCATTAGAAATATTTTTTATCTATATGCTATGCTTGGGAAATCCTAGTAGTTGTAGAATTGCTAGAAATATTTCTAAGTCTTATCAATGCCATGCTTAGCCTAGCTAGTAGCAACCAAGGGTGGTTATATACATGCTATGAATAAATATTTCTAAGTCTTTGGACTATGTTTTTGCTTAATAAAACAACTAAGTGAATGAAACACCTGGGTGGAATGGAAAGAATTGGTTATGTTGAGTGGTTACACAAGGCCCATTTCTATGGTTTACCTTGTGTATCTCACTTGTGGAAAGCCACCCAGAAACAAAGGGATTTGAGAGGCCAAATGTTAAGAAGCTTCTAGTGCAGCCACTTGGCAATATGGGCTCTGCACAGATCACAAAGTTGCAATAACTTAGCCATTTGGACAGTTGGTGGTAGTGGGATGATAGGTTGGAACGCGTCCATTTGGTCTAAGGGAAGGCTTCTGAAAGGTCCTGTCTTGGTGAAAATCAAGTCTTGTGGGGAAAGTGCACAACCTCTGCAGATGGAAGAATCTAAGTACTTAGCCATGTCCCTGGTATTGGACAACTTGAGCATCAAGACATGGAAGCTATCAAGAATCTCCTCATCCCAATTTCTAAGTAAAAACTTGTGGTTGAACAAGGGTGAAGGACCCCAATGTCTATTGGTGGTTCCTTGGGAAAGTTTTTGACAAAGAAAAACTTAGTATTTTCAACTGATAGGCAAAACCTATTTTGAGCAAAGCAAGCCTAAGCTACACTTAGCCAAAATGCATATAGTATCTAGTCCACCAATATTCTACTAAGGTATCACTTGCCAATACTATTCCAATGTATTGACCCACTGTGGCTGTAACTTGTGATGTTGCAGGATATTCTGATGATGATTAGGAGTCATGAGTCTACACTCAACATGCTTGCCTGTGGCACATGAAGATGAAGACTTATTTATCTTATTATATATTTGAACTCTTGTATTAGGCCTGTGGCCATGGAGTTTGTAAAAGACTATGTTTGTCTCTGGAATGATATGTAATAATGACCTTTGTTTCTGTGTACTTCATCTTAAACTGTGGATGCTAGCATTGATCCAGGTACTAGCATTGCAATCACAGGGATCCTTTCCTTTACAAAGGAGGGATCTTACAGATGGTATCAGAGCACTGTGTTGCCTGTAGGATTATGACCCTAGGATTGGAAACCACTAAGGAAAAAAAATTCAACAACTTCCACACTTGTCTTTTCTTCTCGTAAACTTTTCTAATCTTCTTTCTCATCTCTATTTGTAGATGAACTCCATCAACGAAGCCGTGAAGAAGGGACCACTCATGACTATGACTTTGGAATGTGATACCGAGTTCCCCAAGGCTCTCAAGGACCTCATGGTTGCCATGGGAATACATGGTGCAACTGTGTACAAAGGTTTTCCTGTGATGGATGAAGGAGTTGAGTACTGGTGGGTGCAACTTCCCTTGTATAAAAACAAGGAAGACAACCACAAGGACTCAGGATTCTGCATGGTCACCAACTCAGTGATGCACACCACATTGTTTGATTCGGCAAGGGATGCAGCTTGGAGGGCCATCAAAGAACTTGGTGATAGAATCAAGTGCAGAATGCTTAACACCCAGAATGATCTTAGGGAAGAGAAGAAGCATACCCAAGAGTTAGAGGCTACCAACCAAAGCTTAAGGAAGGACATCATAGACTTAGCAATGGAGTATTGTGATCTAGATAAACAGATTGCCTCTAGGGATGCCTTGTTAGCCAACTTGGCAAGTGACATGGGATTGTAAGCGTACTTCGTTAGTTGGACCACCAAATTATCATTTTATTTTCCAAAAAAGTTGTCTAAAATAAGTTGAACCTTGGATGCTTGTAATGGATTTTATGTATGCTATGACTTGTGTGTTTGCCAATGTTATGCTTGTGATGCTCTATCTTGTAAATTATTTATTGTGTTGATTCTAACTTTTTCTATCTTATAAATAGATGCCTAATGTTACTATCAGCACGGCTGAAGAGTTCAAGGGAAATCGTTTTGGCACTCGTATTATTGAGCTCACTAGTTTGCTCAATCTCCCTCTTCCTACCATCATGGTGCTTCCCCTCACCATGTTTGAGAGGAAAGACCTTTGGGGCTTCAAGGTCAATCAGCCCGGACGCCAGACTGATCCTACCATGGAGGCAATCGTTTTCAAGCTCATGCATGACGACAAGGAGAGAGGCCTAGAGGTAGTCATGCAGGATTTGATTGGATGTCTGTTGGGGAGACACTCTCGACAGGTTAGAGGTACTCACTTCCACGCCTTCGGTAGACGTGATGAGGATGGTGAGGTCATTGACTTCGAGGATACTTCGAGAGAGACGGCAGAGCCGATTCGTCTATACCTCCAGGACTTAGAGGTTCTTCTTAGGCACATAGACACTGATAGGACCAACGTCATGCTTAGCAATGACGAACTCCAGGTACAGCTTCGTGAGAAGGACAAGCTCTTCGCAGAGCAAGATGAGATAGTCAAGGAGATGGAGGCCAAGTTCGAGAGTCAGGATAGAAAGTTCAAGAGTCAAGAGAAGCGAGTCCAAGATAGGAACAAGAGGATTCGAGACATGACTGCAGAACTAGAGGCCAAGGACTTCGAGCTTGAACATCAGTAGACTGTGATTGAGAGACTTCGTTCACAGAAGAGGGCTCTCAAAGCCAAGGTAGAGACATTGACCACCAATGTCGAGGAGTACAAGACCTCTATGGAGAATGCAGGTCTTACACTTGTCGACGAGGAGGTTGATGCAGAGGAGTAGTGATGACTACTCATTTACCTTTATTTATCATACCTTTGATTATTGAGTCGCGATGACCATCCAACATGTGGATGGCTTGCTATTGGTGTGTTTACTTTTCAGAACTTGTTGTCTATGTTGTTGAACTTTATTACTATGATGCATGATTGTGATTTGTTATGTGATGTATTGTGCATGTTAGCATCTATGGGTATCTCATTCTTATCCTTATTGAAAACCACAGATGCCTCCCCGACGTGCCAATCCCAACCCCAACAACAACAATATCACTCCTGAGATGCAGCAAATGATGACAGCTCAGACTCAGCTAATGCAAATGATGACTATGTTCATCCAGAATCAGAACAACAACAACAACAACAACAACAATAACAACAAGAACAACAACAACAACAACAACAATCAGAACAACCCACCAGGTTTTGACATGCTTACCAGGTTCTTGAGACTGAGGCCAGCAAAGTTCTCAGGAACTACTGATCCTATGGTGGCCAATGATTGGCTACGCTCTGCGAATAAGGACTTGGTAACTGTTGGCTGTAGTAATGAAGAGAAAGTCAGATTTGCATCTCATTTGTTGGAAGGACCAGCAGCCACTTGGTGGGATAACTTCCAGATCACCACTCCCATTGAGGATGTGACATGGGCTATCTTTGAAGATGGTTTCCGTACTGCTCACATCTCATCCGGAGTGATGAGTTTGAAGAAGGAGTTCCATAACTTGAAGCAGCGCCACCGCAGCGTGGCTGAGTATATTGAGGAGTTCAACAATCTGGCGCGATATGCACCAGATGAAGTTGACACTAATGCAAAGAGGAAGGAAAAGTTCCTTGAAGGGTTGAATGATGAATTGAACCTGCAGTTAGCTGTGGCCTATGTTCCCACATACCAGTCTCTTTGTGACAAGGCTGCCATCTTGGAGAGCAAGATGAAACAAGTTGAAAGCAGGAAGAGAAAGCACTCTGACAAGCACATCTCGGGATCGTCTCACAAGCGTTCCCATTATGATGACAGTGGGAGTTTTGGATCCCACAAGCATGGGAAGTTCAACAAGCACCACAACCACAACCGTTATCATGACAACAAGCACAATCGTAGTCATGACAACGGTAAGTACAAGAATCACAAGGGTGGATATAAGAACCACCATAATGGAAGTGGAAGTGGCAGTGGAAGCCAGCCTGTCAAGAAGGATCTCGGTCAGGTTGAGTGTTTCAAGTGCAAGAAGATGGGGCATTATGCAAATGAATGCCCAGAAAAGAAAGTTGAAGGACCCAACAAGCCCAACCCTTTTCAAAAGGGACAAGTGAACCACATCAATGTGGAGGAAATCTATGAGGAACCTGATGCTGTTGCTGGTAAGTTCAAACTCAATTCTGTTACAGCATTTGTTCTCTTTGATACCGGTGCATCTCATTCATTCATATCAAGAGCATTTGTTGAAAGAAATGAACTACCGGTAGAAACTATTGGGTGTCCTATAAAAGTAAGTTCTCCTGGCGGAGAAATGATAGTGAATTCAGGATGTCATGATCTAGTCATAGAGTTTGGGAAGTATAAGTTTCCCGTTAACCTGATAATCCTAAACTCCCAAGGATTGGATGTTATATTGCGAATGGACTGGATGACTAAGCACAAGGGAGTGATAGATTGTGCCAACCATACTGTCTCACTCACAACTCCAGAAAACAAAAGGATCAGATTCAAGACCAACTTTGAAGCAAAAAGGAGTAAGCTAAATTCTCTTAAGGGGGTTAGCATAGACAGTGTGCCAATTGTGAGTGAATATCCGGATGTGTTTCCGGAAGAATTGCCGGGAATGCCACCAGATAGAGATGTGGAGTTTCTTATTGACTTGCTACCAGGATCTGGACCAATAGCAAAAAGACCGTACAAGATGTCAGTTGATGAGTTGAAGGAGCTCAAGAAACAACTTGGAGAACAGTTGCAGAAAGGTTTTATCCAACCAAGTTCTTCATCTTGGGGAGCACCAGTTTTGTTTGTGGAAAGGAAAGATAGAAGTCAAAGGTTATGCATAGATTACCGATCACTCAATGAGGTGACCATCAAGAACAAATACCCTTTGCCTAGAATCAATGACTTGTTTGATCAGTTAGAAGGAGCTTGTGTGTTCTCAAAGATTGATCTCCGGTCAGGTTATTTCCAGCTCAAGATAAGAGAACAAGACATTCCTAAGACAGCTTTCACCACAAGTTATGGATTGTATGAGTATACCGTGATGCCATTTGGTTTAACCAATGCACCAGCATACTTCATGAATATGATGAACAAAGTGTTCATGGAGTTCCTCGACAAGTTTGTTGTCGTATTCATCGATGACATTCTAATCTACTCCAAGAGCAAAGAAGAGCATGAAGGACATCTACGTTTGATACTTGAGAAGCTTAGAGAGCATAAGCTGTATGCCAAGTTCAGCAAGTGTGAATTTTGGTTGAATGAAGTGGGATTTCTTGGACACGTTGTGTCAGGAGATGGTGTAGCAGTTGATCCTGCTAAAGTTTCAGCTGTAACTGAATGGGAATCTCCTAAGTCAGTGAAAGAGGTTCGTAGTTTCCTTGGCTTGGCAGGTTACTACAGAAGGTTCATTGAGAATTTCTCCAAGGTAGCTAAACCTATGACAGAATTGTTAAATAAAGACAAGAAATTTGCTTGGTCTGAAGGTTGTGAACTCAGCTTTCAAGAATTGAAGAAGAGGCTAGTGACAGCACCAGTCTTATGTTTGCCAGATTTGGAGAAAGATTTCCAGGTATATTGCGATGCATCTCATCATGGATTAGGTGCAGTACTTATGCAAGAAAGGAGAGTTGTGGCTTATGCCTCGAGACAACTCAAAACTCATGAGGTAAACTACCCTACTCATGATTTAGAGTTAGCCTCTATTTTCCATGCACTCAAAACATGGAGACATTATCTTTTGGGAAAACAATGTGAAGTGTTCACAGATCACAAGAGTTTGAAGTATATCTTCACCCAGAAAGAAATTAACATGAGACAAAGAAGATGGCTAGAACTCATCAAGGACTATGACTTAAGTTTGCAATACCACCCCGGTAAAGCAAATGTTGTAGCGGATGCTCTAAGCCGTAAGGTTTTTGTGAATGGCCTTACTAAGGGAGAATTTCCAGATGATCTGTGTGCCCAATTTAGAGATCTCAGATTGGAGATTGTGCCTGAGGGACATCTCATGACTTTGGATGTTCAACCCACTTTGTTGGACAAGATCAAAGAAGCCCAAAAGGCAGATAAGGAAATTGAAGAGATTAAGGAAAAGATTGGCAAGGGAAAAGCCAAAGGATTCCATGAAGACGAACAAGGTACTTTATGGCATGGGAAACGTATCTGTGTTCCACAAGATACGGAGCTTCGGAGACTGATTTTACAAGAAGCACACAACTCACCATATTCCATTCATCCGGGTAACACCAAAATGTACATGGATATGAAAGAAAGATTTTGGTGGAATAATCTCAAAAAGGACATCGCCGAACATATTGCTTTGTGTGATGTATGTAGTAGAGTGAAAGCGGAACGTTAGAAACCAGCAGGATTGTTACAACCACTACCTATTCCTGATTGGAAGTGGGACAAGATTGGTATGGATTTCATCACTGGATTGCCAAGGACCAGGTCAGGATATGATTCTATTTGGGTAGTAGTGGATCGCTGGACTAAAGTGGCTAATTTTATACCCGTGAAGACAACTTACACAAGTGTTAAGTTAGCCAAGATATATATGAGTAGAATTGTATGTCTACATGGAGTACCCAAGAGTATTGTGTCTGATAGGGGAACTCAATTCAATTCTCATTTTTGGAGGCAACTACATGAGTCTTTGGGAACAAGGTTGGAATTCAGCACTGCTTTTCATCCTCAAACTGATGGACAAACAGAAAGGACCAATCAGATTCTTGAAGATATGTTGAGAGCATGTGCTCTTGACTATGAAGCCAGTTGGGATGAAAGTCTGCCTTACGCAGAATTCTCTTACAATAACAGCTATCAAGCCAGTATTGAGATGGCACCATTTGAGTTTCTCTATGGGAGAAAATGTACCACCCCATTGCTATGGAATGGTGTGGGAGAAAGAAGTTTGTTCGGACCGGAACTAATCAAAGAGGCTGAAGAGAAAGTTAAGCTAGTTAAGGACAGATTGAAGATAGCACAGTCCCGACAAAAGAGCTACGCAGATCCTAAGCGTAGAGAAGTCACCTATGAAGTAGGTGATAGAGCTTATCTTAGAGTATCACCACTTCGTGGAGTGAAAAGGTTTGGTGTCAAAGGTAAATTGGCCCCAAGATATGTTGGACCATTCAAGATTCTGAGTCATAAAGGAGAAGTAGCTTATGAGATTGAATTGCCAGAGTCTTTGTCAGCTGTTCATAATGTGTTTCATGTGAGTCAGCTTAAGAAATGTCATCCAGAAATGGAAGAAACTTCTTTGAAGGATACTATACCTTTGGAAGAGGTTCAATTGCAGAGTGATCTCAACTATGAAGAGAAACCTATCAAGATTCTTGAGACAACAAAAAGAGTTACACGGACTAAGACTATCAAATTCTGCAAAGTTCAATGGAACCATCATTCCGAAGAAGAAGCAACTTGGGAAAGAGAAGATGATCTTCGGAAAGACCACCCTCACCTATTTGCTAGCCAACCCGAATCTCGAGGGCGAGATTCACCTTAAGGGGGTTAGATTTGTAACATCCCTAAAATCATGTTTCAAAATCCATGCATATCATCCATGCATCCATGATCATTTAGGGTTCCATTTTCAAAACCATTTCAAAACAAGAGCATATGTTGCTCATTATTTTATGTAAGTATGCTCTAGCATTAGTGCTACCTTCTAATGAGAAGAGTACTTGTTTTGTTCAGTAATGTTTTGAATTCAAACTTAAGAACTTTCCAAAGCTTGAGCAAAGTTTTCAAAACAAAGTGTGAAAATAAAACCAATATTATGCCTATTGTTTATATCACATTAAGGCTTGCTTTTAATTTTTATTTTCAAATGACCACAGTGTTTTTGAGTAAATAGTAGTGTCTGACACACATTTGAATATTAAGTTCACTGTTTAAAAATCTAGAGAAGGTTTGAATTCAAACTGGTTTGAATAAAAGGAGTAAAGGAAAAAAAAGCAAACAGCCAAACTGGCCCAACCCAGCCCAACTCGACCCAGCTAGCCGAGCAACTCCCTCCCGCGAATCGTTTTACTTTACTCGCAATCAAACCCACAGATTCACTGACTGCCTGGACCCATCCCCTCTTTCTTTCTCTCGCTGACAACCGCGACCCACATGGCAGTCATCGTCTCCACCCCGAGCGACCAGTTCATCCCCAAATCATGCTGGGCGTTTCCTGTTTAAATTCGCGGCTTCAATTCACGATCAATGCTCGAGTAAATCACGCCCCCGTCCTCGCCTACTTAAGCACCATGCCGCCCTCCTCCTTTTCCCCCAAACCACACCTCACCGGAGCCACCAGGCTACTCGAATTTCTCTCCGGACGCCCTCGGCTCCAACGAGTTCGTTGTCGAATTCCGGTGAGCACCGCGCTCCCCTCTGCCTATGGTTCATACTGGCTTGTTCTACAACTCCGTGCACACCTACTAACACTCTCCGTTTGCTCGCGCATGATCTATAGCCTCGGTAGCGTCAACGACTGAGCTCCGCCACCCTCTGCTCGAACTCCGGCGACCGTTCCCCATAAGTCCCAGCTTCCCTTCTTCCTCTGTTTGATACACATGAGATCCCCAGTGTCCTGTGCATCTAACGACACCCTTCTCTCGTCTTAGCGTGGCCCAGAACATCGACTCCGTCACCAACAGAGAACACCATCGCCAGAGACTTCTCCGACGAGCAATCCGCGACGACTCCGAGCGCCCCTTTGCCAACCGAGCACACGTTGAGCTTCAGCACACCGCCGCGAGCCTGGTAAGCCTCTCCGACGACCTCAACCCCCTCTGTAGCCACCGCGCCACCATAGACAGAGCGCGCCGCCGCTCACCGTCGCCGCGCGCCACCAGACTTTGGTAGGTTGATCAAGCACCGTTGGATCTGGATCTAACGCATAGGATAGATCACTTAACGAAGGGGTAAGTAACGATCTGTGCCGCACGATCTAGTTAGATCTAACGGCTCGGAATCACGATCCAGCGAGAAGCGGTACCAGCCAGTTAGAAAGCGCCGCGTGGCACGAGATTTGTTTTAAAAAGTTTGAATTAGATCTATTAGATGTCAAACTTGTTTAAATCATAACTTTTGAATGCCGCGTCCAAATTTGACAAATTTTATATCAATGGAATCAGGAGAGAAAGCCCTTTCCATTTATGCAATGTGTTTAATGTTTTGCTTCTGTTCAAAGGTGTGTTTTTGCAGAAACATTTGTAGGCATAATTTGAGTATAACAATTATTTGAAAAATGTTTTAATGTTCAAATAAAGTTTATTTAGCTTGTTTTGTACTTGTTTATGATTCAGTACCATGCACTTGTCTTGTTTGGTGTAGAAATCATCACATGGCATTATGCATGCATCCATATATTTTTGCTTGTATTTATTTTGTATGTGATTTTGGTGCTATTATTTTATGTGTAGATTTTGGTGCAAATAGTGATTGTGATTGTGAGGATTGTAGCTACTCTCCAAACTACCAAGGCAAGTGGTGCTTCATGATTTTATTCCTAAGTTTTTCAACTTTGCATTAGAAATATGTTGCTAGTCTTGCATGGTTATTTTTGATCTATATGCTATGCTTGGGAAATCCTAGTAGTTGTAGAATTGCTAGAAATATTTCTAAGTCTTATCAATGCCATGCCTAGCCTAGCTAGTAGCAACCAAGGGTGGTTATATACATGCTATGAATAAATATTTCTAAGTCTTTGGACTATGTTTTTGCTTAATAAAACAACTAAGTGAATGAAACACCTGGGTGGAATGGAAAGAATTGGTTATGTTGAGTGGTTACACAAGGCCCATTTCTATGGTTTACCTTATGTATCTCACTTGTGGAAAGCCACCCAGAAACAAAGGGATTTGAGAGGCCAAATGTTAAGAAGCTTCTAGTGCAGCCACTTGGCAATATGGGCTCTGCCTGGATCACATAGGTTGCAATAACTTAGCCATTTGGATAGTTGGTGGTAGTGGGATGATAGGTTGGAACACGTCCATTTGGTCTAAGGGAAGGCTTCTGAAAGGTCCTGTCTTGGTGAAAATCAAGTCTTGTGGGGAAAGTGCACAACCTCTGCAGATGGAAGAATCTAAGTACTTAGCCATGTCCCTGGTATTGGACAACTTGAGCATCAAGACATAGAAGCTATCAAGAATCTCCTCATCCCAATTTCTAAGTAAAAACTTGTGGTTGAACAAGGGTGAAGGACCCCAATGTCTATTGGTGGTTCCTTGGGAAAGTTTTTGACAAAGAAAAGCTTAGTATTTTCAACTGATAGGCAAAACCTATTTTGAGCAAAGCAAGCCTAAGCTACACTTAGCCAAAATGCATATAGTATCTAGTCCACCAATATTCTACTAAGGTATCACTTGCCAATACTATTCCAATGTATTGACCCACTGTGGCTGTAACTTATGATGTTGCAGGATATTCTGATGCTGATTAGGAGTCATGATTCTACACTCAACATGCTTGCCTGTGGCACATGAAGATGAAGACTTATTTATCTTATTATATATTTGAACTCTTGTATTAGGCCTGTGGCCATGGAGTTTGTAAAAGACTATGTTTGTCTCTGGAATGATATGTAATAATGACCTTTGTTTCTGTGTACTTCATCTTAAACTGTGGATGCTAGCATTGATCCAGGGACTAGCATTGCAATCACAGGGATCCTTTCCTTTACAAAGGAGGGATCTTACAGGATAGCGGCGGTGTGAGGAGAAAAGCGAGAAGCCTGGTGGTGCACAGAAGTGATTGAGTGGGGGGAAATGGAGCGGAGGCTGTGGGGTTTAAGTAGCAGGCTCGGCGACGGGAATTACGCCCGCCATTACTCAGAATCAATCGCGAAATCAAAGGGGGAAACTTCAGCAGCGAGCAGGTCGTCGGGCGATGTTTGGGGACAAAGGGGGTGACATGGAGGGGTGGTCCACTTGTCAGCGAGAGGGTGTGACTGCGCGTGGTGAGAAACAGAGGGTGAGCGAGGGGGTGGTTCTCCCGGGTGGGCTGGAGTTTGGGCTGTATCTGCTGTTGGGCTGAATGAGTGGCGCTGGCCCTTTTCCTTTTTTTAATTATTTTTATTTTTCCAATTCGATTTTCAGAAAACCAAATCAAATCAAAATCAAATAAGTTTGAATTCAAACCACCTCTAGGTTTTTGTAGTGAAACCTTTGCACTTAATTGAGTATAAATCCTCACTATATAGTCAAATTCACTTTGACACTTTGAAAAAATAAAATACACCATGCCCTTATTGATATATACATATATTAGGAATATTAATGGTTTTGTTTTCATCTTTATTTTGAAATTTTTTGTGCAAGATTTGCATCCCTTTTAAAACATTACTGATTAATCCAAAGCACACCCATACTTTGTAAATGAAAATAAAACCATTGCCTTTATTTGCATAAAGTAATAGGCATAACATGGTTTCTTATTTGATTTTTTTTTTGGAAAGACCAAATGCTATGAATGTATGAATGATATGCAAACTTTAACAAATCATGATTTTTGGGATGTTACAGAACTGCCATGTATTACACAAACGCTAGTAGTACCTCGACTAGAGGACTACAGCAGCCGAAGCCGTGATTTCTATGGTATGTCTTTCCCTCAATGTTCAGTTGAACTCATTGAAGCATTCTTAGACTGATAGCTAGGGAAGTCCCATTTTGCAAGGGCTCGCGAAGTAGCCACAGATAGAAATTCTCAAGTACCAACCAAATAGTTCTTCCAAGGCTAAAGGCTGGCTGACCCGCTAATTATGTAGTAGGTAGGGATCTTGTTTGAATCAAATCATATAACAATGAAGCAAGAAAACATATGCGCCTGCAAACGGCTTTTGAGGCAATCCTGAGCAGCAAACGAACTCAAATTCGAATATCCCATTGGCATCACGCTTGTTCTTGCATATCCACTTGGACCTGATAACATTTTGACAATCTTTAGGCCACTTCACCAAGGTCCACACTTTGTTCCGTTTTAAGTTGTGAAGTTCTTCATTCATAGCGTTGAGCCAATCATCGCGTGTATTCAAGTGCTTCGAAGACCTTTTGGGTTAAACATGAGAGATAAAAGCATGGTGACAGCTAAAAGAGGCTAATTGCTTCCATAAACATTATCAAGGATATGGACATCTTTGATGATCTTGGCGAGTCTATATGCTTGACGGCGGGCTTGGGTCTCAAGACGAGATTCTTGAGCAACCACTCGGTCATCACCACCATTTGAGTCCCCGCCTTTACTATAAGCTCGAACTTGTTCATTATCTTCATCAATATCGACCATTTGAGAATCTTCATAAATATTTGGAGAGGAGTTAGATTGGACTTGATCAACAATAGCTTGGCCTTGTTCTTCACTAGCTTGACCTTGGTTGCCTTGCGTAGATGCCCCACCATGGGGAGGTAGATCTTGACGATCTTGACAATGACCGGGCTTGAATATTCATGTTCATGAATACCTTCAGAAGAGGTTGGAGAGTCTTGAGCCACAATGATTGGTCCTTGAGGGGCAAGATGATATTGTGAAAGTGAGGGATACACTTGAGTAGATCTTGGTCCTTCTCCTTCTTCCACAAGAGGTTCCTCAACAGGGTGGAAGAATCCCACACCCATTCTTCTTATGGATTGGGGAAGAATTTCATCACTTGGATCATGAACACCATCTTGCCTCACAAGGGACTCATGATATTCATCAAACCTTGCAGTGCTCATTTCTTCAACTCTTATTGGCTTTGTTGTAGACTCTATAAGCATGAGATTGGTTGGAATAACCGACAAACACACCCTCTTGTGCCTTTGACTAAAACTTTGACAACCAGAAACCTTTCTTGAGAATGAAGAATCGACAACCAAATACCCGGAAGTAAATAACATTTGGATTGTGAACGGTGAGGAGATCGTATGGATTCATGTTCTTGTGCTTGCGAAGGTAGATCCAGTTGGTGGCATGACATGAAGTGGATATAGCTTTGGCCCAAAAGTTATATCGAGACTTGAATTCCACCAACATGGTATGAGTCGCATCCATGAAGGTACGATTCTTCCTTTAGGAAACACTTTTTGTTGAGGGGTATAAGGAGTGCAGTATTGGTGCTTGATCCCCTCATCACCAAGGAACTCATCCAAGGTGTAGTTTTTGAACTTGGTGCCATTGTCACTTCGAATGGACAATATAGTTTCATTGTGTTTCCGCTAGACATGATTTGAAAAGTCGATGACGGTCTTTTGAGTCTCACTCTTGAACTTGAAGAAATAAACCCATGTGTATCTTGAGTAATCATCCACAATCACCCAGCAATATTTCTTTCCTCTAAGACTATCATGAGATGGAGGTCCAAAGAGATCCATGTGAATGAGTTCCAAGCACAGTTCCATGTTGATTTTATTGAGAACCTTGTGAGGTTTTTCATGCATCTTCCTTTCAATACAAGACCTACACACACGATCTTTGGCAAAGGAAACATCTTTTAGCCCAAGAATGTTCCCCCTATGTGGAGACTTTGCAAAGACCTCAGGTTTATATGGGACAAGCGGAGATGCCACAACCATCCCACATAGGACTTTGCATAGAGACATATTGCATGTTTAGTGGAGTTTCCGGAGAAATCCACCACGTACAAGACATGCTCAACATGTCCTACGAAAGCCAACATAAGTGTGTTGCTCCACACGAGGACCAGAGTATGCTCATTAAAGAAAGACGAAAGACCCGTGATTGCTAGAGAACAAACGGAAAGGAGGTTGTAGCCAAGGGTTTTGACAAGCATGACGTTAACCAAGGATACATCCTGGTTTACCACCACCTTGCCAAAACCCAATTCCTTTGAACTTGTTTTATCGCCATAGGATACCATACGAAGGCCCTTGATCATTGCCCTTGTTCTTCTTCTAATTCTTGTTTTTCCTCTTCTTGGGATTGGGAACATACCCAATCCCACTCTTGTTAACTTGCCCTTTTTCAAGTTGAGCCTTCAACTCCTTGTCCTCCTCAACAACATTCACATGCCCGCAAAAAGGGTTAGAAGAACTAGGCAAATTCACAATATGCATAGTGGAAGACTTTGATTGTTCATTAGCCAATCGAGTTTGAAGTTGCTAATGGGATTCAAAGAGGCTTTAGAATTTTCTCTCCAAGGCTTTGTGTTCCCCTTTGAGTTTCTCAAGATCCTCTATACTCCTATCATGACAAACACCAAACTCAATCTTTTCATTTTAAGGACTTTAAACAAAGCTAGAGCATGATCATGTTCTTTAATGAGAAGAGACATGGAGAAGTCATGATCCTCTACAAGCTTAGAAACACTCTCCTCAAGAGTGAATCTTAGATTTTGTTCATCCTCAAGATTTTGAGATATAGATGCAATTTCACTGGCGACCTCTCTCTCATTTTTACCTAGCAAGTCAATGAGTTCTTCTTTTTCATCTATAGTATCCCTAGCATGATAAAGTTGGCTCAAAATAGCACCAAAGCATGTTTTAGTTTCATCATCCAAGTTAGCAATGAACTCACACATGCTCATCATTTCTTTCTTAACCTCAAGACCCTCGAGATCATGCAAGGAAGAATCATTTGGGATGGACTTCGGTGGGGGTGTTACCTCGGTGGCATTTGCCATGAGACACTTTTGGTTGGATAATTTGATGTTCTCGTTCGAAGAGTTGAATGGGGATAATCATGGAGTAGAAGTAGTGGCAATAGCGGAAACTCCCACAATCTCAACACCTTGACCTTCACTATCATCATGATCTTCAGTACCTGAGAAATATTTTTCATGGACCACCATTGCCCTTTCCTTGTTGGGGAAGTTATTGTTCATTGGATGAGGAGGTCTTGACTTGATATTGCAGATAAGACAACCACCATTATCTTCTCCATTCCCGAAAGGACATCCGACCACAAAGTGACTCTTGTCATTGCAATTGTAGTAAGTCCTCACTTTGGGATTCCTTGTAGTTGAGTTGAATCTTGAGTAGTCCCTTGACCTTGATTTCATGTCTGGCTTGTTCCAAAAGGCTCTTGATGCAATTGCTAAGTGCTCGTTGAAGGCATACTTGATGTCCTCTTGAGACCACTCACTAGTGTCATCTTGTTCATCATGCTCTACCACTTTGGCCTTCAAGGCAAGGTTCACCCTTTGAGATTGATAGGCCCGAGGAAATGCAGATTCCGCATTATTATTGGAAATCTTCATGGCAATCACTTCACTCAAGACATCTTGAGAAGACATGATATGATAGTTGCTTCTTCCCTTGATGGAGTTGAGCTTTTCTTGTTCAAATAGTAGAAGTGCTTGAACAAACTTCCTCTTCATGAACTTGACATCAACATAGGTAGCTCCAAGGTCCTCATGGTGACACATAGGACTTTGAGCCAGTGATACATGTCTTTGGAAGTCTCATCTTCTTGCATAGCAAAGCCATCACACTCATTGTTGATCTCATCAAACTTAGAGCTTTGAATGCTCGCATTCCCCACAAATAGCTTGGTGAGATGATCCCAAGCTTCTTTGGCAGTGGAGAATTGATGAATGTGAGCAAATTCCTTGGGAGTCAATGCCTTTTGAATCATGCCCAAAGCGGTGGCATTGAGTTGCTTGTCCATGACCTTGCCTCGAGTCAACTTCTTTGCATCAGAAGGCAAGAATCCTTCTTCCACAATCCTTATTAACTCAATAGAAGAGCTCGAAATGTTAGACTTCATTAGATATTTCCAATTGGCAAAGTTGAAGTATCTAACCTGGGAGGTGCTCCTTGAGGAGTGATATGAGGCATGGGGATCGATGGGTCCGGAGTATACTTGGGCACCGCCGAGTAATACTTTCCCTCATCTCCCTCTTTGGAGGACGAGTCACCTAGCCCCTCGGTGCTCTCACTTGGGCGCTTTCAAGTTTGAGAAACAAAACCCAAGACCAAGTGAGTGGAGGCCGCCACGGGAGACACCACGGGGCGACCCCGAGAGCAGTCTCGGGAGGAGGCTCGATGGTTTGGGGAGCAACAAGAGGAGTGGCATTCATGGGGTTGAAGGAATGCAAAAGGGTTATCATTTCTTCAAATTTTGTCATCATGGAAGTCTCCAATTGCTTGAGATCTTCCATGGAGGCCAAGTTCTTGGTGGGTTCACTACCACTACCCTCAACGTCGGCCATGGCCTCTTAGGCTGTAAAGCCCGAAGTAAGAGCTTTGGCTCTGATACCAATTGAAAGGACCGACTTCGGTCGACTAGAGGGGGGGGGTGATTAGGCGGCTACCAATTTTTTTGTTTCTAATAAAGTTTAGGCTTTGCCAGAAGTAAGGTTCTCTAGAGATGTAGCTAGATTAACAATCCTATATGCTAGAGAACAATAACAAGTAGCAAAGCGGTAAAGGACAAGAAGTAAAGGTGAGGAGCGAATAAACCAAAGAGGATACGCGGAGATGTAATTTCCCGTAGTTCACTTCCAAGGAAGCTATGTCTACGTTGGAGAGGTGTCAGGCCACACAAGGTCACCCGAGTGCCACGAAGGCCACACCTTCTTCTCTGGTGATCTCCACCACAAAAGCGGGCTCACAATCCACTAACCGGTGACCTTGAAGGCGCCAACCAAAACCTTTATAACAAGGTTGAGAGTAGTTTCCGCAACTTAATTGGAGTGCCCTCAACGACACCACGGAGCTAGACATCGCATGCCCAAACTTCAAAGATGTCCTACACCGTCTAGGGTTCCAAGAACCCAAGAGTAACAAGATCCACACAAGATGGGTCGGGGGAATCAAGATTCCTTTGGTGGAAGTGTAGATCTAGGTCACCTCTCTCACTCCTCAAAAGATCAAGCGGTTTGAATGGCTAGGGAGAGAGATCTAGGAAGATTGAGCTCTTGTATTAATGAAGGAGAGAGAAAATTTAAGAGTTAGATGCGGAGGAGGAAGAAGGGGGCCTTAAATAGGCTCCTTCAAATCAAACCGTTGCCAGGTTCCGCGACACCACCAGTACTACCGACGGGAAGCGAGAACTTCCAGTCAGGCACATTCCAACGTCTCGAAAGCTGTAGGAACTGCCTCAGAGTGCGGGCCGGAAGTACCGTCTGAGTGCGAGCGGAACTTCCGACCAGTACTATCGGCCCAACTTTTGATCAAGTTCCGCTAAATAACACTCTCAAATCAGAGAGGGTACTAAGCTGAGGTGTGGCCTCATCGGAACTGGAGCAGACCTAGGCCCGGAAGTTCTGGGTCGCAAAACCCCTTGTCGGAACTATCATCGACGGCTCGTTGGTAGTACCGATAACAGGTACCATAGGCACGGGGCCTAGGAAGTGGCAAGGCAGTACCAGCCAGAAGTTCCGTTCAGAGATGACCGGTACTTCGACCTGTACTACCGATCAACTTCCAACCCAAGTTCCGGTAAATAGACACCCCAAACCAGTGATCTAACCATCAGAACTTGGCTGGTACTACCGCCGACACCAGCCCCGCAAAGACCTGCAGGCGGAACTATAGGTGCATAACCGGTACTTCCGGCCAGAGCAGAAAACATCTCGAAACCTCAAACAGATCGCTCTCCCACTAAAAAAATAAAAAGGTTGTGGAGGTGCAAATATGGTTTATGCAAAAAACGAGATTCCCCATATTCTTGAGGTGAACCCCTCTTAATAGTATGACCTACTAAAAAAGAAATGCAATACAAGAAGCACCGTCTTCATGAGTCTTCATTAGATGAGTCCACCCAATAATCTGCACATGAATAAATCCTCCAACTTAAGCACATGATTAAACCACAACTGGAGTTGCACCAAAACACTTAGAGAGATCAATATCCTTTCACCAAGCCTACGGCTGGTCCGTCAAATAAAATAAAATTGGACATACTTCAATAACTACTTCAAAAGTTTTAGTTACTTGTGCAATTTTCTCGGTCAATATCAGCTGGAAGTCCAGTCAGCTCGCATTTGCGATCTAGAAAAAAAATTAGAGTACTTAATTGGCAAGTAGATGCACTTTGGAGTAGCCCTTTCGTAAGAGACGGAGTCGACTGATTGCAGATAGAGAGACCGAGACGGCAGTGTTAGCCATGACGCAGGTGATGATGACAAAGAGGTGAAGACGACGAAAACGCAAGACTTCAAATCCAGTCGCAAACGTCCGCTTCACTTTCGCTCCGACTGAGGGGGATGTTAGAGTACGTATACGTGTATAGACTAGAGATAGACTAGGACTCTACATCTTGTACTCCAAGTCTCCGACTACCCCGTGTACGTATATATATACTCCCCACGAGGGTCAAATCAATACCTCGAAATATTAGGGATTCAATATTTTCTACATGATATCAGAGCGGTTAGCCTCACGGCGCCGATCCTAGGTTCTTCCACCACTTCCGCAACACGCCGCCCCTGGGGAGATTACTCCTCGGGGGCACGGCACCCGGTCTCGATCAAAGATCTACCCGGTTCTTTATATTAGATTAGATTCAAATTTTCTATATTCTCCAATTCCATAGATTAGATCCAATTTTAGAATTTCCCCAAATAAACCCGGAGATCCTCAATTCCGGCGAGAAAATATCCAGCAGAAAAAGGTCCATGCATCGGCACCAGCAAATTCCAAGGCGTGGCGGCAGATCCATGTCAACCGCGCTGCACGAGGAACAAGAGGCGTGGCTCGCCGACGCGAGCTATGTGTCGCCAAGCGCGGGACGCTGCCAGGTCTATGCAGAAGATCTTCATCACGTGCACGCAGCAGGAAGCGCCTCAACATACAGGAGACTTCATGCAGCTCTACACATCTGTACGCGCGCATCACGACCGGCCACAAGTCAGCTGGTTGATCTAAAAGAGGCCAAGCTATGAAGACGTACGTACTCACCTTTCCGTACCAGATCGGATCCCGATCGAGCCGGCTAGGAGCACGTGACCAGCTTGGAACACGGAACAACCTGACAACCTGCATCAACTCTGCGTGCAAGGATCCGACGACAACTAGTAGCCCAGGACACCGGGAGGGTCCGTGGGTTTTTCAACTCCGGCATACGCGCTCGGACACGATCTACACCAAGCCAAGTACATCGACTACACCGCTGCTCCGAGACGGGACTACACTACACCGACATCAAGATCTGCACTGTTTAGAGGCGTGACTACGCCGACATTAAAATCTACACCACATCAAGCCGAACTACATCGACACGAACATCTATGTCAAGCTGTACAACTACATCAAGATCTTCGTCGAGCACATCCACGAAAAAGCGGCATCATCCACATGCCAGGCCGGTGTGGAACACTACTACGCCAACTTCTCCGACATCAAGGCTTCGACATCATCGCCGCCACAAGGAACGCCTTCGAGCGACGATCATCGCCGACACGTCTACTCCATCATCGCCGACACATCATCGCCAAGGTCTACATCTACGTGGTCTTCATCAACATCTTCGTCGACACATCACCGCCACTGCTATACCCGTTCACACGATGGACATACAACTACGATGCCCTCTGACAGTACAACTGCAAGGCACGACGACGGCATCGCCGCGTCCATGACCCTGACGACTGCAACAACAAACCGGCATCACAATTGTGAAGCCCCTACGACCGCGCATATGGTTCTGGCAAAACCGTGTGTGCTTGGTGGGTTCCTCCGGTTTTGGCAAAACCGATGGTCTCACTTATGACCGCGTCCAAGAGACGCCCCCGACGGTACCTCTACAAGGTGCAAAACGTCCACAACTGCAGCTTTGTCAACAACAACAAAAACCGCATAATTTTTTACGTCTCCGGCAATGGCGGCCACACCACTACAACGACTACGACATCGACCACGGCTACATCACGATCGGCTACCTCGACATCAACATCAAGAACAACGACTACAACAACTCAAGAACTCCAGTCAACAGCGTCCGCGTCGTCACTTGCGTCCACGACACTCCCGCTGTGACTGCGGGAGGGAAGAGAGACACTAGAAGGGGACGCAGTCACCACCCCTAGGTGACAGCCATGATCATGTGCACGCGGTGATGATGACAAAGAGGTGAAGACGACGAAAGCGCAAGACTTCAAATCCAGTCGCAAGCGTCCGCTTCACTCCCGCTCCGACTGAGGGGGATGTTAGAATATGTACACAATTAGAAATAGACTAGGACTTTAGAGATCATCTTGTATTTCAAGTCATAGGGTTCTTGTCCTCCAAGTTTGTATGTATATATATACTCTCCACGAAGGTCAAATCAATACCCCGAAATATTAGGGATTCAATATTTTCTACAGCTTTCTCCATGCAACTTGCATGGCAACGTGGGGCAAAGATGTCGATACGCTGCACCTGGGTACTGACACCGATAGATCTGTGCATCGAGTGGTCTGAATGGACGACATGCATGTTGAGTAGGCCGGACTCAAATAGTTCCGTCGCCATTGTTGAATGGACGACATGCATGTAGTATCAAGTTGCTCAACATCTCTTTTCGAAAACTAGCAATTGGTTCAACACAACACAACACACGAGATTAATAAAATGCCAACGCGCGTTTCATCAAGTTGCTCAACACAAGTGGAGGAAACAATACCACTCTCATTTCTTTCCGTGGGCGCGCCAGCCGGTGCGCACGCACGTCAACTCTCTGTATCGCTAGTACCTTCTTATAAAGTCCCAGCACCCAAAAAAAGAAAGAAAGAAATTTCTTCCTCCTCTCTTCACGCCACGCCAGTCGCCATGCATGGCTGCGCAAGGACTCACGCTGTCCTGCTCCTCATGGCGGTGCTCGCACTCCCGCTCGCCGCAGCACAGCCGTGGCCGCTCTGCGACAGCAGCAGCGGCAACTACTCGGCAGGCAGCACGTACGAAACCAACCTCCAAAACCTCATCGTCACTCTCCGCCAGAACGCCTCCTCCAGCCCGTCCCTCTTCGCCTCCGGCGCCCTCGGCACCGCCCCAAACACCGTCTACGGCCTCATGCTCTGCCGCGGGGACGTCAGCGCCAGCGACTGCGCCGACTGCGGCACCTCCGCCCTGCAGAACGCGGGGACGGCCTGCGACCGCCTCATCAGGGACGTCGCGCTCTGCAACAACCAGTGCTACGTCCGCCTGTCCGACGTCAACTTCCTCGCCTCCACCAACAACTCCGGGGAGATACGTCTCAGGAGCGGCATAAACATCTCCAGCACCGACGTTGTGGGCTACAACAGGGCTGTCACCGGCCTCCTCAACGCCACGCTACAGTTTGCGGTCGACAACACGACCAGGCTCTTCGCCACGGGGGAATGGACTGGGCCCGACCCGGGGTTCAGTCCTATCTTCTCGGCGGCGCAGTGCGCGGCGGACCTATCGCCTGCGCAGTGCCGGAGTTGCCTACAGGACCTCCTGGGCCAGTGGTGGATCTCGTTCGACCGGAACGACGAGGGCGCCAGGATCGCCGGCACCCGGTGCAGCTTGAGGTCCGAACTGGGCGGCGTCCCGTTCTACACTGGCGCCGCGATGCTACAGCTGCCAGCCAAGGCTGCCGCACCCGGACCAGCGCCGACACTTGTGCCGAGCACTAAGGGAGGTCAGTTGACTACCCACGACAACACATCCTCGATCGTCTAGTACTACTTCGGTTCTGAATAATCATGCACTCTAGCCTTTAGAAATGGAAGTTTATCCTAGAGGCCATTTCGAATTTCAACCCAGCCATCGTACTTTAAAAAAAAATACAGTAGGAGTACTTAAATGTGTTGGACATTATAATGCACAGTAGTGATTGTACCCCCCCTTCCTCAGACTTGCATGCGGAGTAGGTATCACTGCAAAAAATCGCCATTCGAACTACATTATGCACAGTAGTGATATGCCTTATTAGTACGTGGAGAATCTACATTATGAACATTGATAGCGTTATGAAAATACTGAGTAGGCATGTGTACTACTTTTTTTTGCACAATAGAGGGTCTTGAAGGACCCCGAAGCAGCTTCATTGATTCAGAGCTGTGGGTACAAGTTTACAAGAAGGACCTTACACCTAACAAGAAATATCACATAGTCCTTGAAAATTCCAAAAAGGACCCTGGGAAAAGAAATGAAAAAGCAATCAAGTACTTGGCCCTCTCCACCGCCGACGAGACTGCTACTCCGGCCACCCTTTCGCCGCCAGGGAAGAACCACTTGGTGACGAGAGAGAGAGAGAGAGAGAGAGAGAGAGAGAGAGAGAGAGAGAGAGAGAGAGAGAGAGAGAAAACGGGGCAGAGCTCTAGAAGAGGCCTCCATCTTGGAGGTTGATGAGACGCAACTCTGCGCCTAAACATGCCATCTATTCAGCCACAGATCGTCGTGGCAAGCCTGGCCGCAGTGTGATGAGATCCATGGTGTTGCAAGAACCATCTCCACCATCACGAAGAAGCAAGAGCAACAGTAGGTGGCAACAGCTCTCTTCCCCCCTCACCACCGAGGCTAGCCAGGGGAATCACACCCACACCTTCGCTCCACTTCCGCCAACAGCACCCACCGAAGGGGAAGACCACCTAGGCGATGCCTAGTTCTCTCCACCGCAACTCAGCTCCTCGTCGCCTCCACGGCCGGGCAGGAGCTGCTCGGCGCAACACGTACATCACCAAGAGGGGGCTCTCATCCTCCTCGCCTCCATGGCCGTCCAGGAAGAGCTCACGCCCGCAACACCCACGCACCAACGCTAGGAAGGTCACCGCCATCGATTTATTCAAAAAAGCGTCGACTTATCTCTCTCCACTCTCACCTCCGAGCACCAGAGAAGAAGCGTGAGGAAAAGAAGCCATACAGCTCTAGAGATCCAGGCGGTAGGATCTGGAACTCCGCTCCAACTACTGGGCAACAAGCCCACTACTGGCATACATCCTCTACTCCTACCTAGACTACGGGGCCTGAGCTTCGCCACCGTCGCTTCCAGACGGCAACGCTGTCGAGAAGGGCTTTGGCTCGGCCCGTAAAAGCATGTGAGGCTCTCTGCTACTATATATCGACACGAGAGAGGGGAGCATATGTACTACTTGACTCGCGAGCTGCATAGCCATCGAAACTAGTACAAAAATGTTAGATGCCAGATAAAGAGCAAAGACAAACTATTTGTTAACTATATTAAATCTAACTCTATCTATATACCTAAGACATATGATTACATTCACCCTGCACAATACCACATAGAATCAGTGGCCTTAATATCTTTCACGGCTCAAGAGGGTTGCAACTACAGTAGTGGTTTCACTTTTTACAGTGAACATTGTACAAGAGTCCAACTATAACTCCATCCTCACTTATACATAATATCCTATACAAGCTAAGCATTTATTTTCTAAATGGAAGCATAGCCCGGGCCTCTGAATCAAGTGATGCACACGGGCTTTTTTATTAAGATGTTTTAAATATTTAGAGTATTACAAACATGGATCACAAGCTAAGCATACAAGATAAAAATGTTGGGTGGCCTCATACTCTTGTAGAGTTACTTTTGTAGAACTGTAGATTTCTAGATTTTAAATTATGTATCATCATTTTGTGGAGGTGCTCCGACTTAAAAAGAATTGTGTGAAGGGACAACTTTGTGTATATCAAAGGCCAAAGTGTTGATAGGTCCATGAAAATGTTTACTATGTTCTCGCTCCCTTCTAAATGAGGATATAATTAACTTTAGTAAATTATAGATTTTACCCCTAAAATACTTGTTGTGACACTATTTATGCCATTTAATTTTTGTCTCATTTACCCTAACTTCTGCGTTTATGACACTACTTAATATAAGTAGTGTCACCAATATGAAGATAGGGTAAAATGTGACTAGTGTCACGGATATGAAGTTAGCGGGTCAAATGTGATTTATAAATGCGTAAGTAGTACCACATATTAATTATAATATATTTTCGGAGTAAGTATTGTCATTCACTTGGTTATTTTTATTTTTGTGGCAATTGAAAACCTCTATTCATGTAGACTAATTTCAATTCTTCAATTCCATACTTAATTCATATGACCAGACGGAGCGCACATGATTGATTCTTCAAAAAAAAAAACTAAGTAAACTTGGTCGTTGTTAGGGTTATATCCATTACCCCCTTTCAAAAACAAAGTCCCACCCATTCGGCCTTGAATCCATGAGGCAGCTTGACCAGGAGAAGCTTTTTGTTGAATGGTTTGGCTGGATTTAACATGACCACATGATTCAACCCCAAACCTACCCTAGAAAGTCTCCCTCTTTCTTTCAAAAAACTTCTTTCCGTCACCCATGTTGGATCTAAACATAGGCATACCAGATGCATCCTTTCATCGGGAGTGTTTGATAGAATAAATTCGCTGGTTGCACCAGCGACTAATCGCCACAGCAAAAAATATTTTCTTTCAAAGTTATGAATGTTGGAGGGTATTTGGCGGAATTTAATTTCTTTTGGCCTTGACATCGAAGAAACACATAAGGAGAGTTGTTATAGCAAAAGTAGATCAAACTGGACGTGCCAAATGAAGTCAATAGGCAGGAAGAATAGCCAAAACAAACATTAGTAGTTAATTTTAAACTGCTAGAAAAGCTTACATTTAGAAACAGAGGTAGTAGTAAATTTATGAGTTCACTTACCTGTGGTGGAGAGCTCCTAGACGACTGCCTTCAGTGGACGGGTGACCAGCTTGCGATCTCCCAATATCCTTCATGCCTGAAAAACTAATATAAAACTAAATTAATATATTCATTTGATTCAAATTAGTTAACTTAGATTTGTCTAGATTCGATCGTATCTAGACATGATTTAGTATTAGATACATCTGTATCTTGACAAATTTGCATCAACTAATTTGGGTCGGGGGAAGTAGTTCCATTAGTGGACCGTTCTGAGTTTAGAGCTGGTCTGCCACACGCCTCTATCATTTTGTATCTATGCAATGAGCTGCCTTCTGCATCCTGAGGCACGGTAAATTTGGTGGACTTTTTCTTACGTTTTCTTTGTTTGCCAAATTACAGGTAAAAATACTTCTGGTAGCAGACTTCTTGGAATTATACTTCCAATACTTGGTGTCGCTATGATAGCTGCAATTTCTCTTTGTGCGTGGAGTACTATTCGTAGGAAGAGAAGATCGCGAAGACCAGCGCTTTCCACCCAATGTAAGTCCTCTACGCACCTTTCACTTGTTAATTTTGCACACTTTTGCTTCGGTCCCCCCCCCCTCCCCCTCCTTCTTTTCAAACTTTGACAAATAAAAACTCATACCAATTATTTTCAGAACCGTACGAACCCACCCAAAATCCATATGGTCCTCTAAGACGTATACTTTCCGTACACGAATACTCATGTGCCTACAGGAGCGAAAATCGTAAGTTATATAACAGCAACAACAAAAAAAAATATAACATGCAAAGACGTAGATCACGATAATAAAAGGTGGGATCAGCCGTCCGGGACATGGATTATACTCAGTTCGACCGAGTACACATATACGGAGATATACGTGGCCTCGATATGGGTTTCGACGGATCAAAAAAATAAAACTGCCCATGAAACTTAAGTTTAGGGGGGATCGAAGCACACCTCAATTTTGCATACATACTAAACCGTTAACTAGCGGTAACCATGAAAATTTACCAGCTCATACAGTTGACGACCTCGAGAGTGTCAAGTCAAGCTTGTTATCTTTGTCATCGCTACAAGAGGCAACAAATAACTTCGACGAAAGCAATAAACTTGGTGAGGGTGGATTCGGTACAGTTTACAAGGTATGCCGATAGCCTTTGGTTTGAGGATTTACTTTGTTTGGACGTTATTGTGTTTAAATCTGAATAATTTGTGTAAATCATTGGTAGATTGCACAACTTAAGGATTGACAAACTTTCAAGTATGGATTGAGTAGAAAGAGCTAGATGGATCGTATTTTTATTATTTTTTTGAAAATGTGCGCATTTATTAACCAAATGTTTAATTCTTACACCCGGCCTCTGCATAACTAAGATGCACACAGCCACACGAACGACAGACTAAGACAAAAATTAAATAAGCATTACAAAAAGGCACTAAAAATAAAAAGACTGGAATCTAAGATAGATCAATCCTCAGATCACGCGGCCATCCATGTCGTGAGAAAATATTCCTCGCCGTGTCCTCCAATCGCGTATATCTGTCCAGAAATAAGTCGCGAAACTCCATGCGTTGGAGAATATTCCATGATCGAAGGATAGCCGTGGCTCGATAAATAACCTGCAGAGGAGAAGACACAATGTTATTAAAAATCTTGTCATTTCTACAAAGCCATAGCGACCATATAATGGCAAGCGCTTCCACCCTAAACAAGGTTCTGTACTTATCAACAATTCCATGCAACCAATTACCAAAAACATTGGTTACTGAACGTGGGGGAGATAAGCCAGAAGATATTTGGATGAATGACCATATAGAACGAGCAAATTTGCAGTGAAAGAATAAATGTCGAATTGTCTCATCTTGATGACAAAAAACACATTGTGTACTTCCATGCCAATTCCTCTTTACAAGATTATCTTTTGTTAGAATTACCCCTTTCCGTAGATACCATGCAAATATCTTCGTCTTAAGGGGTATTTTCATTTTCCAAATTTTACTATTATCATCGACTAGGAAATCAGGTTGGACCAAAGCTTTATATAGTGAGCCAACAGAAAATTTACCAATTTCCAGTAATTTCCATTTGAACACGTCAACACCGTCCGACAATTGTATCCTGGATAACCGTAATAGTAGATTGTTCCAAGATAATAGTCTAGGTCCGATAAGACTTCTTCTGAAAGACACATTAGGAGGATAGTCCTCCATCACTGTGGAGATTGTATCCCCTTTGTGTCTAACAATTGAATATAGAGCTGGGTACTGTTCGCGAAGAGTAGTTTGGCCTAGCCATTTATCTTCCCAAAACCTAATTTGTGATCCATCCTTAATCTCGAAAGCACCAAAACAAAAGAAATGTTTCTTGTGGCCATAAGACCTGCCCAAAAATGTGAATCTCCGGGTTTCCAAACCACTTGAGACACATCTTTGGAGCCCACATATTTCCTCCATAACATGGTTTGCCAAACGCCTTCCTCAATAAGTAGTTTAAAAAGCCATTTGCCTAGAAGCGCGGTGTTTCTGACTTGCAAATCGTGTATGCCTAGTCCACCAAACTCCTTCGGCCGGCAAACCACATTTCATCTGGCCAGTCGATATTTCTTTTTCTCACTATCCCCCTGCCAAAAGAATCTTGAACAGAAATAATCCACTTTGTTCAAAACCCCTTTTGGCATTTGGAAAAACGAGATCATATACAATACCATATTAGTAAGAACTGAATTTAAAAGTACTAGTCTTCCCCCAAGGGATAACAATTTTCCTTTCCAACTATTAAGAAGTTTTTGTAGCCTTTCCTCAACAAGCTTCCATTCAGCAATTGTGAGACGCCGATAATGAATCGGTATTCCCAAATAATTGATTGGAAACTGACCCAGACCACAGCCGAAAAGTTTAGCATATAGGTGGGCCTCGTTTTGGGCCTCGCCAAAACAATACAAATCGCTTTTATGGAAATTTATTTTAAGCCCAGATAGCAGCTCGAATGCTGATAATATTAATTTCAGATTCTTAGCTTTCTCCAGATCATGTTCCATAAAAAGAATTGTATCATCAGCGTATTGAAGAATAGAAAGTCCACCATCAACGAGATGTGGAACTACACCTTCAATTTGGCCATCAACCTTTGCTCTCTCAATAAGGATAGCCAACATATCAGCCACTATGTTAAATAGTAAAGGCGATAATGGATCCCCTTGTCTCAGTCCTTTCTTGGTCTGAAAGTATTTGCCAGTATCATCATTTACTTTAATGGCAACACTACCCCCAGACACAAACGACTGAATCAGAGCACGCCACTCCTCAGAAAAACCTTTCATACGGAGTGTTTGCTGGAGGAAAGACCAGTTAACTTTGTCATAAGCCTTCTCAAAGTCAATCTTGAACAGTACACCATTTAATTTTTTTGAGTGTAGTTCATGGATTGTTTCATGCAGAATAACAACCCCATCTAGGATATTTCTTCCTTGCATGAACGCAGTTTGAGACGGGCTAACAACATTGTCAGCAACCGAATTTAGTCTAATTGTAGCAACTTTAGTGAAAATTTTAAAGCTAACGTTAAGCAAGCAGATTGGACGGTACTGTTGTATACGTTCTGCATTATTAACCTTAGGCAGTAAAATTATGTTACCAAAGTTGAGTCTAAAGAGATCCAATTGTCCAACCTGTAAAAACCCAAACAAATTCATCAGGTCCTCCTTGATAACGTCCCAGAATTTTTGGTAAAATTCCGCTGGGAATCCATCAGGTCCTGGTGCTTTGTTATGTTCCATTTGGAAAACCGCTTTCTTGACCTCTTCCTCGGTATATGAGGCAGTTAGAAAACTATTTTCTTCATCAGAAACCTGGGGAATATCGGACGTTTGGGACTCATCCAGAGAGAAAGAATTCTCCACTGGGGCCCCAAACAAGGATTTATAATACGTAGTAATATATGACTTCAGATGTTCTTGTCCCTCAATCATACCTTCGTCCTGAATTAGAGAGTGAATAAGTTTCTTCTTATGCCTGCCATTGGCAACTGCATGAAAGTATCTAGTATTCGCATCTCCTTTCAGAATGAATTTAGCTTTAGAGCGTTGGTACCATTTGAGTTCCTCCTTGCGCAGAAGTCGGGCTATCTCTGCATTCGATTGGCTTTTAAGCTCAATTTCTTGTGCAGTTAATGGCCTTACCTCCGCGGAAGCCTCTAAGTCATCTATTATAAGTGTTAGGCGTAATTTTTCTTTTTTTAGGATACCCGCTGTGTGCCTGGCCCAACCCTAAAGGAACTTGCGTAAAGTACGCATTTTGTTATTCCATCATAGGATAGGCGTTTGGACATCTACCGGTTTCTCCCAAATAGCCTTAACCATCTCATAAAAACCATCACGGATCATCCAACCGAGTTCAAATTTAAACTCATTCGTAGACTTCCGTGGCGGTAATCCAAAAGAAAGAAGTAAAGGGGCATGATCCGACAAAGCCTCAATACGCTCTAGAGCACGAACAGTTACCATAGGGAACTTTTGTTCCCAATCAGTATCCATAAGCACTCTATCTAGTTTTTCGTATGTTGGCTCCGGAAGACTATTAGCCCATGTGAATTGCCTTCCTAATATTATAACCTCTCTCAAATCCAGACTGTTAATGACAGCATTGAACAAAAAAGGCCAATGTTAATCGAACCGGCCCTGACTTTTCTCATGAGGAAATCTGAGCAAATTAAAATCCCCTCCTATAAGAATAGGATAAGGATTTTCCTTTGACAAATTCACAAGCTCACGTAAAAAGTCAGCCTTATAAACATCCTGAGCGGCTCCGTATACGGCGATTAAAGACCATGTGAAGTTGTCAGCCTTGTTACGGATATGGATTTTTATAAAAAAATCTCCCACCGAACTAGCTAAAACTTTCATAGTCTCATCTCGCACGCCTAACAGGATCCCCCCGGATCGACCACGCGGCGGACGTGATATCCACGTAAAGTCCACTCCACCAGAAAGGCGATTGAGTAGAGCTTGCGAAAAATCCCGTCTACCAGTCTCAGAAATACCCAGAAAATCCAAATTATAATCTCTCACACAGTCAGCAAAGAATAAATATTTAGCCAAGTCCTGAAGACCTCTGCTGTTTGAAAACATTCCATTCATTGAGAAACTATAGGAGATTTGGATACACGGGATCTCTTTCGAACTGCTCTTGATTTTTCGACCAGAAGCTTTCAGCTCATACATAGAAGCAAGCCCAGTCTCATGAAAGTCCACTTCCGACACTTCACCGACTAAGTGAGAAAGGAGTTGACCATCTACTGTGGCATGCAACTCCTCCTCCTCAGTTAGTGAAGCATCAGGAAAAGCACTGACCTTAGGAGTAACCGTTAGACGGTCAACCTCCATGTGTCTCAAAACACTAGAAGAAAAAGATACATCCTGTACAGAGCTACCCAAACTAATGCCAACGTTGGCTAGTTTAGAAGAAATAACAGGAGTAGAAAATGACAAAAAAGACTTCGAATTACTCTTTATACCTGGTGAATCCAAGTTCCTCTCCGCCTTACGCCGCATGGCCTTGAGCATGGAGTCCTCATCAGTCATGGACGCCCCAGAGGCATCGACTCCATGACGCATGCTCCGCCTGAATGTAGTACCACTCCCCTGCACAAGCGAAGCGTCACCTGGAGGAGGAAGCCATGCTGGAGACCGAGGCACCCCAGACCCCTCCTGGGTCCGGTCGTCCCCATCGACCACCGAGGTCACCTGCCCCACCAGCGGAGGCAAGACGTCCCGAGGGTCCAACCCCACCTGGGTCGGACCAAGCGAAGCCATATCCTGAAGCTGGTGACGAGCGTCGCAGTCAGCCGACCCCTCCTGGGCCAGCTTCCGCAAACACACCGAAGGAACAACCTCCTCAAGTACAGGAATGGAAACAGGAACAGATCTGCCCAAAATATGCGTTCTGGACCTCGCTGGTGCTGAGCAAGCTCGCAAGACCGGAATAGAAGCAGAACGAAGAGCCTCCTGTAACTGAGCCGGTGAAACGCGAGGTGCTGAAGTAGAACCCTTCCCACGAAGAGGGGAATCCAAAGGAAGAGCATCCAGTAGTTGTCGTCCCCGCGGAGTCACCGGATTAGCATTAAAGGGGGTGACAGCAAACGCCCTCTGCACCACCTGACTGGAAGATGCAGGCACGGAAGTACCCTGCACAGCCGATGAAGATCCAGTACCTCCCCCCCTCCCTGAGTGGCAGTAGAATCCTCTGAAGTATCCATAGCATCCTCAAATTGCTTCCCTTTGGCATCATCATCCGCGTCATCATCTCCTTTTCTCCACAAGAAAGGAACAAACTCTGGTTCCGGAAGATAACCCTCAGGTTCAATCCGGAAACGAAACTCAAATACCTTGTGTTTAACCACAGCATCTGACACAATAAAGTGACCAAGGGCGTCCTTCTCCTTGAGAAAGATCTTCGTATCAAACATCTCCACGAGTATACGGACTACCCCCCCGCTTCCGCAGACTGAATAAATCCACATCAAGAGTGTTCCCCATGAGTCCTCCAACTGCCCACAAGCCCTGAAAGGATCGCAGAATATGGGGTACCCCCTCCACATGTAACCAAACCTGCTGCATCTCAAGCTTATGCGGCACCTCCTCCATCCTGTATACCGAGAAGGTCAGCTGAGCGGTACTAAGTGGAACGGTCATCAGGATTCCATCCACCCTGTCCAAATCCTCAAACGTCGGAAAGCTCACTAAGAAGGCAGAATCACCATGAGGCACCGCCTCCCACTTCCACTGAACATGCACCTGACATCGCCTGGCGATCTGCCTCTGAACAACCTCTGCTGAAACCATCGGTCCAGAAACACGTACCAGAGCAATCGGGGTCTGACTGCGCTCAAGATGATCCCGAGTCACTGCATCCGGAATCTGGGTGAACAAGGTCTGGTCACTGCCAATACCAGCCATATACGGAGTCAAGCGCGGCTGCTTCGGCACCGGGCACCTCAATGTGGGATGTGCAACGGAATCACAAATATAGCAATAATGAATCACCTTACAATCCTTGGTCGCATGAGTATTAACCGCAAACTTCCAACAACGAACAAATTTTTTATTCTTCTTACCGACATCAGCCACTGCCGTACCCTCAGAAACTGGTGCAGTGACAACCGGTGGCTGACTTAGATGATGCTCCTGCGGGTTGAACTGTTGCGGAAAAGGAGGTACAAAACACCCGGGCACCTGCATCTGTGGAACCCCATACTGCTGGAAACCCTGTTGCTGAAGATGAAGCTGCTGATCCGCCTGTGCATGCATAACCTGTTGCTGAATCCCACTAGCTTGTGGCTGCTGTGACTGCTTTTTATTCTTCTTTCTCTTAGGAACAGTAGAAGCCGCAGCGCCCGCTCCCACAGAAAACTGTTGCGGGGGTTGCGACGGAACCACAGCCGCCTGATTACCATTGTGGCCCCCATGGAGCGGAGGAGCAGAAGGAGTGCCCTGGAAAAAAGCGGCTGTCGGCTGACCGACAAACGGGGTCGACGACCCACGATAAGGGCGCTGCAAAGGCTGATGCGGGACAGCTTGAATCGCATTGAAATAAGCCGTCGGAGGCCTGAACTGAACTCCTGGAGGGAACTGCGGATGACCTGAGTTAGGCTGGTACGACACGACAGAAGCTTGCATAGTTCCCTGCCCAGGCGCGGCAGGCTGCAGCGGAGTAGCCGATACCGGCGTCGGAGGCTTCAACACGGCAGCAGGACCTGCCCCAGCGGCCGACACAGGAGCAGCGTGATGCGCTGGCACAGGGGGCGGCCTCCTAGGGTTTACCCCATTGCCTCGACCCGCCATCGCTGGAGTCGAAAGAACAGAGGCAAACGACCTCTCGGAGATGCTCTGGGGCGGACGCGCAGGGACCGAGGACGCGACGGCGAAGTGGGCTAGGGCGATGTAGGCGGCGGCTTGGCGGAAGGCTCGGGCGTCGGGGAAGCTATCTGGGAGCGCTCGGGCGTCGGGGGAGATAACTGGGAGCGCTCGGGCGTCGGGGGAAATATCTGGGAGCGATACCAGGAACCAAATCGACTCCCGATCCGAGTCCACGAGAAAACAACCACCGGTCCGATTGGGTCCGGACCCACCCTGCTCGCCACATCATCCAACTTCCCGCGATCACGGGGCCCAGGCTTGGAAACCGGATCGACAACCGAGTCTCGCTGCCCCCGAGCGAACGCCGCCGCCGCGAACTGAGCGAAAACCGGTGGAGCCGAACATCGTCGAGGAGGCAAAGGACCGCGCCAGGGCTTGATCTTTCCCCTGGACAATCTCATTCCCGACGATGAAACAAGCCCACCCTGGCTCCCAGGCGATGACGACCTGTGTCGTAGAACGTCGGGCTCCGGCGATGGAGCGTCGCTCGCCGGCGACGACGATCTTCTCTCCCAGAACCGTGACGCTGGGGTGGGGAATCCAATCTCCTCCCAGAAATCCTGCTTGAGTTGATCGTCGGTCTTCCGCCGTCGTCGCGCCACAGTCTTCCATCCAAGCTCCCCAGATTCATCTTCCAGCGCCTCCAGGGCTTCACGCATTGTCCCTGCTGGTTGGATGGACTCATCCGCGTCGGAATCAGAACCGAGGCAGAGAAACCTCGACCCAGATGAAGGCGCCCCTGGCGAGGTCGACGGCGACGAGAGGCCGCCAGGCGCCAGGGTGAGGCGTCGCTGTGCGCCCCTCATCTCTCTGTCTCCATTTCAGGCTTAGTGAAGTAAATCAGCAAACGCGTGTGTGTGTGGCTATAGCTATGTCGGAGCCAGCGAGCACCCAAACCGGTAGCGTACGCCGCCTTGTTTATGCGTGCCGGAGCACGGCAATATGTCGACAAAGCAAGCCACAAATTGACGAGATAATCCTAGCTAGGTAGGTGTCGCTTCGCTTCGATACCTGTGTATGTGTGAATGATACGCGTGAGATGGATCGTATGAACTTGATAATTAGCCTTTATGGAAGATAATCATTTTATTCAGGGAGTGCTTTCCGGACGAGAAGTGGCCGTGAAGAGGCTGTCAAAGGGCTCGAATCAGGGGTTAGAAGAACTGAAAAATGAGCTAGTTCTGGTAGCCAAGCTGCACCATAAAAACCTTGTCCGGCTTGTGGGCTTTTCTTTAGATGAAGGGGAAAGATTGCTAGTCTACGAGTACATGCCAAATAAAAGCCTTGATACCATCCTTTTCGGTACGTCCTCCCCACGGAACCTAATATATATACTCTCTTTGTTAGTATTGTTAATGCATGCATGTGCAAGTGCAATAACCATTAAATCTGGTGTTAGATTCTGAGGAAAGTACTCGACTAGACTGGGCGCTAAGGTACAAGATAATTGAAGGAGTCGCTCGAGGTCTGCAGTATCTCCACGAGGATTCTCAGAAGAAGATCGTCCACCGCGACTTGAAAGCAAGCAACGTTTTGCTAGATGCAGAGATGATCCCCAAGATCGGAGACTTTGGCCTGGCTAGGCTCTTCGGGCAAGATCAGACGCGCGAGGTCACCGGCCATATCGTCGGGACATTGTGAGTAATTAATCACGACCTTTGAATGACACGAATCAATTATGAAGCGGGCGATAGCACCATCTTACCCCTTGCTTACATACTCTTGTTGCAGCGGCTACATGTCTCCGGAGTATGTGATGCGTGGACAATACTCTATAAAATCAGATGTGTACAGTTTTGGCATTCTACTGATAGAGATCGTAACGGGCCGGAGAAACAATGGGTCCTACCTTCCTGAGGAAAACGAAGATCTCATAAGCATCGTGAGTACACTGTAAATACTTTTAGAACTTGCTTATTATATGTTGTTAATCGTGTAAGACATGAATTTGTAAATTCTAGGTATGGAAGCACTGGGCTGAAGGAACGATTGCAGAGATGGTAGATTTCTCCTTGGGAAGAAACTACCCTGGAGCTGAGGTGCTCAAGTGTGTCCATGTTGGTTTCCTGTGCCTACAACAGAATCCTGCAGATCGACCTACTATGTCAGAGATCATGGTGATGCTTAACAACGATGCTACCAGCTCTCTGCCAGTTGCTACTAGACCAACATTTTTTCTCGATGGAGGTTCTGGTTTTTCGCACGGTACTACCTCACCTTTGTACACGGACTCATTGACTACCGGCCGTTAACGCGCATTCCCGCTTGTTCATTTGTACTTTCATTGGAAACTATAAAAGAGATTGCATATCATGATGTCAGAGTTCATTTTATATTGACCCTCTATCCTTCCATGGATGCTGATCCAAACACTATCCCTCAAATATTCTAAAGCTCTGTTAACTCACTGCCCCACATCTGAGGACATGCCAGGGTAGTTTTCATTGAGTGATTAGTTTTGTACATTAAGTCTTTCTTTCATCGCATGTCGTGTCACCTTTGAACATCCCTTGTTAAAAAAAAACAGAAGACATGTCAAGATTTATCCTTTGGTAGGAGGTTCGCCAGTAGATATCAAGCACATCAACAACCTCTCAATCTCCGTTCACACTTGTTTTTACAAAAAAACAGGCTATCATCCGCGAAAAGAAGATGAATATAACTGGCGTGGTCGAACACACCACCTTTAATCCTTGTAAGCTCAATAATGGTAAAACACTTATTGATTTAAGGAAGGAGAGGGCCTCTTCTGCTAGTAAAAACAAAAACGAAGAAATAAGGTATCCATGTTGAATAACCCGATAGCCTTAAAAGTCCCAGCTGGTCAGCATAGAAGGAGAACTAAGAATATGATAGAAGGAGTCATCCCCATAATCAAATTTACATATGCTGCATTAAAACCCATTCTCAACATATAATGACTTGGAGATATAACCATTCAAGACGATCATAAGATTTCCTCGTGTCTAGCTTGACCACATAGGGATGATGCTAGTGTCAAGCTTCATGCACTAGCCAACGCAACCAAAAGTTCAAACTGATGGAAATGGCTAGTGCAATCCACTTATACACTTCAACACCCCCTCTCACGTGTGACGGGGAGAAGTCAGCACGTGCAACCGGAAGAGAGCGACGGCGCGCGAAACTCACGTATGACTCAAGAGGCCTATACGTGGACATAGAGGGGTCAACAACAATTTTAGGATAAATTGCGAAAGCCAGGACTCGAACTCGAGACCTTAGGCTCTGATACCATGTCAAGCTTCATGCACTAGCCAACGCAACCAAATTCCGAACTGATGGAAAGGGCTAGTGCAATCCACTTATACACTTCAACAGCTAGTTGGTTTATTTCTCTTCATTATATTATTTGTCCTACTTGAACAAAGTCTGATTGTTCCTACAAAATAATCTCGTGTAGAATCTTTTCCAACCTATGAACAAGGACGTTGAAAAAAATATGACCTTGCATAATCTAATTGAGAAACTAACCTAATTCCTTTGGCCTCACCATACTCTTTAGGGGATTTGGCCTCGCTAGGGATGGTTGATGATCCACAAGTATAGGTGGTGTATCGTAGTACTTTCGATAAATAGAAGTATCGATCCCAACGAGAAGTAGAAGGTGTTGACTAGTGGTTTGGAGCAGAAAATCTCTGTAAATACTTAGCAAACGGATTTTTAGAGGTTTTTGATAAAGCAAAGAAATAAAGTGCAAGTAAATAAAGACAGCAAATAATTGCAGCAAGTTGCCCAATCCTTTCTTAGCAAAGGACAAGCCGGTTGTAATACTTATGAGGACCAAACGTTCTCAAGGACACATGGGAATAATGTCAAGTGCTTTCGTTTCATATAGTTGATTAATCTTCTTTGGTTTGATAAGTGTTGTGTGGGTGAACCTGTGCTAATGTACTGACCTTACTTGGACTAATACATACTTGTGATTAAACCTCCTGCAAGCATCCGCAAGTACAAGAAATTAATTAAGATAAAAACCTAACCACAACCTTAAACTCTGAGATCCTAGACTCCCTTATGCAAAGGTTTCCTAATGGGGGTTCAGGTTTCTGTCACTCCGACAAACTCACAATTAGTAGCCAAATACACAATGCATTCCCCTAGGCCCATAAATGGTGAAGTATCATGTAGTCGACATTCACATGAAACCACTAGAAGAATAGCACCACAACTTAAATATCAAGCCATTGAATAATACCTCAACACAATTCCACTACTAACAACATGACTTCTCCCATGTCCTCAAGAACTAAAGGAACTACTCACGAGACATCATATGGATTAAGATCAGAGATGATATGATGATGAATAACAATCTGAACATAGACAATAATTCAATGGTTCCACTCACAAGCATCAACTACAAAAGTAATTAACACCGGGAAAGTTTCCTCTAAGAATTATGCAAGATTCAACACAATTGTTACAGTGGGATGGAGTGATGATGATGATTCTGGTGGAGAAGGTGGTGAGGATGATGATGATCCCGATGAAGTCTAGCTTGATGACGGTGTTGATGGCGATGATCTCCCCTCTCCGGGAAGGAATTTCCCCCGCAGAAATCTGTCTACCGGAGAGCTCTTTCTCTCTCTCCGCCCCGCAGAGGCGGTGGAATCTTTCTATGGTCGCTCCCCGTGTATTAGGGTTTCGAGGAGAAGATATAGGCGAAAGGGCGAAGCCAGAGGTGGGCTAGGGTGGCCACAACCCTGGTGGCGTGGCCTAGGGTGGCCCGCGCTGGGGGGTGGGCTCCTGTGGCCCATCTCAGCCTCCCCTTCTGGCATCCTTCGTCTTTTGGAAAAATATGATTTTCCATGTATTTTCTGGTATTTTCTGATCTTCGCGAAAATTGCATCCAAACACCGCTTTTTCCACCAGAATCCTGACTCAGGCAGTTCGTCCTCCAAGAATCATCCAACATGCAAAGATAGATGAAATAACATAAGTAACACCTTTTAATATGAAATATATCAATGAATAACAGTAAATTATGATATAGAATAGTGATGCAAAATGGACGTATCAACTCCCCAAGCTTAGACCTTGCTTGTCCCCAAGCGAAAACTGAGCTTAGTAAACATGCACATAGGTTTATGGAGTGAAGTGTCGATAAAAAGAATACGTACAAGAAGCATCACACTTACCAATACACAACTCATAATAGAAAGCAACTCACCATTATATAACTTAACTTGCAACGAGTATGGGAGTCACAATAAAGACGCATAAAGAAAATCATAATTGGTAATGGCAAACTTTTTTCTTGGTCATAGAACAATTGACAAATCACACATGGTTTTCAAGCAAAGCTTTTGTAAAGAAGTTTATAACATGAGTCATTTTTGCTCAAACATAAAAGGCTTTTCACAATGATGGCTTTCAAAATAATACTCATTCAGATAAGAACAATGTGCAAAACAAGGAAGATAAGAAACATGATTGAATAAATCATCATATGAATGATTGAAACACAACAACTGAAATGCTTGCTGGAGATGGAAAGGAATAGGTTAACTGACTCAACTTAGAAGTAAAAGAAAGGCCCTTCGCAGAGGGAAGCAGGGATTTCAAGTTTCATCAAGAGCTTTCAAAAGATTATGGTACTTACTAGCTTTGAGCTCTCATTGCCCCTAACATAAGCATCTTGAGGTGATTAAGGTGAAAGTGAACAAAGATGGACTATATGCTTGACGAAGTATAAGTTGGCAATCTCATGTCCCTTGAGTACGAGGGTCATTCCTCATGCCACTCAACTTTAGTTACCGGTAAGTTCTTGTCATTGTAAGTACATGCGTATCATAGAGAACCGCTAACGGGGTACCCCTTGCCCCATGATATAGGAGCTATCCCATATCAAAATGACAAGGCAAGCTGACAATGAGCATCTAAGCAAACTTCTTATTTACCATGGGAAAATGGTGTTTTTTCTCTTCTTTCCTCTTTTCTATCTCTCTTTTTTTATATAAGAAGAATGCTTCATAGATTGCTCACTATGGTGATGCTGCAAGTTTTCACCATGATTAGGCATGGCTTAGGATAGCGGCCCAGGCGTTTCTCTAACACATATACATAACTCCATGGACTTACAAGCTCCCCTTTTATTTCACACCGCCGACATCCGCAAACAAAAGATCATGATATCAACGGGGTAGATATTTACAGGTGTTGAAAGCGTTCCCCGTGACAGCACGGTTCTGCTAATTCCCAACTTATAGGTGCAAGCATATACAACATAGATGACACAATGGTTCAAGTTTATTAACGGCAAGAAAATAAGGTGTGCCATCAAGTTCGTGAGAGCTTTACTAACTAGTTTTCACATAACAAAAGAAATTTTAATTTGAAAGGTAGATGAAACTCGAGAATTTACTTGGAATAGCAATAATGCTAATAGGTAGATATAGTGGACTGAAATGGCATAAGTTTTGGTTTAAAGGATTGGATGCACGAGAAGTATTCCCTCTCAGTACAGGTTTTTGGCTAGCAAGGCTGGGTAACAAGCAAAAGAGTTGAAGGAAACAAGCAAACATACAAGTGATAAAGTCAAACATGCAATCTTCCTTGAAAACACAAAAGATCTTAAATAAAGAATACTAAGCTTATGAGCCAATCAAGAAAGAAAGAAAATGATATAAAATACTTGTCAGTGCTTTTTAACTTTTCCTTTCAAACCTCAAATGGTGTTGCTACTGACCAGAGCTCGGTTTGCCAAAACCAATTTAGATTTACTTGATGCTCCCAAAGTGATACCAATACTAATCAACAAGATCAATCATATAATAGAGATTGAAAACTAAAATAAGATGTGCAAAGTAAAAGATGATACTTCTCATTGATATTCCAGAAAGGCACTCACACCAAGGGATACATAGATAACCAACTAAAGGAGAGATACTTCCACAATGCAAACCATCCTATATGATAACTTCTCTATTCATGATATGACTCTACTAAAAAGGTAAAAAGATGAAAGATAATGGTGTGATATCGCGGCACTCCCCCAAGCTTGGAACAAACCAAGGGGATGCCAAAACCTGATGACGAATTACTCCTTTGGTGGTGGTGGTGTTCCCTTGATGAGATTTTCAATCAGCTTCCTCAAATCCTAAATTTCAAAGGTTAGAGTACGAACCAACTCCAAATTATGCTCAATGCAGTTCATGATCATGTCGGACCGAGAATCCGAGTCCTTGTTATTCTTTCCCCACTCTTCCTCCTTAGAGTGTTCTTTCCCTGCATGGTTAGAACAAGGCATATCCCAGCTAGAGGGCAACTTCCCTTTGGGCAACTTTTGGAATTTCTTCTCATGTATAAGAGTATGGAAGGGGTTCTTGGCGCGTGGAGGAAGTGACCGTGGAGCGAGGCAATGACGTGGAGGTTTCCCTCCTGTAGACATCTGTGTTGTCCTCCTGAGCTTGATAGGGTTTGCCACCACTCCAATGCTTGCAATGGTAGCGCGGGTGTCCGGATGCTTGTCTTCCTTCACTTCTTCTTCATCCTCAACCAAGATCTCCTCCTCCTTCTTGGGGTCTTGAAGATCATCTTCCACTAGCTTCTTGCCCTTGTCGTTGGCGGAGACCATGATGCCTCTAAACTTGAGAATATTTCCTAATAGAAACAGATCAAAACAAAAACACGCAGAGAACACGATATACGAACCTCGGGGGATACTGGGGGTTATATATTATAAAGTTTTATGACATAAGGAAGGTATTGTGCGAAAACGGGACGAAGACGGACTTAGGGGTGATCACACACCCTAGTGGCGCGGCTAGGGAGGGCCCGTGCCACTGGGAGGTGTGGCCCACCCAGGCTCCGTTTCCTCCCCTGTTTTGACTCATTACCTTCCATATGGAATAAAAACTGCAAAAATATAAAAAGAAAAGTTTTTTGCGAACCTTCTGTTTTTAGCAATTTTACCTATTCGAAGACGGACTCTGCAGGTTCATGAGTTTGGTCTCTAATAAATTCTTCCGGAGTCACCATTTGAATAATGTCAAATCTTCATTATAAGAGTCTCCAGAAATATAATGTTTGAGGCTTTGACCATTCACCACTTGTGTAGTGTTGTCTCTCAAAGATGAAATTTTAATAGCACCTGAATGATACACCTCCTCAATAACAAAAGGTCCTTCCCATTTTGAGAGTAGTTTTCCTGCAAAAAATCTGAGACGAGACCTATACAATAGAACTTTCTCACCAACATGGAACTCCCTTTTGAGAATTCTCCTATCATGCCATCTTTTTTACTTTTTCTTTAAAGAGTCTAGCATTTTCATAAGCTTCACTTCTCCATTCATCTAAGGTAGTTAAGTCAAGCAATCTTTTCTCACCAGCAAGTTTAAAATCTCTATTCAGTTCTTTCACTTCCCAATAAGCTTTGTGTTCTAATTCTAAAGGAAAGTGACAAGATTTACCATAAACCATTTTGGAAGGAGACATTCCCATAGGATTTTTATAAGCAGTTCTATATGCCCATAAAGCGCCATTCAACTTTAGCCCAATTTTCCCTAGACCTATTAACAGTATTTTGCAAGATGGATTTAATTTCTCTATTTGAAAGTTCTACTTGCCCACTGGTTTGAGGGTGATAAGCTGAAGCAATTCTATGGTTAACATCATATTTAGAAAGGGTCTTCCTAAAGCCACCATGAATAAAATGAGAACCTCCATCAGTCATGAGATATCTAGGCACACCAAACCTAGGAAAAATAACATCTTTAAGCATTTTTAAAGAGGTCTTACCATCAGCACTATTTGTGGGTATGGCTTCCACCCACTTTGTAACATAATCAACAGCAACAAGAATATGAGTATACCCTTTTGAAGGAGGAAAAGGACCCATAAAGTCGAATCCCCAACAATCAAAAGGTTCAATAACAAGAGAATAATTCATAGGCATTTCATTGCATCTAGAAATGTTACCAACTCTTTGACATTCATCACATGATAAAATAAACTTCCTTGCGTCCTTGAAGAGAGTTGGCCAATAAAAACCTGATTGTAAAACTTTTTGTGTGGTTCTATCTCCAGCATGATGTCCTCCATAAGCACCGCCATGACATTTTCTCAAAATCTCTTGTTGTTCATATTCTGGAACACATCTTTGCATAATACCATCTACTCCTTCTTTATATAGATGTGGGTCATCCCAAAAGTAATGCCTTAGACCATAAAGAATTTCCTTCTTTGCTGGGCTATAAAGGTTGGAGGCAAGTACTTGGAAACAATAAAGTTAGCATAATAAGCATACCAAGGACTCTATCGGGCTTACCTTTATTTCAACCAACTGTTCATTTGGAAAACTATCATTAACAGGCATAGGATCCAAAGAAATGTTTTCTAAACGAGATAAATTATCAGCAAAGGATTTTCAGCACCTTTCCTATCTACAATATGTATATAAAACTCTTGTAAAAGCAACACCCATCTAATAAGCCTAGGTTAGCATCTTTCTTTGTCATAAGGTACTTAATAGCAGCATGATCAGTATGAATGGTAACTTTTGAATCAACAATATAAGGTCTAAACTTATCACAAGAAAAGATTATAGCTAAGAACTCTTTTTCAGTAGTAGCATAATTCTTTTGAGAAGCATCAAGAGTCTTACTAGCATAATGAATAACATTCAACTTTTTATCTATTTGTTGCCCAAGAACAGCACACACAGCAAAATCACTAGCATCACACATAATTTCAAAGGGTAAATTCCAATCAGGTGGTTGGACAATAGGACTAGTAGTTAAAGATTTCTTCAAAGTTTCAAAATCTTCCTTACAATCATCATAAAAAACAAAAGGTACATATTTTTGGAGAAGATTAGTAAGGGTCTTTGAAATTTTTGAGAAATCTTTAATAAAACTTCTATAGAAACTAGCATGACCAAGGATACTACGAATACCTTTCACATCCCTAGGACAAGGCATTTTCTCAATTGCCTCAACTTTGGCTCTGTCAACTTCAATACCTCTTCCAGAAATTTTGTGTCCAAGAACAATCCCTTCATTAACCATGAAGTGGCATTTCTCCCAATTAAGAACAATATTAGTTTTTTCACATCTTTGCAAAACTTTATCAAGGTTGTGCAAACAATTATCAAAAGAAGTCCCATAGACGGAGAAACCGTCCATGAAAACTTTCACAATTTTTTCACAAAAACCATGAAAGATAGCACACATACATCTCTGAAAAGTAGCAGGAGCGTTACATAAACCAAAAGGCATACGCCTATAAGCATAAGTTCCATAGGGAGACGTGAAAGTGGTTTTCTCTTGGTCTTGTGCTTTCACTGTGATTGCAGCTCAGATCACTGTAGAGCTTCGTTGGGAGACCCCAAGAGGAAGGTATGATGAGCACAGCAATAATTTTTTCCCTCAATAAGAAACCAAGGTTATCGAACCAGTAGGAGGAAGGAAACGACTCAAAGGTGTTGCTAGAAACTTGGAAACCTTCACAACACAAACTCAAGACTTTGCCCCAACAAACAGTGAGGTTGTGAATCTCACTGGTTTGCTGAAAACAAAGGATTAAACATATGGTGTGGAAGGTAATGGTGGCTTGCAAAAAGTAAACAGTAACAGTGGAAGATGTATCAATGGTAAAGACTGGACCGGGGTACATAGTTCACTGGAGGTGTTCTCCTTAAGATAAACAACATAACATGCTGGGTAAACAAATTACAGCGGGGCAATTGATAGGACAGAGCAAGGAATAACAATGCAATACTAGACATTCATGATCCCATGAGATTTGATTGGGCAATGCAACAATATACATAGACCGCCATCCAACTGCATCTATGACTAGTAGTCCACCTTTAGGTTATCATCTGAACCCCCTCCAGTATTAAGTTGCAAGCAACGGATAACTGATTTAAGCAAAGTGTGTAAAGTAAACAATACACTTGTTCCATGAACAAGATATTGTTGCTTTTTCCCTAGTAGCAACAGCACATCTACAACCTTAGATATTTCTGTCACTTCCCTAGATTCAATAGAGGCATGAACCCACTATCGAGCATAAATACTCCCTCTTGGAGTCACTAGCATCTACTTGGCCAAGATAGCTACTAGAAATGGAGAGCATGTGATACGTCCAATTTGCATCACCATTCTATATAATAATTTGCCTCTATTCATTGATATGTTCCTTATTAAGAAGTGATACTTATGTCTTTTCATCTGTTTTTTGCATGTTGGATGATTCCTGGAGGATGAACTGCCGGAGCCAAGATTCTGATGGAAAAAGCGGTGTTTTGATGCAATTTCGCGAAGATCAGAGAAATACCAGAAAAACTATAGAAAATTATATTTTCCCAGAAGACGAAGGATGCCAGAAGGGGACGCGGAATTGGGCCAAAGGGGCCCCACACCCCCCAGGCGCAGGCCATCCTAGGCTGCTCCTCGCCTATATCTTATCCTCGAAACCCTAAAGTCAGGAGAGAGACCACGTAAAGATTCTTCCACCTCGACAGGGCAGAAAACACCGAGAGAGAAAGAGCTTTCTGGCAGATAGATTTCTGCCGGGGAAATTCCTTCCCGGAGAGGGGATATCATCGCCATCAACACCATCATCAAGCTAGACTTCATCGGGATCATCATCATCATCCACACCATCATCTCCACCAGCACCATCATCACCACTCCATCCCACTATAACAATTGTGTTAAATCTTGCATAGTTCTTAGGGGAAACTTTCCTGGTGTTGATTACTATTGTAGTTGATGCTTGTGAGTGGAACCATTGAATTATTGTTTATGTTCAGATTGTTATCCATCATTATATCATATCTGATATTGATCCATATGATGTCTCGTGATTAGTTCATTTAGTTTTTGAGGACATGGAAGAAGTCATGTTGTTAGTAGTGGAATTGTGCTGAGGTATTATTCAATGGTTTAATATTTAAGTTGTGGTGCTATTCTTCTAGTGGTGTCATGTAAGCGTCGACTATATGGTACTTCACTATTTATGGGCCTAGGGGAATGCATTGTGTATTTGGCTAATAATTGTGGGGTTGCCGGAGTGACAGAAACCTGAACCCCCATTAGGAAACCTTTGCACAAGGGAGTGCAGGATCTCAGAGTTTAAGGTTGTGGTTAGGTTTTTATCTTAATTGCTTTCTTGTAGTTGCAAATGCTTGCAAGGGGTTTAATCAAAAGTATGTATTAGTCCAAGTTAGGTCGGTACATTAGCATAGGTTCACTCACACAACACTTATAAAACCAAAGAAGATTAATCAGCTATATGAAACGAAAACATTTGACAGTTTTCCCATGTGTCCTCGAGAACGTTTGGTCCTCATAAGTATTTCCTCCGGCTTGTCCTTTGCTAAGAAAGGATTGGGCCACTTGCTGCAATTATTTGTTGTCTTTATTTACTTGCCCTTTATTTCCTTGCTTTATCCAAAAACCCTAAAAATCCGTTTGCTAAGTATTACAGAGATTTCCTACTTCATACCGTTTGCTGCAATTGGTTTTGGCAAACCGAGCTCTGGTCAGTAGCAACACTTTTTGAGGTTTGAAAGGAAAAGAGAAAAGCACTTACAGGTATTTTATATCGTTTTCTTTCTTTCTTGATTGGCTCATAAGCTTAGTATTCTTTATTTAAGATCTTTTGTGTCTTCAAGGAAGATTGCATGTTTTAATTTATCACTTGTATGTTTGCTTGTTCCTTCAACTCTTTTGCTTGCTACCCAGCCTTGCTAGCCAAAAACCTGTGATGAGAGGGAACACTTCTCATGCATCCAATCCTTTAAACCAAAACCTATGCCATTTGAGTCCACCATATCTACCTATTAGCATTATTGCTATTCCAAGTAAATTCTCAAGCTTCATCTATCTTTCAAATTAAAAATTATTTTGTTATGAGAAAACTAGTTAGTAAAGCTATCACGAACTTGATGGCACACCTTATTTTCTTGCCCCTGATAAACTTGAGCCATTGTGTCATCAAAGTTGTATATGCTTGCACTTATACATTGGAATTAGCAGAACCATGCTGTCATGGGGAACGATTTCAACATTGCACTTGTATATTGTACACAATTGATATCATGCTCTTTTGTTTGTGGATGTCGTCGGTGTGAAATAAAAGGGGATCTTGTAAGTCCATGGAGTTATGTATGTGTGTTAGAGAAACGCCCGGGCCGCTAGCCTAAGCCATGCCTAATCATGGTGGAAACTTGCAGCATCACCATAATGAGCAATCTATGAAGCTTTCTTCTTATATAAAAAAAGAGAGACATTTTGAAAAGAGGAAAGAGAGAAAAAAGCACCATTTTCCCATGGTAAATAAGATATTGCTGAGATGCTCATTGGCTGTTGCCTTGTCATTGTGATATGGGATAGCTCCTGTATCATGTGCAAGGGGTACCCCATTGGCGGTTCTCTATGATACACATGTACTAACTATGACAAGAACTTACTGGTAACTAAAGTTGAGTAGCATGAGGAGAGGCCCTCATACTCAAGGGACATGAAATTGCCAACTTATATTTCGTCAAGCATATACTCCGTCTTTGTTCACTTTAACCTTAATCACCTCAAGATGCTTATGATAGGGGCAATGAGAGCTCAAAGCTAGTAAGTACCATAATCTTTTGAAAGCTCTTTATGAACTTGAAATCCCTGCTTCCCTCTATGAAGGGCCTTTCTTCTACTTCTAAGTTGAGTCAGTAAACCTATTCCTCTCTATCTCTAGCAAGCATTTGAGTTGTTGTGTTTCAAGAATTCATATGATGATTTATTCAATCATGTTCTTTATCTTCCTTGTCTCACAAGACTCTTATCTGAATGAGTATTACTTTGAAAGCCATCATTGTGAAAAGCCTCTTATGTTTGAGCAAAGAGTACTCCTGTTATAAACTTCTTTATAAAAGCTTTGTCTGAAAACTATTTGCCAACTGTTTTCTAACCAAGAACAAAGTTTCCCAATCCCAATTATGATTTATATTTATGCATCTTTATTGTGACTCCCATACTTGTTGCAAGCTAAGTTATATAATGGCGAGTTTCTTTCTACTATGAGTTGTGTATTGGTAAGTGTGGTGCTTCTTGTCTGTATTCTTTTTATCGACACTTCACTCCATAAACATGTGGACATGTTTACCAAGCTCAGTTTTCGCTTGGGGACAAGCGAGGCCTAAGCTTGGGGGGAGTGGATACCTCAAATGTGCATCACCATTCTATATCATAATTTGCCTCTATTCATTAATATGTTCCTTATTAAGAAGTGATACTTATGTATTTTTATCTGTTTTTGCATGTTGGATGATTCCTAGAGGATGAACTGCTGGAGTCAGGATTCTGATGGAAAAATCAGTGTTTTGATGCAATTTCACGAAGATTAGAAAAATACCAGAAAAATACAAAAAATTATATTTTCCCAGAAGACGAAGGATGCCATAAGGGGAGGCGGAGTTGGGTCACAGGGGGCCCACACCCCCCAGGCACGGGACACCCTGGGCCACACCTACAGGGGGTGTGGCCACCCTGGCCCATGTCTAGCTCCACCCTCTCGCCTATATCTTCTCCTCGAAACCCTAAAGTCGGGAGAGCGACCACAGAAAGATTTCGCCGCCTCTGCGAGGCGGAAAACACCGAGAGAGAAAGAGCTCTCCGCAGACATATTTCTGCTGGGTAAATTCCTTCCCGGAGAGGGGAGATCGTCGCCATCAACACCATCATCAAGCTAGCCTTCATCGGGATCGTCATCATCGTTATCCACGCCATCATATCCACTAGCACCATCATCACCACTCCATCCCGCTGTAATAATTGTGTTGAATCTTGCTTAGTTCTTAGGGGAAACTTTCCTGGTGTTGATTACTATTGTAGTTGATGCTTGTGAGTGGAACCATTGAATTATTATTTATGTTCATATTGTTATCCATCATTATATCATCTCTGATCTTGATCCATATGATGTCTCGTGAGTAGTTCGTTTAGTTCTTGAGGACATGGGAGAAGTCATGTTGTTAGTAGTGGAATTGTGTTGAGGTATTATTCAATGGTTTAATATTTAAGTTGTGGTGCTATTCTTCTAGTGGTGTCATGTGAACGTCGACTACATGATACTTCACCATTTATGGGCCTAGGGGAATGCATTGTGTATTTGGCTACTAATTGTGGGGTTGTCGGAGTGATAGAAACCTGAACCCCCATTAGAAAACCTTTACACAAGGGAGTCTAGGATCTCAGAGTTTAAGGCTGTGGTTAGGTTTTATCTTAATTGCTTTCTTGTAGTTGCGGATGCTTGTAAGGGGTTTAATCACAAGTATGTATTAGTCCAAGTAAGGTCGGCACATTAGCACAGGTTCACCCACACGACACTTATAAAACCAAAGAAGGTTAATCAACTATATGAAACGAAAACACTTGACAGTATTCCCATGTGTGCTCGAGAACGTTTGGTCCTCATAAGTATTTCCTCCGGCTTGTCCTTTGCTAAGAAAGGATTGGGCCACTTGCTGCAATTATTTTCTGTCTTTATTTACTTGCGCTTTATTTCCTTGCTTTATCAAAAAACCCTAAAAATATGTTTTCTAAGTATTTACAGAGATTTCCGCTCCATACCACTAGTCAACACCTTCTGCTCCTCGTTGGGATCGACACTCCTATTTATCAAAAGTACGACGATACACCCCCTATACTTGTGGGTCATCAGCATGCAAGATCTCAAACAACATATACCTGATAGAATCATTAATCAATCTGACATAGTAATCTCAATATCCATCGGATCCCCGCAAACACAACATGCATGATTATAAATAGATGATCTTGATCATGAATGAAGTTCACCAGATCTAAACATGGTAGCAAAAAGTAGGAGAAACAACCATCTAGCTACTACATGGACCCATAGTCCAAGGTTGAACTACTCACGCATCATACCAGAGGCTGGAATGGTGATGAAGAAGGCCTCCGGGATGATCTCCCCTCCAGCAGGGTGCCGGAAAGAGCTTCAGATCCCCCCGATCTAGAGATGATGGTGGCGGCGGCTATAGACTGTTTTGTGGAAGATAGATCGGTGCCTTAGGGTTTAGGTATCGGGGGATTCTTATAGGCAAAGAGGAAGGCCGAAGGGGTGCTCATGGTGGCTGCACCCCCCAGGCGCGGGCCAAGGGTGTGGCCCCCTCAAGGCCCTCCTCCGTCTCATCTTCTGGCTCTGTGTTCTCCTCGGTAAAATATTGACTTTGGCTTTTGTCCCATCCAATTCCGAGAATATTCATTTTCTGACCTTTCTGGAACCAAAAACAACAGAAAACAGGCAGCTGGCATTGTGGACCCTTGTTAATAGGTTAGTCCTAGAAAACATATAAAAATACCTCAAAGTGTAGACAAAGCAAAGAAAAGTAGATAATAAACAAGCATGGAACATCAAAAATTATACATACGTTTACGACGTATCAAGCATCCCCAAGCTTAACTCCTGCTTGTCCTCGAGTAGGTAAGTTATAAAAAAGAATAATTTTTTAGGTGACATGCACCATTAAAATCAAGATTAAACCATTTGCAAGCATTGAAAGCTGGGATCAAAGTACTCTAAACATGAGCATGAAAGAAGAAGTTCTAACAATAAGACAAAGTAACTATGCATGCAACATGAAAGCATACAAACAAAGATCATGAATAACAATGCATTGAAAGACGTTTGTTTGTTTCACATATAGAAAACATAGCATAGTGCATTCAGCTTGTCCCTCATGGAGTAGCAATAAATGCATAGGACACCTTTAAAGTTCATAAAAGTGACTATATACAAATAGTTCAAGAACAAGCAATATCAACAATATGAATCAATCAATAAGTTTTGGGACCATGCACATAGAACTAAGAATGGCAACTATGCTCTCTTAATTGGTGCCTAAGGATAGAAGGTGGACACTCAATATGTCACATCCCAAAATTTTCCAAATTTTGAAATGTGAAAAATAAATAAAATAATTAGTTGTTGAAATTTAGGGTGAAAAGAAACTTTTTGATTCCAAATGGAAACATCAAAACCCTACTTGAACAAACTTTGAAGAAAATAGAATCCATCAAATTTCAATCAAGTGAAATGCATTCTTCAATAAATATATCTTGAAAATTGAACACTTGGAAAATTTAAACCAAAACACTAATGAAAGAAATCATTTCCAAGATCTCTCTAATACTACGGATTTGATCCATATAAAAATTTATCAACAAGCATTTATAAATGATCAAGAATGATAAATAAAAATATTATAAAACCATAGAAATTGGTTTCATTCAATTTGGAGCCATGAATAAAATCTTATGAATTTAATAAGATAAGGAAATTGAAATTCAAAGCTAATAGAGCTTCTATCTAAAATCCATACCAAAATTATGAGCAAATAATCCTAAATGGATTTAAAAATATAAAAAAATATTAAATAAAAATATACAAATGGGAATCACCAATTTTGGATCTTTAAATAAAAAGATATGGATTCTATAAGATAAAGAAAGAAATAATAAATAGGGAATATTTAAAAGCCAAATTAAATCTTGGCAAAATCCATAATCAAACAAAGATAATACAAATCCAAATGAAATAAAGGGATAAAGAATATTCAAATAAAATAATATGACATTAACCAAATTCTATTTGAATAAGGACAAAATTCCTAATAGAAATGATTAATTAAATCATGGGAAAATAATAAAGTGGAATTTCCCAAGGTGGATATAAAACTTATTTAATTAACTTAAATGGAATAAAAGAATCATTTGAATAAAAATTTATATGGATTTAAAACCATATTGGATTTTATTTGAATGAAGACAAATGCTTAATTTAAATGATTAATAAATCATAATAATTTTTTTTCAAATAATTCAAAATGAATTATTTAACACCCTATTAAATAAATAAAACCTACTGAAAAAGGTTTGGTGAAAAATTATAATTCAAATAAGGGTCTGAAAATATAATCAAAATCTTATTTGAATAAAAATAAGTGCCTAATTTAAATAAAGAATAAACCATAATTGAATAAAGGAAATATTCCAAAAATGGTCTTTAAAAACACATTTATAACAGTTCTAAAGTATATTGAAAATTTGGAAAAGTTTTGAATTAGAAAGAGGTTTGAAATCATTTGAATAAATTCAAAACAGAAAAATCAAAATAGAAAAGGAAAAGAAATAGAATAAAAAAATTGAAAAGGGTCCAGTCCGGATAACCTAGCCGAGCAAGCCCATTTTCCCTCTCCCCGTAGAAAACGATTCGCACCAGCAATTAAACCCAGTCAGTCACTGATCAACTGACCCCACCTGAACCCTCTCTCTCTCTCACTAACGACAATACCCCACTTACCAGTTCGTCGTTTCCACCCGCGAGACTGTTTCTCCCCCAAACCTCGCCGTTTTCTGCCGTTTTTTCCTTGCATGTATTCGTCTTAATGATGCAGCAATTACACCCCGAGATTACTCTCATTAACTCGCCTCGCTCCCCTCTACCTTCCCCCCAGACACCATTTCCTCTCTGCCCCCAGGCCGCCTTGATTTCGTCTCGAAACTCTCTGACTCCGACGAGCCTCCGCCCAAATTCCGATAGCACCAGCCACCCCCTTGCCCCGCTCGACCACTCAAGTCTACTCTCCACCTCCCTACGAGTAACTACCTCGGTGAATTACGCTCCTAGTTACAAGCCTGGATGAGCAAAAATGGTTGAAATAGTACGGTGGGGCCCAAATGCCACTCACAGGTAGACCTTTCGGCCGTCCCAACCATTTCCAAACATCGGGACAAGAACGGGCAGCGTAATCGGTAGGCGAAGGGATCAACTACATACACAAATGAGTATGTATGCAAGCCACCATACAATAGTACATCAGAGCCATTCCATCTAAAAAGAAAGGAAATATAGGCATACGGCAAGATCCAAATATCCTAGATAGATATAATAGTTTAGGATATCTCCTCATACATCAAACATCAGAGTATCAAGCGGAAGCGGAAGACAAAATCCGAGTACGGATAAGAAGAAAATCGGCATAAGATGCCCCATAAATAAGCACATCCATACAGATCTCACGGATCCCCGTTCCCGGAAGCTCTACACGAATGATCGTTGCCCATCGTCTGTCTCTTCCACCCAGTATCCATCTTGATAGTGTACTGTTCATCTCAACCAATAATTTATCGTGAGACCCTAGGGAATTTTCGGCAAGTCTTTATGCCTCTAAAGGGACACAACACAGGGTGGCGCAATAGCAGCAAAAGATAAACCCGAGCAATTCTATAGATACTCGCTAACCATCCGCCTAACCAGAGATAGACGGATGTCCGTGAATTAATAACAACAGTTATAACGATTATAAAGGTAATCTCCACAGATCCATCCTCCTCCCCGCTTACCGACGAGGAAGCGGACGAACAACCCCCCATCCGTTGGCAGTTTTATTATCCATTCCGTGAGTGTTGCACTATTTACTAGTCAGGTACCTAGTCTAGTCAAATTAAAAGCGGTACTTTAGTTATTCTTGTCTATGATCGAGAAACTGTGCTCCAAGTCGTCCATAACCGTGGACACGGCTTTGAGAAGTTTTACCTGCGGGTGCACAAATAGCAACACACACTCGATATGCCTCGGAAAAACCAAATCAAAACCCGACGAGGCAGTCACGACAAAGCGATCACAGGATTCAGAAATATTTCAGGGGGCCACCCCATTGAGCTACCCGCAACGAAGTTAGCTGACTCCGAGATGGCCTCAAGGTTTGCGTCAATGGCTGTGAACGACTGGGAACCCGAAAATGTGACTGGGCTTGTCGACACCACGAAAACACTCCGCTTTCCTAAACAGTACAGTGTGCTCCTCGCACAATTTTAAATAAAGCAAGAAGCATGGCATAAGTAGATAGTAAATAAAACCTCAAACTAGTTTGTGGCCCCAAGAAATAAGAATGAATCAAGCTCGCTCGGGGGTTCATAAGCCTCCCGGATGTGGATAGCGAATATTCAAGGAACAGGAATCAAGTACTCGGGGTCCCACGGACACAAGTGAGCCTAAAACCAAATAGCGAATATGGCTCACCGATGCCACTTTCATTAGTTATCCCATTACTACTCAGGTTAAGTTGTTTAGGTACCTCGTTTCCATCGACACTCACATACCCTACACATGTCGTTTCTACGACTCGCATGGCTCAAACAACTCCTGTAGTAATGGCTCATGGGATGGAGGAACAAGCTTGGTGGGGTTTAAAAGTAAAGGCTATGCAATACTTGGGATTCAATTTAATGCAATCATGACAATGATGCAAGAATAAGAAAGAGGCAATAGGTACTATATGTATGCAAGCATGTGGTAGCGCTTGCGGCAGCTCAGATTGAAGCAAGTGATGGATCCGGTAGTGCTCCTGGTTCTCTTGATATATCCCTTGCTCAGCGTCTATTCGAAGAAGAACCAAACAAACAAGGGCCAACATAAATAAAGTGCACAAGCATATGAATAAAGTGCAACAAGCAAACAATCATGCCATTATGAATGATGCACAATTTGCATGGCAATAAGGTAGCATGGCATGGGTGAGGTGTGGAAACAATAATAAAGCATTTTATTGAGCTTTGGCCCCATTTTATTCTCAAATTAGTTGCTGTATGCAATATATTTATATGATGCATGCTGCAAAACAGATAAAGGATTGCATAAACAGAAAGGTCTCAGAGCTAATCATTTTAGACATATTATTTATTAAATTTGGAGTTGTAAAACAAAAGTTATTAATTTATTAAGTCAAAGGGCATTTTATTGTGATTTAAAACAACTTGAATTTTTAAGTGTTCAAAATATATTTTGAATGGCATATTTGAATTCCTCATATTTTTCTGATTTGAAAACATATATTATTTGTTTAAATTGGATTTATAAATCAAAAGTTATTTAAAAACAGATTTAAATTTGAATTTGAATTAATTTTGAAAAGATTTGAATTAAACCAGAAAACAGAATTACTTTTGTTACTCAGCTCAGTTATACACACACATGATGTGGGACCAATCGACTGGCGTCACGGGCCTAAAAAGCTCTATCACCGCTGTACTAGCCTAGCGGTTGACAGTGGGTCCAATGGCACGGTCCACATGCCAGTGACGAGCATGAGGTGAGGTGGGGCGATGGCTGGAGCGCGGGTTGCGACGTGAAAAACCAGGGGGTTTCCTGTAAAAGCGCTAGCGCGGATGACTAGTGGGCCAGGCGGACCGCGGGTTGAGCAGATCAAAAAGCGAGGGGGCTATTTGCAAAAACAGCGGCGGCTACTGTTGTTCTTCTCTGAATCTGTCTGTCGACCGATCGGTGCGCGGCAAAACGACAGGGCGCCGTGGCGGGGCTCGAACGCGTGACACTGGCGCTTGAAGCGAGAACCGCGGTGGCTTGGGCTAGGTGTTGGAAGGCTGGGCCGAGCTAGATAGGGATTACGCGACGCTTCTGGCGAGGAGAACGAGCGACGCCGGGCGCATGAGGCCGTTCGTCGAATTGTCCGTGGCGTGCAACGACAGCAGGCGGAAGCGCGTGTCAGGGGTTAAGGGGCTCGAGAGTGTGTCGGTGGTGTTGGATCGGTCGAAAGCAGGACGTCGGTGATGCAGAGGCCCAGGATATCTAGGGTTTCGGCATCGTCTCGGCGGTGATCTCCGGCTCTGGTGCGTCTCCTCCTCGACGGCGGGTACAGGCGGCCTCCTAGGCGTCTCCTCGTTCTCCCAGGCTTCTTCTCGGACGTGCTGCACGGCTGGATCGACTGGGCGTGGTGGAGGCCGACGGTGGCGGCGATGGTCTAGACGGTGGCGGTGGAGAAGAGAGAGGAGAGGCAGGGCGCCTGGGGTGGATCTGGGGGAGGCAGAGGGGAGTCGTGAGGTGGTAGATAGGGACGGGAGAGGGAGGTGGTGCCGTGGGGGAGCGGGGTAGATGGAAAAGGTGGCCTCGGCCACCTTTTTCTCCTCCTTGCTCACGTGCTAGGGTCGGCAGGGAGAGGTGGGGCAGAGGGTGAGGCCAGGAGGCAGGGGCAGGCTCGGGCTAGGGGGCCACACGGCAGGGAGAGAAGAGAGGGAGAGAGGGTAGGCTCGGGTTAGGGTTATGGGGGAGCCTCGGGTGAGCTAGGCTCGGGTAGGGTTTGGGCTTAGGTAGCTGGGGTGAGGTGGCCAGGGAGAGAGGGTGGCTGGTGGGGCCAGCTGGTGAGAGAGAGAGAGGCCGAGAGAGAGAGAGATAGGTTTAGGGTTTGGTTTGTATTAGGTATAGATTAGGGTTTAGGAGAGGGGGTATGGTGATGATGGGTAGGTGATTAGGGTGGTAGGGTCTTGGCATGAGGTGACCAACACCATGCAAGGATAGGAGAGATGGAGAGGGGAGAGTATTTGTTCTAACACAAAGTGTTGACAAAAGAAAGAAAAGAAGAGATGGAGTATGGTTTAGATTAGAGGAGATGGAGAGGTTTGAAACTAGGGTTTAAGCAAGATCAAAATAGACCAAGCCAAAAGAAGAGATAGAGATAGAGATGATCCACTCCAAGAACAAATGGAAACCAAAAACTAGAAAAGGTGGCACTTGCATGGCCCATGCAAAATTAATTAATGCCATGCTTGTTTTTGTGAAAACAAGATTGTTGCATGGCATTACTAGTTTGCATTCCCAAAATTGGAATAAAGGCCAAGAAAAAAGAATTAAGAGAAAGCTCCAAGTGGAGTAGATGGATATGATCACATTTGATTATGTTTGGGACTTGCTAGTGTGTATATTCCACTAGATGATTATTAGTCACAAAATATTCCCACATGAGCATAAATCCATAACAATCCAAATGGAAGCTAGGAGAAAGGGTCCCACTCACAAGGCATGCAAAGGTGGCCATGTGGCTCTCATATATCAATGATGTGAAAACAACATGATGCTAAGATGAGAGCATGTGGACAAGAATTGGATCCATCCCAACCCACATGAGCTAGAGGTAAACTCAAATAAAATGCAAAGCTCATATTTAGTTGGATGGTGGAATTTATAAGGTGGTGAAGAAAAGGTGGTGGAGTTAATAAGAGATATGCCCCCAACTCAACTTGGGCATTAAACAATATATCAATAACCAAATACAATATCAAGAGGCAAATACAATTAATAATGCATATGAGATAAGAACCAAATCAAAAAGGGTTTTATATGATGCTCAAATGCAAGGTGGCATGATGACATGAGCATGATATAATGATGATGCAACAATTATATATTTGAAGTAGCCATTATATTACTAGACCAAGTAGCATTACAATTGTTAGACAATTGCGATGCTACAACTCTCCCCCCCTAAACAGGAATCTCGCCCCGAGATTCTAGGATGAAGAAGAAGACACAAAGAGGGTAGGATACTTGACACGGAGCTCATCTTCACGTTCCCAAGTGGCTTCATCAACAGAATGGTGCGACCACTGCACCTTGCAGAACTTGATGGACTTGTTGCGAGTCCTTCTTTCTGCAACTTCAAGGATTTTTGTGGGGTGTTGTTGATAAGACAGGTCTTCTTGGAGATTGATAAGCTCATGGTCCACGGTCCTGCCGGGATCCTTGAAGCACTTCTTGAGCTGAGAGATGTGGAAAACATCATGGACTTTTAGTTTTTCCGGGAGCTCAAGAGCATAAGCAACTTCTCCTCTTCTTCCACGAATTTTGAAGGGACCGATGTATCTAGGAGCCAGCTTTCCTTTGATACCAAAACGTGCGTGCCTCTCATGGGAGTGACACGAAGGTAAACGAGATCACCAGGGACATACTCCACGTCCGTGTGCTTCCTGTCATAATTGCTCTTCTGGCGACTTTGAGCAATCCTCAGATTTTCAAGAATGATGTGAACTTTCTCCTCCGCTTGAGTCACAATGTCAGGGCCAAACAAGATCCTTTCACCTGCACCCGACCAACCAATCGGAGTTCTGCATTTGCGACCATAAAGAAAATGGTGCCATCTTTAGACTTTTCTGGAAGCTGTTATTGTAAGAGAACTCAGCATAAGGAAGACATTCTTCCCACTTCATGCCAAAAGAGATGACGCAAGCACGAAGCATATCCTCTAGAATCTGATTGATCCTTTCAACTTGTCCTTGCGACTGAGGGTGGTAAGCTGTGCTGAAGTTCAACTTTGTTCCCAAGGCATTTTGGAAACTTTCCCAGAACTTGGAAGTGAAGATGCTTCCACGGTCTGAACTGATCTCAAGCGGAACCCCATACAGAGAGACAATTCTGTTGATATAGAGCTCAGCCAGCTGAATTGCAGAAATGGTTTCCTTGACGGGGAAGAAGTGAGCCACTTTAGATATCCTGTCAATGACAACAAAGATTGCATTGTTTCCCTTCTGCGACCTCGGAAAACCAGTGATGAAGTCCATCTCTACTTTCTCCCATTTCCATTCCGGGGGTTTCAATGGCTGTAGAAGACCGGAAGGTTTCTGATGGACAGCTTTCACTCTGCGGCACATCACACTCGAGACATACTTGGCACAATACCTTTTCAAACCAGGCCACCAATATTGTGTTTTCAAGTCCATGTACATCTTTGTCTTTGCCGGGGTGGATAGAAAGAACAGAATCGCCTCCTTGAGAACTTGCTCTCTCAAACCCGGTAGTTCGGAACAAACATCCGTGTTCAAAAAAAAGCGTGCCTTGATCATCGACGTGAAGGACTCATACTGAAGCTGAAGCCTAGAGATGATCTTTTGGTGTGCGGATCCCCAAGCTGAGAAGAGCGAACCTTTTCTTCCAAGAGAGGTTGCTAGAAGGTTCAAGATACCCTTGTTCCACAATTTCAAGGTTGAGCCGACGGAATTCCTCGCACAAGAGAGGTGTTGTTCTTCCATCATGAGGTTGTTGACATAAGCTTTGCTGAGAGCATCGCCATGACATTAGCTTTGCCCGGCGTGTAGTTGATGGTCAAATCAAAATCATTGATTGCTTCAATCCATCTCCTCTGCCGAAGGTTGAGATCAGGCTGAGTAAAGATATACTTCAGACTCTTGTGATCAGAAAAGATCTCACAGCGGTTACCAAGCAAGTAGTGCCTCCATACTTTCAAAGCAAAGACAACTGCCGCGAGCTCGAGGTCATGTGTAGGATAGTTGATCTCATGCGTCTTCAACTATCGAGAGGCATAAGCAACAACTTGTTTTTCTTGCATAAGGACCGCACCCAATCCATGCAAAGAGGCGTCACAAAAAATCTGGAACGGCTTGGATGTATCCGGAGGAACCAAGACTGGTGTGGAAGTGAGCTTCTCTTTGAGTGTCTCAAAGCTTGCTTGACATGCAGGAGTCCAAAGATATTTCTTGCCTTTCTTGAGGAGATCGGTAAGAGGCTTCGCTATCTTCGAAAAGTTCTGAACGAAGCGACGGCAATAACTAGCCAAACCAAGGAAACTCCACACTTCTTTGACATTGACAGGAGGAAGCCATTCAACAATTGTCTTCACAGTTTCCGGATTGACTTCAATGCCCTTGGCAGAGATGACATGACCAAGATAGGTAACTTGAGGCAGCCAAAACTCACACTTGGAGAACTTTGCATACAGGCGGTTCTCACGAAGCTTGTTTAGGACACACCGAAGGTGTTCTTCATGCTCTTCTTGTGACTTAGAATAGACTAGGATGTCATCCAGATAGACCACAACGAACTTATCAAGATAGACCATGAAAACCGAGTTCATGAGCCTCGAGAAGGTGGCAGGTGCGTTGGTGAGGCCGAAAGACATGACCGTGTACTCATACAGGCCATAGCGGGTGGTGAAAGCTGTTTTAGGAACATCTTCCTTGCGAATCTTGATTTGGTGATAACCACTTCTCAAGTCAAGCTTAGAGAACACCACAGCTCCAGCTAGCTGATCAAAGAGATCATTAATCCGCGGAAGGGGATATTTATTCTTGATGGTTTTAGCATTGAGAGCCCGATAGTCAACACAAAGTCTATCAGTCTGGTCTCGCTTCTTCACAAAGAGAGTTGGGCTACCCCAAGAAGAAGTACTATGCTGAATGAAACCCAACTTCTCTTGTTCATCAAGCTGTCATTTGAGTTTAGCCAACTCAGCAGGACCCATTTTATAAGGCCGCTTGGAGATAGGAGCGGTACCAGGTTCAAGATCAATAACAAACTCAACCTCACGATCCGGAGGCATACCTGGCAACTCTTCAGGAAAGACATCTGGGAACTCACAGACCACCGGAACACTCTGAATAGCTTCCATAGCATCAACATTCAGAGTCGCCAAAGAGAAAAGCTGGATAGCAGGAGTCAGACTTGGAGAATAGACTATATGGCCTTCAGGAATCTTCAGAGAAACCAAGCGTTCAGCACAATCAATCACAGCTGCATTTGCTATCAACCAATCCATGCCCAAGATGACATCAATGTCAGAATTGCCCAGAAAAATCAAGGAAGCCGAGAACGAAGAGCCACCAATCTCAATTTGATTGCCATGGCTGACTTTAGAAGCTGCCATTGTTGCTCCAGGAGAAAGGACCATTAACCGCTTGAGGAGAGGATCCATAGTTAACTCATTCTCATTTGCAAACTTGTGAGACACAAAAGAATGCGATGCACCAGAATCAAACAAAACTCGTGCAGGGACTGAGTTAACGGATAGCATACCCATCACAACTCCAGGTGCAGGCTCAGCTTGAGCGGTGTTGACACAGTTGGCACGAGCAATAGCAGACCCGGGCTTGGTGTTGATGTTGAGAGCCCGAGGTGGTGGTGCACGAACCAAAGGAGAGCTTGCCGCAGATCTTGGAGGTGGTGGAGGAAGAGCCTTGTTCTTCATCGGACAGTTCGATTTTGATGCCTGAAGTTTCCACACGTGTAACAAGCACCGTGTGGACGGAGCAACGTAGCTGAGGACTCCGCCAGCGCCTGTGGTAGTGGTGGTTGTAGACCACAGGAGCAGCAGTGAGGAAGTTTGGTGGCCTTGCCAAGCTTGAAGGTCTTGGTGGAGCCGGAGCGACGGTGGGGTGTTAGGAACCCAAACACGACGCTTAGAAGGAGACATAGTGAAGAGCTTGCTGCATCACGGCTGTGTTTCTTTGACTCCTCAAACACTTGCCAACTTGCCTCTTCCTGCAGAGTATGCTGGAGTTCCAGAAAAGACGCCGGCATTGCATGTGTGATTGCATACTTAATCGATGCATTGAGCCCTTGCCTGAACCTCTTTTGCTTCTTCTTGTCATCAGAGATCTCATCGCCACCATAACGAGAAAGGTTCATGAAGTTCCTGATGTAGGTGTTGACATTATCATTGCCCTGCTTGAGGTTGAGAAACACTTCCTTCATCCTCTCCATGACAATTTCTGACAGATACTGCTCTTTGAAAGCTCCAGTGAACTGTCCCCAAGTAGGCTGAAAACCAGGCGGTTGCCTTCAGGTAATTCTCTCACCAGAGAGCTGCATCTCCCTTCAGAAGGTGAGTAGCACACTTTACCCATTCTTGCTCAGGAACATCAGCAGTCATCAGCAGCCTTGACATCTCACGCAACCAATCATCAGCATCAAGTGGTTGATCAGAAACGTCAAACTGGCATGGGTTGAACTTCAGGAAGCTCTTGATGTCTCCTCGCTTGGGAGGTGGAGGTAGCGGAACAAACTCATTCCTCCTGACACTTTCCTCGAAACGCTGCTGGTTCTGCTGCATTGCTGCCAAGGCATTGGCGATGCTTGACAACGCTGCCCCCAGTTCAGGTTGTATGTCCTCCTCAGAACGGCGTGGTGGTGCCATCCTATGATTGATATAACACACAAGTCAGTACTATGATGGAGAATAATAATAATCCAAAATAGTACCAAGATGGAATTAACCAAGATTAAAGGATACAATTTACTAAGATGATATTAAAATATCAACAAAGTTCAAAGCACCTAGAAGATATTAAGCATATCGCACACGACTGAAAAGGAGTGTGGCACACAAATATATCAAAGAAAAATTTTCCACAAATTTCGGCATTAAAATACCAATAGATGCGCAAAACCACTTAACGAATCAAGATTAGTGACTCTACCAACTCAATATACAAGAGCGAATGATACGAGTAGTGGTATGGTCGCGACTCCATCCCGCACTCAAATCATTACTCCGCACATGAATAAGTAAAACACCTATCCCAACACCTTCTTCTCACGATGAACCTAAAGATTAGAGACTACGGAAACGAACATCCCAAATAAGATAACGTCGGATAACAAAGAGTAAGACAGATCGCGTCGGTATACAACGAATCAGATAGATCGCGTCGGTTTGCAAAAGCCTGTCGGTATTGAATGTACCAACAGTTGATAACCAAAGGCAGATGGTGATAACAACTTGGATGCAACAGATAGACAAGGATTTACACACACGCACACACACACAAACACACAACCTATGGTACTACGGAAACCCAGAACACGTGAATCCTAGTTTGAATTTTAAGGAGAGAATTGAAAACGTTACACTTCCTTACCAGAAAAGGGTGGGTGGGTGGGTAAGAAGAAAAGTGGAAGCAGTCCCACTCTCGCGTTTTGTTTTTTCCTAGTATACATAGCTACCAAAATATTTGCTAGACAGACAACGACCATTTGGCTGAGACCCTGAAGGTCGGGATGGCTCTGATACCAATTGTAACTACCTCGGTGAATTACGCTCCTAGTTACAAGCCTGGATGAGCAGAAATGGTTGAAATAGTACGGTGGGGCCCAAATGCCACTCACAGGTAGACCTTTCGGCCGTCCCAACCATTTCCAAACATCGGGACAAGAACGGGCGGCGTAATCGGCAGGCGAAGGGATCAACTACATACACAAATGAGTATGTATGCAAGCCACCATACAATAGTACATCAGAGCCATTCCATCTAAAAAGAAAGGAAATATAGCAACGCCATACGGCAAGATCCAAATATCCTAGATAGATATAATAGTTTAGGATATCTCCTCATACATCAAACATCAGAGTATCAAGCGGAAGCGGAAGACAAAATCCGAGTACGGATAAGAAGCAAATCGGCATAAGATGCCCCATAAATAAGCACATCCCGCCCACAGATCTCACGGATCCCCGTTCCCGGAAGCTCTACACCGAATGATCGTTGCCCACATCGTCCGTCTCTTCCACCCAGTATCCATCTTGAGAGTGTACCTGTTCATCTGAACCAATAATTTATCGTGTGAGACCCTAGGGGTACTCAGCAAGTCTTTATGCCTCTAAAGGGGACACAACCTGGGGTGACGCAATAGCAGCAAAAGATAAACCCTAGCAATTCTATAGATACTCGCTAACCATCCGCCTAACCAGAGATAGACGGATGTCCGTGAATTAATAACAACAGTTATAACGATTATAAAGGTAATCTCCACAGATCCATCCTCCTCCCCGCTTACCGACGAGGAAGCGGACGAACAACCCCTCATCCGTTGGCAGTTTTATTATCCATTCCGTCAGTGTTGCACTATTTACTAGTCTGGTACCTAGTCTAGTCAAATTAAAAGCGGTACTTTAGTTATGCTTGTCTATGATCGAGAAACTGTGCTCCAAGTCGTCCATAACCGTGGACACGGCTTTCAGAAAGTTTTACCCTGCAGGGGTGCACAAATAGCAACACACACTCGATATGCCTCGGAAAAACCAAATCAAAACCCGACGAGGCAGTCACGACAAAGCGATCACAGGATTCAGAAATATTTCAGGGGGCCACCCCATTGAGCTACCCGCAACGAAGTTAGCTGACTCCGAGACGGCCTCAAGGTTTGCGTCAGTGGCTGTGAACGACTGGGAACCCGAAAATGTGACTGGGCTTGTCGACACCGCGAAAACACTCCGCTTTCCTAAACAGTACAGTGTGCTCCTCGCACAATTTTAAATAAAGCAGTAAAGCATGGCATAAGTACAGGATAGTAAATAAAACCTCAAACTAGTTTGTGGCCCCAAGAAATAAGAATGAATCAAGCTCTGGCTCAGGGGGGTTCATAAGCCTCCCGGATGTGGATAGCGCGAATATTCAAGGAACAGGAATCAAGTACTCGGGGTCCTACGGGACACAAGTGAGCCTAAAAAACCAAATAGCGAATATGGCTCACCGATGCCACTTTCATTAGTTATCCCATTACTACTCAGGTTAAGTTGTTTAGGTACCTCGTTTTCCATCAGACACTCACATACCCTACACATGCTGTTCTACGACTCGCATGGCTCAAACAACTCCTGTAGTAATGGCTCATGGGATGGAGGAACAAGCTTCGGTGGGGTTTAAAAGTAAAGGCTATGCAATACTTGGGATTCAATTTAATGCAATCGACTAATGATGCAAGAATAAGAAAGACAATAGGTACTATATGTATGCAAGCATGTGGTAGTGCTTGCCTGGCAGCCTCAATTGAAGCAAGTGATGGATCTGGTAGTGCTCTGGTTCTCTTGATATATCCCCGCCAAATAGCGTATTCGAAGAAGAACCAAACAAACAAGGGCCAACATAAATAAAGTGCACAAGCATATGAATCAAGTGCAACAAGCAAACAATCATGCCATGATGAATGATGCACAATTTGCATGGCAATAAGGTAGCATGGCATGGGTGAGGTGTGGAAACAATAATAAAGCATTTTTATTGAGCTTTGGCCCCATTTTATTCTCAAATTAGTTGCTGTATGCAATATATTTATATGATGCATGCTGCAAAACAGATAAAGGATTGCATAAACAGAAAGGTCTCGTCGAGCTAATCATTTTAGACATATTATTTATTAAATTTGGAGTTGTAAAACAAAAGTTATTAATTTATTAAGTCAAAGGGCATTTTATTGTGATTTAAAACAACTTGAATTTTTAAGTGTTCAAAATATATTTTGAATGGCATATTTGAATTCCTCATATTTTTCTGATTTGAAAACATATATTATTTGTTTAAATTGGATTTATAAATCAAAAGTTATTTAAAAACAGATTTAAATTTGAATTTGAATTAATTTTGAAAAGATTTGAATTAAACCAGAAAACAGAATTACTTTTGTTACTCAGCTCAGTTATACACACAGTCAGTGACAGGTGGGACCAACTGCTGACTGGCGTTCACGGCGCGCAAAAGCTCTGTCACCGCGAGCTGTGCTAGCCCTAGCGGTTGACAGGTGGGTCCAGCGGCCACGGGTCCACGTGCCAGCGGCCGAACGCGCGGAGGCTGACAGGTGGGGCGATGGCTGGAGCGCGGGTTGCGAACGTGAAAAACCAGGGGGTTTCCTGTAAAAGCGCTAGCGCGGATGACTAGTGGGCCAGGCGGACCGCGGGTTGAGCAGATCAAAAAGCGAGGGGGCTATTTGCAAAAACAGCGGCCACATTGTTCTTCTCTCAATCTGCTCGACCGATCGGTGCGGAAAAGACAGGCGCCGTGGCAGGCTCGAACGCTGGACTGGGCGCTACAGAGAGGCGGAGCACGCGTGGCTTGGGCTAGGTGTTGGAAGGCTGGACGCAGGCTAGATAGGGCTTACGCGACGCTACGGCGAGGAGAACGAACGCGACGCCGGCGCACAGAGGCCGTTCGTCGAATTGTCCGGCGCGTGCAGGCAACGACGGCGAGGCGGAGCGTGTCCAGGGGGTTAAGGGGCTCACCGAGAGTGTGTCGGTGGTGTTGGATCGGGTCGGCGAGCAGCAGGACGTCGGTGATGCAGAGGCCCAGGATAGCTAGGGTTTCGGCGTCGGCTCGGCGGTGATCTCCGGCTCAAAGCCTCTCCTCCTCGGCGGCGTACAGCGGCCCTAGGCGTCTCCTCTCTCCTGTGCTTCTTCGGACGTCTGCACGGCTGGATCGACCAAGGCGTGGAGGCCGACGCTGCGGCGGCGATGGTGTACGCGGTGGAGAAGAGAGAGGAGAGGCAGGGCGCCTGGGGTGGATCTGGGGGAGGCAGAGGGGAGTCGTGAGGTGGTAGATAGGGACGGGAGAGGGAGGTGGTGCCGTGGGGGAGCGGGGTAGATGGAAAAGGTGGCCTCGGCCACCTTTTTCTCCTCCTTGCTCACGTGCTAGGGTCGGCAGGGGCAGGGCAGGTAGAGGAGGGGGCTTCCAGGTGGGGCAGAGGGAGAGGCCAGGAGGCAGGGGCAGGCTCGGGCTAGGGGGACACACGGCAGGGAGAGAAGAGAGGGAGAGAGGGTAGGCTCGGGTTAGGGTTATGGGGGAGCCTCGGGTGAGCTAGGCTCGGGTAGGGTTTTTTGCTTAGGTAGCTGGGGTGAGGTGGCCAGGGAGAGAGGGTGGCTGGTGGGGCCAGCTGGTGAGAGAGAGAGAGGCCGAGAGAGAGAGAGATAGGTTTAGGGTTTGGTTTGTATTAGGTATAGATTAGGGTTTAGGAGAGGGGGTATGGTGATGATGGGTAGGTGATTAGGGTGGTAGGGTCTTGGCATGAGGTGACCAACACCATGCAAGGATAGGAGAGATGGAGAGGGGAGAGTATTTGTTCTAACACAAAGTGTTGACAAAAGAAAGAAAAGAAGAGATGGAGTATGGTTTAGATTAGAGGAGATGGAGAGGTTTGAAACTAGGGTTTAAGCAAGATCAAAATAGACCAAGCCAAAAGAAGAGATAGAGATAGAGATGATCCACTCCAAGAACAAATGGAAACCAAAAACTAGAAAAGGTGGCACTTGCATGGCCCATGCAAAATTAATTAATGCCATGCTTGTTTTTGTGAAAACAAGATTGTTGCATGGCATTACTAGTTTGCATTCCCAAAATTGGAATAAAGGCCAAGCAAAAAGAATTAAGAGAAAGCTCCAAGTGGAGTAGATGGATATGATCACATTTGATTATGTTTGGGACTTGCTAGTGTGTATATTCCACTAGATGATTATTAGTCACAAAATATTCCCACATGAGCATAAATCCATAACAATCCAAATGGAAGCTAGGAGAAAGGGTCCCACTCACAAGGCATGCAAAGGTGGCCATGTGGCTCTCATATATCAATGATGTGAAAACAACATGATGCTAAGATGAGAGCATGTGGACAAGAATTGGATCCATCCCAACCCACATGAGCTAGAGGTAAACTCAAATAAAATGCAAAGCTCATATTTAGTTGGATGGTGGAATTTATAAGGTGGTGAAGAAAAGGTGGTGGAGTTAATAAGAGATATGACCCCAACTCAACTTGGGCATTAAACAATATATCAATAACCAAATACAATATCAAGAGGCAAATACAATTAATAATGCATATGAGATAAGAACCAAATCAAAAAGGGTTTTATATGATGCTCAAATGCAAGGTGGCATGATGACATGAGCATGATATAATGATGATGCAACAATTATATATTTGAAGTAGCCATTATATTACTAGACCAAGTAGCATTACAATTGTTAGACAATTGGGATGCTACACTACGCACCTCCCAGCACCAACCACTCGCCTGTGTGTGCCTCTATCGTCGACAACGTCATCGCCCGAACGCCACCGCCGTCTACCTCTACTCTGGCGAGCTACTGACGCCAAGCCCGTGCGCCCCACGTGTTCTGGTGAGTACCCCTACAACCCCCGATACCGTGCGCATCCTCCTGACGCTTTCCCTCTCTCGCTTGCATCCCAGGCACTCGCCTTCGACCACGGCACTACGTTCCCGACGCAGACACGAACTCTGGCGAGAGATTGCCGACCCGACCGTGTGCCCCTGTCCCCGCGATGACCACCTCGAGCTTTAGCGCGTCACGGTGAACCCAGTGAGAAACCTTCCCTTCCCCTTACTTCTTGCTTCACCAGAACCACCATGTGCAGAGCCACGCCGCCGCTTGCTGTTGCTCAGCGCCACCAATCCATGGTCAGGTTGCTGTGGTTCGTTGGATCCTGATCAGATGGACACGATAGAAACTTAACCCGAAGGGGTATGTAGCACTCTGAACCGCACGATCTGTTTAAAATCCAACGCTCCACGTAGCGCGATCCTCACGAACCGGTACCAGCCAATGAGGTTATGACGCGTGGCCTGTAGTTTGTTTAAAAAACAGAAATGTGTCTATTAGATGTTAGAATTTATAAAATTCAGAACTTTAAATCTACACTTCCAAATTTTACAAATTTTATATCAATGGATTCCTAAAAATGTGAACTTTCCAACCATGCACTTTTTTAGTATTTTGCTTCTGTAAAATTGATTGTTTTTGCAGAAACTTGTGTAAGCATATTTTGTGTATAAAATTTATTCAAAAATTAATTTTAGGGTAAAATCTTTTGTAAATGGATGGTTTTGAACCTACTGGCCATAGAAACCAACTTATGGATTTAAAAGTGTATTTTGTGAAGTTAAAGAATAAATCTTTGAATAAAATCTTTTCTAGTTAAATAAAAATATTGTTTATGTTTTAAAAATGCTTTTTGAGTAAAACATTTTGAAAATGATTTGAATTAAACTCTCTGACCCTAAACACCAAGTTTAAGGATTTAAGAATATATTTGGTGAACCCTATAAAATTATTACCTTGTTTAAAGGCATTTCCAACAAAATAAAATATGGCTTTGATTTAAAAATGGTTTATAGGTAAAACCTTTTGCAAATGGTTTTAATATTAAACACTTGACCTTAAAACACTAACATTTGTGTTTAAAAATATATGTGGAAAACACTAGAAAATATTCCTTTGATTTAAATCATTTCTAGCAAAACAAAAATGATTTAATTGGCCATTTTCACTAACTTGAGACCAAATGGTTTTGCCACATTCATAAATGACCAATAGGTGTTTTAAAATGTTTTATAACCTATTAGAAACCACTTTTCCAAATAAAACAATCTTTCGCATGTTTGCATGCATTGCTTTGTTTTTATTGTTTTATGTGTTGAATTGATTGAATGTTAGTTTTGAAATTGTGCCTTGCTTGATTGAATTGTAGTGGAATTTGAAGAGTGTGCCTATTGCAAGATCAAGGAGTGAACTTATATTCTCTACCAAAAAGGCAAGTGGTGCTTCATACTTTTTTCCTATTATTTTCACTATGCATTAGTGATGTTTTGAGTAGGACTTGCATGGAATTTTCTAAGTATAAACTATGCCATGGGAAATCCTAGTAGATGAAACCTTAGTAGAATTTTCCTAAGTTAAGATTCCTACTACTATCATGCTTAGCTTAGCTAGTAGAAAACAAGGGTGGTTTATATTAATGCTATGGAATATTTCTAAGTCAAGGACTTATGTTTTGTTTAATAAAACAACTAAGTGAATGAAACACCTGGGTGGAATGGTAATTGCTTGGTTGGATTTATGTTGAGTGGTTACCAGGGCCCATTTTTCAATGGTTTACCATGTGTATCTCACTTGTGGAATGCCACCCAGGAACAAAGATATTTGAGATGTCAAATGTTGATAAGCTTCAACTGCAGCCACTTGGCATTATGGGCTCTGCCTGGATCATATAGGGTGCAATAACTTAGCCAAATGGACAGTTGGTGGTAGGGGATGATAGGTTTGGGAACGCGTCCATTCTGGTCTAAGGGAAAGCTTCTGAAAGATCTTTGTAACACCCTCAGAATCGGTCCTATGCAAGTTTTAGCGATTTCCGCCAAACCCGCATAGAAACGATTCAAAGGTGCCCACCAGGCACTTGCGTGCGGGTGGAAAACGAAGTAATATCATTACACAATAGTCCACGATGGAACCCACAGAACATATATATATACAACAACGACTCCATGAGTCAAGAATACAGATATACAGTACAAAGATCCAAATCACCTTGAAAACGATACAGCATCCGAGTACGGACAAGATGCAAATTGAGCTAAGAGCCCTGAAGAATAACCAATGGCGTCCATAACTCTGCCTAGGCCAAACCAGAAGGGTAACCCTGCTAACGACGTCGATCTCAAACCTGCTTAAACAAAAGGGGTGCCGACAAAGGGCAAAGGAAAAAGGAGAGCGGTCGATCGAGGCCAAGACAGCGAGACTAGAATTCGGCGGTCCTCGCCTACATAGGTATCGTGGACTGAAGCGGCAGCGCAGCATGCACTAAACAACATATAGAGACTCGATATAACTGTCGGCTATCAGAGAGGGAAAAGAAAGACCTATTCGGAACCAACCTGATACTACCACCAAACATACCCATCCTGGTATTTCCCCCTCAAGACCAAACGAGGAAGTCAACCGAGGAACTCACGTAGTTGGCAGTTTTATTTATTCAGTTATCGTTGCAGCAATTACTAGTCAGGTATAGATAGTCATCCTGATATAATAAGCAGTGGGCACTTTTAGTTAACCATTCTGTTGTAGTTGCAACACTTACTAGTCAGATACAATTAGCATGAGATATCCCAAACCCAGCAGTTGTTGGTACTTTTATTTAGCCATTCCGTTACAGTGAAGCTGATTACTAGTCATATCGGATACAAGTCAAATTATAACAGTAAACTTTAGTTATAGTTGTCTATGATCGAGAACTGTGCTCCAAGTCGTCCATAACCGCGGACACGGCTTCTCGAAAAGATTAAACCCTGCAGGGGTGCACCAAAGTTTCCACACGCACCTACACCCTTGTTGTCAGATCAAGTAGGTACAAGATCACAAAACATACACCCAACGGTATGTCGACGGGGTTTCGGACACGACGTTTCCTAGACCCAAAGCAAGCACGGAGGGCCACCCCACTAAGCTACCCGTAACGAAGTCGGCTGGTCTCCGAGATGGACCCAGGGTTTGTGTCGACGGCTGTAAACGACTGGGAACCCGAAAGTGTGACTGGGCTTGTCGATACAGCGAAAACGTATCACGGGGTTCCTAAACAGTACAGGTGCTCTACGCGCAATCGTAAATAAAGCAGTAAAGCATGGCATAAGTACAGGATAGTAATAAAGCCCCAAACTACTTTGTGGCCCCCAGTACAGTACTTGAAATCAGGTACTAAATCGATGGGGGTGCCCACACACCCCACCTGTGGTTAGCGCGCTCGATCTCGGAACAGGTGTCAAGAACTCGGGGTCCTACGAGACACCAGTGAGCGGTTAAAATCCAAATATTGTCTATTACCCACCGGTGCCTCTGCATTTACCTACTTTCAATTTTAGTTATTAAACATTAATTAAAGCCATGATCATCTCCAACATAAAGCATATGGCAGCCTTCCAACAGCTGTGGTACTGGACGACACGCAACATCACTTAAGCAAGCGACTACGACGCGCAAGTCCAACTATCTACCAAACAACAGGTAATAGGATGTGTCCAAGGCAATATAAGGCTGCAAGGGATATCACGGGTACGAAAACTAGAGCATCGCAACACAGATAACAATAGATCAATAGGAGAGAATAAATACTATAAAAGTAAGATAGGTAGAAAGGGGGAGATGCTCGCCTGGAAAACATTGCTGAAGGTTCATCCGAAGATCGGGTCGATACTCGCATCAACTCATCGGCCTAATCCGTGAAGAAGCAAACACTAGAACAAACACCGGATGCACTATTTAATACTACGGCAAAAGATCAAGCATGATGCATGTATGATGTATGACATGCCAAAGATGCGATGCAATAGGCAATATTAAGTGGAACCGAGGCCCCGATAATTAATTAATAGGTTCATGTTGTTTAGATACCCCCAATTTAAATGTTGCATTAACAAGACAAAAGATAGCACCGGTTCGCTACACAAATTTTAATGCGGCCAATATAAGACTAGATTTGCCCGCATATGGACCCCATATTTAATTATGATGTGGATCGGCATAATGCCCCTAAACCACATGAGATGTGTGCAAGCATGAATAATGTAAGATGCACAAGTTTATATTACATTTTTATAAAATAGGGCTCGGGAAGGGGATCACACATGGCTGTCGAAGACCTTGGGGTTCGACGAGGGTTCAAGTTCGAGCTCGTCAGGATCAATCTTGGGGGTCTTCGGATTGATCTTGCGGTTTCCGTGACAGAGGTCTTGGCACCCGTGTCTGAGGAGTTGATGTTCTCGGTCCAGGTCCTTCACATCTTTTACCGATGGTCTTGTGTCATAGAACAAATACTTGTAGATAAATCGTGGAAGTCCGTTGTTGACCGATCAAGGAGATTCGAGCACACGACTTGGAGGGCCACACGACGATGAACGCATCCTGGCTTGGTTCTTTCTCGGACATGCGTGCAGGAAACAACACATAGAATTAACAAAAGGAAACACGTCTCTGGACACGATAAGGTACGCAAGTGCATCGAGTCCGAGGCAAGTGCAGGAGGGTGTAGCTGTTGGGTCAACCTGGTACTTGGCGGCAGGAACCACCCTGGAGGAAGATGTGTCAGAGGTCACCGGCGGTCATCGGAAGCAGAGCACCAAGACGTGGTACTGGAGGCCGGCAGGAGCTCCAGGGTCGCCAGGATGAACTTGGGCGAAAGCACACTGCCGACGAGTGGCGTGCCGACATACGGGGCTTGGGAGAACGCCCAGGGGGACGGCGGCATGGCGACGCGGAAGCTCGAGGAGGCCATGGTGGCTCGGGAAGTGAAGGACGGGGAGGCTCCCGGACTGGGCGACTGCAGAGCCGGGACGGCAAGGGCCCGCGAGAGAGGGGTGGTAGTGGCGGCCCGGGCTCGGGCATGCAGCGACGAAGATGGGGTCGCAACCCAGTGATGGCGGACACGGTAGAGGCAGGGCCTGCGCGGCGCAGCTAAGGCCAGGAGACGGCGCGGAAGGGCGATGGAAGGGGCTAGAGCGGGGGCCGCGCGAAGCTCGAAGCGTGCGGCTGGATCTGACGGAGAGGAAGGCGCAGTGGCGGGCTGTGCTCTGAGGGAGCAGGACGGGGAGGCGACTGGAGGTCCGGGAGGCGCCCGATGTGAGCTAATGTGGTAGGAGCAGGGTCGACGATGGTCGCTCGCGAGCGGGAGGAGGATCGGTGGCGGCGGAGGCTCTCGGGAGGAAGGAGAGAAGAGGGGATGCGGGGATTGCATCGAGTGCGGGGCGAGGCGAGGTGGTGGGCCAGAGGTGGTTGGCGGGGCTTTGGCCAGGGGGTCGGTCGCGTGGGGGTCGGGTCGATGGGGTGTGTGCGTGTTTCCTTGGTTGTGTCGAGTGTGTGGGTCGTGTGTGTTCCAGGGAGGTGAGTGGCGGCGGGTGTGGGGAGTGAGGGATCTGGGGATTAGGTTTAGGGTTTGGTCTAGGTATCTAGGGTTAGGGTTTTATATATGGGTAGTAGGTGGTCTGTCTAGTTGGGCCTTTGGGCCTGACTGGATGGACTGCCTCCCCCTAACAAAATATTTATATTATTTTTTTTCTTTTAAAATAAAACATTTGCAAAAAGGTTTTAGACAAATAAAAGATCCGAACGGATATAGGGTTTCTATTTGAACAAAGAGGGGAAATCTTTAGGAAATAAAATAGGCTTTTGGGAAATTGTTTTAGACAAATAAATGCATGATGATGTCATGATGATGCACATAATAAAATAACAGCGGTTTTCTAGTTGGGGATTTCCCGGGATGCTACAATTCGACACCACTAACAATGGATCTCGCCCTCGAGATCCGCCTCCTGGTACGGGGAAGAAGGCCGCCGATCTGAATCTTCTCGCCACATGTAGATCTTCACGACACCACTAACAAAGATTCTTCATCCGTCTTGAAATTGGCGACACCACCAACAAAGGGTGTGGCTCACGTTCGTTGGGAGAACACTTCGGAAAACAAAGGACCAAGGTAGAGGTCTCAAAAGGTAAGGCCACCTCTAACTTCTGTGGAAGGAGTACAACTGCTTGATCCACCAATTCAATGTACAAGAGCAAATGATAAGAGTAGTCGGATGGTGATCAGTCCATCGCGCACCCAAAGCATTACTCTACACATGAATAGGAGAATTATGCAACCAACTCTCGGAATTCAGACTGAAGATCTCGACAAGCGAGGTTCAAAAACAAAGGAGGGATGGAGATTCTCATCAGATCTGATGTAGATGACTTCGTCGTATCAGAAAACACCGGAGGATAGAAAGAAACAAAATTAGTGAATTTTCGGTCCATTGAAAGGTACAACAGATGAAAGATTCATCTGATGGCATGAATGTCAGATGTTGAAGCACCGTTACAAAAGGATGGAAGCGAAACCCTGAAGGTATGACAGAAACCCAACCACGAGAAATCCTGGACTCGAAGAAAAGATAAGAGAGCAGATTCAAAACACGTCGAGATAAGAGGAGAATAGCAGAGGGGTAAGAAGTAAAAGCAGACCTAATCAGATCTATCCAACCGATTTTTACAAAATAGCTTTGACACTCTACAGCGGCTGTTAGCTAGGTTATCCTACAGGCTGGACCAGTGGGGTATCGTAACTGCTGAGCTCTGATACCACTCTGTAACACCCTCAGAATCGGTCCTATGCAAGTTTTGGCGATTCCCGCCAAACCCGCATAGAAACGATTCAAAGGTGCCCACCAGGCACTTGCGTGCGGGTGGAAAACGAAGTAATATCATTACACAATAGTCCATGATGGAACCCATAGAACAGATATATACAACAACGACTCCATGAGTCAAGAATAGAGATATACAGTACAAAGATTCAAATCACCTTGAAAATGATACAGCATCCGAGTACGGACAAGATGCAAATTGAGCTAAGAGCCCTGAAGAATAACCAATGGCGTCCGTAACCCTGCCTAGGCCAAACCGGAAGGGTAACCCTGCTAACGACGTCGATCTCAAACCTGCTTAAACAAAAGGGGTGCCGACAAAGGGCAAAGGAAAAAGGAGAGCGGTCAGTACTGAGGCTAGTACACGGCGAGACTAGAATTCGGCGGTCCTCGCCTACATAGGTATGGTGGACTGAAGCGGCAGCGCAGCATGCACTAAACAACCTATAGAGACTCGATATAACTGTCGGCTATTAGAGAGGGAAAAGAAAGACGTATTCGGAACCAACCTGATACTACCACCAAACATACCCATCCTGGTATTTCCCCCTCGAGACCAAACGAGGAAGTCAACCGAGGAACTCACGTAGTTGGCAGTTTTATTTATTCAGTTATCGTTGCAGCAATTACTAGTCAGGTATAGATAGTCATCCTGATACAATAAGCAGTGGGCACTTTTAGTTAACCATTCCATTGTAGTTGCAACACTTACTAGTCAGATACAATTAGCATGAGATATCCCCAACCCAGCAGTTGTTGGTACTTTTATTTAGCCATTCCGTTACAGTGAAGCTGATTACTAGTCATATCGGATACAAGTCAAATTATAACAGTAAACTTTAGTTCTAGTTGTCTATGTTCGAGAACTGTGCTCCAAGTCGTCCATAACCGCGGACACGGCTTCTCGAAAAGATTAAACCCTGCAGGGGTGCACCAAAGTTTCCACACGCACCTACACCCTTGTTGTCAGATCAAGTAGGTACAAGATCACAAAACATACACCCAACGGTATGTCGACGGGGTTTCGGACACGACGTTTCCCAGACCCAAAGCAAGCACGGGCCACCCACTAAGCTACCCAGAACGAAGTCGGCCGGTCTCGAGACGGACCCGTGGTTTGTGTCGACGGTCAGAAACGATCGGGAACCCGAAGTGTGATGGGCTTGTCGATACAAATAAAACGTATCACGGGTTCCTAACAAGTCTGCGCTCCACGCAATCGTAAATAAAGCAGTAAAGCATGGTATAAGTACAGGATAGTAATAAAGCCCCAAACTACTTTGTGGCCCCCAGTACAGTACTTGAAATCAGGTACTAAATCAATGGGGGTGCCCACACCCCACGTGGTTAGCGCTCGATCTCGGAACAGGTGTCAAGAACTCGGGGTCCTACGGGACACCAGTGAGCGGTTAAAATCCAAATATTGTCTATTACCCATCGGTTCCTCTGCATTTACCTACTTTCAATTTTAGTTATTAAACAGTAATTAAAGCCATGATCATCTCCAACATAAAGCATATGGCAGCCTTCCAACAGCTGTGGTACTGGACGACACGCAACAGCACTTAAGCAAGCGACTACGACGCGCAAGTCCAACTATCTACCAAACAACAGGTAATAGGATGTGTCCAAGGCAATATAAGGCTGCAAGGGATATCACGGGTACGAAAACTAGAGCATCGCAACACAGATAGCAATAGATCAACAGGAGGGAATAAATCCTATAAAAGTAAGATAGGTAGAAAGGGGGAGATGCTCGCCTGGAAAACATTGCTGAAGGTTCATCCGAAGATCGGGTCGATACTCGCATCAACTCATCGGCCTAATCCGTGAAGAAGCAAACACTAGAACAAACACCGGATGCACTATTTAATACTACGGCAAAAGATCAAGCATGATGCATGTATGATGTATGACATGCCAAGATGCGATGCAATAGGCAATATTAAGTGGAACCGAGGCCCCGACAATTAATTAATAGGTTCATGTTGTTTAGATACCCCCAATTGAAATGTTGCATTAACAAGACAAAAGATAGCACCGGTTCGCTACACAAATTTTAATGGGGCCAATATAAGACTAGATTTGCCCGCATATGGACCCCATATTTAATTATGATGTGGATCGGCATAATGCCCCCAAACCACATGAGATGTGTGCAAGCATGAATAATGTAAGATGCACAAGTTTATATTACATTTTTATAAAATAGGGCTCGGGAAGGGGATCACACATGGCCGTCGAAGACCTTGGGGTTCAACGAGGGTTCGAGTTCGAGCTCGTCAGGATCAATCTTGGGGGTCTTCGGATTGATCTTGCGGTTTCTGTGACAGAGGTCTTGGCACCCATGTCTGAGGAGTTGATGTTCTCGGTCCAGGTACTTCACATCATTTACCGATGGTCTTGTGTCATAGAACAAATACTTGTAGATAAATCGTGGAAGTCCAGTGTTGACCGATCAAGGAGATTCGAGCACACGACTTGGAGGGCCACACGACGATGGACGCATCCTGGCTTGGTTCTTTCTCGGACATGCGTGCAGGAAACAACACACAGAATTAACAAAAGGAAACACGTCTCTGGACACGACAAGGTACGCAAGTCCATCGATTCCGAGGCAAGTGCAGGAGGGTGTAGCTTTTGGGTCAACCTGGTACTTGGCGGCAGGAAGCACCCAGGTGGAAGATGTGTCAGAGGTCACCGGCGGTCATCGGAAGCAGAGCACCAAGACGTGGTACTGGAGGCCGGCAGGAGCTCCAGGGTCGCCAGGATGAACTTGGGCGAAAGCACACTGCCGACGAGTGGCGTGCCGACATACGGGGCTTGGGAGAACGCCCAGAGGGACGGCGGCATGGCGACGCGGAAGCTCGAGGAGGCCATGGTGGCTCGGGAAGTGAAGGACGGGGAGGCTCCCGGACTGGGCGACTGCAGAGCCGGGACGGCAAGGGCCCGCGAGAGAGGGGTGGCAGTGGCGGCCCGGGCTCGGGCGTGCAGCGATGGAGATGGGGTCGCGACCCAGTGACGGCGGACACGGTAGAGGCAGGGCCTGCGCGGTGCAGCCAAGGCCCGGAGACAGCGCAGAAGGGCGATGGAAGGGGCTAGAGTGGGGGCCGCACGAAGCTCTGCAGGCGGCGGCTGGATGCGACGGAGAGGAAGGCGCGCGACGGTGGCGGGCTGTGCTACAGGGGGAGCAGGGACGGGGGAGGCGACTGGGAGGTCCGGGGAGGCGCCGATGCGCAGGCTAGTAGCGGGTAGGAGCAGGGTCGAGCGACGGTCGCTCGCGAGCGGGAGGAGGATCGGTGGCGGCGGAGGCTCTCGGGAGGAAGGAGAGAAGAGGGGATGCGGGGATTGCATCGAGTGCGGGGCGAGGCGAGGTGGTGGGCCAGAGGTGGTTGGCGGGGCTTTTGCCAGGGGGTCGTTCGCGTGGGGGTCGGGTCGATGGGGTGTGTGCGTGTTTCCTTGGTTGTGTCGAGTGTGTGGGTCGTGTGTGTTCCAGGGAGTTGAGTGGCGGCGGGTGTGGGGAGTGAGGGATCTGGGGATTAGGTTTAGGGTTTGGTCTAGGTATCTAGGGTTAGGGTTTTATATATGGGTAGTAGGTGGTTCTGTCTAGTTGGGCCTTTGGGCCTGACTGGATGGACTGCCTCCCCCTAACAAAATATTTATATTATTTTTTTTCTTTTAAAATAAAATATTTGCAAAAAGGTTTTAGACAAATAAAAAAAGATCCGAACGGATATAGGGTTTCTATTTGAACAAAGAGGGGAAATCTTTAGGAAATAAAATAGGCTTTTGGGAAATTGTTTTAAACAAATAAATGCATGATGATGTCATGATGATGCACATAATAAAATAACAGCGGTTTTCTAGTTGTGGATTTCCCGGGATGCTACAATCTTGTCTCGATGCATGTCGAGTCTTGTGGGGAAAGTGCACCACCTCTCGAGAGAGAAAATCTAAGTACTTAGTCGTGTCCCCGACAATGGACAATTTGAGCATCAAGACATGGAAGCTATCAAGAATCTCCTCATCCCAATTTCTAAGTTAAAAACTTGTGGTTAAACAAAGGGTTAATGAATCACCAATGTCTATTGGTAGATGCCTTGGGTGATTTTGACAAATAAAAACTTAGTGTTTTCAAATGATAGGGGAAAATCTATTTTGAGCAAAGCAAGCGTAAGCTCCACTTAGCCAAATGCATATAGATGATAGATACCACTATTATACCATAGTATCACTTGCCAATACAAATCAAATGTATTGACCCTTGTGGCTGTAACTTATTATGTTGCAGGTTTGTTTAATGTTAGTGAAGTGTGTGTTGATTAGGATTACAAGTCTACAACCAACATGATTGCCTGTGGCACTTTGAAGATGAAGGACTCCATGCTATATAGTTATTTCTGCTGCATTGTAATGAGATAGCCAAATGAGCTATGTAAGATGTAATGAATTATTTTATTCCTGGTTATAAACTTGTATTATGACCTTTCTTTCTTGATATTACATCTTAATTGTGGATGCTAGCTATTGATCCAGGGACTAGCATTGTAAACATAGGGATCTCTACCTTATTAAAGGTTGGGACCTCTACACAATATAAGAGTGGAAGAAAGGCCCTTCATAAAGGGAAGCAGGGATTTCAAGTCTCATAAAGAGCTTCCAAAAATTATGGTACTTGTTAGATTTCAGCTCTCATTGCCCCTATCATAAGCATCTTGAAGTGATTAAGGTTAAAGTGAACAAACTATGGAGTATATGCTTGACAAAGTATAAGTTGGCAATCTCATGTCCCTTGAGTACGAGGACTGCTCCTCATGCTACTCAACTTTAGTCACCGGTAAGTTCTTGTCATAGTAAGTACATGTGTATCATAGAGAACCGCCAACGAGGTACCCCTTGCACATGATACATGAGCTATCCCATATCAAAATGACAAGGCAAGCAGACAATGAGCATCTCAGCAATATTCTTATTTACCATGGGAAAATGGTGCTTTTTTCTCTCTTTACTCTTTTCAATGTATCTCTTTTTTATAGAAGAAAGCTTCATAGATTGCTTACTATGGTGATGCTGCAAGTTTCCACCATGATTAGGCATGGCTTAGGCTAGCGGCCCAGGAGTTTCTCTAACACACATAAATAACTCCATGGACTTACAAGCTCCCCTTTTATTTCACACCGACGACATCTACAAACAAAAGAGCATCATATCAACTGGGTACAATGTACAGGTGCAATGTTGAAAGCGTTCCCCATGACAACATGGTTCTGCTAATTCCAATGTATAAGTGCAAGCATATACAACATAGATGACACAATGGTTCAAGTTTATTTAGGGGCACGAAAAATAAAGTGTGCCATCAAGTTTGTGAGAGCTTTAATCACTAATTTTACACATAACAAAGTGACTTTTTAATTGGAAGGTAGATAAAACAAGAATATACTTGGAATCGTGTAACACACTATGAATAGGAATTTATAGTGGACACTTTGGAATAACTTGGTTTCTTGGGAGTTGGATGCATGAGTAGAGCTTACTCAATACAAGTGGAGGCTAGCAAAAGACTGGGAGCGACCAACTAAGAGAGCAATAATGGCCATAATCATGTAGAGCGACAAAACATTACTAATCAAAGCATAAAGTGGTATCACAAGTCAAAAACTAAATGATCATAGAGGCTAAGGTGACTTGCTCATAGGCATAACATGGTGTGAGCATGTGCCAAGTCAACCCAAACAAATCATCAAAGGAGAATACCACAATACTATGCTTTTGTATGCTAAAACAGCATATGATTCTTTCAAGGCACATTAAGAAATCCTAATTGTTTGGAACAAGTCATGCTAAATAAATAATGACTAACATAAGGTCAAAACAACATCTAGCATGACATGATAAAGTCAAAGTCACAGTCAAACCAAGCTCCTCTTGTACTACTCAAGCAAGAACTTCCTACTCCTTTCCAACACCAATCAACTTATTTGAAACAACACGACAAAAACGGGGATCCAAATACTTTATTCAAGCAAACTAAGCAAACAAAAACCAAAAACAAAAACTAAGACGCTCCAAGAACAACACAATAGTGCATGAAACAATAAAAAACGAAGTGTCCAGAAAGACCTGGGATTTTTATTGATGAAGAAGGGGATGCCTTGGGCATCCCCAAGCTTTGACGCTTGTACCTCTTGAATATTTCTTGGGGTGACATGGGGTGGCATCTCCAAGCTTGAGATTTTGTCCATTCTTCATCTCATTACATCATTCTTTCCCCTCACCTGAAAATTTTCCTTCATACAAAACTTCACACAATCTTCATTAGCAACATTAGTGCATCCAAAAGATAATAGACCTTTGGGGATTAGTTTTAAAACAGAAAAACTTTCACCAAAACACAAGATACTGTAGCAACTCCCTTAAAAATCTCAATTTCCCAAAAAAACCCAAAAAGGAATCAATAAGAAGCAAATGCAAATAATGGCAGAAATCTGTCAAAACAGACTAGCAGGTAGAAACCGATTTTTTTGAAGACCTTATGTTGATCAAATCAAAAAGTGTTGAACTAAGGAAAGTTATCAAACAACCTGGGGGGGTTTATTCAGAAAATTACAGCTCAGTCCGACTTACATAGATTTTACACAAATTTTTACAGCGGAGCACAAAAATCTGTTTCGGGACATCAACTCCCCAAATATTACTTCCCTCTCATTAGAGGTTATTCTTGGCAGAAAAATCAAACAAAAAGGATAAGGAGAGGTTATTACAAAATTAATAACTTCGAAGACTCAAGAAAACTATTGGGTTATCTCCCAAGAAGTACTTTTCTTTAACGCCTTTAAGTTAGGCTTGATAGTTTGAGAAGATGCTCACATAAGAAACATGAATTAAAGTAAAAGAGAGCATCAAGAAGCAAATTTGAAACACATTTAAGTCTAAACCACTTCCTATGCATAGGAATCTTGTAAGAAAATAAATCAAAGAAGCACATAGTAACAAGAATGGGTAGATAAAACAAGAGCAACTTCAAAAATTTCAGCGCATAGAGAGGTGTTTCAGTACCATGAAAACTTCTACAACTATATTTTCCTCTCTCATAATAATTTTCAGTAGACTCATGAATAAACTCAGCAATATAACTATCACATAAAACATGCTTTTCATGACCTACAAACACATATTTTTTATCAAGCTCAAAAATAGTGGGATTAAAACCTTCAAACCCACTTTTAACAATTTTATAACCAAATGACTAGTCATTCTCAAGAGGTATGGTGTTCCAAGATAAATTCAAGACCTCTCCAATCTCATTTTCAATAGTAGAAATATTAATATTATCAACCAATATAGGACCATCATCTAGAGCTTTATCATAAACATTTTGTAAGCAAAACTCTTTAGTACCATGCATTTCGAAGTCAGGCACAAATAAAGGATTATCATAGATAATAGGAGCATACTTATTATAACAAGTTTTACTCATAGTAGATATTTCAAAAGAATCCACGCGAACATAGCATTCATACTCCTTTGGTAAGCATGGGGGACAATCAAATAATGTAAGGGATAAAGAGTTACTCTCATTAGAAAGTAGGCATGGGTAGCTAATCCATTCTTCCTCCTTTTGTTCATCACTCTCCTCCTCCTTTTCATCTAGTGAGCTTTCATGTTCATCAATTTCTTCTTCCGTAGGCTCTTGCAAGGCATTAGTCTCTTCCGTTGGTGGATGCATCTATTAAAATATTCAAGAATATAGCCATTTTCTTCCTTGTAATTATCATAGAAAAATTTAAGTATATCATAAACCTCATATTCATAAGGTGAATCATCAATATTTTCAAGAAAACTAGCAAGTTCAAATGCACCCTTCCAAGCAATAAATTCTTCAATTTGTTCCACATCATAAAAGTCATAATTTCCTTTAACATAAAAAGATATGGTAACATTATCATTATACTCACATTGAAAAGGAAGGTGTTTATACCTCCTACAGTAACAAGATTTATCAAAGCAATAAGTAACATTATAAGTAGAGCACATTCTCTAGCAATAGAATTCAATTTATCAATTTGTTCCCATAAGTGTTTCCCTTTTTGTGACAAGCGGTGTTCCTTATAATAATAATTTTGTTCTTTCGTGAACCCACATTGCCAAAAGAACTAGTTTCAAAGAAACCAACCATTGATAGAAAGCATGACAAAGCAAGGCAACAACAGACCAACAACTATAGTAGAAACTAATTTTTGTGTGTTTTTTATAAGAAAAAGCAAACCAAACAAAACTATTTTTTTTGTAATTTTTGATAAAAAAGAAGCAAACAAAACAAGGAAAAAGAAACTAAGAAAAACAAAAACAAAGTAAAGAGAGAGGTTGTGAAGGACTCCCCTTGTGAAGCCGTCCTTAGCCTCCCCGGCAACATCGCCAAAAAAAGCTTTGATTGCAGCTCAGATCACTGTAGAGCTTCGTTGGGAGACCCCAAGAGGAAGGTATGATGAGTACAACAATAAGTTTTTCCCTCGGTAAGAAACCAAGGTTATCGAACCAGTAGGAGGAAGGAAACGACTCAAAGGTTTTTCTAGCAACTTGGAAACGTTCACAACACAAACTCAAGACTTTGCCCCAACGAACAGTAAGGTTGTCAATCTCACCGGTTTGCTGAAACAAAGGATTAAACGTATGGTGTGGAAGGTAATGGTGGCTTGAAAAAAGTAAACACTAACAGTGGAAGATGTATCAATGGTAAAGACTGGACCGGGTCCACAGTTCACTACAGGTGTTCTCCTTAAGATAAACAACATAACATGTCGGGTAAACAAATTACAGCGGGGCAATTGACAGGACAGAGCAAGGCATAACAATGCAATACTAGACATTCATGATCCTATGAGATTTGATTGGGCAATACACCAATATACATAGACCGCCATCCAACTGCATCTATGACTAGTAATCCACCTTCAGGTTATCATCCGAACCCCCTCAAGTATTAAGTTGCAAGCAACGGATAACTGCTTTAAGAAAAATGTGTAAAGTAAACAATACACTTGTTCCATGAACAAGAGATTGTTGCTTTCTCCCTAGTAGAAACAACACATCTACAACCTTAGAGATTTCTGTCACTTCCCCAGATTCAACAGAGGCATGAACCCACTATCGAGCATAAATACTCCCTCTTGGAGTCACTAGCATCTACTTGGCCAAGATAGCTACTAGAAATGAAGAGCATGCAAGATCTCGAACAACACATACATGATAGAATCAATAAGCTAGAATCATTAATCAATCTGACATAGTAATCTCAATATCCATCGGATCCCCGTAAACACAACATGCATGATTACAAATAGATGATCTTGATCATGAACAGAGTTCACAAGATCTAAACATGGTAGCACAAAGGAGGATAAACAACCATCTAGCTACTACATGGACCCATAGTCCAAGGTGGTACTACTAACGCATCATACCGGAGGCTGGCATGGTGATGAAGAAGGCCTTCGGGATGATCTCCCCTCCGGCAGGGTGCCAGGAGGAGCTTCATATCCCCCCGGTCTAGGGACGATGGTGGCGGCGGCTACAGACTGTTTCGTGGAAGATTGATCATCGCCTTAGGGTTTAGAGTTTAGGGGGATTCTTATAGGCGAAGAGGGAGGCCGAGGGGGTGCCCGAGGCGGCTGCACCCCCCCTAGGCGTGGGCCAGGCCAGGCCACACGACCAGGGGGTGAGGCCCCCTCGAGGCTCTCCTCCTTCTCGTCTTCTGTCTCCTTGTTCTCCTCGGTAAAATATTGACTTTGGCTTTTGTGCTGTCCAATTCTGAGAATATTCATTTTCTGACCTATCTGGAACAAAAACAACAGAAAACATGCATCTGGCACTGTGGCATCTTGTTAATAGGTTAGTCCTAGAAAACATATAAAAATACCTCAAAGTGTAGACAAAGCAAAGCAAATTAGATACTAAACAAGCATGGAACATCAAAAATTATAGATACGTTTACGACGTATCACACAGCAATTTGAGAAAACCCAGAATAACCATCAAGAAAACAAAAGTGAGTCTTCTTAGACAACCTTTCTAGCATTTGATCAATAAAAAGCAGAGGATAATGATCTTTCTTAGTGACTTTATTCACCTTTCTAAAATCAATGCACATCCTATAACCAACCACTACTCTTTGAGGTATAAGTTCATTATTTTCATTAGGCACAACAGTTATTCCTCCTTTCTTAGGGACACAATGAACAAGACTAACCCAATTACTATCAGCAATAGGAAAAATTATACCAGCATCAAGAAGTTTAAATAACCTCATTTCTTACCACTTCCTTCATCTTAGGATTTAAATGACATTGATGTTCAACAACTAGCTTTGCATCAGGTTCTATATTAATAGCATGCTGGCATATAGTACGAGAAATCCCTTTTAAATCAACAAGAGTATACCCCATAGCTCCTCGGTGTTTCTTTAATACTTCCAATAATCTTTCCTCTTCCTTTCCTGAAAGTTTAGAACTAATAATATCAGGATATATTTTCTTATCGTCTAGATAAGCATATTTAGGATCATCAGGTAAAGGTTTTTAATCGAAGACAGGATCCCCTTTAGGTGATAGTGTGGTACCCAAATCTTCCACATGTAGGTTATGCTTAAGCATCTCATGTTGACGAAGGAAAATCTCGTCAATCTCATTTATCTCTTCCATGAAGACCTCACTTTCATGATCTTCCATGTATTGCTGGAAGTCATTGTTAGGAGCAAGATAAATAGTAGAAAGTTTTTCAACCCTGAAATCCTCATTAGGCAATTCATATTCATAAGGAGTTTTAGCAAATTTGGAAAAATTAAACTTATCAGATTCTCCATCAAACTTAGTTAAAACTTTCTCCTTCTTACAATCTATAATAGCTCCACAAGTTTTCAAGAAAGGTCTACCAAAAATGATAGGACAAGTTTTACTAGCTTCCTTACCAAGCACTAGAAAATCAGCAGGATATTTAATCTTACAACAAAGAACTTCCACATCTCTTACAATGCCAATTGGACAGACCGTCTCTCTATTAGCAAGGTGAATAACCACATCAATGTCCTCAAGTTCACAAGGACCAATTTCATGCATAATTTCCCTATAAAGCTCATAAGGGATAGCACTAAAACTTGCACCAATATCACACAAACCATAGTAGCAATGATCACCAATTCTAACAGAAAGAACAGGGACACTGGCTTTCCTAGCTTTACTAGGATGAGAGACAATATTAGAATCATCTTCACAAAAGATCATGTGCCCATCTTCTACATTTTTAGTGACAAGGTCTTTCACAATGGCTACTACTGGCTCAATATTTATTTGTTCATCAGGTTCAACAGCTTTCTTTGCACTTTTTCTAACCACATTAGCTATAATAGAGTGTGTAAGATCCCTCCTTTGTAAAGGAAAAGGATCCCTGTGATTGCAATGCTAGTCCCTGGATCAATGCTAGCATCCACAGTTTAAGATGAAGTACACAGATACAAAGGTCATTTATTACATCCATTCTAGAGTTTAAACATAGTCTTTACAACTCAAGGCCACAGGCCTAATACAAGAGTTTGAATAAGTAAATAAATATAAGTCTTCATCTTCATGTGCCACAGGCAAACATGTTGAGTGTAGACTCATGACACCTAATCCTCATCAGAGTAACCTGCAACATCACAAGTTACAGCCATAGTGGGTCAACACTTTGGAATAGTATTGGAAAGTGATACCTTAGTAAAATTTAGGTGGACTACATTACTATATGCATTTTGGCTAAGTGTAGCTTGGCTTGCTTTGCGCAAAATAGGTTTTTCCTATTAGTTGAAATCACTAAGTTTTTCTTTGTCAAAACTTTTCCCAAGGAACCACCAATAGACATTGAGGTCCTTCACCCTTGTTCACCCACAAATTTTACTTAGAAGTTGGAGTGATGAGATTCTTGATAGCTTCCATGTCTTTATGCTCAATTTTTCCATTGCCATGGACTTGGCTAAGTACTTAGATTTTTCCATCTGCAGAGGTTGTGCACTTTCCCCACCAGACTTGGTTTCCTAAGATAGGACCTTTCAGAAGCCTTTCCTTAGACCAAATCGACGCGCTCCAACGTATCATTCCCACTACCACCAACTGTCCAAATGGCTAAGTTCTAGCAACTTATGTGATCCAGGCAGAGCCCATATTGCCAAGTGGCTGCACTATAAGCTTCTCAACACTTGGCCTCTAAAATCCCTTTGTTCCTGGGTGGCTTTCCACAAGTGAGATACACAAGGTAAACCATAGCCATGGGCCTTGTGTAACCACTCAACCAAAATCCACCAATCAAGTCCCATTCCACCCAGGTGATTCATTGACTTAGTTGTTTTATTAAGAAAAACATAAGTCCAAAGACTTAGAAATATTTTCATCATAGCATGTATATATTTACCAACCCTTGTTTGCTACTAGCTAGGCTAAGCATGGCATAGGTAGTAACTTAACTTAGAAATTCCCTAGCAATTCTACAACTACTTAGGATTTCCCAACATGGCATTTGGCAAAAATAGTAACATGCAAGACTTAGCAAAATATTTATAATGCTTGTATGAAAATATAGGGATAGTAATATTCATGAAGTACCACTTGCCTTGGTAGTTGGGAGAGTAGCACTCTTCACAATCACAATCACTAGCACGAAAGTCTACACAAAGAATATAACAACAATCACATACAAGTCATATACAAGCAAAAATATATATGCATGCATGCAAGATGCTAAGTGATGATTTTTGAAACTCAACCAAGCAAGTGCATAGTACTGAAACATAAACAAGTCAAAAACTTGCTAAACCAAGTTTATTTGACACTAAAACAATTTCCTAAACAATTCCTATACTCAAAATAGTCCTAAACAAGTTTCTGCAAATAAAATAATTTTAACAGAAGCTAAACACTAAACACATTACATAAACAGAAAGGGCTTGTCTCCCTGATTCCAACGGTATAAAATTTGCTAAAATCTAACGTGGAAATCAAAAGTTACAAGCAAATCAAATTTGGATACAAATCTGATTTCAAATTCTGTTTTAATTCAAACCCTAGCCACGCGTCCTAATCTTACTGGCGCGTACCGGTTCGCGTTGGATAACGCACGCGAGCCATAGGATCTAAGTGGCAATGCATGGTTCAGATCAAAACGTAACGCTTCGCTAAGTGGTTCTATCGCACGCGTTGGATCTAGATCCAACGGCTCTTGACCAAACGACCAAGGTCTGGCGGCGCGCGGCGACGGCGAGCGGCGGAGCGCTCTGTCCGTGGCGGTGCCGGCATTCTAGGTCGCCCAGGGAGGAAAGAGTGTGCTCACCAGAATCGCAGGGTCGAGGCGAAGCTCAACGTGGAGGTGGCTTGGCAAGGGGCGCACGGCAGGGGCTGCTGGAGCTCGTCGGAGTCATGCACGGCGTCGGGAGGTTGCAGACGATGTAGTTTCCGAGGTTTCGCGTCGCCCTAGCACGAACCAGATGGATTAGGAGACGCACAAAACAGTGGCGAACATCCTCGTATGCAAGAGGGGGCAAGGGGCGCGCTCTGCTTACCGTAATTGGTCGCCAGAGTTGAGCGGCGGCTCGGTCGATTGCGGGCACGAACGGGGACAGCGTCCTGGGTCACGAGAATGCAAACGAAAGGTGTCAGGAGATGCACGAGATCACGCTGGGTACGATAGTTTGAACCAGAGAAAGGGGGCGGTCGAAGCTCACCGGAATCAGTCGCCGGAGGTCGTCGGTGCTGCGGGGTTTTGAGGTCGAATGGGCGCAGCCTGGTGGCGGAGTGAGCGAGGAAAGTGGGGGGAAATGACCGCGGTGGCAAGGGGTTTGAGTAGCCAGAAGCGCAGCGAGGATTACGCGCTGAATCAATGGAATTTAAGCGAGTTTAATCGCGGCGTCACTGCACGGTGGTAACGGTGGAGCGGTGTCTGGGCGCAAGAAATTGGGGAAGACGACGCTGACGTGGAGAGGGCACAGTGCTCAACGAAATACGCAGAGAGGGAGTGGGGTCCGAGTTTCAGCGACTCGTTGGGTGTGTCCGCGCATGCGAGAGAGAGAGAGAGAGGTGGCCCGGGTGGGCTAGCTGGGCCGGTTTTGCTGTTGGGCTAGAATAGGAGCGCCGGCCTTTTTCTTTTTCTTTATTCCTTTTCTATTTCTGAATTGATTTTCTGGATTGAGTTTCAAATGAATTCAAACTCGCAACAGTCACAAAACTTGGCATAAAACCATGTGGTCACTTTGAGTTGGCTTGGTCATTTTTGGAAAAACAAATAACAGGGACATTGCACTTGGTTTGCAAATGTTTGAAAATGGTTTTTGGAACCATTTCTATTTTGTAAAATTTTGTTCAAATTCCACACTCAATCCAATCAACAAGGGAAGCAAACAAACTTGGTTTAAAACATTCAAGCTCTCAAATGGGGATGTCCATTTGATTTAAGTTTGCTCACATAAAATGATAGCACTATGTGCTTATGATTTCTAGGATTGAGTTTGAAATTGATCACAAATCTATATGCATGCATGAATGATATGAAAACTTTGAAATCATGATTTTAGGGATGTTACAAATCTAACCCCCTTAAGGTGAATCTCGCCCTCGAGATTCGGATTGGCTAGCAAATATGTGAGGGTGGTATTTCCGGAGATCATCTTCTCTTTCCCATGTTGCTTCCTCTTTGGAATGATGTTTCCACTGCACTTTGCAGAACTTGATAGTCTTAGTCCTTGTGACTCTTTCTGCAGTCTCAAGAATCTTGATAGGTTTCTCTTCATAGGTGAGATCACTTTCCAATTGAACCTCCTCCAAAGGTATAGTATCCTTCAAAGAAGTTTCTTCCATTTCTGGGTGACATTTCTTAAGCTGACTCACATGAAACACATTATGGACAGCTGATAGAGATTCTGGCAGTTCTATTTCATAGGCAACTTCTCCTTTGCGACTTAGAATCTTGAATGGCCCAACATATCTTGGTGCCAATTTTCCTTTGACTCCGAATCTTTTCACTCCACGAAGTGGTGACACTCTAAGATAGACTCTATCACCAACTTCGTAGGTGACTTCTCTACGCTTAGGATCTGCGTAGCTTTTCTATCGGGACTGTGTTATCTTCAACCTGTCCTTAACCAATTTGACTTTCTCTTCGGCTTCTTTGACAAGATCTGGCCCGAATAAACTTCTTTCTCCCACACCATTCCATAACAATGGGGTGGTACACTTTCTTCCGTAGAGAAACTCAAACGGTGCCATCTCAATGCTGGCTTGATAGCTGTTGTTATAAGAAAATTCTGCGTAAGGCAGACTTTCATCCCAACTGGCTCCATAGTCTAAGGCACACGCCCTCAACATGTCTTCAAGAATCTGATTAGTCCTTTCTGTTTGTCCATCGGTTTGAGGATGAAAAGCAGTACTGAATTCCAACCTCGTTCCCAATGATTCATGTAGCTGTCTCCAAAAATGGGAAGTGAATTGGGTTCCCCTATCCGACACAATACTCTTGGGCACTCCATGTAGACATACAATTCTACTCATGTAGATTTTGGCTAACTTAGCACTTGTATAGGTTGTCTTCACGGGTATGAAATGAGCCACTTTAGTTAGGCGATCCACTACTACCCATATGGAATCATATCCTGACCTGGTCCTTGGTAATCCGGTAATGAAATCCATACCAATTTTGTCCCACTTCCAATCAGGAATAGGTAGTGGTTGAAGCAAACCTGCTGGTTTCTGATGCTCCGCTTTCACTCTACTACACACATCACACAAAGCAATATGTTCGGCGATGTCCTTCTTGAGATTATTCCACCAAAATCTTTCTTTCATGTCCATGTACATTTTGGTGTTACCCGGGTGAATAGAATACGGAGAGTTGTGTGCTTCTTGCAAAATCAGTTTCGTAGCTCGGATCTTGTGGAACATGAATCGTTTCCCATGCCATAAAGTACCCTGTTCGTCTTCATGGAACCCTTTGGCTTTTCCTTTGCTAATCTTTTCTTTAATCTCTTCGATTTCTTTATCAATCTTCTGGGCTTCTTTGATCTTGTCCAACAAAGTGGGTTTAACATCCAAAGACATGAGATGTCCTTCAGGCACAATCTCCAATCTGAGTTTTCTAAATTGGGTACACAGATCATCTGGCAATTCTCCTTTGGTAAGGCCATTCACAAATACCTTACGACTTAGAGCATCTGCTACAACATTTGCTTTACCGGGATGGTATTGCAAATTTAGGTCATAGTCCTTGATAAGTTCTAGCCATCTTCTTTGTCTCATATTAATTTCCTTCTGGGTGAAGATATACTTCAAACTTTTGTGATCTGTGAACACTTCACAACGCTTTCCCAAAAGATAGTGTCTCCATGTTTTGAGTGCATGGACGACAGAGGCTAACTCCAAATCATGAGTAGGATAGTTTACTTCATGAGTTTTGAGTTGTCTCGAGGCATAAGCCACAACTTTACCGTCTTGCATAAGTACTACACCCAGACCTTGATGAGATGCATCACAATATACTTGGAAATCCTTTTCCAAGTCTGGCAGACACAAGACTGGTGCTGTCACAAGTGTCTTCTTCAACTCCTGAAAGCGGAGTTCACAACCTTCAGACCAAGAAAACTTCTTGTCTTTCTTTAACAATTCAGTCATGGGCTTAGCAACCTTTGAGAATTTCTCAATGAACCTTCTGTAGTAACCTGCTAAGCCAAGGAAACTACGAACTTACTTCACTGACTTGGGAGATTCCCATTCAGTCACAGCTGAAACCTTAGCAGGATCAACTGCTACTCCATCCTTTGTCATAACATGACCAAGAAAACCAACTTCTTCCAACCAGAACTCACACTTGCTGAATTTGGCATAAAGTTTATGCTCTCTCAACTTCTCAAGTATCAATCGTAAGTGTCCTTCATGTTCTTCTTTGCTCTTGGAGTAGACTAAGATGTCATTGATGAAAACGACAACAAACTTGTCAAGGAATTCCATGAACACTTTGTTCATCATGTTCATGAAGTATGCTGGAGCATTGGTCAAACCAAAAGGCATTACGGTATACTCATACAATCCATACCTTGTAGTGAATGCTATTTTAGGTATGTCTTGTTCTCTTATCTTGAGTTGAAAATAGCCTGACCTTAGATCAATCTTTGAGAACACACATGCTCCTTCTAGCTGATCAAACAAGTCATTGATTCTAGGCAAAGGATATTTGTTCTTGATAGTTACCTCGTTGAGTGAACGGTAATCTATGCATAACCTTTGACTTCTATCTTTCTTCTCCATGAACAAAACTAGGGCTCCCCAAGATGAAGAACTTGGTTGAATAAATCCTTTCTGCAACTGTTCTCCAAGTTGCTTCTTGAGTTCTTTCAGTTCATCAACTAACATTTTATATGGCCTCTTTGCTATTGGTCCAGCCCCTGGTACCAAATTTATCAGAAACTCCACATCTCTATCTAGTGGCATTCCCGGCAATTCTTCCAGAAACACATCCGGATACTCACTCACAATTGGCACACTGTCCATGCTAACCCCCTTAAGAGAATTTAGCTTGCTTCCTTTTGATTCAAAGTTGGACTTGAACTTAATCCGTTTACTTTCCGGGGTTGTGAGTGCAACAGTACTATTAGCACAATCTAGTACTCCTTCATACTTAGCCATCCAATCCATTCCCAATATTACGTCCAGTCCTTGGGAATCTAGGATTATCAGACTCACTGGAAATTTATGTTTTCCAAACTGTATTACTAGATCCCGACATCCAAGACTTACTATCATATCTCCACCCGGAGAACTAACTTTTATTGGACACCCAATGTTTTTAGTTGGAAACCCATTTCTATCAACAAATGCTTTTGATATGAATGAATGCGATGCTCCAAAGATCAAAAGAACAAATGCTGGAATAGTATTGAGTCTGAACTTACCAGCAACAGCATCAGGCTCCTCATAGACCTCCTCCACACTGATGTGGTTCACTTGTCCTTTCTGGAAAGGATTGGGCTTGATAGGTCCTTCAACTTTCTTTTCAGGGCACTCGTTTGCATAATGCCCCATCTTCTTGCATTTGAAGCATTCAACACTGATGTCTCTCTTAACAGGCTGACTTCCACTTCCACTTCTATTACCACTGTGGTGGCTCTTATGTCCACTCTTGTGGTTCTTGTACTTGTCATTGTCATGACTGCGATGATGCTTGTTGTCATGACGGTTGTGGTTGTGGTTGTGGTGCTTGTTGAATTTCCCATGCTTGTGGGATCCTGAGCTTCCACTGTCATCATAATGAGATCGTTTGTGAGACGATCCCGAGCTGTGCTTGTCGGAGTGCTTTCTTTTTCTACTCTCAACTTGCTTTATTTTGTTCTCCAAAATAGCAGCCTTGTCACAGAGCGACTGATAAGTGGGAACATATGCCACAGCCAATTGCAGATTCAGCTCATCATTCAAGCCTTCCAGAAATTTTTCCTTTCTCTTGGCATCGGTGTCAACTTCATCCGGTGCATAACGCGCCAGATTGTTGAACTCTTCAATGTATTCAGCCACGCTGTGGTGGCGCTGCTTAAGATTGTGGAACTCTTTCTTTTTCAGACTCATCACTCCTGATGAGATATGAGCAGTGCGAAAGCCATCCTCAAAGATATCCCATGTCACTTCATCTATGGGAGTGGTGATCTGGAAGTTGTCCCACCAAGTGGCGGCTGGCCCTCCCAGCAAATGTGCTGCAAATCTGACTTTTTCAGCATCCGTACAGCCCACAGTCACTAAGTCCTTGTTTACAGATCATAGCCAATCATTGGCCACCATGGGATCAGTCGTCCCTGAGAACTTAGCTGGCCTCAATCTCAAGAACCTGGTGAGCATATCAAAGCCCGGAGGGTTGTTGTTATTGTTGTTGTTGTTATTGTTTTGGTTCTGGATGAATGTTGTCATCATCTGCATCAGCTGTGTTTGAGCAGTCATCATTTGTTGCATTTCTGGAGTGATGTTGTTGTTGTTGTTGGGGTTGGGGTTTGCACGACGGGGAGGCATCTGTGGTTTGTTCAAATAGAGATAAGAATGAGATACCCATAGATGTTTTCATGCACATTACATCACATAAGCAAACACAAAGCATGCAACACAAAAGTAAAAGTTCAACAACAAGATAACAAGTTCACAAAGTAAAACACACAAGTAGCAAGCCATCCACATGTCGGATGGTCCAATAACAAGTTCTCAAATAACAAGTATGATAATAAAAGGTAAACGAGTAGTCAAGTCTACTCATCGGCATCAATCTCCTCCTCGACAAAGGTAAGACCTGCGTTCTCCATCGTGGCCTTGTTCTCCTCGATGGTAGTGGTCAAGGACTCTATCTTGGCCTTGAGAGCCCTCTTCTGGGAACGAAGCCTCTCGATCACCGTCTGCTGCTGCTCTAGCTCGAAGTCCTTGGACTGCAGTTCTTCAGTCATGTCCCGGATCTTCTTGTTCCTATCCTGGACACGCTTCTCCTGACTCTTGAACTTCCTGTCCTGGGTCTCGAACTTCGCCTCCATTTTCTTGACTATCTCGTCCTGCTGCGCGAAGAGCTTGTCCTTCTCGCGAAGTTGCACCTGGAGTTCGTCATTGCTGAGCATGACATTGGTCCTGTCCGTGTCCACGTGCCTAATGAGAGACTCTAAGTCCTGGAGGTACAGGCGTATCGGCTCTGCTGCGTCCCTCGAGTCGTCCTCGAAGTCGATGGACTCTCCGTCCTCATCACGTCTTCCGAAGACGTGGAAGTGGGTGCCTCTAACCTATCGGGAGTGTCGTCCTAGCAGACGTCCTATCAGATCCTGCATCACTACTTCAATGCCTCTCTCCCTGTCATCGTGCATGAGCTTGAAGATGATGGCCTCCGTAGTAGGCTCTGGCTGGCGTCCGGGCTGGTTCACCTTGAAGCCCCAGAGGTCCTTCCTCTCGAACTTGGTGAGGGGATGCACCATGATGGTGGGAAGAGGGAGATTGAGCAAAGTGGTAAGCTCAACGATACGAGGACCAAAGCGGGTAACCTGGAACTCCTCAACAGTGCTGATGGTAATAGGCATCTATTTATAAGATGGAAAAGTTAGAACAACAGAATCATGATAAAACCAACACATAACAACACATACATATCCTTGGAAAGCAAAACACACAAGTCATGCATACATGAAACCATTACAATAACCAAGGTTCAATCTTATTTTAAGGCATCATTTTGGAAAATAGGGTGATAGGTGGTGTTCCAACTAACGGCACGCTACAATCCTATCTCACTGGATCTGTTGGCTAACACAATGTTCCTAGAAGCAATCAGCCTATCTTGCTCACATGATTCCATCACTAAGTCTATAATGTCTCCTCTTAAGGTTTGGTTGGTAGCTTCCAACTCTTGAGTATGTTCCTTCTCTTTCTTCAAGTCTTTTTGGAGGTTGAGCATTCTGCACTTGACTCTAGCACTAAGTTCCATGATAGTCCTCCAAGCTGCTTCTCTTGCTGACTCAAAGAATGTGGTGTGCACCATAGTGTTGGTGTACATGCAGAATCCTGTTTCTTTGTGGTTGTCTTCCTTGTTTTTGTACAAGTGAAGTTGCACCACCAGTACTCAACTCCTTCATCCATCACTGGAAAGCCTTTGTACACAGCTGCACCATGTATTTCCATTGCCACCATGAGGTCCTTGAGAGCTTTGGGAAACTCTGTCTCACACTCCAAAGTCATGGTCATGAGTGTCCCTTTCCTTACGGCTTCGTTGATGGAATTCATCTACAAATAGAGATGAGAAAGAAGATTAGAAAAGTTTACGAGAAGAATAGACAAGTGTAGAAGTAGTTGAATTTTTTTCCTTAGTGGTTTCCAATCCTAGGGTCATAATCCTACAGGCAACACAGCGCTCTGATACCATCTGTAAGATCCCTCCTTTGTAAAGGAAAAGGATCCCTATGATTGCAATGCTAGTCCCTAGATCAATGCTAGCATCCACAGTTTAAGATGAAGTACACAGATACAAAGGTCATTTATTACATCCATTCCAGAGTTTAAACATAGTATTTACAACTCAAGGCCACATGCCTAATACAAGTGTTTGAATAAGTAAATAAATATAAGTCTTCATCTTCATGTGCCACAGGCAAACATGTTGAGTGTAGACTCATGACACCTAATCCTCATCAGAGTAACCTGCAACATCACAAGTTACAGCCACAGTGGGTCAATACTTTGGAATAGTATTGGCAAGTGATACCTTAGTAAAATTTAGGTGGACTACATTACTATATGCATTTTTTCTAAGTGTAGCTTGGCTTGCTTTGCTCAAAATAGGTTTTTCCTATTAGTTGAAATCACTAAGTTTTTCTTTGTCAAAACTTTTCCCAAGGAACCACCAATAGACATTGAGGTCCTTCACCCTTGTTCACCCACAAATTTTACTTAGAAGTTGGAGTGATGAGATTCTTGATAGCTTCCATGTCTTGATGCTCAAGTTGTCCATTGCCATGGACTTGGCTAAGTACTTAGATTTTTCCATCTGCAGAGGTTGTGCACTTTCCCCACCAGACTTGGTTTCCCAAGACAGGACCTTTCAGAAGCCTTTCCTTAGACCAAATGGACGCGCTCCAACCTATCATTCCCACTACCACCAACTATCCAAATGGCTAAGTTCTAGCAACTTATGTGATCCAGGCAGAGCCCATATTGCCAAGTGGCTGCACTATAAGCTTCTCAACACTTGGCCTCTAAAATCCCTTTGTTCCTGGGTGGCTTTCCACAAGTGATATACACAAGGTAAACCATAGCCATGGGCCTTGTGTAACCACTCAACCAAAATCCACAAATCAAGTCCCATTCCACCCAGGTGATTCATTGACTTAGTTGTTTTATTAAGAAAAACATAAGTCCAAAGACTTAGAAATATTTTCATCATAGCATGTATATATTTACCAACCCTTGTTTGCTACTAGCTAGGCTAAGCATGGCATAGGTAGTAACTTAACTTAGAAATTCCCTAGCAATTCTACAACTACTTAGGATTGCCCAACATGGCATTTGGCAAAAATAGTAACATGCAAGACTTAGCAAAATATTTATAATGCTTGTATGAAAATATAGCGATAGTAATATTCATGAAGTACCACTTGCCTTGGTAGTTGGGAGAGTAGCACTCTTCACAATCACAATCACTAGCACCAAAGTCTACACAAAGAATATAACCACAATCACATACAAGTCATATACAAGCAAAAATATATATGCATGCATGCAAGATGCTAAGTGATGATTTTTGAAACTCAACCAAGCAAGTGCATAGTACTGAAACATAAACAAGTCAAAAACTTGCTAAACCAAGTTTATTTGACACTAAAACAATTTCCTAAACAATTCCTATATTCAAAATAGTCCTAAACAAGTTTCTGCAAATAAAATCATTTTAACAGAAGCTAAACACTAAACACATTGCATAAACAGAAAGGGCTTGTCTCCCTGATTCCAACGGTATAAAATTTGCTAAAATCTAACGTGGAAATCAAAAGTTACAAGCAAATCAAATTTGGATACAAATCTAATTTCAAATTCTGTTTTAATTCAAACCCTAGCCACGCGTCCTAATCTTACTGGCGCGTACCGGTTCGCGTTGGATCACGCACGCGAGCCGTAGGATCTAAGTGGCGATGCACGGTTCAGATCAAAACGTAACGCTTTGCTAAGTAGTTCTATCGCACGCGTTGGATCTAGATCCAACGGCTCTTCATCAAACGACCAAGGTCTGGCGGCGGGCGGCGACGACGAGCGGCGGAGCGCTCTGTCCGTGGTGGTGTCGGCATTCTAGGTCGACCGGGGAGGAAAGAGTGTGCTCACCAGAATCGCAGGGTCGAGGCGAAGCTCAACGTGGAGGTGGCTTGGCAAGGGGCGCATGGGAGGGGCTGCTGGAGCTCGTCGGAGTCATGCACGGCGTCGGGAGGTTGCAGACGATGTAGTTGCCGAGGTTTCGCGTCGCCCTAGCACGAACCAGATGGATTAGGAGACGCGCAAAATAGTGGCGAACATCCTCGTATGCAAGAGGGGGCAAGGGGCGCGCTCTGCTTACCGTAATTGGTCGCCGGAGTTGAGCGGCGGCTCGGTCGATTGCGGGCACGAACAGGGACGGCGTCCTGGGTCACGAGAATGCAAACGAAAGGTGTCAGGAGATGCACGAGATCACGCTGGGTACGATAGTTTGAACCAGAGAAAGGGGGAGGTCGAAGCTCACCGGAATCAGTCGCCGGAGGTCGTCGGTGCTGCGGGGTTTTGAGGTCGAATGGGCGCAGCCTGGTGGCGGAGTGAGCGAGGAAAGTGGGGGGAAATGACTGCGGTGGCGAGGGGTTTGAGTAGCCAGAAGCGGAGCGAGGATTATGCGCTGAATCAATGGAATTTAAGCGAGTTTAATCGCGGCGTCACTGCACGGTGGTAACGGCGGAGCGGTGTCTGCGCGCGAGAAATTGGGGAAGACGGCGCTGACGTGGAGAGGGCACAGTGCTCAGCGAAATACGCAGAGAGGGAGTGGGGTCCGAGTGTCAGCGACTCATTGGGTGTGTCCGCGCGTGCGAGAGAGAGAGGTGGCCAGTGGGCTAGCTGGGGTTTCTTTGTTGGGCTAGAATAGGAGCGCCGGCCTTTTTCTTTTTCTTTATTCCTTTTCTATTTCTGAATTGATTTTCTGGATTGAGTTTCAAATGAATTCAAACTCTTTTTGAATTCAAATCTTTTTGGGATTTTTGCAGTGTGCAACAGTCACAAAACTTGGCATAAAACCATGTGGTCACTTTGAGTTGGCTTGGTCATTTTTGGAAAAACAAATAACAGGGACATTGCACTTGGTTTGCAAATGTTTGAAAATGGTTTTTGGAACCATTTCTATTTTGTAAAATTTTGTTCAAATTCCACACTCAATACAATCAACAAGGGAAGCAAACAAACTTGGTTTAAAACATTCAAGCTCTCAAATGGGGATGGCCATTTGATTTAAGTTTGCTCACATAAAATGATAGCACTATGTGCTTCTGATTTCTAGGATTGAGTTTGAAATTGATCACAAATCTATATGCATGCATGAATGATATGCAAACTTTGAAATCGTGATTTTAGGGATGTTACAGAGTGTTCCTTTACCGTAGCAGGGAAATGTATTTTCTCAATATAAGGTTCAAGCAAAATAGGATCAACAGTACAAACTTTAGTGTTTCTAATGGGAACATGATTAACAATATTGTTATATGGCGCATGGTACTTGTTCCACTCCTTTTTGAGAATTTAAATATAAGAGGCAAAGGCCTTAAAGCAATTTGCAAGAACTTGAGAATCAAGACCAAATTTAGTACTAATATCATGAAAGTCATCAGTTCCCATAAAAGATTTAATGCATTCATAATCATAATTTATACCTGACTTTCTTCCTTTGTCATTCTTCCATGCTTTAGTGTTCTCTTTAATACGGTCTAGCAGATCCCATTTAGCTTCTTCCTTCATATGTGTGAATGATCTAGCACAAGAAGCATTTAATAAAACTTTATCATGAAGAGAAAGCCTTGCATAAAATTTATTAATAATAATATTACTAGGGAGTTCATGAATAGGATATTTAAGCATTAGTAAATTCAATCTCCCCCAAGCTTGGGATGTACTCTCTCCATCACGAGGCCAAAAGTTATATTTGATTCCTATCCTTATGAATCTCATTGGGAGGATAGAATTTAGAATAAAAGAGAGGTATTATTTCCTCCCATTCCATAGATTGTCCATTCTTTAGCAGCTTATACCATTCTTGAGCTCTTCCTTTTAATTATATAGAGAGTAACTTTTTCTTAACTTGTTCCATTATGATACCAGCACACTTAAACAACCCGCATAATTCATGGATAAAAAGTAAGTGATCACCAGGATGGGTAGTTCCATCCCCAAAATAATAATTATCCATAACACGATCAACAATTCTTGTAGGTATCTTAAAAGGATCTATCTCAACAAGTGGTGGTTCATCTACTACCATAGCAGCGGTAGTAGCTTTCCAAATAGGAAACCAAGTGGGTTATCCATATTGGAAACAAAGTAACAAACAGAAATAAAAAGCAATACTCACAGTAGATGTTTCCTTTACCAGTTCCACTCTTCAATAGCGCTTCACTCCCCGGCAATAGCGCCAGAAAATAGTCTTGATGACCCACAAGTATAGGGGGTGTATCGTAGTACTTTCGATAAATAGGAGTGTCGATCCCAACGAGGAGCACAAGGTATTGACTAGTGGTTTGGAGCAGGAAATCTCTGTAAATACTTAGCAAACGGTTTTTAGGGTTTTTTGATAAAGCAAAGAAATAAAGTGCAAGTAAATAAAGATAGCAAATAATTGCAGCAAGTGGCCCAATCCTTTCTTAGCAAAGGACAAGCCGGTTGTAATATTTATGAGGACCAAACGTTCTCGAGGACACATGGGAATACTGTCAAGTGATTCTGTTTCATATAGTTGATTAATCTTCTTTGGTTTGATAAGTGTTGTGTGGGTGAACCTGTGCTAATGTACCGACCTTACTCGGACTAATACATACTTGTGATTAAACCCCTTGCAAGCATCCACAACTACAAGAAAGTAATTAAGATAAAAATCTAACCACAGCCTTAAACTCTGAGATCCTACACTCAAAGGTTTCCTAACGGGGGTTCAGGTTTCTGTCACTCCGGCAACCCCACTGAAAGAACATGTGGGCCCCCATGTATGGTTTTGGTAATTAGTGACAATCTTTATGCACTAATTTGTGTATTAATTTGCACTTGTAGTATTTGCCCATTGACATCGCTTGGATCATGTGTTGGCTTCAAGGTCGATGAAATGAGAAGAAGATGTGTTGTGCAAGCTCAAAATCCACCATCTATAGTAGATCTCATGTTTGATGCTTGCCATCCTCGGTGATCATGGATCGATGATGAGGAATCAAGAAAGGTGTTCCATCTTGTGAAGGGCAAGATCGTCTACATCAAGCTCAGGTGTAATGCTCAAGGCAAAGGTATAATCTTGATAGGTTTTCCCTTTTGCTGGTCTCATGTTGTGTGTGGGAGACCGGGCTTAGTATAGATAACCGTACTATCAAGAGGGGCTCTCGAATGAGTAACTCGCTCATATCGTTCGGAGAGAGTTCAAACCTTTGCATACTTGCATCATCGTATTTGGTTGTTATTTGGTCTTATCCATGTGAGGATACAGATCTTGTGTTAATCTCCATAACAAGCTCTTGTTCATCAATATCGAATCTCCCCTTTATATCTTGTTGTGAGTTTGTTCTTGGAGGTTTTCCGGATTCTCACCAAGTGAGGTAGCTCATATCGTCCTCCTTCCAATGCAATTGGAATCGGGTCAATCAGAGCTATCAATCAAAAGTTATTATAGTTTGAAGTTTGACTATTTGATTTATAAAATAGAAAAATAAAAGGTCTTTTATTTTTCTGGGCCGACCGGTACTACCGCAGCCCAGTACCGGTTGAGCCAGTGGTGCTGCCCAGCTCCCAGCTCCTAGCCCATGGCCCTCAGCACGGAGTGGGCCGGTACTACCGGTCGGCCTAGGCCTACCCAGCTCCCAGCAGCTTCATCACGCTGCTAGCCTTCCTGCCGTGCTGTTTGGGTCGTGCTCGCACGCGCCCCGCTCCGCCAGATCCCGTGTGCGCCGCTGCCAGCTGCTCCCACGCGCCTCGCTGATCACTCGCGCACGCAACCGCCGCTGGCCCCGCTCGCTCGAGCTTGCTGGTGTGTTGACCCGCACCTGGTCCCGGAGAACCCGTAGTTGGGCCGCAACACCGAGGGTCTGGGAGAACCCGAAGAGCTCGCTGATGTCTACGCACTTCTATTCTTGTAGATAGTTGTTGGGCCTCCAAGTGTAGAGGTTTTTAGAACAGCAACAAGTTTCCCTTAAGTGGATTACCCAAGGTTTATCTAACTCAGGGAGGATGTGGTCAAAGGTATTCCCTCTCAAGCAATCCTGCAATCAAGATACAAGAAGTCTCTTGTGTCCCCAACACACCCAATACACTTGTCATGTGTATAGGTGCACTAGTTCGGCGAAGAGATGGTGAAATACAAGTGGTAGCGGTGCCAGAAAATAGCTTCTGACTTGTTGTTGACGTCGGGTAACGTGTGTGAGTGAGGTAAAGACTAAAGCAAGCAAACATGCAACATATCTAGTAGCAAACGGTGTTTCAATGTTTAGAAACGAGGCCTAGGGATCATACTTTCACTAGTGAACACTCTCTCATATAAATATCCTCTCTTCATGATACTACTCTTAACTACTCTCCGGTTGGACACTCTAATCCATGGTAGGGCTATAACAGCACTCCTCAAAGTCCACCTTCCCCAATCTAGATAACCCCACACTGTCACCTTGAGCGCTGGATGGTTCCAACAAACACCACAATTTCATAGAGACATCCAACTCCAAATATAACTCATAACAAATATTCAATCTAGCCAAAGTGCCACACACGGTATGCACGCTGTCACTTTCACACACATGGGGAAAAGCATAGATCTATTAAAGCACAAAGAGTATTTATGTAAACTCAAACCTAAGTGCCACCATGGCGTGCATGCTATCACTTTCACACACATGGGGAGAGCAAAGACCTATTAAAGCACTTGAGTAGCAAGGTAGATCTACTTGATTACAAAGATCATGATCACAATATGACCATGCATAGAGAGAGAGATGAACACATAGCTACCGGTAGAGCCCTTAGCCTGGAGGAAGAACTACTCCCTCCTCATCATGGGAATCAGCAACGGTGATGAAGATGGCGATGGAGATCGATGGATATGGCTCCTGGGGCACTTCCCCGTCCCGGCAGGGTGCCGGAACAGAGACTTTCTGTCCACCGAATCTCTCTTTCGGTGGCGGCGGTGCTACAGAGGTTTTTCTAGAAGTATGATGGATTATTTAGGGTTTCTGATCGGGGGCTTCTTATAGGCGCAGGAGGCAAGGTCGGTGGAGGTCCAAGGGGCCCATACCCCCTATGGGCGCGGCATAGGGTGGGCCCGCGCCCACCTAGGATGTGGCCACCCTGGTTTGCTCCTCCGTCTCGTCTTCGATTTTCTGTATCGCTTCCGGTAAAATATGAACTTTGGCTTTTGTCCCGTCCAATTTCGAGAATATTTATTTTTTAGCTTTCTGAAACCAAAAACAGCAGAAAATAGGCAACTGGCACTGTGGCATCTTCTTAATAGGTTAGTTCCAGAAAGTGTATAAAAATACCTCAAAGTGTAGACAAAACATAGCAAAGTGGATACTAAACAAGCATGGAGCATCAAAAATTATAGATACATTTCCGACGTATCACTCGCCCCGGAGAACAAGGCCCTCGGCGATCTGGTCATCAAGGGGGTAGGTGCAGATCCTCCTTGAAGGAGGTTGGACAGGAACGACGACGCATGGACTGTAACACCCCCGGTCTCTCCGGACCGACGGCTGTCACTCCTGGCAGATCAATAGGATTTGTAGACTAACCCCATAGACCAACACTAGTCTTTTCTGTGCACTTTGTCCTCACTTGTGCGCACCCGGTACCCACTTCCCGGTTGGTCACCCATCCTCAAATTGCTCTAGGCCAAGCACGCTTAATCTCAGATTTCTTTTCAGATGAGCTTCCATAAAAGAAGTTGCAACTTGTTGGTATGGGTTTCCTATCATCCTATTGAGCCATGCGCCTGGGTCTCACATGGACCGTTGGAGCAACAAAGGGTGCAACCGATCCAATGGGATCGGAGAGCGAAGCAGGTGGAGCCTGTGCGACGAAGGCCAAAGACTCGCTGGTGGCGGCGGATGCGGTGGCCATGCTAGAGAGGGCGGCAATGGTGGTCGCGCCGGAGAGGGCAGTGGCGGTGGCCGCGCTAGAGAGAGCGGCGGCCACCGTGGTGGCAACAGAAGTCGAGGAGGACATGGCGGTGGCTAGGTCTAGGTCAAGATCGATTCGCGTCTGATACCATGAAAGACAAAAGGTTTTGGGTGTTGTGGGCTTCGACACCTCTTGGGTCGGCCACGGCAACATATATATGAGAGGTACCTCATCAGGTATGGTTACAATTGTACAATTGTTATAATAGGAATACAAACATAATTACAAGTCTAATAGATCTAATATATGAGCATGTGGCCTGGGGTAAAGAAAAAATTCACCACAAAAAGAGATAAACATGAAAATATATCAAGTCTTCTAGTGTATACTATGGATATCAAACCATAACATTATATGTTTTGCAATGAAAAAGCAAGATACATTATACTAGTTTGAGTGTAGGTCTATGCCCACACCTATCAAATAAGTCAATAACTCAATAATTAGTTAATCACTAAATAGTTCATAAAAATGCTGGTGTATATAATCTGCAAGATTACACAAAACAATTTCTATCAGATAGGGTAATCAACTAACAATTCTGTTAGACAACATGCAATATAGAACGATAGGGTAATCAAAGAACTCTAAGCATGTGCATGAAAGATGGAGTTCTAACAATAAGACAAAGTAACTATGCATGCAACATGAAAGGCTACAAACAAAGATCATGAATAACATGCATTGAAAAACGTTTGTTTGTTTCACATACAGAAAACATGGCATACTGGCATTCAGCTTGTCCCTCATGGAGTAGAAAATAGATGCATATGACACATTCAAAGTTCATAAGAGTGACTAGATACAAATAGCACAAGAACAAGTAATATCAACAATATGCATCAATCAATAAGTTTTGGGACACTGCACGCAGAATGACAACTATGCTCTCTTAATGGTGCCTAAAGGTAGAAGGTGGAGACTCAATATAATAGTGGAAGAAGGGCCCTTCATAAAGGGAAGCAGGGATTTCAAGTTTCAAAAAGAGCTTCCAAAAATTATGGTACTTGTTAGCTTTCAGCCCTCATTGCCCCTATCATAAGCATCTTGAAGTGGTTAAGGTTAAAGTGAACAAACTATGGAGTATATGCTTGACAGAGTATAAGTTGGCAATCTCAAGTACCTTGAATACGAGGGCCACACCTCATGTTACTTAACTTCAGTCACCTGTAGTTCTTGTCATTGTAAGTACATGCGTATCATAGAGAACCGCCAACGGGGTACCCCTTGCACATGGTACAGGAGCTATCCCATAACCAAAATGACAAGGCAAGTAGACAATGAGCATCTCAGCGATCTTTTTATATACTATATGCATAGCTTTTTATTGAGGATGCTTCATAGATAGCTCACTATGGTGATGCTGCATGTTTCCACCATGATTAGGCATGGCTTAGGCTAGTGGCCTAGGCGTTTCTCTAACACAAAATACATAATCCATGGACTTACAAGTTCCCTCTTTATTTCACACCGGTGACATCCATAGACAAAACAACATGATATCAACTGAGTACAAAGTACAAGTGCAATGTTGAAAATGTTCCCCGTGACAACACGGTTCTGCTAATTCCAACGTATAAGTGCAAGCATATACAACATAGATGACACAATGGTTCAAGTTTATTAGGAGAAAATAATATAAAGTATGCCATCAAGTTTTTGAGGGCTTTAATCACTAAGTTTTCACATAACAAAACAGTTTTTAATTGGAAGATATCTGAAAACAAGAATATACTTGGAATGGTGTAACACACCATGCACAGGAGTTTATAGTGGACACTTTGGAAAAAACTTGGTTTCTTGGGAGTTGGAAGCATGAGTAGAACTTACTCATACAAGTGGAGGCTAGCAAAAGACCGGGAGCAACCAACTAAGAGAGCAATAATGGCCATAATCATGCAGAGCGACAAAACATTACTAATCAAAGCATAGAGTGGTACTACAAGTCGAGGACTAAATGATCATAGATGTTAAGGTGACTTGTTCATAGTCATAACATGGTGTGAGCATGTGCCAAGTCAACCCAAACAAAGCATCAAAGGAGAATACCACAATACTATGCTTTTGTATGCTAAAACAACGCATGATTCCTTGAAGGCACATTAAGCAATCCTAATTGTTTGAAACAAGTCATGCTACAGCAATAATCACTAAGCATAAGGTCAAAATAACATCTAGCATGACATGATAAAGTCTAAGCCATGGTCAAAACAAGCTCCCTTTTGTACCACTTAAGCATGAAGCTTTCTACTCTTTTCCAACACCAATCAACTTATTTGAAACAACTCACAAGGATAATAATTGATAAATACCAGTGAGATTGTCTCACAAATCCACAAAGAAGAACTAAAAAGTTCTAAGCAAAGCACAAGAAAACTAAGGCTAAACGCAGTGCTAGCAAAAGTGAACACCCACAGAACAATAAGAATGAAAACTAGAGTGTTTTAGGAAATGAAAACGGAGTGTGTCTCTCTCCAATAGAAGTGTGCTAAGATCCAACCAACTTACTCAAGCAAAATAAGCAAACAAAAACCAAAAACTAAAACTAAGACGCTCCAAGAACACCACAACTGTGCATGAAACAATAAAAACGAAGTGTCTAGAAAGACCTGAGATTTTTATTGATGAAGAAGGGGATGCCTTGGGCATCCCCAAGCTTTGACGCTTGTACCTCTTGAATATTTCTTGGGGTGACACATTGTGGAATCCCCAAGCTTGAGATTTTGTCCATTCTTCATCTCATTACATCATTCTTTCTCTACACCTAAAATTTTTCCTTCATACAAAACTTCACACAATCTTTATTAGCAACATTAGTGTATTCAAAAGATATTAGACCTTAGGAAAAGATTTGGAACAGCAAAACTTTTCACTAAAAGCACAATCTATTGTAGTAACTCCTTCAAAAATCTCAATTCCCCAAAAGAGAACTAAAAAAGGAATCAATAAGAAGCAAATGCAAATAATGGCAGAAATCTGTCAAAACAGACCAGCAGGCAGAAACCTATTTTTTCGAAGACCTTATTTTACTCAAATAAAAAAGTGTTAAACTAAAGGAAGTTATATAACATACTGGGGGATTTATTCGAAAATTTTCAGCTCAATCCGAGTTACAAAGACTCCTCATGAATTGTTTTGGTGGAGGACAGAAATCTATTTCGGGACAGCAACTCCCCAAATCTTACTTCCCTCTCATTAGAGGTCATTCTTGGCACAAAAAGCAAACAAAAAGAATAAGGAGAGGTTATTACAGAAGTAATAACTTCCAAGACTCAAAGAAAACTCTTGGGTTATCTCCCAACAAGTACTTTTCTTTAACGCCTTTAAGTTAGGCATGATAGTTTGAGAACATGCTCACATAAGAAATATGAATTAAAGTAAAAGAGAGCATCAAGAAGCAAATTCAAAACACATTTAAGTCTAACCCACTTCCTATGCATAGGAATCTTGTAAAGAAACAAGTCATAAAAGCACAAAGCAACAAGCATAGGAAAGCAAAACAAGTGCAACTTTAAGACTTTCAACATAAAGAGGGGAAACTTAATATTATTGAGATGCATAAAACCATGTTTCCCTCTCTCATAATAACTTTTAGTAGCAACATGAACAAAATTAACAATATAACTATCACATACAACATTCTTATCGTGAGCCACATGCATAAAATGATTATTACTCTCCACATAAGCAAAGGCATTCTTATTAATCGTAGTGGGAGCAAATTCAAAAAAATAGCTATCATTACTATTCTCATCACCATAGTCATCAAATATAGTAGGCATATTGTAATCACAATTACTTTTCTCCTTAGTAGTAGGTGGACTGAAAATATCATATTCATCATTGTAAGCATCATATATTGGAGGTTTGGTATCATCCTAAGCAATAGAATAGCTATCTCCAAAGCTGGGGGACTAAAAAGATCATTTTCATAAAAACTAGCTTCCCCAAGCTTAGACGTTTCCATAGCATTAGCAATAATGGTGTCCAAAGAATTCATACTAATAACATTTCTATTAGCATGAAAATAAAGTTCCATAGGTTTTTTAATTTTCTCTTCAAACACTTCATGTCCTAGCTCAAGATAAACACTATAAAGCTCTCTATTTTTTTGTTGTTTTCCATTAATTCTAACTAGTGAAAACAAGAAACAAAGAGACAAAATTGCAAAATCTAAAGGAAATAACTTCGAGCACTCACACCGGAGGATGTGAGTACCTTTTACCTTACCTCCCCAACAACGGCGCCAGAAAAGAGCTTCATGACTACGCATTTCTGTTCTTGTAGACAGTTGTTGGGCCTCCAAGTGCAGAGGTTTGTAGAATAGCAGCAAGTTTCCCTTAAGTGGATTACCCAAGGTTTATCGAACTCGGGGAGGAAGTGCTCAAAGGTATTCCCTCTCAAGCAATCCTGAAATCAAGATACAAGAAGTCTCTTGTGTCCCCAACACACCCAATACACTTGTCAGGTGTATAGGTGCACTAGTTCGATGAAGAGATAGTGAAATACAAGTGGTAACGGTGCCAAAAATAGCTTTTGACTTGTTGTTGACTGGGGTAACGTGTGTGAGTGAGGTAAAGACTAAAGCAAGCAAACATGCAACAGATCTAGTAGCAAACGGTGTTTCAATGTTTAGAAACAAGGCCTAGGGATCATACTTTCACTAGTGAACAGCCTCTCATGTAAATATCCTCTCTTCATGATAGTACTCTTAACTACTCTCTGGTTGGACACTCTAATCCATGGTAGGGCTATAACAGCACTCCTCAAAGTCCGCCTTCCCCAATCTAGATAACCCCACACTGTCACCTTGAGCGCTAGATGGTTCCAACAAACACCATAATTTCATAGAGACATCCAACTCCAAATATAACTCATAAGAAATATTCAATCTAGCCAAAGTGCCACACATGGTATGCACGCTGTCACTTTCACACACATGGGGAAAAGCATAGATCTATTAAAGCACAAAGAGTATTTATGTAAACTCAAACCTAAGTGCCACCATGGCGTGCACGCTGTCACTTTCACACACATGGGGAGAGCAGAGATCTATTAAATCACCTGAGTAGCAAGGTAGATCTACTTGATTACAAAGCTCATGATCACAATATGACCATGCATAGAGAGAGATGAACACATAGCTACTGGTAGAGTCCTTAGCCTCGAGGAAGAACTACTCCCTCCTCATCATGGGAATCAGCAACGGTGATGAAGATGGCGACGGAGATCGATGGAGGGTGCCGGGACAGAGACTTTCTGTCCCCCGAATCTCCCTTTCGGTGGCGGCGGCACTATGGAGGTTTTTCTGGAAGTACGATGGATTATTTAGGGTTTCTGAGTCGGGGGATTCTTATAGGCGCAAGAGGCAAGGTCGTTGGAGGTCCAGGGGCCCACACCCCTTGTGGGAGCAGCCTAGGGTGGGCCCGTGCCCACCTAGGGTGTGGCCAACCTAGTTTCCTCCTCCGTCTCCTCTTCAATTTTCTGTATCGATACCGGTAAAATATGAACTTTGGCTTTTGTCCCGTCCAATTCCGAGAATATTCATTTTTTATCTTTCAAAAACCAAAAACAGCAGAAAACAGGCAACTGGCACTGTGGTATCTTGTTAATAGGTTAGTTCTAGAAAGTGTATAAAAATACCTCAAAGTGTAGACAAAACATAGCAAAGTGGATACTAAACAAGCATGGAGCATCAAAAATTATAGATACATTTCCGACGTATTACTCGCCCCGGAGAACAAGGCCCCGTCGATCTGGTCATCAAGGGGGTAGGTGCAGATCCTCCTTCAAGGAGGTTGGACAAGAACGGTGACACATGGACTGTAACACCCCCGATCTCTCCGGACCGACGGCTGTCACTCCTGGCAGCTCAATAGGATCTCTAGACAAACCCCACAGGCCAACACTAGTGTTTTCTGCGCACTTTGTCCTCGCTCGTGCGCACCCGGTACCCACTTCCCGGTCGGTCACCCATCCTCAAATTTCTCTAGGCCAAGCATGCTTAACCTCAGAGTTCTTTTCAGATGAGCTTTCGGAAAAGAAGTTGAAACTTGTTGGTATGGGTTTTGTGACACCCTCGGGATCAGGGCTAAACAAATCCTAGACCTCCGTCTGACATAAGCTTAACCTTGAGCTCGAGAATATCCAGTGAAGAATCGGTAACACAATAGTGACCCTACGACACAAATTTATTACAGGAAGCTCATAACTGAGCAGAGAACCAAATTTTTACAAACAGAGGTCAATGACCACAAACATCAAACAACGGAAGGCAAATTATGCTAAATGGCCTAAGAGGCCTGAAGCATAACGATGACGTCCCGGCCCATAGATTCCAGGCTGCCGGCCTGGAAACCCCAAGCTACTCATCGATGTCGATGTAGTACAAAACTCGTCTTCAGGTGAACACTTACTCTGCCAAAAGTATCAACAAAGCAAGGGTGAGTACAGGGTGTACTCCGCAAGACTTATGGCTGGTGGAGTTGTTTTGCATAAAGCCACTTTTGTTTATAAAACAAGAGGGAGAAGAAGCTCGTATAATCAGAGTATTTTAAAAGGGGATAAGAGAGCGACGTCTCCAAAGTATTGATCATCATCTTTTGATATCCAGCAATCATCATCATTTACCAACTAGGATCACCCCCTCGTACCCATGAGGAAGCATCCTTAAGCACACATTGATCTACCAAGTTTTAAGATTAGGTTCATGTTCTCTATGATCTTAGAATCTGGTCGCCAAGCGTTCATAACCGTAAACACGGATTTTCGAAAAGATTTAACCCTGCAGGGGTGTACAACTTTACCCACACGTACTAACCTTCTCTTAATGCCACAATGATTAGACCTCTTCCTTGGAAGGCCGGCAGAGGGTGGTTAGACACGACCTTCACCTTGCTTTCACCGAGACCATGAGTCATGCAATAAGTATGTTCCGCCATAACGGGTCATATCCCGAAGCCGGTACTTAAAGATGTGAGGCGAGGTTGGTTAACAGGGGCGCCATCTACCCCAAGCAACCCGGTCCACGCTTACCTACCTGTTATGAATGCACCACTTCACTCAGCAAATCTTTCAAAAGATTTTCTATGCATATGTCGAATGGAACGCCCAAACTATGTGACTCATGGAATCTACTAGGCAAGTTAATCAGGCGAGGGGTTCCCAAGCCCCGTGTGGTTGTACGCTCATCTCGGTTCCAAAGGCAAGAACTCAGGTCCTAGTGGTGGCGAGCATGGGACTACAAAAACCACATCCCACCATGGCCTCCCATACAAGCCTTAGCATGTTTAATCTCATATCATTGATCACATATCATCACGTTCTCCTGTCATACTAGATTCTCTGCATCTGATACATCATCTGGATGGACCAGACTCAACAACTATGCATGGCTAAGCAGGACACATATATAATCTCTGGCAGTGCACACAAGCAAAACCTAGTTATGCTAGGAGCAGTGGATCTGGTAATATAAGCTCAAAGGGAGTAATGCAATAGATAGGATACTTTATCTATTGATAAAAGACCACAGTAGAATCATATGAATTATGGCAGAATTGAAATGCTTTCGAAATCGTAGGATTTTATCATGGTGGGGCTATGCTTGCCTTTGCCAATTGATAGCAGATAAGCAGATCTTCGAAAGCCTTGTACTTGACTTGTTACAGTTGGTCAAGTATTGTTCGTCGATCTTCGAACTTCGATGGTGTTGTCTCCGGGCTTCAATCTCGTTCTCGATCTCGACATCGTATTCTACCGGAAAGAACCAAACACCAGAAATAAAGAGGATACAATCAACACATGGCATCGATGCAATGATAAAACAAGAATGATGATATGACAAGTTAATTTGCGTTGAATTGAAACCCTAAAGCATGCTCGACAACTTAATCGGGGTTCCGAGGGGCGCAAACCCTAACTCGGGGAAAACTCCGGAGTATATGAGAGGGGTTGAGTAGTTTTCTAATTAAACTTGCCATTTAAGTTGTTGAACAATGCATGATTATAGCTTAGATAGCTAGGTTTCATTTTTCTGAACATTATTATTTGTATTTTTCTAACTTATAATTAAAAAGATATTGAATTTACAATATTCAAACAATTTCTGAAATTATTAAACTTTTTCTTAAATTAAATAAATCTAGAAATACTTTTTACACTTAGGTTGGGCTAACCACAGTCACAGACAGGTGGGCCTCTGGCCACCTCAGCATCCACACACGCGAAAAGGGTTCATGTGTGTTTTTCACTGAGTCTGGTTCTAGTCAGAGAGGCTGACGGGTGGGCCTAGTCCACGCTGGCAAGCCACGTTGGCGCCACGCGGGCCTCGCCGGAGGTAACGGCCAGACGGCGGCACGGGACGGCGCTAGAGGGCGCGCGGGAAAGCGGGGTTGGGTGCGTTCGAAGCAGTGGAGCAAGGCAAGCTCAAAAGAGGCGGCGCCGCTTGCTAATGGTCACCGAACCATGCGGTGCGACGACGGCCGACAGCGGCGATGGGAGGCTCTCCGCGCGAGCTCGAACCAGAGAGAGATGGGAGGATTGGAGAGGTCCTAGAGGACCGTGAGCTCACCCTTGACGCGTGAGTGACATCGGCGAGGACGGGGGAGCTCGGGAACGGAGGTAATGGCGATGGCGAACAGCGTCGGTGACGAGGAAGAACGGCTCGGGACGGCCGATTGCAGGCGCTCCACGCCGATTCCTTTGACGAGTAGAGGCAGGGGAGCACGGTGGTTTCGGTGGCCTGCTCGGACGAGCACGGGAAGGTGCGGTACGGTGGCGACCGACGAAACTTGGGTGGCTAGGGTTCGGGTCCGCGTGAGGGGGAAGAGAGAGAGAGGTCTCTGGAGAGGGGGAGGAGTGGATAGGGGAGCAAGGGTGTCGGCGGGGCGTCCTTATCCTCTCCTGCAGCGTGACGGACGGCAGAGCGCAGGCGGCGGAGATCAATGGCGGCGCCGGCGACACCGAGCAGTGCGCCTAGGAGGAGGAAGACAAAAAAGAGAGGGATCAAGCGGTGCCCGGGGCGGGTGGCTGCTCAGGGGCTGAGTCTGGCGAAGCAGAGGGAAGGGGAACCTGGTCCTGCCTGTTAAGCTGGTCTGACTCCATTTTTTCAGTAAAACTCTTTTTTTATTTCTCTTTTGTATTTTCTATTTATATTTTCATTTCAAATTCTATTTGAATTTTTCAAAATACCAGGGACTTTTATCAAATATGTAAAGTACTGTAGGACCCCTTTAGAAAATTTGGGACCCATAACTTTTGAGGCTTTTCAAAATTCAAAACCTCTTTGAATATATTTGCAAATAGAAAGAGAGGGAAAAGCTAGGGTTTGTAGGGTTTGATTTATTTATTCAATGCACAATTTTAAGACATGATGCTCATGATGCACAAAACAAACCCTAAAATGGATTAACTAATTACTGGGGTGTTACAATTCTATCCCCCTTAAGAGAATCTCGACCCGAGATTCCAAAGGTAGGAAAAGAGAGACAGAGAGAGAAAGAAACAGGGCCACTCTAAAGATAAGAGGGAACACACTTAACAACACACAGAGTATCTCATGGTCAACTCATGGATAGATTGTTCAGAAACAACTCTGAGATGACGACATGAAACACATCAAGGTAACAGAGGAAACAAGAGGAGATGGTTTCAAGTTGTTAGATAGATGGTCTTCATAAGGATTGAGACCATGGAGCTCACAGAAGAGTTTTAGCTTCTGAAAAGGAAAGCTTGCAACAGAAAATTCAGAACACAGACTTCGATAGGGAACCTCTACTAAACGGATTAAGTAGAGATTTCAGGTTGCGGAGATATGGATCAATAAAACCAAGCTGTTGAACTCCTTTTGAAACAGAAGAGTCACTTTTTCATTCAACAGAAGGCCAAGATAGAGAGGTATTTTGGTGGAGAGGACTCATAAAAGTCACAAGAAACATGTAGCAGGAGAAACTATTGATTTCCAAAATCATAGTCACTCTCAAAACATGGTTGATAAGAGGAAGGAAACTCTTTATTCATCCAGGTTTATCAAAATCTTTGCCGGAGATCATGATATCACTTTACACCACTAGATGAATAGGTAAGAAGATTCCTGATAACACGAGAAGAAAGAAACTTCATTCTTAGACTTCAGTTACTTGGCACAACAAGACGCTTACCAACATAAAGGGTCTGGAGGATCTACCGGGAGACATTTAGCAACACTACTTTAAATGTTCTCCTTGATGTTCGAGAAATCAGACACCAAGTAAAGGTCGGACTTCAGATACAAGGGATCCATAAGCATAACTCCTATAATTAATTATAGAAGAAGCCTCATGAAAAGTGGTTGTTATTGCTGATTCTAAAGGATATGACAAAGGTCCTTCCGGCTAAGTGTTTCAACCATTACATCATTCTTGCCAGATTTACAAACAGACCTATGTCAAAACCTTGAGGAACACCAACCATCATTGCTGCTTGATATTCAGCTCTGGTTAGGTGGAATGACATTTCAGACTCAGCATGTCCGAATAGAAAGTTTGCAACATTTATCGCAAAGGTAAAGTTACTAGATTCTCAAGACAGGGACTACAATGTCAAGCTCCGAAAGACGAGCTAGATTGCTATACTCCTGTATTAGCATCTTGTCGAAAGACAACTGCATACATGTAAAGTACTAATAATAAAACACACATGTGTCCTTAAGTAACGGAGATAACTCTTCTTGAATCCACGATGACATCTTTCAGCATTTGCAGGTGAATCAGAGAAGGTCACTTCTAACATCCAGAACTCATACTTTAAAATGATCCTAAGACGGTTCTCAAAAGTTTCCAACATTAACGTCAAATGTTCCATATGAATCAAATCTAACATAGAGAAAAATAAGGATGTCATCGATGGGCTCAACAACAAACTTATTGGAACACTCCGAGAAGATAGACTCATATGTTGCATGAACAAGGTGAGAATATTGGTCAGACCAAAGGACATGAGGATGTACTCAAGTGAAACATCACAAGTAGGAACACCATCAAGATAGTCCTTGGAACTGAGTCTGATTTGACAATAACCCAAATCAAATCAAAGGTGGGGGAAGATAACATATCCACAAAGGAAATGCTATCTTTCTTCAAAATGAACAAAACTAGACATCCCTTTTAGAAAGGAACTAGGTCGGATAGAACTTTTGTCTTACAACTCTCCAAGTTGTTGTTTCAGCTCAACCAACTAGTTCGGGGGTATCCAGTACGGATCCTTGGAGATAGGAACAGTCCAGAGAACTTACTTGCTTAAGAACTTGACAACATGGCCATGTGGCAACATGGTGATACTTCTAGAAAGACGTCCAGAATATCACGAACCACCGATATGTCACTTAGTTCGAGAGGAAACTTGCTTGGTAAGGCAAGAGAACATAGTCTCAGAGTTTCAGCACAAGCATAACTCTTTGACTGAAGAGATGTACCAGAATAGCGGACTCGGTAGCACAATCATCCTTTGCTTAATGACGGGGTTAACCAATCCTGCTAAGAATGACACAAATGTCCTTGGAGATCAAAACAATAAAAATTGCTAGAGTCTCAGATGGCCACATTATTACACACACGCATCACTCACGAGCGCGAAAGCTCGAGGGAGGGTGAGTAAAGATGTGTGGAAGTATCACTTCATTAAGGGGTCATGAAACTCAGCACAACCTCTTTAGTATAAAGGGTGTGATACTTTAAGGTAGCACAAATGGAAGACAATCAATGCCTCTTGATCTGCGGATTACAACACTTTGACCTGGTCCTAGATATGACGAGGTACTGGAGTTTGTTTCTCCTGACATCCCGAGATAGTTTGTCTTGACGGACCACAAGAGTATCTTGCATCGGAAGACACTGATGCAGGTTTACTACTTGGCTACCAACTGGTAAATAAAGGTCGGAAAAACAACAAGGGAGAAAGAAGATGCTCAGGATAGAATCCCGAGATGTGGATGCATAAGTCAACAACCTTCCGAAAACCAACGCAAAGAAAGGTAAGGTGTGGCAGACTCACGAATAGAGATACGAGACTCTCGAGGAGTACTCTTGTCGTGATCTTTTTGGTTCCATTAAAGAACATCTGCCATAGCATGTGGTAGGGGAAGTCCTTAGTTGTCACAATTTCAATCGTGACAAAACCACAAGATTGAAGGCTAGAATTGTGGTATCAGCCATCCTGAAGTAATGTGTGAACATTAACAACAGGGGTCAAAGAAATGGATCTTGGGTTAAAGGTCAGCTTCATGTACAAGATTCACTACACCAGAACCTAGCACAATCGAGGATCTTAAGTTCAAGTCCAAGGGTTAAAACCCAAAGAAAGGAGTAACTACTACTTGAGTGACATAGTGTACACTGCAAGATAGTATTCACGAGGTAGCTTCCAAGAGAAGATAAAACTTTTGAAGTACCCAAACAACAAAAAGGAGGCACATGAGGCGAAAAGAAACCTCGAAGCCTAGAACAGAACACTGAAGATCCAACAATATAATATTGTGGGTCCGGAAGATAGAGAGATCATGATGGGAAGGAATCTATCAGATGAACAGGAGCAAAGGGAACAAGGAATTCACAACACACACAACTCTAAAGAACTCAACGCTAGGTCAACTGGCTTAGAAACGTCATGCCAAGAAGGCACCTAAGTTTTGAAAGACTAGAAGAGATATCAAAACTTTTCCAAAATCAACACCAGATAAGATAACCTAGAGTTAGAGCAAAACTGGATAAGGAGTAAAAGAAGCATACTAGAGTTTTCACAAATAATTTTAGCTTTTAAAATAGTTTTCACAAACACTAGACTCAACATCGACCAATAGCAAGGTTTTCCTACGGTCGGTATTGCTCTGATACCAAGAACTGTGACACCCCCGGGATCAGGGCTAAACAAATCCCAGATCTCCGTCTAACATAAGCTTAACCTTGAGCTCGAGAATATCCAGTGAAGAATCGGTAACACAACAGTGACCCTACGACACAAAATTTATTAGAGCAAGCTCATAACTGAGCAGAGAACCAATTTATTACAAGCATAGGTCACTGACCACAAACATCAAACAACGGAAGGCAAATTATGCTATTAAGTATAGCAAACTTAACAAATGGCCTAAGAGGCCTGAAGCATAACGATGACGTCCCAGCCCATAGATTCCAGGCTGGCGGCCGGGAAACCCCAAGCTACTCGTCGATCTCGATGTAGTACAGAACTCGTCTTCAGGTGAACACTTACTCTGCCAAAAGTATCAACAAAGAAAGGGTGAGTACAGGGTGTACTCCGCAAGACTTATGGCTGGTGGAGTTGTTTTGCATAAAGCCACTTTTGTTTATAAAACAAGAGGGAGAAGAAGCTCGTCTAATCAGAGTATTTTAAAAGGGGATAAGAGAGCGACGTCTCCAAAGTATTGATCATCATCTTTTGATATCCACCAATCATCATCATTTACCAACTAGGATCACCCCCTCGTACCCATGAGGAAGCATCCTTAAGAACACGTTGATCTACCAAGTTTTAAGATTAGGTTCATGTTCTCTATGATCTTAGAATCTGGTCGCCAAGCGTTCATAACCGTGAACACGGCTTTTCGAAAAGATTTAACCCTGCAGGGGTGTACAAATTTACCCACACGTACTAACCTTCTCTTAATGCCACAATGATTAGTCCTCTTCCTTGGAAGGCCGACAGAGGGTGGTTAGACACGACCTTTACCTTTCTTTCGCCAAGACCATGAGTCACGCAATAAGTATGGTTCCGCCGTAACGGGTCAAATCCCGAAGCCGGTACTTAAATATGTGAGGCGAGGTTGGTTAACAGGGGTGCCATCTACCCCAAGCAACCCGGTCCACGCTTACCTACCTGTTATGAATGCACCACTTCACCCGATAAATCTTTTATAAGATTTTTTATGCATATGTCGAATGGAACGCCCGAACTATGTGACTCATGGAATCTACTAGGCAAGTTAATCAGGCGAGGGGTTCCCAAGCCCCGTGTGGCTGTACGCTCGTCTCGGTTCCAAAGGCAAGAACTTAGGTCCTAGTGGTGGCGAGCATGGGACTACAAAAACCACATCCCACAGTGGCCTCCCATACAAGCCTTAGCATGTTTAATCTCATATCAATGATCACATATCATCACGTTCTCCTGTTATACCAGATTCTGTGCATCTGATACATCATCTGGATGAACCAGACTCAACAACTATGCATGACTAAGCAGGACACATATATAAGCTCTAGCAGTGCACACAAGCAAAACCTAGTTATGCTAGGAGCAGTGGATCTGGTAATATAAGCTCAAAGGGAGTAATGCAATAGATAGGATACTTTATATATCAATAAAAGACCACAGTAGAATCATATGCATTATGGCAGAATTGAAATGCTTTCGAAATCGTAGGATTTTATCATGGTGGGGATATGCTTGCCTTTGTCAGTTGATAGCAGATAAGCAGATCTTCGAAAGCCTTGTACTTTACTTGTTACAGTTGGTCAAGTATTGTTCGTCGATCTTCAAACTTTGATGGTGTTGTCTCCGGGCTTCAATCTCGATCTCGATCTCGACATCGTGTTCTACCGGAAAGAACCAAACACCAGAAATAAAGAGGAAACAATCAACACATGCCATCGATGCAATGATCAAACAAGAATGATGATATGAAAAGTTAATTTGCGTTGAATTGAAACCCTAAAGCATGCTCGACAACTTAATCGGGGTTCCGAGGGGCGTAAACCCTAACTCGGTGAAAACTCCGGAGTATATGAGAGGGGTTGAGTAGTTTTCTAATTAAACTTGCCATTTAAGTTGTTGAACAATGCATGATTATAGCTTAGATAGCTAGGTTTCATTTTTCTGAACATTATTATTTGTATTTTTCTGACTTATAATTAAAAAGATATTGAATTTACAATATTCAAACAATTTTTGAAATTATTAAACTTTTTCTTAATTTAATTAAATCTGGAAATACTTTTTACACTCAGGCTGGGCTAACCATAGTCACAGACAGGTGGGCCTCTGGCCACCTCAGCATCCACACACGCGAAAAGGGTTCAGGTGCGTTTTTCACTGAGTCTGGCTCTAGTGAGAGAGGCTGACGGGTGGGCCTGGTCCACGCTGGCGCCACGCGGGCCTCGCCGGAGGGAACGGCCAGACGGCGGCACGGGACGCGCTAGAGGGCGCGCGGGAAAGCGGGGTTGGGCGCGTTCGAAGCAGTGCAGCAAGGCAAGCTCAAAAGAGGCGGCGCCGCTTGCTAATGGTCACCGGACCATGCGGTGCGACGACGGCCGACGGCGGCAATGGGAGGCTCTCGGCGCGAGCTCGAACCAGAGAGAGATGGGAGGATTGGAGAGGTCCTAGAGGACCGTGAGCTCACCCTTGACGCGTGAGTGACATCGACAAGGACGGGGGAGCTCGGGAACGGAGGTAATGGCGATGGCGAACGGCGTCGGTGACGAGGAAGAACGGATCGGGACGGCCGGTTGCAGGCGCTCCACGCTGATTCCTTTGACGAGTAGAGGCAGGGGAGCACGGTGGTTTCGGTGGCCTGCTCGGACGAGCACGGGAAGGTGCGGTACGGCGGCGACCGACGGAACCTGGGTGGCTAGGGTTCGGGTCCGCGCGAGGGAGAAGAGAGGGAGGTCTCTGGGGAGGGGGAGGAGTGGATAGGGGAGCAAGGGCGTCGGCGGGGCGTCCTTATCCTCTCCTGCAGCGCGACGGACGGCGGAGCGCAGGCGGCGGAGATCAACGGCGGCGCCGGCGACACCGAGCAGTGCGCCTGGGAGGAGGAAGACGACGAAGAGAGGGATGAAGCGGTACCGGGCCGGGTGGGCTGCTGCTGGGCCGCGGGAGCTGCGATGTGCGGCAGGCAGAGGGAAGGGGAAGCTGGGCCTGCCTGTTAAGCTGGTCTGGCTCCATTTTTTTCAGTAAAACTCTTTTTTATTTCTCTTTTGTATTTTCTGTTTATATTTTCATTTCAAATTCTATTTTAAATTTTTCAAAAATACCACGGACTTTTATCAAATATGTAAAGTACCGTGGACCCCTTTAGACAATTTGGGACCCATAACTTTTGAGGCTTTTCAAAATTTAAAACCTCTTTGAATATATTTGCAAATAGAAAGAGAGGGAAAAGCTAGGGTTTGTAGGGTTTGATTTATTTCTTCAATGCACAATTTTAAGACATGATGCTCATGATGCACAAAACAAACCCTAAAATGGATTAACTAATTACTGGGGTGTTACAGGTTTCCTATCAATCCTATTGCGCCATGCGCCAGGGTCTCATATGGACCGTCGGAGCAATAAAGGGCGCACCTGATCCAATGGGATCGGAGAACGAAGCAGGTGGATCCTGGGCGACGAAGCCAAAGACTTGCTGGCGGCGGCGGACGCGGTGGCCATGCCGTAGAGGGCGGCAGTGGTGGTCGCCCCGGAGAGGGCAGTGTTGGGAACCCATCAGGCCCAAGTGCCTTGATAGGTCCAATTTGGAACAAAGCATCGGATATCTCCTCATTCGAAAAGTCTTTACATAATAACTCGTTAAACGATGTGTCTTGCAACAAAGGAATGACTCCCGAGTTTAGGCAATCCCTTTCATGGAATCTCCTGATTCGGTACTCAGTTAAACGTGTTGTGATTCTAATTAGTGCAAAGCATCATTATTTTCTTTGTCCGAAGGAATACATGGAGCATAGTATGTTTATCTTCCCTTTACATTACACTATTACTCAATAATATATCGGACAATCATGCGGGATTTTCGATAGTGGATTTCTTTGTAGTGGGACAAACCTCATTAATTTCTTCTAGCCAATCAAAACAATTCTGAATAATATTGTTCATTGTGCCCCTTGGATGCCCCTCTATTTAATAATCTTTGTATTGTTCGAGTATGCCATGTCTTTGCACCATTGTGAAGCTATCTTCGATGGCCTCCTACAAGTAGGAAGGGTCAATGAGTGTGTTGCACACAAAAACTAGGTAGAATTGCCATTTCTAGCAAGTTTCAGTTCACACCTTGGAAGAGGTAACTCATCCTCATATGTTCAGCACTGCACTATAGTCTATAACAACCTGATTTCTGGTGACTGTTGGTGGCAGTCTGACACATATTCTTGCTGACAGAGAATGTTTTACTACCAACAACTAGTTTATGTTCTCGAACATACATCAAAATACGTGTCATTTTTACTAGAATATTGTCAAAATGGCACCAACCAAACAACCAAAAAAAGACAAGAAAAATGAAAAGGAAAACTAACAGCTATCCAGCTGGTGAGAATACTGATGCCTAATGATAGAAGAATATGGAAAACAAATTGCCGACTGTTAGAGATAGAGATATAGAGATATATTAGTTTGAAAGTTGTAATCTTGTTTATCTTGGACGTCCTTGTAACTGCTTATGCACCGCAACGTGCATCTATATAAACACGAAACCTAGGGCTCGGGATGTATCCGAGTAGATCCCTTTATCCAGTCGTTTTGACATGGTATCAGAGCAGGCCTCTCCGCCACATCTACCTGATCGCCATCTACCTCCCACCCATCCCCAAGCAGCGCCAACGCCGCCAACTCTTCTCGCCACCGCTGCTCTCCCAGCCCTTCTGTCATGGCTACCTCAAGCAGCTCCTCCCCAAGCCTCGGCAACCCGCCGTCGGAAAAATTGACGCGCGACAACTACCCTATCTGGCGATCGTTGGTCCTACCCACGATCCGTGGAGCCCAATTCGTCGGTCTTCTGGATGGCACTGACGCTGCTCCTGCCAAGACGCTGGTCCCTGCACCGGCAGTCAAAGATCCCGCTGACGCCGCGAAGACGGCGCCGAACCCAGCCTATGCCGCATGGGTGTCCCGCGACCAGCAGGTCCTCTCGTATCTACTTCAGTCGCTCTCCCTGCAGATCCTCCCGCATGTGCATCGTCTCGAGTCTTCTCATGCGGTTTGGCAAGCCATTGAAGAGATGTTTGCCTCCTAGAGCGAGGCGCAGGTTACCAATCTGCTGATCGCCCTCGCCAACACCAAGGGCAGCTAGTTCAACTCCACAGCTGACTACCTCACCAAGATGCAATCCTGCGCCGATAAGCTCGCCAGCGCAGGCCGTGTCCTCTCCGTCAAGGAAACCGTGTCCTATATCCTGGCCGGACTCGGATCTGGCTACGATGCGCTGGTTGCTTCCCTCGGTGTCATCACCACACCAATCTCCCTGAGCATGCTCTATGCTCAACTTCATGCATATGATCAGCGCCAAGCCATGCATCATGGCTCTCCTGCCAGCGAGTTCGAGACCTCCGCCAACGCCGTGTATCGTCAACCTCGGCCCCATGGAGGGTTTACCCCTGGCAACCCCCGTGGTGATCGCCGGGATGATCGCCGCTCCGATCGCCGCGACAACCGCCGCGACGACCGTCCCCAACAGCAAGGACGTGGGGGTGGCCGCGCACCTTCAGGAGGAAGACGTGGCCGCGGCCGTGGGCGTCGTCGCACCACTCCGTGGGTCGATGTCACCTGCCAGATCTGCTACAAGGAAGGGCACGCCGCCAAGGATTGTTGGCATCGCTTCAATGAAGACGATAATTATTCCAGTGACAAACAAGTCCATGCTGCCTCCTATGGTGTCGACACCAATTGGTATGGTGACACAGGTGCTACTCATCACGTCACCGGCAAACTCAACAACTTGACGGTCCGTGAAAACTACAGAGGCTACGATCGGGTCAACACGGCAAATGGACAAGGTATGAGTATCTCCCATGTTGGTCATTCAATAATTCGTAGCCCTACTCACAATTTTCATCTTCGTAACATCCTTCATGTCCCCACTACATCCAAAAATTTGTTGTCTGTTCATAGATTCACACATGATAATCATGTTTTTATTGAATTTCATCCTTCCTTCTTTCTCATTAAGGATCAGGCAACCCGGAGAGTCATCCATAGAGGCAAGTGTGTTGGTGGACTTTACCCACTCATTTCGTCCACAGAGCCTTCCCAATGCTTGAAGAATGCCTTTGTTGCTGCCAAGCCTTCCCACACACTGTGGCACAGTCACCTGGGACACCCCTCCTCCGTAATTGTTAGGCAAATTATTAGCAAGAATAAACTTCCTCATATTAGTGATTTGAACATTCAGTCTATTTGTGATTCCTGTCAGCGTGCTAAGAGTCATCAGCTTCCCTACCCCATCTCCACTAGTGTATCTACAGTTCCCCTCCAATTAGTCTTTTCTGATGTATGGGGTCCTGCACCTACTTCTGTTGGTAGACATGATTATTATGTAAGCTTTATTGATGATTATAGTAAGTTTACCTGGATATACTTGCTCAAGAAAAAATCTGATACTCTTGCTGCCTTCATAAATTTCCAAAAACTTGTTGAAAGGAAATTCAATAGGAAAATCCTTACAGATCAATCCGATGGGGGAGGTGAATATATTAAATTGAACTCTCTGTTTCAAAACCAAGGGATTTCCCATCATGTCTCTTGCCCTCATGCTCACCAAAAAAATGGCTCTGCCGAACGAAAACATCGCCATATAGTTGAGGTTGGCCTTGCACTCTTGGCAAATGCATCTATGCCTCTCAAATTCTGGGATGAGGCTTTTCTTACTGCAACATATCTTATTAATATGCTTCCCAGTAAAGTTATTCACAATGATACACCAGTACATCGTCGCCTTGGTACTCACCCAGACTATTCTTCTCTCAGAGTCTTTGGTTGTGCCTGTTGGCCAAACCTACGTCCTTACAACAAGCGCAAACTTGCGTTTCGTTCCACTCAATGTGTGTTCCTAGGCTATAGTCCTCGTCACAAGGGGGTCAAGTGTCTCAAAATTTCCACTGGGAGTGTGTACATCTCTCGTGATGTTGTTTTTGACGAGGCAGTTTTTCCATTCAAAAATCTGCATCCTAATGTTGGCGCCCTTCTTCGAAAAGAAATACTTCTCCTTGATCCATCTCTTCACAATCTTTCACAAGGGGACGACATTATTGATGATACTAATATGGCTAATACTCATGCTACTAATCCTGTTGCTAGCCCTGTTTGTACCCCCGTGCAAGATCCAAGACGACAAAATACAGCACCAGCCGAAAATTCGAGAAAAAATGATGCTTCTATGAGCTCTAATAGCTCACATGAAATCTCAGCAGAACAACAGAAGTGCTGAACACGAGGAGGATTTCCTGGCACAATCCCCATCGGGATCAACAAGATCTGCCCTCGGATCAAACGTTGCACACAGGGCGCACAGGGGGTCCAGGGGGTCCCGCCTCGGATCAGGCGCCGCAAGCTGGCGATTGGTCACCCGCGTCCCCTGCCTCTGCCAGATCAGCGTGGTCCCCAGGAATCCGGTCAGTGACCCCCACCAGCTCCTCCTCGCGAAGATCCTCTGTGCCGAATTCGATTTCCACACCGCTGCGAGCCACTCGTTCAGCCACAGCTTCGGCCACAGGATCTGGTGCGGCCACTGACACGCATCCAGCCACATATTCTTGCACAGGAGGATCCGCTGCACTTGATGATTCTGTACACCAGCCTGTGGCCGAGTCCAGGAGACCTGTCACACGTGCGTCAAAAGGTATTGTTAATCCAAAACAGTATACTGACGGTACTATTCGCTGGTGTCTCTCTGTTACTAGTGATGAACCTGCCACTCTGGAATCTGCTTTGGAAGATTCAAATTGGAAGGGAGCCATGGACGAGGAATTTAATTCCCTCACAAACAATAACACATGGAGGTTGGTTCCGTCACATCAAGGTAAAAATATTATTGATTGTCGATGGATCTATAAAATCAAGAGGAAAGCAGATGGTTCTATTGACAGATATAAAGCTCGTCTCGTGGCAAAAGGTTTCAAGCAACGGTATGGTATTGACTATGAAGATACTTTCTGTCCTGTTGTTAAAATTGCAACTGTCCGTCTTGTCTTGGCAATTTATGTCTTCAGTGGATGGAGTTTGCGACAGTTAGATGTGAAGAACGCGTTTCTTCATGGTGTTCTGGAAGAGGAGGTCTATATAAGAAAACCACCTGGGTATGAAGATAGAAGAAAACCAAATCATATTTGTAAACTTGACAAGGCATTGTATGGACTGAAGCAAGCACCTCGGGCATGGTATTCTCGGTTGAGTACTCAGCTAATTGCTTTTGGTTTTGTTGCATCTAAGTCTGACACATCACTTTTCATCTATCACAAGTCCAACACTACCATCTTTATGCTTATTTATGTGGATGATATTATAGTTGCTAGTTCCTCTCAAGCTGCAACTGATGCCTTATTGAAGGATCTAAGTCAAGAGTTTGCACTCAAGGATCTTAGAGATCTCCACTATTTCCTTGGAATTGAAGTAAAAAGGGTAGAAAATGGACTAGTTCTGAATCAGGCAAAATATGCTCATGATGTACTTGCTCGAGTTTGTATGAAAGATTGTACAGGTACTCCCACACCCTTGTCATCATCAGAAAAGATCACTGCTAGAGAAGGAGTTTTGTTGGGTCCTGAAGATAGCACCAAATACCGAAGCATGGTATGTGCACTACAGTATCTCACACTCACGAGACCTGATATCTCTTATGCAGTGAATAAGGTGTGTCAGTACTTGCATGCTCCTACTACTGTACATTGGACAGCTGCCAAACGCATTTTAAGGTATGTTAAGAGTACAATCATAGTTGGGTTAACTTTCACAAAATCTTCTTCAACACTGGTCAGTGGTTTTTCTGATGCTGACTGGGCTGGTTGTGTTGATGATCGATGATCAACTGGAGGTTTTGCTGTATTTTTTGGACCTAACTTGATATCATGGAGTGCTAAGAAGCAAGCCACTGGTTCTAGATCTAGTACAGAGGCAGAGTATAAATCAGTAGCCAATGCTACAACAGAAATAATTTGGATACAGTCCCTTCTTGAAGAACTGGAAGTAAAACAGGCACAAACAACCTGTCTATGGTGTGATAACCTAGGAGCTACATATTTGTCAGCAAATCCCGTGTTTCATGCAAGAGCTAAACACATTGAGATAGATTTTCACTTTGTTAGAGAACGGGTGCTGAGTAAACAACTTGAGATTCGATTCATCTCCTCAAAGGATCAAGTTGCTGATGGGTTTACTAAACCCTTACCATACCGAGCTTTTGAGACATTCAAATATAATCTCAACTTAACTAAGTTGTGATTAAGGGGGAGTGTTAGAGATAGAGATATAGAGATATATTAGTTTCAAAGTTGTAATCTTGTTTATCTTGTTTATCTTGGACTCCCTTGTAACTGCTTATGCACCGCTACGTGCATCTATATAAACACGAAACCTGGGGCTCGGGATGTATCCGAGTAGATCCCTTTATCCAGTCGTTTTGACACCGACAACTCTGCACAGGAAAAAAAACAGGGAGTATGGGAAAGAGAACTCATGGTTCATTTACCAACCAAAAATTCCTTGTCACTGAGCCTACATATGCTGATGTAGTGTTGGTCAAAGTATGTTGATAGAGAAAGACTGTGTATGTATTCACAGTCCTCTGAAGGTACCTGAATGCAAAAGTCTTAAGATGCTATTGGATAGTTGTTGAGAAGTTTTAATGTGGTGCTTCAAACAAGGTACCGATAGGCTTTTCTCGACCTGTTGTAATATGCTTTTGCTATGCAGCCTGTTTGGTTTCCAACCCACAAATTATTTTTGACAGAGAACCCACAGTTTATCAATCTAAATGCTAACCAAATCGGTGTTTTACCAGAGTTTGCTTTGGCAAGCTGAGGAAATAAACCAAACAGCCCCCGTGTGTGAAGAAAATATTGGTTAGTTTACTTCTTTGCTCAGCCCATCGCATTCTTTTAGATTGTTGTGATGGTTTTTTCTTAGATAGGAACAATCATCCCTGTCAGCTAGCCAGGGAATCCAGTATAGGCTTCTACTCCCAATAAGTCAATATGATTCTCTAGGATATAATTTCATTTTCTGATATTCTTGATTCTTTTTTGCCATGGGTGGCACGCAAGCGGGAACAGTGTACAATCAGTTATAGCTGCCAGAATCGAGTTTCGTATATAGTCTAGACAGATAACTGAATTCGAGCAACTTGTTAGGAGTGGGGCTGCTGGTTCTTACTTCTCAAGTAAGAAAGTTCATGAAGGAGCAACAATAGTTATACGTATGACCACGAGATAGGAAATATTTTAAGAAACATAAGTCCAGTGTTGCAGCACAGGAGTCATGGAATCAGGTCCAGAAAATTCTTTACATAATAACTCGTTCAGGCGATGTGTCTTGCAGCTGCATCTTTGGACCGCACCTAGTTTTGTTCCTCATTACTCCGTAGTATCTATGCAGTTAAGAAAATAACAAGTAAATTCTTGTCAGGTGTCATTACGTTGTTGAAGGCCAATCTTTCAACACAATGCTTAGCTTACTTATGTTTTCGTTCTCTTCTGCTTAGCCAAAAACTATGACAAGTTGTAGCTTGCTTCTCCCAAAGGAAATCGATTTCTTTATTGTGCACTTATTACTGCTGTGGGAGCTAAGTGTGGCATCTAGCCACTGTAACTAAACTTGGTATATAGCATAGTTTTTCTTCAGGTGTGAAAATTTAAAAGTAATTCACATCCTAAACCATTCTCAGCTTCAGTCACTCCCGTGCCGTCCTAAGGCACATTCTCACTGATTTTTTATATGTTTCTGACCCTCAAGAAGCATGCCTAATGCATCTGCAGCTGGGCGCCAATTCCAATTACAGATTCCTTCTTTAAAAGGTACATGAAACCCAAGAACCGGATGCAATCATAGATATATAAAACAATAAATATAGAATATATATCATAGAATCAGGAGCAGTAGAAGCAGTAGTAGCTAGCTGTTGTAGCAGAAGACAGGCATTGCTCGGAAAAGCCTGGTCCCAAGTCCCAACCTTGAAGGCCACCCTGATCCCACCAATCACCCACTGTCGCAATGCTCTGCACTGCGCAGATGCTTCCTTCCTTCCTTCCTTCTTTTCTTCCCTACATGTTCAGATCAATCTCCGAAGAGCTGTCATCCTCTGCTTCTTCTGGTTCTGCAGCTGCTGCTGCTTCTTGCTCTGCCTCGTGCATCCGCTGCAGGAAGGGGACTGTCCTCCTGCCCTGCACTGGCTGCTCGACTGTGCAGTCACGGTGGTGGTGGTAGTTCATGCTGGTGTAGAGCCTCTTTGACCCGGCGGCCTTGCTCTCTGCGTCTGACGACGATGACGTCACGCAGCTGCTGTCGACGGAGCGGTGTCGCCGCTGCAGGGACGAGGAGGACAGGCACTCTGTGTCCGCCGCAGAGATGAGCTCAGAGAGCTCCACCTTGGCGGCCTCCAGGGAGGTGGCCAGGCGGTTGTCGGTGAGGACCTGCTGTGCCCTTCGCAGCACGGACTGTAGGTACCTCCCCTGCGCCTCCATCCTCAGCTGCAGGTGCCTCTGGACCTGCCAAACCAAGGCCTGATCAGCTCAGCAATCTGAACGAACCCTCGCTACTATTTTTTCTTGTGTTTAATTCTATTTACCTCGATCTGCTGGTACAGCTTCCTCTGCACCTCCCTCTGCATCTGCATGGTAGAATCACAGAGAGCTTCTTTATCATCATCATCATCATCATCATCATCGTTGTCGTCTTCATCCGCGCAAGCAAATGCATACAGCGCGGTGGTCTTATTATCATGGTACTGGTTGGTTTGGCTCTCCGACGAGGACGATCGCTCGTTCAGGCCTCCACCGTTGTCCCCAAGGTTGTTGCGGCTCACCGCCAGCCGATACTTCTGCAGGATTATTATTAGCGGTCAACTTAATTCAGTGCACGAGACAGACAGACAGACAGACAGACAGACATAATCGATGGCGAGGATTCAGCTTTAGCTACTGGAATCTGTCGGTGGCAGCGCACCTGGAGGTGGCTCTTGAGATGGTACATGGTGAGCCCCTGCACGCCCATGGCCCTCAGCACGGACTTGGGCGTCGCTCCTGAAATGCCAAGCAACGATCAATCAAACACGGAAGACTCGCTGCAAGCAAGCAGAGCATGCACGTTCGGCAGCTCAGAAGACGATCGGTCGATGGATCGACTTACTGTCTGCGCCGCCGAGCTCGGAGACGGCGCCGACGAACTGCTGGTGCAGCTGGCGCGTCCACCTGAGTCGTGTCCTGGAAACCTCGCCGCCGCCGCCGTGCTGGTGGTGATCGGGCGATGACATTTCCAGCGCGCCCACCACGGTGCCCGGTACTGCTTGAGGATCAGGGGCGCGTCCAGCATATATGAGAAGCCGCTGCGGCGGCGGCGGCGAGTCGGCGAAGACCGACCGGAGACGCGAGCGATCTCTATCTCTCTCGGTGGTGGCGAACAGCAGTTGCAGCAGAGAGGCCACTACGGGAATGGAACGCGCATGCACACCTTGCAGCAGTGGAGTGGAGCGACGCTGCCTCTTATAGAGTGGTCCGGCTAATCCTCGGTCAGTTGGTTCCTTTCCTTGGACTCCACTACTCAGATATATTCCCCTCCTCCGATTCCTCCCCCTCCCTCGTCGATCGTGTGATATGCGTGTGGTGATCAAGGCCGGCGGGCCGCGTGAATGTGCAAGGGAATATGGCGCATGGGGTAGCTGGGGCCGCCCATCTTTTGCACCTCAAGGCCGCTCACCTCCACGTCACGCCCTAGTCGGTTGCTCCTTTAGCTTTCACTTCTTTGACCTGAAAGGGAGGGAATCTTTGGGAGGGGGGCAGTAGGCAGGGGAAAGCAAAACAGTTCAGCTGCAACCTTCTCTCTCTCTCTCTCTCTCTCTCTCTCTCTCTCTCTCATCAAAAGGATAGAGAGAGATCGAAGAAAAACTATATGGAAGAAAAGATGATGAAGGGGGAAAAAGAGGCTGGTGTTTGCGCATTGTTCTCTTGCTGTTTTCTCACACTTGTTCACCGTCTCCTCTTTGTTAGATTCTCGGTGCCCCACCACCACGGCACCACCCTTGAACGACGCAGCCATGCTAGCTAGCTAGCTAGCTATACTTTCCTCAAACACCAAAATTGCTTTCAAGTGAAGGTAGGAAAGGAAACGAGTGATCTCTCTCACTGATTTCACTGCCTGCCCGCTGTGAAACCACTGAAATGAAAGGAAACCAGTATAAATTAGAAATGAGATCGATAGAGAGGTGGGTGTAGAACATTCTAGCTAGCGCCTCGTAATAATAATATTAACGGGGTAGAAATGTGTAAAGCCAAAATAAAGGGAGGAATAAACCTTTGCATGCGTCCTGAGAGGCCGGGCGGGCGCACTACCAAAATAGTACTCTGATGCAATTGGCAAACTGCCTTTGGCTTTTCTGATGATAGGGGAATCAAGGAATCTAATCCAGATCTAAAGACCACGGAAGTAATCGACACTTAGCTATCCGGCCGGATGGATCAAAAGGAACCTTCTCTAGTTGGAAAAACCAGGTAAGCACCTGTGTATGTGTAGCACTGCCTACGTATCTATGCGCGCGTGCTCCTGTGTGAGGTGACCCAGACGAGCGACAGTGCCTTGAAATAAGCTTTCACCCCCATTTTATTTATTTTATAAATAAATCAAATACACGATACAAGAGTTCAAACCAACGGAAAAGCTGGAGTAGCAAAACAAACATGCTCAAAGAAAAAGAAATAAGGGCAACACTGAATCAACGAGGCGAGGATGTCCCGCGCAGCTACTACGTCCTTCGACTTTGTCCCACCATGATCCTAGCACCCCAAAGCGTCCAATACTGAGCAACAACTTGAAGAAGGGATGTGCCGTCCATATAGCGTTGCTGCCTGGACCAGCCCTGGTCCTAGGGTTCCCCCCGGCACTCGGAGTGAAGTGGAGTGAGGATACCCGCGAAGGCCTCCAGAAAGGAATGGTGCCAGTCGAAGGCGGCACCACGTCGGTGTCGGACGAGCTAATAAGGATTTTTCCTGACCCCCAACCACAAAAAATCCGGGCGATATGGAACACCACCGCCAACCTCGCCGCCCACCAGCACAGCCCCTCCCCCCCCCATGATCTTGAGGTCACCGTCGTCGTCTCATCATGCTCATTGGTGCCGCAGCCTGCAAGACAAAGGCAGATGACGTCGGCTGGAAAGAGGGACGACAGCACCACAACCACACGGGAGGGACCAACCACCACCATCGAGAGGCGGTAGTCGGCTAGACAGAACGGTAGGGGCGCACCACGCTCAGGAGGGCTCGGTCGGGCCTAGATCGGGCACGTAAATCCCCGCTGCCCCACTGCAATCGGCAGGTCGCTGCAATTTTATCCCCCTGTACGAGCCTATCCATCGCCACCATCTCTAGGAGGCACCGCCGTCGTGGAGACACCAGCCCTCCCAAGCCTAGATGGGGCTCGTGGAGCTCAGATTTGGGCCATGGAGGCAGCGCTAGCGCCACCCACTGCACCCTATGTTGCCCCGCCTCACCACCATCAACTCTGCCACACCAGCTCCACTCATATGCGAGCCTAACTGCGGCATCCCATAGTGCACTTCCCTCGAGGAGAAGAAGGCCTCAACCCTCTATCAGGGGTGCGGGTAGAGGAAATCTGCCCGGGCTTCACTGGGTGACCCTTAGCAGCGACGAAGGAGGAGGGAGTGTTCAGCCAGAAGGAGGGAAGGCGCCCCTGTCGCCCTCAGGGGGAGGGCGTGAGGGGGTCCTCGGGAGGAAGATCGGCTCCACAAGCGACAATACCAGATGGTCACATATATTGTTGGAGTCTGAGTTAGTAGAGTAGTAATACTGTAGTAGAGTCTAGAGTATTGTAGGTGTTTGGAGACTATTTCACTATAGTAGATTAGTAGTGGTATCCTACTAGAGTCTAAACTATTATAGTGTATGATAGAATATGTAAGCCTAAGTTGAACTATATATAAGAGGGTGTGAAGGTCCAAGAGACTGGTTGTTGGAGATATGCCCAAGAGGCAATAATAAAGTGGTTATTATTATATCTTTGTGTTTATGATAATTGTTTACATCTCATGCTATAATTATATTAACCGGAAACATTAATACTTGTGTGTTTTGTAAACATAAAAGAGTCCCTAGTAAGCCTCTTGTTAAGCTAGTTTGTTGATTAATAGATGATCATGGTTTCCTGATCATGGACATTGAATGTTATTAATAACAAGGTCATATCATTAGGAGAATGATGTGATGGACACACACCTAAAGTAAGCATAGCATAAGATTAAGTCATTAAGTTTGTTTTGCTACAAGATTTCAGATACATAGTAACCTAATCCTTCGACCATGAGATCATGTTAATCACCATCACCGGATGAATACTTTTATGACATCAAACGCCACTTTCGTAACTGGGTGGTTATAAAGGTGGCATTTGGTATTCTGAAAGTATGTGTTGTAGCGCATGGATCAAGAGTGGGATTTGTCCATCCATATGACTGATAGATATACTATAGGCCCTCTCGGTGGAGTGTCATTCAATTGGCTTGCAAGCATGTGACTAGATCATAATGGATGTCACATCATGTTACGAGTAAAGAGTACTTATCGGTAACGAGGTTGAACTAGGTATGGAGATACCGAAAATCGAACCTCGGATAAGAAAAGTATCGTGTGATAAAGGGAATCGGTTTCGTATGTTAATGGTTCATTCGATCATGAATCATAATTGAATATGTGGGAGCCATTATGGATCTCCAGGTCATGCTATTGGTTATTGATCGGAGAGGTGTCTCGATCATGTCTGCATAGTTTGCGAACAATAGGGTGACACACTTAGGTTCGATGTTGTTTAAGTAGATATGAAATATGAGTTGGAGACTGAATGTTGTTCGGAGTCTCGGATTGGATCCAGGACATCACGAGGAGATCCGGAATGGTCAGGAGAATAAGATTCATATAAGGAAAGTCATTTTCTGGGGTTCGAAAATGTTTTCGGTATTTTGACCAGAAGTTTCTAGAATGTTCTAGAGGGACCACTAGTGGGTCCACCACCTTGGGAGGGGCCACTTGGGCTGAGGCATGCCGAGCGGGAACCCTAGATCCAGCCGCACCAAATCCCGAGGGGCAAATCCAGCCACCAAAGGAATTGGGGTCAAACCCTAGTTTGGAAAGGGGGAGACTTGGTGGGCAAGTTCCTGATGGGTGTGTTGATGACGCCTTGTTGGGAGACCCCAAGAGCAAGGTGTGATGAGCACAACAACAAGTTTTCCCTCAGTAAGAAACCGAGGTTATCGAACCAGTAGGAGGAAGGAAACAACTCAAAGGTGTTGCTAGCAACTTGGAGACCTACACAACACAAACTCAAGATTTTGCCCCAATGAACAGTGAGGTTGTCAATATCACTAGTTTGTTGTAAACAAAGGATTAACTGTACGGTGTGGAAGGTAATAGTGGTTTGCAGAAAGTAAACAGTAACAACGGAAGATGTATCAATGGTAAAGATTGGACCGGGGTCCATAGTTCACTAGAGGTGTTCTCCTTAGATAAACAAACATGGCATGATGGGTAAACAAATTACAGCAGGGCAATAGACAGGACTGAGCAAGGCATAATAATGCAATACTATACATTCATGATCATATGAGATTCGATTGGGAAATACAACAAGATACATAGACCGCCATCCAACTGCATCTATGACTAGAAATCCACCTTCGGGTTATCATCCGAACCCCCTCCAGTATTAAGTTGCAAGCAATGCACTTTAAGCAAAGTGTGTAAGGTAAACAATCCACTTGTTCCATGAACAAGAGACCGTTATTTTCTCCCTAGTGGCAACAACACATCTACAACCTTAGAGATTTATGTCACTTCCCTTAGATTAAATAGAGGCATGAGCCCACTATCGAGCATAAATACCCCCTCTTGGAGTCTCTAGCATCTACTTGGCCAAGATAGCTACTAGAAACGGAGAGCATGCAAGATCTCAAACAACACAGACATGATAGAATCAATAAGACAAAACCATTAATCAATCTGACATAGTAATCTCAATATCCATCGGATCCCTACAAACACAACATGCTTGATTACAAATAGATAAGATCTTGATCATGAATTTAGCTCACGAGATCTAAACATGATAGCACAAAGGAGGAGATACAACCATATAGCTACTATATGGACCCGTAGTTCCAGGTGGAACTACTCACGCTTCATACCGGAGGCTGGCATGATGAAGAAGAAGGCCTCCGGGATGATCTCCCCTCCGGCAGGGTGCCGGGAAGAGCTTCAGATCCCCCTGATCTAGGGACGATGGTGGCGGCGGCTACAGACGGTTTCGTGGAATATTAATCGGGTACTTAGGGTTTTGGCATCAGGGGGTATTTATAGGTGAAGATGCGAGGTAGGGGCGCCCAGGGTGGTCACACCCCCCAGGCGCGGCTAACCCTAGCCCGTGTCGCCAGGGGGTGTGGCCTCCTGGTGCCTCCCCTCCGTCTCGTACTCTGGCTCCGTGTTCCCCATGGTAAAATATTGACTTTGGTTTTGCCTCGTACAATTCCAAGAATATTGATTTTCTGCCTTTCTAGAACCAAAAACAGAAGAAAACATGCAACTGGCACTATGGCATCTTGTTAATAGGTTAGTACCAGAAAACATATAAAACACCTCAAAGTGTAGACAAAGCAAAGTAGATACTAAACAAGCATGGAGCATCAAAAATTATAGATACGTTTCCGACATACCAAGCATCCCCAAGCTTAACTCCTGCTCGTCCTCGAGTAGGTAAGTGATAAATAGAATAATTTCTGAGGTGATATGCAACATCAAAATCAAGATCAAACCATTTTCAATCATTGAAAGCTGGGATCAAAGAACTCTAAACATGAGCATGAAAGATGGAATTATAACATTAAGACAAAGTAACTATGCATGCAACATGAATGGCTACAAACAAAGATCATGAATAACATGCATTGAAAAAAGTTTCTTTGTTTCACATATAGCAAACATGTCATAGTGGCATTCAGCTTGTCCCTCATGGAGTAGCAAATAAATGCATAGGACACCTTCAAAGTTCATAAGAGTGACTAGATAAAAATAGCACAAGAACAAGTAATATAAACAATATGCATCAATCAATAAGTTTTGGGACAATGCACATAGAACTAAGAATGGCAACTATGCTCTCTTAATTGGTGCCTAAAGGTAGAAGGGTGAGACTCAATATAATGGTGGAATAAAGGCCCTTCATAAAGGGAAGCAGGGATCTCAAGTCTCAAAAAGAGCTTCCAAAAATTAAGGTACTTGTTAGCTTTCAGCTCTCATTGCCCCTATCATAAGAATCTTGAAGTGATTAAGGTTAAAGTGAACAAACTATGGAGTATATGCTTGACAAAGTATAAGTTGGCAAACTTATGTCCCTTGAATACGAGGGCCGCTCCTCATGCTACTCAAGTTTAGTTACTTGCAAGTTCTTGTCATAGTAAGTACATGTGTATCATAGAGAACCGTCAATGGGATACCCCTTGAACATGATACAGGAGCTATCCCATAATCAAAATGACAAGGCAAGCAGACAATGAGCATCACAGCATTCTTCTTATTTACCATGGGAATATGGTGTTTTTTCTCTCTTTCCTCTTTTCTCATTTTTTTCTTTTTCTCAATCTCTTTTTCTCTATCTATTTTTTATAAGAAGAATGCTTCTTAGATGTCACTATGGGGATGCTGCAAGTTTCCACCATGATTAGGCATGGCTTAGGCTAGCGTCACAGGCGTTTCTCTAACACACATACATAACTCCATGGACTTACAAGCTCCCCTCTCATTTCACACCAACGACATCCATAGACAAAAAAGCATGATATCAATTGTGTATAAAGTACAAGTGCAATGTTGAAAGCATTCCCCGTGACAGCACGGTTCTGCTAATTCCAACGTATAAGTGCAAGCATATACAACATAGATGACACAATGGTTCAAGTTTATTAGGGGCAAGAAAAATAAACCGTGCCATCAAGTTCGTGAGAGGTTTAATCACTAAGTTTTCACATAACAAAATACTTTTTAATTGGAAGATAGATGAAAACAAGAATATACTTGGAATGGTGTCACACATCATGCATAGGAACTTATAGTGGACACTTTGGAATAACTTGGTTTCTTGGGAGTTGGATGCATGAGTAGTACTTACTCATACAAGTGGACGCTAGCAAAAGACTGGGAGCGACCAACTAAGAGAGCAATAATGGCCATAATCATGCAGAGCGACAAAACATTACTAATTAAAGCATAGCGTGGTATTACAAGTCAAGGACTAGATGATCATAGAGGCTATGGTGACTTGTTCATAGTCATAACATGGTGTGAGCATGTGCCAAGTCAACCCAAACAAAGCATCAAAGGAGAATACCACAATACTACACTTTTGTATGTTAAAACAATGCATGATTCTTTCAAGGCACACTAAGCAATCCCAATTGTTTGGAACAAGTCATGCTGCAGCAATAATCACTAAGCATAAGATCAAAAGAACACCTAGCATGACATGCTAGAGTCTAAGTCACAGTCAAAGCGAGCTCCTCTTGTACTACTCAAGCAAAAACTTTCTACTCCTTTCCAACACCAATCAACTTACTGGAAACAACACAGCGAGAACGGGGGTCAAAACTACTTTATTCAAGAAAACTAAGCAAACTAAGGAAAGCAAACAAAAACTAAGACGCTCCAAGAACAACACAATTGTGCATAAAACAATAAAAACGAAGTGTCTAGAAAGACCTGAGCTTTTTATTGATGAAGAAGGGGATGCCTTGGGGATCCCCAAGATTTGACGCTTGTACCTCTTGAATATTTCTTGGGGTGACACGGGGTGGTATCCCCAAGCTTGTAATTTTTCCCATTCTTCATCTCATTACATCATTCTCTCTCTACACCTGAATTTTTTCCTTCATACAAAACTTCACACAATCTTCATTAGCAGCATTAGTGTATTCAAAAGATAATAGACCCTTGGTTTTAGTTTTAGAACAGCAAAACTTTCACTAAAAACACAAGATACTGTAGCAATTCTCTCAAAAAGCTCAATTTCCCAAAAAGAACCCAAAAAGGAATCAATAAGAAGCAAATGTAAATAATGGCAGAAATTTGTCAAAACAGACCAGCAGGTAGAAACCGATTTTTTCGAAGACCTTCTGTTGCTCAAATAAAAAAGTGTTGAACTAGTGAAAGTTAGCTAACATACCGGGGGATTTATTCGCAAAATATCAGCGCAATCCGACTTACAGAGATTCCTCACGAATTTTTGCGATGGAGCACAAAAATCTATTTCGGGATAGCAACTCCCCAAATCTTACTTCCCTCTCATTAGAGGTCTTTCTTGGCACAAAAAGCAAACAAAAAGGATAAAGAGAGATTATTACTGAAGTAATAACTTCCAAGACTCAAGAAAACTCTTGGGTTATCTCCCAACAAGTACTTTTCTTTAAAGCCTTTAAGTTAGGCACAAGAAGAAAGAATCAATTATTTTCAAATGAAGAATTAAGATCAATACTTGCAATCTCTTCAACTAGGAAAGATATATCATCCGAAAGAGTTTTGGAGGATCCCTTCTCATCTCTCCTTGGTTCACTACTTTAATCAAAAGGATTTATAGGAACAATCCAATCAAAATTGTTTTCTAAGGCTTCATGCATTCCTACAAGTTCAAAAGGTATGGGTATCTTAATTTCCTCTCTAGGTTTGGTTTTATCTAAAGTACCCATAACATCTACACATGAGCCTAGCATATTAAAACATTCAAAGTCCTTTTTGGCTTCCTTAGCAACATCATTGAACTCTTTTAGAAAAGTTTCTAGGATAAAATCTCTCTTTTCAGGGTCTTCTTCTTCTTTTAGTTTGAGAAACAAAATTTGCATCATTGGGTTAAGGTTAACGAACCTAGCCTCCAACATATGAAGTAAAGAAGTTGCGGCAATTTCATAATTAGGAGCAAGTTCTAGTAAAGATCTATCCTCAATATCCTCATGTTTGCTAACATCATTAAAGAATTCTTCAATATTTTCTTTCCCAATTATGGAGCCACTACCTAATGAAAGGTATTTTAGGGTGAACTTGGGGATCAACATGGTGAGCTAGAGCAAGGTGACAAGTGGAGTAGGAACTAATTTTTTTGTGTTTTTGATAAGAGAAAGCAAACCAAACTAAACTAATTTTTTTGGAGTTTTTGATAACAAGAGACAGATAAAACCAAGCAAAAGAAACTAAGCAAAACAAAAACAAAGTAAAGAGAAAGGTTGAGAAGGACTCCCCTTAGGAAGACGTCCTTAGCCTCCCCGGCAACGGCGCCAGAAAAGCTTGTGATGGGCGTGTTGATGATGCCATGTTGGGAGACCCCAAGAGCAAGGTGTGATGAGCACAGCAGGAAGTTTTCCCTCAGTAAGAAATCGAGTTTATCGAACCAGTAGGAGGATGGAAATGACTCAAAGGTGTTGCTAGCAAATTGGAGACCTGCACAACACAAACTCCATACTTTACCCCAACGAATAGTGAGGTTTTCAATCTCACCGGTTTGCTGTAAACAAAGTATTAACTGTATGGTGTGTAAGGTAATAGTGGTTTGCAGAAAGTAAACGATAACAGTGGAAGATGTATCAATGGTAAAGATTGGATGGGGGTCCATAGTTCACTAGAGGTGTTCTACTTAGATAAACAAACATGGCATGCTGGGTAAACAAATTACAGTAGGACAATTGACAGGACTGAGCAAGGCATAACTGTAGGGTTTCGTAGCATGGAAAACAAAAAATTTCTATCGCATACAAACAAACAAGCCAAGATCTATCTACTAGATTGTAGCAATGAGTCGATGGAATAACTCACCCTCGAAGATTCCAAAGTGTTTAACGAGAGCGGATTCTCGTGGGTGATGTAGTCGATTCTTCCGATCTCAAGATCGCGTAGACGATCCTTCCGCGCATTCCGCATTAAAGCGCTCCCGCAGTCGGTCACACGTTCGGTACTCGACGAAGACCTTCCTCTCCCTTGTTCCAGCAGACAGCAGAGGTTGTAGCACTCTCCTCGCGATTCCGGTAGCACAACGACGTGGTACCGGATGTAGAGGGGAGATCTCGCAGGGCTTCGCCTTAAGCCGGAGCGAGTATGGTGGACTATGAGAGAGCTCCTCGGCGATCTAGGGTTTAGACACACCAAGGAGGAGGCTTGGCTGGCGGCTAGGGTTAGCTAGGAGGTGGCGGCGGCTTGCCCTAGGGCAGCGGCGGCTGCAGGAGGGCCGGCGGCTTAGGGCTAGGGTTTGCGGGTGGAGGTGTTGGGTGCTAGGAGGGGCAGCCCTGCCCCTCCTTATATAGGTGGAGGGGACGCGCCAGGGGAGGTGAGTCCCTCCCCAACTCGGTTTCCCAAGGGGGCCGGCGGTGGAGGGGAGGAACTCCTCCCCAACTCGGTTTCCACCTTCCCCTCCACTTCCCAAAATAGCCGTTTGACTTTTCAAATTGGCGTTTGACTTTTCAAACTAGGATTTGATTAAACCCTTTATTTTGTTCAGCGATGACACCTAGTACATGATGCAATCATTCCAACTTGGTATGACACATTCATGTACCCTTCCCCTTCGGAGTGCCGGACATTCCGGAACCTTCTAGAACATTCCCAATGAAAACACCGGAACCATTCCCCAACTCCGATACAGGACTTTCCTTATATGAATCTTATTCTCCAGACCATTCCAGATCTCCTCGTGATATCCCGGATCCCATCCGAGACTCCGAACAACATTCGGTCTCTTACTCATCATTCCATAACTACTCAAACAATGTTGAATCCTTAAGTGTGTCTCCCTACGGTTTGTGAATTATGCGGACATGATCGAGACACTTCTCCGAACAATAACCAATAGAGGAATCTGGAAATTCATATGGATCCCACATATTTCTACGATTACTTTGTGATCGAATGAAGCACTTACATACGATACCAATTTCCCTTTGTCTCACGATAGTTTACTTATCCGAGGTTATGATCGCTATCTCTCGCATACCTAGTTCAACCTCACATCGATAAGTACTCTTTTCTCGTTCCCGTGATATGTGATCCCTTGTGAGCCAGTCACATTCTTGCAAGCTAATTGGATGAAATTCCACCGAGAGGGCCCAGAGTACATCTATCCGTCATATGGATGGACAAATCCCACTCTTGATCCATGTGTCTCAACCAATACTTTCCGAACACTCAATGCCACCTTTATAGCCACCCAGTTACGGTGTGGTGTTTCATGTCATCAAAGCATCCTTCCGGTGTAGGTGATATGCATGATCTCATGGTCGAAGGAATTAGGTTACTATGTATCAGAAAGCATATAGCAATTGAACTATTAGAATGACTTGATCTTTATGCTACGCTTATCTATAGGAGTATGTCCACCATATCATTCTCCTAACGATATGATCTTGTTGTTAATAACATCTCAATGTTCATGATAGGGAAACCACAATCATTTATTAACCAACAAGCTAGTATTATATAGAGGCTTTACTAGGGACTTCAATTTAAGTTTACAAATCACACAAGTATTAATGTTTCCTTGTAAATACTATGATAGCATGAATGTAAACATTTATCATAAACACAAAGATATAATAATAACTATATTTATTATTGCCTCTAGGGCATATCTCCAACAGTCTCCCACTTGCACTAGAGTCATCTAATCTAGATTACATGGTAATATACCTAACACCCATGGTAGTTTGTGCTGGTCATGTTTTGCCCTCGGGAGAGGTTTAGTCAACGGATCCGCCACATTCAGATCTGTGTGTACTTTGCAAATCTTTATGTCCCCATCTTGGACATGTTCTCGAATAGCGTGAAAACGTAGCTTGATGTGCTTCAGCTTCTTGTGTGACCTTGGTTCTTGCGCATTGGCTATGGCGCCCATGTTATCACAGTAGATAGACATTGGGTCCAGCGCACTAGGAACCACACCCAGCTCTGTAATGAAATCTTTCATCCATATCGCTTCTTGTGAAGCCTCCGAAGCAGCCATGTATTCCGATTCAGTTGAAGATCTCGCCACAACGCTTTGCTTTGCACTCCTCCAGCTAACTGCTGCACCATTCAAAGTAAATATGTATCCAGATTGTGATTTAGAATCATCCGAATCGGTGTTCCAACTAGCATCGGTGTAACCATTAACAACGAGCTGTTCATCACCTCCATAAGAAAGAACCATACCATTCGTTCTTCTCAAGTACTTCAGGATGTTTTTGACCGCTGTCCAATGATCCACTCCAGGATCACTTTGATATCTGCTAGTTAAACTAACAACATATGCAATGTCGGGTCTAGTACATAGCATGGCATACATTAGAGATCCTATGGCTGAGGCATAGGGAGTCTTACTCATCTTTTCTCTATCTTCTGCCGTTGTCGGACTTTGAGTTTTACTCAAGGTCGTATTGGGCAACATGGGCAAGAACCCTTTCTTGATATCTTCCATTCCAAACCTCTTTAGAACTTTGTCCAAATATGTACTTTGTGACAATGATATTAGGCGTCTCGATCTATCTCTATAAATCTTTATGCCTAATATATAAGCTTCTTCGCCAAGATCCTTCATTGAAAAACTATTATTCAAATATTCCTTGACACTATTAAGAAGGTCCACATCATTCCCAATCAACAATATGTCATCTACATATAGTATTAAGAATGCTAAAGAGCTCCCACTCACTTTCTTGTAAATACAAGCTTCTCCATAAGTTTGTATAAAACCAAAACTTTTGATCACCTTATCAAAACGTTGATTCCAACTTCGGGATGCTTGCTTCAATCCATAGATGGACCGTTGAAGTTTGCATACCTTGTTAGCATCTTTAGGATCGACAAAACCTTTAGGTTGCATCATATACAACTCTTCATCAATGTCTCCATTGAGGAATGCTGTTTTGACATCCATCTGCCATATCTCATAATCATAATATGCAGCGATTGCTAACATAATCCTCACAGACTTTAGCTTCGCTACAGGTGAGAAAGTCTCATCGTAGTCAACTCCTTGAATTTGCGAAACCCTTTTGCGACAAGTCGAGCTTTATAGATGAACATTACCATCAAGATCTGCTTTTCTTCTTGAAAATCCATTTATTCTCGACAGCCTTCCGACCATCCGGTAAGTCCACCAAAGTCCATACTTGGTTTTCATACATGGATCCAATCTCGGATTTCATGGCTTCTTGCCATTTATTGGAATCTGGGCTCATCATCGCTTCCTCATATGTCGCAGGGTCATCGGTGTTGTCCACCAACATGACAGTCATAACGGTATCATACCAATAATGAGTGGTACTAGTTCGCTGACTCATGCGAGGCTCAGAGCAACTACAACCAAAGTTTCATAATCATCATCATTAGCTTCCTCTCTTATTGGTGCAGCACCACAGAACTTCTTCCGGTGCTGCGCTACTGCAATTTCGAGAGAAGGTTCAACAACCTCGTCGAAGTTCTACTTTCCTTCCAAATACTTCTTCGAGAGAAATTCCTTCTAGAAAGGATCCATTCTTAGCAACGAAGATTTTGCCTTCAATCTATGATAGAAGGTATACACAATAGTTTCCTTCGTATCCTATGAAGACGATTTTCCGCTTTGGGTTCAAGCTTGTCCGCAGAACTTCTTTACATAGGCTTCGCAACCCCAAACTTTAAGGAACGACAATTTTGGTTTCTTCCCAAACCATAATTCATATGGTGTCGTTTCAACGGATTTAGATGGTGCCCTATTTAAAGTGAATGCGGCTGTTTCTAATGCATAACCCCAAAATGATAGCGGTAAATCTGTAAGTGACATCATAGAACGAACTATATCTAAGAGAGTTCGATTACGACGTTCGGACACACCATTACGCTGTGGTGTTCCCGGCGGTGTCAATTGTGAAAGTATTCCGCATTTCTTTAAATGCTCGCCAAACTCGTAACTTAGATATTCACCTCCACGATCAGAACGTAGAAATTTAATCTTCTTGTTACGTTGATTCTCTACCTCACTTTGAAATTCCTTAAACTTCTCGAAAGTTTCGGACTTATGTTTCATGAAATAGATATACCCATATCTACTCAAGTCATCTGTGAAGGTAAGAACATAACGATAAACACCATGATGCTACACTCATTGGACCACACATCGGTATGTATGATTTCCAATAAGTCCATAGCTCGCCCATCATACCGTAAAATGGAGTCTTAGTCATTTTTCCCATCGACATGCTTCAGATCTTTCAAGTGATTCAAATCAAGTGATTCAAGAAGTCCATCGAATGGAGTTTCTTCACGCTTCACTCCAATGTGACCAAGACGACAATTGCCACATATAGGTCGAGTTATCGCCGATTTCAGACGCTTAGCCTCAATGTTATTAATATGTGTATTTCCACTATCGAGATTCAATAAGAATAGACCATCTATCAAAGGTGCATGTGCATAAAACATATTACTCATATAAATCGAACAACCATTATTCTCGGACTTAAACAAGTAACCGTCTCGCAATAAACAAGATCCCGATATAATGTTCATGCTTAACACAGGCACCAAATAACAATTATTTAAGTATAAAACTAATCCCGATGGTAGATGAAGGGTAGCGTCGACCGCGATCACATCAACCTTTGATCCATTTCCACGCCGCATCGTCACCTCGTTATTCGCTAGCTTCCGCTTATTCTGCAAAGACTGTTTTGAGTTACAAATATGAGCAACCGAACCAAGATTAAATACCTGTGCACTACTACGAGTACTAGTGAGATACACATCAATAACATGTATATCGGATATACCTTTCTTCTTGATGTTGCCTTTCTTCAAATCCGCCAAGTACTTTGGGCAATTCCGCTTCTAGTGACCTTCTCCCTTGCAGTAAAAGCACTCAGTATCAGGCTTAGGTCCAGCCTTGGTCTTCTTTGTCGGCGTGGTAACTTTCTTACCACCCTTCTTGAAGTGTCCCTTTTGCTTAGACTTGCCTTTCTTGAATTTGGTGGTCTTATTGACCATCAACACTTGGTGCTCTTTCTTGATCTCCACTTCTACAGATTTCAACATGGCAAAGAGTTCTGGCAACTGCTTGTTCATGTTTTGCATATTGTAGTTCATCACAAAGTTCTTGTAACTTGGTGGTAGTGATTGGAGGACACGGTAAATCCCCAAAGCATTAGGAATCACTATACCCAAGCTTTGAAGTTTGTTTGTGTGCCTAGACATCTTAAGCACATGCTCACTGACGGAGCTGCTCTCTTCCATCTTGCAGTTAAAGAACTTTTCAGAAGCCTCATAGCTCTCAATTGCTGCGTGAGTCTCAAAAATCAATTTGAGATCACGGACAATATCATGTGGGTCTGAATTCTCAAACCTTTTCTGAAGCTCTGATTCTAAACCATACAAGATAGCACATTGAACTGTGGAGTACTGAGTCTTCCGAGCGAGGTAAACATTCTTTACTTCATCGGTAGCAGCAGCTACAGGTGGGTCACCCAGCGGTGCATCCAGCACATAGGTCAAATTACCAGCTATGAGGACAATCCTCAAATTGCGGAACCAATCCGCGAAGTTGCTTCCATTGTTTTTCAACTTTTCTTTCTCTAGGAACGTATTAAAATTGATGGTAGGGGCCGCCATTGATCTACAACATATTTGCAATATTTTAGACTAAGTTTATGACAAATTGAGTTCTAATTAATAGTTAAATTAATCTAGGTGAACTCCCACTCAAAACAATATCCCTCACATTGTTTTAGTGATCACACGAACCAAATCCACCACATCAACACCGATCATCACGAGAGTTGATATAGTTTCAATGGCGAACAATCGACATGTTCATCATATCTACTATATGATTCATGCTTTACCTTTCGGTGATCCGTGTTCCGAGACCATGTCTGTACATGCTAGTCTCGTCAAGATCAAACCTTAGCTTCCGCATGAGCAAATCTGGCTTGCTCACGTTGTATACACTTGTGGAATCTAACACACCCGATCATAACGTGGTGCTTCGAAACAACAAGCTTTAGCAACGGTGCTAACTAAGGGTGAACACTTTATGACTTGAAATTCATGTGCATGAGGGATCATCTTATAATGCTACCGTTGTTAACTAAGAAATACAATATGCATAAAGGATTAACATCACATGCAATTCATAATATGTGATATGATATGGACTTTCTTCTTTGTGCTTCCGATCTCCATCTTCAAGCACGAACATGATCTCCATCATCACCGGCACTGCATCAAGGTCAATGACGCTTCTCCATGGTTGTCGTCCACCGGCTTCAACTATTACAACTACTTTGAATAGACTCGCGGGTCTTAACAAAATTAAAGACAACCATATGGCTCCTGCCGGTTGCCAACTTACAATAAGGAACATTGCATACATCAAATATAATCACAATCATGGCCATATCACATCACAGCACACCCCTGCAAAACAAAGTTAGACGCTTCTACTTTCTTTGCATGTTTTACGTGGTTTGGGGCTTTCAATAAGTGTCGTTCTAACTTACGAACAAGAACACAACATTGATACTAGTATTGACAATCACCCGTTGTAAATTGAATCTTAACTATGCTGGGAGAAACAGGCACCCGAAAAGCCACTTATGCAATACAAGTTGCATGTCAAGCGTGGAGCAAGTCTCATGAACAATGTCATGTAAGGTTAGCCTGGGACGCTTCATCCCAACATCTCGCAAGATGCAAAGTACACAAGAAGCGATCGACAATAAAAGCATCAGCGCCCACAATGACCATTGTGTTCTACTCGTGCAACAGATCTACACATAGACACGGCTCTGATACCACTGTAGGGTTTCGTAGCATGGAAAACAAAAAATTTCTATCGCATACAAACAAACAAGCCAAGATCTATCTACTAGATTGTATCAACGAGTCGATGGAATAACTCACCCTCGAAGATTCCAAAGTGTTTAACGAGAGTGGATTCTCGTGGGTGATGTAGTCGTACTCTTCCCGATCTCAAGATCGCGTAGACGATCCTTCCGTGTTATGCTCCTAGGCGCCTCCAGCAATCGGTCACACGCTCGCATTACTCGAAGACCTTCCTCTCCCTTGTTCCAGCAGGCAGCGGAGGTTGTAGCACTCTCCTCGCGATTCCGGCAGCACAACGGCGTGGTACCGGAAGTAGAGGGGAGATCTCGCAGGGCTTCGCCTTAAGACGAAGCGAGTATGGTGGACTATGAGAGAGCTCCTCGGCGATCTAGGGTTTAGACACACCAAGGAGGAGGCTTGGCCGGCGGCTAGAGTTAGCTAGGCGGCGGCTTACCCTAGGGCGGCGGCGGCTGCACGAGGGCCGACGCCTAAGGGCTAGGGTTTCGGGTGGAGGTGTTGGGTGCTAGGAGGGGCAGCCCTGCCCCTCCTTATATAGGTGGAGGGTCCGCGCCAGGGGAGGGGAGTCCCTCCCCAACTCCGTTTCCCAAGGGGGCCGGCGGTGGAGGGGAGGAACTCCTCCCCAACTCGATTTCCACCTTCCCCTCCACTTCCCAAAATATTTGTTTGACTTTTCAAATTGGCGTTTGACTTTTCAAACTAGGATTTGATTAAACCCTTTATTTTGTTCAGCGATGACACCTAGTACATGATGCAATCATTCCAACTTGGTATGACACATTCATGTACCCTTCCCCTTTGGAGTGCCGGACATTCCGGAACCTTCTAGAACATTCCCGATGAAAACACCGGAACCATTCCCCAACTCCGAAACAAGACTTTCCTTATATGAATCTTATTCTCCGGACCATTCCGGATATCCTCGTGATATCCCGGATCCCATACGAGACTCCGAACAACATTCGGTCTCTTACTCATCATTCCATAACTACTCAAACAACGTCGAATCCTTAAGTGTGTCTCCCTACGGTTCGTGAATTATGCGGACATGATCGAGACACTTCTCCGAACAATAACCAATAGAGGAATCTGGAAATTCATATGGCTACAACATAGTTCAACGATTACTATGCGATCCAATGAACCACTTACATACGATACCAATTTCCCTTTGTCTCACGATAGTATACTTATCCGAGGTTATGATCGCTTCGATCTCCGCATACCTAGTTCAACCTCGCATCGATAAGTACTCTTTTCTCGTTCCCGTGATATGTGATCCCTTGTGAGCCAGTCACATTCTTGCAAGCTAATTGGATGACATTCCACCGAGAGGGCCCAGAGTATATCTATCCGTCATATGGATGGACAAATCCCACTCTTGATCCATGTGTCTCAACCAATACTTTCTGAACACTCAATGCCACCTTTATAGCCACCTAGTTACGGTGTGGTGTTTGATGTCATCAAAGCATCCTTCCGGTGAAGGTGATATGCATGATCTCATGGTCGAAGTAATTAGGTTACTATGTATCAGAAAGCATATAGCAATTGAACTATTAGAATGACTTGATCTTTATGCTACGCTTATCTATAGGAGTATGTCCACCATATCATTCTCCTAATGATATGATCTTGTTGTTAATAACATCTCAATGTTCATGATAGGGAAACCACAATCATTTATTAGCCAACAAGCTAGTATTATGTAGAGGCTTTACTAGGGACTTCAATTTAAGTTTACAAATCACACAAGTATTAATGTTTCCTTGTAAATACTATTATAGCATGAATGTAAACATTTATCATAAACACAAAGATATAATAATAACTATATTTATTATTGCCTCTAGGGCATATCTCCAACAATAACAATGCAATACTAGAAATTCATGATCCTATGAGATTCGTTTGGGCAATACAACAAGATACATAGACCGCCATCCAACTGCATCTATGACTAGAAATCCACCTTCGGGTTATCATCCGAACCCCCTCCAGTATTAAGTTGCAAGCAACACATAACTGCTTTAAGCAATGTGTGTAAGGTAAACAATCCACTTGTTATGTACAAGAGACCGTTGTTTTCTCCCTAGTGGCAACAACACATCTACAACCTTAGAGATTTCTGTCACTTCCCTTAGATTAAATAGAGGCATGAACCCACTATCGAGCATAAATACCCCCTCTTGGAATCACTAGCATCTTCTTGGCCAAGATAGCTACTAGAAACAGAGAGCATGCAAGATCTCAAACAACACAGACATGATAGAATCAATAAGGCAAAACCATTAATCAATCTGACATAGTAATCTCAATATCCATCGGATCCCCGCAAACACAACATGCATGATTAAAAATAGATAAGATCTTGATCATGAACGGATCTCACAAGATCTAAACATGATAGCACAAAGGAGGACATACAACCATCTAGCTACTACATGGACCCGTAGTCCAAGGTGGAACTACGCACACTTCATACCGGAGGCTGGCATGATGAAGAAGAAGAAGGCCTCCAGGATGATCTCCCCTCCGGTAGGGTGCCGGGAAGAGCTTCAGATCCCCCCGATCTAGGGACGATGGTGGCGGCGGCTACATACGGTTTCGTGGAATATTGATCGGGTACTTAGGGTTTTGTCATCAGGGGCTGCCAGGGTGGTCTGATGATGGCGCTTCGTTGATATGGGAGCGCTTCATCGGGAAACCCCAAGAGCAAGGTATGAAGGAGCACATCAGCAAGTTTTCCCTCAGTAAGAAACCAAGGTTATCGAACCAGTAGGAGGAAGGAAACGTCTGAAAGGTGTTGCAAGCAACTTGGAAACCTGCACAACACAAACTCAAGACTTTGCCCCAACGAACAATGAGGTTGTAAATCTCACCGGTTGTTGTAACAAAGGATTAATTGTATGGTGTGGAAGGTGATAGTGGTTTGCTGCAAGTAAACAGTAATAGTGGAAGATGTATCAATGGTACAAATTGGAAAGGGGTTCATATTTCACTAGAGGTGTTCTCCTTAGATAAACAAACATGTCATGCTGGGTAAACAAATTACAGCAAGGCAATTGACAGGACTGAGCAAGGCATAACAATGCAATACTAGACATCAAGATCCTATGATATCCGATTGGGCAATACAACAAGATACATAGACCGCCATCCAACTACATCTATGACTAGTAGTCCACCTTTGGGTTATCATCTGAACCCCCTCCAATATTAAGTTGCAAGCAACAAACAACTGCTTTAAGCAAAGTGTGTAAGGTAAACAATCCACTTGTTCCAGGAACAAGAGACCGTTGTTTTCTCCCTAGTGGCAACAACACATCTACAACCTTAGAGATTTCTGTCACTTCCCTTAGATTAAATAGAGGAATGAACCCACTATCGAGCATAAATACCCCCTCTGGGAGTCACTAGCAAGTACTTGGCCAAGATAGCTACTAACAACGGAGAGGATGCAAGATCACAAACAACACAGACATGATAGAATCAATAAAAGAAAACCATTAATCAATCTGACATAGTAATCTCAATATCCATCGGATCCTCGCAAACACAACATGCATGATTACAAATAGATGAGATCTTGGTCATGAACGGAGCTCACAAGATCTAGACATGAAAGAACAAAGGAGGAGATACAACCATCTAGCTACTACATGGACCCGTAGTCCAAGGTGGAACTACTCACGCTTCATACCGGAGGTTGGCATGATGAAGAAGAAGGCCTCCGAGATGATCTCCCCTCCGGCAGGGTGTCGGGAAGAGCTTTAGATCCCCCGATCTAGGGACAATGGTGGCGGCGGCTACAGATGGTTTCGTGGAATATTGATCGAGTACTTAGGGTTTAGGCATCGAGGGATTCTTATAGGCGAAGAGGCGAGACTGGGAGGCGGCCAGGGGGCCCACACCCTGCCTAGGCGCGACCTAGGGTGGGCCCGCTCCTGGGGGTGCGGCCGCCCTGTGTCTCCCCTCCGTCTCTCCTCTGGACTCCGTGTTCTCCTAGGTGAAATATTGACTTTTGCTTTTGTCCCGTCCAATTCCGAGAATATTTCCTAACTAGATTTTCTGGAACCAAAAACAGAAGAAAACATGCAACTAGCACTGTGGCATCTTATTAATAGGTTAGTACCAGAAAACATATAAAAACACCTCAAAGTGTAGACAAAGCAAAGCAAAGTATATACTAAACAAGCATGGAACATAAAAAATTATAGATATGTTTCCGACGTATCATGGTCACACCCCCTAGGCACGGCTAAGCGTATCCCGCTCCACCATGGGGTGTAGCGCCCTGGTGCCTCCCCTCCGTCTCGTACTCTGGCTCCGTGTTCCCCATGGTAAAATATTGACTTTGGCTTTTGTCCCGTCCAATTCCGAGAATATTGATTTTCTGCCTTTCTGGAACCAAAAACAGAAGAAAACAGGCAACTGGCACTGTGGCATCTTGTTAATAGGTTAGTACCAGAAAACATATAAAAACACCTCAAAGTGTAGACAAAGCAAATCAAAGTAGATACTAAACAAGCATGGAACATCAAAAATTATAGATACGTTTCCGACATATCCGTTCCCACCTCCTCTCCCATGGCCGAGTTGGGGAAGGAGTGGGTCAAGGGCTAGGAACCCTTGGCTGCACCCCCCTCTATATAAAGAGGGGTGGAGGCGCACCCCCTTGTCCCTTCCTACTAGACCATAGCCACCACCCTCATCCTCCTCCTCCTCCTTCCTGTTGCGGCTTAGGTGAAGACCTGTAGAGGTTTCTCCTATACCACCATCACCACGTCTTCGTGCTGCTGGGATTTCGAGGGGATCTACTACCTCCACTACCCACTGGAACATGGAGAGGATGGTCTTCATCGACTCTGTATGTGTAACCGAGTGCGGAAGCGCTGCCGGAACGCGGCACCGGAAGGATTTTCATTGCGATCTTGAGATCGGCAAGTGATCGACTACATTAACCACGAGATCTGGTCTCGTTAAATGCTTTGGATCTACGAGGATTAGTTCTCTTCAATCTCTTTGCATTGATCTCGTAGATTAGATCATGGTTTTTCCATAGATTGGATCTTGGTTTTATGTGTTCTTGCGATAGAATTTTTTTGTTTCCCATGCAACAAACCCTAAGGTTTTGTGTGCATACAACAGGTGCAAGCCAGATTTGCACATGCGGATACTAAGGTTAACCTTGACGATCCTAGCATGTACATACATGGTCTCGGAACATAGAATACCGAAAGGTAAAACATGAGTCATATGGTTGATATGATGAACATGTTGATTATTCACCTTTGAAGCTACATATTCTCTTGTGATGATCGAACTTGGTGTAGTGGATTTGGTTCGTGTAATCACTAAGGTAACATGAGGGATGTTGTGTTGAGTGGGAGTTCAAATAATAATATGATTAAAGTTGAACACAATTTATCATAAATTAAATCAAAGTGAATTTGCATAATTGTTGTAGTCATTGGCATCTGTTCACCACCTTACGCTTAGTTATAATTGAGATAATAGAACTATAGAATTCTGGATAGTTACTTTACGAACTGGTATCGTATTATTTTGAGTGTCAATCTAAATTTTAAAAGTCCTATTGCAAACTTTCAGCAAACTCCATTTACTCCATGAAGTTTAATAAGTAATATTAAATCAAGAGTAACAATTCCAGTGTTAGTATCTAAATATCATGTTTTGCCTCCATGATTCTTGATATTCAAAAGATTGTTTTAATATCAAGGTTATCTAGGAGCTAAAAGGATTGTTTCAGAAACCATCATGTGTGCAAGATATTACGATATTTGAAACAATGTTTTGGTTGCAATATGATAGAGTATGATTTAGAAAAATACATGTTCTCATATTGCATGAGAATTTGCGAAGGTTGGAGACGCTAGACGTCCTAATCCTCCAAAATGGGTTTTGGAAAAGCAACATTATACTCGCGATTTGCCTTTGTAAGCTATAGTAGCTTGATCATGAAAATTGTAATGATAAGGATGAATAGAATATGTAGCTAAATTGTTTGCTACACTAAGGGTGTGTTTGGTTTTGGAATTTGGTGGAACAGAACAGGTCCATTCCGCGTCTAGCATCGGTTCATGTGTTCGGTTGGAAGAAAGTAACAGAATCAAGTAGTTCCTCGGAATGGAATATTCCTCTAATATGTGGAACAAGGTCGTCCGACCGAATTGGCCGGATTGCGCGAAACGGCTCGCTAATTCACGAACTAACCCAACTGAGTTGATTAGTGATCGAACCAGCAGGGATTTTTAGTTGTGGCGATGATTAGCGACAAAATCTATGCAAAAACACGGCCCTCTAATTTGAGTATATTTTGCAAAGATTTTGAAACAAAAAGATTTCTATGATTTGGTACTTTCAGCAAAGATTTCTAGATAAAAAAATATTTGCTACCGTTAATTACAATTGTTAAATTTAAGCTCAAATTATTATAAATTTAAGCATCATTATTGGTATTCCATTCTGGTCCCAATTCTCCCAACCGAACACAATATCGGACCATTCCGTTCCTCATTCTTTTCCAAACCGAACACATGGTTGGAACCATCCCATACCCTCGGAACGGACTCACTCCATTTTGTTCCCTCTCATTCTGCAACCGAACACACCCTAAAATATTACTAAAGAATGAATTTTGAAAGAATGCCAATTTTTTTATGATGGTGATCTACTTCAAAGTGCAAATCCAAAGGTATTAGTATTTGACTATACATTCTTTGGACTATGTGTCATGTGTATGGCGCCACTTTTGATGTTGATAGATTCTTTTAAAAGGGAAACTGTAGAGGTACCAACCTTTAATAAGGTAGAGATCCCTGTGTTTACAATGCTAGTCCCTGGATCAATAGCTAGCATCCACAGTTAAGATGTAATATTAAGAAACAAAGTTCATAATACAACTTTATAACCAGGAAGAAAATATTTCATTACATCTTACATAGCTCATTTGGCTATCGCATTACAATGCAGCAGAATATCTATATAGCATGGAGTCCTTCATCTTCAAAGTGTCACAGGCAATCATGTTGGTTGTAGACTTGTAATCCTAATCAACACACTTCACTAACATCAACAAACCTGCACCATAATAAGTTACAACCACAAGGGTCAATACATTTGATTTGTATTGGCAAGTTATTCTATGGTAGTATAGTGGAGTCTATCATCTATATGCATTTGGCTAAGTGGAGCTTAGGCTTGCTTTGCTCAAAATTGATTTTCCTTATCATTTGTAAACACTAAGTTTTTGTTTGGCAAAATCACCCAAGGGATCTACCAATCATTGATTGAAGATCCTTTCACCCTTGTTCAACCACAAGTTTTTAACATAGAAATTGGGATGAGGATATTCTTGATAGCTTCCATGTCTTGTTGCTCAAATTGTCCATTGCTGGGGACACAGCTAAGTACTTAGATTTTTACTCTCTTGAGAGGTGGTGCACTTTCCCCACAAGACTCGACATGCATCGAGACAAGATCTTTCAAAAGCCTTCCCTTAGACCAAAATGGATGCGCTCCAAACCTATCATCCCCTACCACCAACTGTCCATTTGGCTAAGTTATTGCAACCTATATGATCCAGGCAGAGCCCATAATGCCAAGTGGCTGCACTTGAAGCTTCTCAACATTTGACATATCAAATCTCTTTGTTCCTGGGTGGCATTCCACAAGTGTGATATACAAGGTTCACCAGTCCCCTGGCCTTGTGTAACCACTCAAGATATCCCATTCTCACCATTCCACCCAGGTGATTCATTCACGTAGTTATTTTATTAAACAAAACACAAGTCATAGACTTAGAAATATTTCATAGCATGAATATAATACACCCTTGTTTTCTACTAGCTAAGCTAAGCATGATAGTAGTAGGGATCTTAACTTAGGGAAAATTCTACTAAGGCATCATCTACTAGGATTTCCCATGGCATAGCATACTTAGTAAAATTCCATGCAAGTCCTACTTTGAAATATCACTAATGCATTGTGAAAATAATGGGACAAAAGTATGGAGTACCACTTGCCTTTTTAGTAGATAATATAGATTCACTCCTTGATCTTGCAATAGTCACACTCTTCAAAGTTCACTACAATTCAATCAAGGCACAAATTCAATCTATCATTCAAACAATTCATCACATAAAATAGTAAAAACAAAACGATGCATGCAAGCATGCAAAATATTGTTTTATTTGGAAAAGTGGTTTCTAATAGGTTATAAACATTTTAAAACACCTATTAGCCATTTATAAAAGTGGCAAAACCATTTGATATTAAGTTAGTGAAAATGGCCACTTTAAATCCCTTTTGTTTTGCTAGAATTGATTTTATTCAAAGAATAATTTATAGTGTTAGCTAAAATATTTTTTTTAAACACCAATATTAATGTTTATGCTCATAATGTTTTAAAACAATTCCATTTGCAAAGGGTTTCATCCAAAATCCATTTTTAAATCAAAGCAACATTTTATTTTGTTGGAAATGCCTTTAAACAAAGTAGTAATTTTCTAGGTTTCACCAAATATATTTTTAGATCCTAAAACTTGGTGTTTAGGGTCAGAGAGTTTAATTCAAACAATTTTCAAAAGGTTTTACTCAAAAAGTATTTTTAAAACATATTCAACATTTTTATTTAACTAGAAATGCTTTAATTCAAAGGATTAATTCCTAAGTGTCACAAAATATATTTTTAAATCCAAAAGTTGGTTTCTATGGTGAGTAGGTTCAAAAAAATCCATTTACAAAATATTTTACCCTAAAAACATTTTTAGAATAAATTTTATACACAAAATATGCCTATAGATGTTTCTGAAAAAACAACCAATTTTACAGAAGCAATTCACTAAACAAAGGGCATGGTTGGATACTATTATTTTTTCTGATTCCAATGATATAAAGTTTTCAAAATTTGGACGTGCAGATTTAAAGTTATGAATTTTACAAATCCTATCATCTAATAGATCAAATTTCTGTTTTTAAAACAAATCACTGGCCATGTGGTTGTTTCTTACTTGCGCGTACTAGTTCATGCGGATCGCGCTATGTGGTGCGTTGGATCTAACTGAAATCGTATGGCACAGATCGATCAAAAACGGTTCGTTAAGTGAAACTATCGCAGCTCTATGATCTAGATCTGTCGGCTCTTATTGCAGTGGCCAAAGATGGGCGGCATGACGACGATGGCTGGCGGCGGCACGCTCAGACGGTGACGTTGCCGATGATACAGGAAGCGAGAGGAGGAGTGGGATGTCTCACAGTGTTCGCGTGATCTCGCTGATGCTTGACGTGTCCTTGGTTGGCGAAGGGGCGCACGGTAATGGCGGCGATTGCTCACCAGAGATGACAACATCGTCGGGCGTCTCTGTTCATCGTTGTTGGCGAGGGTATAGGTCACGCTAAGGCATGAAAAAGGATGCGTTAGTTGCGCATAGAAGAGGCGAGTACATGTGAATCCATGAGAGGGGGAGGCGCGGTCGAACTTTACCTGGGACGTCGCCGGAGCGGAGGCAGACGGCAGTGGCGTTCGGGTGTGTCAACACCCAGATTTATAATCCTAGATGCCTGTTATGCAATACATCGCAATCCCAGGATTACCATTTTTAAGAGACATAACAGAATTGGATACCACAGTACATCATCCATTACAAACCATACATAAGGTCTTACACAAATAAGGATCTCATGATCCAGTTCTTAATACAACTCAAGCAGCGGAATACGTAATAATAAAGGTAGCATAGGCGAAGCTCCATCTTTGGGGTCACAGGCAATTCTGACGATGGGAGATGATCCTAGTTGTCGTAACCTTCCTGGGGTCCATCCTCCTGGTACTCCTCTTCATAGTCTGGCCACAGGAATAGCTAGGGACAAAGCCATGAGTACTCTTTAAGTACTCGCAAACTAATACTAACAAGTGAAGGGGGTTTTTGTAATAGGACACTAAGCTCTAGGGTTGTTTTGCAAAAAGCCATATTTACCTCTACTAAGTTTAGAAGCAAGAACAGCTAATTGAAGTTTTATAACACCTAAGTGGGAACTTGTATTTCATATCACAACTCTGTTGTGGTCAAGTCAAAATCTCCTGTTCATTTCACAAGCCATTTTGAAAACATCTGACGGGGGAACAGTATAGCCACTCCAACTGTCCATAACCGCAGACGCGACTATTCGAATAGTTTGACACTCTGCAGAGATTGTACACTTTCACCACAACATTCGATATATCCGTCAGGAACAAATCCTGAATTCACCATACTCAGTATGCGGATAATCAATCCTAACCTTTCAATTACACGCCCTACTATAGGCACCTCTCCTGTGAGTTTGGCCTCCCAACCATGACCAACTGTCATCTTGGGTACTGCATAGGTGGACAATCTTCACAAGGTAGCCTCAGCTCAAACCTTGGTCGTGAAAGAACCAATACTATATTATATAAGTTTCTAGTCAAGCTCTACCAAATCTTCGGGTATTGTGGTTGTACGATAAAATTGGAATGGTATCGCATCCAGACAACCATCAGTTTTATAAAGGGCTAAGACTCATGCCTTAACATTTTCATCATCCAAATCATCTGGTGTTCGGAAACACATGTCAAAACATCTCAATAGAATGATCCATCATTCCAAGGTTTTCATAACCATTTTCCACCAAGTATTCCCATCTAAAGTTGATCCAGCTTTATGCTTAGCACTAGCATCTACATGTGGGGGTAAGTACTAATGAGGGGTGGTAAACTAGTGGAGTTTAGTTAAGTTTAATCTCATGCCTTAGGATGACATCAAGATTATCTAGCTTAGGCCAAATTTTATGCTCTTTATGCAACCTTCAATTATCTTTCTAGAATATACAATTCACTTAAGTAAGCTCTAAGTAATAGCTTTGATAAAGAAAAAAGGTAGAAAGCTTGCAAGTAAAAGTAGGATTGGGTTATCAAGTGAGTATGATCACATATGCTTAAGGCATATGGTTGGCATGGTAACAAGCAAGTATTTGCTTGCATCAGTATTAGTATAGGCTTGTATAAGTATAGTATCTTGCAAGTGTTAGATTGCTCAATCAACTAGTAGTATTAGGCTTGCCTTGTGCAGAGCAGTGGTTGAAGTTCTCCTCGGCTTCTTCTTCGTAGTATCCTCCTTCCTCCTCGTATCCTTGGTCGGTACTAGCGTCTATGAATAAATACGAGGTACACAATCACCAAACAATACTTAACTACTTTCAATCATCACACAAAGGTTTTCTATAGATGATCTAGCATCATCACTAACATTACAAGTTTAAAGCACTTGCATTATTTATTTATTTTTAGAAAAGTAATTTCTACTCATTGAAAAACTACTTAAGATTTAATATTCTCCAAACCAAACATGGGATCATGTTGACACATGTCAACACCACATATTTCACTACATGGGAATGTGATTTAAAGTGGTGTCACAATTTAATAAGGTTTAACCTTTTTATTTTAAATAAATAAAGTGACTAGAAATGCCTATGGGGCATTCTTTTATTACTTGGACATTATTTATGTAAGTAAACCCATATGTTTTTATATATTCTGAAAGGTATGATCAAATGTGATTTTTGAGAGTTGGAATCAACTCAAAAGCTATTATGGTTTAATTTTGGAAAATGTTTGAATGTAGAAAAGCTTCTGCCTTGTTATTTTTACCAAGGTTGATCTATAGATTCAAATTATTTGAATCCAATGGGCTTGGATTAAGCATTTCAATATCTTTCTAACAAAATTGGTTTCATTCAATTTGGTGCACTGAATCGAGCTGGGTTGATTTTTGAAACTAGGTACAGAACTATGTTTGAACATAAAAAAGAAAAAGCTAAATTCAAACGAGTGGGCTCAAGGAAAGGTTAATCGGCCCGGTGTCACTCCGCAGACGGGCGAATCGACGGGGGTCTACTGGTCAGCGACTCTTAACACGCGAAGCGGTATGGGGCAATGTGGTGCATTGGATTAGAATGAAGATCGACGGCTGAGGGTCGTCGTCGACGATGAACTAGTCACCGCCGAGCTCGAACCCTAGCGGCTCAGTGGAGGTCGTGGGAGGCTCACCAGGGCTCAGGCGAAGGTCGGCGATGCGGGCGAACGACGAAGTCGATGACGGCGAACTCAGGGGTGGTCGCGGCAGCGCCTGGGGTGGACGAAATCGACGGCTTCCTTCTCCTCCAGCAACGGCGGACTCCGGTGAAATTCCGGCGATGCGCTGCTCGCCTTGCTCCAGGAATGAGGTGGGGTGGTTCTGGGTGAAAGGGGAGTAGAATGGTGTGAAGAATTCGAGCGGGGGATGCCTCTATTTATAGTGGCGAGAGGGCGGTGTTGTGCTCCCTGGCGAAGCTCAACGGCGTGGTGGCGAGGCATGGGGCGGTTCTGATCGGTCGGAACGCTGCGGTGCTCTGAGCATGCCCGACGGAAGTTTTAATGGCGCATAGCGCGCGTGGTCCGCGCGGCGGCGAACGGGTGTGTCTGCGGGGTTGCTGGGACGGTGGTGATCACGCGTGCACGCGGCGAGGGCGGCGCGTGGTCTGTGGGCGTATGTCGAGCGTGGCGCATGGGGCGCGCTCTCGGCATGCTTGCAGAGCGGATTGGCATGGCTTGGGCGTGTGGTCCAGTGGCTGGCATTGCTCGTGGCTGGGACAGGGAGTGGCGGTGGGGTTCTAGATTGCTCCCAGACAAGGTTGGCGAGGCTAGTGTTGCTTGTAGCTTGTTGTCGACTATGGGGTGGCAATGGTGCTCTCGGCCTGCTCACCATTGATGACAATGGCCAGCTTACAGTAGTGCTAGTGATTAGTTAAGGTTGTTAGATGATCTACTAAGGCTAGTGGTGTCCAGAGAGGGAACAAGTTAGGCCCAAAACACTGCTCAACATAGTGTTTTGATTTGGTTTGATTTGTATCTACAACCTGTTTGATGAAATGGCCGAATGAAATTAAGTTTTGAATTTTGAAAAGATTTTTGGTGGGTGTTCTAGGCATGTGCTGGTGATTCTGTGGATGCTTGGGTTTTGAAAATTGAGCTTGTTTGAGTGGTTTTTGAAATAGTGGGATATTCCCATATGAAATAGATTCAATTTTAAACTGCCATTTAAACTATACATTTGAATGTTTCTGGATGATCACAAGGTGGGCCTTGGTTCCTTGTTATGCGTACTATCAAGGGGTGTAAAGATTCATACATGTTTCTGTTAAGTTTTGAAAGTTAGAGATAGCCAAAGTAGGCATGGGAGTTAAATTGGCCAAAGTGACCATTCACTTAAATTAGTTGTTTTTGATTTGTTTGTCTTTGGGAAAAGTTTGGGGATTGTTTAGGTGATGTTTATTTCACCTAAGAATCATTTTACAAGCAAAGAAACACATAATCATGGCAATTCAAAAGAATCCAAATTTTGATACATACACATATGAATGCTTTCATATTTTAATTGGAAATTTTTTTATTAACCCTAAATTTGGTGATTAGAGTTTGATGATTCTAGTTTAATATTTTTGGGATGTTACTAACCTTCCCCCCTTAAACAAAATCTCGTCCCCAGATTTGAAAAAGGACGAAAAGATTACCTAGGATTTGAAGAGATCGGGAAACTCCGTCCTGATGTGATCTTCGCGCTCCCAGGTAGCTTCCTCTTCTGTGTGGTTGCTCCACTGAATCTTGAGAAACTTGATGCTTCGGGTTCTGGTAGTTTTGAAAGATTCTTCCAAAATACGGATGGGTACTTCAGGATAGGTCAGGTCATCGTTGATTTCTATGGTCCGGTGATAGATATTCTTGAACACTTCCATCTTCTCCGGAACTTCGAGACACTTGAGAAGTAAAGAGATATGGAACACATTGTGCACGGCTGACATCTCCTCGGGCAGTTCCAATTGATACGACACTTCTCCTCGACGGTTCAGAATCTTGAAGGGTCCGATATATCTGGGGGCTAACTTTCCTTTGAGTTGGAAACGCTGCATTCCCTTCAATGGCGACACTTTCACATACACAAAATATCCTATGTTGAACACGAGGTCTCGACGTCTCTTGTCGGTGTAACTCTTCTGTCTGGACTGGGCTGTCTTGAGGTGCTCATGAATCTTGTGAACCTTTTCTTCTGCTTCTCGTAGGATATCGGGTCCGAAAATCTGACTCTCTCCTACTTCCGACCAATTCAAAGGGGTGTTACACTTCCTTCCATACATGAATTCAAATGGGGCCATTTGCAAACTAGCTTGATAACTATTGTTGTATGAAAATTCTGCGAACGGCAGACAGTCTTCCGACTTAGATCCATATTCCAACACACAGGCTCTCAACATATCTTCGAGTATTTGGTTTACTCTCTCCGTTTGTCCATCGGTCTGAGGGTGATACGCGGTGCTGAAATCTAGGCGGGTTCCTAAACCTTCTTGGACTTTCTTCTAGAATCTCGAGGTAAACTGAGTTCCTTGATCCGATACGATGTTCTTGGGGACTCCGTGCAAACTAACGATTCTAGCGATGTATAACTCCGCTAGCTTCGAACTCTGATATGTGGTCTTGACGGGTAAGAAATGGGCGACTTTGTACAATCTGTCCACTATGACCCAGATAGAGTCATTTCCTCTACTAGAAGTAGGCAATCCAGTGATAAAGTCCATTCCAACGGAATCCCATTTCCATTCCGGAATCTACAATGGTTGCAACAATCCAGCGGGTCTTTGATGTCCTGCCTTGACTCGCTGACATATATCACACTTGGCGATATAGCTTCCGATTTCTCTCTTCATCTTATGCCACCAAATTTTTTCTTTCAAATCTTGATACATCTTCGTTCCTCCGGGGTGGATAGAATAGAGGTTCGGCTTCACGTCAGTAATCTACCACACCCATGCTAGAGTATCATGAGCTTCCTTCAGAATAACTTCTTTCAATTCCGAATCTGCTGGTACACAAAGGCGTCCTTTGTACCACAGAACTCCTTCTTCGTCTTCGGTGATTCCGGGTACTTTGCCTGTACCGATACGACGCTTGATTCTATCGATACTATCATTTCCTTTCTGTGCCTCTTTGATCTGGCTGATCAAAGTAGGTTGAAGTTCTATGCTAGCCAAAAATCCTTCACTCACTAATTCCATTTGGAAATCTTCCATCTCTTTGTGCAAGCTTGGTTGCTCCTTTAAAATCATGGAGTTCAAGCGGCACGGCAATCTGCTAAGGGCATCTGCTACCACGTTGGCTTTACCGGGGTGATAGTGAATGTCCAGATCGTAATCCTTGATTAGCTCAATCCATCTTCTATGTCTCATATTCAGCTCCTTCTGAGTAAATATATACTTCAGGCTCTTGTGATCCGCATAGATCTCACAACGGTTTCCCATCAGGTAATGCCTCCATGTCTTCAGGGCTAGAACTACGGCTGCGAGTTCGAGGTCATGGGTGGGGTAATTTTGCTCATGTTGTTTTAGTTGTCGAGATAGATAAGATATAACTTTGCCTTCTTACATTAGCACACATCCGAGACCGATCTTGGATGCGTCACAATACACGTCGAAGGGCTTCATGATATCCGGCATGATTAAGATTGGGGATGAAATCAATCTCCTCTTGAGTTCTTGAAAACTCGCTTCACATTTGTCCGTCCATTCAAACTTCTTATCCTTCTTCAGCAATTGGGTCATGGGTCTGGCGATACTCGAGAATCCTTCTACGAACTTGTGGTAATATCCCGCCAATCCGAGAAATGCACGAACTTGGGTTTGAGTGGTTGGGGCTTGCCAATCTTCGACATCTTTCACCTTTGAAGGGTCAACGGCAATTCCTCCGGCTGATACAATGTGACCGAGGAATCCTACCTCCTGTAACAAGAATTCACATTTGCTAAACTTGGCATACAGCTGATGCTCTCTAAGGGTTCCAAGAATGGTCCTTAGGTGTAGCTCATGTTCTTCTTCCGATTTGTAATAAATTAGAATGTCATCGATGAAAACAACGACAAACTTATCCAGGAAGTCCATAAAAATCTTATTCATGAGATTCATGAAATAAGAGGGAGCATTGGTTAATCCAAAAGACATGATGGTATACTCGTATAATCCATATCTGGTGGTAAAGGCAGTCTTGGGGATATCCTCTGCACGAATCTTGAGTTGATGATAGCCTGTTCTAAGATCAATCTTAGAAAACACTTTGGCACTGGTCAACTGATCAAACAAATCTTCTATCTTGGGCAATGGGTACTTGTTCTTGATGGTGACATCATTCAACTTCCCATAATCCGTACACAAACGGTTACCTCCATATTTCTTGTCCACGAACAAGACAGGTGATCTCCATGGTGACGCACTTGGTTGAATCAATCCAATTTCCAACATGGAATCCAGTTGCTTCTTCAGTTCTGCTAGCTCAGACGGGTTCATACTATATGGTCTCTGAGCTATGGGTCCTGTTCCGGGGATTAGTTCAATGATAAACTCGATATCCCGATCTGGGGGCATACCGGGCAAAACATCTGGAAATACATCAGGGTATTCACAGACTATCCGGACTTGGTCAATGGTAGGTTGGGATATACTCTTGTTGCACTTGAATTGATGAGGTAAGGTTTCAGATACATGCTCGACTGATATTCCGGCTATACTGGTCATGGTTATGGCTTTCTTGGCATAGTCAATTAATCCTTTATGTTTGGACATCCAATCCATTCCTAGTACTACTTCCAAACCTTTAGTTCCAAGTACTATTAGATTAGCATAAAAATCTATGCCATGGATTTGGATAGGGACGGCTTTGCAAATTTTCCTAGCTTTGGTGGTTGAACCGGGGATTTGAACAATCATAACATGCTTCAGTTTGGTTGGTTGAACTTACTAGTGCATGCAAATTCTTCGGTGACAAATGAGTGCGATGCACCAGAATCAAACAACACTCTAGCGAGTACTGAATTAACAGAAAACATACCCAGCACGACGTCTGGTGCTTCCTGAGCTTCTTCAGCATGCATGAGAAAAAGACGGCCGTTGCGGTTGAGTGAATTCCCTGGGGAAAATCTTCTTCCAGGCTGAACACGACGCTGCTGCTGAGCTGGGGCATTTGCATTGGGCGCTGCGGCATTCTTCTTGTTGGGGCACTCGTTGGAGTAGTGACCCTTATTTCCACAGTCATAACAAGTTACTTGCGACTTGTCCTTTGCTGCAACATGCACAACATTGCTTCCGGTCCTCGGGGCAGTGTTGGTGTTGGCGGCAGCATTGTTCTTGTTGAACTTGGGTGGGGCACGGTTGAAATTGCCAGAGTTGCCGGGGTTGTTGTGATTTCCTCCGGTCCTCGGGTTTTCACGGTTGGGATAGGTCGAACGGTTCATCGGGGGTCTGTTGGTTCTTGGGGCAAATCCTGGAGATGGGTTAGGGCGATACTTCGGGGTCTGATGGGTTCCTGGCTGATGCATCATGCGACGCTTGCGGTTCTCATTGGCTTGGTTGATCTTTCCTTCCATCTGGATGGCAGAGTCGACAAGGGCTTCAATATCAGCAAAAGGGATATTGACTAACACCGTCTGCATCTCATCATGCAAACCATTCAAGAATCTTTCTTTCTTCTTGGCTTCGGTGTCGATCTCATCCGGAGAATACCTAGCTAATGACAAGAATTTGTCACGGTATTCCACTACGGTCATCCTTCCTTGCCTCAGTTCTCTGAACTCATCTCTCATTCTCTTGATCAAACCCGGTGGCACATGGGTTCTGCTGAACTTGACCTTGAATTCCTCCCAGGTCATCATCTGTCCTCCAGTCATTGCACGAACGCTGTTCCACCATGCTCTTGCATCTCCGGCTAGATAGTGGGTGGCCAACAGAACTTTCTCGTTGGCTTCCACTCCGGCGACTTCTAGGTTATTTTCCATGGTTTGCAGCCAATCATCGGCATCTAGGGGCACTTCTGACTTAGTGAAAACAGGTGGGTTGGTATTCTGGAAATTTTTGAGCTTAGATCCATGGTTGTCCTTGTTTCCGTGGCCTTGATTGTTGTGGGCCAGCTGAGCTATCTGCTGAAGGGTGGTTAGGTTGGCCTGACGTTCGGCTCTTTCGGCTTTGCGGTCAGTAACCAACATTTGCAGGATCTGGAACATCGGGTCTGGGGATGAACCACTTCCTCCGCATGGCATCTGAAGATTGAGATAGATCATGAGAAAAGAGGGAAATTTCTAAGGTTCAGGGACTTTGAAAAGTTTTTAAAGTTTGACTCAGATTTTCTAGCAACTTGCTTTTCATTCATTCATTCATAGCACACGATACAAACACACACCACAACAAAGGTAAACAGATGGTTTTAAGAACCATTCTGGGAACTACGATACAGTGGGACCGAATACACTCACTACACTAGTGCTCAAGTGCTACTACTCCTCGGAGTCGGTGTAGTCGTCATCCTCATCATCATCGTCGTCATTGATGAAGGCGAAATCATCCTCATCGGTGAAGAAATCCATAGCCTGATCCTCTAGAAAATCATCATCATCGCTGAGATAGGAGTAGGGGTCTCCACGAAGATCTTCTCCGGCATTCTCCCTTTCCTCCAACTGCATGTCTCTCTCGTGGATGGTCTCCTCCAAATCCGAGATACAGTGTCGAAGACGGGCAATGATGCGCTCCTTCTTGTCGAGCTGACGGCGGCGAGACTTGCGATCCTTCGCTAGCATGGCGATGGTCTGATCCTTCGTCTTGATGATGGCGGACTTGTGGTTGGAGTAGTCACGACAATTATCCAATTCCTGATGATGATCTTACATCATGAAGCTAAGGTGGTCCAACTGAGTCTTTAGCTCGTGGTGGTATGGGGCTTCCAGTGGCTGTCCCATAGCATCACGCCTTGGACAAAACTCAAAGCGGGTACCCTTGATCTGGTTGATACTCTGCCCACACAGACGGGCAAGAGCTTCCTGCATGGCCCTGGCAAGTCCATCGAGCCAGTTGTTCTCTCTTAAGGTGAACTGAATTCCCTCAGCAATGGGGGGGGTTCAATCTTTACTCGGAGACTTGCAACAATTAGCCACTGCAGATCTTCTTCTCCTTGATCATTGAGCTGAGCTCCGAAGAACTCGGGGTGCGGACGCTCCAGAAGTTCCGAAAGCTGGTCCAAATCCCGCTCAAAGATAAGGTCTCCTCCATTCCCCAACTGATAAAACTTGTTCTACTTCACGTCCATCTATAAGAATATAGGATGAGTAGATTAGTAGAGTGATCAAGTGTGCCAAATTTTATGTATTTTGCAAGAGTTTTTTTTAGGAACATGAATTTTTATGAAAGAATCAAGGTGATAAGAATGGGAATAAGTTCTTGTAAATATTTGCTTCCTTTGGTTTTGAAACTAAGCTTTTGATTCAAACGTCCAGTCTAACTAGGGTCTCCTATGGTCAGGATGGCTCTGATACCAACTTGTCAACACCCGGATTTTTAATCCCAGATGCCTGTTATGACATACATCTCAATCCCAGGATTACTATTTTTGCGAGACATAACAGAATTGGATACCACAGTACATCATCCATTACAAACCATACATAAGATCTTACACAAATAAGGATCTCATGATCCAGTTCTTAATACAACTCAAGCAGCGGAATACGTAATAATAAAGGTAACGTAGGCGAAGCTCCATCTTCGGGGTCACAGGCAATGTTGACAATAGGAGATGATCCTAGTTGTTGTAACCTTCCTGGGGTCCATCCTCCTGGTACTCCTCTTCATAGTCTGGCCACGGGAATAGCCAGGGACAAAGCCATGAGTACTCTTTAAGTACTCGCAAACTAATACTAACAAGTGAAGGGGGTTTTTGTAATAGGACACTAAGCTCTAGGGTTGTTTTGCAAAAAGCCAGATTTACCTCTACTAAGTTTAGAAGCAAAAACAGCTAATTGAAGTTTTATAACACCTAAGTGGGAACTTGTATTTCATATCACAACTCTGTTGTGGTCAAGTCAAAATCTCCTGTTCATTTCACAAGCCATTTTGAAAACATCTGACGGGGGAACAATATGGCCACTCCAACTGTCCATAACCACGTACGCGACTATTCAAATAGTTTGACACTCTATAGAGATTGTACACTTTCACCACAACATTCGATATATCCGTCAGGAACAAATCCTGAATTCACCATACTCAGTATGCGGATAATCAATCCTAACCTTTCAATTACACGCCCTAGTATATGCACCTCTCCTGTGAGTTTGGCCTCCCAACCATGACCAACTGTCATCTTGGGTACTGCACAGGTGGACCATCTTCACAAGGTAGCCTCAGCTCAAACCTTGGCCATGAGGGAACCAATACTAAGGTATATAAGTTTCTAGTCAAGCCCTACCCAATCTTCGGGTATTGTGGTTATACAATAAAATTGGAATGGTATCGTATCCAGACAACCATCAGTTTTATAAAGGGCTAAGGCTCATGCCTTAACATTTTCATCATCCAAATCATCTGGTGTTCGGAAACACATGTCAAAACATCTCAATAGAATGATCCATCATTCCAAGGTTTTCATAACCATTTTCCAGCAAGTATTCCCATCTAAAGTTGATCCAGTTTTATGCTTAGCACTAGCATCTACATGTGGGGGTAAGTACTAATGAGGGGTGGTAAATTACTAGAGTTTAGTTAAGTTCAATCTCATGCCTTAGGATGACATCAAGATTATCTAGCTTAGGCCAAATTTTATGCTCTTTATGCAACCTTCAATTATCTTTCTAGAATCTACAATTCACTTAAGTAAGCTCTAAGTAATAGCTTTGATAAAGAAATAAGGTAGAAAGCTTGCAAGTAAAACTAGGATTGGGTTATCAAGTGAGTATGATCACATATGCTTAAGGCATATGGATGGCATGGTATCAAGCAAGTATTTGCTTGCATCAGTATCAGTATAGGCTTGTATAAGTATAGTATCTTGCAAGTGTTAGCTTGCTCAATCAACTAGTAGTATTAGGCCTGCCTTGTGTAGAGCAGTGGTTGAAGTTCTCCTCGGCTTCTTCTTCGTAGTATCCTCCTTCCTCCTCGTATCCTTGGTCGGTACTAGCGTCTATGAATAAATACGAGGTACACAATCACCAAACAATACTTACCTAATTTCAATCATCACACAAAGGTTTTCTATAGATGATCTAGCATCATCACTAACATTACAAGATTAAAGCACTTGCATTATTTATTTATTTTTAGAAAAGTAATTTCTACTCATTGAAAAACTACTTAAGATTTAATATTCTCCAAACCAAACATGGGATCATGTTGAGACATGTCATCACCACATATTTCAGTACATGGGAATGTGATTCAAAGTGGTGTCACAATTTAATAAGGTTTAACCTTTTTATTTTAAATAAATAAAGTGACAAGAAATGCGTATGGGGCATTCTTTTATTACTTGGACATTATTTCTGTAAGTAAACCCATATGTTTTTATATATTCTGAAAGGTATGATCAAATGTGATTTTTGAGAGCTGGAATCAACTCAAAAGCTATTATTGTTTAATTTTGAAAAATGTTTGAATGCAGAAAAGCTTCTGCCTTGTTATTTTTACCAAGGTTGATCTATGGACTCAAATGATTTGAATCCAACGGGCTTGGATTAAGCATTTAAATATATTTCTAACAAAATTGGTTTCATTCAATTTGGTACACTGAATCGAGCTGGGTTGATTTTTGAAACTAGGTACAAAACTATGTTTGAACTTAAAAAGAAAAAGCTAAATTCAAACGAGTGGGCTGGGCGGGAAAGGTTAACGGTCCGGCCCAGTGTCACTCCATTGAAGCGCAAGGGGGGTCTCTTGGTCGCGCCTCTTAACACGCCAATGCAGGCGATGTGGTGCGTTGGATTAGAATGAAGATCGACGGCTGAGGGTCGTCGTCGACGATGAACTAGTCACCGGCGAGCTCGAACCCTAGCGGCTCAGTGGGGGTTGTGGGAGGCTCACCGGGGCTCAGGCGAAGGTCGGCGATGCGGGCGAATGACGAAGTCAACGACGGCGAACTCAGGGGTGGTCGCGGCAGCTCCTGGGGCGGACGAAATCGACGGCTTCCTTCTCCTCCAGCAGAGGCGGACTCTAGTGAAATTCCGGTAATGCGCTGCTCGCCTTGCTCCAGGAATGAGGTGGGGTGGTTCTGGGTGAGAGGGGAGTAGAATGGTGTGAAGAATTCGAGCGGGGGATGCCTCTATTCATAGTGGCGAGAGGGGACCACGGTACAGAGGGCTATCGGCGTGGGCGACGGTAGGGGCGGTGTTGTTCTCTCTGGAGAAGCTCAACGGCGTGGTGGCGATGCGTGGGGCGGTGTTGATCGGTCGGAACGCTGCGGTGCTCTGAGCATGCCCGACGGAAGTTTTAATGGCGCGCAAGCGTGTGGCAAGGCGCGTGAACGGGCGTGTCTGCGGGCTTGCTGGGACGGTGGTGATCACGTGTGCACGCGGCGAGGGCAGCGCGCGGTCTGTGGGCGTCTGTCGAGCATGGCGCACGGGGAGCGCTCTCGGCATGCTTGCAGAGCGGCTTGGCATGGCTTGGGTGTGTGGTCCAGTGGCTGGCATTGCTCGTGGCTGGGATAGGGAGTGGCGTTGGGGTGCTAGCTTGCTCCTAGACAAGGTTGGCGAGGCTAGTGTTGCTCGTAGCTTGCTGTCGACTATGGGGTGGCAATGGTGCTCTCGGCCTGCTCACCATTGATGACAATGGCCAGCTTACAGTAGTGCTAGTGATTAGTTAAGGTTGTTAGATAATCTACTGAGGCTAGTGGTGTCTAGAGAGGGAACAAGTTAGGCCCAAAACACTGCTCAACATAGTGTTTTGATTTGGTTTGATTTGTATCTGCAACCTGTTTGATGAAATGGCCGCATGAACTTAAGTTTTGAATTTTCAAAAGATTTTTGGTGGGTGTGCTAGGCATGTGTTGGTGATTCTGTGGATGCTTGGATTTTGAAATAGATTCAATTTTAAACTGTCATTTAAACTATGCATTTGAATGCTTCTGGATGATCACAAGGTGGGCCTTGGATCCTTGTTATGAGTACTATAAAGGGATGTAAAGATCCATCCATGTTTCTGTTAAGTTCTGAAAGTTAGAGATAGCCAAAGTAGGCATGGGAGTTAAATTGGCCAAAGTGACCATTCACTTAAATTAGTTGTTTTTGATTTGTTTGTCTTTGGGAAAGGTTTGGGGATTGTTTAGATGATGTTTATTTCACCTAAGAATCATTTTACAAGAAAAGAAACACATAATCATGGCAATTCAAAAGAATCCCAATTTTGATACATACACATATGAATGCTTTCATATTTTAATTGGAAAAGTTTTTGTTAACTCTAAATTTGGTGATTAGAGTTTTATGATTCTAGTTTAACTTTTTGGGATGTTACAGGGTGTCGAAGTTGCCGATGTTTTAGAGCGCGCGCGAGTGAGTGGAGGCTATGGGAAGATGCGTAGGGAGGTGGGGATCACGCTCGTGTGGTCGAGGGGGCAAAGCGGTGGCTAGGCTCGCTGGAATTTGGACGGAGGCTCGTCGGAGCAGAGGATGTATTGGCAAGAAATTCTCGCAGCCTGGGGGCAGAGAGGGTGCGGCGAATGAGGGGAAAGGTAGAGAGGGGCGGCGCGATTAAGAGGGAGTGATCACTGGGCGAGTTACGCGTGGTATCAACGCGAATTAACGCGAGCATTCAATCGGCAGAAACAGCAGTGAGAGGGGAAGAACGGGTCGCGGTGGGTGAGGACGACGACTGACAAGTGGGGTTCAGCGGCAGCGAGAGAGAGAGAGGGTGCACGTGGGATCGGGAAATCAGTGACTGCGCGGGTGAGTTGCTGAGTGAAAAATGCTTCGGGGGGGGAAGAGGAGGTGGGCTGCGCTGGGCTTGGTTGGGCCAGGTTGGGCTGGGCTGGTTCTTTCCTTTTTTTATTCTGTTTCTTTTTCTATTTTGATTTTCTGTTTTCAAATTCAAACATTCATTTGAATTCAGATTTATTTTTCAAACCTTTTTCAAATGTTCAGTATGTTTCTATATTGTTTTAAATATGTATTTAAAGTCCATTTAAGAATAATTATTTTATTCATTTATGGTTTATTATTTAATTAATTTAGACACTTGTCTTTATTTAATTGAGATTTCAAATATGTTTTCAAACTTCTATTCGAAATCCAAATTTTTCCAAATCCTTTTCAGTAAATTTTATTTATTTATTAGTGCTAATAATTCTCTTGAATCATTTAAAATATTTTAATATCATTTGATAATCATTTAAATTGGGCATTTGTCTTTATTCCAATAAAATCAAATACGATTCTAAATCTATATAAATTTTATTCAAATGACTCTTTTATTCCATTTAAGTTAATTAAATAACTTTTATTCTACTTGGGCAAATTCGAATTATTATTTTCTCATGATTTAATTAATCATTTACCTAAGGGTTGTCTTTATTAAATATAATTTTAATATGGTTTAATCCCATATTTTTTATTTGAATATTCTTTATCCCTTTATTTTATTTGGATTTGAATTATCTTTGTTCCATTTGCTTGTGGATTTAATTCAAGGTTTAAATTGTCTTCTAAATAATTTTATTAGAATTTATTATTTAGACAATTTATCTCTATTTAAATAAAATTGGATATTGTTCCCTCCTTATGATTTTATTTAAATAATATTTTATTCCTTTTATTATTCCATAATATTTCATTTCATTTGTTTGGCCAATATTTAATTTGGCTTTTAAATATCCTTTATTTATTTCTTTCTTTCTTTATCTCATAAAATCCATCTCTTTTTATTTATGGTTCCAAAATTGGTGATTCCAATTTGTATAATTTTATTTAATATTTGTTTATCCTTTTAAATCCTTTTAGAATTATTTTACTCACAATTTGGTATGGATTTTAGATAGGAGCTTTATTATCTTTGTAAATTATTTCCTTTTATGTTATTATATTCATAAGTTTTTATCTATGGCTCCAAATTAAGTGAAACCAATTTCTATGGTTTTATAATATTTTTGTTTATCACTTTTGATCATTTATAAATGTTTGTTGCTAAATTTTTATATGCATCAAATCCATAGTCTTAGAGTAATCTTGTAAATGATTTATTCCTTTAAGGTTTCTGGTTTTGGTTTAACTTTTCCAAGTGTTTAAATTTCAAGATACATTCATTGATGAATGCATTTTACTTGATTAAAATTTTGTTTGATTACCCTTTTATTCAAAGTTTGTTCAATATGGGTTTTGATGTTTCCATTTGGAATCAAAAAGTTTCTTTTCACCCTAAATTTCAACAATTATTTATTTGTTTATTTATTTATTTCACATTTCAAAATTTGGAAAATTTTGGGATGTGACAGGCTACCACCCTTAAAAGAAATCTCGTCCCGAGATTTGGGAAGGCTAGAGGTTACAAGTTGGCTTCAAGGCAACTAGGATACTACCACCCTTAAAAAGATTTTCAACTAGATTACATCTTGGCTTACTTAGGATCTTGATGTATATTCTCTGGGAAGTTGTTGGCATAATGTCCTTTGTTTCCACACTTGAAACATGTGATAAGGATGATGTCTTGAGGCATATTCTTCTTACTTTTTGGACAATCATTGGCATAATGTCCTTTGTCACCACACTTAAAGCATGTGACAAGGTTGACGTCTCTCATATGTCGGCTTGTCTTGTCTTTCTCCTTTTCAAGACAATGTGATGCATAATGGCCTAGCTTTTTGCATTTGTGGCACATCACTTGGCTAATATCTTTCTTTATATTTGATTTCATTCCCCCTTGTTTGTTTCCTTGGTCTTCCTCTTCTTCTTCTTGGGTTTCTCCAAAGCTAGGAGTTCTTCTAGTTCATGTTCCTCATATTTTACCACAAAGGTGGGAAAACTTCCTCGGTCTCTTGAATGATTCCTTGGATAATACCTATGTTTCCTCTCTTGTCCATCAAGGTGATTCCCAATGTATGGAGGTGCAATCTGAGGTTTGCCTTTGTCTTCATCCTTCTTGATAGAAGTTGTTTCCTCATGGGGGTTCCCAAACTTTTGAGGCATTCCACCTTGTTTTTATTTTTTGAACTATAGGATAGATGGGGAATTGGATAGGAACATGATCATTTCCTTCACATAGGAAACAAGTCACTTGAGATGTGGGGCATTGTCTACTTGGATGTTTCTCTTCACAATTAGGGCATTGGTCCTTATGCTCTTTAGAAGTGTGTTCCATGTCTCCACAAATATTGCAAGCTTGAGTTCCTTCTATAATATCATCCTTGATATCATTGTTGTCACAATCTCCTTAGGAAAGGTTGTCTCTCATGTTGATCATTTGATTGGTCATCCCTTGCAACAATTGGGATTGGATTTCCAAAATCTTTTGCAAGGTTGGGTCTAACTTATTGTTGTTGGCTAAAAACTGAGTTGTCATTTGACTCAACTGGGTTTGGTTTGCTAGTAGTTGTTCTCTCATGTGCATCTCTTGGTTGTTGTTGTCACCATTCTTGATGTTGGAGTCTCTTGGGAAAGTCATCTGTTTGGGTTGGATTGGGATTATAATAGGCAAAAGATTTCTTATAGAAGAAGTCTAATCACACACATCACAATTCACACAAGCAATGTGCAAGCAATAACAAACAAACATTCCACTCAAACAACAAGGTTCAAGCACATTTTTAGGCAACAAAATATTTTTGCTACACCACACAAGTTGGTGGGTTTTACTAATTACTAGTATGGTGGTCCAACTATGGGGTTTTCTTGAGATCATTCCATTCTTCTTAGTTGTTTCCTTCATGAATGAGATCATGGCTTCCTTGGAAAATTCTTGCATCTTGGTCACAAAACTTCAAAGGTGATGATGGTTCCTTCTAAGTTGGGTTTCCTTAGTCTTCAAGTCTTGAGTAATATTTCTTGTCTCTCTTGCAGTCCTTAGTGATGTCCAAGTTTAAGTCCTTGGTGAAAATCTGATGTTGAAGTCTTTGATGATGGTGAAGTCTTTTGCTCATGGTGAAGTGTTTGCTCATGTTGAGGTTTTGTCCATCAAGTTTGAAAAGGGGGAGATGTAGAATAAAAACCAAAGGGTTGAGGAAAGAGTATGCAAGATTGTTTGTAAATAAGTTTTTGAACAAATACAACTCCAATTTTTCTAAGGGGTTTGTCCAATCCTAGGGTTAAAATCCTACAGGCAACACAACGCTCTGATACCATCTATAGAGGTCCCAACCTTTAATCAGGTAGAGATCCGTGTGTTTACAATGCTAGTCTCTGGATCAATAGCTAGCATCCACATTTAAGATGTAATATCAAGATACAAAGGTCATAGTACAACTTTATAACCAGGAATAAAATATTTCATTACATCTAACATAGCTCATTTGGCTATCACATTACAATGCAGCAGAATATCTATATAGCATGGAGTCCTTCATCTTCAAAGTTCCACAGGCAATCATGTTGGTTATAGACATGTAATCCTAATCAACACACTTCACTAACATCAAAAAACCTGAAACATAATAAGTTACAGCCACAAGGGTCAATACATTATATTTGTATTGGCAAGTGATACTATGGTAGTATAGTGGAGTCTATCATCTATATGCATTTAGCTAAGTGGAGCTTAGGCTTTCTTTGCTCAAAATAGATTTTCCTTATCATTTGAAAACACTAAGTTTTTGTTCGGGAAAATCACCCAAGGCATCTACCAATCATTGATTGAAGATCCTTTAACCCTTGTTCAACCACAAGTTTTTAACTTAGAAATTGGGATGAGGAGATTCTTGATAGCTTCCATGTCTTGTTGCTCAAATTTTCCATTGCTGGGGACACGGCTAAGTACTTAGATTTTTATCCTCTCGAGAGGTGGTGTACTTTCCCCACAAGACTCGACATGCATCGAGACAAGATATTTCAGAAGCCTTCCCTTACACCAAAATGGATGTGCTCCAAACCTATCATCCCCTACCACCAACTGTCCATTTGGCTAAGTTATTGCAACCTATATGATCCAGGCAGAGCCCATAATGCCAAGTGGCTGCACTTGAAGCTTCTCAACATTTGACATCTCAAATCTCTTTGTTCCTAGGTGGCATTCCACAAGTGTGATACACAAGGTTCACCAGTCCCCTACCTTGTGTAACCACTCAACATATCCCATTCTCACCATTCCACCCTGGTGATTCATTCACATAGTTATTTTATTAAACAAAACACAAGTCATAGACTTAGAAATATTTCATAGCATGAATATAATACACCCTTGTTTTCTACTAGCTTATCTAAGCATGATAGTAGTAGGGATCTTAACTTAGGGAAAATTCTACTAAGGCATCATCTACTAGGATTTCCCATGGCATAGCATACTTAGTAAAATTCCATGCAAGTCCTACTTTGAAATATCACTAATGCATAGTGAAAATAATGGGACAAAAGTATGGAGTACCACTTGCCTTTTTAGTAGAGAATATAGATTCACTCCTTGATCTTGCAATAGTCACACTCTTCAAAGTTCACTACAATTCAATCAAGGCACAAATTCAATCTTTCATTCAAACAATTCATCACATAAAATAGTAAAAACAAAACAATGCATGCAAGCATGCAAAATATTGTTTTATTTGGAAAAGTGGTTTCTAATAGGTTATAAACATTTTAAAACACCTATTGCTCATTTATAAAAGTGGCAAAACCATTTGATATTAAGTTAGTGAAAATGGCCACTTTAAATCCCTTTTGTTTTGCTAGAATTGATTTTATTCAAAGAATAATTTCTAGTGTTAGCCAAAATGTTTTTTTAAACACCAATATTAATGTTTATAGTCATAATGTTTTAAAACAATTCCATTTGCAAAGGGTTTCATCCAAAATCCATTTTTAAATCAAAGCAACATTTTATTTTGTTGGAAATGCCTTTAAACAAAGTAATAATTTTCTAGGTTTCACCAAATATATTTTTAGATCCTAAAACTTGGTATTTAGGGTCAGAGAGTTTAATTCAAACCATTTTCAAAAGGTTTTACTCAAAAAGTATTTTTAAAACATATTAAACATTTTTATTTAACTAGAAATGCTTTAATTCAAAGGATTAATTCCTAAGTGTCACAAAATATATTTTGAAATCCAAAAGTTGGTTTCTATGGTTAGTAGGCTCAAAATAATCCATTTACAAAAGATTTTACCCTAAAAACATTTTAATAATAAATTTTATACATAAAATATGCCTACACATGTTTCTGCAAAAACAACCAATTTTACAGAAGAAATTCACTAAGCAAACGGCATGGTTAGATAGTATTCTTTTTGCTGATTCCAACGATATAAAGTTTGTAAAATTTGGACGTGTAGATTTAAAGTTATGAATTTTAAAAATCCTATCGTCTAATAGATAAAATTTCTGTTTTTAAAACAAATCACTGGCCACGTGGCTGTTTCTTACTGGCGCGTACCGGTTCGCGCGGATCGCGCTCTGTGGTGCGTTGGATCTAACTGAAATCGTACGGCACAGATCGATGAAAAATGGTTCGTTAAGTGAATCTATCGCAGCTCTACGGTCTAGATCTGACGGCTCCTATTGCAGTGGCCCAAGATGGGCGGCGCGGCGACGGTGGCTGGCGGCGACGCGCTCAGACAGTGACGTTGTCGGTGATAAAGGAAGCGAGAGGAGGAGTGGGATGGCTCACAGTGTTCACGTGATCTCACTGATGCTCGACGTGTCCTTGGTTGGCGAAGGGGCGCACGGTAACAACGGCGATTGCTCACCGGAGATGACGACGGCGTCAGGCGTCTCTGTTCATTGTAGTTGGGGAGGGTACAGGTCACTCTAAGGCATTAAAAAGGGTGCGTTAGTTGCGCACAGAAGAGGCGAGTTCAGGTGCATCCAGGAGAGGGGGAGGCATGGTCGAACTTTACCTGGGGACGTCGCCGGAGCGGAGGCAGACGATGGTGGCGTTCGGGTGTCGAAGTTGCCGACATTTCAGAGCGCGCACGAGTGAGTGGAGGCTACGGGAAGATGCGTAGGGAGGTGGGGATCACGCTCGTGTGGTCGAGGGGGCAAAGCGGTGGCTGGGCTCGCCGGAATTTGGACGGAGGCTCGTCGGAGCAGAGGATGTATTGGCAAGAAATTCTCGCAGCCTGGGGGCAGAGAGGGTGCGGCGAATGAGGGGAAAGGTAGAGAGGGACGGGGCGATTAAGAGGGAGTGATCACTGGGCGAGTTATGCACGGTATCAACGCGAATTAACGCGAGCATTCAATCGGCAGAAACAACAGTGAGAGGGGAAGAACAGGTCGCGGTGGGTGAAGACGATGACTGACAAGTGGGGTTCAGCGGTCAGCGAGAGAGAGAGGGTGCACGTGGGGTTGGGAAATCAGTGACTGCACGGGTGAGTTGCTGAGTGAAAAACGCTTCGGGGGGAAAGAGGAGGTGGGCTGGGCTAGACTTAGTTGGGCCAGGTTGGGCTGGGCTGGTTCTTTCCTTTTTTTTATTCTGTTTCTTTTTCTTTTTCTATTTTGATTTTCTGTTTTCAAATTCAAACATTCATTTGAATTCAGATTTATTTTTCAAACCTTTTTCAAATGTTCAGTATGTTTCTATATTGTTTTAAATATGTATTTAAAGTCCATTTTAGAATAATTATTTTATTCATTTATGGTTTATTATTTAATTAATTTAGACAATTGTCTTTATTTAATTGAGATTTCAAATATGTTTTCAAACTTCCATTTGAAATCCAAATTTTTCCAAATCCTTTTAGAGGTTTTATTTATTTATTAGTGCTAATAATTCTCTTGAATCATTTAAAATATTTTAATATGATTTGATAATCATTTAAATTGGGCATTTGTCTTTATTCCAATATAATCATATATGGTTCTAAATCTATATAAATTTTATTCAAATGACTATTTTATTCCATTTAAGTTAATTAAATAACTTTTATTCTACTTGGGAAAATTCCAATTATTATTTTCTCAAGATTTAATTAATCATTTACCTAAGGGATTTTGTCTTTATTAAATATAATCTTAATATGGTTTAATCCCATATACTTCTATTTGAATATTCTTTATCCCTTTATTTTATTTGGATTTGAATTATCTTTGTTCCATTTGCTTATGGATTTAATTCAAGGTTTAAATTGTCTTCTAAATAATTTTATTGGAATTTATTATTTAGACAATTTATCTCTATTTAAATAAAATTGGATATTGTTCCCTCCTTATGATTTCATTTAAATAATCTTTTATTCCTTTTATTGTCCCATAATATTTCATTTCATTTGTTTGGCCAAGGTTTAATTTTGCTTTTAAATATCCTTTATTTATTTCTTTCTTTATTTATCTCATAAAATCCATATCTTTTGATTTATGGTTCCAAAATTGGTGATTCCAATTTGTATAATTTTACTTAATATTTGTTTATCCTTCTAAATCCTTTTAGGATTATTTTACTCACAATTTGGTATGGATTTTAGATAGGAGATTTATTAGCTTTGGCAATTATTTCCTTTTATCTTATTATATTCATAAGTTTTTATCTATTGCTCCAAATAAAGTGAAACCAATTTCTATGGTTTTATAATATTTTTGTTTATCACTTTTGATCATTTATAAATGTTTGTTGCTAAATTTTTATATGGATCAAATCCATAGTCTTAGAGTAATCTTGGAAATGATTTATTCCTTTAGGGTTTATGGTTTTGGTTTAACTTTTCCAAGTGTTTAAATTTCAAGATACATTCATTGATGAATGCATTTCACTTGGTTGAAATTTTGTTTGATTCCCCTTTTATTCAAAGTTTGTTCAAGATGGGTTTTGATGTTTCCATTTGGAATCAAAAAGTTTCTTTTCACCCTAAATTTCAACAATTATTTATTTTTTTCACATTTCTAGAAAATTTTGGGATGTGACAGAAAGGAAATGCTGAAAGAGAATCTCAAAAATATTTGTCAAAAAAGGAAAAGTCTGGAAATGTCTAGCTTAGGTATATAGATGATATACATGTTATGGTTGTATTCTTTGCTTGTTAATCAATGTGGTTCTTGGGTATTGGATACCGAATTGGTTGGTGTGAAATGTCATACAGGAAAACACAATTCATGAACTGCAATGGCTAAGTAACCAGTAAGAGAATATGTGATGATGTTCATGGAAAACAAACAAAGTGTTGTTGTGTTGCTCGTTAACATCAAAGCTTTCCTTCGAGATTTGTTTCAATAATTGTTGTTTTTTATCAGGTATTATAAGAACAAAAGGTTGTTCAAATAATTTTCGTAATCCATAAAGATGGATGATTTACAAATCTAGTTGGAGAAATCACGTCCATAAAACTAAATGCTAAAATGTCAAAAGACAAATGATTGAAAGATCGCTTAAGAAGTGATATCGCCATTTAAATTATATTGGAAAGATAACATGTAGAAACTCCATGTTGTGGAATTTTGGAGTCTTTTGATTTTGATCAAATGACACTTGTGAGACTTTCCTGGAGATAATTGAAACTTCATTCAATGGAAAAAATAAGAACGAATGACTAACTTATTGGAATTTGTACATATTGATGTATGTAGTCCATTATGTGTAGTTTTGAGCGATGGATTTCAACTTCATATGATTTCTCCAGAATTTTTTGAGTGAATACATGTTTATATTTGCTTAATAAGGAAGAAGTGTGAAATATATGAAAATGTTCAAAGACTTTCAAGATGAAGTGGAAAATTATTGTAACAAGAAAATAAAGAATTTTTGATTGGATCATAAAGGAAGATATTTGAGTTACAAGTTTAGCATAACACCTAAGATTTGAGGAATCATTCCATGGATTTGCATTTCCCGAAACACCATAAGAGTATGGAGTGTTCGATATATGTAATAAACCCTTGTTTGACATGGTGAGATCAAAAGTGTCAGTGATAAAACTGCCATTGTATTTTAAAGATTAAAGCTTTATTGACTACTGCTTTTATACTGAAAAGGGCACCATCGTGATCTATTTAAATGACACCATATAAGTTATGGTCTGGGATAAACCCAGGTTGTCCTTTCTTATATTTTGGTATGCTAGGCATAAGTAAATTTTTACAACCAAAGTCTGATAAGCATGTCTTTGTATGTTATTTCCAATAACCATTGGCTATTCCTCCATAACACCGAAGACAAAAGTGTTTGTCGCTTAGAATGTCGAGTTTCTTTAGACGGAATTTTTCTTGAAAAGTTAAGTGGGAGGAAAATAGAACTTTGATAAGGTTATTAAACCTTAGCCATATGTGCTGAGTTGTGCAACGCCAAAAAGTGTTCTGAGGCAGCAACAATGCTCATGGCTCACGTGCCTCATAGGTTGTGGTCACGGAGGTCTAAGTTCCTATTGAACCGAGTAGGTCGGGTAAACAATCAAATACTAAGATTTGAGAGTAAATCATTATTGTTTGACAATGATAAACCGAATATATGCAAAGAAGCGATGATGGGCCCTGACTCTGTTAAATTGCTTGAAGCCATAAAATCCTTGATAGTTCCATACACGAGAAATCAAGTTTTTGAACTTGGAAGACCCTCTGGAAAGGTGTAAAACCTATCAGTCGTATTTGGATCTATAAATAAACGAACATGGATGTTTAACATCTATGAAATAGTTGACATGTCGGGAAAGAGTCTACGACAATGTTCAAGGAGTTGACTATGACAAGATTTGATTTGTCATAGCGATATTTAGTCTGGACAGATTAATGTAGCAACCACTACATATAATTTTGGTATATGGTAGTTGAACAAACAAAAAAAATTCTTATAATATAATGGTTACCTAGGACGTGTACATGACACAATCCAAAGGATTTTGTTAATTCAAAGGATGCTAAAAGCCCATGCAAACTTCAATGGTTGAAGTAAGCATCACGGAGTTGGAATCTTCATCGTGATGAAACTATTAAAAGAGTTTAATTTCATCAGAGACGATGAAGATGCTTGCATTTGCAAGAAATTAAGTGTAAGCTCTATGATATATTTCTAATACATTATGTGAAAGACATATTGTTGATTGGAAATAATGTATCTTTTATTGACACGAGTTAAGAATTTAATTTTGATGAAAGACTTAGGCAAAACCCGAATATTAGGTATCAATGTCTATATGGATAGATTGAGACGCTAATATGTTTGTGCCAAATGTACATAGATGAAATATTGAATGATTTCAATATGGAAATGGCAAGAAAAGTACTTGTCGCACAGGAAGGATTGCATCAAGATTCAAGTGTATTGACACTTGGTAAGTGAAACGAGATTCAAGTGTTTTGACACTTGATGGGTGAAATCACAAGAATATTTTGATCAATCATAATGTGATATTTACACATACAGATATGTCCTATGCTCTAAATATTATGAGCATATACCAGAATGACTCATAAGATGATCGTTGGATGATAGTAGGGATATTCTTATGATCTTCGGAAGAACTAAGAATATGTTATTTATGTAGAGGTGACAAATAGATAGATAGTTCATTGTAAAGTGTTACATTGATACTAGTTTTGTCACAAGATACAAATTAAGTTTATCTTAATTTAAAATATGGGTGGAACGATGTAATGGAAAGGAAGTTCCATAATGGTTTTGGATGAGTTCCAAAGTTAAGACATTGTGACAGATACTACAACAAAAGGCTAAGTATATGACTGCTATTGTAGCAGCAAAAGAGGGCATTTGTGTCAAGTAGTTTATTATCAAACTAGGTGTGGTTCACATGGGCTAGTAATATGAAGATATATTGTACGACAATTGTATCGACATGATTTAACCCCATGGAACTAAAGGTCTTACCAAAGGACCAAATTTATACAATGCCATCTCATTGGAGAATGAGTGATGCATAGAGATGCAAATACATGCAAATACACACGGGCCTGGAAGTGCCAGATCCGAAGATAATGTTTACCACTAGAAACCATGTATATACAACACGAGAAATCCATAGGTGTTGAATGCACAAATTTTTTCAAACTAGATTATTGATTCTAGTGCAAGTGGGAGACTGTTGGACATATGCCCAAGAGGCAATAATGAAGTGGTTATTATTATATCTTTGTGTTTATGATAAATATTTACATCCCATGTTATAATTGTATTAACCGGAAACATTAATACTTGTTTGTTTTGTAAACATAGAAGAGTCCCTAGTAAGCCTCTTGTTAATCTAGTTTGTTGATTAATAGATTATCATGGTTTCATGATCATGGACATTGGATGTTATTAATAACAAGGTCATATCATTAGGAGAATGATGTGATGGACACACACCCAAAGTAAGCATAGCATAAAATCAAGTCATTAAGTTAGTTTTGCTACAAGCTTTCAGATACATAGTAACCTAATCCTTCGACCATGAGATCATGTTAATCACCGTCACCGTATGAGTACTTTGATGACATCAAATGCCACTTCCGTAACTGGGTGGTTATAAAGGTGGCATTGGGTATTTTGAAAGTATGTGTTGAAGCGCATGGATCAAGAGTGGGATATGTCCATCCATATGACGGATAGATATACTCTGGGCCCTCTCGGTGGAGTGCCATCCAATTGGCTTGAAAGCATGTGACTAGGTCACAAGGGATGTCACATCACAGTATGAGTAAAGAGTACTTATCGGTAACGAGGTTGAACTAGGTATGGAGATACCGACGATCGAACCTCGGATAAGTAAAGTATCACGGGACAAAGGGAATCGGTTTTGTATGTTAATGGTTCATTCAATCATGAATCATCATTGGATATGTGGGAGCCATTATGGATCTCCAGGTCCCGCTATTGGGTATTGATCAGAGAGGTGTCTCGATTATGTCTACATAGTTCGCGAACCTTAGGGTGACACACTTAAGGTTCGATGTTGTTTAAGTAGATATGGAATATGAGTTAGAGATTGAATGTTGTTCGGAATCTCGGATTGGATCCAGGACATCACGAGGAGATCCAAAATGGTCCGAAGAATAAGATTCATATAAGGAAAGTCATTTTCCGGGGTTCGGAAATGTTTTCGGTATTTTGACCGAAAGCTTCTAGAATGTTCTAGAGGGACCACAAGTGGACCCACCACCCCGGGAGGGGCCACTTGTGCTGAGGCATGCCGCGGGGGAACCCTAGGTCCATACGCACCAAAGCCCAAGGGGAAAATACGGCCACCAAAGGAATTGGGGCAAACCCTAGTTTGTCAAACCCTAGTTTGGAAAGGGTGAGACTTGGTGGGAAAGTTCCCACCTCCTCTGCCCTGGACGAGTTGGGGATGGAGTGGGTCAAGGGCTGGGAACCCTTGGCCGCACCCCCTCTATATAAAGAGGGGTAGGGGCGCACCCCCTTGTCCATTGCCCCTTCCTCCCAAACCCTAGCCGCCACCCTCCTCCTCCTTTTTCCTACTACGGCTTAGGCGAAGCCCTGTAGATAATTCTCCTCCACCACCATCACCACGTCATCATGCTGCTGTGATTCCAAGGGGATCTACTACCTCTGCTGCCCGCTGGAACAGGGAGAGGATCGTCTTCATCGACTCCGTACGTGTGACCGAGTGTGGAAGACTATCGGAACGCGGCGCCAGAAGGATCATCATTGCGATCTTGATATTAGCAAGTGATCGACTACATCAACCACGAGATCCGGTCTTGTTAAATGCTTTGGATCTACGAGGGTTAGTTCTCTTCAATCTCGTTGCACCAATCTTGTAGATTAGATTTTGGCTTTGCCATAGATTGGATCTTCGTTTTATGTGTTCTTGCGATAGATTTTTTTTGTTTTCCACGCAACAAACCCTACACTGGTACCATCTAGAAATTCCCCCCAAACCTACATGTATGAGATCCCGCGGCGCTCCTAAAAGGTGGCAATTGTAAGGGAATCTCCAGCGAGTCGACGCAAAGTGGCAACCAAAACCGTCCTTTTTGTTCTGGATGGGTCGGGCCACAAACATAATTTGGGTCATGGTCTGGCCTGTCTGGCCTGTGCGCCCAGCAGAAAGACCCATTCCATCTGCGCTGGCCTTTCCCGCCATCGGTCCTGGTGACGTGGCTCAGTTGTAGAGCTTCGTTGGGAGACCCCAAGAGCAAGGTGTGATGATCACAGTGGCAAGTCTTCCCTCAGTTATGAAACCAAGGTTATCGAACCAGTAGGGGCAAGGAAACAACTCCAAGGTGTTGCTAGCAACTTGTAATCCTTCACAAAAAAACTCAAGACGTTGCCCCAACTTACAGTGAGGTTGTCAATCTCACTAGTTTGCTGAAAACAAAGGATTAAACGTATAGTGTGGAAGTTAATGGTTGCTTGTAGAAAGTAAATGGTAAAAGTAGATGATGTAACAATGGTAAAGATTGGACCGGGGTCCATAGTTCACTAGAGGTGTTCTCCTTAAGATAAATAACATGCTGGGTGAACAAATTACAGCGGGGCAATTGACAGACTAAGAAAGGCATAACAATGAAAATACTAGACATCATGATTCCTATGAGATTTGATTGGGCATTAGAACAATATAAATAGACCATAATCCAACTGCATCTATGACTAATAATCCACCTTCAGGTTATCATCCGAACCCCTTCCAGTATTAAGTTGCAAGCAACGGATAATTGCATTAAGCAATGTGTGTAAAGTAAACAATACAATTGTTCCATGAACAAAAGATTGTTTTTTTCACCCTAGTAGCAACAGCACATCTACAACCTTAGAGATTCCTATCACTTCCCTAGATTTAATAGAGGCATAAACCCACTATCGAGCATAAATACTCCCTCTTGGAGTCACTAGCATCTACTTGGCCAAGATAGCTACTAGCAATGGAGAGCATGCAAGATCAAAAACAACATAGACATGATAGAATCAATAATCAATAAGACATGATAGAATCAATAATCAATCTGAAATAGTGTCTCAATATCCATTGGATCCACGCAAACTCAACATGTATGATTACAAATAGATGATCTTGATCATGAACGGAGCTCACAAGATCTAAACATGATAGCACAAAGGAGGAGAAACAACCATCTAGCTACTGTATGGACCCATAGTCCAAGGGTGAACTACCCACGCAACATATCGGAGGCTGGCATGGTGATGAAGAAGGCCTCCGGGATGATATCTCCCCTCCGGCAGGGTGCCGGGAAGAGCTTCAAATCCCCCTGATCTAGGGACGATGGTGGCGGTGGCTACAGAATGTTTCGTGGAGATTTGATCGGGTGGTTAGTGTTTCTGCATCGGGGGGCTTTTATAGGTGAAGAGGTGAGGCAGGAGGGAGGCCAGGGGCGCACACCATAGGGCGGTGCACCCTAGGGTGGGCCCGCACGGCCCTTGGGTGTGTCCACCCTGTGGCCCCCCTTCGGTCTCTATGTTCGTTCCGGTAAAATATTGACTTTGGGTTTTTTCCCATCCAATTCCGATAATATTTCCTTACTAGCTTTTCTGAAACCAAAAACAACAGAAAACATGCAACTGGCACTGTGGCATCTTATTTATAGGTTAGTTCCAGAAAATGTATAAAAATACCTAAAAGTGTAGACAAAGCATAGCAAAGTTGATACTAAACAAGCATGGAACATCAAAAATTATAGATATGTTTACGACGTATCAAAAATCCCCAAGATTAACTCCTTCTCGTCCTCGAGTAGGTAAGTGATAAAAAGAATAATTTTTGAGGTGACATGCACCATCATAATCTTGATCAAACCATTTGTAAAGTATTGAAAGTTGGTATCAAAGTACTCTAAACATGAGCATGAAATAAGTTCTAACAATAATACATGGTAACTATGTTGCAACATGAAAAATATACAAACAAAGATCATGAATAACAATGCGTTGAAATACGTTTGTTTTTTTCACGTATAGAAAGCATAGCATAATGGTATTCAGATTGTCCCTCATGGAGTAGCAAAACGTAAATGCATAGGACATCTTCAAAGTTCATTAGGGTGACTAGATACAAATAGTTCAAGAACAAGCAATATCAACATTATGAATCAATCAATAAGTTTTGGGACAATGCACATAAAACTAAGAATGACAACTATGCTCTCTTAATTGGTGCATAAAGATAGAAGGTGGAGACTCAATATAAAAGTAGGAAGAAAGGCCCTTCACAGGGAAGCAGGGATTTCAAGTTTCATAAAGATCTTCCAAAAACTATGGTACTTATTAGCTTTCAGCTCTCATTGCCCCTATCATAAGCATCCTAAGGTGATTAAGGTTAAAGTGAACAAATTATGGAGCATATGCTTGGCAAATCATAAGTTGGAAATCTCATGTCCCTTGAGTATGAGGGTTGTTCCTCATGCTACTCAACTTTAGTTACCGGTAAGTTCTTGTCATTGTAAGTATATGTGTATCATAGAGAACCACCAAGGGGGTACCCCTTGCCCCATGACACAGGAGCTATCCCATATCAAAATGACAAGGCAGCAGACAGTGAGCATCTTAGCGGTCCTTTATTTACCATGAGAATGGTGCATTTTTTCTTTTCTCTCTTTTTTTCTATATTTTTTTCTGAGGATGCTTCATGGATTGCTCGCTATGGTGATGTTGCAAGTTTCCACAATGATTAGGCATGGCTTGGGCTAGCCGATCAGGCGGTTCTCTAACACATATACATAACTCCATGGACTTACAAGGTCCCTTTTTTATTTCACACCGTCGACATCCGTAAACAAAAGTTCATGATATCAACTGGGTAATATGTACAGGTGTTGAAAGCATTCCCCATGACAGCATGTGAAAGAACATGTTGGGCCCCCAATGGGGGAGAAGTTTTAGAGGGTTTAAGGGAAGTTGGTTGATGCATTAAGTTTGCTCTTAAGCATTTGCCTCTCATGCTCTTGCATCTTTGTTGCTGCTTAGCATGTGGTATATATAGAGGAAACTCCACCAATGATAATGATTGGCAATATATGCAATGAAATTCAAGTTCATCACACATGCATAGATTGTGGGGGAGTTTTCTCTATATATGGTGGTGGTACCAATATCACATACTATTGTAGTTTTTGATATTGGTATTACCATTGTATTCATTAATATTCCTTATATAAACCCTCTTAAAGGGATTGTCATCAATTACCAAAATGGGGGAGATTGAAAGAACATGTTGGGCCCCCATGTGTGGTTTTGGTAATTAATGACAATCTTTATGGACTAATGTGTGTATTAAGTTATACTTGTAGGATTTGTCCATTGGCATCGCTTGGAGCATGTGTTGGCTTCATGGTCGATGAAATGCAAAGAAGATTTGTCGTTCAAGCTCAATATGCAAGGTCGATGATGAGGAATTAAGAAAGGCGTTCCATCTTGAGAAGGGCAAGACCGTCTATATCAACCTCAAGTGTAATGCTCAAGGCAAAGGTATAATCTTGATAGGTTTTCCCTTTTGCCGGTCTCTTGTTGTGTGTAGGAGACCAGGTTTAGGATAAATAACCGTACTATTAAGAGGGGCTCTCGTATGAGTAATTCGGTCACATCGTTCGGAGAGAGCTCAAACCTTTGCATACTTGCATCATCGTATTTGGTTGTTATTTGGTCTTATCCATGTGAGGATATAGAGCTTGTGGTAATCTCCATAACAAGCTCTTGTTCATCAAAATCGGATCTCCCATATGTATCTTGTTGCGATTTTGATTTATGCGGTTTTTCGGTTTCTCACCAAGTAAGGTATCTCACATTATATTAATTGATACACTCCCACTTGGTGATAATCAATATTTCCACATTTTATTGGGAAGCCCTTGTTGTTCTCTATCTAACGCAATTGGAATCGGGTCAATCAGAGTCTCCAATGAAAAGTTATGACCGTTTGTATATTTGCTTTGTTTAAATTGAAAAACAAAAAGGAAAATATCTTGCCTGGGCCGTACTACACTACCGCCCGAACAGCCGCTGCGTTCGCGGCGCACCAGCAAGCAAAACTATGGCCCAGTACCATTTTTTGGTACTACCGGCCGGCCTAGTTTATTTGCCCAGAAATCCCCAGCCCGGTCGCTGCTGCGCGCCAGCCCTGCCTCGCTAGCTCCCGCTCGCATGCTGGGCCCCGCCCACCACGTTGACTCGCGTGCGCGCGATCCTGCCACTGCGCCACAAGCCCCACGCGATTGTCCCGCGCTGTTGCGCGTCTTGCTTCGCCTGGCCCCACCCTGCTTTCTTTGCCGCTGCTTTCTTCTTTGCTGCTGCTCCCCGCCCACCTTTCTTTGCGCTAGGCTGCTGCGTTATTGCTTCTGCCGCTTATTTGTTGGCTGCTGCTCTGCCTCGCACTCTAGGCCCCGCTGCTGCCGCTCGCATGCTGCCTCGCTCCTGCTCCGCTCATTGTGTCCCGCCAGATCTGCTGCCGCTGCTGTTCTCTTTCCTGGAGCGTGCGGTACTACCGGTTAAATCCGGTAGTACCGGACCGTTCTGAAAAAAAAACGCCCCAACGGCTAGAATGTGCCCGTTTCTTTAAATAGCTTTTCCCCTTTGTCTTTTAGGGTTGCTTCTTGCTCCTCCTTTTGTCTAAGCTTTGCCCCCATTTGCCTTACTTTTTGAGCTTGATTTATACTCACCCCTCCATTGATTCTTGCATATATTTGAGGGGTAGTTGGAGGAGATCTAGATCTACGTTTATACCAAACCAAAACATCTCTTTGTGAGTGTATCTTTGGGGATCTAGATTTTGGGAGATTTTGTGTCTCTCTTTGATTCCTCCTCTCTTGTTCCCCCAATAGCTTTAGTAGCTTTGTTGGAACTTGAGAGTGAGGGATTTGAGCATCTTTGTGGTGTTCTTGCCATTTGCATTTGGTGCATCGGTTTGAGTTCTCGTCGGACGATTTGGTTAAGTTGCTCATTGGAGCTTGTCCCTCTTGGGTTCTTGGAACCCTAGACGGTTTTGTGGCCTTGGTGGCATTTGTTGAGGCCTTTTGTGGCGTTTGTTGGGAGCCTCCAATTAAGTTGTGGAGAAGTGCCCCAACCTTGTGAGAGGTTCTGGTTGCCACCGACAAGTGCACCGATAGTGGAAGCATGGATCGATCCCGTTGGGGTGAGATTCACCGGAGAATAAGGGAGGCCTTTTGTGGCGTTGGTGGTTTGATACCACTCCCTCTCCAAACGAGACGTACTCCATGTTGGGAGGAACTCGGTAAAATTTTGGTGTCCCCGCGTGCCTCGGTTATCTCTATACCCGATCTCTTTACTTATGCACTTTACATTGTGATAGCCTCCGTGCTTGAAGTAATATATATCTTGCTATCACTTTGTTGCTTGTATTGCTTAGCATAAGTTGTTGGTGCACATAGATGAACCTTAGTTGTTCTAGGTTGTGCTTAACAAAGTAAACACTAGTTTTATTCCGCCTTTGTTGAGCCACTCTAGGAAAAGTTTTAATCGCCTATTCACCCCCCCCCCCCTCTAGGCGACATCCGTATCCTTTCAGCATGGTTCTGCTAATTCCAAACTTATAAGTGCAAGCATATACAACATAGATGACACAACGGTTAAGGTTAATTGGGTTAAGAAAAATAAAGTGTGCCATCAAGTTTGTGAGAGATTTAATCACTAATTTTCACATAACAAAGTAACTTTTTAATTGGAAGGTAGATAAAACAAGAATTTACCTGGAATGGTGTAACACACCATGCATAGGAATTTATAGTGGACTCTTTGGAATAACTTGGTTTGTTGGGAGTTGGATGCATGAGTAGAGCTTACTCAATACAAATGGAGGCTAGCAAAAGACTGGGAGCGACCAACTAAGAGAGCAATAATGGCCATAATCATGAAGAGCGACAAAACATTATTAATCAAAGCATAAAGTGGTATCACAAGTCAAAAACTAAATGATCATAGAGGCTAAGGTGACTGTTTCATAGTCATAACATGGGGTGAGCATGTACCAAGTAAACCCAAACAAAGCATCAAAGAGAATACCACAATATTATGCTTTTGTATGCTAAAACAACGCATGATTCTTTCAAGGCACATTAAGCAATATCTATTGTTTGGAACAAGTCATGCTACAGCAATAATCACTAACCATAAGGTCAAAACAACATCTAGCATGACATATTAAAGTCTAAGCCACAATCAAAACAAGCTCCCTTTTGTACCACTATAAGCATGAAACTTTCTACTCTTTTCCAACACCAATCAACTTATTTGAAACATCACATCGAAAGCAGGGGGGTCCAACTAATTTATTCAAGAAACTAAGCAAAAGAAAACCAAAAACAAAAACTAAGACGCTCCAAGAACAACACAACAGTGCATGAAACAAAAAAAACGAAGTGTCTAGAAAGAGACCTGAGATTTTTATTGATGAAGAAGGGGATGCCTTGGGCATCCCCAAGCTTTGACGCTTGTACCTCTTGAATATTTCTTTGGGTGAAACGGGTTGGCATCCCCAAGCCCGAGCTTTTGTCCATTCTTCATCTCATTACATCATTCTTCCCCTTCACTTGGAAATTTCCTTCGTACAGAACTTCACACAATCTTCATTAGCAACATTAGTGCATTCAAAGTAATAAACCTTTGGGTTTAGTTTCAACACAAAAAAACTTCCATTAAGAACACAAGCTACTGAAGCAATTCCTTTAAAAATCTCAATTTACCAAAAAGAACTCAAAAAGAAATCGATAAGAGGCAAATGCAAATAATGGCATAAATCTGTCAAAACAGACCAGTAGGTAAAAATAGATTTTTTCGAAGACCTCATGTTGCTCAAATCAAAAAGTAACAACCTGGGGCATTTACTTAGAAAATTATAGCTCAATTTGACTTATAAAGATTTTTCATGAATTTTTACAGTGAAGCACAAAAATCTGTTTCGGGAGAGCAACTTCCCCAACCTTACTTCTCTCTCATTAGAGGTTATTCTTGGCACAAAAATCAAATAAAAAGGATAAGGAGAGGTTATTACAGAAGTAATAACTTTTAGGACTCAATAAAACTATTGGGTTATCTCCTAAAAAGTACTTTTCTTTAACGCCTTTAAGTTAGGCACAAGAAGCAAGAATCAAGTATTTTCAAATGAAGAAGCAATAAGATCAATACTCGAAATTTCTTCAACTAGGAAAGGTATCTCATCCAAATGTGTTCTAGAGGATCCTCTCTCAACTCCCTTGGGTTCACTACTTTCATCAAATGGGTTTTCAGGAACAATCTAGTCAAAATTCTTTTCTAAGGCTTCATGCATTCCTACAAGTTTAAAAGGTGTGGATATTTTAATTTCCTCTCCATTGGGGCTTGGTTATATCCAACTTTTCTAATGTACCCAGAACATCTACACATGATCCTAGCATATTAAAACAATTAAAGACCTTTTTAGCTTCTTTGCCAACATCATTGAACTCCTTTAGCAAAGTTTCCAGAATAAAATATCTTTTTTCAGTGTCCTCAATATCTTTAAGTTTAATAAACATCACTTGCATCATGGGGTTAAGGTTAACAAACCTAGCCTCCAACATGTGAACTAAAGAAGCTGCAGCAATTTCATAATTAGGAGCAAGTTCTGCTAAGGATCTATCCTCAATATCCTCATGTTTGCTAATATGATTAAAGAATTCTTCAATATTTTCTTTCCCAATTATAGAGCCACTACATATTGAAAGGTCTTTCAGGGTGAACTTAGGGATCAACATGGTGAGCTGGAGCAAGGTGACAACTATAGGAAGAACTAATTTTTTGTGTTTTTGATAAGAAAAATCAAACCAAATGAAACTAATTTTTTTTTGTAATATTTGATAAAAAGAAGCAAGAAAAACAAAGCAAAAGAAAGTAAGAAAAATAAAAACAAAGTAAAGAGAGTGGTTGTGAAAGACTCCCCTTGTGAAGATGTCCTTAACTCCCTGGCAACAGCGCTAGAAAATCTTGACGTGGCTCAGTTGTAGAGCTTCGTTGGGAGACCCCAAGAGAAAGGTGTGATGAGCACAGTGGCAAGTCTTCCCTCAGTTATGAAACCAAGGTTATCGAACCAGTAGGAGCAAGGAAACAACTCCAAGGTGTTGCTAGCAACTTGGAATCCTGCACAACACAAACTCAAGACTTTGCCCAACTTACAGTGAGGTTGTCAATCTCACTGGTTTGCTGAAAACAAAGGATTAAATGTATAGTGTGGAAGGTAATGGTTGCTTGTAGAAAGTAAACGGTAACAGTACATGATGTAACAATGGTAAAGATTGGACCGGGGTCCACAGTTCACTAGAGGTGTTCTCCTTAAGATTAATAACATGCTGGGTGAACAAATTACAGCGGGGCAATTGACAGACTGAGCAAGGCATAACAATGCAAAAACTAGACATCATGATTCCTATGAGATTTGATTGGGCATTACAACAATATACATAGACTGTAATGCAACTTCATCTATGACTAATAATCCACCTTCAGGTTATCATCTGAACCCCTTCTAGTATTAAGTTGCAAGCAACGAATAATTGCATTAAGCAATGTGTGTAAAGTAAACAATACAATTGTTCCATGAACAAAAGATTGTTGTTTTCTCCCTAGTAGCAAATCTACAACCTTAGAGATTCCTGTCACTTCCCCATATTTAATAGAGGCATTAACCCACTATCGAGCATAAATACTCCCTCTTGGAGTCACTAGCATCTACTTAGCCAACATAGCTATTAACAACGGAGAGCATGCAAGATCCCAAACAACACAGACATGATAGGATCAATAATCAATAAGACATGATTGAATCAATAATTAATCTTACATAGTATCTCAATATCCATCGGATCCCCGCAAACACAACATGTATGATTACAAATAGATGATCTTGATCATGAACGGAGCTCACAAGATCTAAATATGATAGCACAAAGGAGGAGAAACAACCATCTAGATACTGTATGGACCCATAGTCCAAGGGTGAACTACTCATGCATCATACCAGAGACTGGCATGGTGATGAAGAAGGCCTTCGGGATGATCTCTCCCCTCCAGCAGGGTGCTGGGAAGAGCTTCAGATCCTCCCGATCTAGCGATGATGGTGGCGGTGGCTACAGACTGTTTCGTGGAGATCAGATCGGGTGTTTAGGGTTTCTACATCGGGGGGATTTTATAGGCGAAGTTGCAAGGCAGGAGGGCGGCGAGGGGGCGCACATCGTAGGGCTGCGTGACCTAGGGTGGGCCCATGCGGCCCTAGGGTGTGGCCACCCTGTGCCCCCCTGTGGCTTCCCTTTGGTCTTTGTGTTCGTTCCGATAAAATATTGACTTTGGCTTTTGTCCCGTCCAATTCTGAGAATATTTCCTTACTAGCTTTTCTGAAACCAAAAACAACAGAAAACAGGCAATTGGCACTGTGGCATCTTGTTAATAGGTTAGTTCCGGAAAATGTATAAAAATAGCTCAAAGTGTAAACAAAGCATGGCAAAGTTGATACTAGACAAGCATAGAACATCAAAAATTATAGATACGTTTACGACGTATCACCTTGTGACTTCCCGCATTTTTTGGTGATCTCCCGTTGCTTCTAGTGAGTTTTCACCACTGACTATTATGGCTGATGCGATGTACAGGTTGCACAACACAACACCCACCATGCCTGGCCGGCATATTGCTACCGCCCGCACACGCAACCCTGGCATAGGAGTTCCTCGAATACTCATCGTGCCCATGCCACTTCCAAGGGGGAGGAGTTGGACGACCTCTCCAACTTCTACCAGCCGAAGGACGCGCCAATCGAACAACATGGGAGCTCTCGGAGGCTCGAGGCTTGTCCGTCCTAGAGGCGTACGACGGTCAACCGCATGACTAGCCAACCCTTTAGTTGGGATGTCCTTAACGACGTCATGTTGCCGCAGCACCTCCGACGACAAGAACTAGAGTTTGTGTACACAGTGATACTCGAGGCTATGCGCGCCCGCCCGACATCGAGCCGTTGTGCGTCTGCCTCGACCTAGCAAAGGAGGAGCTAGACACACATAGTGCGATCTACCTCTCTCTGTTAGAGGAGTAGGGTCTCGTTGATCCGCCGCGCCCGGGCGACGTCGAAGCGTTCCCGCGGTGCCACGGCCTATGAGGATTGTTGACGCCATCGCTGCACCATACATGTAGTTTAGCTAGTTGTTTCCGTTCAAACTTTTGCAAAATTGTCTAAATTTGAACGTAATTTTTTATCTAGTTGTTTCATGGTGAACTGCACATTGCATATATGTTGGATGGCCGCTAATGCGGCACCAGTGGGATGGGGATGCCGTCGGAGCGCCCACCTGATGGGGCAGAAGGTTTCTGGAGGTGTCGGATAGTGCACGTCATACATGGCGCGTACCTCCCAAACGTGGAACCAGCGGAGGCTAGTGTACATGAGCTTCAGCTAAATGAGGAAGATGCCCATCGCCAATGCTGGAATGACCAACATATAGCCAACATGAGGGCAGGAAAGAACTGGAAGTGGCAGGAAAATAGTGGGAAAGGCGCGACAATTCTCTCGACAAGAAGCAACGCAGGCGGCAAAGTGGTGTTGCAGGCGGTCGAGGTTTTTGTGTCGCATACATACTAGTCCAGTGCCCCATGCCCGTACATGCACTAGGTCTGACCGTGTCTAGGCAGACGCATCGGCCACCCAAATTTGGTGCGCCGATGGGTCGCGCCGGACGGGTCGGTCCGGATGGGGCGCGCCCAACGCTCAGATACGGTCAGACCGGTTTGGATGCGGCATGACCATTTGGGTCGTGCTGCTGGAGATTCCCTAACACCCTAGCCTCTCCGGACCAGTAGTTGCTACCTTCACAGGTTTCTAGGATCTCTAAGCTGACATCACAGACCAACACTAGTCTTTTTTTGTGCACTTTGTCCTCACTCATGTGCACCCAGGAATAACTTCTTGGTCGGTCATCCATCCTTAAATTTCTCTAGAAAAGCATGCTTAACCTCAGAGTTCTTTTCAAATGAGCTACTGGAAAATAAGTTGCAACTTGTTGGTATGGGTATCCTATCAATCCTATTAAGTCATAGGCCAAGATCTCACATACACTCATCCTTAGAAAATTGATGCCCTCATTGATCAACCACAAGCCAAGAACATCCCCACTTGGCACACGTTTGTGCATCTAGTGGCGGCACATGTGCCATGCCTTGTCCAGTCTGTGCCACACATGTCATGCTCCACATGTCCGCGCCACTGGCCCACACACGCCCATGTAACAGCGAGGATCGTCTCTGATACCAGTTTGTAACACCTCCGCATGTCCATGTAGGGTTTCGTAGCATGGAAAACAAAAAATTTCTACCGCATACAAACAAACAAGCCAAGATCTATCTACTATATTGTAGCAACGAGTCCATGGAATAACTCACCCTCGAAGATTCCAAAGTGTTTAACAAGAGCGGATTCTCGTGGGTGATGTAGTCGTACTCTTCCCGCTCTCAAGATCGTGTAGACGATCCTTCCCAAGTGCGTTATTCAGCATTCGGTCACACGCGTCACGTTAGATTGACGAAGACCTTCCTCTCCTTGTTCCAAAGCAGCGGAGGTTGTAGCACTCTCCTCGTGATTCCGGCAGCACAACGGCGTGGTACCGGAAGTAGAGGGGAGAACTCGCAGGGCTTCGCCTTAAGCCGGAGCGAGTATGGTGGAGTATGAGAGAGTCCTCGGTGTTCTAGGGTTTAGACACACCAAGGAGGGGTCAAGCCGGCGGCTAGGGATTAGCTAGACGGCGGCTAGGGTTTGCCCTAGGGCCGGCGGCGGCTATGGAGGCGGCGGCGACTTGGGGCTAGGGTTTGGAGGAGAGGATCTTGTGTGTCTCTAGGAGGGAGCCCTGCCCCTCCTTATATAGGTGGAGGGGCTGGCCGGCCAAGGGGAGGGACAGGAGTCCCTCCCCAACTTGGCTTGGAGGGTGTGCCGCCGGTTGGAGGAGGGAACTCCTCCCCAACTCGGTTTCCCACTCCTCCTCTTTTCCTCTTTCCAAATTTAGCCGTTTGACTTTTCAAACTAGCTATTTGACTTTTCAAACTAGGATTTAAATTAATCCTTTATTTGGTTCAGCGATGACACTTAGTACATGATGCAATCATACCAACTTGATACAACACATTCATGTACCCTTCCTCCGAGTGCGGACATTCCGAACCTTCTAGAACATTCCGATGAAAACACCTAACCATTCCCCAACTCAAACAGGACTTTCCTTATATGAATCTTATTCTCCGGACCATTCCGGATCTCCTCGTGATATCCCGAATCCCATTCGAGACTCCGAACAACATTCGGTCTCTTTCTCATCATTCCATAACTACTCAAACAACGTCGAATCCTTAAGTGTGTCTCCCTACGGTTCGTGAATTATGCGGAAATGATCGAGACACTTCTCCGAATCAATAACCAATAGAGGAATCTGGAAATTCATATGGCTCCTACATATTTCAACGATTACTTTGCGATCGAATGAACCACTTACATACGATATCAATTTCCCTTTGTCTCACGATAGTTTACTTATCCGAGGTTATGATCGTCGGTATCTCTGCATACCTAGTTCAACCTCGTTACCGATAAGTACTCTTTTCTCGTTCCCGTGATATGTGATCCCTTGTGAGCCAGTCACATGCTTGCAAGCTATTTGGATGACATTTCACCGAGAGGGCCCAGAGTATATCTATCCGTCATATGGATGGACAAATCCCACCCTTGATCCATGTGTTTCAACCAATACTTTCCGAACACTCAATGCCACCTTTATAGCCACCCAGTTACGGTGTGGTGTTTGATGTCATCAAAGCATCCATCTAGTAAAGGTGATATGCATGATCTCATGGTCGAAGGAATTAGATTACTATGTATCAGAAAGCATATAGCAATTGAACTATTAAAATGACTTGATCTTTATGCTACGCTTATCTATAGGAGTATGTCCATCATATCATTCTCCTAACAATATGATCTTGTTGTTAATAACATCTCAATGTTCATGATAGGGAAACCACAATCATCTATTAACCAACAAGCTAGTATTATATAGAGGCTTTACTAGGGACTTCAAATTAAGTTTACAAATCACACAAGTATTAATGTTTCCTTGTTAATACTATTATAGCATGAATGTAAACATTTATCATAAACACAAAGATATAATAATAACTATATTTATTATTGCCTCTAGGGCATATCTCCAACAGTCTCCCACTTGCACTAGAGTCATCTAATCTAGATTACATGGTAATATACCGAACACCCATGGCAGTTTGGTGTTGGTCATGTTTTGCCCTCGGGAGAGGTTTAGTCAACGAATCCGCCACATTCAGATCTGTGTGTACTTTGCAAATCTTTATATCCCCATCTTGGATATGTTCTCGAATAGCATGGAAACGTAGCTTGATGTGCTTCAGCTTCTTGTGTGACCTTGGTTCTTGCGCATTGGCTATGGCGCCCATGTTATCACAGTAGATAGACATTGGGTCCAGCGCACTAGGAACCACACCCAGCTCTGTAATGAACTCTTTCATCCATATCGCTTATTGTGATGCCTCCGAAGCAGCCATGTATTCCGATTCAGTTGAAGATCTCGCCACAACGCTTTGCTTTGCACTCCTCCAGCTAACTGTTGCACCATTCAAAATAAATACGTATCCAGATTGTGATTTAGAATCATCCGGATCGGTGTTCCAACTAGCATCGGTGTAACCATTAACAACGAGCTGTTCATCACCTCCATAAGAAAGAACCATATCCTTAGTTCTTCTCAAGTACTTAAGGATGTTTTTGACCTGCTGTCCAATGATCCACTCCTGGATCACTTTGATATCTTCTAGTTAAACTAACAGCATATGCAATGTTGGGTCTAGTACATAGCATGGCATACAGTAGAGATCCTATGGCTGAGGCATAGGGAGTCTTACTCATCCTTTCTCTATCTTCTTCCGATGTCGGACTTTGAGTTTTACTCAAGGTCGTAATGGGCAACATGGGCAAGAACACTTTCTTGCTATCTTCCATTCCAAACCTCTTTAGAACTTTGTCCAAATATGTACTTTGTGACAATGATATTTGGCGTTTCGATCTATCTCTATAAATCTTTATGCCTAATATGTAAGCTGCTTCGCCAAGATCCTTCATTGAAAAACTATTATTCAAATATTCTTTGACACTATTAAGAAGGTCTACATCATTCCCAATCAACAATATGTCATCTACATATAGTATTAAGAATGCCACAGAGCTCCCACTCACTTTCTTGTAAATACAAGCTTCTCCATAAGTTTGTATAAAACCAAAACTTTTGATCACCTTATCAAAATGTTGATTCCAACTTCGGGATGCTTGCTTCAATCCATATATGGACCGTTGAAGTTTGCATACCTTGTTAGCATCTTTAGGATCAACAAAACCTTTGGGTTGCATCATATACAACTCTTCATCAATGTCTCCATTGAGGAATGCTGTTTTGACATCCATCTGCCATATCTCATAATCGTAATATGCAGCGATTGCTAACATAATCCTCACAGACTTTAGCTTCACATCGTGAGAAAGTCTCATCGTAGTCAACTCCTTGAATTTGTCGAAACCCTTTTGCGACAAGTCGAGCTTTATAGACAGTAACATTACCATCAGCATCTGTTTTCTTCTTCAAGATCCATTTGTTCTCGACAGCCTTCCGGCCATCCGGTAAGTCCACCAAAGTCCATACTTGGTTTTCGTACATGGATCCAATCTCGGATTTCATGGCTTCTTGCCATTTATTGGAATCTGGGCTCATCATCGCTTCCTCATATGTCTCAGAGTCATCGGTGTTGTCCACCAACATGACACTCATAACGGGATCATACCAATCTGGAGTGGTACGAGTTCTTGTTGACCTGCGAGGTTCTGTAGCAACTTCAACCGAAGTTTCATGATCATTATCATTAGCTTCCTCTCTTATTGGTGCAGGCACCACAGGAACTTCTTCTAGCGCTGCGCTACTCGCAATTTCGAGAGAAGGTTCGACAACCTCGTCGAGTTCTACTTTCCTTCCAGTCACTTCTTTCGAGAGAAATTCCTTCTCTAGAAAGGATCCATTCTTGGCAACTAAGATTTTGCCTTCGGATCTATGATAGAAGGTATACCCAATAGTTTCCTTCGGGTATCCTATGAAGACGCATTTTTCCGCTTTGGGTTCAAGCTTGTCCGGCTGTAACTTCTTTACATAGGCTTCGCACCCCAAAACTTTAAGGAACGACAATCTAGGTTTCTTCCCAAACCATAATTCATATGGTGTCGTTTCAACGGATTTAGACGGTGCCCTATTTAAAGTGAATGCGGCTGTTTCTAATGCATAACCCCAAAATGATAGCGGTAAATCTGTAAGTGACATCATAGAATGAACCATATCTAAGAGAGTTCGATTACGATGTTCGGACACACCATTACGCTGTGGTGTTCCCGGCGGTGTCAATCATGAAAGTATTCCGCATTTCTTCAAATGCTCGCCAAACTCGTAACTTAGATATTCACCTCCACGATCAGAACGTAGAAATTTAATCTTCTTGTTACGTTGATTCTCTACCTCACTTTGAAATTCCTTAAATTTCTCGAAAGTTTCGGACTTATGTTTCATGAAATAGATATACCCATATCTACTCAAGTCATCCGTGAAGGTAAGAACATAACGATAACCACCACACGATGCTACACTCATTGGACCACACACATCGGTATGTATGATTTCCAACAAGTCCGTAGCTCGCTCCATCATACCAGAAAATGGAGTCTTAGTCATTTTACCCATCAGACATGCTTCGCATCTTTCAAGTGATTCGAAATCAAGTGATTCAAGAAGTCCATCGGAATGGAGTTTCTTCATACGCTTCACTCCAATGTGACCAAGACGATTACACATATAGGTCGAGTTATCGCTCGATTTCAAACGTTTAGCCTCAATGTTATTAATATGTGTATTTCCACTATCGAGATTCAATAATAATAGACCATCTATCAAAGGTGCATGTGCATAAAACATATTACTCATATAAATGGAACAACCATTATTCTCGGACTTAAACAAGTAACCGTCTCGCAATAAACAAGATCCCGATATAATGTTCATGCTTAACGCAGGCACCAAATAACAATTATTTAAGTATAAAACTAATCCCGATGGTAGATGAAGGGGTAGCGTGCGACCATGATCACATCAACCTTTGATCTGTTTCAACGCGCGCCGTCACCTCGTTCTTTGCTAGCTTCCGTTTATTCTGCAGACCTGTTTCGAGTTACAAATATGAGCAACCGAACCAGATTCAAATACCCGTGCACTACTACAGTACTAGTGAGATACACATCAATAACATGTATATCGATATACCTTTCTTCTTGATGTTGCCGTTCTTCAAATCCGCCAAGTACTTTGGGCAATTCCGCTTCGATGACCTTCTCCCTTGCAGAAAGCACTCGATCGAGCTTAGGTCCAGCCTTGGTCTTCTTCGGCGTGGTAACTTTCTTACCACCCTTCTTGAAGTGTCCTTCGCTTAGACTTGCCTTTCTTGAATTTGGTGGTCTTATTGACCAACAACACTTGGTGCTCTTTCTTGATCTCCACTTCTGCAGACTTCAACATGGCAAAGAGTTCTGGCAACGTCTTGTTCATGTTTTGCATGTTGTAGTTCATCACAAAGTTCTTGTAACTTGGTGGTAGTGATTGGAGGACACGGTAAATCCCCAAAGCATTAGGAATCACAATACCCAAGCTTTGAAGTTTGTTTGCGTGCCGGACATCTTAAGCACATGCTTTCACGAGACTGCCCTCTTCCATCTTGCAGTTAAAGAACTTTTCAGAAGCCTCATAGCTTTCAATTGCCGCATGAGTCTCAAAGATCAATTTGAGATCCTCGAAAATATCATATGGGTCTGAATTCTCAAACCTTTTCTGAAGCTCCGATTCTAAACCATACAAGATAGCACACTGAATTGTGGAGTACTGAGTCTTCCGAGTGAGGTAAACATTTTTTACTTCATCGGCAGATCACTGCAGTGGGTCACCCAGCGTGCATCCAAAGACATAGGTCAAATTACCAGCTATGAGGACAATCCTCAAATTGCGGAACCAATCCGCGAAGTTGCTTCCATTGTTTTTCAACTTTTCTTTCTCTAGGAACGCATTAAAATTGATGGTAGGGGTTGCCATTGATCTACAACATATTTGCAATAGTTTAGACTAAATTTATGACAAATTGAGTTCAAATTAATAAAATTAATCTAGGTGAACTCCCACTCAAAACAATATCCCTCACATTGTTTTAGTGATCACACGAACCAAATCCACCACATCAACACCGATCATCACGAGAGTTGATATAGTTTCAATGGCGAACAATCGACATGTTCATCATATCTACTATATGATTCATGCTTTACCTTTCGGTGATCCGTGTTCTGAGACCATGTCTATACATGCTAGGCTCGTCAAGATCAAACCTTAGTTTCTACATGAGCAAATCTGGCTTGCTCACGTTGTATACACTTGCGGAATCTAACACACCCGATCATCACGTGGTGCTTCGAAACAACAAGCTTTAGCAACGGTGCTAACTAAGGGTGAACACTTTATGACTTGAAATTCATGTGCATGAGGGATCATCTTATAATGCTACCGTTATCTACTTAGCAATACAAGATGCATAAAGGATTAACATCACATGCAATTCATAATATGTGATATGATATGGCCTTTCTTCTTTGTGCTTCCGATCTCCATCTTCTAGCACGAACATGATCTCCATCATCACCGGCATTGCATCAAGGTCAATGACGCTTCTCCATGGTTGTCGTCCACCGGCTTCAACTATTACAACTACTTTGAATAGACACGCGGGTCTTAACATAAATTAAAGACAACCATATGGCTCCTGCCGGTTGCCAACTTACAATAAGGAACATTGCATACATCAAATATAATCACAATCATGGCCATATCACATCACAACACACCCCTGCAAAACAAAGTTAGACGCCTCTACTTTCTTTGCATGTTTTACGTGGTTTGGGGCTTTCAATAAGTGTTGTTCTAACTTACGAACATGAACCACAACATTGATACTAGTATTGTTAATCACCCGTTGTAAATTGGATCTTAACTATGCTAGGATAAACAGGCACCCGCAAAGCCACTTATGCAATACAAGTTGCATGTCAAGCGTGGAGCAGGTCTCATGAATGATGTCATGTAAGGTTAGCCCGGGCCGCTTCATCCCAACAGCGCGATTCCTCTCGCACGGAATAGGGGCCCCATCTGCTAGGCTCTCTACCCGCAAGATGCAAAGTACACAAGAAGCAATCGACAATAAAAGCATCAACGCCCATAATGACCATTGTGTTCTACTCGTGCAACAGATCTACATATAGACACGGCTCTGATACCACTGTAGGGTTTCGTAGCATGGAAAACAAAAAATTTCTACCGCATACAAACAAACAAGCCAAGATCTATCTACTAGATTGTAGCAACGAGTCGATGGAATAACTCACCCTCGAAGATTCCAAAGTGTTTAACGAGAGCGGATTCTCGTGGGTGATGTAGTCGCATTCTTCCGATCTCAAGATCGTGTAGGCGATCCTTCCGTGCTTGCTCCTGCAGCGCCCTGCAATGTCGGTCACATGTTAGATTTTCGACGAAGACCTTCCTCTCCCTTGTTCCAAAGAAAGTGGAGGTTGTAGCACTCTCCTCGTGATTCACAGCAACTGGCGTGGTACCAGAAGTAGAGGGGAGATCTCGCAGGGCTTCGCCTTAAGCCGGAGCGAGTATGGTGGAGTATGAGAGAGTCCTCGGTGTTCTAGGGTTTAGACACACCAAGGAGGGGGCAAGCCGGCGGCGGCTATGGAGGCAGCGGCGGCTTAGGGCTAGGGTTTGGAGGAGAGGATCTTGTGTGTCTCTAGGAGGGAGCCCTGCCCCTCCTTATATAGGTGGAGGGGCCGGCCCAGGGAGGAGAGGAGTCCTCCCCAACTCGGCTTGGAGGGTGCGCCCGGTTGGAGGAGGAACCTCCCAACTCGTTTCCTCCTCCTCTTTTCCTCTTTCCAAATTTAGCCGTTTGACTTTTCAAACTAGCTATTTGATTTTTCAAACTAGGATTTAAATTAATCCTTTATTTGGTTCAGCGATGACACTTAGTACATGATGCAATCATACCAACTTGATACAACACATTCATGTACCCTTCCCTTGGTGCCGGACATTCCGGAACCTTCTAGAACATTCCCGATGAAAACACCGGAACCATTCCCCAACTCCGAAACGGGACTTTCCTTATATGAATCTTATTCTCCGGACCATTCCGGATCTCCTCGTGATATCCCGAATCTCATTCGAGACTCCGAACAACATTCGGTCTCTTTCTCATCATTCCATAACTACTCAAACAACGTCGAATCCTTAAGTGTGTCTCCCTACGGTTCGTGAATTATGCGGACATGATCGAGACACTTCTCCGAATCAATAACCAATAGAGGAATCTGGAAATTCATATGGCTCCCACATATTTCAACGATTACTTTGCGATCGAATGAACCACTTACATACGATATCAATTTCCCTTTGTCTCAGATAGTTTACTTATCCGAGGTTATGATCGTCGGTATCTCTGCATACCTAGTTCAACCTTGTTACCGATAAGTACTCTTTTCTCGTTCCCGTGATATGTGATCCCTTGTGAGCCAGTCACATGCTTGCAAGCTAATTGGATGACATTTCACCGAGAGGGCCCAGAGTATATCTATCCGTCATATGGATGGACAAATCCCACTCTTGATCCATGTGTTTCAACCAATACTTTCCGAACACTCAATGCCACCTTTATAGCCACCCAGTTATGGTGTGGTGTTTGATGTCATCAAAGCATCCATCCAGTAAAGGTGATATGCATGATCTCATGGTCGAAGGAATTAGATTACTATGTATCAAAAAGCATATAGCAATTAAACTATTAAAATGACTTGATCTTTATGCTACGCTTATCTATAGGAGTATGTCCATCATATCATTCTCCTAACAATATGATCTTGTTGTTAATAACATCTCGATGTTCATGATAGGGAAACCACAATCATCTATTAACCAACAAGCTAGTATTATATAGAGGCTTTACTAGGGAATTCAAATTAAGTTTACAAATCACACAAGTATTAATGTTTCCTTGTTAATACTATTATAGCATGAATGTAAACATTTATCATAAACACAAAGATATAATAATAACTATATTTATTATTGCCTCTAGGGCATATCTCCAACAGTCCATACCATCGGTTGTTACCCCTAGCATATTTCTAGGATCTCTAGACTGGCCGCACAGACCAACACTAGTATTTATATGTACTTTATCCTCACCGTGCGCACCCGGGAAAAACTTTCTGGTCGGTCACCCCTGTAGCATCCCAATTGTCTAACAATTGCAATGCTACTAGCCTAGTCTATATAATGGCTACTTCAAATATATAATTGTTGCATCATCATTATATCATGCTCATGTCATCATGCCACCTTGCATTTGAGCATCATATAAAACCCTTTTTGATTTGGTTCTTATCTCATATGCATTATTAATTGTATTTGCCTCTTGATATTGTATTTGGTTCTTGATATATTGTTTAATGCCCAAGTTGAGTTGGGGGCATATCTCTTATTAACTCCACCACCTTTCTTTCACCACCTTATAATTCCACCATCCAACTAAAATAGGAGCTTTGCATTTTATTTGAGTTTGCCTCTAGCTCATGTGGGTTGGGATGGATCCAATTCTTTTCCACATGCTCTCATCTTGGCATCATGTTGTTTTCACATTATTGTTATATGAGAGCCACATGGCCACTTTTGCATGCCTTGTGAGTGGGACCCTTTCTCCTAGCTTCCATATGGATTATTATGGGATTATGCTCATGTTGGGAATAGTTTGGGGCTATTGATCATCTAGTGGAATATACACACTAGCAAGTCCCAATTTTTCTCAAACATGACCATCTCCATCGATTCCCCTTGGAGCTTTCTCTTAAATCCTTTTTGCTTAGGCCTTACCCCACATTTTGGAATGCATAAGTATAAATGCTAGGGATATTCATTTTTGTTCTCACAAGAGGAAGCCTAGCATTTAATGCATTTGCATGGGCCATGCAACCATCACCAACTTAGGTCCTCTTTTGGTTTTACTTGTTTTTGGTTGGATCATGCCATCTCTCATCTATCTCTCCCTCCTTTAGCTTGATCTTATCTTGACCTTGCTTAAAACCCTAACCCTCATCCATCCCTCTCTTTTCATTGTCTAGTTCTTGCTTGCTCTTTGCTTGATCTTGCTTGAGCTTGACAAAACAACAAACCTCACCCCCATCTCTCTCTCATCTTTCCCCTCTCTCTCTAAACCCTAAGCTAAACCTAAACCATACCCCCAAGTCCCCTAACACACCTTCCCTCTCGCGGCCTCCCTCTATATCTCACCTAGCTGGCCCCACCATTCCACCTAGCTACCCCCACCACCACACAAGCCTGCCCGAGGCTCCTCTAACCCTAGCCCGAGCCTCCCACCTCCAACCCTAACTCTACCCGAGGCTACCCCTCTCCTCTAGCTCTCTCCCTGCCTGTGGCCCCCTAGCCCGAGGCACCCTGCCTCCCTTGGCCTTGGCCGTCCCCACCGCCAGCCCTTGCCTGCCTGCCGACCGAGCACGTGAGGAGGAAGGTGGGAAAAAGGTGGCCGAAGCCACCTTTATCTCCAACCACTCCCTCCCCACGGCACCTCCTCCCCTCTCTGCTTATCTCCACATTCACAACCTCTCCTCGCTCGTCCAGATCCACCCAGAGGCCTGCCCTCTTCTCTCTCTTCTCCACCGTCTCCATCTACCCCTCCCTCGCCGGCCAAACCTTCGGCCTCCACCGATCTCCCTCTACCAGCCGGTGGCGTGGCGCTCTGGGTGTCGGGAAGCTCACGGTCGTCGCTGCATCGTCTGTCGTCTTTGTCAGAGAGGAGCACGAGCCGAAGAACACCTACGCGCCCGCCGCGAAACCCTAGATCGCCGTCCCGTCTGCGTCGTGCCAATCGTCACTCTGCCGAACCGATCAACGCCTCCGACACACTCGTGGTGAGCCCCTCCCTCCTGGACACCCTCGCTTTACTGTCGTGTCACCGGGCCGATGTCGCTCGTGAGCACCCTCTCGTCTTGGGCGTCGTGTCGTCTGCTTCGTCCAGCTTGCCGATAGCCCTATCTAGGCCCCCTGCTCTCGGGACACCTAGCCCCAGCCACGCACTGGTTCGCCACCTAAGCAGCGCGCCCAGTCCCTGGTTGAATCCCGCTTTGTGCAGCACCACCGTCCGCGAGGAAGAAAGATCTGGCGGTAGTTTTGCCGATACCCCACCTTTTTGTCTAAACCAGCAGTACTTTTGGCCCACCATTGTTCGATCTTGCAGAGAGCCCCCAGTATCTTAGTCTCAACTCAGATCCTCGCTAAGCAGCGTGGCATTGCTTGATGTGCGCGCCAGAACAAGAACCCTAGCTTTGCCCCAATCATCCGCTAGAAATTGGAAGAGCTTCATGATGACAAGCTTTTCACATGTGCGTCTGGTCCAGTCAGCCGTGGCCCCACATGTTTGTGGCTGTGGCTAGCTGTGACTGGGTAACAAAAGTATTTATCTGTTTCTGTTTTAAATTCAAATCTTTTCTAATTATTTCAAATTCAAATCTTTTTCTGTTTTTAAATAACTTTTCAAATATTAATCCAAATAATACTTATAATATATGTTTTCAAATCAGAAAAATGTGAGGATTTCAAATATGAAATCCAAAATATATTTTGAACATTTAAAATTCCAATTTTATTTAAATTACAATAAAATTGCCCTTCCACCTTAATTAATTAATAACTTTTGTTTTATAAATCCAAATTCAACAAATGATATGTCTAAAATGATTAGCTCGACGAGACCTTTCTGTTTATGCATTCCTTGGTTTGATTTGAAGCATGCATCATATAAATATAATGGGTACAGCAACTTAAATGAGTATAAAATGTGAATAAAACCCCATAAAATGGTTTATTCTTGTATTCCACACCTCACCCATGCCATGCTACTTATTGCCATGCAAATTGTGCATCATTCATCATGGCATGATTGTTTTGTGATGCATTTTATTCATATGCTTGTGCACTTTATTTATGTTGGCCCTTGTTTGTTTGGTTCTTCTTGAATAGGCAATGACGGGGATATATCAAGAGAACCAGAGCACTACCAGATCCTTCTCACGCTTCAATGAGGCTGCCAGGCAAGCACTACCACATGCTTGCATACATATAGTACCTATTGCCTCTATCTTATTCTTGCATCATTGAGTCGCGATTGCATTAAATTGAATCCCAAGTATTGCATAGCCTTTACTTTTAAACCCCACCGAAGCTTGTTCCTCCATCCCATGAGCCATTACTACAGGAGTTGTTTGAGCCATGCGAGTCGTAGAACAGCATGTGTAGGGTATGTGAGTGTCTGGTGGATAGCGAGGTACCTAAACAACTTAACCTGAGTAGTAATGGGATAACTAATGAAAGTGGCACCGGTGAGCTATATTCGCTATTTGGTTTTCAGGCTCACTTGTGTCCGTAAGACCCAGTACTGATTCCTGTTCCTTGAATATTCGCTATCCACATCCGGAGGCTTATGAACCCCCTGAGCGAGCTTGATTCATTCTTATTTCTTGGGGCCACAAACTAGTTTGAGGTTTTATTTACTATCTGTACTTATGCCATGCTTTCTTGCTTTATTTAAGATTGTCGAGAGCACCTTGTCTTATTTAGGGCGGGACACGATTTCGCAGTGTCGACAAGCCCAGTCACACTTCGGGTTCCCAGTCGTTCTGACCGTCCACCAAACCTTAAGTCCGTCTACGTAGCCGGCCAGCGTCGCGGGTAGCTTAATGGGGTGGCCCCTGAAATATTTCGAATCCTGTAATTGCTTTGTCGTGGATGCCTCGTTGGGTTTTGATTTGGTTTTTCGAGGCATATCAGTGTGTGTTGATATTTTTGCACCCCTGCAGGTTAAAACTTTCTGAAAGCCGTGTCGCGGTTATGGACGACTTAGAGCACAGTTTCTCGATCATAGACAAGCATAACTAAAGTACCGCTTTTAATTTGACTAGACTAGGTACCTGACTAGTAAATAGTGCAATACTCACGAATGGATAATAAAACTGCCAGCGGATGGGGGTTGTTCGTCCGCTTCCTCGATGGCGAGGAGGAGGATGGATCTGTTAAGATTACCGTTATAACTGTTATAAATGTTGTTTTTAATTCACGGACATCCGTCTATATCTGGTTAGGCGGATGGTTAGCGAGTATCTATAGAATTGTTAGGGTTTATCTTTTGCTGCAATTGCGTCACCCCAGGTTGTGTCCCCTTTAGAGGCATAAAGACTTGCTCAGTACACCTAGGGTCTCACCACGATAAATTATTGGTTCGGATGAGCGGTACACTTTCATAAGATGATCTTTGGGTGGAAGGAGCAGACGATGTGGGCAGCGATCATTGGTGTAGAGATTCGGAACGGGGTCCGTGAGATCTGTGGGCGGGATCTGCTTATTTATGGGGCATCTTATGCCGATTTGCTTCTTATCCGTACTCGGATTTTGTCTTCCGCTTCCGCTTGATACTCTGATGTTTGATGTATGAGGAGATATCCTAAACTATTATATCTATCTAGGATATTTGGATCTTGCCGTATGGCGTTGCTATATTCCTTTCTTTTAGATGGAATGGCTCGATGTACTATTGTATGGTGGCTTGCATACATACTCATTTGTGTATGTAGTTGATCCTTCGCTGCCGATTCGCGCCGTTCTTGTCCCGATGTTTGGAAATGGTTGGGACGGCCGAAAGGTCTACCTGTGAGTGGCATTTGGGCCCCACCGTACTATTTCAACCATTTCTGATCGTCCAGGCTTGTACTAGGAGCGTAATTCACCGAGGTAGTTACAACCCCTCATCAAATTGCTATAGGACACGCACGCTTATCCACCTAGGACCCAATTTATTGACACATGTACCGACATTGAGCGCGCTAACCACATGTATGGGCATCCCTATCGGCTTATTACCTGATCTCAAAGTAGTGTATTAGGGGCCACAAACTAGTCCGGCTTTATACGTTACCTCCATACATATGACATGTTATGTCATGTTTATTATCTGTGCTAGGTGAATATTTATTACTATTGCGTAGGTATGACACTATCACGGGAATATATTGTCTATGGCCTCTGCTCGCGTGACAAATCCATACAACCTCTGAGCCCATACGAGACTTAGTTATACCTCGTACAGGTAGTTCTTTTGAGTGGCCCCATATGCTTGATTTGGATTTTGGAAAACGTCATGTCTGAAGGCCTGCCTAGATGTATGTTAACTGATCTGGCAAACGTTTGGTTGAAGTGCGTGTGGATACTTTGGTGCATCCCTGCAGGCTTAAATATTTTTGAAAAGTCATGCATGCAGTTCTGAATGACTTAGAGCATAGTTTCTCGATCATAAACAACTTACACTAAAGTAATAATATAAAGTTGAATTGGATCTGACATGACTAGTTAGTTTGGGAAACTATAATGGAACGAATTAATATAACTCTCAACTATGTGAGTTTTCCTTGGAAGAACTTCCTTGTTTGGTCTCGAGGGGGAAATCTCAGGATGGGTTATGTTTGGTGTAGTATCAGTCTTGTTCCGATTAGGTCTCTCTTACCCTTCTTTGATAGCCGACAGTTGTTCTGTGTCTGTATAGGCTGTTTTAATGCATGCTTTGCTGCCACTTCAGTCCACCATATCCATGTGGGGAAGAGCAGCCAAATTCTAAGTCATGTTAAGTACTTTATGGTGAGATGTTATGGATGAAAGGCCTCCTATCAAAACTGAAGGTACTATAGAGAGGGCCGTTAAATCTTGTGTGCGACGGCAAGTCAAAAATTAACATAGTTAACAATCCCATTCAGCATGACCAAACAAAGCATGTGGAAATAGATTGATTCTTCATCAAAGAGTGGCTCAACGAAGGAACCTTGAAGTCAAGTCATATAACGTCTAGAGAACAAATAGCATATTGTCTGACAAGGGATTAGGTAGTAAGGAATGTCCGTTGGCATGTAACAAGATGGGAATGATAGATATCTATCACCCTTCTTAGGGGGAGTGTTGGAGTCTGAGTTAGTAGAGTACTAGTATTATATAGAGTCTAGAGTATTCCACATGTTGGAGACTGTTTTATTATAGTAGATTAGTAGTGTTGTCCTACTAGTGTCTAGACTATTCTAGTGTATGATAGAATATGTAAGTCTAAGTTAAATTATATATAAGAGGGTGTAGAGGTCCAAGAGACTGATCCAATCTAGAATTTTTTTCCCAAAACCTACATATATAAATCATCGTTCTGCTTGGACGAACACATTTTAGAATGCCAAAACCTGACCTTAATTATTGCGGGGATTTAAATGTTTATGTATCCTTCAAATCAAAGGTCAACGAATTTACAAAAGTTTTGGTTCCTTAGGAAATATTGTTATGTTGATTGTTTGGTTTATATTGAAATCCTTAGAAATTTTTCCTAAGGATTCACTTGCACTTTCTTTTGAAGGAATATTTTTATCCACTCCAATCATAGAATTTATTTGTTCTCAGACACATACTTGATTCAAATCCATGTTGTTTTCTAATATTGTAGAATTCAAGAGATGGCCACTCCAATCCCGTTGTTTTCTTGTTCGTGTATTTTTAGAATCCCGAAGATAAAAGAGGGTGTTCGATATATGATGGATACATTCGATGCAGAGGCCCAGGGCTTCACACCCTCCATTTCGAAAAAAGAAAATATGATGGATACTAGATACACACATTTTTTAACTACAGTCCAAAAGCATCGATCTATTAAGCCTATTATAAAAGGTTTCCTTAAAAATTAGAGAAAAAACTAGGTAAAACCTATTGTGGATCCGCTCAAACGGAGCAACCTCGACTAATCTACCCACTAATACAATAACACATACACCATTGGCAAGAACACTCTTGAGGCCAACCAATACCCATCAAAGCCATCATCATCACCCAATGCCTCGGGTTCGGCAACTCACCTGAGTGCAAATTGCCGCACAAAGGCCATACCAATCTAGTCATGCAATTGACCTATGTGTCGAAGAAAAAATAAGTCTAATTTTGACTCACTGGAGAAAGTTGCAAGTCTTGCACCAAAAAGCACACCACGAGAGTTGGAGATCATTGCTCAATGAAGTCGCACTTCATGGGCTATAATTGACACCATGTCATCTCCAGGGTTGGGGTGGGGGAAGGGGAAGGTTGGATGAAATGGTAACCGTTTTTTTATAAAAGGCGCTTTATTATCTAAAGAGTTTTAAACGTTACACCCGATCTCTACATAACTTGGATACACACAGCCGACACCAGTCCAAAGTTGCGAAGCAAAAAAAGGCGAATTACATGTCATAATAAGAAATTGTAAAACGCCTAAGACAGTGGAGGGCCGGTTCGAAGATTATGCCGCCATCCATGTTGGGTAAAAAAAAGTCTCTTACCGTGTTCTCCCACCATGTACACACCTCCGTAAACAGGTCGTAAAACTCCACACGATGTAGAGATGACCACAAATGGAGTGTACCGGTACACTGGTAGATAACCTATAAAAGAGAATAATTTTTATCATTAAAAACTTTATTATTTCTACATAGCCACATCGACCAAATAATGGCAATCGCTCCCACCTTAAGTAGAATGCTATACTTGTGATCGATGCCATGTAGTCAATTCTCAAAAATATTGGCAACACTACATGGTGGATACAAACTTGAAGCTTCTTGGATGACAAACCATATGGGTTGTGTAAAATTGCATAGGAGGAATAGATACTTAATTATCTCATCATGATGACAAAATTTTTTTTACTCCCGTGCCAATTCCACCTAACAATATTGTCATTAGTAAGAATTACCCCTTGACAAATATCCAAGAATTTTTATTGTTGTTTAGAGATATCTTCATCTTCCAGATTTTTATATTATTATCAACTGGTAAGTCTGGCTGGACCATTGCATTACACATGAGAATTCACTTTTCTCATGTACATTCCAGTGGAATTCATCAGACCCAGTGCTAATTGGACTAAAACTAAGCATTTAAGTAGGGTATTCCAAGAGGCAAGCCTTGGTCCAAGTAAATCTCCACTAAACGTCACATTTGGAGAAGACTCCAACATGATGGTGATTGTATCACATTTATGACAAGACAATAGCATACACCATAGTATAATGTTCCTAGAGTGTGGTATTGCCTAACCACTTATCCTCCTAGAATCCTATCTCAGACATGTCCTTAATTGAAAATGATCCAAAGACAAAGAAATGCTTCTTTGCCGCCATTAGACCAACCTAGAAATGAGACTCGCCAGTTTTCCAACATACTTGGGACAAACCTTTCGAGCCAACACATTTTCGTTTAAGGAGAGTTTTCCATACCCCATCTTCATCAAGTAACTTGAAGAGCCATTTACCAAGAAGGGATGTATTCTCGATCTCAAGATCATGAATACCTAGCCTCCCTGATCTTTTGGGTAGAAAACCACACCGCACTTAGCCAGTTTATACTTATTTTTCTCACTGTCACCCTACCAAAAGAATCTTGATGAAAAGTAATCCAATCTTTTAAGACTCCATTTGATAGTTTGAAGAAAGATAGCATATACAATACCATATTAGTTAGTACTTAATTAATGAGAACCAATCTGCCCTACACAGATAACAGTTTAGCTTTCCAACTACTTAAACTTAATTGTAATCTCTTGTCTACAAGCTTTCATTTAGCATTTCTGAGAAGTCGATAGTGTATCGGGTGCAGTGACCCAGCATACCACTGCATGTTATAGTATACTATAGTCATTGACATAACACTCATGAAACACCATTCCGCAAATATTACATTCCTCAGAGTGGTACAACAAAAACAAAACGGGTCCACATACATACATAAGTATTATTACAACCAGAAATTACACGATAACTTCGAGATCCTCCTTGGTCCATAGACGTATTTCGGTGACTTAGGGATAAACTATAATAACTCTGATAACAAGATAAAGAAGTAAACTAAAATTTAAGGTTTATACGAGATTAATATATATAGGGGATAGAGATCTATGCTACTAGACTCGATCAACTATATTTGACACATCTACGCTTCAGATACTTTGGTCTCCACTCCATAGATGATTTCGTAGTTGTCCCCTTCGACACTTCCGGATACTTATGGTTCCTCATAACGGAATTCTTCTTGGTCTTTAACAGAATAGAGTGTTTCCTCTTCTTGGTATTTAATGTCTTCAGAATCTAGCAAGGGTTAAGAAGGTACGGTTGACTACGAGCGTACTCAGCAAGTTCACTAAAAAGGAGTGTTTGATGCACTAACTACAATCCCAGACCAAAGGCCATAGGTTATGCAGGTTTTCATAAAAAAAATCTTCAAAGGTTGCTTTTATTTAAAAATCTACGTTCGTCATCCTTCACAAGTTGATTAGAACTTCATGCAGTCTCTTTACTGCAGTGTTCGCAGCTCCTTCCCAGAATAGGGAGTAACATGTCACAGTTTTTACACTATGCAGAGGTGTGTTGCTTTACCCATGAGAGATTCTTATCCATGTTGCACAACCAGGCACGCATTCCTGTTCACACTTCCTTGGTATGAGGCCTGGTATAAGGATCCAAGCCAATCACTGTCCTTCTTTGCGACCCCGCATACACCACAATTGTTGTACTATCAGACTCAAGGTAGACTTTTCCCCGTTAATACGGCTTTACCTTAGTCTGATATGCACGACAACCATTAATACTAGAAATCTGTATTTTGTACACCCAGATCCACGGTAGGCTTTCCCTGAATACACGGCTTTACCCACGATTTGCAACTTACAAAATGCCCAGAACAGTGTCTGCTGCATGCAAAAGGAAGAAAATACAGCTGACTTCCCAGAGCAATATAGATCTCATGGTTAACGCGTATTATAAGACGCAAGCATCACTGGCGATATTGGTTGTTATGTCCTAGGTATTATGTTCCATTGCCACTGGAACTTCCATAGTAGGTTTTTACCATTTGGTAAATAACCCATAATCATATTATTATGAAAATAGTGTTTTCTAACACACCCTACTATAATTGAACAAAGTTAAATAACCCAACTATTAGGGTCTTTCCTAAGCATAATCAAAGATGAAATCTTATAAATATGAATCTTAGCCCTAAGGATTTAGATCTAGCTTGTTTAATATTCATAGATTATATTATAAGGTTTGTCTATGGAAAATAGGTGAATTTATTATATAGTTTACTTAGTTAATACCAAGTTTAGGAGTTATGTAAAATATGGTTATATATAAATTAAAATCACTCACTTCCATTATAAGTTAATGATTTGCAAATTAAATTTGTAAATCTTTGACTTACAGTTAGTTCAAGATTTCAAAGGAATATTATATAGTTATTAATTTACTTTTAATTTTTTATTAGAGATTATTATGGTTCTAAATGTGATATTTATACTTAATATTTATTTGGTATTTTACCTAATTTATTAAGTAATAACAATTTTGAGAAAATAATAATTCTTTTCTGAAGTAATAAATTCTAAATGATTTAAATAAAGTTGTAAATAATTTATTTTCGGTTTATAGAAATACATTTTAGGAGGTTGAATTTATAATGCTAAACACAACATTTTTTTCTATAAATCCTAAAACAACTTGAAAATCCATAAGTAGTATTTTTATAAGATAATACATTTCTTTTTATGCACAAAAGTGATTTTTATTTATTTTTAGGAATTTTTCTAAATTTACTAAATTTCATTTAGATATTTAATGGTGTTAATATTTATTTGCATTTATTGAACTCAAATAAGTATTATTATATTTTTCCTAGTTAGATATTATTTTAATGAATATTTTGATGTATTAAATATATTTTTAGGATTTCTACATTTTTCTAGGGCTTAAGCACGCATAGGGGTATTTTGGTCATTTCATTATTTTAGCTTTTGCTTATGTTTTTACGTTGTGACTTGTTTGGTTGGTAACATGACCGGCCAGGCATAGCCAAGTCTGGCTTGGGGTCAACACGACCGGCCTCCTCACCCCTCTCGCATATCTCACCTGAGAACAAGCCCGTGCTTTTCCCTGTGAAAGGATACAGATGTCGCCTAGAGGGGAGTGAACAGGCGATTAAAACTTTTCCGAGAGTGGCTCGACAAAGGCGGAATTAAACTAGCGTTTACTTTGTCAAGCACAACCTAGAACAACTAGGGTTCACCTATGTGCACCAACAACTTATGTTAAGAAATATAAACAACAATGTGATAGCAAGATATAGATTACTTTAAGCACGAAGGCTATCACAATGTAAAGTGCATAAGTAAGGAGCTTGGATATAGAGATAACCGAGAAACGCGGGGACGGCGATATTTTACCGAGTTCCTCCCAACATGGAGTACGTCTCGTTTGGAGAGGGGGTGGTATCTAACCACCTACGCCACAAAAGGCCTCCCTTATTCTCCGGTGAATCTCACCCCAACAGAATCGATCCACACTTCCACTATCAGTGCACTTGTCGGTGGCAAGCGGAACCTCTCACAAGGTTGGGGCACTTCTCCACAACTTAATTGGAGTCTCCCAACAAATGCCACCAAGGCCAGAAAACCGTCTAGGGTTCCAAGAACCCAAGAGGGACAAGCTTCAACGAATATCACGAACCAAATCCTCTGAGGAGAACTCAAACCGATGCACCGAATGCAAATGGCAAGAACACCACAAAGGTTCTTCAATACCTCACTCTCAAGTTCCAACAAAGCTACTAAAGCTATTGGGGGAGCAAGAGAGGAGAATCAAAGAGGGACACAAAATCCCCCAAAATCTAGATCCCCAAAGATACACTTACAAAGAGATGTTTTGCTTTGGTCAAAATCCTCTCTCTTTCACTCAAATATGGGAAAGAATCATCGGAGGGGAAGAGAGTAATCAAGCTAGAGAGTGAGAGCAAATATGAACAAATCTTAGACTAATAGAGGAGGAAGAAGCAACCCTAAAAGACAAAGGGAAAAGGCTATTTAAAGAGGGGCCAAAAATCTTCCCGTTGGGGCGATTTTTCTGGACGGAATGGTAGTACCGGATCGGACTGGTACTACCGCACGCGAGCAGCGAGCCAGCCAGGCGCGGGTCAACGCAGTTAGCAAGCTATCAAACGCAACAGGGGATCGAGAGGGAGATCGAGCGGCAGCTGGCGCACGAGCGAGCGAGCGCTGCGAGCGGTGCGCGTGGCAAGCGAGCGGGCTAAGCGCGAGGCCCAGCAAGCAGGCGAGCATCGGCAGCACAGCAAGCGGGGGCCAAGCATGTGGCAGTGTGCGATGAACGTGTGAACGAGCTGAGCGCAGGAGTGGTGGGCGCAGGTCAACGCGGCGAGGGCCGCTTAGTGGGCCAAGCTAAGCGCACGGAGAGGCGAAGCGTCTTGGCAGCGGATCTGGCGCGCAGCAACGCGACGCGGGGCGCGCGACAGGGCTGGAGCGGCAGCATGCGAAGAGAGCGAGGCACGCGCGTGAGGCTTCTTGCTGGGCGAATGCCTGGGCTGGCCGGTAGTACCGGCCTACCCGGGCGGTACTATCGAGCCGTCCGGTACAACCGGAAACAGGTACTGAGCTAGACAGAAAGAAATGGGAGACGCTCAGGTACGGTCGGTAGTACCGGCCCGCCCGGGCGGTACTACCGCTTGGCCTAGAAACCTGATACCTTTACCTTTTTAATTAAAATGGCAGATATTCAAATGACCATAACTTTTGATTGGTAACTCCGATCGACCCGATTCCAATTGCATTGGAAAGAGGACGACAAGAGCTACCTCACTTGATGAGAATGTATCAATTAATATAATGTGAGATACCTCACTTGGTGAGACATCTGAAAACCGCTAAGATAAAAATCGCAACAAGATATATACGGGAGATCCGATTTTGATGAACAAGAGCTTGTTATGGAGATTACCACAAGCTCTATATCCTCACATGGATAAGACCAAATAACAACCAAATATGATGATGCAAGTATGCAAAGGTTTGAGCTCTCTCTGAACGATGTGACTGAGTTACTCATTCGAGAGCCCCTCTTGATAGTACAGCTATCTATCCTAAATCCGGTCTCCCACTATCAACATGAGACCGGCAAAAGAGAAAACCTATCAAGATTATACCATTGCCTTGAGCATTCCACTTGAGCTCGATGTAGACGATCTTGCCCTACTCAAGATGGAACGCATTCCTTAATTCCTCATCATCGATCCATGATCACCGAGGATGGCAAGCACCAAACATGATCAACCTTGAAGCCAACACATGCTCCAAGCGATGCCAATGGACAAGTCCTACAAGTGCAACTTAATACACACATTAGTCCATAAAGATTGTCATTAATTACCAAAACCACACATGGGGGCCACATGTTCTTTCACCCTAGAAACGCTCTTCGTCGCTGCTCGCCAAATTCCGACGAACACCGGTTGTTGTGGACACCGCCGCTGACCACCGTAACCCCGCCAACATCAAATCCACACCTCCATCCAATTCGATTTGAATATGGACCTCTATTGAACTCGCCCACTTCAATCCTCTAGTTCTAGAGATTTTTGTTTCCAACACCGTTGTGCTCCGGTGACCACCGGGTGGTGATGATGGCGAGACGGTGGTGCTGTTATGGTGGTCATCAACCACCGCTTTTGTGGCGACAATTTGGTGGCACCTATTGCCAAAGGTTGCATCTCGGCACGGGGCTAGCACTCGGTGCTCTGTATGCCGTTGTGCCGCTGCTTGGTTTAGGGTTACCTCTGCCTCCTCTTCGGTGAGCAGTAGATTGCCAAAGTTAGGTGATCCCCCTCTGCCTCTCTTCTCTTCTCTGTTTCTTCATCTACCTTCTTGTGGCCGGCCATCGAGCTGGTACTTACTCTAGGTGGGGAAACCCAATTTGTTGGTTGTGTTTATGACTCCTATTGGTCCATGCTATACATGTGCTATGAAATTTGGGATTAGGCAACTAGGGATTCTTTAATATCTATGATGCTTCAATCTGGATTATTGAATCATCCCTGGCCCTTGTGCTAAGTTTGTATAATGAAATTGTGATGTTCTGAACTCAGTGGTGCTGAACTTAAACTTAATGATCTATGATATGTATTGGTAGTTCAATTACTGGAAACTCTATGATTTCTAGTTGTACAACTAGGAAAATGATCTAAATTCATTTTATTTGCTCACCTTGCACTGTCAACATGACAGAATACATTCAAATGATTTCTAGGCTTAGTTCTACCTAAAAAACTGATTTGAAAGCCATAGTTGCTTACAAATGATGTTGGTTTACATAGGCTTGTTCCTGTGACATGGATTTTGTTATATAATGATTCCTAGGTACCTTGCCTAAGGAAAATGATTTAATTGGGCCCTTTGTTTATCTGTATAGAATCCCATGGGCTTGTTACTGGTTTTAATTATACCAATATCAATGGTGGATTCTGTATGTTGTTCTTGTTGTTGTGTCCTCTAGTTAGAGTGTGCACATCAGCAGGATAGTACTGCATGATCTGCTATTGTTGGTTTTAACCTAGAGAAAATACAAGTCATATATGATGATTGTATATGTGATGAAAGTACAAAAATAATGCTTTAGGCCCTGCCAATGATGCCCAAGCTAAGGTATTTTGTTTGGATAAGAACATATATTGATTTTTTATAGCTTATAATATTCTATGATGACCTTGCAAAGAAACTCTTTACAAGACTAAGAGTAATCTCCTCACAACCCAAGGTCTCGGACTATACGTTTAGTTATTATCTGGCTTCTAGACATGGTTTATTTCTTGGTCTTGTTTGAGAGCTTAAGATCTAATGGTTGCTTAGCTTTACTTGTATTTGTGCCCATGTTCTTCTGCTAGACTGGATTTACACATGTAGTGCCTCACATGAGTGTGCATAGGATAAATATTTGCTTAGCATGAATTGGTGTTGTTGGTGCTTATGCTTGTAAAGAAATAGATCTCCAGGTCATGTGAAAACATGATCTTGTGATTCTAACTTGATGTAAGTGTGATATCACACTACTGCATATATTGAAGTCTATTCCCATACACCCATGACTACCTGCTGGCTTGGTGATGAATAACAACCTGGTATGGAAGCTTGATGTTGTTGTTCCTGAGATTATGCTTGATCAGCTGGCTCTTCTTGTCCTTGTTCTTAAACTGATCCTCCTTGATATGTTGTTGCCTGATCTTTCTAATGATAGACTTGATCTTGATCTTGATGACTTCTCCTCCTAACTTCAGGTTCCCACTCATACTTCTCCTACTAGCTTCTGATGCAGATCTTGGTCTAAGTATCCATGTGATAGTGATATTTTGGCAGTTTACTTCGATGGATGTGGTTTGTGTGGATGAATGAAGAACTTTGGAAAAGGTGGTAGTGTTCTTGGCTTGTGTGTGTGTATGTAAAGTATATGGTAGCAGCCCTGCTACAGCTGGTGCTCTTATCCTCTCATTTGATGCTCTCTTGGTGTGTTAACAACGCGCAACTACATGTGTATGTGTAAGCTTCTTATAGTGACCCTCTCTGGTTCAAGTTTCAATGGTGGTACAAAATATCTCTTATGGATGTGCTTGAGCAACATGTGATATTTTTCTGACTCGACTGCTCCTCTTTTACTTACCAATTGGATCTTTTTACTGTAAATGGTGAAATTTCCCCCAGCCTATGATGCTAAGCATAAGGCAATACTAGTGATAAGAACAGATTCTACCATTTGGTCTCTTTTAAAGACTTGATGATGACAATGGGCAGAGCAACTCTATGCCAAGTCTAAGAGTATCACTAACATTAACCATTTCTTTGTTTTATATTTGGTTTGTCTATTTCCTTTCTATTGTGTTGTAGGGATTAAGGTGAAGGAAAGAAGACACGAGAATGAATAGGAAATTTTGTTTAGGGTTTTATTTTATTCTTCTGTAATTCATTTGTTCATTTATTTATCTGTAAATACAATATTTTTTTTCTTGTAATAAATAATGCTTTTATTTATTCCATTGTTATAATTCCTTTTCTATTTTTTCGTTTCATGGTAATTTACTTTTGTTCATTTCTTGTAAAAGAACAATGTAATAATACATGTATATATATTAATAAAGGATTCTTTTTATATCATTCAATTCATTTATTTCATTACTTAACTCCTTTTAACGTATATCGTGTTTATAATTATTTATAATTCAAATTTCTCCCTTCATAATTCAGTAAACCAATAGAGGTCATGTAAAAATTCATCCTACTCACCTGAGATGACATAAACATAACTCATCAGAGTGAGAGAACTCTGATCACTCTAGTCTTTTAGTTTGGCAAAAAAATTACCCCAAATTTTCAGATGTATGCATACAGATGCAAAAAATATAAATCTACCCTTCGTTTAGTCCTAAATGCTAGGATGTTACATCAGGATCCCTAAATATAAAAATGGAAACCGACCTTGTCGCAGCCAAATAACTCAGCATACAAGTTAGCATCGTCTTGGGCCTCGCCGAAGCAAAACAATTCACTCATAAAAATTAATTTTTAGACCCAAAAGTTGCTCTAAGTCTAACAAAATTAACTTCAGATTTCTCGCTTTTTCAATGCCATGTTCCATAAAGATAATTGTATCATCGACATATTATAGGATAGATAAACCAGCAACGAGTAGATGAGGAATCACATCTTCAATTGGCCATCTGACTTTGTACGCTCTATCATGACAGTTAGCACATTAGCCACTATATTGAATAGCGATGGTGATAATAAGCCGCCTTGTCTTAGCCCTTTTTTTGGAAGTATTTTCCAATATCATCATTCACTTTAATGTCAACGCTACCTCTAGACATAAAGCTATGATTAAAGCCCGCCACTTTTCAGAAAAAGCTTTCATTCTAAGGGCTTATTGGAGGAAAGACCACTTTACTTTGTCATAAGATTTCTCGAAATTGATTTTTAAGATAATCCCATTCACCTTTTTCTATGAAGTTCGTGAACTGTTTCATGGAAGATAACCACTTCATCCAGGATATTACTACCTTGCGTGAAATCGGTTTGAGAGGAAGGAACCACATAGTCAGCCACCATATTCAGCCCGATTGTTGCAACTTTGTTGAATATTTTAAAACTAACATTAAAAATAGATAGTTACATATTGTTGGATCCTTTCTGCTTCATCTTAGGTAATAAAATAATCTCATCAAAATTCAGGTAAAACAGTTCTAACTGACCAACATAAAGAAAACTGAAAAATCTAGAAGATCCAATTTAATGGCATTCCATAAGTTATGATAGAACTCAGAAGCAAAACCATTCGGACCGGGGACTTTGTTGTGTTTTATTTAGAATACAACATTTTTTCACTTTCTTCTCAGTATAGGGGGCAATAACTTATTTTCCTCATAAAAACTTGAAGAATATTATCTGTTCAGGACTCATCTATGTAGAAGTTTTCTTCTTCCGGAGCACCAAATAAATCTTAGTAGTAATTTGTAATGTACGACTTTATTTGCTCATCCTGAATGAGAGAATGAATACATTTCTTCATGTGTCTGCCATTGGTAATACTATGTAAGTATCTTGTATTTGAATCTCCTTCCAGTATGAATTGTGCTTTGGAACATCAGGTACCGTTTGAGGTCATGCTTGTACAAGTCTTCCTATTTTTTTGAAAAGGGGTACTGCGGCCCGGCCTCTGCATCGACTGATGCACATATTCTTTTATTGCATGGAATTTTTCAAAGAATTTAATTTTTAGAACATACAATTCATGTATCACATAAGGTGGACACGAAGATCAGCCAACGAAATAAAATAAGAATTCGTCTAAACATCTTATAATCTATTAGGATGCCAACATAATGTCTGGTTGTATATAGCCCGTGCAACTGCCTCCAAATGGCTGCATCCAGCACGCATAGGATCCCATTGCACCTCTAGGAGAAGGAAAGACCAGTCTTGGATCCGATGAGACACCATATGAATGACCTGTAGAAAAAGACTATTTGTGCTTTTGTTAAAGATAACATCATTTTTGAAGTTCCATATAGCCCAAACAAGAGCATAAATGCCAATTCTAATCCTTTCTTTCAAAGATTTATCCACCCCATTTAACCAATTTATGAACATATTTGTTACATTAGTTGGAGGTGAAATGCTAAAAGTAAAATGAACAAACGTTCAAAATCAATCTAGTCAAGTGACAATTGAAGAATAGATGCTCAGTTGACTCCGATGAATAAAAGAAAGCTCACTTCTTACAACCATTCCAATTTATTTTAGCAAGGTTATCTTTAGTAAGAATGGCTTTTTTATAAAGAACCCACATAAAAATCTTAATTTTCAATGGCACTTTGATCTTCCAAATACACTTTCGTAGAAAAATCGTATGAACATTCATATAATTCATGTACATAGATTTGACCTTAAACACCCCTGGAGCATCAAGCTTCCACACGAAAACATCCGAGTCTTCATTTAAATGCACACTCATAAGGCATTGTACTATGTGCATCCATCTGACCCACTTGTCCCCCGCCAGAGACCTCCTAAACTCAATATTTAGAGGAGCCCATGTTAGGACGTCCACCACTAATATGTTTCTTTGATGAATAATATGATATAAAGAGGGATACTGAGTAGCAAGGAACGTTTCCCCTAACCAAGTGTCCTCCCAAAGGTGTGTCTTCTTACCATTTTCAAATTTGATATAATCATTTTGAAATCATCTTTAATCCCCATTAAGCCTTTCCAAAAAGGAGAATCAGTAGGATTAGCTGACATGTGAGCTAAAGTTTTGTTCTGAAGATATTTGTTTTGCAATATTTCTTGCTAGACCCCTTCTTCCGTTAGAAGTTTATAAAGTCATTTTCTTAGTAAACATCTTTTTTTAAGTTTGATCACCTCGATTCCTAAAGCACCTTGATCTTTGGGTCTAAATAAGATGTTTTTCAGGCGATACTTACATTTAAGTTGATAATTTTGCTAGAAAAAACAGGAAAGAAATAAGTCAAACCTTTTCTGTATCCCTTTGGGTAACTCCATAAAGGATAACATGAACATTGGAAGGCTTGTTAGAACAGAATTAATTAGAACAAGCCTGTCTCCATATGAGAGCATCTTGATCTATAAGCATCCAGGCTTCCATTTGAAGCGGTCTTCCACTGGATTCCACTTCTTATTTAAAAGTCTCTGATAATGCATTGGAATGCCGAGATAAGTAAATGGTAGAGAGCCAGTAGCGCAACCAAAGATGGGCTTGTACTGGTCTTCCATTTTCTTTGCCTTCCCAAAGCAGATTATTTTGCTCTTATGGAAATTAAACTTCAACCCGAAAATTTTCTCAAAGATACAAAGAATCAATTTCATGTTTACCGCCTTCTTTAGGTCATGCTCCATGAAAAGGATTGTATCCTCAACATATTGAAGGATTGATATCACACCCTCTACTAGGTGAGGAATCAGACCACCAACTTGACCATCCAATTTTGCTTGTTAAATGAGAATGGCCAACATGTCTACGATAATATTAAATAGCAAATAGTGATAAGGGGTCGCCTTATTGCATACCTTTTCTAGTTTGAAAGTGACCAATATCATTATTTACCTTTACTCCTATTGACCCTCCTTGGACGAAATGTCTAACTAAATCACACCATTGCTGAGAGAAGCCTTTCATAAACAAAGTTTGCTGCAAGAAGTACCATTTGATTTTATCACATGCCTTCTTCAAGTCTATCTTGAATAGAACCTCATCCAGTTTCTTCCGGTGAAGCTCATGGATGGTATCATGAAGGACGACTACCCCTTCTAAGATGTGTCGTCCTGGCATAAATGCAGTTTGCGCATGCTTAATAACTTTAGGTGCAATGTCTGTAATTATATTAGTACCTACCTTGGTAAAGTATTTAAAAATAACATTCAATAAACAAATCGGTCTATATTGTTGAATTTGCACCGCATTCTCCTTTTATGTAACGAGGTAATAATACCAAAATTCAGTGTGCAGCTCACCTCTTTCTAGATGTCTAAACATAGCCATTAAGTCATTCTTGATAACCCTCCAAAAGTGTATAAAATTCGTCTAGGAACCCGTCTGGACCTAGAGCCTTATTATTTTCCATCTGATCGATAGGCTCAAAAACTTCTTTATCCGTAAAATATGCCGAAAGGATATGATTCTCGACGTGAGATACTTGAGCAATGTCCCTGATATTTGATTCATCCAAACACACTATTCTAAATAGGCTCACCAAATAACTGTTTATAAAATTCAGTAATGTATACCCTAAGATTTTAATCACTCACCATTGTACCCTCTTCTTGTTCCAGTTGATAAATTAATATTCTCCTATGTTTTCCATTTGCTATAAGGAGGAAGTACTTTATATTACTTCCTCTTCTTGGATATGTCTAACTTTCGCTCGTTGAGCCCATTTTGCCTCTTCCTCCCTCCTAAGCACACATAAACATTCGTTTTCCTTCCGCAATTCATCTCTCTCTCTCTCTCTCTCTCTCTCTCTCTCTCTTAAGAATTAAGAGGACAATGTTCTGCCATGATATCAAGTTCCTCAATAATTGATGAAAGACGTTCCTTTTATTTTTTGTATACCCCACTCTTATTTTTGGCCTAGCCTCTAAGAAAAAGTCTCATGTGCCTCATTTTATTTTGCCAAACTTCTATTGGTCTATTATCCACCTGCACCGGATTCCATTCCCTAGTAACAATCTCATGAAAACCTTTCTCCTGAAGCCACGGAAGCTCGAAGGAAAACTACGTTTTATTACCCAGGTGAGCTCAGCTGAGTCAATTAGTAACTGTGTGTGGTCCGACCCCATATGGGTTAAAGGACAAACCGATGCGAGCGGATTGTTTTGCTCCCAAGTGGTACTATTTGTGTGTTTTCTTGGCTCTTGAACCCAATTTCATTAAAGTCTTGCTATTTGTGCATTTGCTTGGCTCTTGAACTCAGTTTCATGCATAGAAAGCGATTGAACTTATGCTAAAGCTTCCAGGTCATCAGTAACAGATGAGAGTCCGTTTTCTTGTTTAGGAATACCCACTATGTGACATGCCCATCCAAACAGGTGTTTGCGTAGAGCATGTATTTATTATTTCACCTTTGTATTGGGGTACGTTCAAGATTAGATCTTTCCCAAACCGATTTGACCATATCATAGAAGTCGTCATGGTGTAATCATCCAAGTTCAAACTTAAAAAGACGGATACGCTATGGCCTAGAAAATCCTATGGTCAATAGTATGGGAGGGTGGTTAGGCAAAACCTCAATATGTTCTGGACTCATACGGACATCATTGGGAATTTATCTTCTAAATCAGAGTCCATGAGTACGGTCTATCTTTTCATATGTATGTTCTGGGAGGCTATTTGCCTGGGCACTGTCTCCCTATTGTTTAAATTCAAGCTGTCAATGACTGTATGAATAAAAAAGACCAATGATTGTCAAACCGTTATTTACTCTTCTTAAAAGGAAATCTAAATAAATTGAAATCACCCACAATGAGAATAAAGTATGAGTTATCTTTTACTAGATTAACCATTTCTCGAAGAAAATGGAAAACACCATATCAAATACTTGTGAGATTTCGGAACAAATGGAACAAAAATCCAGTAACAATTAAATATTTTAAATGTTGTATTGGGATGAGGAATTGAGAATTTAAGGCTAGGGAGTTGGGGCGTGGGGAGTCATTAGAGAAGAAACGCATACCATGATTGCAGCCATTTTTTTATAAAGGACGCTTTATTACTTAAAAGGTTTAAGCATTACATCCAGTCTCTGCATATCTAGGGTGCACACAGCCGACACCGTCCACAAGTTCAAACAGGGGAAATAAACAAGGAGGATTACATATCCGAAGAAGGCGGATTATGATTGTAGCCATTTACTGGCTGGACTCGGAATTCTGATTACCATCTTGTAATCACAGTATAACATTTGGTAACCAGTTCTTGCATGTAGAGCCAATGCTAGAAGACATAACGTAACCTAACTCGGATCACCTTTCTAGAAGTTGTCGCACAAGTCACAACACCAAAGGATCGAGAACAACCACCCACCACTGGTTGGCAAGTGGTAGCAAGCCCCCAAATGACGCCTCCAAAGAGGGGAACAAACAACACGAATGCTACATTGAGCTGAGCTTGGGTCGTGGCTTGGGCTTCGGTAGTCGGTCTATCCGGCGCATCCGATGGGTTCTTCTATGGTCATTGTGGTGCTATGGAGTCGGGGATGCTGTTATATATTGATCCAAATTATGCAAAGTATACGCCAACTTCTGACGAGTGGAGCGAAGCCCGGTACGGATCGTTGAAGACCTAGGTTTTTACTTCTATATAAACCTCTTGTAAGCCGCCGGTTGGGAGGTGTTGCATCTGTGAAATTTCCGGCGTTTGTAAACACTCCCCGATATAGTGAAGTTTTGTTGGCTGGTATCCGTGGTTTTTTTCTCTCTTTGTTGGAGAGGTTTTCTACGTTAAATCTGTGTCCCTTGCTGTGATTTATCTTTTGTTCTTCGTTATTTACTTGTCGCAATTATAATATCTTTGGTGGAGCATGTCCAGGTGGTGATGATGACCGGCGACCAGTGGTCTTTGCGGAGGACTAGATCGGCGCAAGCCCATCATATTTCTCTCGGAAAGCTCGTCGTCAAAGTCAGAACTGTCTGCCATTGGCATGTGTGGGCGATTGTTTGGCTTGGACCGACATGGTTCCGGCCTCGCTTGCAGCAAGGCTTTGTTTGGGTCACCGAAGGTGAAGTCGGAGTCGCTGACTCGAGAAGAAGTGATGACGATGACGCTTCGATGGTAACCTTAACGATGGCCTTTCTTATTTGTGGTGCGTTTGTGCTCCGTGTGGGTGGCCAAGTTGGCCGATGGTGGTGCTGCCCAATGTGATCGTGTTTTATAACGACGTTGGTGCATTTGTACTGGTTTTTGGCCGGTTTTTCGCAATAAATTTGTCAATTCTCCTTTTTTTTAAATAAAGCAAAATTGTCCATTTTGTTCAAAATAGTGTTTAGGTTGGGTTAGCCATCCAACCCAAAAATTCAAACATGATTATTGGGATCTTTTGCAGCCATTTACCGGGTGGACTCAGAATTATGATTACCTGGTAATCACGGTATAACATTTGGTAACCAGTTCTTGCAGGCAGGGCCAACGTTAGAGGGCAGGGCATAACGTAACAAGCGGTAGCCAGCTCCGCAATCAATGCCTCCAAAGAGGTGAACGAACAACACGAGAACAGTTATCGTCCGATCCACCAAGACCGGAAAAATGAGGTTCCTCATAACACAAACCACGGGAAGATGAGCACAAAGATTATGCCTCCAAGGAGTTAACTACCTTCGCACAATCACACGTGTCGCCCTTGCCGGTCCCCACCAAAAGCTACACATATCACATGACACAAGTTTCAGGGAGAAACATATGTTCAGGTTTTCATCTGAAGAATCGCTAAGCACTAATTAGGTTTTAATTGCATATGTAGTGACCACCCATCGATAAGTTGCTTTAAACTATTTTAATATCTGCAGTCAGAGCTCTAATCATAGGCCAAGGACGACTTTGTCATACAATTTCCAAAGCGTCCAGCTGAGAGGCAAAAAAAAATCATCCAAATTGTTTTCACAAAATCAGTAAAAAAAGTTTGCAGGGTCAAACATCGAAGAGGTATATACGTTTTTAGTCCCGCAACTTACATCGTGGGAGCATTTTAGTCCTACATCTTGCAAAGTGAACAAGATTAATCCCACAACTTGCAATCTATAAATACTTTAGTCCAATTCGATCGAATTTCTATGATTTTAACCAAATTTGTCCACATATATGTCAAATGTGGCATCAAACTTTTGCAAAATAATCCCTATGTATTTTCTCTTTCTGCGCTTACGACTTTCACATAGTCTGACAAGCGGTCCCATGTGTCAGTGGTTATACAAATAAGAAAACAAATATAAAAATATTTACCTACAATAGTGGGAATTGATCTCAAGACCTACTACTAAAAAAATTTAAGCTTCACCACTACAACATAGAAGGGGATGATATAATTTTTGGATCGCTTCTTTATTATATATTACTTTTAGGATGAATTAGGTATCACCACACAACAACTAGTTTTTATTGGCTCACACGTGCAAAAGAAAGTTACTTATACTAGCGCATACACACATAGTGAAGTATAGCTTGATTGATTGAGTGTACACACATGTTACATCCAGACTTACTTTTGGACATTAAGAAATATGTGTTTTAAAGCCATGAAAAAATATGCAAATTTTTAAATCCAAAATAATTTGTGCACACGCGAGTAATTTTTTTTGTGCGTGTATGCTGATAAAAGGATTAAAAAAATTCAATCCAAAATAATTTTGCAAAAAACTAACAGTTAACGTGAGCACTTATTATACGCATATGTGGTTTTAAGTTGTATAAAGATAATTACGTCGTTTTAAGTAACAAACGGCATGTTTGGCCTAGTGGCTTGTGTGGTTTGTTGGTACTCAATGGTGTTGAGTTTGAATCTCGTTTTTATATATTTAACTATTTTATTTGTACAGGTGGACCTGTTTATCAGTCAATAACAAGGACACAAATACTAGAGAAAAATACATAAGGGTTATTTTAAAAATTGTGGAGAAATTTCCAAACTTGCTGAAGTTTGGTCAAATTGGACCAAAATGCTCTCTGTATGCAAGTTGTGGGACTAGTGTTGCTCAGTTTTCAAGATATGGGACTAAAACGCTCTTACCATGCAAGTTGTGAGACTAAAAGTGTATATAGCTCAACATCGAATCAGGGGACTTTTCCAGGGGAATATGTCTGAAAACATGAAAGCCGGAGCAGCAGGCCATATTCACACTGTACTTGTGCATTGGCGGCAAGCTCTGGCGCGACAAGGATTTCAGCGTTTTGCTTGCAGCAGCGGCAGAAAACAATGTGGCCTTTCGGTCTTCACGGTGGCGCATGCAGAATTGCAGATGCAGGTCATTTCACCAATATTCTCGTGCTGTTCCCATGACAGTTGGTCGCGACAATTATCTGGAGTTGCACCTATTTTCCACGGTAAAAAAAAAAGCAGCTCTCTCTGCTTTGGAGCCGTACTTGGTATGATGGGTTCGAACTGATGACATGAATTTTGCAGGAATTTAGAGGGAAACGGTTCGATTTCAGTAGGAACCCGGATCTCTTAGGCCCTTTGGTAACAGCATAATCTTGCACCCGGATGTTTTTCTCAAGTTTTGCAGATCTAAAATGGACGGTGCAAGGGTTGTAAGGTGACAAGTAAAGAACAGGGCATGTTTCGGTCTGAAATTGCCGGTCGTTTTCACGGTTCCACACTTGGAGGCCCCTCCGTCGCTGGCCGGCCTTGCAAGATGCTGTCAAGCTCTGGATCGATCCCCTCTTAGCTTCTAGACAAGCATCTGTCCAGCTGATGGACGCGAAACATATGCTTTGGCCTGCATTGTCTTGCAAAACTTTGCCTTGTTTGCTAGTAAGCTCTCCCCAAACCCTCCCCTTACTCAAGCATCTCATGATTGCATCTTTGCATGAGCAGTGGCTTGCATGGGATGATGGGGCACACTGACATTGATATTGGCATCTTATGTGACATCCTTGAGCTTGTCTGAATTTCAGAACCGAATATTCATATTCGTATTCGTATTCGCGTTAAAGCGTGAGCCGAAGCATCCGAGCCGAGATACGCGGAATTTTTCTCTTTCTCACTCCTACTCAAATATTCTCACCTGCCTTTGCTTGTGCTGCCTCCAATTTAGCATGAAACAAAGGGGAATCTACATAAAGCCTAGACAGTATTTTGGAAAATCAACAAAGGGCTTCACTTTAAGCAATCTGCTGCGGTACCAGTTGTTAAAAATTGAAACTTTTCCATATAAGAAAAACGGCCTCTTTTTCGCGTGTTTTCTTCCTACTTTAACAATATTCCGGGGCAAGAGAGAAAAGCAGATTCCTGAATGATGCTGGGGCTATAGGTGAGGAGGGAAGAAGCAAGCAAGTACTGGCTGCCACAACAAGTCACAGGGGAATTTGGCAAAGGTGGGAGCATCATCAATAATTCTTTCTAAAGAGCTCATCAAAGTCCATATATCCTCAGATTTTTAAAGGCATCAGGAAAAAAGCGGACTGAGAGTGTGTATGAGTGTGAGTGTGGGCGGGCCCGAGGGAATCGGAAAAAGTACTCCGGCAAGATGCCAAGGTAACCCACATGAAGAATTCCTATGCAGCTGTCAGTCAGGTAACATGACTCAGCTGGGAAATTGCATAATTGCAGCATAATTACCTGGTTGGCTTCAGAATCTTATTTATTACTATCACTGTTAGTTTACAGCCATTTGTTTTTTGCTTGGTAAGTAAAGATCGAAAGTGTCGATGAGTTCAATCGGTGAACCGTGGACAGTGTAGTCGTTTCCTGTATGTAAAAGTAAAAACAAATACAGACAATAATTATAAGAAGGAAACCGACGTTTCTGTGCTGCAACTGTTCATCCTTGATGGTTTTACCTCGACCTGTCCATGAGCTATCTATTGGAATCTTGCTTTGTGGACCTTTGGCTGTAAGGCTGCGGTAGCCTTAGAATTCAACTGTGGGTAATCTTGCAGCACTAGTCTTAGGCGAAGAAATCTTCCCTTTGAAGGAAAGGGTCAGAGAGATTGCCAATCAAGGAATATTTCTCTGACAAAACGATCATAAATTTTTTTTTTCTCTCCTATCCGGGGAATATATATATATATATAGGTTGAATTTGCTATGTGTTGCAACTTGTACAATAAGCTAAGCTATTGGGTAAGGTTCTGAATATACTGAACTTTGCTTTTGGCACATATCTCTTCCCACCTCTTGCGATAAGGTGGGCAGGATTCCAGCGATCCACTAAAGAAAGGCAATTAAACCGAATATTAGATAGAGATGACAAACTCGAAAGCATCGAAAAGAAAGGATCAGGGATGAAAGGCGGGGCTGACACTGAGAAAGCAATTCATCAGCACATTTAGTGCCAAGCATCGGATGAAAGAAAACTTATCTTGGCCAAACCCAGCTGAATTCTTTGGTCACGAGGTGTCTTCTAACACTGACGATCCAAGGACCAAGCGAAGCAGCATATTTTCGTTAGCATTCTGTCGGTGCGTTTCCTGTGTGGTGCTTCTTCCTCTGTATACCTGACACACACAACTTGCAGTGTGCAGAGAACGGGTGACCGGCCGGCATATGAACATGCAATATGCTGCGAATAATTCACGTCTTCTAGGATGCTTTATTTTGTTCCATGAGATGAGATGTGGCTGTTTTCACTCAATGATCCATCTAGCCATGAAAGTACTAATAATGAGCAGGCTTAAGATGCGTGAAAACAGAACCAGCTATGTTTCAGACACATATTCAACCCCAAGACAGTTTGGGTACTGTTTGCTGGCCGACGCTCCAATCCCTGGTCCAATATTCGGATTACCCAACTCCGATGTTGCCAGGAGGATCACCAATGGGTTCGGTCGAATCACTGTAGGATCTTATTTGACTTTCTCACCGAATAGAGGCACTTCCAGTGAACTGCACTACTGTTCGTTCTCACTAAGAAATATCCTTCAGGCTGGCTTCAGGACGTGTTATGTTATGTGTTCGCAAAAAAAATCAGGATATGCATAAAATAGTTCGTGTAACTGAACCAACTCCTACATGAAACCACGTTAAATATTTTGGAACGCAGGCATTATTAATTTTAGAGCATTCAACACACTGGGTATAGGCATCGCTAAAACCTGCTCCAGCTTGGCCCCAGGGGCACCGGCCATCTGCTAGCTAGACCTCATCAAAATGAGTTCTTGAGATAGAAAAGAGAAGCGACATCACGCATGCAGCTTCCTTTCAACCCTGAACAGCGAGAGCGTGCACGAACGCATGCCTGCAGTCACAGAAACCGATAAATCATTCACAATCACGATCTTTGCTTCAATGCTAAGGCTTTGTTTGCGACTTTTAATTTGGATCACACTGCCTTTAGCTAGCTATATGATCTTGCAAAAAAGCAGACTTTGATTTGGAGTCCGACTTCTTCAATGTGTCATGTACATGGCCAGACGATAACGCAGAGTGATCACGTCGGAAAGTAAAGAAGGCAAAGCAATCTGCTTTTTTCCCGAAAGACCTGAAAAAATAAATTATTTCCACAGACCACAGGTGGTGGTATTATAGTCAATCATTTGGAGATAGAACACCGGATGAGGTGATAAGCAGGTACGATTCTGGTGCCGTCTTCGCTTCACTCACTCAACTTTCCCAAAATTTCTACGCACATTCTTGCAGCTTTCCTTGTGCTCGTCGCACTGTGTTGCTACTTCCACTCAAAGTAGGTCGCTAGCTTCTTACTGAATTATAATAACTGGCCGAAGAAAGGAAATTCATGTGTTAGTTAGGTACGCATGTTACAATTATTTACGCAAAGTTCGAGGCAGCTCGGTCTCTCCTCTTTGTTGTAATGTCCCCATGTCATATGGAGTCTATATATACAATTATTTTTTTTGGAAAGGAGCATATATTTGTAGGGTTTCGTAGCATGGAAAACAAAAAATTTCTACCGCATACAAACAAACAAGCCAAGATATATCTACTAGATTGTAGCAACGAGTCAATGGAATAACTCACCCTCGAAGATTTCAAAGTGTTTAACGAGAGCGGATTCTCGTGGGTGATGTAGTCGTACTCTTCCCGATCTCAAGATCGCGTAGACGATCCTTCCGGCGCTGCGTTCCGGCAGCGCTCCGTAATCGGTCACTGCGTTAAATTTTCGAAGACCTTCCTCTCCCTTGTTCCAGCAGGCAGCGGAGGTTGTAGCACTCTCCTCGCGATTCCGGTAGCACAACGGCGTGGTACTGGAAGTAGAGGGGAGATCTCGCAGGGCTTCGCCTTAAGCCGGAGCGAGTATGGTGGAGTATGAGAGAGTCCCTCGACGATCTAGGGTTTAGACACGCCGAGGAGTAAGCTTGGCCGGCGGCTAGGGTTGCTAGGCGGCGGCGGCCTAGGTCGGCGGCAAGGGGCGGAGAGGGGTGCGGGCGGGGCGGGGTTTGGAGGAGAGGATCTTGTGTGTCCTAGGAGGAAGCCCCGCCTCCTTATATAGGTGGAGGGGCCGGGCCAAGGGAGGAGGAGTCCCTCCCCAACTCGGCTTGGAGGGTGTGCCGCCGGTTGGAGGAGGGAACTCCTCCCCAACTCGGTTTCCCACTCCTCCTCTTTTCCTCTTTCCAAATTTAGCCGTTTGACTTTTCAAACTAGCTGTTTGACTTTTCAAACTAGGATTTGAATTAATCCTTTATTTGGTTCAGCGATGACACTTAGTACATGATGCAATCATACCAACTTGATACAACACATTCATGTACCCTTCCCCTCCGGAGTGCCGGACATTCCGGAACATTCTAGAACATTCCGATGAAAACACCGGAACCATTCCCCAACTCCGAAACGGGACTTTCCTTATATGAATCTTATTCTCCGGACCATTCCGGATCTCCTCGTGATATCCCGGATCCCATCCGGGACTCCGAACAACATTCGGTCTCTTTCTCATCATTCCATAACTACTCAAAACAACGTCGAATCCTTAAGTGTGTCTCCCTACGGTTCGTGAATTATGCAGACATGATCGAGACACTTCTCCGAACAATAACCAATAGAGGAATCTGGAAATTCATATGGCTCCCACATATTTCTACGATTACTTTGCGATCGAATGAACCACTTACATACGATATCAATTTCCCTTTGTCTCACGATAGTTTACTTATCCGAGGTTATGATCGTCGGTATCTCTGCATACCTAGTTCAACCTCGTTACCGATAAGTACTCTTTTCTCGTTCCCGTGATATGTGATCCCTTGTGAGCCAGTCACATGCTTGCAAGCTAATTGGATGACATTTCACCGAGAGGGCCCAGAGTATATCTATCCGTCATATGGATGGACAAATCCCACTCTTGATCCATGTGTTTCAACCAATACTTTCCGAACACTCAATGCCACCTTTATAGCCACCCAGTTACGGTGTGGTGTTTGATGTCATCAAAGCATTCATCCGGTAAAGGTGATATGCATGATCTCATGGTCGAAGGAATTAGATTACTATGTATCAGAAAGCATATAGCAATTGAACTATTAAATTGACTTGATCTTTATGCTACACTTATCTATAGGAGTATGTCCATCATATCATTCTCCTAACGATATGATCTTGTTGTTAATAACATCTCAATGTTCATGATAGGGAAACCACAATCATCCATTAACCAACAAGCTAGTATTATATAGAGGCTTTACTAGGGACTTCAAATTAAGTTCACAAATCACACAAGTATTAATGTTTCCTTGTTAATACTATTATAGCATGAATGTAAACATTTATCATAAACACAAAGATATAATAATAACTACTTTTATTATTGCCTCTAGGGCATATCTCCAACAGTCTCCCACTTGCACTAGAGTCATCTAATCTAGATTACATGGTAATATCGAACACCCATGGCAGTTTGGTGCTGGTCATGTTTTGCCCTCGGGAGAGGTTTAGTCAACGGATCCGCCACATTCAGATCTGTGTGTACTTTGCAAATCTTTATATCCCCATCTTGGATATGTTCTCGAATAGCGTGAAAACGTAGCTTGATGTGCTTCAGCTTCTTGTGTGACCTTGGTTCTTGCGCATTGGCTATGGCGCCCATGTTATCACGAGAGATAGACATTGGGTCCGGTAGCACTAGGAACCACACCCAGCTCTGTAATGAACTCTTTCATCCATATCGCTTATTGTGAAGCCTCCGGCAGCCATGTATTCGATTCAGTTGAAGATCTCGCCACAACGCTTTGCTTTGCACTCCTCCAATAAGCTGCTGCACCATTCAAAATAAATACGATCCAGTTGTGATTTAGAATCATCGGATCGGTGTTCCAACTAGCATCGGTGTAACCATTAACAACGAGTTGTTCATCACCTCCATAAGAAAGAACCATATCCTTAGTTCTTCTCAAGTACTTAAGGATGTTTTGACCATTCGTCCAATGATCCACTCTGGATCACTTTGATATCTGCTAGTTAAACTAACGACATATGCAATGTCGGGTCTAGTACATAGCATGGCATACATTAGAGATCCTAGGGCTGAGGCATAGTGAGTGTTACTCATCCTTTCTCTATCTTCTGTCGATGTCGGACTTTGAGTTTTACTCAAGGTCGTATTGGGAAACATGGGCAAGAACCCTTTCTTGCTATCTTCCATTCCAAACCTCTTTAGAACTTTGTCCAAATATGTACTTTGTGACAATGATATTTGGCGTTCGATCTATCTCTATAAATCTTTATGCCTAATATGTAAGCTGCTCGCCAAGATCCTTCATTGAAAACTATTATTCAAATATTCCTTGACACTATTAAGAAGGTCTACATCATTCCCAATCAATAATATGTCATCCACATATATTATTAAGAATGCTACTGAGCTCCCGCTAACTTTCTTGTTAATACAAGCTTCTCCATAAGTTTGTATAAAACCAAAACTTTTGATCAACTTATCAAAAGCGTTGATTCCAACTTCGAATGCTTGCTTCAATCCATAGATGGACCGTTGAAGTTTGCATACCTTGTTAGCATCTTTAGGATCAACAAAACCTTTGGGTTGCATCATATACAACTCTTCATCAATGTCTCCATTGAGGAATGCTGTTTTGACATCCATCCGCCATATCTCATAATCGTAATATGCAGCGATTGCTAACATAATCCTCACAGACTTTAGCTTCGCATCGGTGAGAAAGTCTCATCGTAGTCAAATCCTTGAATTTGTCGAAACCCTTTTGCGACAAGTCGAGCTTTATAGACGATAACATTACCATCAACATCTGCTTTCTTCTTGAAGATCCATTTGTTCTCGACAGCCTTCCGCCATCCGTAAGTCCACCAAAGTCCACACTTGGTTTTCGTACATGGATCCAATCTCGGTTCATGGCTTCTTGCCATTTATTGGAACAGGCTCAACATCGCTTCCTCATATGTCTCGGGGTCATCGTGTTGTCCACCAACATGACACTCATAACGGGATCATACCAATGGAGTGGTACAAGTTCTCGTTGACTGCGAGGCTCAGTAGTAACTTCGACCAAGTTTCATGATCATCATCATTAGCTTCCTCTCTAATTGGTGTAGGCACCACAGAACTTCTTCCTGCGCTACTTTCGCAATTTTGAGGAAGGTTCGACAACCTCGTCAAGTTCTACTTTCCTTCCAGTCACTTCTTTCGAGAGAAATTCCTTCTCTAGAAAGGATCCATTTTTGCAACGAAGATTTTGCCTTCGGATCTATGATAGAAGGTATACCCAATAGTTTCCTTGGTATCCTATGAAGACGCATTTTTCCGCTTTGGGTTCAAGCTTGTCCTGTAACTTCTTTACATAGGCTTCACATCCCCAAACTTTAAGGAACGACAATCTAGGTTTCTTCCCAAACCATAATTCATACGGTGTCGTTTCTCGGATTTAGATGGTGCCCTATTTAAAGTGAATCTGGCTGTTTCTAATGCATAACCCCAAAATGATAGCGGTAAATCTGTAAGTGACATCATAGAACGAACCATATCTAAGAGAGTTCGATTACGTTCGGACACACCATTATGTTGTGGTGTTCCGGTGTCAATTGTGAAAGTATTCGTATTTCTTCAAATGCTCGCCAAACTCGTAACTTAGATATTCACCTCCACGATCGTAACATAGAAATTTAATCTTCTTGTTACGTTGATTCTCTACCTCACTTTGAAATTCCTTAAACTTCTCGAAAGTTTCGACTTATGTTTCATGAAATAGATATACCCATATCTACTCAAGTCATCCGTGAAGGTAAGAGCATAACGATAACCACCGCGCGATGCTACACTCATTGGACCACACACATCGGTATGTATAATTTCCAATAAGTCTGTAGCTCGCTCCATCATACCAGAAAATGGAGTCTTAGTCATTTTACCCATCAGACATGCTTCATCTATCAAGTGATTCAAATCAAGTGATTCAAGAAGTCCATCGAATGGAGTTTCTTCATACGCTTCACTCCAATGTGACCAAGGCAGCGATTGCCACATATAGGTCGAGTTATCGCTCGATTTCAAACGCTTAGCCTCAATGTTATTAATATGTGTATTTCCACTATCGAGATTCAACAAGAATAGACCATCTATCAAAGGTGCATGTGCATAAAACATATTACTCATATAAATCGAACAACCATTATTCTCAGACTTAAACAAGTAACCGTCTCGCAATAAACAAGATCCCGATATAATGTTCATGCTTAACGCAGGCACCAAATAACAATTATTTAAGTATAAAACTAATCCCGATGGTAGATGAAGAGGTAGCGTGCCGACCGCGATCACATCAACCTTTGATCCGTTTCCCACGCATCGTCACCTCGTTCTTCGCTAGCTTCCGTTTATTCTCAAGACCGCTTTCGAGTTACAAATATAAGCAACCGAACCAGTATCAAATACCTAGGCACTACTACGAGTACTAGTGAGATATACATCAATAACATGTATATCGGATATACCTTTCTTCTTGATGTTGCCGTTCTTCAAATCCGCCAAGTACTTTGGGCAATTCCGCTTCCAGTGACCTTCTCCCTTGCAGTAAAAGCACTCAGTATCAGGCTTAGGTCCAGCCTTGGTCTTCTTCGTAGGCGTGGCAACTTTCTTACCACCCTTCTTGAAGTGTCCCTTCTGCTTAGACTTGCCTTTCTTGAATTTGGTGGTCTTATTGACCAACAACACTTGGTGCTCTTTCTTGATCTCCACTTCTGCAGACTTCAACATGGCAAAGAGTTCTGGCAACGTCTTGTTCATGTTTTGCATGTTGTAGTTCATCACAAAGTTCTTGTAACTTGGTGGTAGTGATTGGAGGACACGGTAAATCCCCAAAGCATTAGGAATCACAATACCCAAGCTTTGAAGTTTGTTTGCGTGCCCTGCACATCTTAAGCACATGCTTTCGATGGAGCTGCCCTCTTCCATCTTGCGCTTAAAGAACTTTTCGAAGCCTCATAGCTTTCAATTGCCGCATGAGTCTCAAAGATCAATTTGAGATCCTCGACAATATCATATGGGTCTGAATTCTCAAACCTTTTCAAGCTCGATTCTAAACCATACAAGATAGCACATGAATCGTGGAGTACCGAGTCTTCGAGTGAGGTAAACATTCTTTACTTCATCGGCAAAGATCACCGCAGTGGGTCACCCAATGTGCATCCAGACATAGGTCAAATTACCATGTGAGGACAATCCTCAAATTGCGGAACCAATCCGTGAAGTTGCTTCCATTGTTTTTCAACTTTTCTTTCTCTAGGAACGCATTAAAATTGATGGTAGGGGCTGCCATTGATCTACAACATATTTGCAATAGTTTAGAATAAATTTATGACAAATTGAGTTCAAATTAATAAAATTAATCTAGGTGAACTCCCACTCAAAACAATATCCCTCACATTTTTTTAGTGATCACACGAACCAAATCCACCACATCAACACCGATCATCACGAGAGTTGATATAGTTTCAATGGCGAACAATCGACATGTTCATCATATCTACTATATGATTCATGCTTTACCTTTCGGTGATCCATGTTCCGAGACCATGTCTGTACATGCTAGGCTCGTCAAGATCAAACCTTAGTTTCCGCATGAGCAAATCTGGCTTGCTCACATTGTATGCACTTGCAGAATCTAACACACCCGATCATCACGTGGTGCTTTGAAACAACAAGCTTTAGCAATGGTGCTAACTAAGGGTGAACACTTTATGACTTGAAATTCATGTGCATGAGGGATCATCTTATAATGCTACCATTGTCTACTAAGCAATACAAGATGCATAAAGGATTAACATCACATGCAATTCATAATATGTGATATGATATGGCATTTCTTCTTTGTGCTTCCGATCTCCATCTTCTAGCACGAACATGATCTCCATCATCACCGGCATTGCATCAAGGTCAATGACGCTTCTCCATTGTTGTCGTCCACCGGCTTCAACTATTACAACTACTTTGAATAGACACGCGGGTCGTAACAGAAATTAAAGAAAACCATATGGCTCCTGCCGGTTGCCAACTTACAATAAGGAACATTGCATACATCAAACATAATCACAATCATGGCCATATCACATCACAGCACACCCCTGCAAAACAAACTTAGACGTCTCTACTTTCTTTGCATGTTTTACGTGGTTTGGGGCTTTCAATAAGTGTCGTTCTAACTTACGAACATGAACCACAACATTGATACTAGTATTGTTAATCACCCGTTGTAAATTGGATCTTAACTATGCTAGGAGAAACAGGCACCCGCAAAGCCACTTATGTAATACAAGTTGCATGTCAAGCGTGGAGCAAGTCTCATGAACGATGTCATGTAAGGTTAGCCGCTTCATCCCAACATACCGCAAGATGCAAAGTACACAAGAAGCAATCGACAATAAAAGCATCAACGCCCACAATGACCATTGTGTTCTACTCGTGCAACAGATCTACATATAGACACGGCTCTGATACCATTGTAGGGTTTCGTAGCATGGAAAACAAAAATTTTCTACCGCATACAAACAAACAAGCCAAGATCTATCTACTAGATTGTAGCAACGAGTCAATGGAATAACTCACCCTCGAAGATTCCAAAGTGTTTAACGAGAGCGGATTCTCGTGGGTGATGTAGTCGCATTTTCCCGATCTCAAGATCGATCTCAGATCCGATGGCGCTTCCAAGGTTCGCAGCGCCCGTCAGTCGGTCACCACACGTTTTTCGACGAAGACCTTCCTCTCCCTTGTTCCAGCAGGCAACGGAGGTTGTAGCACTCTCCTCGTGATTCCGGCAGCACAACGGCGTGGTACCGGAAGTAGAGGGGAGATCTCGCAGGGCTTCGCCTTAAGCCGGAGCGAGTATGGTGGAGTATGAGAGAGTCCCTCGACGATCTAGGGTTTAGACACGCCGAGGAGTAAGCTTGGCCGGCGGCTAGGGTTGCTAGGCGGCGCTAGGCGCAAGCTTGGGATGGAGGTGGCGCGGCCTTCATGGAGGAGAGGATCTTGTGTGCTAGGAGAAGGTCCTAGGAGGCCCGCCTCCTTATATATGTGGAGGGACGGCCGGAGTGGGAGGGAGGAGTCCCTCCCAACTCGGCTTGGAGGGTGCGCCCGGTTGGAGGAGGAACCTCCCCAACTCGTTTCCTCCTCTTTCCTCTTTCCAAATTTAGCCGTTTGACTTTTCAAACTAGCTGTTTGACTTTTCAAACTAGGATTTGAATTAATCCTTTATTTGGTTCAGCGATGACACTTAGTACATGATGCAATCATACCAACTTGATACAACACATTCATGTACCCTTCCCCTCCGGAGTGCCGGACATTCCGGAACATTCTAGAACATTCCCGATGAAAACACCGGAACCATTCCCCAACTCCGAAACGGGACTTTCCTTATATGAATCTTATTCTCCGGACCATTCCGGATCTCCTCGTGATATCCCGGATCCCATCCGGGACTCCGAACAACATTTTGTCTCTTTCTCATCATTCTATAACTACTCAAAACAACGTCGAATCCTTAAGTGTGTCTCCCTACGGTTCGTGAATTATGCGTATATGATCGAGACACTTCTAACAATAACCAATAGAGGAATCTGGAAATTCATATGGTTCTACATATTTCTATGATTACTTTGCGATCGAATGAACCACTTACATACGATATCAATTTCCCTTTGTCTCACGATAGTTTACTTATCCGAGGTTATGATCGTCGGTATCTCTGCATACCTAGTTCAACCTCGTTACCGATAAGTACTATTTTCTCGTTCCCGTGATATGTGATCCCTTGTGAGCCAGTCACATGCTTGCAAGCTAATTGGATGACATTTCACCGAGAGGGCCCAGAGTATATCTATCCGTCATATGGATGGACAAATCCCACTCTTGATCCATGTGTTTCAACCAATACTTTCCGAACACTCGATGCCACCTTTATAGCCACCCGGTTACGGTGTGGTGTTTGATGTCATCAAAGCATTCATCCGGTAAAGGTGATATGCATGATCTCATGGTCGAAGGAATTAGATTACTATGTATCAGAAAGCATATAGCAATTGAACTATTAAAATAACTTGATCTTTATGCTACGCTTATCTATAGGAGTATGTCTATCATATCATTCTCCTAACGATATGATCTTGTTGTTAATAACATCTCAATGTTCATGATAGGGAAACCACAATCATCCATTAACCAACAAGCTAGTATTATATAGAGGCTTTACTAGGGACTTCAAATTAAGTTCACAAATCACACAAGTATTAATGTTTCCTTGTTAATACTATTATAGCATGAATGTAAACATTTATCATAAACACAAAGATATAATAATAACTACTTTTATTATTGCCTCTAGGGCATATCTCCAACAATATTAATATCACACGATACCAATTACACCCAGCCTCTGCAACAACGCATTACCCTAATGGCATTACGGATGCACACAGCCAAAAAATAAAAGAAGAATTACAGGAAAAAAAAATCCCGCTTTCGTGATCTATGCCCTACAACAACGACCAAACACCAGCAAGACAGCACCAGAAATCCATCCTCTCCAAAAGCGACGCCTCCAAGAAGGAAACAGTGCACTAGCGCCGTCATCGCCCTGATCATCGATCATAGGTTTTCACCCTGGAGAAAGTCCGCGTTGACAAAACAATGTCTTTAACAAGATCATTGCCAGGCACAACCAATTAAGGCCAGACCTTGGATTTTCACCCTGTAGCTTGAACCCTGAAAATCTCTTGTACTATCGCCCCCACTTTCCAATGTCGCTGCTCCAAGACCTAGAACACCAAGCCAAAACCTCATCGCAAACAGGATTCACACCACCATTACTATTCTTCAGACCTTGGCTTTCATGTCATTCTCCACGACTGACTTCACCATGGGACTAATGGCATGTCCTTGATGGCAACAATCAGAAGCTTCACAGACTCCCTCCAAACCAAACGGTCAGATAAAACATGGTTGCGCGCGACCGAGATCCATCCAATCTGGCGAACTCCGGCATGTCATCCATTGGAGTTCACCAGCGGAATCTTCCGGAACACAACACTCTGACCAGATCGATGAAGTCATGGAGCAGGTAGATATTCGTCCTGGTGCGAGAGGAATCCTAGGACCAACCCCCTTTATTCAAAGCCAGACCGGAAGCCCCCACACCGCCGGTCTTCACCGGTCACCAAGACCCACCGAAAAAACGGCCGATCCATGGTGACCCAGGCCGCCATAACCGCTATCTCGACGAAGAGACAACACCGCAGGTGGAGACTAGATGAACGAGCACCGATCCGCAGCCCACTGTCCCAGATCGGATCAGATGGTCCGCTAGTCCGCCGTGCCGCCAACCGGATCTGAGGCCGCCGCATCGCCGCTCCACCCTAACCGTCGGCCCTCCACCTCGCCAAGAGCGGCCATGGCACTAGCTCCATACGCAGGCCCCGTCCAACGCCGGGAAATCCCTCCCTTCCACCACGTTGGGGCTGGGAGGCCGGATCCTCGCCGCCCCCATCACCGGCAGCATGCTCTTAGGCTGGCGGGCCTCCGGGGGCGACGAGGAGGGAGGGGCAAGGAGGGAGGAGGTGGCGGCAGCGCTAGGGAAAGTCCTCCTTGGTCGTTAGGAGGAGGGCGACGCGAGGGGGCACGTACGTAGGTACCTCCTTATGAACATATAGATACAATTATGCAGCAGGTTATCTGTTTGGGTCTTCTTTTGCAGGGAGCGAGTTTGTTCAGGCATGTTGTGATTGATGGTTGGTTAAATACATTACCAAGAGACATCACCATACTCCTCTTTCCGAAAATACCCTGCATTCTGGGTTTAGTCAAGGTCAAACTTTATAAAGTTTTACTAAACATATTGAAAAAAAATATGTACATCTATAATGCAACATAAGTACCATTAGAATCATTATAAGATATATTTTCATAACATATACATTCGATACTATAGATGTTTATAGTTTTTTTCTATATATTCTATCAAATTTTATAAAGTTTGACTTTGACTAAACTTAGAATGCATGGTAAATATTGACAGAGGGAGTACAAACACACAACATTTGTTATTTTGGAATCGCTACTTGTGGGTTCACTACTTTTCAGTCACTCTAGTGTGACACTAAGATTCGTGCAAACCGAAGCCTCGAGCTGAAAATGTGAGTTATGCTACGGCGCGGAGCATGAGTTGTGCTATAAGGCTCTTGCATGGTTTGGAGAAAAAAGGTGTCAGTTTTTTAATTAGGGGTAGAACGGGCTGGCTTTTTATTTGCTGTGCAAAACATAGTGGGCATCCTGGGCCTTTGTTCTTTTTTTTTGTCTCCATTTTTCTTCCTAGATATTGGGCCAGCCATATAAGAGTTAGTTACATTGGTTCTTGTCTCTCTTTTTTTGTGCGTCGGTGATAGGTGAAGGAACAAACCATCCATAACATTGTTTTTCCTTGTGTTTTTAGGAAGATTTCCGGGTCTACCATTTGCATTTTATGGTAGGCCGTGGCAAGAATGTAATGGATGGAGAGGTTTGCGGATAGTAACAAACCAACTTCATTTACACGTAGTCCCCATGTTTTAAAATATAAGACGTTCTTAATTTTTGTTGGTCAACAACATTCATAAAATAGGTTTGGACAATAAGAGGATTCAATACTTGTTATTTCATGGTCTCAACTTTGGATTTGTGTACTATCTTAGGAATTGTGTTGGAACAAAACTTATGCATTAAATTAACACATACGATAGAAACATGGCACTTCATGGCTTTCTCGTAATCATAGACAATGTCTCTTCTTGGGAGAGAAGTGTCCTCCTAACCATAGATACTGTATGTCCCAGGGAGAGATGTTCCAGGCAGCAGAAACTCAACACATAGACACCAATCATTATTACGTGGAAATCTCTTTCAACTCGAGAGAAAAAACCAAGGATCAAAGCCACCCAATTTTTTTTTGCACTATTGTGAATGTGGGATACAAGAAATTCTTCTCTAAAGAGTATTAGAGGAGCTCATACATCAAGATATCATAAATCTTGGGATTTCAGGCACGAGATCTAGAGGTTGGAACAATCTCATCAAAGATAGTGAAACCACGTCTTAAATAAGACAAGATAGCGAATCTAGACTTCACAATCTCATGGGTGACACCCTTTAATTTCAAGCTCTTCCTTCAACTTATTCTCCTTCTTTCCATATATCTTGATTTTCTTCTCTCATGTAGGCTAACCTGAATTTTTGTCACAACACCTAGTCATCGCTAGTTGGGAGGCTTGCCATCCTCCATATATCATGTGCGATGTTCAAAATGACTCTTCGTCATAACCTAATGGATAAAAGACTCGTGTACCTGCTTGAGCCGCGTCAAAGTTTCAAGTGGTCATCTCCTTACTCTAATGTAGATTACCCTATCAATGTCGTGCTGAATCAGCCCCTAGTAGTGACGAGGTTTGATCTCATCAATGCCCATTGTTATGGACTTGGGTTTTGGAGAAGATGGGGATGCTGGAGATCGTGGAACGGTTAGCAAACAAGCAACACGGGGACACAAGGTTTACCCAGGTTCAAGGGAAAACCCTACTCCTGCTTGTCTGCTCTTGATTACGGCGGAACCGAAGGTTACAAGGGTGCGCAGATGCAATCTGGCGTGGAGGTGTGTATGCGAAAGTATGAGTCGAGAGATCTAGGTCGTGCCCTCCTGGCCTTTATATAGACTTAGGAAGGTCCCGGGCATAGTCCTAGTCGGTTACAAGTTCTAGGGTTTTACCCCTTTGAATTTCCTATCTACTCTAGTCTTGCTCTCCAAGGATCCGAAGGCGTCATGGGCCTGGGCCACCCGAAAGTCTTCATGGGCCAACGTACTTTTGCCGTGGGCCTTCCTTGGGCTGGACTAGGTATGCTGAGATCACGTACCCGTAGGGTATAACCATGTCGAGCTCCAGTGATCGGAATTGTAGATTCGGCTGAGGACTCTTCAATCCTTCGGGTGCAACTATGTATTAATAGTATGTGTGTAGGGATTGTTGATGCCGGTGGCTGCCTCACCTGACGGATCAGGGTCAGTTAACCGTCTTAGGACGAAACAACACGATCTTCCTCAGTTTCGATTCCCTCAACTCGAAACTGGAACATATGCTGGCGTAATTCGACTCAGGCCGCGGAGGACTTACAGGAGTGGAATTCCAGTGAATTTAATTGATGTACCCAACGCGTCCGTCGGGATTTTTCATCGCACCTGCTGGCACGGATTCATACTAGCAGAGCGCAGTCGGGTGCGTTGCTAGGCCACCAGATGATATCTATAGGTCTTATATTTACGTCGCAGACGCAGCATCCGAACATTTGTCACCGCGGAGGTGTTTCAGGTGGCCAAGGAGAAACATTGCTCACTTGGCATTCTACTGAGGCAAAGTTGCCGAAAAAGTTTTGCGTGTTTGATCCGTAAGATCGCAGTCGAAGAATTCATAGGGTGCGCGACCAGCGCTCCCTATGGGAGTAGCCCCCGGGTGTCTGTTCGAGTCGTAGACTCGGGCGGAGACTTTTATTCAAGCACTTTGTTTATTTTTAATTCCGTAGGACACAAAAAACTTTCGGATGCTTAAATCCATCCTCCCTATGGGAGTAGCCCCCGAGTCCGTAGTGGAGTCGTAGACTCGACGTAGGACTCGAAGAAATATTTTGTCTTTATTCGTTTTTCGGGTGCGCGGCCAGCGCTCCTGATAGGAGTAGCCCCCGAGTATTTAGTCGAATCGAAGATTCGAGTGAGTACTCTTAGTTGTGGAGCCGGAGAATTGTAGTTGGTGCTAGTATAGCTTTTGATGACATCAGTGCTGACGATCAATGACCTCAAGCGTCTGCTACGCCAGAGATGACTTGACTGAACGAACGTGTGTCCCACTTGCTGACCTTGAATTGACCGTTCACGCGCGGCGTGGAGATAATTACGGTGTCGCCTCGATTTCCATGCATAGTGGACGGCGTGGTAACGACGGTTCGTTATGATGCTGACACGTGTATGGTCAGATCTGCTGTTGGCGTTAGGTCTTCTGGATGGACGACTGCCGTGCGTCATCTTCGTCGTTATAATCTTTGGGGAAAGCTGTAGTTTGTTTTCACCGCATCAGTTCTTGTTTTCACTGCCTCCTTGTGCTCTAGCGATTCTTGCTGCGCGCTGGGATTTCCTTCCACATTTCCATCTTCCCTTGTGCGCTTTCACCGCCGACGCCGCCGTAGCGCGATGGGGAAACCGAAGAAATCATCATCTGCGGTTGGTACCAGCGCCGCCGGAGGGAAGAAAGGCGCCACCGCTGCCCGTGTCACCGACGGTGGTTGGCGGCGATCAGAGACGCGGGAGAGTGATATCCGCAAGCTTCGCGAGCGGGGTTTGATCCCGCAAGATAGGGAGGCCGTCAGACTCCCCGGCAACGAGGTAATCCCCCGTCCCCCAGCTGGGTATCGGGTTATGTTTCTTGCCTTCGTTATGTGTGGGTTTTGTTTTCCAGTCCACAACTTCCTCCGTGGACTGCTCTTTCTCTATGGCATCCAGCTTCATCATCTGTCGCCCAATTCTCTTCTTCACATTGCTTGCTTCATCACTTTCTGCGAGTGCTGGCTCGACATTGAGCCGCACTTTGGCCTCTTCTGGAAACTTTATTCCGTGAAGAGGCAGTCTGGTTCGGATGGTGTTTATCCCATTGGGGGTTGCATCATCTCCCTCAGTCCCAATCTTCTTTTCTTTTCTTTTTCTATGTCCGAGTCTGTCCAAGATCAAGCGGAGGCGATGGTTTTATATCCGCGACTCCGTAGTGCCTGGCCAAGATTTTGGCCTTGTTCCTTTTGACCCCTCCCAAAAGATTGAGCCGAAAAGGTCTTGGAAAAACAAAATCTTGGATGGCGAGGTGGCAGAGATAGAGGCCCTTTACCGTCAGGTGGAGGATCTCCAGTTGATTCCAGAGAAGGAAGTGAACAGCGTGGACATCATCCGGACGTTTCTCGAGCGTCGGGTGCAGCCTCTCCAAGCGAGGGCGCACCCGATGTTTCTTTATTCTAGGCGCCGTGATCCGACGAGGGTTTCGGCTGAGAAAATCTCCGAGGGGGATCTTGACAGGACCCTTCGCTCGCTGCTGAAGTTCAAGGCCGGTGAGGAAATCCCAGGGAAGTCGCTGACTCCGCCGTTTTCTTCGGCGTTGGATGTTCCACAGGTGTAGATTTGTGCGCGTAGCGCTTTTTGTCGACTGCGTATTTATTTTCCTTTGTTTGCTAACAAAGTTCCTTCTGGTTTTGCAGAGATTCAAGGTGCCGGGCATGGTACCGCCATTTCCTGAAAAATATCCGAATGCCCCGGATAATGACGTGGTGGATTCCGTGTCCGAGCTGCCGTCAGCGCGATCTCCGGCGGAAGATGCCGACGAGTCGAGTGAGGACCATACGCGCAAACGATCATAGAGATCCAACGAGTCTTCGGATGCCTCGACTCCTCCGACTCCCAGAAACCCTCTGGGCCTTGAGCGTCATAGTGACGGGCATGGAAATTCTTCCTCTCCCATTCCTGCCATTCCTGTGTGGGCTGTAGCACCGCACCCGCCAGCGAAGCGGAAGAAGGAAGAAAAGAAGGAAGAGAAAAAGGAGGAGGAGAAGGAGGATAAGAGAGCCCGAAGGACTGCTCCTGTCTTTGATCTTAGCTCGCTGCACTCGTAAGTTTCGCGCTATACTGCTGTTCTTTTTCCTTCTTGATTTTGTACTTGTGTTGATTGCTTTGTATGCAGGCATTCCTCCGACGACTCCTCCAGCGATGGTGCTCGGGAAATGATGGGGGAGTCGAAGGTTGCGTCTCCTCCTCCTCAAACGGTGGCAACATCGGGGGGCGCCGCTCCGGATCCTCCTCTGCAGGATGTGCAGGTGGTTGCGCCTCAGAATTTCGCCAGCGGGCCTTCGACATCGCCATTAGAGCATGTAAGTACTTTCTGCTTCGCGCCACGGGGGGAGCCCCCGGGTGTCTGAAAAATTTCTTGTCTTGTTCTTTTTTTGAATCTTCGGGGGGGGGGGGGGGGAAGCCCCCGAGTGTCTTCGTGTTCGAATTTTGCCTTTATTCCTTTGTTTTGGGCACAACCCCCAAGTCCTTGTTCTTACTGGTGTTTCTTTTTCTGCAGCCTTTTGTGCAGGAGGCCATGCGGTTGGTGCAGGAGCGCCTGGTGCTAGAGGCTAACCTCCGACAGCTTCAAGGTACCTGTTTGCTTTTGGTGTGTCTTTCATTTATTCCGGTCCTGCTCTCTGACGTTTGCTTGTTTCGAATGCAGAGGAGCATAATACTTCTCTCCGTGAGGTCGACGCTCTCAAGAAGAGCCTTGGTCAATCGGAGAAGAAGGCCGAGGCCGTGCGGTCAGGAACGCCTCAAGAGTCACCAAGGCAGGGTTAAGGAGCGCTCAGCAGGAGGCATGGACCGTGAGGAGAAGCTCCATCGCTATGCCACGAGAGGGAGGTGGCAGGCAAGCTCATGGCTGCTGCCAAGGCTGTTTCGGGTGAGTGTTGTATTTGTGCTTCTTTCTTCTTGTTTTCTTGTCTTCTTCTGCGTTGCTTTTCGTCATGTCCCCTTTTTTTGTCTCAGATGCCGCAGGCATCGAGTTTGACCGAGGCGCTCTGGAGCACGGGAGTGCTCTAGATGATGCTACTGCAGCGGTCGAAGATCATTGCAGCACCGTCGTCAGCTCCCTTGCTAAGGCGAAGGAGGTCCTTGGCCACTTCTACAAGGAGCTTGTCCCTAAGGGCGCGGCCCTCGATGATGTGGATGCTCTGGCGGAGGCTTTGTCAGCCGAAGCGCCTGCGGCGTACAAGCGCAAGCAGAAGGGCATCGGCGCGTCTGTCGGGCTGGCGTTGGCTTTGGCGGCTGGAGCGGAGCTGGACCTGCCCCAGATCACCTCCCGGATGCCGACGACCGCAGAAGGATCCGAGGTAGCCTTTGCTGCCTACTCTGCTCGCTGCAAGCGATATGGGCCAAAGCTCATTGATTTGCTGTCTGAGTATGCGCTGCGGCATCAAGGGGAGGCCAAGGCTAGGCAATCCGGCTCTGAGGCGACTCAGGGTGCCGCGTCTTAGGCGTTGTAGATGTAGGATAGTTTGTAGTATGCTTTTGCTGTAAATATTTTGAAGAACACAGTCCTTGTGCCATGTAGTGGCCTTATATGCTTAATGAATTCTTCTGAGTTGTGCACTACCACTGTCTGAATGTTTATGTCCTTTGCTTTTCTGCTGTGCTAGGTTCCTTTGGGTGCTGACCCCGTTGACACCTCGCCTGCAACGCAACTGCGTCCATCTTTGGATGATTCCTCGCAACTCGCTTTTCTTCGGGATCGTGTCCGTAGTATTGAGAGGGAGTTGCTTGGGTTGCGAGGTCACGCCGATGTTTGGAAGTCCAAGGCGGATCGTGGTGCAGCCAGAGAGGAGTACTTGATGGCGGAACTGCTTCGGCTGTCTGAGCAGCTTCAATGTAAGTTGTTCTTTGTTTCGAGCTGTAGCTCGGTTCTTTGGATGAGCCTGCTGACCTTGCCCTTTATTTTGTACGATCGTCGCAGGTGCTAACCTTGCTCCAAGAGAAGAGAAAGAGCGTGTCGCCGTTCGGGTCAATTGCTTGACTCAGCAGGACATGGAGGCCGGTGGCTTCTTCTGGATGGATCATGACCGTGCCATGGCTCTGGCGACGGTGCAGGATCGTGTGCACCAGGTTTCGCGGTGCCGCCAAGTGCGTATATCGCTTTCTCGTGTTGCACGTCATGTTTCCTTTGGATGCCGTACCGACGAGCCTTGCGGGTCTTCTGTCGAAGTTTCGGAGCGTGAGCAATGTCAAGGAGTTGGTGCGGCAACAGCTCGTCGCAGGGGTGAAGGCTGCTTTGTCTCTTGTAAAGCTGCATCGCCCTGATGTAGATTTGGCTGTTGTGGCAGCTGGGCCACCTTCTCGGCCGGAAGGTGATGAGTGGGACATGCGTCCACATTACGCAGCTGTAAGGCAGTATGCCGAACAGGTCGTAGATTTGTTTGAGCAACGTGCTCAGGTTATTCTTCAGAATAGGTAGTACCTGTAAAAGAGATAGATGTAAAATTTGTATATTTCGACTGGGCGTGTTGTGCCCTTTGTTGTAAAGATTTGTTTGTTATAAGCACGCAATGCTTTGTTTGGGTACGTGTCCTTTTCGTTTGCCTGACGTTGTCAGCTACTCAGGTGTACACGCGTAATCCTCGGTTGATGAAATCGTGAGGTGGGGGGAGCCCCCGAGTGTGTTTGTAGCATAAAGTAAAGTTGCAAATAATGAACGGAAGTTTGGGGCGAGACACTTAGCTTTATTTATATCGTAATGGAGGAAGTACAATGTTTGGCTGAATAGCCTTGGCTGAAAAGCCTTATTGAAAGTAAAGGGGTAGGTAGCTAGGGGTAGAATCGTTGCAAGTGCGCGATGTTCCATGGGTTGGAGTATGCGACTCCAGACTCCACGTGCTTGAGGCGATAGGCGCCACCTGGGATGACTTCGGTGATGACGTAGGGTCCTTCCCATGGTGACTCGAATTTCTTCGGTCGCTCTTGCTTGAGTTGCAAGACGAGGTCTCCTTCGATGAAGGACCTTGGGCGCAGCCGGCGGCTGTGGTAGTTGCGGAGACTCTGCTGGTACACCGTTGATCGAGCTGCCGCTATGTCTCTTGCTTCGTCGAGTGTGTCGACGGCGTCTTCGAGTGCAACCGTGGATTCGGCATTGTGGCGACGACCGGGGCCTGGTGGCGTGCGGTTGCTGGTAGCACGGCCTCAGCTCCGTGCACCATGAAGAACGGTGTGTAGCCTGTGGAGCTGTTTGGCGTAGTCCGTAGGCTCCACAGGACGGATGGTAGCTCTTTCGTCCAGGCTCCGGCTTTCCGTTCGAGTGGACTCATGAGGCGCTTCTTGATGCCAGCGCCGATTAGGCCGTTGGCCTTTTCCACTTGCCCGTTTGTTTGCGGGTGTGCCACTGAGGCGTACGTGATGTTGATCCCAAGGCCTTCGCAGAAGTCCTGGAACTCCTTGGAGATAAAGTTCGATCCATTGTCGGTGATGATGCTGTGCGGTACGCCGAACCTGTAGACAATGGACTCGAAGAACTTGACGGCAGTTTTGCCTTTCTGGTTGGTAACCGGCATGGCCTCGATCCACTTGGTGAATTTGTCGACTGCGACCAGGAGGTAAACGTGTCCCCCTTTCGAGGACTTTGGCAGTTTGCCGATCATGTCGAGGCCCCATTGAGCAAAAGGCCAGGCTATAGGTATGGGTCTAAGCTCGGACCCGGGTGCGTGCGGTTTGTCGGCGAACCGTTGGCACCCGTTGCATCTTCGGACTATGTCCTTTGCGTCGCTCATGGCCGTTGGCCAGTAGAATCCGGCCCGTAGAGCTCTAGCGACTAGGGAGCGGCTGCCTGCGTGATGGCCGCAGATGCCCTCGTGGATGTCTTGGAGGATGGCTTTCCCGTCACCGATGGTGACGCACCTTTGTAGTACACCCGTAATACTGCGCTTGTACAGCTCGCCATTGATGATGGTGAAGGCTTTTGACCGGCGAGATATGCGCCGGGCATCTGTCGGGCTGTCAGGCAGTTCTCCGTTTATCAAGAACTGGAGGTATGGTCGCGTCCACGTTTCTTCGACTGCCATGACCTGCATTAGGTTTACCATGGCGACCTCTGTGTCCAGTTTCTCGGGTCCTTCATGTCGTTCGGGCAGCGTAGCCCCCGAGTGTTCTGCTTCTTCGGGTGATCCCTTGGGGAATTTCCGCTTGATGGATGGCATGCAGATCTGTTCGAGGAACACACCTGGTGGCACCTTCGCGCAGGTGGAGCCGATGTTGGCGAGTCTATCGGCTTCCTCGTTGCTTTCTCTTCCAACGTGCCAAAGCTCGCAGCCGTCGAATTCTCCTTCGAGTGCATTGTAGAGCGCGTGGTACGCAATCATGTTTTCGACGTGTGCGTCGCACTCATTCATCGTCTGCTGGACGACGAGGTTGGAGTCACCGTAGATGACCAGGCGCGTTGCGCCGCATATCTTTGCCATCCTCATGCCGTGGATGAGGGCTTCTTATTCGGCCTCGTTGTTGGAGGCTCGGAATTTCATCCGTAGGACGTACTTCATCTGGTCGCCTGGGAGGTCAAGAGGACCCGGCGCCTGCTCCAAATGCGCTTGGAGCCGTCGAAGTGCATGGTCCATGATCGCGACATGTCCGGTGTCCGCAGCTGCAGCTCCATCAATGTACGAGGAAGTCCGAGGACTTGAGACTTGATTGCGAGTCGCTTCAGAGATGATGTCCGGGGTGACAGCCGATGCCCCATAGGGCCACGCCGTCCGTGGCTTCGGGTTATTCAGATGCTGTTCGGGGTGCCTCGTTAACGACCATTACCGGTGCTCACGGAAGTAATGGCTCAGCCGCCGAGCTGTCATGAACACGCCGTAGCTCTCGTAGTGAGGTACCCTGCTTTGTTGGTGCCGATTACCGAGGTAGTAGATTGGGCGCTGGACCCCGTGGGTCTTGCCTTCTTCGGGTCGTTCGACCACTAGCACGGTGCTGACCACTTGGTGTGTGGCTGCTATGTACAGCAGCAGAGGCTCGCACTCCTTTGGCATGACCAAGACGGGCGAGGTGGAGAGGAGCCGCTTAAGGCTTTCGAATGCATCGTTGGCTTCCGGCATCCACTCGAATTTATCTGATTTGCGTAGCAGCTGGTAGAATAATAGGGCCTTCTCGCCCATGCGGCTGATGAATCTGCTTAACGCCGCTATTCGTCCTGCGAGTTGCTGGACGCCTTTGAGGTTTTTCGGCTTCTCCATCGTCATGATGGCTCTGATTTTCTTCGGGTTCGCCTCGATCCCTCGCTGAGAGATGAAGTACCCAAGCAGCTGACCCGATGGGACGCCGAAGGCGCACTTTTCGGGGTTTAGCTTGATCCTGTAGCGGTCAAGGTTGTCGAACGTCTCGCAGAGATCGTCGATAAGTGTCCTTGCCTCCCTGGTTTTTATGACTATGTCGTCAACATAGACTTGAACATTGCGACCGATCTGGTCCTTGAGGCAGGCCTGCATGCATCGCTGGTACGTGGCACCTGCGTTCTTTAGCCCGAAAGGCATTGTGTTGTAGCAGAATACTCCAAACGGTGTGATAAACGCCGTTTTCTCCTGATCTTCAACCTTGAGTCGAATCTGGTTATAGCCTGAGTAGGCGTCGAGGAAGGAGAGTTTCTCGCAACCTGCAGTCGAATCGATGATCTGATCGATCCGAGGAAGGGTAAAGTGGTCCTTTGGGCAGTGCTTGTTTAGCGACGTGAAATCCACGCACATCCACAGGATGTCCGTGTCCTTCTTTGGGACCATGACTGTGTTTGCAAGCCACTCGCTTTCTTTGATTTCCCTGATGAAGTCTGCAGCGAGTAGTCTGTTGATTTCCTTGCCGATAGCTTCGGCTCGTGGCTCGGACAGTCTTCGGATGGACTGCTTGACTGGCTTGGTGTCTGGAAAGACATTGAGTGCGTGCTCGGCGAATTCCCTGGGAACTCCTGGCATTTCCGCAGGACACCAGGCGAAGATTTCCCAGTGCTCACGGAGGAATTCGATGAGCGCGCCTTCCTATGCGGGGCTAAGGTCGTTGGCGATCAGCGCCGTCTTGGAGGCATCCGTCGGGTGGATCTGCACCTTCTTTGTGTTGACCGTGGAGTGGAAAGACATGTCAGGTGCGTTTTGTCGTGCGACTGGGGGTGCCCCATTGTCCGTCACCTCGCGGAGCCTAAGGAGCTCCTCCTGCATTCCGAATGATTGGGAGATTCTGTTGAAATCTCTATCGCATTGGTCTGATCGGGTGAAGCTCCCGTGGACTGTGATGACGCCCTTCGGTCCTGGCATCTTGAGTAGCAGGTATGCGTAATGTGGGACAACCAGGAACCTTGCGAATGCTACACGCCCGAGGATGGCGTGGTATTGTGATGGCAAGTCCACCACTTCGAATTCGAGCCGTTCCAGTCGGAAGTTGTCTGGCTTGCCGAAGATGACGTCGAGCCATATCTTGCCCAGGGGAAATATGCCCTTCCCTGGAACGATGTCGTGGAACGTTGTGTCTGATTGTTCCAGGCTGCACTGCGGGATCCGCATTGCTGCTAGAGTGCTTGCGAACATCAGGTTGATGCCGCTGCCGCCGTCCATGAAGACGCGACTCATATCAAAACCTCCGATCTGCGCATCCAGCACCAGGGCAGTATGGCCTGGGCGAGGGATCTGGCAAGGGTGATCCGAACGAGTGAACGTGATGTAGGACTCCGATCCGCTGAGGTACTCAGCGATGGCGGGTGGAGTTGCCATGGCCAGGTTGATCTGTCGGGTGATTTTCTTCTGCACTCTATTCGTAGGCGCCTTCGGATCATCGCGATCCTTTTGGCGAGGATACCCGCTTCAGGCGTTGTTCACAGTGCGCGGTTGGTTCGGGCCTCCTACGGTGGCGGTGGAGGAGCTCCATGCGCTATCTCACTGGCGCTGGTGCGTTTCCGAACGCAGGATTGGAGCCTCGCCTCATCGCACCATGCTTTCGCCAGCTTCGAACTCACGGCAGCCTTGAGCATGTGGCGCCTTCTTCTTGCCATCCCGCTTGTCGATGTAGAAGTGGATGGTGTATGGACCAAAGCTTTTCGTATGCCGAGGTCCGTTATCGCGTCATGGCGTTGCCACGATCGCTGGCTCCTCCATCGCGAAGTTTCCTCCGTGGTATCCTCCGCTGTTGCGGTTGGCGTCGTTATCGGCGATCGGCGAGACCGCGACCATGTCGGGTCCGTCGACGCCGTGAGACGCGCGATCTCCGCTTGCTACGGTGTTCCGTCTTGCCGTAGTCGCCCTCTTCATCCGATTGTGCTTGGTGAATGGAATCTTCGTCGACCCACCACATGGCGTCCATGAGGTGGTCGAGTGTTTTGGGCTTGACGCGCCCAAGTTCCTCCTTGAAGTCTTGGCGCTTGACGCCGTTCCTGAAGGCGTCGATGGCCCTCTCTTCGGAGATGTGTGCTGCGAAGTTCTTGGTGTTGGACCAGCGTAGTATGTACGAGCAAATGGATTCGCCCGTTCGTTGAGTGCAGGCGTGCAACTCTTCGATGGAGGCGGGCCTCTTGCTGGTGCCCTTGAAATTTCGGATGAAGCTGTAAGCTAGCTCCTCCCAGCTTCGGATGGACCCTGATGATAGGCTGCTGAGCCAGATCCGTGCCGCGCCTGTCAGCTGCAGCTGAAGGCATTGCATGGAGGTTTCTTTGTTACCGCCGTGCATCTTGACGGATGACAGATGGTCACTGAGCCATGCTTTTGGATCTTGCGTGCCGTCGAACTTCGGAGTATCCGAAGGAAGCTTGAAATTGCGTGGCATCCGCGTTCGCCGAACGGATCTGCTGAAGCATCGGGATCCACAGAGTTCTCCTTCGTCTTCATCCATCTCGGATTCAGACGAGCATGCGCGCTTAGCTCGCGCTTTGTCGATTTTGCGCTGTGTGAGCGCATCTCTGGCGTCGTAGTCGCGTTTATGGTGACGCGAGCTCTTCTTCCTTCGAGGAAGGTCGTGTTCCTCTTCCTCTTCGGATGAAGGGGTGGGGCCCGCGTGCCTGGCGAGCTTTCTTCTTGACTCCAGAGCGTCTTGGTGGAGCGCAGTCCGGCAAGTCCGAGTGCGGACTTATGCATGGCCCTCTTCGGGTCCCCCTCGGGAGGTGGGTGGGCCGCGAGATACGCAGTGGCTGCCATAATCGCAGCCTGCGGCGTTTTCGGGATGACATTGCCGTCGGCGTCCATCTCCATGAAGGATGTGTGGAGAGTTCGCGTCAACTCGCGGCGCTCCTTGAGATCCATGTTCTCCATCCGAGAGCGGTGCTTGTTGCCTGGGTTGGCGTTCGAGCTGGAGCCGATGCCCATGGCGGAGAGCGGCTCGTCAGCTGCCTGGACTCGAGGCTGCTTGCTTGTGTTTGTCAGCGCCTCCGCATCTTGACTTCTTGTGTTCCTCGATTAGGAGCAGTGGTAGGCCATCAGCATATCTCATGGCGTCTGCAAGCGCATTTATGTTGCTCGCCATGCCTTGGACCTGGGTCCATCCTTCTTTGCTAAGGCGGACGACGTGGCCGCCGTTGTTTTCCCCTTCGGGTGGGGGAGATTGGCTTATTCTGTTCCCACCGTTTCGTTCTGGCGGGTTGGGTGCTTGCTGATCCACATCGCTTTGGATGACTGCGACGCATTGGTAGCGCTCGTAGATTGGCCCGCTGCTGCCGTAGCTTTCGGATCCGGAACCGTGTCCTCGATCCGACGGCGGATCGCCAGATCGGAGTTGCAATTCGTTGTCATAGGAATCATCTGATGATGTTGTGCGTAAAGTGTAGGGCCCATGAAGCGGGCCTGATTGATGGTAGGGGCACCGCCGTAGGCGGAGGTGCGGTTGCCCTTTGGAAGCGAAGCTCCCGAACAAGATTTCGAGTCCGTCGCCTACGGGCTCGAAGTCCTTCATGGTGGCCGGCGAGTGGGCGGTGAAGTCGAAAGCGCCAAAGAGGAGATGACTCTCCGTTGCTGCAGAGTTGTAGATCGACCGGGTTGGGACCGTCACGATCGCACAATCAGCGCCCCCAGTTCCCACAGACGGCGCCAATTGACGAGGTTTGATCTCATCAATGCCCATTGTTATGGACTTGGGTTTTGGAGAAGATGGGGATGCTGGAGATCGTGGAACGGTTAGCAAACAAGCAACACGGGGACACAAGGTTTACCCAGGTTCAGGCCCCCGGAGGGAAAACCCTACTCCCGCTTGTCTGCTCTTGATTATGACGGAACCAAAGGTTACAAGGGTGTGCAGATACAATCTGGCGTGGAGGTGTGTATGCGAAAGTATGAGTCGAGAGATCTAGGTCGTGCCCTCCTGGCCTTTATATAGACTTAGGCAGGTCCCGGGCATAGTCCTAGTCGGTTACAAGTTCTAGGATTTTACCTCTTTGAATTTCCTATCTACTCTAGTCTTGCTCTCCAAGGATCCGAAGGCGTCATGGGCCTGGGCCACCCGAAAGTCTTCATGGGCCAACGTACTTTTGCCGTGAGCCTTCCTTGGGCTGGACTAGGTATGCTAAGATCACGTACCCGTAGGATATAACCATGTCAAGTAGCGTGTAAATGACACGCCACCGTTGTCACGCCACTGGTATTTGCTACCGGTGACGTGTGCGAGACATGCCACCGATATCCATATACCCGTAGCATGTTCATGACACGCCACCAGTATATTGGCGTGCCATGACACACCACTAACTTAATTTTGAGAATTTAAAATACTCAAAACGTATATAATGAAGTTGATAGGAACCTGAAATACCAAAATATAATATTAACATAGTCCACAAAATAATATATTGGTTCACCTCAAGCACACTTAACATTATTGAGAATTTGGTTCAACATAACAAAGTAGAACATAATTTGTTCAACTTACAACAATCACGACCAAACATCAAAACAAATAAGAAGGTAGCACACATCGCCCAACTACTAGATGATTTCCATGACAAACAGTATGCTCGGGTTTATGCGTGTGATGGTCCTACCAGTGATGACCACAACATGTAGATCATCTTGCTTCTTATGAAATTCCTTTCACCCTTCTTTACTGGGTGCTCATATGTGTCCTTCCTGTACACAATGGTGCTTATCATGGACAATGAATTGTCATCTCCAATACATAGTCTACCCAAGCCTTTATCATGAATGTTAAGGAATGAAACTATCTTCTGAGCTAATTTCTGGCATGAAATCAAAAGAGTGATGCATGATGTCACACAACTTCCACAATTACGTACGTAACAGAAGAACAAAATACAATTAACTTGAAGAACATACCTATTTTTGTTTCCATGTGATCTAAAATTTGTCCCATCGGTGAGAAAAATTTGTTTCCTAAGTTTACAATTTTGTTTCACCAGTAGTCACGATTTTTTCCTTATGTGTTTTAGTTTGTTCGGCATGATCTAATTTTTTGTTCCTCTTGTAGTCATGTTTTGTATATGAGTTCTAAATTTATTTCATTTTATTCATATTCTTGTTCCTCCCATTGTCATGATTCGTTTCATGGATGTCAAAATATTACTCCACTTAGTCTTTGTTCCTTTTGCACTTATGATTTTTCTCTTTGGTCCATACTTTTTTGTTCCCCATATTCCACTATTGTGTTCCATGTGTAGATTCTATTTTTTTCTTGACGCTATAATTTGTGGTCTAAATGTAGTGTGATTTTTTCCATGTAGTCTACGTTATTGTTCCCGGTGTAGGCTCGACGTGTTTCTTGGACTATAGTTCTGTTCCACATCGAGATTCGATTTGTTCCTTGGCGCTATAATTTTTGGCCTAACTATAGCGTGATTTTGTTCCTTATAATCCAATTTTCTATTCCCTGTGGAGGCATGACATGTTCCTCGCACACTACAGTTCTGTTCCACCTTCGGTTATCCAAAACTAGTTCTGCTGTACTCTGATATTTTAGTCTCATGCTATTTATCCAAAAAGATTTTGACATGTTTATATACCTCATTCCGCTCTAGCAAGCACAAGGGGTAACTGGAAAAAAACGAAGACAATGGAAAAGGTTTGTGCTAGACGGGCTTGTTCTGTAGTTCAACTAGGCCTAGCGAATTGTTTGGTCCTGTCTGTGGTCCCTGGAGACCAATCGGGCGAAGCACAAACTCCGTGGCACAGGGAGGAGGACGTGGGCTCTTACTTGCCTCGTTGCGTCTAGACGCATACAGCGCCTCCTTCGCGGGACGCTTCCAATGCAGCTTAATAACAGGTACTACATTTTTCTTGTTTTCTTTTCATTTTTCCAATTTTCATTTTTCTATAGTTTCTTGCTTTTTGCTTTTTCAAAACATGAATGCTTGCTAAACATATCAATACTAATATAAATCTGAACATTTTTTAAAATCTAATTTTAGACAAAAATCTAATCATTTTCAAGTTTGAACAATTTTGAATACCTAAAGAATTTTCAAAATTGTAACTTTTCAATTTTTTAAAGTTCAAATTTGAAGTAAACATTTTTCAAATCTGAACATTTTGTTCAAAATGTTAATATTTTTCAAAAAATTGAATAATTTGGAAAATCAAAACATTTTTCAAAAATCTGAACATTTTAAAGTTCTGAACAAATTTCAAAATAAAAAGTAAAGCAAAAGAATAAACGAAAACAAAAAAAAGTAATAAGAAATAATAAACAGGAAAAGAAAAACGGTGGGTAGCAAATAGGGTTTCCGGAGGAGGACCTCTCGATCCAGGAAGCAATGGGCGGTAAATAATGTTCCCGGAGGAGGACCCGGAGGAAAGAAGGAAGTATCCAAGTGATGCTTTTACAAGGCGTCAAGCCCATCAGGCAGTGGCTGGACTCTCTTGGGCCGTCGTGGTAGTCTTGGTGGTCATGGAGCAGTCCATGACAGCTTCACACAAGGCAAGTCACAAGTGCAACGATCAGTAACCCTCATCAAAAAAGAAAAAGAAAAAGTGCAACGATCAGTCTTCACCTTGAATGCTTATACTCTGGCAAGTCAGAGAATTCAGCTGCAACCACCCTCCATAATCGCGGGCCGATGGATCACATGAAACCACGGAATCAGCAACAAAGCAGTAATTGCAAACCTGAAACCAGTGGCACCGATTCTCAAAACACATGCATGTAACCAACAGTGAGATGCGTTCCACCCAGCTAGCTCGTGCCAATTTGCCTCCCTCCGCAACTCAACTGCATCCGTGCAGAGCCATGAAATCCCACGATCCTTGTCCTGAGACCTGAGAGAGGATTAAATTCGTTGCAGCGTCAGCAGATATTCCCATCCCAGCAGGCTGGGAGACAGCTCTGAATCCGAGGTGTGGTCGAGGGGGAGAGAGGGGTGCATGCGGGCTGGGCTGGTGTGGGGCGACGACGACGGTAGAAACGACGACGACGACGACCTAAGCCACCTGCGATTCTGCAAAATTCTCATCATGGATGAGTACACTGTCCCCGGGCCTGCTGCCTGCATCCGACGGCACCACGCTACTACTGCGGTTTGTTGCAGGTGCAGCGCGCTGCGCCTTAACTCACTTGCTGCCAGGATGTACCCCCAAGTCATGATGATGCATGGCCGGCTAGCTCGTCACCCACGCCCACAAAATACCTAGAACGAAGTGAGCTCTCTTAGCTTCTTCCCGAATGGAAGCACCGTCTCAAAGCTCAGTGTGTAGCTCGATCGAGCGAGCAGGCCTGCACGTTGCGAGCTCTTTGATCACATCGTGCATCAGTGTGCATGCATTGCTCTATATATCTTGTGAGGTGGTTTGCTTGCTTATTGTGAAGGATGTAAAGCGGACGCCAGGAATGCCCATAGGCCAACGTCGCATATATGCCCAGTCGGGCCACTAGTACAGAGAATAGTATATATTACAGAGAATATATATATGGTAGCATATGCATCCGTCCTATTTGTACCCCTAGGCAACTGGACCTGCAGTAGCCATGTGGTTCGATCGAACAAATTAACGCCCAACCCACAAGACCAGCGTAGGGCATACTACATATATGAAACATGCTATCTGTCCGTGCAGGAGTAACCTACTCATGAGACCAGTGCATATATACGTGGGCCAAAGCTAAAATTCAGACTGTCACATCCCGTACGACGACGATGCGAGCGCCACGATATATTGTAGTACATGGCTATATGTGCATGTATATGCATGTATACGCCGTACTAGTACTACTATCATAGGTGGGACGGGCCACCGATCGATCGACCGAGACCCTAGCTAGCTAGCTGTGTAGATTTGTCTTGAATGACGCACCAACCCGTACGTACGTCGAAACTCAATCTCCACATCCTCATCGCGAACATCGCGGAGTTTAGTTGTTGCGCACATTCAAAGCACTCGCGTCGCGTGTAACCTGCGTGCGCCGTTCCTGGATCGAAGCCTAGCCTTGTCTTGCCTAGCTAGCTAGCTCCCGTGGTCGTTGCCGCGATGTGGATCCGGCCTGCTGGTCCCTGGAGATATATAGGAGTACTAGGTGCTGCAGACACATATGGTAGCTAGCCAATTTAATTGGGTGCATGCATGCGCGCGCGGCGTCGGTCCAGCCCAGGCGCTAGCTAGCTGAATGCGTGTGGGAGAAATTTTCGCCGGCTATGTATATACTGCCTTGCCTGCCCTGCACCGTCTGCGCGGATGCATGACGCCCGCGAGATCCTGCAGCTGATCGTCTCGCAGGAGCAGGAATAATATGGCAGCAATGCGGCGTGGATGCATGCGCGCGTGCCGCAGGCATGAGACACGTTTAGGGTTTCAGATCGTCTTAGCCGTTAGCGAGCTCATTTATAGGGTTTGACGGTTACCGCTTCAATGGGCGCTAGCTAGCTCTGACACTGAATGGGCGCGGGGGAGAATTTTGCCTGCTCGAGCAGGATCAGGACGGTGCTATCTGACACAGGACGGGCTAGCTTCTCTCAGTCCTAAACCAACCCTATGCAGGCAGGCAGGCATGATTGCATCAAGCAGGTGATGACCAACTACTACCAGCAGTAGCAGTTAGAATGGGCGCCACCTCGTGCTTGCATTTTGCGGCACATTCATGTCTGTAGGTGCCACTCTCTGCTGCTTCTCATTACCGTGGCTAGCTAATACAGAATCTACCAATTAATCATACGTGCGAGAATGATCATGGCTCACAGTTCTCCAGCACCATCCAGGACATTAGAGCATCTTCAAGAGCTTACCCAAATATGGGTGAGCAAAAAGTGTTTGGGTAAGAAGAGAGAGAAGGTATAGGTAAGAAGACTTTGGTTTACTTTTTCAGCTTACCTATTTTTTGCTTACCTAAAATATGGGTAAGCCGTTGGAGATTCTTACCCATATTTTCTCATCCAAAATTGTTTTGCATAGTTTTAATAAAATAAACACAAGATATCAAGTAAAAACATTATCAATAAAATTGCAACATCACTTAGTCCATAGAACAAAACAAAATAGATAGTTCATCGATCATAGAGGAGTCCGGAAGCGAATGGTTCATCGATACATAAAAAACACCATACAATAGTAGTAGATAGTTCATTGATAATAAAAGTAGTAGATAGTTGATCGATGCATACTAGACACTCAGATGTCATCACCACCATAGCCGCCACCACCACTACCACCATTGCCTCCACCATGGCCACCCACATACCCTCTTGCCATCAATATTTGGTCACGGCAAAGCTCCCAATAAGCTCGCCCCTTCTCATCTAGAGTACTTGGGTCCATGAACATGAGCTTTTGCTCTTGCTCCATCCTTTTGAGCATTTCTTCATTTGCCAACTTTCTCTCTTGAAGCTCAACACGCTTCTCCTTGGCCGCCGCCTTCCTCTCCTCGGCTAACACCTTCCTCGACTCAACTAACTTCCTCTCTTCAATCTCTTTGTTCCTCACCTCCCTTCTTTCTTTGGCGAGCTCCTTCCTCACCGTCATAATGTTGTCCAAAGACTCCTTGTACATGTTCTCAGCTCCTTTTGCCCTTGTGTCTTTAGCTCTAAGTTACATCCGACTAGGTGCCTCCTTCTCTATTGGCAATGGTAGAGAGGTGCTTTTTTTTTGCTTCCAGCCTCCCCCTATGCTCTATGTTTCCGGCCATCTTTGCCATCTGCGCATCCCCGTTGATGTTGGTGGCTAAGGCGGCATAGGAGGAGCTCTAGATCATCCCGTTCGGAAGATCCTTTTATGCTGATGAAGCCGGGGACTTCGCAAGTTTGAGGGGATACCTCCCCGGATCCCTCCTAGAGGAGGGAGATTCCGTGACCTGGCGGGGCTTCCCCTCTCGTAGTTTTTCTGTGAGCTCGGCTTACCGGTCCCTCTTCTAGGGTCCGGAACTAGAGTGGATGACTCCACTCTAAAAAGCCCCTATTCCTCTTAGCTTGAGGATTTTCCTGTGGCAAATGCTTAGGGGTGGAGGTATCCAAACACAATGGCCCAGGCAATGGACTGTGTCCATTATGAGGGATGACGGAAACTTGTACCCACATTGTGTTTACGCTCAGTTTCTACAGAGATTCGTCCGTGAGGCTTTGAGACCTAACTGGCAGGCCCTAGACCTTGGGAAGTTCCTGAAAAGGGAGGCAAACCGTACCGGAGGAGGGCGCCACCTCATCTGGTTATTGTTTGCGGCCTTAACTTGGACTTTGTGGAATATACACAATAAGATGGTGATTGAACAGATCCTTCCCAAGACGTGCTTCTGACTTTGTTTTCTCCTTTATTGCCTTTCTTCAACAGTGGTACCCGCTCTCTAGTCGACGGGACTGGGAGCACGTGGACATCACTCTTCTGGCCCTAAGAGTGATGGCAGTGCTTCTCTACACTTCCCCCCCTCCCGTGAGCATCCCGGGGGGCTGTCGTCGCCAGTCTCGCTCCGCACATTTTTCCTTAACTCCCTTCGGCTATGTTGTGCGGAGGCCCTAGTAGACGATCTTCTTCTTTTTCCTTATTTCTATTTTGTATTTCCTCAGCTTTGGACCTTTATATGTAAAACTTATGATACTTGGATGTTGTTTTATTTATAAAGCGAGGAAAAAGCCTGATTCAAGAAGAATCGATCACGATCATTATTGACACGAGAGAAACCACTAGTGGAAAACGGGCCTCAAGTCCCAGTCCGGAACTGGCTCTAGTCCTGGTCCAGAACTGGCTCTAGTCCCGGTTACGCACCCGAGACTGCCAATTCGGGACTAGAGGCCCCCTATCTCTAGTCCCGGTTTGCTATGAACCGGGACTAGAGGACACCACATGGCAGCGGGAGCTCGGCGGTGCCGGCGGACCTCTAGTCCCGGGCCATAACACCACCCGGGACTAAATGAGTTCCTGCCATGGCAGAGATTCATGTGTTTCTCTGTCGCGGCAAGATTCTGTGTTTTCTATTTATTTTGTTTTTTTCCATTTTGTTCCTTTTTCAATTTGTGTTTTATTATAATTTTAAACATGTTTCTCGTACACTTATTCTACGCTACTACATACACAGTACACATTGATGCATATAATTAATATTCGATCTCTTGCAAGCATACATATACAATATTCGATCATATCAAAAGGAAGGAAATGTTTGAAATTACATGATCATTGATGATATATCATATTAATTACATGGAGATCACTAATTCATATTGAGTTTCTCGTCCTCCACATAATGTTCTCCCCTTTCATCAAGGACCTCCTTCATCAGAAATTCTGCCAATTTCTCTTGAATTGCTCGGATGCGATGTTCTGGCTTGAGATTCTCCCGCAAACTTTGAATATAACTTGAATCAATTCTCCGCTCACTAGTCAAATCACGTATATACTCACAAACATAGAATCCACATAAATGAGTCCCTGGTGGCTGCTGTAAACCCTTCACCGTTTTATAATTTAGCTAATATTTGAATGGACCTTCTATTTTTTTTGAACTGTATCCAATACCTTCTCAGCAAAGAAAATGAATAAAGGAGTTATTAATATTTGATATCAGGAAATAAACGAAAGAGGCCGATATAATGCGATAATGATTGAAATTACTTATTGATTTTATGTCGCCCCACTTCTCTTGGTCCCAAATTAATGAGTCGTGGACTTCAACTAGTGACTTGTCAACTTGAATGTTTAGTAGGATCCAGTAGAACCTGCAGACGTTTACATAAGCAGACATGCATAACTCTTCAATTACACTTAAAATCGAGCTAGTAAGCAAAAAAATAATGTGTAAGACAGAAACACTCACTTAAAGTTGTAAGAAAATAGTATTTACTTAACGTAATTATGCTCGATTAAAAACCTGCACATGTCTTCCTCCATCTCCTTGGGATGATTGTGTAACGTATATTCATTAACAATATATGGGTCAATGAACCTAGCATCATATTTATTAAGCCTTTTGCATTCATGCATCTTAATTCTACATAATATAACAAAAGGATATATAATCATGCAATGAATGAGCTGAGATAGAGACTTAGCTATAGAAATAAATCACTTTTAGACAATAGCAACCGAGGATAGATTCACGCTGATTGTACAACTGAAATAGCTCAGTCCTTTAGATCTGTATTGAGTGATATTTGAAGTGATGCTCCTTTCTAACATCCACCGAAAACCATTCTTTTTGGTGCGTTTTTGTTTGCACAGTGTACCATTCGTACAGATTTCGCATATGTGTCGATAGACGCATGAGCTCCTCATGACTGACTAGAGTCCCTCCTTTGATATAATTCTGTGCTATCTGACCCATTGGCGTATCTTCATAGCTTAAATATTGACCAAGAGACATACCTGCTATGGTAGCATTTTTTGGCCTGCGCTACAGTGATGCCTATTTCTCCAGCAGCAGCCTTGGCTCCGGGGTCCAATAATTTCATGTCCTTATCCATATTGGCTCTAAAGGCCTTGTCGATATCAGAAATCACTATGAGCGGGGGAACCGATTGAATCTTCTGTTGTCCGAGCTGGACAATTTGTTTCCCGCTTTTTGCACTTGTTTTTTTTGTTCTGCTCTGCTTGCTTAATAATTTTGCGGTTATAGTCTAATGGCCGATTCATCGATATTTGGCATGGTTGCTCAAGAAAGGACTTAGCCTACTTTTTGCTTTTTTCATCAAATACCGGCCTTGGCTTGGGCGTTTTGTGTACAAAAAAAGCCTTAGTGCAGGCAGCCACATCCACGGCATTTTTATCATCAGTCTTGTCATAAGGTCTATTGGGAAGAGCCGATAGGATGTCCACTATCTTCGCCGTACTACCTTTCTTCTGAGTGGGGCGCGGGGGAGCGGCGACCTTTAGTTTTTTCGGCGATGGCGGAGGCGGAGATCGAGTTGATGTACTCGCAGTACGGCGATCGACATCCCTCCCATCGAGGGGTGGACTTGGAGGTTGACGATCATCGGGGTGGGGTGGACTTGGATTCCTTGGAGTCGATGGCCTTGGCGCCGATCCTGGAAAGTTGATGTACTTATTCTTCCATAGAATGATGTGGCGCTTGACATCTCCTAGTTTCCTAAGGCCTTCAGGTGTAGCGATGTCAATCTCTAGGTCCACAAAATCCTCCACTAGGTCATCCACCGAGACACGAGCATAGCCGGGTGGAAATCAGAAGTGAATGGTGGAGTGCTCCAGGTTGACAAGGTAAAGCAGTTCTGATCACCACCTTGAAGGACATGTTGTTCATTGGCTGATGTAGCTCACATTGTGTCATCTCCCTGACATCATCTATGGGGTAGCGAGGTGCTGGTGCATCATCCAGCAGTGCTTAGTCATTAGCCCGGACCTTAGTGGAAGCCACGCTGCTTCTCTGCTGGCTATGATCCATTGCAGGATCATCATCATGCGGCTGAAATGACCTATGGATAATTGCTTCAACCAGTTTCTTCATCCTAGCTCGGTCTTCTTCTATATTCCCGATCTGGTCTGCCTCCCGGTCCTTCTTTCTCTTACGGCTTCTGTAACTGTCATCATACTCGGGAAGCCCTTTCTTCCACGTAACACCGGCGCCTTTGCCTCATGCTCGTCCACCTTTTTTAGGATTCCCGAGGGCGCATGTCAGCTCATGGTACCCTCTCTCGGGACGGAACAATCCCTCTTGAGCATGGGTCATTCCTTTAACAAGTGCATTTGAGGGTGTTAGAATTTTGCTTGAAAAATTGCCGCCCTTGTTTCTGGGTTCAACGTTTCTCCATGCAAGTACCGCCAGTGTTTTGACCTCTCGGGCCATCCATCTATACCGGGAATGATCCCTCTAGTCCTCATGTTGGCCTCCATAGTTTCCCACTTAGGCACGACACTCTTGTAGCCATATTTCCCCATTTTATGGTGGTATTTATTTTTGGCAGCATTTATCGCATCATTTTGTGACTTTTCCTTGGCTACAGAAGATAGCTTGTACTTTACAAAATTGGGCCGCTATTCTCTCAACTTCTCATATGCTCCTTAGAAGTCTGGAGTTTCCTTTTTTGTGACATACTTCACGTATAAACCTTTCTTGTGGTTCTAGAACAGTTCGGCCATTTTCATTAGAGCTCACTCCTTGACTTTCGCTCTTCTTTCAAGACCACCCAGCTTTGGAGTAGTACCATCTGCCTCAAATTCTTCATACTCTGGAGGTAGTATGAAATGTGCTATGATCTTATACCAAAGGTCATCTTTGGCATCATCAGTGACATAACTGGTGAATTCTTCACCTGCTTTCTTTGACTTATTCCATTCTTGAATGGTGATCAGTAGGTTGTCCCTAACAACCATCCCATATTGATTTATAAACATCCTTGCGTGCTTTTCTGAAGAAATTGGTTCTCCATTATCATCTATTACGTCGATGGTGAACCTTTGATTACCATCCAACTTTTTGTTCGGGCCTCGTTTCATTCTAAATGTCGATTCCCTCGATCCGGTGGGCTAAAAGAAAAAATAGAGAGTGATTAATATATATATATATATATATATATCGAGATCATTTAATGCATCTAGTCACAAGAGGCTTAATATATATACCTTGCCGGTTGTTGGGCCATCATTGTTTTTTATTTGCCCTTTGTCCATCTAGTCTTGCTCGTCATCCATATGGTATTGCTCTAGTCCATCAGTGGATGGATTAAAAAAATGAGGATATCTCAGCCTCGTCTATAACATCTTCAACTCTAGTAATAAGAAGAATTTCACCTCTTATCATGCCCCAAAGAACCTCTTCACCGGTGCGATCCATCACTTAATTATTCCAGAAAGAAAGGTAAAAAAAGTTAGAAAACAAATAGTAAGAAATGAGCAATGTACTAAAAAAGGGTCACCTTTTTTAATACATTGCAATATAAGTGCATTGCTATATTTAGTTGCATAAGTATTCTATACAAAAATTTATTACTACTATACAAAACAAATATATTACTACTATAGAAAAAATCAAATATTACTACAAATAGAAAATAAATATTAATTACTACAATAGAAAATAAATATTACTACAAAATATTAATAAACAAATATTAATACAAAATATTACTAGAAACAAAAATATTACTACTATACAAAATATTACCACTCTAGAAAAAACAAATATATTACTACTATAGAAATAGAAACAAATATATTACTACAAATAGAAGTTCCTATTTGTTACTACAAAATATTAATTACTACAATAGAAAAAAATATTACTGCAAAATGAATATTATATACATTAAAAAATAGAAGCAAATATTACTACAAAATAAATAAATGTTATATACAATGCAAAATAGAAACAAATATTACTACAAAATAGAAACAAATATTATTACAAATGTCAATTACTACCGCGGAGGAGGGAGCGGTCGGGGGCGGAGGCGAGGAGGCACACGGGGAGCAGCGTGGCGGCACGGCGAGGCGACCGGAGATGTGGGCGGCGGCGCGGGAATCAGGCAGCCCCCCATGTTCTCTGCGTTATCGTCTCGCAGGCCTTCGTCTTCCTCGCGATTTCCCTAAGTGCTATGGGTAGGTGATGACTGCAAGTGCACATATCGTTTGTAGCTAGTTTCAAAATAAAGATATCGATCCCACGAGGAGTAGGAGTCTGAAGTCTATTAACTCTTGAATTAAATACTAAAATAGAAATGCTAAAATAAAGTTCTAAATAACAAGATAAAATGTGATTTGTTGTATAAAAAGGTGTTTTGTGGTTTTTGGTATAAGAGAACAATAAGTAAAGTAAAATAAAATGAATACAGAAAGTAAGTATCGTGTGTGTAAAAGAGTTTTAAAACTGCAATAGAAAAAAGCATTCTTAGGGAGCAGCGGATACACCTCTAGCATGTATAAAGGGTCTAAGGTAAAGATTATTATCATGAACATTCTCAACTATGTATATGTGGGAGGAACTCCGTATTTGGACAAATAGGCAACAATCACTGCTCACATCATCCAATTAACCATAGCAGATAGCAATCGAATTACTGCACTATTAAGGGACTTGATCCCGTAGGATGTATCCTATGGCATGGATAATGTTTCGTGAGTTTTCTCGGTTCCCAAGTTGATACATAAGGAGTGCCAACAGTTTTATAGTCACTGTAAGTGCTAACACACCTTCATCTACCAACAAGTAGTTCCCTCCATCAAGTCCCCACAAGAGGCAAATATTGAAAGGTCGACTTCTCCCAACATCAAGATGAAGACAATCTAACACATGGTCATAGCAATGAATATCATAATAAACTTTATCTTATTTCAATATCATGCTAGGATTTCTCCATCTCTCCAAGAGCTAATGATCTACTTAGACATGGAGGCAATCAACATCATGGCAAAAACAATGGAATCTATCATAGATGAATAGTACTTGTATAAATCCACAACGAGTACATAAATTACAACAAGATCTAGACAAGATATAGATGGGATGGATGGAGATGATGGTTATGCAACGGTTGATGACGAAGATCGATGCATTAGCCTTCCGGATCTGCGTAGGGCGAAGATTGATACCCGACGGATGAGTTTCCCCTCCAGATGCCTTCCAGAGGTGAGGTTTCGGCAATTTCTGGTCGTTCTGTATGTCGTCTTCCCTATCTAGTTGCACAGGGTGAAACTATTTGAGGAGGTAGTGGTGGTGCCAACTATACGACGGAACTATACGGCCAGAAAAGTTGCTCCCGCCGTATAGTTAGTCGTTAAACCTTCTGTGTCCTCCAATCGCTTCGGGGTTTTCTTCTGGTGTTATTGATATTTCCTAATTTAGCAATTTACGTTTTTTGACTCCTTTTCGCTCCAATACAACTCGTCCAAGAATTGTGGCCATTGTAATGGACTTAAAATATGCGCGTGGACGCCATAAAATACCAAGATCCTACCACTACAGTGCAAAATAATAATATAAAACATGATGCAAATATGCACTCATCAACTTCCCCAAGCTTAGATTCTTGCTCGTCCCGAGCAAGGCTGACTTAATGAATGTGATCCTCATATTCATGAAACTGAGTCGATAAAATAAATGAGGCAGTTGCAACATGTGTTTATCATATATGATACATAGGAATAAGTTCATGAATAGTAACTTACTCGAACCATCCGAATAATATTAGCAGGCTTCCACACCTTAGCATCTAACAGTTCACAAAAGATTACTCTCAACATAATGTAAAAGCATTCAGTTTGACCAAATGAGTTAGCGAGGTAGTCCCAAGTGTTTTAGGATTAACATATTCACTTGGGATTCAAAATCTAAAACATTCCTTTGTCTCTCCACAAGATAATGGTGTATGCCTATTTGCTATTTGCACATTCGCTCTTTTTCTTCTCTCCTTTATTATTTATTTTTATATATGTGCTCACACTTTTGTTTAAGTGTTGTTCAAAGGAGATAGCCATACATTCCACTTCATGTAGGTATTCAAATTTTTAACGATCTAAATTACCAAATTCCAATTGTATATGAAGCATCTTTGTAGCTTGAATATTCTACCTCGTCTTGTTCTCACTATAATTTGATAGCACTTTTATTTTTTCTTTGTTCACGGATTCTTCCTCAACTTAACTGATTAGATAATTTTTTCATTTGTAAATCAAATCATGAACTTATAGCATATTGACAAAATTATCTTTGTATGTTCCATTAATACCAATGGTGTGGAAGAATCCTATTGCTATCATCAAGTGCAAGTAAAGTTATACTCAAGCCATTCATATATCTAATAAGACAATCACAAACTCAATAATGCTCTATATATGATAATAAACTCGGAATTTCATAAAAGGGATCGACTATTCCTGAAGGGAATTCTAGTGATACAAGTTTTATTTCTAAACTCGAACTAATGCAAAACTAAAATAGTAATGTAAAACTTATAAGATAGATTACAAGGTCTTAAAGACCTCCCCAAGCTTGTAATCAAGCCAGGAGGGATCAAATAATCCCTCGTGATTATTTGATACCGTGATTATTGTAGATCACTGCGGAGCCATGATATGTAACACCGCGGTGCGCAGCTTCTTGTTGGTATCCTCTAGGGCAGTGATGCGGCTGTAGCACCTACGCAAATCATATTGCAAAGTGTCCACCTTATCTACGAGTTTAGTCACCAATGGGAGAAGAGCATCCTTCTTATCTATCTCCTTGAGGCGGTGACGGACTTCAACGCGATGGAGTAGCTCCTGCTTCTGATATATCTCCAATGCTCGTACGTGGTCCTTGGTCCTGGGGACAACTTCTTCTTCCTCATCCTTAATTGATGGATCGGGGAAGTAGAAATCGCTCCTCCACTCTTCTTGAGGCTTTACCCTTATACGAGCACCAATGGTAGTCCCCGGGAGTGGTATCGTCGCTTCCTTGCTAGCACCTGCACCAATGTTAGGTATTTCCTTACACTTGTGCGGCCTAGGGTCCGTGGTGATGAACTTGACCGTCTCCACATGCCCTTTTCCATGCATCTTGTAACCTTCTCTTTCTTTTTGAGCTCTCTTCATTGCCGCCTAGTTGATCTCGGGGGATCATAGACATCATGGCTGCTGTAGATGTCACTCCAATCTTCATCGACATCACTGTTGTACAAGCTTGGCTCGACGTACTCCTTGTACCTCGGGCTAAACCTCTCCGCATCCTCGTTGCCGTCCTCCATGGACGGGCTGCAAGAGCGGTCCCTGGAAGGATCAATGAGACCCAAAGGTTTTCCACAGCCTGAGACATGATAGAGCATGGCTAGATTGTTTTCTAGTGATTATGATTAGAGAGAAAAACAATGGCAGTATATAAGATGGGTCAGAGGTCGGTAAAACTCGCGAGAAACACCAAATTCATGCCTAAGAAAAGAATCTTAATGGAATAGGGAAAGAAATCACGATTTTGGAGAAGTCCTGGCGCGTAACGACCAACTATACGATCGCGGCTCGTATAGCTCCAGCCGTATAGTTGGTTTCGGGCAGATATTTCCAAATATCTCGAGTCCAGGTCGATTAAGTTACCGACTTAGAACTGACAAACACATTTTTTAGATGAATAAATGAATAAAAATGGAAAAGGGTCGGACCGTCCAGAAGGTTTAATGACCAAATACACGGCGGGAGGTTTTTCCTCCTGCCGTATAGTTTGGTCGTATAGTTTTCAGACGCCAAAAAATATCTTGCGAAGAAGGTATAGAAGTTTGAACGACAAACTATACGGCGGGAGATTTCTCTCAGGCTGTATAGTTGCGCCCATATAGTTGGTAAACCCCCCTAGAAACTTCAAAAAAACAAGAGGAATTCAAAGGCAAAAAAATTAGAAGTAAAAATTGTGAAGACAAACCACTTTATTAGAGAAAGAAAACTTACCTTTCACTTACCGTTTATTTATTCGGGGATGACAAGCTCCTCCAACAACAAGGACTTCTTCTATTTTGGAGGAATTGACCTTAGTTCATCTAATAATTATCGTAAAAAAAATCACCAGGACTAAAGTTCCTCTCAATGAGATTGGTGTCTTTCTAGGAAAATATGGACATTGCATCCAACATCTTTATTTCTTGCATCTGCATAATATGCAACTCAAATTCTTGAAGTAAAAGGATCCAACGGATTAGTCTTGTCTTATGATTTTTCCTCTCAAGTAGTTCTTTTAAACCATCACGATCCGTATGAACTCTTACTTTTGCATCAACTATGTAAGAACGAAATTTATCGCAAGAGAAAAATACAGCAAAAAGTTCTCTTTCTTCCTTAGGATAGTTCTTTTGAGCACTATTAAGAGTTCTACTAGCATGATGTATAATATTTAATCTGCGACCTATATGTTGTCCTAGAGCTACTCCTACAACATCATCACTAGCTTCACATATTAAATCAAAGGTCATATCCCATATAGATGGTTTAATGATAGGAGCATGGGATAAAGCATATTTAAGTTTATCAAAGGCTACAAGGCATTTATCATCAAAATTAAATTTTACTCCCTTTTCCAGAAGGTTATTTAAAGGTTTAGAGATTCTAGAGAAATTTCTAATGAACCTTCTATAAAAACCCACATGACCAAGGAAACTTCTTATACCTTTTATATCCCTTGGTTGTGGCATTCTCTCTATTGCTTCAACCTTAGCTCAGTCTACTTCAGTACCCTTACCTGATACCTTATGCCCAAGGACTATACCTTCCTTGACCATAAAATGGCACTTTCCCAATTTAGAACAAGGTTGGTTTCTTTGCAACGCTGCAAAACCCTTTTGAGATTATCCAAGCAACTAGTAAAAGAAGTTCCATAGATAGAAAAGTCATCCATTAATACTTCCATTATTAATTCTATAAATCCGCAAAAATAGTAGTCATGCATCTTTGAAAAGTAGCTGAAGCATTACATAAACCAAAAGGCATGTGTCAGTAAGCATGTAAACCATAAGGACTAATGAAAGTTGTTTTAAGTTGGTCATCAAGATGACCAGCTATTTGGGAAAAACCAGAGTATCCGTCCAATTAGCAAAAATGACTGTGGTTTGCTAACCTTGCTAAAGTTTGGTCTATGAGCGGTAAAGGATAGTGATCTTTCCTAGTTTCTTTATTCAATTTCCTGAAATCTATACACGTCCTAAGTCAAACAATAGTTCTAGTAGGTATCAATTCATTGTTTTCATTAGGAACAATTGTAAAACTGTCACATCCCAAAATTTTCCAAATTTTGTAATGTGAAAAAAATAAATAAACAAAATAAATAATTGTTGAAATTCAGGGTGAAAAGAAACTTTTTGTTTCTAAATGGATACTTAAAAATCCCATCTTGAACAAAATTAAATAATGTTTGAACCCAACTAAATTCAAATCAAGTGGAATCCATTGTTCATAAATGCATCTGGAAATTTAAACACTTGGGAAATAAACCCAAACCCTAAAACCCTAATGGAAGAAAAACATTTCCAAGCTATCTCTAAGCCTATGGATTTGATCCATATAAAAATTGGTCAACAAACATTTATAAATGATCAATAATGACAAATACAAACATTATAAAACCGTAGAAATTGAATTCACTTAATTTGGAGACATAGATAAAAATCTTATGAATTTAATAAGATAAGGAAATTGAATTTCCAAAGCTAATAAAGCACCTATCTAGAAATCCATACCAAATGGCGAGAAATTAATCCTAAAAGAGATTTAAAAGGATAAACAAATATTAAATAAGGTTTTACAAATTGGAATCACCAAGTTTGGAACTTTAAATAAAAAGATATGGATTTTATAAGACAAAGAAAGAAATAATAAATAAGGAATATTTTTAAAGTCTAATTAAATCTTGGCCTAATCCATAAGCAAATGAAAATAAAGATAATCCAAATAAAATAAATAGATAAAGAATATTCCAATAAAATTTTATAGTATTAAAACCATAATCAAATTTTATTTATTTGAAGACAAATGCTCATTTTAAATGATTAATTAATCATATTAAAAATATTTCAAATAATTCAAAGTGAATTATTTAACACCCTATTAAATAGATAAAACCTAGTGAAAAGGTTTAGTGAAAATTTGGATTCAAATAAAGGGTTTTGAAAATATATTTAATCTTATTTGATTAATGGCAAATGCTTATTTAATAAGAATAAACCATAAGAAGAATAAAAGAATTATTCCTAAAATGGTATATAAAAATACATGTTTAAACAATATGGAAATATATGGAACATTTGAATAAGGTTTGAATTCAAACAAAGTTTGAAATCATTTGGACAAAATCAAAACAGAAAATCAAATGGAAAAAAGAAAAAGAAACAGGAAAAGAAAAAAATAAATGAACCCAGCCCAGCCCAACTAACCTATCTGGCCCAGCAACGCAGCCCATCTTCCCCTCCCCCAGGAAAACGTTTCACACCGCTGCTCTCACCCGCAAAGCCGCTGACGTCTGGACCCCACCTTGTTTCACTCTCTCTCGCTGACGAAGCGACCCCACCAGTCAGACCATCTTCCTCACCCGCGGACCCCTTCTTCCTCCTCTCCTCGTTAGTTTCTGCGTTGATTTCGCGTGTTTAATTCGCATCAATGCGGTGTGATTCTCGCCCCCTGACCACGCACATTTAACCGCCCACGCCTCCCCCATCTTTCGCCTCAGACCCCATTTCCCCTCCGCCACCGGGCTGTGCTAATTTCGCCCGAGACCACGCTCTGTTCCGGCGAACCTCCGAGAAAATTCCGGCAGCTCCTCGTTGCCCCATGCCCCCTCGACCACACGAGCGCATTCCATATCACCTGGCGAACCTCTCCGTAGCGCCAGCTCGCCCGCGCGTGCTCTGCATCGTCGACAACGTCTTCAACAGAACGCCGCCGTCGTCTGCCACCTCTCCGGCGAAGCCTCCTGGTAACATCCGACCACGCCTTCTCCTCTCGTCGACCCACACGACTTCGTGACTCTTTTGCGTGTCTAACTCTGTTCTTCTATTGACTTCGCATGCCCCATAGCGTCACCTACGACAACGACTGAACGCACCCGAGCTCGAAGGCAACTCCGGCGAGAAATTACGAACATCCTCGAGCGCCCCTCGGCCAAAGGTGGACACGTTGAGCTTCAGCACGTCTTGGCGAACCTGGTGAGCCTCCCCATTCTCTCCCTCACGTCCAGTAGCCTCCGCAACGCCGTAGCCCGAGCGCTCCGCCGCTCCCCATTGACCCAGCGCCGCCCATTCGTGGTCAAAACGATCTGGAGCATTGGATCTTGATCCATTGGTTAGGATAGAACAACTTACTGAAGGGGTATGGTTGATCCTGTGCCACACGATCTGTTTAGATCCAACGCACCGCGTAGGTTGATCCGAACGAAACGGTATCGCCCAATCAAAACATTCCACGTGGCACTGACTCTGTTATAAAAACCAGAAAATGTTCTATTAGATATTTAAACTTGCAAAATTAATAACTTTCAATCCACACGTCCAAAGTTTGGAAATTTTATATCAATGGAATAAGAAAGACAAGTACTTTCCAACCACACACTTTGTTTAATAAATTGCTTCTGTTAAATTGGTTGCTTTTGCAGAAACTTGTGTAGGCATATTTTGGATATAAAATTTATTCTAGAAATATTTTTGTGGTATAATCTTTGGCAAATAGATTGTTTTGAACCTACTGACTATAGAAACCAACTTGTGGATTGAAAAACATATTTTGTGAAGCAAGAGAATAAATCTTTGAATTAAAGCATTTCTAGTCAAATAAAAATGTTGTTTATATGTTAAAAATACTTTTTGGAGAAAAATCTTTGGGAAATGATTTGGATTAAACTCTCTGACCCCAAACAAAAAGTTTTAGAATTAAAAATGTATTTGGTGAACCCTATAAAGATTATTGCTTTGCTAAAGGCATTTTCAACCACATAAAATAATGCTTTGGTTTAAAAGGGTTTATAGGTAAAATCTTTTGCAAATGGTTTTTCCACTTTTGTAAAATGACCAATAGGTGTTTTCAAATGTTTATAACCCATTAGAAACCACTTTTCCAAATAAAACAATATTTGGCATGCTTGCATGCATTGTTTTGTTTCTATTATTTTATGTGGTGAATTGCTTGAATGGTAGATTGAATTTTCGCTTGCTTGATTGAATTGTAGTGGAATTTGAAGAGTGTGATCATTGCAAGATCAAGGAGTGAACTTATAATCTCTACCAAAAAGGCAAGTGATGCTTCATACTTTGTCCTATTATTTTCACTATGCATTAGTGATATTTCTAAGTTGGACTTGCATGGAATTTTTGCTAAGTATAAACTATGCCATGGGAAATCCTAGTAGATGAAACCTTAGTAGAATTTGCCTAAGTTAATATTCCTACTACTATCATGCTTAGCTTAGCTAGTAGAAAACAAGGGTGGATTATATTCATGCTATGGAATATTTCTAAGTCAAGGACTTGTGTTTTGTTTAATAAAACAACTAAGTGAATGAATCACGTGGGTGGAATGGAAGGAATGTTTTGTGTTGAGTGGTTATACAAGGCCCATTTCTATGGTTTACCTTGTGTATCTCACTTGTGGAATGCCACCCAGGAACAAAGAGATTTGAGATGACAAATGTTGAGAAGCTTAAAGTGCAGCCACTTGGCATTATGGGCTCTGCCTGGATCATATAGGTTGCAATAACTTAGCCAAATGGACAGTTGGTGGTAGGGGATGATAGGTTGGAACGCATCTGAAAGTACCGACTTGATACGACTAGAGGGAGGGGAGGGTGTGAATAGGCGTCTACCAATTTTAATTTGTTTCACACTTTTAGGCTCAACGAGAAAGGAAGTTATCTAGAGATGCAACTAAGTGAGCAACCTAAATGCAAGAAAGCGAACACAGACCACAAACAGTAAATAGCGAGGAGTAAAGGAAGGGAACGAAGTAACCGGCGAGGGGACACGGAGATGTAATTCCCGTAGTTCACTCCCAAGGAGCTACGTCTACGTTGGAGAGGTGTCGGGGCCACACAAGGTCACTCGAGCGCCACAAAGGCCTCACCTTCTTCTCTGGTGAGCTCCCCCACAAAGGAGGCCTCACAATCCACTAACCGGTGACCTTGAAGGCGCCAACCGAAACCTTTACACCAAGGTTGAGGGGGAGGCTCCACAACTCAATTGGAGGCCCTCAACGACACCTCGAAGCTTTACAACACATGCCTCAGCTCCGGGGATGCCCTACACCGTCTAGGGTTCCAAGAAACCCAAGAGCAACAAGATCCACAAAGGATGGAAGGGGAAATCAATTCTTCTTTGGTGGAAGTGTAGATCTAGGTCACCTCCCTCACCTCTCAAAAGATCAGGTCATTTGAGTGGCTAGAGAGAGAGATCTAGTGAGGTGAAGCTCAAGCTTTAATGGAGGAGAGAGAAAAATTCGAGAGAGAATGGGAGGAAGAAGAGGGGTGCCTTAAATAGGCCCCCTCGCACTGAACCGGTAGAGCCCCCGCGACATCACCGGAAGTTCCGGTGATAGGCCGGAAGTTCCGCCTGAGCCTGGCTCCAACGGTCATAAGACCGTTGACGCACGCTCCAGAAGCGCAACCGGAAGTTCCGGTCAAAACAGACCGGAAGTTCCGGTGAACTTCCGATCAAGTTCCGATCAAGTTCCGGCAAATAGCACACTTCTAAACAGAAGTTTACTGAACCGCCACCGGAACTTGGGCGGAACAAGCAGCGGAACTTTTGGGTCGCGAGCGGGTCAGACCGGAAGTTCCGGCCTCAAGCGGAAGTTCCGCTCAAGAACTTTTGCCAGGAAAAGTTCCGAGTAAGTTCCGGCCAAGTTCCGGCCAAGTTCCGGCAAATAGCACACTTCAAAACAGAAGGTTACTGAACTGCCACCGGAACTTGGGCGGAACTAGCGTCGGAACAAACTGAAGAACAGCCCGCAGAAAAAGGTTTGAGCGGAACTTCCGGTCTATGACCGGAAGTTCCGGTGAGACACAAAAGGCCCCAACAGAATAGGAAAACGCTCTCTCTCTCACGGAATAATGGGATGGCTGTGGCGGTGCATATAGGTTTGTGCAAGAATAAGTGATTTCCCACAGCCTTCCAACATGGACCCCCTCTTAATAGTACGGTGACCTAAAAACATCAACCAGAAAGAAACTAGGAGAAGACTAAAAGGCCACCGTCTTCAAAAGATCACAAGAGAGCATCCATCACAATAGAATGAGACAACAACGACGTTTCCCCTGAAACTCAAGAGCACAGTTAAAAACACGGTTGGGATTGTCATTTAACACCAAAAAACATCATGGGAAGATATAGTCCTTTCAATCTCCCCCTTTTTGGTGTTAGATGACAATCCACAATTACATAGAAACAACGCAATCTTTGCAATGGATGAGGCAGGCTCCCCCAGATGTGTGCAAGGTAGAGAAGACCCCTAAGGACCGAACTAGCACACATACACGAGGCTCCCTAACAATTGCAAAGATAGAACAAGTACAAAAAGGGATAGAGATCATACCAGAACCAACTAAAAGTGGTGGAGACAAACGGAGTAATAATAACAACAAGAGCAATGAGGCTCCACCACCATAGCAACAGCCCAAGAGATGACAATAAGATACCACACTCACGGTCATAGAATAAGATACCACAAAGAAACCACAAGAGATACCACATAGTCTCAAACATACATAAGTTCACGGACATAAAACCACAAGCACACAAATAAACTAGAGAGTTCGCGAGTAAGAAAAGATCAAAGGCAAGAACAGGCTCGCGACTCAACCCATGCAAATCCCGTAGACAACCTAATAGACATCTTTCTCCCCCTTTGGCATCGAGACACCAAAAAGGAAGAAGAGATCAAACTACACGTCCCAGCCATGAGAAGGGGAAGGATGAGAAGACTCATGCGGACCAGTGACCTCCTCCTCGGACTCATCTTGACCGATTCTGCGATTGTTGCGAACCCAATCCTCCTTGGGAGCGGTGTGAGCTAGAGGCGGTGAGCAAGGAATATTGAGGCTGCCATGATGGCCTTCAGCGCTGAACATTGTGGCTGATCAACATAAGCCTGATACTCGCGGTCCTGCAGAAAGCAGAAAGTCTTCTTCACTTTCCCAAGCAGCTTCTTTGCCCAAGATGGCTGCCTCTGGAGAGAAGGACCACCACCACTAGAGCCACCAGGAGCAGAGGAGGGACCACTAGCAACATCTTGAGTCTTCTTGAGAGCAGCTTCCTTTTCTTCTTGAGTGCGAGGCTTCTGGTGCTTACTCACACGGAGCCTTTTCTCTTCATGAATGGTGATGTTGTCTTGAGGAAAGGGGGTGCCAGTCTTCTCGAGCCACTTGTGATTGATGAGAGTCTGAATGTAGGGAGCATAGATGCAGGAGCGCTTTTCGATGAGAGCCCCCCACATCTCTGAGAAGATGAAGTGCATAACATCCATTGACCTGTCAGTGCCTCGGCGACGATGGGTCTGATGCATGAGGTCAACCTGATATCCATGAAACTGATCAAAGTTGCCAGCTTTGGGAGAGATGGTATTCAAGTACACCCAACGCATAATGTCATAAGTTGGCAGCAGATGATTCACAAACCCAACACTTCCCCACCCTTCAATGTAGAGAGGCTCCAGGACCTCAGGATCAGCAGCTGTAGGACCATGAACACGCCAACCATTTGCCCCGCGGTCAGGCTGAATGGGATAACCAAGAAGCTCAAACTCAGCCCAAGTAGCGGTAAGAAACACATCCCTGGTCATCCACTTCATCACTCCTTCAGTAGATGAATGCATGTGAATATACAGAGTGGAGTAGAACTGAGCAATAGCAGTCACATCAAAGTTCTGACGGTGCTCCATGAGGGGAATCAACCCAAACCTCTGACAGATATCAAGAGCCTCCCCAAAGTAGACTTGCTTCTCTTCCATGTGAGGCACATTGATGTACTTCTGAGGAGCAACCACAAACTTCTTCTTGGATGCATAAATTTCTTCGTAAATCTGCTCCTGACGACAGGTGTGGAAATGAGGGTCCAAGCGAGGCGATCACGAGGCACGGTAGGGATCTGTAGCCCTGAATGCAGCGTAAGCCTTCGAGTCCACTTGGAAATTTTGGCTTTGGTCATGTCGGCCTGCAAAGGTGGCCTTCGAGAAAAGCAGGCCTCTTCCTCTGCGGCAGCAAAGACGGCGGCAAAGACGCACCTTCCGGCGAGAAGTCTGAGCGGTTGGACGCACAACTTTAGCATCTTCCTCATCAATCTCAGGAGGAATGTCAGCGGATGGTCGGCGGGCACGCTTGCCTTGGCGAGTCTCTCCTTCCCCTGAGAAGAAAGAACAAGAATAGGGAGGGAAGTTGGGATAAGTGCGCAAGTTCGGAAGAGGAAACAAAAAGAGTAGTTTGGAAAAATACAAACATGAAAAAAAAATTGCAGTGTAGCCGGAACTTCCGCTGAAACGTCGGAACTTCCGGTCTAGACCGGAAGTTCCGGTCGTGGCTCACGGAAGTTCGGTGAGGCCCGCAGCAACGATTCAACAGGAGTTCCCTAGATGTAGATCTAAAGACCATCAATGCACAATTTTTTTCCAAGGATGTATTGGACCAATCTACTCTAGCATGATACCCTAGGCCTACCAAGATCTTCCAACAAGTTCTAGCCAAAGAACTAGCCTATACAAGGTGTGCCCTAACTCAATCCATGGTGAGAGCAAGATCTCCATTAATGGAGGGAGTTAAGGGCAAATACCGGAGTCCATGGCGGGAGATCGAGGTGGGGAAGGATCCCACGGAGCAGATCTGGAGAGGAGCGGTTGGAGAAGAGGGGCGGGCGCCCTCTTGGAGATGTCCTGGCCGTGGCGCTCGATAGAAGATGAGTCTTGGGGAAAAAGGAAGAAGATCCGTTTTCCCCAGGACCACCTTATAGTCAGGAAGCACCACGGAAGTTCGGTCGGGGACGGAAGTTCGGTGGACTAACTCAGGTCGGTGGCCAGGAAGTTCACCGACGCTAGAAGGAACATCTCAGGATAGGATAACAAGGAAGAACTTGTGCATGGAATAGAGAGGGCTTGAGGTGAGGAAAGGCTTAGGATAGATAGCTCAAATTGTGAAGAACCAAAAACAACAAAAAATATGACAAACAAAAAGGTCAAAGAACCAAATAAAACGAGTCGGTGGCCGAAGCCACCTTATATAAGAGTAAATGGCTTGACACCGCCAAGATATATCTTGGGTTCATTACCAACACTCATCATGAAGCTCAAATGGTCTCCTTTAGAGACTATAGAGTATGAAAACTTTAATGTGCGCATAATAGGGATAGTGTTTGTTCATAAGAGGAACTACACTCCCCCTAAATCCATGCCTACATCCAAACAAGATACACATTGAGACACGGGTAGGTGTGCAAGGGCTCAAGCAACATTGCTCGAATCAATGATATTTAGCTCATGCCGTAACTCTCGGAACCTTGCTTCATCAAGAGGCTTCGTGAAAAGATCCGCAAGATTTGCCTTGGTGGGAACATACTCCAAAGAAATGTCTCCTCTAGCAACATGGTCCCGAATGAAATGATGACGAATCTCAATGTGCTTGGTTCGGTTGTGTTGCACGGGATTGTGAGCAATTGCAATTGCACTCTCATTGTCGCAAAGTAGAGGCACCTTGTCAAAAAATAGTCCAAGATCCTTCAAGGTTTGCTTCATCCATAGCAATTGAGCACGGCAGCTTGCGGCAGAGATATACTCAGCTTCGACAGTAGACATAGACACATAGTTTTGCTTCTTCGAGGACCAACAAACCAAGGATCTTCTGAGAAACTGACAAGCTCCGGAGGTTGATTTTCTTCCCACTTTGTCACCAGCCCAGTCCGAGTCCGTGTAACCAATGAGATCAAAGCTGGCTCCCTTGGGGTACCACAACCCAAAGTTTGGGGTATGAACTAAATATCGAAAGATCCTTTTGACAGCCACCATGTGACTCTCCTTTGGTGCGGCTTGAAATCTTGCACACATACCCACACTCAACATAATATCCGGTCGGGATTCACAAAGATAGAGCAAAGAACCAATCATCGATCGATAGAGTTTTTGATCCACCTCCTTACCCTTGGGATCGAGATCAAGATTAACCTTAGTTGGCATGGGAGTCTTGACACCTTTGACTTGATCAAACTTGAACTTCTTAAGCATGTCTTGGATGTAATTGGCTTGGTTGATGAATGTCCCTTTCCTCAATTGTTTGACTTCAAACCCGAGGAAAAACTTCAGCTCCCCCATCATGGACATCTCGAAGCGGTCGGTCATGAGCTTGGCAAAATCCTCATTAAAAGTTTTGTTAATAGACCCAAAGATAATGTCATCAACATAGATTTGGCATACGAACAAGTGGCCTCCAACTTTCTTAGTAAAAAGAGTGGGATCAATGAGACCCACTTCGAAGCCACGGTCTAACAAGAGCTCCCTAAGGCAATCATACCACGCACGTGGGGCTTGCTTGAGGCCATAGAGTGCCTTATTGAGCTTGTAGACATGGTTCGGAAAAAGTGGATCCTCAAAGCCCATAGGTTGCTTGACGTATACCAACTCTTTCAAAGGACCATTAAGAAAAGCACTCTTAACATCCATTTGATACAATTTAAAGTTATGATGGGTAGCAAAGGCAAGAAGCATACGAATGGATTCAAGGCGAGCAACGGGGGCATAAGTATCACCGTAGTCGATGCCCTCAACTTGTGAGTATCCTTGGGCAACTAACCTTGCCTTGTTGCGCACGACAATTCCATTCGCATCGCACTTGTTCTTGAAGACCCACTTGGTTCCAATGACGTTTTGACAGTCTTTAGGCCGCTCAACCAATGTACAAACATTGTTCCTCTTGAAGTTGTGAAGTTCCTCGTTCATAGCATCAAGCCAATCATCATCTTCAAGAGCTTCGAAGACTTTCTGTGGTTCCACAAGAGAGATAAACGCATGGTGAGAGCAAAAGGAAGCTAGTTGCCTCCTAGTAGTGGAACCTTTATTGAAATCTCCATAGACATTATCAAGGATATGGCCATCTCGAACAAGCTTGGCGAGATGATAGGCTTGACGACAGGCTTGTGCTTCAATTCGAGATTCTTGAGCTGCCACTTGGTCATTCCCACCATTTGAGCCGCCCCTTGACTATAAGCATGAACACGAGGGTCATCTTCATCGATTTCCACTTCGGGGGAGTCATCACTTGGAGAGGATCCTTGAGGATCATTGACTTGATCTTGTTCTCGACGAGCTTGACCTTGAGGAGGAGCCCCATCTTGGGGAGGTTGATGAGGTTGATGAAGAGCTTGTCCGTGAGAAGTGCCTTGAGGAGGAGCCTCATCGTGAGGAGGTTGATGTTGTTGATGAAGAGCTTGTTCTTTAGAGCTTGGAGAGTCATGAGCATGGGAAGCTTCGGAAGAGCTTGAGGGAGCTTGTGCCAAGATAGTAGGTCCTTGAGGTGCAAGATGATCTTGTGAGAGTGAGGGCTCCACTTGAGTAGAGCTTGGTCCTTCTCCTTCGTCCATAAGGGGATCCTCAATGGGGAGGTGGAAACCCACACCCATTCTTCCTATGGCCTTGGGAGGAATTTCATCACTTGGATCACAAACACCATCTTGCCTAACAAGAGACTCATGATTTTCATCAAACTTCACATTGCTCGTCTCTTCAACTCTTCCATTGGCTTTGTTGTAGACTCTATAAGCATGGGACTGATTTGAGTAACCAACGAAAATTCCTTCTTGAGCCTTGGATTCAAACTTTGACCGATCTCCTTTCTTGAGTATGTAGCACTTGCACCCAAACACCGAAAGTAGCTAACATTAGGCTTTTTCCGGTGAGAAGTTCATAGGGGTCTTGTTCTTGTTCTTGCGGAGATAAAGCGGTTGGTTGCATGGCAAGCAGTGGAGATGGCCTCGGCCCAAAAGTTGTATGGAGACTTGAACTCAGCTAGCATAGAGCCGCATCCATCAAAGTGCGATTCTTCCTTTCAGCAACTCTGTTTTGTTGAGGGTGTAGGGAGTGGAGTATTGATGCTTGATTCCTTCATCACTGAAACTCATCCAAGGTATAGTTTTTGAACTTCGGTGCCATTGTCACTTGAATTGAGAGAATAGTTGCATTGAGCTTCCGTTGAACCTCATTAGCAAAGTCAATGACGGTTTGTTGAGTCTCACTTTTGTAATTGAAAAGAACACCCAAGTGTATCTTGAGAAATCATCCACAATAACCAAGCAATACTTCTTGCCTCCAAGGCTATCATGAGAGGGAGGACCAAAGAGATCCATATGCAAGAGCTCCAAACATCTCTCGGTAGTGATTTGATTGAGCGCTTTGTGAGGAGTTTCATGCATCTTCCCTTTGATACAAGCCCTGCAAACACAATCTTTGGCAAAAGAAACATCGTTAATACCAAGGATGTGGCCCTCGGAGTGAAGTCTTTGCAAAGTTCTCATGTTAACATGGGCTAGGCGTCGATGCCACAACCAGCCCTTGTCGGCTTTAGCATAGAGACATAGAGCATGAGGAGTAGTGGTCCCTGAGAAGTCCACCACGTACAAGTCATGTTCTACATATCCTACAAAAGCCACCTTGAGAGACTTGCTCCACATGAGGACCACGGAATGAGAATTAAAGAAAGAAGAAAGACCCATAAGAGCAAGAGCACGAACAGAGAGTAAGTTGTAACCAAGAGTTTTGACAAGCATGACGTCAACCAAGGATACATCCAGGGTTACCACCACTTTGCCAAAACCCAAAACCTGAGAGCTTGTTTTGTCACCGTAAGAGACCATGGTGTTGGCAATATTGGGTCTCAACTCGGTCATGATAGACTTGCTTCCGGTCATATGACTTGTGGCGCCACTATCAAGCACCCATTTTGATCCGCCGGAAGCATAGTCCTACAAGAAAATCAAGCTTTGGTTTTAGGTACCCATTTTGCAATGGGTCCCCTTTTGTTAGTGACAAGAACCTTTGGCACCCAAATGGCCCAATGATAATCATGCATGTAAGATGTCCCCACATATCTAGCATATACATGACCATCATAAGATTTGCAAAGAATATAAGAGGGATTGTTCTTTCTGGCAAAGTTGTCACTTTGCAAGAGAGTTAGGCCATTTGGTACTCCTTGGGCCATGCCCTTGTTCTTTTTCTTCTTCTTGTTCTTCTTCTTGGTCTTGGAAAGTTGATCCTTCAAAACCTTGACCTCCTCTATGAGATGCTCATGCTTGCAACAAGGGTTAGGAGAGCTAGACAAGTCTATAATTTGCACAGCGGAAGACTTAGAAAGATCACAAGTTAATTGAGTTTCAAGCTGTTCATGAGCCTCAAAAAGACTTGTGAATTTACTCTCCAAGGCTTTGTGTTCCTCTTTGAGTTTCTCAAGATCCTTTTGAGTCTTATCATGACCACCCACAAACTCAGCATTTTCTTTCTTGAGAACCTTAATCAAAGCAAGAGCATGGTCACGTTCTTTAATAGTAGAGGTCAAAGTGTTGTTATGATCATCTACAAGCTTAGACACATTTTCTTCAAGATTAATTCTCATATTTTTTTCATCCTCAAGACTTTGAGTGAGAGAGGCAATTTCATCGGCGGCATCTCTTTCTTTTTTACTTAGCAAGTCAAGAAGTTCTTCCTTTTCATCTAAGGCATCCCTAGCATTCTCAAGTTGAGCAAGTAAGGACTCAAAGCAATTTTTAGTTTCTTCATCTAAGGTAGCAACAAATTCACACATGTCAATCATCTCTTTCTTCACCTCTAGACCAACAAGATCAAGAGAGGAAGGCTCACTAGATATGGGTTGAGGAGTGGGTTTCGGTGATACCTCGGTGGCCTTGGCCATGAAGCACTTTTGGTTGGAGGAGATGACATTTTCATTTGGCGAGTCGAAGAGGGATAGACGTGGAGTTGAGGTAGTGGCAATAGCAGCAACCCCCACAATCTCTCCACCATGAACTTCATCATTATCATCTTCATCCGTGCCCGAAAGATATTCTTCATGGACCACAATTGCTCGTTCCTTGTTAGTGGCGTTCTTGACGGTGTAGTTCTTGTTTATGGGATGAGGAGATCTTGACTTGATCTTGCGAATGAGACGACCACCATTGTCTTCACGGTTCTCAAAGGGACACTTGGCCACGAAGTGGATCTTGTCGTTGCAATTGTAGCAAGACCTTGCTTTGGGAGACTTGTTGGGTGAGTTGAATCTTGAGTTGTCCCTCGATCTTGGCTTGAATCCGGACTTGTTCCAAAAAGCCCTTGAAGCGAGAGCAAGATGTTCGTTGAAAGCACATTTGAGATCTTCTTGGGACCACTCACTTGATGTATCATCATCATCAACTTCAATAGCCTTGGCCTTCAAAGCAAGGTTCACTTTTGTTGATCCAATGGCTCTAGCTCGAGCGGACTCCGCATTCTTCTTAGCAATAGTCATGGCAATTACTTCACTCAAGACTTCTTGGGAGGTCATTAAGTGAAAGTTGGTTCTTCCCTTGATAGATTTGAGCTTTTGTTCTTCAAATGGGAGAAGAGCTTGAATGAACTTCCTCTTCATAAACTTGTCATCAACATAGTGAGCCCCAAGGTCCCTCATGGTAGAACAAAGGACCTTAAGGCGCCTATACATGTCCTCAGGGGTCTCATCATCTTGCATTGCGAAACCATCGCACTCGTTGTTGATCTCATCAAACTTGGAGCTTTGGATGCTAGCATTCCCAACAAAAAGCTCGGTGAGTTGATCCCAAGCTCCCTTGGCGGTGTCAAATTGGCGAATGTGAGCAAAATCCTTTGGAGTCAAAGCCTTTTGAATCATTCCCAAAGCTGTAGCATTGAGTTGCTTGTCCACCACTTCACCTCGTGTCAACTTCTTTGGGTCAAAAGGAGAGAACCCATCCTCCACAATCCTCATTAACTCAATGGAAGAGCTGGAAATATGTGAGCGCATTAGATATTGCCAATTGGCGAAATTAGACGTATCTAGCATAGGTGGTGCTCCTTGAGGGATAATGTGTGGCATGGGAATGGGTGGATCCGGAGTGTACTTCGGCGGTGGGGGAACCGCCGAGTAGTCCTTTTCTCCATTCTCCCCTTTGGAAGTTGGATTCTCGGGCTCCTCGATGTTCTCACTTGGCACCTTGGTAGAGGTTTGAGCAACAAAACCAAGTCCCAAGTGAGTGGTAGCCGTCGCGGGAGTTACCCCGGGGGCGGACACCGTAACGGTGGGAGGAACCTCGTTGGATTGGGGTGTGTCAATAGCAACTATGGGGTTTGGCTTTAGAGACTGCAAGAGAGTCATCATTTCCTCGAACTTGGACATCATGGATGACTCCAATTGCTTGAGGTCATCCATAGTGGCCAAGTTCTTGGCTTTTTCAGTTTCACTACCCCCTTCGTCGGCCATAGTCTCTTAGGCGGTAAAGCCCGAAGTAAGAGCCTGGGCTCTGATACCAATTGAAAGTACCGACTTGATACGACTAGAGGGGGGGTGAATAGGCGTCTACCAATTTTAATTTGTTTCACACTTTTAGGCTCAACGAGAAAGGAAGTTATCTAGAGATGCAACTAAGTGAGCAACCTAAATGCAAGAAAGCGAACACAGACCACAAACAGTAAATAGCGAGGAGTAAAGGAAGGGAACGAAGTAACCGGCGAGGGGACACGGAGATGTAATTCCCGTAGTTCACTCCCAAGGAGCTACGTCTACGTTGGAGAGGTGTCGGGGCCACACAAGGTCACCCGAGCGCCACAAAGGCCTCACCTTCTTCTCCGGTGAGCTCCCCCACAAAGGAGGCCTCACAATCCACTAACCGGTGACCTTGAAGGCGCCAACCGAAACCTTTACACCAAGGTTGAGGGGGAGGCTCCACAACTCAATTGGAGGCCCTCAACGACACCTCGAAGCTTTACAACACATGCCTCAGCTCCGGGGATGCCCTACACCGTCTAGGGTTCCAAGAAACCCAAGAGCAACAAGATCCACAAAGGATGGAAGGGGAAATCAATTCTTCTTTGGTGGAAGTGTAGATCTAGGTCACCTCCCTCACCTCTCAAAAGATCAGGTCATTTGAGTGGCTAGAGAGAGAGATCTAGTGAGGTGAAGCTCAAGCTTTAATGGAGGAGAGAGAAAAATTCGAGAGAGAATGGGAGGAAGAAGAGGGGTGCCTTAAATAGGCCCCCTCGCACTGAACCGGTAGAGCCCCCGCGACATCACCGGAAGTTCCGGTGATAGGCCGGAAGTTCCGCCTGAGCCTGGCTCCAACGGTCGTAAGACCGTTGGCCTTGCAGCTCGAGCGCAGCGGAAGTTCGGTCAAAACAGACCGGAAGTTCCGGTGAACTTCCGATCAAGTTTCGATCAAGTTCCGGCAAATAGCACACTTCTAAACAGAAGTTTACTGAACCGCCACTGGAACTTGGGCGGAACAAGCAGCGGAACTTTTGGGTCGTGAGCGGGTCAGACCGGAAGTTCCGGCCTCAAGCGGAAGTTCCGCTCAAGAACTTTGCGTGAAAAGTTCGAGTAAGTTCGCCAAGTTCGGCAAATAGCACACTTCAAAAGCGAAGGTTCTTGAACGCCACCGAACTTGGGCGGAACTAAGCGTCGAACAAAACTGAAGAATAGCCCAGAAAAAGGTTTGGCGGAACTTCCGGTTTATGACGGAAGTTCGGTGAGACACAAAAAGGCCCCAATGAACAGGAAAACGCTCTCTCTCACGGAATAATGGGATGGCTGTGGCGGTGCATATAGGTTTGTGCAAGAATAAGTGATTTCCCACAGCCTTCCAACATGGACCCCCTCTTAATAGTACGGTGACCTAAAAACATCAACCAGAAAGAAACTAGGAGAAGACTAAAAGGCCACCGTCTTCAAAAGATCACAATAGAGCATCCATCACAATAGAATGAGACAACAACGACGTTTCCCCTGAAACTCAAGAGCACAGTTAAAAATACGGTTGGGATTGTCATTTAACACCAAAAAACATCATGGGAAGATATAGTCCTTTCAGCGTCCATTCTGGTCTAAGGGAAGGCTTCTGAAAGATCTTGTCTTGGTGAAACCAAGTCTTGTGGGGAAAGTGCACCACCTCTGCAGAGTGAAAAATCTAAGTACTTAGCCATGTCCCTGGTAAAGGATAATTTGAGCATCAAGACATGGAAGCTATCAAGAATCTCCTCATCCCAATTTCTAAGTAAAAACTTGTGGTTGAACAAGGGTTGAAGGATCACCAATTTCTATTGGGAGATGCCTTGGGTGATTTTGACAAGCAAAAGCTTAGTGTTTTCAAATGATAAGGAAAATCTATTTTGAGCAAAGCAAGCCTAAGCTCCACTTAGCCAAATGCATATAGATGATAGATACCACTATTCTACCATAGTATCACTTGCCAATACAATCCAATGTATTGACCCTTGTGGCTATAACTTATTATGTTTCAGGTTTGTTTGATGTTAGTAAAGTGTGTTGATTAGGATTACATGTCTACAACCAACATGATTGCCTGTGGCACTTTGAAGATGAAGGACTCCATGCTATAGTTATTTCTGCTGCATTGTATTGAGATAGCCAAATGAGCTATGTAAGATGTAATGAATTATTTTATTCTTGGTTACAAAGTTGTATTATGACCTTTGTTCTTGATATTACATCTTAACTGTGGATGCTAGCTATTAATCCAGGGACTAGCATTGTAAACACAGGGATCTCTACCTTATTAAAGGTTGGGACCTCTACAGATGGTATCCGAGCACTGTGTTTCCTGTAGGATTGTAACCCTAGGATTGGACAAAACCCCTTGGAAAAATAGGAGTTGTATTTGTTCCAAACACTTATTTACAAACAATCTTGTAAACTCTTTCCTCAACCTTTTTTGGTTTTAACTCTACATCTCTTCTATTTCAACTTAATGGATAAAGCCTCCCCCATGAGCAAAGACTTCAACATGAGCAAAGGACTTCACCAACTCAAGTGATTTCAACCTTAGTCTCAACAAGGACTTCAACTTGGATATCACTAAGAACTACAAGTGAGACAAGAAATATTACTCAAGACTTGAAGACTAAGGAAACACAACTTAGAAGGAGTCATCATCACCTTTGAAGTTTTGTGGCCAAGATACAAGAAATTCTCCATGGATATAAAGATCTTGTTCATGAAGAGTCAACTAAGAAGAATGGAAAGATCCCAAGTGAACCATATAGTTGGACCACCATATTTGGTTTAGATCAAACCGACCAACTTATGTGGTGTACACAGTGCTCTGATACCATCTGTAAGATCCCTCCTTTGTAAAGGAAAAAGGATCCCTGTGATTGCAATGCTAGTCCCTGGATCATTGCTAGCATCCACAGTTTAAGATGAAGTACACAGATACAAAGGTCGTTTATTACATCCATTCCAGAGATAAACATAGTCTTTACAACTCAAGGCCACAGGCCTAATACAAGAGTTTGAATAAGTAAATAAATATAAGTCTTCATCTTCATGTGCCACAGGCAAACATGTTGAGTGTAGACTCATGACACCTAATCCTCATCAGAGTAACCTGCAACATCACAAGTTACAGCCATAGTGGGTCAATACTTTGGAATAGTATTGGCAAGTGATACCTTAGTAAAATTTAGGTGGACTATATTACTATATGCATTTTGGCTAAGTGTAGCTTGGCTTGCTTTGCTCAAAATAAGTTTTTCCTATTAGTTGAAATCACTAAGTTTTTCTTTGTCAAAACTTTTCCCAAGGAACCATCAATAGACATTGAGGTCCTTCACCCTTGTTCACCCACAAGTTTTACTTAGAAGTTGGAATGATGAGATTCTTGATAGCTTCCATGTCTTGATGCTCAAGTTGTCCATTGCCATGGACTTGGCTAAGTACTTAGATTTTTTCCATCTGCAGAGGTTGTGCACTTTCCCCACCAGACTTGGTTTCCCAAGACAGGACCTTTCAGAAGCCTTTCCTTAGACCAAATGGACGCGCTCCAACCTATCATTCCCACTACCACCAACTGTCCAAATGGCTAAGTTCTAGCAACTTATGTGATCCAGGCAGAGCCCATATTACCAAGTGGCTGCACTAGAAGCTTCTCAACACTTGGCCTCTAAAATCCCTTTGTTCCTGGGTTTCTTTCCACAAGTGAGATACACAAGGTAAACCATAGCCATGGGCCTTGTGTAACCACTCAACCAAAACCACCAATCAAGTCCCATTCCACCCAGGTCATTCATTGACTTAGTTGTTTTATTAAGAAAAACATAAGTCCAAAGACTTAGAAATATTTTCATCATAGCTTGTATAATTCACCAACCCTTGTTTGCTACTAGCTAGGCTAAGCATGGCATAGATAGTAACTTAACTTAGAAATTTCCTAGTAATTCTAAAACTACTTAGGATTTCCCAACATGGCATTTGGCAAAATAGTAACATGCAAGACTTAGCAAAATATTTCTAATGCTTGTATAAAAATATAGGGATAGAAATATTCATGAAGTACCACTTGCCTTGGTAGTTGGGAGAGTAGCACTCTTCACAATCACAATCACTAGCACCAAAGTCTACACAAAGAATGGTAGCAACAAATTACACACAACATATACAAACAAACAAAAATACATATGCATGCATGCAAAAATGGTAAGTGATGATTTTTTTAAAACTCAACCAAGCAAGTGCATAGTACTGAATCATAACCAAGTCAAAAACTTGCTAAACCAAGTTTATTTGACACTAAAACAATTTCCTAAACAATTCATATGCTCAAAATAGTCCTAAACAAGTTTCTGCAAATAAAATCATTTTAACATAAGCTAAACATTAAACACATTGCATAAACAGAAAGGGCTTGTTCTCCTGATTCCAACGGTATAAAATTTGCCAAAATCTAACGTGGGAATCAAAAGTTATAGCTAAATCAAATTTGGATATAAATCTGATTCAAATTCTGTTTTTAAACCAAACCCTAGCCACGCGTCACGCTCTGATTGGCGCGTACCGATTCGCGTCGGATCACGCTTTTGAGCCGCTAGATCTAACTTAATCGCACGGCTCAGATCTAATCTTACCGCTTCGCTCGCGTTCTATCCTATCCGCACGATCTGGATCCAACGCTGTTGAGCAGCCTGACCATCTAGTGGCGGCGCTAAGCGCGGCGGACAATGCGGCGCATCTGTCGATGGCGGGTGACGTTCTAGGGTCGCCTGAGAGGAGAAGGGCTTACCGAAATCGCAGAGGGCTGCTGATGCTCAAGGTGGTGTTGGCTGGTCAAGGGGCGTGCTGTAGAGGCTGGGGGAGCTCGTCGGAGTTGTGCACAGCGTCGGGTGGTTGCTGTCGAAGTTGTTGCCGAGGTTCCATGTCGCCCTAGCACGAACCAGATGGCTTAGAAGATGCGCAAGACGGTGGCGAGCAACCTCGTATGTAAGAGGGGGCAAGGGGCGCTCGGAGCTTACCGCAATTGGTCACCGGAGTTGATGGGGTCGTCTGTCTCGTGTGGTCGCCGACGTTCCCGAGGCTCTGGATGTTCCTAGCATGCACCAGAGGGGTCAGGAGATGCGCATGGTCGCGGAGATCGTCGGAGCTGCGGAGCGAATAGTTCGCCGGAGATCGGGGAGACGGGGCAGTTTAGGTAGCAAGGGGCGACGGGGTCTTACCGGAATAGTTCGCCGGAGATCGTCGGAGCTGCGGCAGTGCAACGCGAATTAAGGGCAGCCTGGTGGCGAGAAGAGAGTGTAGCGTGGGGGGAAATGACCACGGCGGGGTGTGGTTTAAATAGGCTGAAGCGCCAGGACAACGCGCATGGCATCATCACTACTAATCGCCGCGCCATTACCGGCATCAACGGCAGCGGCGACGTGGTCTGCGGGCACGATTTGGGGAAGAAGGAGTGACGTGGAGAGGGCCCGCTTGTCAGCGAATAGAACAGAGGGGAAGTGGGGTCCGAGTGTCAGCGGCTCGCTGGGTGCGTCTGCGCGTGAGAGAGGGAGAGAGGGGATCCGGGTGGGCTAAATGGGCTGCGTCTATTGCTGGCTCAATTCCTGGCGCCGGCCCTTTTCCATTTCCTTTCTCTTTTCTTTTTCTAAACTGAATTTCTAAAATGAGTTCCAAATGAATTCAAACTCTATTTGAATCCAAATCTTTTTGGGATTTTTGCAGTGTGCAACAATCACATTTCAGGACATAGAATCAAGTGGTCTCTCTGTTCAAGCTTGGTTCTTTTGAAATAACAAAATAAACAGTGCCATAGCACTAGATTTGCAAATGTTTTGAAAATGGTTTTGAAACCATTTTTATTTTTTAAGATTTTGTTCTAACTCCACACTCAACCAATCAACAAGGGAAACAAACAAACTTGGTTTAAAACATTCAAGCTCTCAAATGGGGATGGCCATTTTATTTAAGTTTGCTCACATAAAATGATAGCACTATGTGCTTCTGTTTTCTTGAATTTGGTTTGAAATTGATCTCAAAACTATATGCATGCATGAATGATATGCAAACTTTGAAATCATGATTTTAGGGATGTTACAAATCTAACCCCCTTAAGGTGAATCTCGCCCTCGAGATTCGGATTGGCTAGCAAATAGGTGAGGGTGGTCTTTCCGAAGATCATCTTCTCTTTCCCATGTTGCTTCCTCTTCGGAATGATGATTCCAGTGCACTTTGCAGAGCTTGATAGTCTTAGTCCTTGTGACTCTTTCTGCAGTCTCAAGAATTTTGATAGGTTTCTCTTCATAAGTGAGATCACTTTCTAGTTGAACCTTCTCCAAAGGTATAGTATCCTTTAAAGAAGTTTCTTCCATTTCTGGGTGACATTTCTTAAGCTGACTCACATGATACACATTATGGACAACTGATAGAGATTCTGGCAGTTTAATTTCATAGGCAACTTCTCCTTTGCGACTCAGATCTTGAATGGTCCAACATATCTTGGTGCCAATTTTCCTTTGACTCCGAATCTTTTCACTCCTCGAAGTGGTGACACTCTAAGATAGGCTCTATCACCAACTTCGTAGGTGACTTCTCTACGCTTAGGATCTGCGTAGCTCTTCTGTCAGGACTGTGCTATCTTCAACCTGTCCTTAACCAACTTGACCTTCTCTTCGGCTTCTTTGATAAGATCTGGTCCGAATAAACTTCTTTCTCCCACACCATTCCATAGCAATGGGGTGGTACACTTTCTTCCGTAGAGAAACTCAAACGGTGCCATCTCAATGCTGGCTTGATAACTGTTGTTATAAGAAAATTCTGCGTAAGACAGACTTTCATCCCAACTGGCTCCATAGTCTAAGGCACACGCCCTCAACATGTCTTCAAGAATCTGATTAGTTCTTTCTGTTTGTCCATCGGTTTGAGGATGAAAAGTAGTACTGAATTCCAACCTCGTTCCCAATGATTCATGTAGCTGTCTCCAAAAATGGGAAGTGAATTGGGTTCCACTATCAGACACAATACTCTTGGGCACTCCATGTAGACATACAATTCTACTCATGTAAATTTTTGCTAACTTAGCACTCGTATAGGTTGTCTTCACGGGTATGAAATGATCCACTTTAGTTAGGCGATCCACTACTACCCATATGGAATCATACCCTGACCTGGTCCTTGGTAATCCGGTAATGAAATCCATACCAATCTTGTCCCACTTCCAATCAGGAATAGGTAGTGGTTGAAGCAAACCTGCTGGTTTCTGATGCTCCGCTTTCACTCTACTACACACATCACACAAAGCAATATGTTCGGCGATGTCCTTCTTGAGATTATTCCACCAAAATCTTTCTTTCATGTCCATGTACATTTTGGTGTTTCCCGGGTGAATAGAATACGGGGAGTTGTGTGCTTCTTGTAAAATCAGTTTCCGCAACTCCGGGTCTTGTGGAACACAGATACGTTTCCCATGCCATAAAGTACCCTGTTCGTCTTCATGGAAATCTTTGGCTTTTCCTTCGCCAATGTTTTCCTTAATCTCTTCAATTTCCTTATCAGTCTTCTGGGCTTCTTTGATCTTGTCCAACAAAGTGGGTTGAACATCCAAAGACATGAGATGTCCTTCAGGCACAATCTCTAATCTGAGTTTTCTAAATTGAGTACACAAATCATCTGGTAATTCTCCTTCTTCTCATGTACTGTTTGACCTGTTCATATTCCAAAATATGCTTCCGCGCACTGTTCTAGGGAAGCCAGTGTTGTTTTAACTTCTCTTTTAATCTCGGATTCGGGTGGTGTATCATACTTGACCGAACCCTCTTTTGGAGCTATGATGTGTTCTATAAAAGCTTTAACAACATGCAACACAAGATCTGAATCCAAATAAAGTTCTCCAGATAATTCATTAACATGGACCTTTTTATTATAGTCATGAATACAATCATAATCTATTTCTATGCCTCCTTCGCTTCCTAGACCAAAATTCCATGAAACTCTATGATTGCGAATTCTATTAAGTAAATCCCAAGCTTTAGTTATGGGAAGATTCATAAAGACTCCTCTCGCGCAAGAGTCCAGTTCAATTTTATTAGGTTCAATTAAACCGCCATAAAAGATATGCAATAAATACCATTCACGCAAATCATGATGAGGAAATTGATTAAGGAAATCTTTAAATCTTATATAAGCTCTTACTAGTCCTTCATTAGGGCGGTTCCTCCAAGTCATTATAAGACGCCTGATTCCAAAAGATTTTAGTAATGTATAATACTTGGCTAGAAACTCACAAGATAAATTATCCCACGTAGTGGTGGCTTCTGGGGGTAAAGATCTATACCATGAGAGAGCTGTGCCAGTCACTGACTAAAGAGTTTCAACCTTACCTCATTAGCAGTATACCCTGGTAATTGAAAGGTGCCACATATATCCTTGAAACATGCAATATGCTCATATGGATCATGATCTTCTTCATCTCTAGTAAATTTCTTCTTATGTAGAATACCAAGTAGTAGAGGATTTATTTCAAACCCCCTTGTCTTCTTGTTGGAGTTGTCTCTTTTATTAATATCATAGGGCTTCCCAAAGTGGTTGAGTTGGTTATCACTAATCAAATGCTCAAACTACATCATGTTGGTGGAAACCTGTTATTCAAAACAAAACTTAGCAAGACTAAAATAAATAAGCAACAACTGACCTACAGCGCTTAGCTCCCCGACAATGGCGCCAGAAAATTGCTTGATGACTGCAAGTGCACAGATCGTTTGTAGCTAGTTTTTAAATAAAGATATGATCCCACAGGGAGCAGGAGTCTGAAGTCTAATAACTCTTGAATTAAATACTAAAATAGAAATGCTAAAATAAAGTACTAAGTAACAAGATAAAATGCGATTGTTGTATAAAAAGGTGTTTTTGGGGTTTTGGTATAAGAGAACAATAAGTAAAGTAAAATAAACTGAATACAAAAAGTAAGTATCGCGTGTATAAAAGATATTTGAAACTGCAATGGGAAAAAGCGTTCTCAGGGAGTAGCAGATACACCTATAGCATTTATAAAGGGTCTAAGGTAAAGATTATTATCATGAACATTCTCAACTATGTATGTGTGGGGGGAACTCCGTATTTGGACAAATAGGCAGCAACCACTGCTGACATCATCCTAACAACCACAACAGACAACACTTAACATCAATCGAATTAATATTAAGGGACTTGATCCCGTAGGATGTATCCCATGGAATGGATAGTGTTCCGTGAGTTTCCTCGGTTCCCAAGTTGATACGAAAGGAGTACCAACAACTTTATAGTAACTATAAGTGCTAGCACACCTCCGTCTACCAACAAGTAGTTCCCTCCATCAAGTCCCCATAAGAGGCAAATATTGAGAGGTCGACTTCTCCCAACATCAAGATGAAGACAATCTAACACATGGTCACATCAACGAATATCATAATAAAATTTATCTTATTTCAATATCATGCTAAGGTTTCTCCATCTCCCCAAGAACTAATGATCTACTCAGACATGGATGCAATCAACATCATGGCAAAAACAATGGAATCTATCATAGATGAATAGTACTTGTATAAATCCACAACGAGTATGGAAATTACAACAAGATCTAGACAAGATGTAGATGGGATGGAGATGATGGTGATGCAGCAGTTGATGATGAAGATCAATGCCTTAGCCTCCCGGATCTGCATAGGGCGAAGATGGATCCTGGATGAGTTCCCCCTCCAGAGCCTTTCGGAGGTGAGGTTTCGACGATTTCTGGTCGTTTTGTATGTCATCTCCCCGATCCAGTTGCATGGGGTGAAACTATTTGAGGAGGCGGTGGCGGCGCCAACTATACGGCGGGAACTATATGGCCGAAAAAGTTGGTCCCGTCGTATAGTTGGTTGTTAAACCTTCTGTGTTCTCCAAATGCTTCGGGTTTTCTTCTGGTGTTATTGATATTTCCCAATTTAGCGATCTATGTTGTTTTTGCCTCCTTTTTGCTCCAATACAACTAGTCCAAGAATTGTGTCCATTGTATCCATCATCTGTCCTGATCCTGGTGGAAATAGACATAAAAGATGCACGCGAACACCGTAAAATACCAAGATCCTATCACTACTGTGCAAAATAATAATATAAAAGATGATGCAAATATGCAATCATCAGTAGGCATGGGAGGGGCAACGCAAAGTAATATATAGGTCGGACCTCTAGTCCCGGGTTCATCCATGACTCGGGACTAGAGGACCTCTAGTCCCGGGCGATGAAATGACCCGGTACTAAAGCCCCCCTCTAGCCCCGGGTGCAGCCCCAACCCGGGACTAGAGGGTTTTTTCGACCATTCCTTTTCGCGTGCAAGCCCACCCCTCTAGTCCTGGGTTCAGTCACGACCTGGGACTAGAGATTTTTTTATAAATTTTCTTATTTTTTTAGTTTTTATATTTCAGATCAATTAGAGAACTTTGGAAATTCATAGGTCCTATTGTATAAATCCAAATAATATAAATAATATGTCTATTATTATTGAAAATATAAGGAAATTGAATATATCATCCATACATCTGTTTGCATCATGCATCAATTGTGCCATTTTTAAATCAAAATGCATTCACTATTTTTTTTCATATTTTTGAATTTGACAAAACTTTAAACATGAGAAGTGTTTTAATTTGAATAAATAATCCAAATCTATTTTCAAAAATAGAGGTTTTTTTTGTAATTACTTATTTTCTAGGTTATATAACTCAAATCAGTTAGAAAACTTTGGAAATTCATAGCTCCTATTATATAAATCCAAATATTACAAATAACATGTCTATTTTTGTTATCATAAAAATATAAGGAATCTGAATATATCATCCATACTTCTGTTTACATCATGTATCAATTGTGCCATTTTCAAATAAAAATGCATTCAGTATTTTATCATAATTTTGAATTTGACATAACTTTCAACATGAAAAGTGTTTGAATTTGAATAACTAATCCAAAAATATTTTCTATTTGAATAACTATTTTGGGGGACTTTAGTCCTAGTTAGAGGCAATAACCGGGACTAAAGATATTTCCCGCCATTCTCAGAGCCATCAAGCCACGCGCCATGCTTTCCCGAAATTTCTCTCTGCTTCTTGCCATGTTTTCCTGCCCTTTCCCTCTATATCTAGGACGACCACCATGGCCATACACACACATCCACACCTTCCCCTCTCACAATAATGGACACCACATACTAGGAAATTCTGACCCTTGAGGATATCGAGGCGATGTGCGCCTCCAGCTACCCATTCCCGTCGGGCTACCGGCTGCCCACCGACTGGATGCTGATCGCTTGAGGGGTTCCTGTCCCTCCTATGCCTCAAGGTTCTACACACCAGGCGGCCATCACAAACCACTTCTACCTCGAGATCACGACGGAGTAGCGGATGGATCCCCATTGGGATCCTGACAACTACGACACCTAGAATGCCTTCTTTGCTAACTGGGAAAGGAAGCTCGCCAGGTACGAGGGTGACGACCCTCCCGTGTGAACCACAACAAAACAAGTGCTCCTGTGGTGGGCAAACCGGACTATCATCGGCGTGATGCGCTACATCGCGCAGGGAGGTTTAATCTCGTCAATGCCCATTGTTATGGACTTGGATTTTGGAGAAGATGGGGATGCTGGAGATCGTGACACGGTTAACAGACAAGCAACCAGGGGACACGAGATTTACCCAGGTTCAGGCCCCCAGAGGGAAAACCCTACTCCTGCTTGTCTGCTCTTTGATTACGGCGGAACCGAAGGTTACAGGGTGCACATATTCGATCTGGCGTGGATGTGTGTGCGAAAGTATGAGTCGAGTTGCCCTAGGACGTGCCCTCCTGGCCTTTATATAGACTTAGGCAGGTCCCGGGCGTAGTCCTAGTCGGTTACAAGTTCTAGGGTTTTACCCCTTTGAATTTCCTATCTCCTCTAGTCTTGCTCTCCAAGGATCCGAAGACGTCATGGGCCTTGGCCACCCGAAAATCTTCATGGGCCAGCGTATATGCGCGTGGGCCTTCCTTGGGCTGGACTAGGTATGCTGAAGTTACGTGCCGTGGGTATAACCATGTCGATAGCCCCGGTGATCGGTCGAATCGTAGATTCGTGAGACTCTTCCATCCTTCGGAGCAGCTATATGTTAATAGTATATGTGTGTAGGGATTGTTGATGCGTGTGCACGACTCACCCGACGGATCGAGGTCGATTAAGCATCTTAGGACGAAACAACACGATCTTCTTCAGGTTCGGGTCCCTTAACCCGGGCCTGGAACATATGCTGGCGTAATTCAACTCAAGCCGCGGAGGACTTATAGGAGTGGAATTCCAGTGATTTTAATTGGTGTACCAAACGCGTCTGTCGGGATTTTTCATTGTACTTTGATGCAGTTCATACTAGCGAGGCCTTGATCGGTCGTTGCCGGGCCATCGATGATTACATGGGTCTTATCTTTGCGTCGCAGATGCAGCATCCGAACATTTATCACCTCGGAGGTGTTTCGGGTGGCCGAGGAGATTGTCGCTCACTCAGCATTTTGTTGGGGCAGAGTTGCCAAAAAAGTTTTTGCATGCGGATCCGGAAGATCGCAGTCGAAGATTTCATAGGGTGCGCGACCAGCGCTCCCTATGGGAGTAGCCCCCAAGTGTCTGTTCGAGTCGTAGACTCAAATGGAGACTTTCAGTTCAAGCATTGTTTCAATCATTAGGTCCGCAGGACTCGAACATTTTCGGATGCTTAAATCCATCCTCCCTATGGGAGTAGCCCCCGAGTCCGTAGTGGAGTCGTAGACTCGACGTAGGACTCAGAGAAGTTATTTTGTCCTCATTTGTGCAGCCGGTGCGCGCCAGCGCCTGATAGGAGTAGCCCCCAAGTATTTAGTCGAATCGTAGATTCGACTGAGTACTTTTAGCTGTGGAGCCGAAGTGGTGCTAGTATAGCTTTTGATGACGTCAGTGCTTACGATCGATGACCTGAAGCGTCTGCTACACCAGAGATGACTTGACTGGACGAAGCGTGGGTCCCACTTGCTGACTTTGAATTGACCGGTCACGCACGGCGTGGAGATGATTTCGGCGTCTCCTCGATTTCCGCACGTAGTGGACGCCGTGGTAACGACGGTTCGTTTTGGTGCTGACACGTGTACGGCCAGATCTACCGTTGGCGTTAGGTCTTCTCGATGGACGGCCGGCGTGCGTCGTCTTCGCTGTTATAATCCCTGGTGAAATCGTGGTTTGTTTTTCACCGCAGCAGTTCATCTATTCACTGCCCCCTCGTTCTTCAGCTATTCTTGCTGCGCGCTGAGAGTTTCCTCCACATTTCCTTTGTCTTTCTTCGTTGGCAACGCCACCACCGCCGTAGCGCCATGGAGAAAACAAAGAAGTTCTCATCTGCAGTTGGGACCAGCGCCGCCGGAGGCAAGAAGGGCACCGCCACTGCTCGCGTCACCGACGGTGGCTGGCGGCAATCAGAAACGCGGGAGAACGATCTCCACAAACTGCGCGAGCGGAGCCTGATCCCGCAAGACACGACGGCCGTGAGACTCCCCGGCAATGAGGTAATCCCCTGTCCCCCATCTGGGTATCGGGTTATGTTTGTTTCCTTCATGATTCGCGGGTTTTCTTTTCCGGTCCATGACTTCCTTCGTGGACTGCTCTTTTTCTATGGGGTTCAACTCCATCATTTGTCTCCCAACTCCCTTCTCCACATTGCGTGTTTTATCACGCTTTGCGAGTGTTGGCTTGGCATTGAGCCGCACTTTGGGCTCTTCCGGAAGCTTTATTCCGTGAAGAGGCAGTCTGGTTCGGATGGTGTGTATCCCATTGGGGGTTTCATCATCTCCCTCAGTCCCAATGTGCAATTCTTTTCCTTTTCCATGTCCGAATCTGTCCAGTACTGGCGGATGAAATGGTTTTACATCCGTGACTCCGTACTGCCTGGGCAAGATTTTGGTCTCGTTCCTTTTGACCCCTCCCAATTGATTGAGAAGAAAAGATCCTGGAAAAACCAAATCTTAGACGGTGAAGTGGCGGAGATAGAGGCCCTATACCGTCGGGTGGAGGATCTCCAATTGATTCCTGAGAAGGAGGTGAACGGTGTCGACATCATCCGGACGTTTCTTGAGCGTCGGGTGCAGCCTCTCCAAGCGAGGGCGCATCCGATGTTTCTTTACTCTGGGCGCCGTGATCCGACGAGGGTTTCAAGTGAGAAAATCTCCGAGGTGGAACTTGACAAGGCTCTTCGCGCGCTGTTGAAGTTGAAGGCCGACGAAGAAATCCCGGGGAAGTCGCTGACTCCTCCCTTTTCTTCGACGTTGGTCGTACCGAAGGTGTAGATTTGCGCACGTAGTGCTCCCCTTTTGTTTTGTCAGCTGTGTACTTTTTCCTTTGTTTGCTAACAAAGTTCCTTTTCCTTTTGCAGAGCTTCAAAGTGTCGGGCATGGCACCACCGTTGCCCGAGAGGTATCCGAATGCCCCAGATAATGAAGTGGTGGATTCCGTATCCGAGCTACCGTCAGCGCGATCCCCAGCGGAGGATGCCGACGAATCGAGTGAGGACCATTCGCGCAAGCAATCACGGAGCTCTAGCGAGTCGTCAGATGCCTCAACTCCTCCGACTCCCAGAAATCCTCTGGGCCTTGAGCGTCATGATGATGTTCATGGGGGTTCTTCCTCTCCCCTTCCTGCCATTCCTGTGCGGGCTGTTGTTACGCACCCTTGACAAAGCGGAAGAAGGAAGAAAAGAAGGAGGAGAAGGGGGAAGAAAAGAAGGAGGAGAACAGGGCCCGAAGGGCTTCTCCTATCTTCGACCTGAGCGCGTTGGGCTCGTAAGTTTTCTTGTTGCCACTATTGTCCTTTGTTCCCTTGTTATTTTTGCACATGTGTTGATTGGTTCGTATGCAGGCAATCCTCCGACGGCTCTAGTGATGGTGCGCGCGAGATGATGGGGGAGTCGAACATTGCGTCGCCTCCTCCTCAGACGGTGGCGACTTACGGTGATCTGCGCCATTCCTCCTGTCTTGAGAGAGGCTGGTGGTTGCGCCTCGAATTTCGAGGCGGGCCTGGAGTTCGCCAGCACGTAAGTCTTGATGTTCTGAGGCCCGAGTGTCTTTGTATGCTGATGTTGTTTATGCTTCTTTGTGTTGGGCGTAGCCCCCAAGTCCTTCTCTTACTACTATTACCTGTTGCTGCAGCCTTTTGTCCAAGAGGCCAAGCGGCTGGTGGAGGAACGCCTCACGCTGGAGGCGAAACTGCGGCAGCTTCAAGGTATTCGTCTGCCTTGTAGTACTTCTCTTGCTTATCCTGGTCCTGTTCTTTGACGCTTGCTTGTTGTAAATGCAGAGGAGCATAACGACTCTCTCCATGAGGTCGATGCTCAAGAAGAGCCTTGGCCAGGCGAAGGCGAAGGCTGCTGCCGGGGTGAAGGCGCCTTGAGCTGGAGCTGATGAAGGCAGCGGCGAAAGCGTCTGCAGCAGGAGGCCACAGGTCGTGAGGCAGCTGGCCACCGCGGCTGCTTTCGTGAAAAAGGGTGGCGGAAGCTCATGGCTGCCAAGGCTATTTCGGTGAGTGCTAGCTTTTGTACTTGCTTCTTTTTCTCGGATCTTTTCTATGTTGCCTTTCTTCATGTTTTCTTCTTTTTGTCTCGGATGCATGAGCATCGAGTTTGTTGTGATGCTTTCTGGAGCACGGGAGTGCTCTAGATGATGCCACTGTAGCGGTCGAAGACCGCTGCAGCACCGTCGCCAACTCCCTTGCCAAGGCGAAAGAGGTCCTTGGTCGCTTCTACCAGGAGCTCTTCCCGAAGGGCGCGTCTCTTGAAGACGTGGATGCCCTGGCAGAGCTCTGTCGGCCCGGCGCTGCAGCGTAAGCGAAGGGCATCGGCGCGTCCGTCGGGCTGGCGATGGCCATGGCGGTGGCGAGCTGGACCTGCCCCAGATTACTTCTCGGATGCCGACGGCTGCAGATGGATCCGAGGTAGACTTCGCCGCCTACTCCGCTCGCTGCAGACGATATGGGCCCAAGCTCATTGACTTGCTATCTGAGTACGCATTATGCGCAGGCGAGGCCAAAAGCTAAGCGGTCTGGTTCTGAGGTGACTCAGTGCCCTCCGCCTTAGGCATAGTAGACGTAGGGTAGCTTGTAGTCTATTTTTGTTGTAAATATCTTTTGTAGTACCATCCTTGTGCCACGTAGTGGCCTTATATACTTTAATGAATTTCTCCGAGTTGTGCTCTATCCTTGGCTGAATGTCTGTGTGCCTTCTTTTTTCTTCTGCTATAGGTTCCTTCGGGTGCTGACCCAGTTGACACTTCATCTGAAAGGCCCTTGCGAGCATCATTGGATGATTCCTCGCAGCTCGCTTTTCTTCGAGATCGCGTGCGCAGCTTGGAGAGAGATTTGCTTGGGTTACGCGGTCGCGCTGACGTTTGGAAGTCCAAAGCAGACCGTGGTGCAGCCAGAGAGGAGTATTTGATGGCGGAGCTGGGTCGGCTATCCGAGCAGCTGCAATGTAAGTTGATCCTTCTTTCGGGCTGTAGCTCAGTTCTTCGGGTGAGCCTTTGGCCTTACTCTTGTTTTGTGCGGTTGTCGGTGCCAATCTTTCTCCAAGGAAGAAAAGGGCGTATTGCTGTTGAGTCAATTGCTTGACTCAACAGGACATGGAGGCCGGCTTCTTACGGATGGATCGTGATCGCGCCATATTTCTGGCTACGGTGCGGGATCGTGTCTACGCGGGTTTCGCGGGTGCTCCGCCAGTGCGGTTATCGCTTTCCTCGGTGTTGCACGCGTCATGTTTCCGTTGGATGCCGTGCCAGCCCCTTGCAGGTCTTCGACGAAGTTTGAAGTGCCGGCAATGTCAAGGAGCTGGTGCGGCAGCAACTCGCGAGGTGAAAGGCTGCCTTGTCTCTTGTGAGGGTGCATCGCCCTGATGTAGATTTGGCTGCTGTGGCGACTAGGACACCTCCTCGACCAGATGGTGGCGAGTGGAATATGCGTCCGCATTACGCGGCTGTAAGGCAGTATGCCGAACAGATTGTAGATTTGTTTGAGCAGCGTGCTCAGGTTATTCTTCGAATAGGTAGGACCTGAAAATAAGCGGATAGATGTAAAATTTGTATATTGCGTGGGCGTGTATGTGCCCTTTGTTGTAAAGGTTAAACTTGTTTGCGAGCACAGTGCTTTGATTTAATCGTGTCCTTTTCGTTTGCGGCGTGGTCAGCTACTCAGGTGTACACGTTTTGTCCTCAGTCGATGAAATCGTGAGGTGGGGGGAGCCCCCGAGTGCGTATGTAGCATGTAGTAAAGTTGCAGAAAATAGTCATCCGAGGGTTGGGGGCGAGGTACTTAGCTTTATTTATGTCGTAATGGAGGAGGTACATGATTCGGCTGAGTAGCCTTGGCTGAAAGCCTTATTGAAAGTAAAAAGGGGGGTAGGTTGCTACAGGTAGAATCGTCGCAGGTGCGAGACGTTCCACGGGTTGGAGTATGCGACTCCAGACTCCACGTGCTTGAGGCGATAGGCGCCGCCTGGGATGACTTCGGTGATGACATAGGGTCCTTCCCATGGTGAATCGAGTTTGTTTGGTTGCTTTTGCTTGAGTCGCAAGACGAGGTCTCCTTCGACGAAGGACCTTGGGCGCAGCCGGCGGCTGTGATAGTTGCGGAGACTCTGCTGGTACACCGCTGATCGAGCGGCTGCTATATCCCGCGCTTCATTGAGTGTGTCGACGGCGTCTTCGAGTGCAGCCGTGGATTCGGCTTCGCTGTAAGCGACAACTCGTGGAGCCTGGTGGCGTACTTCGGCTGGTAGCACGGCCTCAGCTCCGTGCACCATGAAGAACGGTGTGTAGCCGGTGGAGCTGTTTGGCGTAGTACGTAAGCGCCACATGACAGACGGTAGCTCTTTCGTCCAGTTTCCAGCTTTGTGCTCGAGTGAGCTCATGAGGCGCTTCTTGATGCCAGCGCCGATTAGGCCGTTGGCCTTTTCCACTTGCCCGTTTGTTTGCGGGTGTGCCACTGAGGCATACGTGATATTGATCCCGAGGCCTTCGCAGAAGTCCCGAATTCTTGGAGATGAAGTTCGATCCGTTGTCGGTGATGATCTTTGTCGATGCGCCAAACCTGTAGACAATGGATTCAAGAACTTGGCGGTTTGCCCTTCTGGTTGGTGACTGGCATGGCTTCGATCCACTTGGTGAATTTGTCGACTGCGACCAGGAGGAAGACGTGTCCTCCCTTCGAGGATTTTGGCAGTTTGCCGATCATGTCAAGGCCCCATTGGGCAAAAGGCCAGGCTATGGGTATGGGTCGAAGTTCAGACCCAGGTGCGTGCGGTTTGTCGGCGAACCGTTGGCACCCGTTGCATCTTCGGACGATGTCTTTCGTGTCGCTCATGGCCGTTGGCCAGTAGAATCCTGCTCGCAGAGCTTTGGCGACGAGGGAGCGGCTACCTGCGTGGTGGCCGCAGATGCCCTCGTGGATATCTTGGAGTATGTCTTTGCCGTCATTGATGGTGACGCACCATTGTAGAACGCCCGTAATGCTGCGTTTGTACAGCTCGCCGTTGATGATGGTGAAGGCTTTTGACCGACGAGATACACGCCGGGCATCTGTCGGGCTGTCTGGCAATTCTCCGTTTATCAGGAACTGGAGGTATGGAAGTGTCCAAGTTTCTTCGACTGCCATGACCTGCATCAGGTTGACCATGGCAACTTCGGTATCCAACTTTTCAGGTCCTTCATGACCTTCGGGTAGCATAGCCCCAGTGTTACGCTTCTTGGGTGATCCTTGGGAATTTCCGCTTGATGGATGGCACGCAAATCTGTTAGGAACACACCGGTGGTACCTTTGCACAAGTGGAGCCGATGTTGGCGAGTCTATCGGCCTCCTCGTTGCTCTCTCTTCAACGTGCCAAAGTTCGCGGCCGAATTCTCCTTGAGCGTTGTATGGCGGCGATGCGCGATCATGTTTTCGGCGTGTGCGTCGCACTCATTCATCGTCTGCTGTACGACAAGGTTGGAGTCACCGTAGATGACCAGGCGCGTTGCGCCACATATTTTTGCCATCTTCATGCCATGGATGAGGGCTTCGTATTCGGCCTCGTTGTTGGAGGCTCTGAATTTCATCCGAAGGACGTACTTCATCTTGTCACCTTGCGGGGAGGTCAGTATGACTCCTGCCCCTGCTCCGGCTTCGCGTTTGGAGCCGTCAAAATGCATTGTCCAGGACTGCGACATGTCTGGGGTGTCAGGCAGCTGCAGCTCCGTCCAGTGCACCAGGAAGTCCGGAAGGACTTGAGATTTGATTGCGTGTCGCTTCTCGTAGATGATGTCCAGGGGTGATAGTTCAATGCCCCACAGGGCCACGCGCCCTGTGGCCTCTGGGTTATTCAGGATGCTGTTTAGGGGTGCCTCATTGACGACCATCACCTGATGCTCCTGGAAGTAGTGGCTCAGTCGTCGAGCCGTCATGAACACGCCGTAGGCCAGCTTCTGGAGTGAGAACCTCGCTGAGGTAGTAAATTGGGCGTTGTACCCCGTGGGTCTTGCCTTCTTCGGGTCGTTCGACCACGAGTCTATCTTGACCACGGTGTGTGGCTGCTACGTACAGCAATAGGGGATCGCGCTCTTTTGGCGTGACCAAAACGGGCGAGGTGGAGAGGAGCCGCTTGAGGCTTTCGAATGCGTCATTGGCTTCTGGTGTCCACTCGAACTTGTCTGCCTTGCGCAGCAGCTGGTAAAATGGTAGGGCCTTCTCGCCCATGCGGCTGATGAACCTGCTTAGTGCCGCTACTCGCCTGCTGAGCAACGCCCTTGAGGTTTTTGGCTTCTCCATTGTCATGATAGCTTTGATTTTCTTGGGTTCGCCGATCCCTCGTTGAGAGATGAAGTACCCGGCGGTGACCGAGGGGACGCCAAGGCACTTTTCTGGATTGAGCTTGATCCTGGCGATCAAGGTTGTCGAGCGTCTCGCGGAGATCGTCGATAAGTGTTCTTGCCTCCTTGGTTTTATGACTATGTAAATGCGACATAGACTTGGGCGTTCGACCGATCTGGTCCTTGAGGCGAACTGCATGCATCGCTGGTAAGTGGCACCGCGTTCTTTAGCCGAAGGGCATTGTGTTATAGCGGTATACTCGAGCGGTGTGATGAACGCCGTTTTCTCTTGATCTTCGACCTTGAGTCGAATCTGGTTATAGCCTGAGTAGGCGTCGAGGAAGGAGAGTTTCTCACAACCTGCAGTCGAATCGATGATCTGGTCGATCCGAGGAAGAGGGAAGTGGTCCTTAGGGCAGTGTTTATTTAGTGACGTGAAGTCAACGCACATCCGCAGGATGTCCGTGTCCTTCTTCGGGACCATCACCGTGTTTGCCAGCCACTCGCTTTCCTTGATTTCCCGGATGAAGTCTGCTGCGAGTAATCTGTTGATCTCCTTGCCGATAGCTTTGGCTCGTGGCTCCGACAGTCTTCGGATGGACTGCTTGACTGGCTTGGTGTCTGGGAAGACATTGAGTGCGTGCTCGGCGAATTCCCTGGGAACTCCTGGCATGTCCGCAGGACACCGGTAATTTCCAGCGCTCACGGAGGAATTCAACGGCGGCGCCTTCCTATCTTGATCTTGAGGTCGTTGGCGATCAGCGCCGTCTTGAGGCATCCGTTGGATGGACCTGCACTTTCTTGGTGTTGATGGTGGAGTCGAAAGACATGTCGGTGCGTTACGCTTTGTGGCTGGGGTAGCCATTGTCCATCACCTCGCGAGCCTTACAAGCTTCGTCTTGCATGCGGGAGATTTTGTTGAAATCCCTGTCGCATTGGTCCGATCGGGTGAAGCTCCCGTGGACTGTGATGACGCCCCTCGGTCCTAGCATCTTGAGTAGTAGGTATGCGTAGTGTGGGACGGCCAGGAACCTTGCGAATGCTACATGTCCCAGGATGGCATGGTATTGCGACGGCCAGTCCACCACTTCGAATTCTAGGCGCTCCTGCCGAAAGTTGTCCGGCTTCCCGAAGATGACGTCGAGCCCTATTTTGCCCAGGGGGAAGATGCCCTTCCCTGGGACAATGCCGTGGAACGTTGTGTCTGATTGTTCCAGGCTGCATTGCGGGATCCGCATAGCTGCTAGAGTGCTTGCGAACATTAGGTTGATGCCGCTGCCGCCGTCCATGAAGACGCGACTCATCTCGAAGCCTCCGATCTGCGCCTCCAGTACCAGGGCAGCATGACCTGGGCGAGGGATCTGGCAAGGGTGATCCGCGCGAGTGAATGTGATGCAGGACTCCGATCTGCTGAGGTACTCAGGGATTGCAGGCGGATTTGCCACGGCCAAGTTGATTTGTCGGGTGATTTTCTTCTGCACCCTGTTGGTGGGGCGTCCCTTCTGGATCATATTTAGTGCTCCCTTTGGTGGGGGGTATGCGACCCCGGCGTTGTTTTGCGCTGGTGCGACTGGTTGATTTGGGCCTCCAATAGGCGGCGGTGGAGGAGCTCCGTGTGCTATTTCACCTGGCGCAGGTGCGTTTCGACGCAGGAATTGGAGCTTGTTGCCTCATCGCACCATGCCTTCGCTGAGTTTCGGAACTTCATGGCGGTCCTTGAGCATGTGACTAGCTTTCTTTTTGCCATCTTGTTTGTCGATGTAGAAGTGGATGGTGCATGGACCCGAAAGTTTGTCGAATGCTGAGGGTCCGTTGTCGCGGTCACGGCGTTGCCACGACTGCGTTGGTCGTCCGTTGTCACGGAAGTTTCCGCTGCGGTATCCTCCGCTGTTGCGGCTGTTGTCGTTACGGCGGTCGGCGTAGCCGGCTGCGACCATGTCGGGTCCGTCGCGGTCCTCGTAGACGCGCGATCTCCTCTTGCTGCGGCGTTCGTGTCTTCGGCCGTAGTCGTCCTCTTCATCTGATTGCGCCCGCTGGATGCAATCTTCGCCCGTCTATGCCATTGGCGATTTCCATGAGGTGGTCGAGTGTCTTGGGCTTTATACGCCCAAGTTCCTCCTTGAAGTCTGGGCGCTTGACGCCGTCCCGGAAGGCATCGATGGCCCTTTCTTCGGAGATGTGTGTTGTGGAGTTCTTGGTTGTAGACCAGCGTAGTATGTACGAGCGGATAGATTCACCCGTTCTCTGAGTGCAGGCTCGCAACTCTTCAATTGAGGCGGGTCTCTTGCTGGTGCCTTTGAAATTTCAGATGAAGCTATAAGCGAGCTCCTCTCAGCTTCGGATGGATCCTGATGATAGGCTGCTAAGCCAAAACCACGCCGCGCCTGTCAGCTGCAGCTGAAGGCATTGCATGGCGGTTTCTTTGTTGCCTCCGTGAAGCTTGACGGATGACAGATGATCACTGAGCCAGGACTTTGGATCTTGCGTTCCGTTGAACTTCGGAGTATCCGAAGGAAGCTTGAAGTTGCGTGGCATATGTGTTCGCCGAACGGATCTGCTGAAGCATCGAGCCCCGCAGAGTTCTCCTTCGTCTTCATCCATCTCAGATTCAGACGAGCATGCGCGTTTAACGCGTGCTTTGTCGATCTTGCGCTGTGTAAGCTTGTCTCTGGCGTCGTAGTCACGTTTATGGCGGTGCGAGCTCTTCTTCCTTCCAGGAAGATCGTGTTCCTCTTCATCTTCGGATGAGGGAGTGGGGCTCCGATCGCGCCTGGCCGGAGCTTTCTTCTTCGGCTCCGTAGGAGCGTCTTCGTGGAGTGCAGCTCCGATTAGTCCTAGTCCGGTGAGTGCGGACCTATGCATGGCCCTTTTCGGGTCCCCCTCCGGAGGTGGGTGAGCCGCGAGATACGCAGTGGCTGCCATGATCGCAGCTTGTGGCGTCTTCGGGATGATGTTGCCGTCGGCGTCCATATCCATGAACGATGTATGGAGAGTTCGGGTCACATCACGCCGCTCCTTCAGGTCCATGTTTTCCACCCGAGAGTGGTGCTTGTTTCCCTGGTTTCCGTTTGTGCTGGAGCCGGGTGCCATGGCGGAGAGCGCAGCTCGTCGCGCGCTGGACTCGGAGGCTGCTTGCTTGCGTTTGTCGAGCGTCTCCTGCATCTTGATTTGTTTCTTGTGCTCCTCGATGAGGAGGTAGTGGTATGCCATCAGTAGGTCACATGAGGAGTCCAGAGGTAGGACTATTTCGCCTGCGACGGCGCGGCGTGCTTCGACCCATCCTTCTTTGCTAAGTTGGATGAGGTGGCCCCTGTTTTCCCTGTTTTCGCCGTTTCCACCGTTTTCGCCGTTTCTGTCCTGCGGGTTGGGGTTGGGCGGCGGGTTAGGCGTTTCCTCGTCGGTTTGGATGACTGCGGCACACAGATAGCGCCTGCAGATTGGTTGGCTGCTGCCGCAGCTTTCGGATCCGGAACCGTAGGTCCCTTCATCCGAAGGTGGATCGCACAGATCGGAGTTGCAGCAGCTGCTGCTGTAGAACTCATCTATTGATGGTGACGTGCGTAGCACGGGCTGTGGAGCCCATGAAGCGGGCCTGATTGATGGCACGGGCACCGCTTCGAGGCGGAGGTGCGGTTGTCCCACAGGCGAAGCTCGAACAAGATTTCGAGTCCGTCGCCTACGGGTTCGAAATCCTTCATGGTGGCCGGCGAGTGGGCGGTGAAGTCGAAAGCACCGAAGAGGAGGTGATTCTCCGTCGCCACGGAGTTGTAGATCGATCGGGTCGGAACCGTCACGACCGCACAATCAGCAGCCCCAATTCCCACAGACGGCGCCAATTGACGAGGTTTAATCTCGTCAATGCCCATTGTTATGGACTTGGGTTTTGGAGAAGATGGGGATGCTGGAGATCGTGGCACGGTTAACAGACAAGCAACCAGGGGACACGAGATTTACCGTGTTCAGGCCCCGGAGGGAAAACCCTACTCTACTTGTCGCTCTTTGATCTGGGCGGAACGAAGGTTCTGAGTGCCTGATTCGATCTGGCGTGGATGCGTGTGCGAAAGTATGAGTCGAGTTGCCCTAGGACGTGCCCTCCTGGCCTTTATATAGACTTAGGCAGGTCCCGGGCGTAGTCCTAGTCGGTTACAAGTTCTAGGGTTTTACCCCTTTGAATTTCCTATCTCCTCTAGTCTTGCTCTCCAAGGATCCGAAGACGTCATGGGCCTTGGCCACCCGAAAATCTTCATGGGCCAGCGTATGTCTGCCGTGGGCCTTCCTTGGGCTGGACTAGGTATGCTGAAGTTACGTACCCGTAGGGTATAACCATGTCAGGCGGCATCTCCCTCAAGATGGTCGTAGTGTTGTCCCTGCTCTCGCACACCATCTTGTTTGCAATTGATAACTTCACAAGGATGCCTATTTATTGATTAAGCAACACGACATAGTGTCGACACTCATGACATAATATCGACACTCACGACATAATGTCGATACTCACCCCTGTCATTAGTGCTGCCACCCACCGTAATAGTGTTGCCACTCAGTGGCATAGTGTCGCCACCCACCAAAATAGTGTCGCTACCCATGTTTAGTCCCGGTTGGTGTCTCCAACTGGGACTAAAGATGAACCTTTAGTCCCGGTTGGAGACACCATCCGGGACTAAAGATGCTCGCGCCGGCCCCAGCCTTCCGCAACCCCTTAAGTCCTGGTTGGTTTCTTCAACCGGGACTAAAGATATTTCCCGCCATGTTTTCCCGCCCTTTCTCTCTGCTTCCTGCCATGTATTCCTACCCTTTACCTCTATATATAGGCCGTCCATCATGTCCGCCCACACATCCACACATTCCCCGCCGCCTACTTTAGAATGCCCATCATGCATTCTCGTCATAGACTCGGCAGCAACGATGGAGTACTAGGCTCCGTCAGTCATGTCCGAGACTGGGCTCCGCCGGGCTGGCACTGCGAGGTTCTACCTTTTGGGACATGTCGCTTGGTGAGGAATCCAGGTCTTGTCGTTGACCCAGAGGTTCTTTGGTGGATGTCGCATGGTCCAGGCTCGGTGTAGAGGGAGCCGGGCCCCGAGGTGGTGGTACAATGTCGTGTAAGGGAGGAGGACGAGCGCGTCCGTCGCTATATGGTGATGTTGGACGCAAGGGTCTCTGATACCTGGCAGAATCTTCCAGGATCTCACCCGAGCTATGATCATGTGATGGTTCCTTCTCTTTTGGTGTTTACCTCCCGCGGCTCAGGAACCGGGAGTCGTTGTCCAGTTTGATTGAGCTAGATGTATTAGTTATCATATCTAGATTAGCAGTTCAGTTAAATGAAGAGATTGTCTTGAGAACTATTCAGAATGCTCAGGAATAATACATTACATAAATATTTTCTTCTGAGTTTTCAGAACATAGTTACTTCGCGTGTGTCCCTTGCTGATTGCGCCGTAACCATGGATCATCCTCATTAATTAATAGGGTTGTTCGATCATTGTTCATTGCAAAGGGAAGAAATTCCTGAAACGTATCACAATCTTTTGACATGTCTGTCTTGTCCTCCACTCCTACGATGTTTATTTTCCCTGAAAGAACTATGTGGTGCTTTGGCTCATCGTCTGATGTATTATTTTGCTTATTTTTTCTTTTTCTTGGTTTGGTAGACAATTCTTTCACATTCGAAACCCGAGCCACATAATTGGATAGGAAGAATGGTTCATCTATGTACGCAAGATTGTTGAGATCTACTATTGTCATTCCGTACTGCTCGTCTACCTTTACCTCGCCTCATGTCAGCTTGACCCATTTGCACCGAAACAAGAGGACCTTAAAAGTAGGTCCATAGTGAAGTTTCCATATATCCTCTATAAAACCATAATATGTGGTCTTTGACCCATTGTTGTTTTTTGCATCAAAGAGGACACCACTATTTTGGTTGGTGCTCTTTTTATCTTGGGCGATCGTGTAAAATGTATTCTCATTTATCTCGTACCCTTGGAAAGTCGATATAGTCTAAGATGGTTCCTTGACAACAAGTATAGCTGATCTCCAAGAGTGTTGTTTTTGATGAGATGTTGCAACCAACCGTCAAAAGTCTTCATGTGTTCATCTCTAATCCAAGAGTCATGCTTCCCAGGGTTGTTCGAGCGTAAAATTTTCTTGTGTTCCTCGATATACGGAGCCGCCAAGGTGAAATTCTATAGAACTGTGTAATATGCTTCAGTGTAAGAATGCCCGTCCCTATATATTATTGATTTCCTTCCTAGAGTGCCTTTTCCACTCAGTCTCTCCTCATGCCGCGATTGAGAAAGACCAATCGCCTTAAGGTCAGGAACAAAGTCAACATAAAACTTAATGACCTTTTCTATTCCATAGCCCTTGGAAATGCTTCCTTCTAGCCTAACACAGTTACATACATATTTATTTAAGACTTCCATGAACCTCTGAAAGGGGAACGTATTCTGTAGAAATACAGGACCAAGGATGGAAATCTCTTCGACTAGGTGAACTAGGAGGTTGATGACCCACAAGTGTAGGGGATCGCAACAGTCTTCGCGGGTAGTATTACCCAATTTATTGATTCGACACAAGGGGAGCCAAAGAATACTTCCAAGCCTTAACAACTGAGTTGTCAGTTCAGCTACACCTGGAAATAGTTCTTTCTCACAGAATTTTATCAGTAGCAAAAGTTTGTAGTAGCAATAGCAAAGCAACAGCAACAGTGAAACATGAGCAATACTAACAGTAACGGTAACAGTAGGATTCGAGTGCGTAGGCATAGGGATGGATGGACGGGCGTTGCATGGAAAAGTCTAAACATGTAACTTCAAGATCTAGGGCATTGCAGATAAATAATAACAAGCATCTAAGTACTAAACAATCCTAGGCATGTGCTCCAAATATAGTCATATGTGCTCGCAATGAGAACTTGCACAACATGTTCTGTCCAGCCAGCCCATGGCAGCGGGGCCTCTAGGGAACTACTGGCAATTAAGGTGCTCCTTTTAATAGAGCACCGGAGCAAAGCATTAACACTCCATGAACACATGTGATCCTCACACCACAGCCATCCCCTCTGGTTGTCCCAATTATTGTCACTTTGGGGCCTTTGGATCCGGACAATGATATGTGTACACAACTTGCAGATAATACCACAAACAATACTATCATAATGATTCAATAATAAGTTCAGATATGAGATCATGGCACTCGGGCCCTAGTGACAAGTATTAAGCACAACAAGTTGCAACAAAGTCAAATAGCACTAATAGAGATACTAGGCACTATGCCCTAACAGATCTTATTTGATTACATGATAGAACTCATCGAATCCCTACCATCCCCAAGCCTACAGCGGGAGATTACTCACTCATGGATGAGGGAAACATTGATGGTTGATGGAGATGCGTTGGCGATGACGATGGCAATGATCCTCTCTAAATTCCCCGTCCCGGCAGGGTGCCAGAACGGAGTTTCTGGATCCGAATATTGGTTTCTGGTGGTGGCAGCGGAGCAGAACTCTTTCTGGAAAACTATTGAACCTCCCTCTGTTTTTAGGTTGAAAGGCAACTTATAGGCGCAGAGGGAACCCGAGGGGGTGCCTGGGGCGGCTGCACCCCCTAGGCGCGGCCAGTGGTGGGCCCGCGCCTAGCAGGGGTGTGGGCCCCCCAGGCCCCTTCTCCGTCTCGTCTTCTGGCTCCGTGGGTCTTCTAGTGAAATATAATTTTTGGCATATTTTCCCGGATTTTTCCTGATAGTTAATTTTCTGCACAAAAACAAGACACCAAGGTAATTCTACTAAAAACAGCGTCAGTCTGTGTTAGTTGTATCCAAATCACACAAGTTTAGAGGAGAAACAATAGAAAAAGTGTTCGGGAAAGTAGATACGTTTTGGACGTATCAACTCCCCCAAGTTTAGCTTATTGCTTGCCCTCAAGCAATTCAGTTGAAAACTGAGTGCGATAAAAGAACTTTCATGAACACATTTGCTTCATATGATGTATAAATTTTCAGCACAGAAGTAGATGCTTAAACCATTCATAATAAAGAGTATGCAAGTAAGTCTACTCAATAGTCATTGCAAGCTATGAAGAAAAACCAACTCAATAATAATAAGTAGCATGAAACATAAACATAAGCAACATTGCAATGCTCATAGTAAGGTATGATAGATTGGTATCTCACTTGCCTTTGTTTGTAGAGCACAATATAAATTCCAAGGCACCTCTGAAGTTCAGGTGAAGACTAGAATTAAAGATATTAGAGATACAAGCATCAAAAGTCATGACATAATTAACCAAGTTTTGGAGCAAACACAAGAATGACAACTATGCTCTCAAGAAGGTGCTCATAGAATAAGTGGTGACTCAACAAGGGAGTGAAAACGGTTTCTGAAAAGTTTGAAAGGCTTCCTAATGCTGAAAGGAAGGTACTCATTAGCTTTAAGCTCTCATTGCCCCTATCATAGGCATCTTCATATGGTTAAGGTAAAAGTGAGGTCCAGTATGAATTATATGCTTGACAGACCATAGACTGGAAATCCCAAGTCCCTTGAGTACGAGGGCCGCTCCGCATGCTACTCAACTTTGGTTACCTGAAAGTTCTTGTCATTGTAAATACATGTATATCATATAGAGCCGTCAACGGGGTACCCTTTGCACATGGTACAGGAGCTTTCCTATAACCAAAATGACAAGGCAAGCAGACAATGAGCATCTCAGAAATCTTTTTATTTACCATATGCATATCTTTTTATTGAGGATGCTTCATAGATGCTCATTATGGTGATGCTGCAAGTTTCCACCATGATTAGGCATGGCTTAGGCTAGCGGCCCAGGCGTTTCTCTAACACAATGTATAGACTCCATGAACTCACAAGCTCCCCTTTTATTTCACATCGTCGACATCCGTAAACAAAAGAGCAAAGTATCAACTGGATAGGATTATCCAAAAAGTGTTGAAAGCGTTCCCCGTGACAGCACGGTTCTGCTGACTCCCAGCATATAATTTGCAAGCATATAACTTTCATGGACAAGTCACAATGGTTCAGGATTATTAAGTGCAAGGAATAAAGTGTGCCATCAAGTTCGTGAGAGCTTTACTAACTAACTTTCTCAAAATAGGCAAACATTTTATTTGGAATAAAACAAGGCACATTTAATATGCACTGAAGTAGCAAATGATGGTAATAGGTAGGTATGGTGGACACAGCTGGCAATGTTGGTTTTGCGGAGTTGGAAACACAGGTAGAGCTCATACTCAGTGCAAGTGAAGGCTAGCAATAGAGAGGGAGCGACAAACGAGAGAGCAATAATTTTCATAATCATGCTTGCAACAAAACAGGACTAATTATGGCATGAAAGTGATACAAGATCTCTAAGGCAAAATAAATCATCGAGGCTTACTGACTATTGATTAGTCATATGCATGCGTGAGCATGTGCCAAGTCGATTCATATGACCAGTCAGAGGAGGATACCACAACATCATACTAAAATATGAATAAAACAATGAAATCAAACACTCATATGACATGCTACAAACTATTAGCAAGTTGGAGCTAATCATAGACAAGCAAGAACTACTAAGCATCTATAATGACATACACCTTACACAAACAGGCTAAGCATGCTCACAATGATGAGTATATGTACAAAAATGAAACAAATAGAGTTCGTTACCAGCCTCTTACCGCACCTCGAGTTGTCTTAATCTTCATTATTGCCCTTCACTTGTGTGACTTGAATAATAACATGAAACCAAAATCCACTGAGGACGGCTGAACCTTGCAAAGAACTCACAAAACCAAAAAAGAACAACAAATATTTTTGGTGTTTTCGATTTTTTTAGAAGCAAGCCCACAAAGAAAAACCAAACAAAAACAAAGCAAACCAAACAAAGCAAAATCTTTTTGGAATTTTCTTTTAAGGCAAACCAAAGCAAAGAAACAAAGAAACAAACCAAGATATACAACGAAAATATTTTTGGTATTTTTGGGTTTTGATAAAGAAGCAACAAGAACCAAAAAGAAAGCGAAACAATGGATATACAAAGAACCGACCGAACATGATATATATATATATGAGTGTGATGTCGGTATACCTCCCCCAAGCTTAGGATTTTGGCCTAAGTGGGGCTCAATCCCATGGTGGCCAAGTAGGTGCACCTCCATAGTATGACGAGGAGGCTCCCTCATCCTGGTACGAGCTCGAGGACTCCCCTGTGTAATGTACCGCAGGGTCATATGAGGGCGCTTCCTCTTGATAGTGCCCATGGAAGTTAAGGGAGTGCAGCAACTCATCCATCTCCTCCTTGGAGCATGACCATGGTACCTGAGAAATACTGAACAAAGTGGTTTGGGGGAGAGGGATTTCTCTCTCTTCCCCGTCAATAAACAACATTCTATAAACCAATTTCTCCAGGGTGGAGATAGTGGTGACAAAGTGATGCGCCTTCATGGCAGCAAGATCAAGCCTCTCAGGAGCCAAGATTGTATCATTTGGATCAACGGCAATGTCTAAGACAGCAGCAACACACGTAGGAATAATTTCCCCATAAATGGGTCCCTTAGCTATTAAGCGATGAGAAATGAGAGAACCAAGATTATACTTGGTATCATTGTTGAGCACATCAGCTAAAAAAGCCAAATGATAGCTGGAAATATTACTAGTGTTCTCCCTACCAAGGACACTAGTGGCAAGATAGTAAGCGAAGTACCTGATGGCTGGAAGCTGAATGTTTCTTATCTTTCCCCGTTGAGCTCTACAACTATCATCATTGGTTATTCCTCGGTAAAGCTCCAACAAATAAGCGGGTTGAGATGGAATCTTCTTTTCTGACCCAACCGTACCAAGTCCAAGAGCCCCACAAAATTTCTTCAATGTCATATGGTACGACCTGCCATAAACTTTGAAAGAGACATCTGGATGGAACACACTGTTAGTAAAGGATAAAATATCCACAAATGTTTTGGTGAGCATAACATATTGCATGCTCTCATCCTGCTTAAGGCTTGTTAGTCCAGCCCTCTGAACCAAGGTCATAAAATCATTAAGAATCCTCTGCAAGAAAATTTGGCAAGGAAAGGCGGAGGGATGCGCATCCCCCTCATCTCCCTCATCACCAAATCGCGGAGTGAGGAGATCCTCATTGTATGAGGGCCTGACACTGGTGGATGATCTTGGAAGCCTTGCCCTTCTAGGTGCATCACCCTCAAATATCTCTCCAAATGTGTGGTTATCCATGACCACTCTATTCTGAAATTTTTAGACAAACATCAAACCAAGTGATTTCCATGTTGATAAATGGTGAGCAACTACTATAGGAACTTGCTAGAGGACTACACATGCATCAAAATAAAGTTTCTAAGCATAGAACAAGCATGCAAGCTCAAAAAACCTATCACCTATAGCAGCAAAATACTCAAGATACAATCTACCAATCACAAATCTAATTGGACAAGTGGAGGAGGCACATACCAAGGAACAATCTCTCCAAAAATCAGCAGCAAAGATGGGCCGAGCAAGGAGATCGAAAATCGCGAGAAAGAACAGCAAGAACTCGACCTTGAGCAAGTTTTTCGGGAGAGAGAAAGAAGATGGCTTTGAGGAGGCAGCCTGGAGTGGCCCAGGTGGGCCAGACCCCCAAGCACCGCCACCTTGTAGGCCGCGCCTACCATGGATGTGGTGGCCTGGGGTGGCCCCTCGGGTCACTTCAGGTGTCCCTCTGCCCCTTTTTTTTGAGAAAAAATTTATTTTGAAATTTCTGGGATTTTTTGGGTAACTTTATTTTTGGCCAATTTTCAGGGTATGAAAATTGATTTTCTCGCAGAAACAGTTTTTCAGAAGAAGCAAAAGCAAACCATAAGCCAAACTACAGGAGCTCTAAGACAAACTAACAAGCAAACAACTAGCAAAACCAAAGGTAGCAAAAGAAAGACAAAGACTAGGAAGGAGAAAAGTAAAAGAAAGCAAGTATAACCACAATGGAAACATTATTTTGTTCATTAAAATCCTTTTGTTAACAAGGTTGATCAAGTCTTATTACCAAAACAATCTTATATGAAACAAATCTGTGCATTCCACAAGGTGATTATGTTACCTCATACTTGATAGCAATGGTCCCAATCATAATAGTTTCAAAATTTTCCTGTGGAATGGGACACTATATTTCTCCAACCTTTATGCTCTCAATATTTTCAATGGAATTCAGGCAATAGCTTCTAACAATCTTCTTGGGGAAATAAAGAGTATGCTCTTTGTCATCAATATTTAATGTTACTTTTCCTTGATTACAATTAATGACAGCACCTGCAGTATTAAAAAAAGGTCTCCCAAGAATAATAGACATATTATCATCTTCAGGCATTTCAAGCACAACAAAATCAGTCAAAACCAAGCAATTATGAGCCACTTGAACATGAACATCCTCACATATACCAACAGGAATAATAGTTGACTTATCAGCCATTTGCAAAGATATATCAGTTGGTATCAACTTTTCTAGCTGGAGTCTATTATAGAGAGAAAAAGGCATAACACTAACTCCAGCTCCCAAATCACATAAAGCAGTTCTATCATAATATATACCTAATAATAAAGGACAAAGTGTTTCTTCTGGTCTAACTCTTTTTTGGACGATTTTGTCATTTCACCGAACACCCAATTATTCACTCATGCCACCGGTAAGTTTAAAAATAGGGTTCGACCTCTTTCCCCTGCGCCCGATACCGAGTGCATCCAAGATGGAAGGTTCTGAAGACCGTCCTATGCGCCTGCCGTGACCATCCTGATCTCCATCTCCCCAGCCGCATATCTCCCCTCCTCTACTTATACACCCGCCTCCCTCGATTTATCTGTGCACTCGGCGGCGATTTCAATTGGATTTGACTAGCACGATTACAATCGGAATTTGTCTACACGATTTTGATCGGAAATTATCTTGTTCAAGGATAGCCAGAAGATCACCGATCTGTACAAGCTGTCTAATGGCACACTACGCCCGGGCACGCGTACAAGATCCTCTTGGGGCAAGATGGTTCGGGCCTCTGACCGTGTTAAGGTGCGCGTGAGGACGAAAGTTCATACAGGTTTGATCAGAACGACGGGTCCTTGGGAGAAGCCAGACGCTGTCCTAGCTCCCCTGCGGCATGGCGCCGGTGCTCACGGCGTACAACACGGCCATGATTGGGTTCCTCATGAGCGGGGAGGCATGCCAGAATCCACGTATATCATATGTATTTGTACGTGATAGGTCAGCATGATGCTGTTGTGATCGTATGGGTAGCCCTGTAGTAATCTAATGATCAATCTATTACTCCCCTTTTCATGATACTCACAAGTCGGACGTGAAGGCCGCAGTTGTGGTCATAGAAGACACGTGTCAACTTTTGTCGCAGTTGAGAATAGATCAGAAGCGACGCGTACTCGGAAGCATGATGTACACCTCTTTCGATCTCGACGGCAATGGAGACTTCAAAACGTGAGGGGTCATACCTGCTGAGGTCTCTACATGAGCTGAGTAATGGGTCATTCGCTTTGACTGCAAAGGAAACTATACTGACCTTCGTATTGGATAACCGCCAAATGATTCAAAAGGAAGTGCCAATTTTATTTATTTTTTCTATAATGGTGGAGCAAAGGGAACATGTTTCAAATGGTGTCGAAAATAATATTTTGGAAACTCTCTTTTTTTTACTTTGATATGACCTGTTTACATTGGACATTCATTGTTTAAAATTTAAACACATTAGAGAATCCTTAGTTTGTCCATATAAACTTCATTCTCTCTATTTTCCCTAAATATTGTACACAAGCATTTCTTATGGCATGTAAGTGAGTGTGTTTTTCTGTCCTATATCTTTGGATCCTTTGGCCGAAGTATTAGAAGTATCTACATAATATCACATGGCCATTACATACTCCAAAAATATGAAAAAGATGTGGAAAGTTCTTTCATTGAACTAGGTGATATTTAGAGAAATGTACTTTAAAGAGTAAATGTAATCAAATCAAAGAAGTGTGGCTGGGTAATAGGTTATATCTTTGATTGGAAGGGATAACCAATTCAATAATGGGTATAGTGGGACGGGTAAATCAATCGAACAAAGAAAGTGGAACATCTAAGTGGTTGACCGTAGCAATGCACGGACATTTGTGCTAGTTATTCTTAATAGAGCAAGGAATAGTTGGTATACCTGGATCACCAAGTTTCTTTGGAACCTTACCATTGGAGGAATAATTAGCAAGCATAGTAGAAATCTCCTCATTAGAAATCTTCCTTTTATTAGAGACAATATCCTTCATATACTTTGAATAAGGAGGCAATTTAATAGCATAAGTCAAAGAAAATTGCAAAAATAAAGGTTTCATCCACTCGCAAAACTTGTTGTAGTGTTCTTCCTCCTTTGTCTTGTGTTTCTTACCTGGAAAAGGCATAGGTTTCTACACCCAAGGTTCTCTCTCTTTACCATGTTTATTAGCAATAAAATCTTCCTTAGTGTACCTAGTGTTCTTAGTGTGCTTCTCAGGTTCTTCCTCAACTTCCTCCTTATCAGGAGCATCATTATTATCACCACTCTCAATTTCAGCATCAGAGACAAATATACTATTAGGATCTACAGCAGGTTCAAGTGGTTCCTCAACTACCTTATGTTTCTTTTTCTTTCTCTTACGAGGACTACCACTATTCTCACCTTGTTGAGAATCTTGCTCAATTCTTTTAGGGTATCCTTCAGGATATAAATGATCTTGAGTAGCTATATCACTCCTAGTTCTAATTCCATAAGAATGTTTCTTTCCTGAGGCATTAACTAGCATATCCTTTTGTACCTTAGCAAGTTGATAAAGTTGGGTTTGAACCATTTGAAAGTGTTTACAAAGCATTTTAATATCATTAGAAGTTCTTTCCACAATATCTTTAAACTCATGGATAGCTCTAGAGTTTTCCAATAAATGATTCTGAACTTGTTTATTAAAATTACCTTGTTTAACAATAAATGTGTCAAGTTCCTCTAAGCATTGATCATGAGGCTTACCATAGGGAATATCACCTTCATCAGAGTGTTGGAGAGAGTGTACCTCAATAGTGGATGAGTGGGGAATTGACTTGCATAATTCTTCTATAGGAGGTAGATTCTTCAAATCTTCAGCTCTAATACCTTTCTCCTTTAGACATTTCTTAGTTTCCTTCATCACTTCATCATTTAATGCAATAACTCCCCTCTTCTTTGGTGTTGGTGTTGGAACTAGTTCAGGAACATCTGGTTCAGGAATTATAGTCTCAGGTGTATTTATCTCAGTTGAAGTCCAATCATCATAATTCTTGCTTATCTTAGCCATTAATTCTTCAGCATCTATAGGAGTTCTTTTCCTGAAAACACAATCAACAAAGCTATCTAGGTAGGTCCTAGAATCATCAGTTAGTCCATTATAATAAATATCAAGAAGCTAATTCTTAGGCAATGGACATCCAAGATGTGCATGAATCAAGGCACATAACCTTATCCATGACTCAGGCAATTTCTCTTCTTCTCCCTGTTTAAATTCAAAAAGTCTCTGCAAAGCAACATGTCTAGCACAGGGAGGAAAATATTTCTGGAAGAAAGAAGCAATCAGGGCTAGCAATGGAACCAGGAGGTAATCTATTATATCAAGCCCTAGCTTCTCCTTTTAGTGAAAAATATAAGATCTTAGTAAAAAAGTAATTGCGCATCTTAAAATCATCAGAGAATAAAGCACTCATAGTAGAAAGCTCATTCATATGAGCCACAACACTCTCATTTTCAGTCCCACAAAAAGGTTCTTTCTCAACAATATCTAAATAGGACAAATCAAGAGAGAAATCATAGTCTTCATCTTTAATATCTATGGGAGAGGTGGCAAACTTAGGATCAGAGGATAGTTTAGGCATAATAGTACGTCTAGCAAGGAGACTCTTAATAGCACTAGTACCATGTGTGTTTCGGCACTCTTCAACAAATTCATCAGTGAACTCAATGTAACCATCATTAAGATCATAACTCTCTCTAGACTCAGGTGAGCTAACAGGTGTAATAGTGTCTTCACTAGGAGTTTTGATATTTCCTAGACTAGCCATAGTAGCATCTAGGAAAGGACCTAATGAACATCAAGAATAGTAGAAGTAACATCATGAGCATCAAAAGCAGTTTCAGATTCAGAAGTAGTAGCAGTGTGTGTAGCATGAGTATGTGGTGGTGGTGTGACAAGCTTACTTATAACAGACGGTGAATCAAGAGCAACAAAGGTGTTTAGGACTGTACCTCTTCTTGTAGTGGATGGTAAAATAGGGAACTTTCCATCACGAGACTTCCCCATGATGAAAGGAGTAGCAGTGAACAATAATAGATCCAAGTGAACTTACAAAAAAGCTATTCTCCCCAGCAACGGCGTCAGAAATAGTCTTGATGACCATAGGGGATCGCAACAGTCTTCGCGGGTAGTATTACCCAATTTATTGATTCGACACAATGGGAGCCAAAGAATACTTGCAAGCCTTAACAACTGAGTTTTCAGTTCAGCTGCACCTGGAAATAGTTCTTTGTCACATCCCAAAATTTTCCAAATTTCGAAATGTGAAAAATAAATAAACAAAATAAATAATTGTTGAAATTTAGGGTGAAAAGAAACTTTTTGTTTTTAAATGGAAACAATAAAACCCTTCTTTAACAAATTTTGAATGAAAAGGGAATCCAACAAAATTTCAATCAAGTGAAATGCATTCATCAATGAATATATCTTGAAATTTAAACTTGGGAAAATAAATGAAATTACCAAAGAGGATTAAAATGAAGACAAAATCCCTAATTAAACTTACATATTCTAATTATATTTAAATCCCTAATTAAACGAAATTCAATCAAGTGAAATTTAAACTTACATATTCTAATTATATTTAAATGAAGACAAAATCCCTAATAAAAATGATTAAATAAATCATGGGAAAAATAAAAGAAATTACCAAAGAGGATTGAAAGTTATCTAATTGACTTACAAAGAATAAAATAAATTATTTGAATAAATAATATGGATTAGAACCAGATTTAAATCTTATTTAAAATAAAGACAAATGTCTATTTTAAATAAATAATAAACCATAATAGAATAAAAGAAATATTCTAAAATGAACTTTCAAATACAATAATAAACAGTATTAAAATATACTGAAAGTTTTGGAAAAGATCTAAATAAACAATCTGAATTCAAATGGGTGTTTGAATTTGACAACAGAAAATAAAATGGTAAAGGAAAAAAACATAAAACAAAAATAGAAAACAGAAGAAACCCAGCCAGCACAGGAAATCCTAGCCCAACTTGGCCCAGCGAAGCCCATTTCTTTCTCCCCGCAGAAAACGCTTCACACCGCGAAGTGTACCCACTCACCCACTAACAAAACGACCCCACGCATAACCTTTCGTCTCACTGACAATCAGGACCCACACTGCCAATCATCGTCTCCACCCTGCGATTCGTTCCCCCTCTCCCTCACTGCCGTTCACTGTCGTTTAATCCTCGCGTTAATTCGTGTTGAAAGCAGACGTAAATCTTGCCAGCGACAACGCCCTCATAACCGCCCATGTTCCCTCTACCTTTCCCCACACTTGCCCCTCCCTCTCCGCCAACGGGCTGCGAGAATTTCTTGCCAACAAATCCTCTGCTCCGATGAGCCTTTGTCCAAATTCCGATAGCATCAGCCACCCCTTTGCCCCCTCGACCACACGAGTTTGATCCCCAGTACCAGGCGCACCTCCCGGTACCTCCCTCTCACCCGCGCGTGCCTCACAGCATCGGCAATGACAACGCCAGAGCGCCACCGCCTCCTGCTCCAACTCCGGTGACACCCCCTGGTAGCTTCCGGCCGCCCCTCCTCTCTGATTTATACTCGCGTGTTCACCTTTCTTGAACCAATCTAACGGCACCGTCTGTCTGTCTTAGCACGCTCTGTACCCTCGCCTCCGTCGACGACTATGCCCACCTGACGCAGACAAGAACTCCGACGAGCAATCCCCATAGAACTCGTGCGCCCCTCGGCCAACATAGACTATGTTGAGCATGTACGCGCTTCAGCGAATCTGGTAAGCCCCTCCGTTTTCCCCTCGCTTCCTAGTTTCATCGGAAACATCACCACCCAAGCGTCACCGCCACGCAGCCGCCGCCAGCGCCTCTAGTTCCTGGTCGATGCCCTGATAGCCGTTAGATGCTGATCGTAGAGCCACGATAGATCATTTAATCGAAAGGGTATGTTTGATTCTGAGCTGTGCGATGCACTTTAAATCCTGCGGCCTGTGTCAGTCGATCCCAGTGAACCGGTACCAGCGAAAATAATAAGACACGTGGCCTGAGTCTGTTTGTTAAAATCCAGAAAATGATTTTGTTTGTTTAAACTTGCAAAAATCATAACTATTGTTCTGCTTGGCCAAAATTTACAAATGTTATATCATTGGAACCAGGAAAATACAAACTTTTCAACCATGCCATTGGTTTAGTATTTTGCTTCTGTAAAATTGGTTGTTTTTTCAGAAGCATATTTAGGCTTATTTTTGTGTATAAAATTTATTCTAAAAATGATTTTAGGGTAAAATCTTTTGTAAATGTTTTGTTTTGGACCTACTAACCATAAAAACCAACTTTTAGATTTAAAAGTATATTTTGTGACACTAAGGAATTAATCCTTGAATAAAAGCATTTCTAGTTAAATAAAAATGTTGATTATGGTTTAAAAATGCTTTTTTGGTAAATGTAACACCGCGGTTTTGAAAAGACCGTGGCTTCTATGTGACATGCCAATCCCTGAATCGGTTCATTGGCCCACAATAGAATGAGATGAATAACATAGCAAATATCCGTGTATCATAAATAACAAAGATCCAGAGTACCATTATTAGAATAAAAGCTTAGCCCAAAGCTAGCTCAAATTATTCAGGTAGCAACATAAACAAAGTAAATCCTCCATTCTTCAAATTGCCCACAAGTGAACAAGTGCCGAGTGGAGTACCGTGGCCTATATCGATTACTCAGAATCGGAATAACCTGCAACATGAAATGTAGCAGCCCCGAAGGGTCAATGCATGGAATGTATGGCAAGTAGAGCTAGTAAAGGAGACAATAGTACTAACATCTACATGCATATTTGGCAAGTGGAGCTGTGTCTGGCTTGCATTTGCAAATACCTTTGCTCTACTTTCATAAAGAGTTTTTGATTTTCTTTGAAAATATCCCAATTAAGTTAACCCAACAATATTAAAACAATTATGAAATTAGAATGAGCGAGAAACATGTCATGGAATCAATATCAAGCAACTCAGTTGTCCATAACCGGGGACACGGCTAATTGATTAGATTATACACCCTGCAGGGGTTAGTACACTTTACCCATGTGACTTGGCCATCCCAGCTTGTACCATCACTCTCATTTTGGGTGATTATAGGGAGAAGTCCAAGAAGAGACTGTTCGGGAAGTAGCACCCCAATCCCGACGCGCACCGGTCCAACCTACCAAAATTCTACATCTCTGGATACGCGGGTTCGAGTCACCACAATGTACTAAGTCCAACCAACCGCCCATTTCATTATTGGCACATGGTTGTACACGTAAGCTACAAAATAAAGAAGCCAATCATTCTCTCTTGATACCTGGGTGCCTTTCCGCAATGAAACCACCAAAAATTATCAATACCATTACACCCAGGAGATTCATTGATTTAGTTATTTTAGTTTTCACAAACCAATACTTTTAAAAACAAGTCTCAATGATGTAACCCAGCCCTCGTTCAACATAGCATGGCTAAGCACATCTACCAACGGTGGTTCATCTACAAGGAAGGCCCTACCACATAATAGGACATAGCATAGCGATAGTATCATTCTACACATGCATCTACAAAATACACGACAATGCATTAAAAATAGTAGGACGATATCATGAACAAAGTAGCATCTACTTTCCTTGGTTGTAGCGGTCGGAAGAACAATCCACACACGAGCAAGCGTTGCACTCGTCACAATCTACACGATACAATTGCAATCATAAACAAACAATCCACAAGCATATGCAACAAAGATGATGCATGAAGGTATGCAAGGCAAGTGAATTGGTGCTACAGCTGCACCACATAATCCTATTCAATAATACTACTGATTGCATGCATGGAAAATAGTTTTAGTGCAACGAAAACTATTATGCAAAATATAATGCTCAAAACTAGAGCTAGAACTCAAATAATTCACTACCGGTAGTATACTGTTTGAAAAATCTTGGGAAAATTCTACCATACAGGAATAGCTATTTAGGAACAGTACCAATTGGAATTACTCAAAAAGGAATTATAAAACTCCCCGAGTAATTAAAACACTGTAGAAAGCCACTAGACAGTTTCTGCAGAAATGTTCACTGTAAGCCTATCCTTTTAATTCACGATGAGATTCCCTTCGTTCTACTGAATCCAGGGACATATCATACGCAATTTTTGGAGTTACAGATCTTTTTCTACAAATTAATTACTCCAAAAAGGCCATTAACTCATTTGATTAAACTGTACTAAATCTTGCTGCAAAAGTGTGAAACATTGGTACAGGAAGATTCTACAGGACTCACTGAATCTACACTTATTTTATTTGCAATTTTTGGCCCAGCGGTTTAATTTCTACACAATTTACAAGTTTCTACCAAAATCTGCCAACTAAATCGATTAAAGAAATTACCCAGTCAACTGTGTCTGTTGACTGGTCAACGCGGCTGCTGACTGGGCGCTGACTGAGCGTCTGACTAGTCAACGCCTGGGTGCTGACCGGTCAACGACTGATCTGGACCGCTGATCTGCGATCCCACGGTCCCAAGAGATGGCGGCTGCGGACTCACCGGAAACGAACGGCGGCGATCTCGACGGGCGGCGATCGCGTCGGCGACGGCGCTTCGCGGCAGGGAGACGCAGGTGGCGGCGGCAAGTGGCGGGCGAAGGCGGGCGGCTGCGAGCGGGCGGCGAGCGGCGGGCAGCGCGGCGCTGCGGAGGCGGCGGCGGCGCTGGCTGGCGGCTGGCATGCGCGCGGCGCAGCGTGCGGCGGCAATGAGGCGGGCGGCGGCTGGGCGTGGCGGCGGGGTGCGGCGGCGCGGCGGCGGCGGTGGCACGCTTACCGAGGCGGCGGCGGGCGCGGTTCCCGAGAGGCGGCGGCGGCTGCGCGGGGTTCGAGGCGCGGGCGCGGCGGCGGCGGGCTCCGGGGCTTTTAAGTGGGGCCCCCACGCGGGGTCCTACGCGGACACGGGGCCGGGCAGATTTTTGTTTGGTCCGTTTCTTTTCCTTGCCTTTCGTAAATCCTCCGTAACTTTTCCGTACGAGCTCTGAATCGGGCGATTTTTGTTCCTAAATTTTTGTAAAAACGAGGGGAACAACCTAGGGCCAAGGGTTGAGCAAAACCACTAGGTTACAAGGGTGGACAACACAAGTCCTACTAAAGCCTCCCGTAGGAGCCTCGTAGTAAAATAGAATAGGGTTTTGAAAATAGCATTTTGCCGAATCTCTTCAATCGGTGGTTTTGCGTGGAAAAGTATGATGCAATGATATGAATGATATGCAGAACCAAATCTAAAATTTGGGATGTGACAAGACTAACCCCCTTAAGATGAATCTCGTCCCCGAGATTCGGCACGGCTAGCAAATAGATGTGGGTAGTCCTCTCGGATGTCATCCTCACGCTCCCAAGTGGCTTCCTCTTCGGTGTGGTGGCTCCACTACACCTTGCAAAACCTGATCGTCTTGGTACGGGTAGTCCTCTCCGCTGTCTCCAGAATCTTGACCGATTTCTCCTCATAGGTCAAATCACTCTCAAGCTGAACCTCCTCTAGCGGTACAGTGTCTCTCAATGGTGTATCCGCCATCTCCGGATGGCACTTCTTCAGCTGGGACACGTGGAACACATTGTGAACAGCGGACAGAGCCTCTGGCAACTCCAACTGATAAGCAACTTCTCCTTTGCGTGCTAAGACCCGATATGGTCCAATAAACCGTGGTGCCAGCTTACCCTTAATTCCAAATCTCTTGATTCCACGAAGTGGCGATACTCTGAGGTATGCTCTATCACCTATCTCATACACCACTTCCTTGCGCTTGGCGTCAGCGTAGCTCTTCTGCCTTGATTGTGCTACCTTCATGTCCCCTAATCAAGGCGACCTTCTCCTCAGCGTCCTTGATCAAATCAGGCCCAAACAATCGACGTTCTCCTACTCCATCCCACAAAGAATGGTGTTCGCACTGCTTTTCCATACAAGACATCGAATGTTGTCGTCTTGATTCTGGTTTGATTGGTGTTGTTGTAGGAAAACTCCGACACGGCAAATTCTCATCCCAACTAGAGCCATGAGCCAAAGCGCATGCTCTCAAAGATGTCCTCCAAAATCTGATTCACCCTCTTCTCATCCATCACCATGGGTGAAACGCTGTGCTAAACTCCAATCTAGTACCAAGTGACTCATGCAGCTGGCGCCAGAAGTGCGAGGTAAATTGGGTGCCTCTATCAGATACAATGCTCTTGGGAACTCCATGTAGGCACACAATTCTGTCCATATAAATCTTGGCCAACTTTGCACTCGTATAGGTCGTCTTCACCGGTATAAAGTGGGCTACCTTGGTCAAATGGTCGACCACTACCCAAATGGAGTCATATCCTGACCTGGTCCTGGGCAATCCTGTGATAAAATCCATTCCCACTCTATCCCACTTCCAACTGCACGGCAATGGCTGTAGCAATCCTGGCTCGGTGTTTCGCTTTCACTGCTACATACATCACATAGGGCAATATGCTCCGCGATGTCTCCCTTCATGTTGTTCCACCAGAATCTGTCCTTTAGGTCCATATACATCTTCGTATTGCCCGGATGTATGGAATACGGCGAGTCATGAGCTTCCTGCAGAATCAACTTCCTTATCTCGGGATCGTTGGGAACGCACAAACGATCTCCATACCACAAGGTTCCTTGCTCATCCTCGCGGAATTCCCTTGCTCGACCTTCCTTCATCTTTTCCTTAACTTCATCTATCTCATTATCTCCCACTTGAGCCTTCCCGATTCTGTCCTGTAGCGTTGGTTGGACTTCCATTGTCGCCAAGTATCCTTCCGATACTACCTCCAGTCTAAGGTCCTTGAATTGCTTGCACAAATCCTCAGACAAGTCACCAATTGTCAATCCATTGGCGTAAACCTTCCGGCTCATAGCTTCTGCTACTACATTGGCCTTTCCTGGGTGGTATTGCAGATTCATATCGTAATCCTTGATAAGTTCCAACCATCTCCGTTGCCTCATGTTCAGTTCCTTCTGCGTGAATATGTACTTCAGGCTCTTGTGGTCGGTGTACACATCACAGTGTTTTCCCATTAAGTAATGCCTCCATACCTTGAGCGCATGAACCACTGACGCTAACTCCAAGTCGTGTGTGGGGTAATTCCGCTCATGGTGTCTAAGTTGTCGCGAGGCATATGACACCACTCTCCCATCTTGCATCAACACACTCCCAAGTCCCTGTCGAGAAGCGTCACAGTACACTTGGAAATCCTTCAAGGTCCGTAAGCAATGGCGGTCACTAGTCGACGCTTCAGTTCCTGAAAGCTGGCTTCACACCCATCCGTCCATTCAAACTTTCTCTCCTTCTTCAGAAGTTCAGTCATTGGCTTAGCAATCTTGGAAAAGTTTTCAATGAACCTCCGGTAATATCCAGCAAGTACCAAAAAGCTTCGTATCTCACCTGCATTCTTGGGCGCTTCCCACTCAGTTACTGCAGTCACTTTGCTTGGATCAACAGCGACTCCTTCTCCTGACACTACGTGTCCAAGAAACCCAACAGTGTTAAGCCAGAATTCACACTTGCTGAATTTGGCATACAGCTTGTGTTCCCTCAGCTTCTCCATAATCAGTCGCAGATGTTTCTCATGCTCAGCATCATCCTTGGAATATATCAGTATGTCATCAATAAACACCACCACGAACTTGTCCAAGTACTCCATAAATACCTTGTTCATCATGGTCATGAAATATGTCGGGGCATTCGTTAGTCCAAAAGACATAACCGTATACTCATATAAACCATACCTAGTGGTGAAGGCGGTTTTTGGTACGTCCTCCTCCCGGATCTTCAATTGGAAGTAGCCTGATCGCAGATCAATCTTGCTGAACACCTTCGCTCCTTCCAGTTGATCAAACAAATCATTTATGTTCGGCAGAGGGTACTTGTTCTTGATGGTTACTTCATTCAGCGAGCGATAGTCCACCACTAATCTCTTGCTGCTGTCTTTCTTCTCCACAAACAGAACAGGTGCTCCCCATGACGACGAACTAGGCTGAATGAATCCCTTGTCCAACTGTTCCTTCAGCTGCTTCTTCAATTCCTTCAGCTCATCCACATCCATCTTGTATGGTCTCTTTGCAATAGGTCTTGTTCCTGGCATCAGGTCGATAAGAAACTCTACTTCCCTGTCAGGTGGCATCCCTGTCAGCTCTTCCGGAAACACATCAGGATAATCCCTAATCACTGGCACAGTATCCATGCTAACCCCCTTAAGAGAATTCAGCTTACACCTTCCTGGTCGTATAACCGACTTAAATCTAATCCTCTTACCATCCGGGGTTTTGAGTGAAACAGCTCGCTGTGCACAATCTATGTGTCCCTCATGCATAGACATCCAATCCATACCCAGAATAACGTCTAACCCCTGTGATTCCAACACTACCAAATGTGCACTGAAGTTGTGTGTTCCAATCCTCACCGTTAAGTTGCGGCATCTCGCGCTAGCTATCATATCTCCTCCAGGTGAACTCACTCTAATAGACCCTTTCATAGACTCAGTAGGTAAATTATACTTATCCACAAATGCCCTTGATATGAATGAATGAGATGCACCAGTATCGAAAAGTATAAGTGCTGGGTAAGTGTTGATTGGAAACTTACCAATCACAAGGTCAGGCTCATCTGGGATCTCCTCCACATTCATGTGGTTCACTGTGGCCTTCTCGTTGTTGGTTGGCTTCAGTCCTTTCCTCTCCGGACAGTTGTCAGCATAGTGTCCCTTCTTTTTACACTTGAAGCACGCCATCTCACTTAGATCCTTCTTCACAAAGCTGCGATCGCGGTTGCGGTCATGTCCACCGTGTCCCCCAGAGTGGTGAGAGTGTCCTCCCTTGTGGCTGTGGTGGTTGCTCTTGTGGTTTTCATGGCGATGTCCATCGCCTCCGTGGTGGTGGCGGTCATGGTTCCCATGGTCACTCCCTCCATGCTTGGAGTATCCATCATAGGAAATGCGAGACTTGTGATGTGAACCAGAGTGGTGATTATTGTTCTTTCTCTTGCGGTTCTCCACCTGTTTGTGCTTCCCTTCCAAGATCCTGGCCTTGTCCATAAGCTCCTGGAAAGTGGGGCAATAAACCACCAGTAGCTGCACTGAAATCTCATCACTGAGGCCATCCAGGAATCTCTCCCTCCTTTTTTCATCAGTGTCAACATCCTCAGGTGCATAACGGGACAGGTTGTTGAACTCCTCAATGTACTCGGCCACGGTGCGATTGGTTTGGCGCAAGTTGCGGAACTCCTTCCTCTTCAGGCCCAGAACTCCTGAAGACATGTGGTTGGTCCTGAAACCTTTCTCAAACATTGCCCAAGTCAGAGTGTCCAGCGGGTGGGTGATCTGAAAAGTGTCCCACCAAGAGGCGGTTGGTCCCTCCAGTAGGTGAGCGGCAAACCTCACCTTCTCGGCATCAGTGCATCCGACCGTTACCAGATCCTTGTTGACTGAACGCAACCAGTCGAGAGCAACCATTGGCTCCGTTGTAGTAGAGAACTTAGCTGGCTTTAGCCTCAGAAATCTGGTGAGAGCATCTCCCTGGGGCTGGTTGTTTCCATTGTTGTTGTTGTTGTTCTGAGCTTCCATGAACTGAGTCATAACTTGGGTCAGCTGTGCCTGAGCTGCCATGAGCTGCTCCAACTCAGTGGGTTGACGGCGGGGAGGCATCTGCGGTTCAGCACAGGTAAGCTTAGAAAGAATCAACTACGATAATAGGATTCTACCCATGCATATGATCAAACAACAACAAACAATAGCAGACAATCACAGGCAAACAACACATCAACAAACAAGTGATCCAGCAATATCCCAGGGGTTATCCTAGCAGTATATACCTACTGAAATAGTTTTACAAGAGTTGGCAATGGTTAACTAAACAGTTGATCAACTAAGCAACAAAAACAGCAATCTGCCAGAACAATCCAGCAGTGTTCACGAATTTTTCTACCTGATTTAGACTCGTCAGAAAATTGAGCTGATTTTTGCACATACAGTACAGGGAATTTCGCACCATCCCTATTTTTTTCAGATTTTTCCCAGATACCAGAAAAATATGAAAAATCGTACAGTACTGCTGTATTAGCAGAAAACTGCAGCGAAATTAACACAGATAGTAACCAAAATTGCCATAACTCTTTCATAAAATTTTGCACAAATAATTCCTGGGATATTGGAGTACACAAATAAGCAACTAATCACTCTCAAACTAACAGCAACTAAGTTTCACATCGATCGAGACTAATCCTAACGATTTTTCCTAACGAGGACTAACTGGTGGACTTCTATCTACTTCTTGAAGAGGTTGCGGTAGGTCCTTGCACTCATGCGTTGGCGCTTCGGTCCACGGTTCAACCATGGCGGCGGAGTGTACACTTCTCCTGAATCATCACTTGAGATCTCAAACTCCACCTCTTCTGGATCCTCCTCTTCTTCTTCACTTTCAGCTGCAACTGCAACAGCTTCATCTCCTCCACCATCATCGTTTCCATCATCATCATCCTCGTCCTCATCATCATCATCGTTCCCAATGTCATCATCATCCCCATTGTTGCCATCATCTCCATTGTCATCATCAGAGGGTGGATTCAGCTGTGCTTGGAGAGCGGCAATCTGGGCTGTCATAGCTTCAATAGTTTGATCCCTTTCCTGGACGGTCCCTTGCAACTGTTGTATGTTCTGGGTGTTCTCCTGCACCGTACCATGAAGATGAGCTATGGTTGCATCTCTAGATATCAGGGCATTCTCCAGAACTCCCACAGCTTCATGCAGGGTGTTAATCTCCTGTCCTTGGACCACCATACCATTGCTAGCAAAATCTGCAATCTCCTTTATCATCATCACTTTCTCAGCTAGAGCTCCATTCTCCCTTTTCATGTCCTCTATGTGCCTCCGACGGGGCGGCATGTTGTTCCTGTCACCCGGGGTAACCAAAATGTGCCCATCTTCATCACGCCTCCCATAGTCACGGTAGGGTGAATCTGCTGGCAGTAGGTGTCGGACTTGATGGCACTGGCGAGACAGGGCTTCATGTATGGCCAAGTTAATTCCAAGTCCCCAGTTGCAGTATGTCTTGGTGTAGATCAGATGCACTGGATTTGGCAAGGCGGCATCCCTGAATATGAAGGTAGTGATCTCCCATGCATCCACTCCATATCCATAGGTGTACAACCTTCTTCCCTTGAACATGGGCAGTGGCAATCCCAATGACTGCGAGAGCTGTGCTAACTGCCTTGCAAAGGGCCTTGGTGACTCCATGGTTGCATACTCAGTCCTGACTTCTCCCATCTATCAAGTAAAAGAGGAAAGTCTGAGAATAGCATATGGTAAGAATTTACGAGGGTGAAAGGCATAAGATGAAAGACAGAGTTAATATAGGATTTAATAATTCTATGGCTTCCTAATCCAATCCTAGGTCACGATCCTACAGTCGACACACGGGCTCTGATACCATCTTGTAACACCGCGGTTCTGAAAAGACCGTGGCTTCTATGTGACATGCCAATCCCTGGATCGGTTCATTGGCCCACAATAGAATGAGATGAATAACATAGCAAATATCCGTGTATCATAAATAACAAAGATCCAGAGTACCAATATTACAATAAAAGCTTAGCCCAAAGCTAGCTCAAATTATTCAGGTAGCAACATAAATAAAGTAAATCCTCCATTCTTCAAATTGCCCACAAGTGAACAAGTGCCAAGTGGAGTACCGTGGCCTATATTGATTACTCAGAATCGGAATAACCTACAACATGAAACGTAGCAGCCCCGAAGGGTCAATACATGGAATGTATGGCAAGTAGAGCTAGTAAAGGAGACAATAGTACTAACATCTACATGCATATTTGGCAAGTGGAGCTGTGTCTGGCTTGCATTTGCAAATACCTTTGCCCTACTTTCATAAACAATTTTTGATTTTCTTTGAAAAGATCCCAATTAAGTTAACCCAACAATATTAAAACAATTATGAAATTAGAATGAGCGAGAAACATGTCATGGAATCAATATCAAGCAACTCAGTTGTCCATAACCGGGGACACGGCTAATCGATTAGATTATACACCCTGCAGGGGTTAGTACACTTTACCCATGTGACTTGGCCAGCCCAGCTCGTACCATCACTCTCATTTTGGGTGATGATAGGGATAAGTCCAAGAAGAGACTGTTCGGGAAGTAGCACCCCAATCCCGACGCGCACCGGTCCAACCTACCAAAATTCTACATCTCTGGATACGCGGGTTCGAGTCACCACAACGTACTAAGTCCAACCAACCGCCCATTTTATTATTGGCACATGGTTGTACACGTAAGCTACAAAATAAAGAAGCCAATCATTCTCTCTTGATACCTAGGTGCCTTTCCGCAATGAAACCACCAAAAATTATCAATACCATCACACCCAGGAGATTCATTGATTTAGTTGTTTTAGTTTTCACAAACCAATACTTTTAGAAACAAGTCTCAATGATGTAACCCAGCCCTCGTTCAACATATCATGGCTAAGCACATCTACCAATGGTGGTTCATCTACAAGGAAGGCCCTACCACATAATAGGACATAGCATAGCGATAGTATCATCCTACACATGCATCTACAAAATACACGACAATGCATTAAAAATAGTAGGACGATATCATGAACAAAGTAGCATCTACTTGCCTTGGTTGTAGCGGTTGGAAGAACAATCCACACACGAGCAAGCGTTGCACTCGTCACAATCTAAACGATACAATTGCAATCATAAACAAACAATCCACAAGCATATGCAACAAAGATGATGCATGAAGGTATGCAAGGCAAGTGAATTGGTGCTACAGCTGCACCACATAATCCTATTCAATAATACTACTGATTGCATGCATTGAAAATAGTTTTAGCGCAAGGAAAACTATTATGCAAAATATAATGCTCAAAACTAGAGCTACAACTCAAATAATTCACTACCAGTAGTATACTGTTTGAAAAATCTTGGGAAAATTCTACCGTACAGGCATAGCTATTTAGGAACAGTACCAATTGGAATTACTCAAATAGGAATTATAAAACTCCCCGAGTAATTAAAACACTGCAGAAAGCCACTAGACAGTTTCTGCAGAAGTGTTCACTGTAAGCCTATCCTTTTAATTCACGATGAGATTCCCTTCGTTCTACTGAATCCAGGGACATATCATACGCAATTTTTGGAGCTACAGATCTTTTTCTACGAATTAATTACTCCAAAAAGGCCATTAACTCATTTGATTAAACTGTACTAAATCTTGCTGCAAAAGTGTGAAATATTGGTACAGCAAGATTTTACACAACTCACTGAATCTACACATATTTTATTTGCAATTTTTGGCCCAGCGGTTTAATTTGTATGGAATTTACAAGTTTCTACCGAAATCTGCCAACTAAATCGATTAAAGAAATTACCCAGTCAACTGTGTCTGTTGACTGGTCAACGCGGCTGCTGACTGGGCGTCTGACTAGTCAACGCCTGGGTGCTGACCGGTCAACGACCGATCTGGACCGCTGATCTAAGATCCCACGGTCCCAAGAGATGGCGGCTGCGGACTCACAGCGGGCGGCGATCAGCGGGCGATCTGGCGCGCAGCGGCGGCGCAGAAGCGGCGGCGCGCTGGCGCAGTGAGGCGGAGGCGGCGGCGGCGCTGGCTGGCGGCGCGGGTAGGCGGCACTACGCGTGGCTGCAGGCGGCGACGGCGGCGGGGTGCGTCGCGGGGCGGCGGCTACGTGCGGCGGTGCGGTAGAGGCGGTGGCGCGCTTACCAAGGCGACGGCGGGCGTGGTTCCCGAGAGGCGGCGGCGGCTGCGCAGGGTTCGAGGCGCGGGCACGGAGATCGAGGGCGCGGCGGCGGCGGGGTCCGGGGCTTTTAAGTGGGGCCCCCACGCGGGGTCCTACGCGGACACGGGGCCGGGCAGATTTTTTTTGGTCCGTTTCTTTTCCCTTTTTGCCTTTCGTAAATCCTCCGTAACTTTTCCGTACGAGCTCCGAATCGGGCGATTTTTGTTCCTAAATTTTTGTAAAAATGAGGGGAACAACCTAGGGCCAAGGTTTGAGCGAAACCACTAGGCTACAAGGGTGGACAACACAAGTCCTACTAAAGCCTCCTGAAGGAGCCTCGTAGTAAAATAGAATAGGGTTTTGAAAATAGCGTTTTGCCGAATCTCTTCAATCGGTGGTTTTGCGTGGAAAAGTATGATGCAATGATATGAATGATATGCAGAACCAAATCTAAAATTTGGGATGTGACAGTAAAACCTTTTGAAAATGGTTTGATTTAAACTCTCTGACCTTAAACACCAAGTTTTAGTATTTAAAAATATATTTGATGAACCCTAGTAAATTATTACTTTGTTTAAAGGCATTTCTAGAAAATAAAAATGGTGCTTGATTTAAAATGGTTTTTGAGTGAAATCTTTTGTAAATTAATTTATTTTAAACACTTTGACCATAAACACCAACATTTGTGTTTAAAAATATATTTGGCAAACATTAGAAATTAATACTTTGATTTAAATCATTTTCTAGCAAAACAAAAATGATTTAAATGGCCCATTTTCACCAACTTGATTTTAAATGGTTTTACCACTTGTATAATTGACCAATAGGTGTTTTAAAATGTTTATAACCTATTAGAAACCACTTTTACAAATGAAACAATCTTTTGCGTGCTTGCCTGCATTGTTTTGTTTCTTTAGTTTATGTGATGAATTGTTTGAATGCTAGTTCGAATATTTGCTTGCTTGATTGAATTGTAGTGAACTTTAAAGAGTATGACTATTGCAAGATCAAGGAGTGAACCTATATTATCTACTAAAAAGGAAAGTGGCACTTTCATCCAAGTCCTACTATTTTCAATACACTTAGTAGAATTTTTGTAGTATGCATGGTAGGGCTACTATATTACTATACTATGCTATGTCCTATTAGGATATCCCTTATATCTTCCTTAGTTAAAACATCACAGTTGTAGTATGCTTAGCCCTGCTATAGACTTGGGGTGGAATACATGTTATGATTATATGAAGTGTTGGAAAAATATATGTTTTATATAATAAAACAAGTACTCAATGAATCACCTGGGTGGAATGTGGATACTCAATTGTGGATAAGGTGGCAACGAAGGGAACCATGTTTATATGGCTATCTTTTTCGTATGTGCACTAGAAGAAACCCACCCAGGGACTTAGAGATTGAACATGTTTCTCGTACAGTGTCTTCCGTGTACAACCACATGCTAAATGGGAACTGGCTTAGTCAATTATATAGTGGAAGACCCTTGCATTAGCACCTATTCAGGTTAACTAGATTTATGAATTGGAAATATATCCTTACATTGGTGCCTGGTAGACATGCTAGCATTATGTCTTGGGAGGACTTCTATGGAAAGACTTTGTCACACTCTCGATCTGCCGGTACTCCATTTGGTGTGTACTTATCCAGCAGCCACTGGTGGCATCAAGACGAGATTGTGTCATGTGGGTGAAGTGTACAACTTCTGTAGAAGATCAAATTCTATGTACTTAGCCGTGTCCCCGGTTACGGACAATTCTGAGCAACTAAGGCCTGAAGCTATGGAAGATCTCGACATTCCAATTTCTCAAAGTAAAACTTGATGGTGTCAACAAGGGATTAGAAGCACTTGGAGTTTGCCAAGGGGTTCAGAAAGATTGCTAAAATATCAAAACTATTTCGAAAAGATAGGATAAAACCATATTGCTTTCTGCAAATGAGCCTAAACCCTACTGATCCAAATATGCATATATTGATAGGTTCCAACTATTTCCACATAGTAGTGAAACTTGCCAATACAATTCAAATGTATTGACCCTTGTGGATGTAACTTATTATGTTGCAGGTTTGTTTGATGTTAGTGAAGTGTGTTGAATAGGATTACAAGTCTACAACCAACATGATTGCCTGTGGCACTTTGAAGATGAAGGACTCCATGCTATATAGTTATTTCTGCTGCATTGTAATGAGATAGCCAAATGAGCTATGTAACATGTAATGAATTATTTTATTCCTGGTTATAAAGTTGTATTATGACCTTTGTTTCTTGATATTACATCTTAAACTATGGATGCTAGCTATTGATCCAGGGACTGGCATTGTAAACACAGGGATCTCTACCTTATTAAAGGTTGGGACCTTTACATTCTTGCTCACAGAAGTTTATCAGTAGCAACAGTTTGTAGTAGCAATAGCAAAGCAATAGCAACAACAACAGTGAAACAAGAGCAATAGTAACAGTAACGATAACAGTAGGATTCGAGTGCGGTAGGCATAGGGATGGATGGACGGGCGTTGCATGGACAAGTCTAAACATGTAACTTCAAGATCTAGGACATTGCAGATAAATAATAACAATCATCCAAGTACTAAACAATCCTAGGCATTTGCTCCAAATATAGTCATACGTGCTCGCAATGAGAACTTGCACAACATCTTCTATCCAGCCAGCCCGTGGCAGCGGGGCCTCTAGGGAACTACTGGCAATTAAGGTGCTCATTTTAATAGAGCACCGGAGCAAAGCATTAACACTCCATGAACACATGTGATCCTCACACCACAGCCATCCCCTCCGGTTGTCCCAATTATTGTCACTTTGGGGATTTTGGATCCGGACAATGATATGTGTACACAACTTGCAGATAAGACCACAAATAATACTATCATAATGATTCAATAATAAGTTCAGATCTGAGATCATGGCACTCGGGCCCTAGTGACAAGCATTAAGCACAACAAGTTGCAACAAAGTCAAATAGCACTAATAGAGATACTAGGCACTATGCCCTAACAGATCTTATTCGATTAGATGATAGAACTCATCCAATCCCTACCATCCCCAAGCCTACATCGAGGGATTACTCAGTCATGGATGAGGGAAACATTGATGGTTGATGGAGATGCGTTGGTGATGACGATGACGATGATCCTCTCCAAATTCCCCGTCCCGGTAGGGTGCCAGAACGGAGTTTTTGGATCCTAATCTTGGTTTCTGGTGGTGGCGATGGAGCGGAACTCTTTCTGGAAAACTATCGAACCCCCCTTTGTTTTTAGGTCGAAACGCAACTTATAGGCACAGAGGGAACCCGAGGGGGTGCCTAGGGTGGCTGCACCCCCCAGGCGCGGCTAGTGGTGGGCCTGTGCCTGGCAGGGGTGTGGGCCCCCCAGGCCCCTTCTCCGTCTCATCTTTTGGCTCCGTGGGTCTTCTGGTGAAATATAATTTTTGGCATATTTTCTGGGATTTTTCCTGATAGTTGATTTTCTGCACAAAAACAAGACACCAAGGTAATTCTGCTGAAAACAACGTCAATCCATGTTAGTTGTATCCAAATCACACAAGTTTAGAGGAGAAACAATAACAAAAGTGTTCGGGAAAGTAGATACGTTTTGGACGTATCAGAGGTGTGTCATAATATTGAAGAAGGATGGTGGGAACACCAACTCAAAACTAACAAGACATTAGACCACATCATTCTGTAACTATGGTACATCTTCAGGATTGATTATCTTCCGAGAGATTGCATTAAGAAATACACATAACTTCACAATGGTTACTAGAACATACTCCTGTAGAAGCCCCCTCAATGCAATCTGAAGCATTTGTGTCATAATCACGTGTCAGTCATGAGACTTTAGGTTTTGGAACTTTTTTCTGCCATATTTAATATTCCCCTTATATTCGACGAGAATCCAGACGGGACCTTGATACTGCTCAGGCATTCAAAAAAGATTTCCTTCTCTTCTTTGGTAAGAGCGTAGCTGGCATGACCTTGAAACCATTCTGGATGCAGGCCTTCTAGGTATTTCATATGTTGCTGGTCCTTCCGTGCTTCCGTTGTATATTTTGTCTTCCCATACACGCCCAAGAAGCCTAGAAGGTTCTCGCAAAGATTCTTCGTCACATGCATCATGTCGATTGTAGAGTGGACCTCTAGGAATTTCCAATAGGGTAGGTCCTAAAATATAGCTTTCTTCTTCCACATGGTTGCGTGTCCATCAGAGTCCTTCGGAACATATTGTCCACCAGGACCCTTTCCAAAGGTTACTATTTGATCCAAATCTTTGAACATATCAAATACATTAGCACCAGTACGTTCCTTAGGCTTCATCTGGTGACATGTCTAACTGTTGAAATGCTTGCCTTTCTTTCTTAAGGAATACCTGGCCAAAATAAATCGACGATGCCCTGTGTATACATTATTCTTACAATGTTCCAAATATATACTTTCAGTCTCATATAAACAATGTGTGCATGCATTGTATCCCTTGTTTGTTTGTCCTAAAAGGTTACTAAGAGTAGGACAATCATTGATTGTTACGAAAAGAAATGCTCGGAGGTCAAATTCCTCCTGCTTGTGCTCATCCCACACACGTACACCAGATTTGTGCCACAACTATAAAAGTTCTTCAACTAATGGCCTTAGGTACACATCAATGTTGTTGCCGGGTTACTTCGGGCCTTGGATCAGTACTGGCATCATAATGAACTTTCGCTTAATGCACAACCAAGGAGGAAAGTTATAGATACATAGAGTCATAGTCCAGGTGCTGTGACTGGAGCTCTTCTCCCTAAAAGGATTCATGCCATCTGTATTTAGACCAAACCTTAAGTTCCTTGCGTCATCTGCAAAGTCCGGGTACTTTGTATCGATTTTTCTCCACTGCGTCCCATCAGCGGGGTGTCTCAACATCCCGCCTGACTTACGTTCCTCTTTGTGCCATCGCAACAACTTGGCGTGCTCTTTGTTTCTGAACAAACGTTTCAACCGCGGTATTATAGGAGCATACCACATCACCTTGGCTGGAACCCTCTTCGGTGGCTCTCCCTCAACATCACCAAGGTCATCTCGTCTGATCTTATACCGCAATGCAGTGCATACCAGGTATGCATCCAAATTCTTGTAATCCTTACCACGGTAGAGGATGCAGTCATTAGGGCATGCATGTATTTTCTGAACCTCTAAACCTAGAGGGAAGACAACCTTTTTTTGCTTCGTATGTACTGACGAGATATACGTTATCATTTGGAAGTATATTTTTCATTATTTTTAGCAAATTTTTAAATGCCAAGTCAGCTAGACCACACTCTGCCTTCCATCGCAGCAATTCCAGTGTGCTACCCAGCTTTTTTAGACCATTTTCGCAATTTGCGTACAATGACCTTTTGTGATCTTCTAACATGTGATCGAACTTCTCCTCTCCTTTTCATCTTCGTAGTCTCTTCGTGCATCAGCTATGGTCCGGCCAAGATTATCAGCAGTCTCATCATATGCCTCTTCTTCAGCCTCCCCTTCAGCTTCCCCCATGAAAGTATCACCATATTCAGGAAACACATGATAGTTTTCACCATCCTCTTCTTCTTCATTGTATTGCATTATAACCCCTCTCTCTCCGTGCTTGGTCCAACAATTATAAGTGGGCATGAAACCAGACTTCAACAGGTGGCTATGAAGGGTTTTTTAAGTCAGAGTAATCCTTCTGATTCCTACATCCACTACATGGATAGAATACAAAACCATTCCGTTTGTTCGCATCAGCCACAAGATGAATTCATGCACGTCATTAATGAACTCGCCAGAGCGTCGGTCAATACCGTATATTCATTCTCGGACCATCTGCATTCTTGTCAAAGTATGTCAAAAACCATTACACAACATCATAAATAGATATCAGTGACCAATTTAATACAACTTATAATGTGAGCTTCTAAAGCATTAAATTTAAATTTTGATAATTTTACATGCACCAAATTTTGAATTGGAGGAAACAATTAACATGAAAAATGTGGAGTTTTTAATTATTGTTCTAGTAGTGAAAACGTCATTTTATTCTGAGCTTTAAAACTCTAAAATTACACATTTCAATGTTCAGTAACTTTTTGCCTAATCAAAATTTGCCTAAATTACACATCTAAAAATCACTCTACTTCTAGAGCATGCAATCCATCTCTACTTCACACTCTTGAGCTAAACTAACAATGAGAGATGAAAGGATGAAGTTCCTAACCTTTTAAAACCTTGGATTTAGGGGTTGCCACCAAATATTCACAATTTTGGGAAAAAAGGACATGAACTCGGCTTGCATTGGAGGAAAAATGGCCATGACTCGGACATGAACGAAGCATAATTATGTATAGAGAAACCTCTAGTCTGGTCCAATACGGACTGGGACTAATTGTTCCCGCATAGTGCAGCTAGATGGCGCGAGTTCTCTTGTCCCGGCTGTATCACAGACCGGGACTAAAGGTCATAAATGGCACGACACTACTACTTCTCTGGGCTCCTAGCCGTTGGAGACGGTACGAACCAGGACTAGTGCTTGCGCTAGTCCAAGCGCTAGTCCCGCTTATAACAAACCGAGACTAATGCCGGATTTGGGACCAAACCGAAGCCCTCTTTTCATATGTACCTTCAAGGTAGTACTACGAAGCATGCATCAACGGATGCAGAGAACCAAAAACTAATAGTATGCTCCATGTCCTGATTAACTTAATCTATTCCTACTATCTCTGTTCTAAACAGCATGCGCAGGTGCATACATGAATTGGTGGGATGACCTGTGTCGTGGTATTGCCGACGAGTACGCCATGGAGGGGTCCTCACAGTGCGTGTTTAGAGACATGGGGTAAGGCAGACGGTTGACGGGTATGAGGTAACACAGCTTACCCAGGTTCAGATCCCACGACGGTGGCGGAATCCTACTCCTGCTATAAATCACTATAAGGGCAATACGCCGAGTTATAGAGATATGTTCGTTGTACGAAGTTGTGTGAAGTTGTCTATGATCGTCTGAGATTGTGCCCTAAAGGCTCCCATAGGCCTGACTTATATAGTCGTCAGGTCCTAGGGTTACAGGGAAAAGTCCTAGCCGGACAGGTTACAGAGTCCTACACCGTCTATTACTAGTCTTGTGTATCTTGCACTCCAACGCTCCGGGTACGTTGGTGACTTCACCGTAGCCTTCCTTTATCCGGCATGGGCCTCCCTTCTGGATCCACCTAACTGGTCCGCCCAGCAGGCCATAGGCCATGCTACCGACTATGGGCCACCCGGGTTAGCCGGATAAGAGACTATAGCATAATCAGAGTCGTTGTTTGTCCAAGCTCCACTACATTGTTTGTAGCCTCGAAGTGGATCTGCAGAATGTAGTGTAGCTTGTCTCCTGTTGGTGACTGTAGCAATACACCAGCCCCCGAGCCGTTGAGCAGCTTTGATCCGTCAAAGTGCATCATCCAGTACTCTGTTTCTGGCAACAGAGTAGCGTCTGGCAGCTCCGTACAATCTGCAACAAAATCCGCCAAGGCTTGTGACTTGATAGCGTCGCGTCTCTTGTAGGTGATCTCGAAGGCGGCAAGTTCAATGCCCCACTTCGCGACCCTTCCTGTAGCGTCGCTGTTATTGATAATATCGGATAGTGGAGTCTTGCTCACCACTGTGATTGGGTGCTCCTAAAAGTAATGCCTCAGCTTCCGAGTAGCAAGGAATACTCCATAAGCTATCTTTTGGTAGTGCAGGTAACGCTGCTTGGACTCCGTCAAGACCTCGCTCACGTAGTAAACTGGTCGTTGAACTCCGTGCTCATAGCCTGGTTCCTTCCGCTCTACCACAAGGACGATGCTAATAACCCGGTTGGTTGCCGCCATGTAAATTAACAGGGGCTCTCCAGGCTCGGGTGCTGCAAGGATGGGCGCTGAGGAAAGAATCTCCTTGAGCTGCTTCAATGCTGAATCTGCTTCGTCTGTCCACATGAATTTGTCCGCCTTCTTCAGCAACTTGTATAGCGGCAGAGCCTTCTCTCCAAGTCGGCTGACGAACCGACTAACTGCTGCAACACAACCTGTTAGTCGTTGAATGTCCTTTAGGCATGTCAGACAGTTTATGTTTAAGATGGCCTTGATTTTCTCCGGGTTGACCTCGATTCCACATTGGGAAACGATGAAGCCCAACAATTTGCCGGCTGGAACCCCGAAGACGCACTTCTTAGGGTTGAGCATCATGTTGTATTTCCGGAGATTATCAAAGGTTTCTTTTAAGTCGGAGATTAAGTAGTTTGACTTTTTAGACATCACCGCGATATTGTCCACATAGGCGTGAACGTTCCGACCAATTTGGTCGTGAAGGCAATGTTGCATTGTCCGCTGGTAGGTAACACCTGCGTTTTTCAGCCCAAAGGGCATCGTGACATAGCAAAACGTGTCGTATGGGGTAGTGAACGAAGTGTCCAATTGGTCCGACTTCCTCATCTTGATCTTGTGGTATCCTGAGTATGCATCGAGAAAACACAAAAGTTCCAAGCCAGCCGTCGAGTCAATGACTTGGTCAATGCGAGGCAAAGCAAACGGATCTTTGGGACATGCTTTGTTCAAGCCGGTGTAATCAACGCACATTCTTAATTCAGTGGTTCCCTTTTTGGGGACGAGTACAGGATTGGCCACCCATTGGGTGTGAAGGACTTCTCAGATAAATCTAGCCTTAAGTAACCTAGGTATCTCTTTGCCAATGGCGCGTCTCTTCTCATCTCCAAAGCGTCGTAGAGGTTGTTTCACTGGTTTGCATTTTGGATCAATGTTTAAGCTGTGCTCGGCAAGTTCCCTAGGTACACCTTTCATGTCGGCAGGTTGCCAGGCAAAGATGTCCCTGTTCTCACGGAGGAACTTGACGAGCGCGCTTTCCTATTTGGGATCCACGTTTGTCCCAATGGCGTCGGTCTTGGAGGAATCGCCTACCACAAGTTCCACCGGCTTGGTCTCGATGGCGGCCTTGAACGCAGGAGCGGAGTCGGAGATCTGCTTCTTCGACGTGGGCATCTCTGAGTCATTGACCTTGCTCTAGATGTCTTTGAATTCTTCGTTGTAGAGGACAGCTTCTGCAATGGCTGCTTCATTGATCTCGCAGTCCCTTGCTTTGGTAAAGCTTCCGGATACGGTGATGATACCGTTTGGTCCGGGTATCTTGAGTTTGTTATAGACGAAGCATGGCTTGGCCATGAACATGTGAAATATGTCGCGGCCGAATATGACGTGGTACACGCTCTTGAAGGGGACCACCTCGAAGGTCATGCGCTCTTGGCGGTAATTATTAACATCGCCAAAGGCAACCTGAAGTGTAATGCACCCAAGGGACCGAGCCTCCCGACCAGGAACTACGCCGTGGAAGACGCTGTTGGTCCGCCTTAGGTTTGCCTCCGTCAAGTTCATCTTCTGCAGTGTATCTAGGTACATGATGTTGATGCTGCTTCCACTATCCACCATGCACTTGGTGAACTCCACGCCATCAATCAATGGGTTGGTGACCATGGCGTACTGGTTCTCCGTGGGCACAAGGTCTGGGTGGTCCGTCCTGTCCCAAGTTATTGGAACTTCTGACCAGCGCAGGTACTGGGGGACTGGAGGGAGAGTGGCCATCAGGATCCTCAGAGAGGTCTTCTGTTGTCGGACAGTGGGGGCGCCAAGGAAAGTGTGGCAGACTGGAGCCTTCTTTGCGAAGGGGTTCTTGCCCTTGTCGTCGCCCTTGGCGGCGTGCTTGGGGTCAACGTCTTCGTCCATGTCACTTGAATCCTTGGACTCCTCCTCCTTCTTCTTCCCTTTTCCCTTGCCTCGCGGTCTGTTCTTCCGACTTTGCTTGTAGCCGGACTCCGGGTCTTCCTTGAGGTCGTTGACGAACTTGCAGTGTCGATTGGTATGGGTGGCCTTGCCGTTGGCGTCAAGGTGTACGAGGCACGGCATACCGCGGTACTCCTCGTAGGTTTGGGGAATGCGGAGCGGCGCTGAGGTGGTTTCACTTCCTCGCTGCTGCCCATGACCAGCTCCTCTTCCTCGTCCACGTTGTCCGCCTTCTCCTCGTCCTGCAAAAGTCATAGCGACCATGTCGGTAGATTGCTTTTCTTCTGGAGCGGTTTTCCGCTTTGTACTGCTGTTCCTCTGAGCTTGAGTTGGAACGGCCGTTGCCGGCAGGGAGCCGCAAGCGTCGTCGTCGGTAGCTGCGAACTCACTAGCCAACTAAATCATCTGGTTCAAGTCAAGCTGGTGATTGTTCTGCAAGCGCTTCAGCTTATGTCGGAGCAGCGTGCCCCTTTCCAACCCGTCGATGAAGGCGGCCATGGCGGTCTGAGCGTGCACTCCTGCGCAGGAATTCTTCATATCCAGCCAGCGGGAGAGGTAGGCGCGAGATGTCTCGTCTTTCTCTTGCACGCACCGCTGTAGATCGCCTACGGTGCAGGGACGCTTTTATGTACCCTCAAAGTTCTTGGTGAACGCTTCTTGCATGTCCAGCCAGTTGTAGATAGATTTTTCCGGCAAGTCGTCGATCCATTGACGGGCCATGCCTGCCAACATTAATGGGAGGTACTTGACGACGACGTTGGGGTTGCCCCCGGCAATCTCCACCGTGTTGCCGTAGTCCTGCAACCATGTTGCTGGTTTGGCGGTGCCGTTATAGGGTTTGATGGTCTTGTCAATCCGGAAACCTTTGGGGTAAGTTGCGGACCATATTGCAGGTCCAAAGCAACGTGGTCCCAGGTATGGTCCTTCCCGGGCCTCGTGGATCTTGTCGATCCGCGAACATGCATCGTACGGCTCCGGGTTCTTCTTTTTGTCAACAGGGGATGGGCTGCATGAACGACACGGGCCTCTTCCGCCATGGTGACTGCTTGGAGGTGACGGCGGCGGAGGTGGCGGTGGGTTAGCCTTCTTGCTGTTACCCTCCTACGACGCCTCACGCTTGTCACGGTTGCTTGTCGGACGTGGAGGGTCATGGCGTGACCTGCTCTTGTGTCCTTGGTTGCGTTCTCCGTCATGACGGGTCTGCTCGGCATTTTCGCGGATGACGATGCCACGCTGCTTTGGTGGGGGCATATCCGTACGATGGTGAGTCTTGTAATCTTCGCGATGTCGGGGAGATCGGGGTGGTGGCGATGGGCGATGAGGTCGGGCCTTTTCTCCATGGTCAGAGGATATGGGGATGGCATCCTTCCTGTTGTGCGCATCCCTCCGTCTTCGTTCTGATGAACCCGTCTGGGATCCGACATCAACAGGAGATCTGTTCCTTGGCGGCTTGTACTGGCTAGATTGGCAGAGCGCTGGGTCAGAATCAAGCCTCTGAGAGGTGGCCTTTTCCTGCTGCTTCACCACCTTGGCCACTAGGTCATAGACCTGTTCCACTGCCTCGGGCGATCTATCCTGCTCCAGAAGGGTCTTGGCGATGGCGAGGTTAAGGAGTGGGGTAGGCATCACCTTCTTGCCTTCACTGTCAATGTATGGCTTGGCCTGTGCCGGCTTCGAGGGAGCCCATCCTAGGTTGCGCCGTACACCAGGATCGTTGATGACGCGAGCCGGAGCTTTCTTAGCCTTCTGCTGCTGTAGCAAAGTCTTGTACTCGGCCTCCATTGCTCTAGCTTTCTCTATGGATTTCTGCGTGTTGACCAGATCTTGATCTAGTTGAGCGCCTTGCTCCACGATGGCTTGCGCTTCCTCCAGCAGCTTCTGGCGCTTCTCGTCAAGCCGGGTCACGTTCCGGATATGAGCAACGGTCAGTGGCTCGACGAGTAGATTGCCGTACATCACTCTATCAGCTGGAGTAACTTGGGCTGCTGCCGACGTAGATGCTAGAGGCGGCAAGTTTGCGGTGTTGTTGTTGCTCGGGCCGGTGCCGAGTTCCTGCGGCTGCTGCACTGGGTTAGGCGGAGGAGGCATGACTTTTGCGCGATCATCGTCAGCAGCAATAAGCGGCCTCTTCCCCTTTTCCAGCGCCATAGGCGGAGCTCGTCCGAGTTGATCTTCATCCATCGCCGTCCCAATGGTGAAGAACACCCCTCGGGACGTGACGTCGTTGTTGGCTTGCTCGTCGCGTGAGTACTCCTCCTCCATCTCCTGCATAGCGGAGTCTAGCTCTTCGGTACTGAAGTCTATCTCCTCTGAATCTGCACTAAAATCAGCATAAAGCGCGTCAATGATAGAGTCGTAGGGTGCCAGGACTTCCTCGATGACGGGCGGTGGAGGTGCAACGGCCTCAACGATGACTGGAGGTGGTGGTGCTGCTGCAACGATGGCGGCCGGAGGCGGTGGTGGTGGTGGCTGAATCGGAGGGGCTCCGTCAATGCCACGTAGTTGTTGACGGTGTTCACCATGCCTTCGAAGGTAAGGCGTCCTCACGCCTATTGCCGTCTTAGAGAATGTCGGAGAAGCGTGCCATGGTCCAGTCCTTCCACAAAGTGATAGATAGCATCATCATTGGGGTAGTGGGCCAGATCGGCTCGTATACGGAGCCACCTGGCCAGGTAATCGCGGGGGTTTTCGCCCTCTCTCTGAACGCAGCGCGCCAGATCGAAGATGGTAACCACGCCGACGAACTTGGATCTCTGCTGTCCAGACGCACGGACGAAGCCGGCGGATTTGAAGTGATCTTCCACCTTTATATCCTGCATAGAGGCGGTTTGGGTGGGCCTTGAATTTTTCTGATCTTTGCCGGCAAACTCCGAGGAGAGATCCGACATTGATCCTTCCGCGAACGTATCCTGCCCGTAGGCGGTCCGTGCGGGCCTTGATGCTCCTCTGACTCCCAGGGAACTAGTGCCCGAGTCGGTTTCGCCGATGAAGTGGTGGATGTCTCCGATAGGAACGATCGAACACCGCGTAGGGTTCGTCTTCGTCGGGATCCAGAACTCGTCAGGAGGGACGATCGGAACGTTGCCGGAGAAGAGAACGCGACCGATGGCTACGGTTTCGCCGATTCCCGCGAAGATCTTGGTCCTCGCCCGCTAAAGAGCCTGAAGCGCCTCTTGCCCCACGGTGGGCCCCAACTGTCGTGGTATTGCCAACGAGTACGCCATGGAGGGATCCTCACAGTGCGTGTTTAGAGACATGGGGTAAGACGGACGGTTGACGGGTACGAGGTAACACAGCTTACTCAGGTTCAGATCCCACGACGGTGGCGGAATCCTACTCCTGCTATAAATCACTATAAGGACAATACGCCGAGTTATAGAGATAGGTTCGCTGTGCGAGGTTGTGTGAAGTTGTCTATGATCGTCTGAGATTGTGCCCTAAAGGCTTTCATAGGCCCGACTTATATAGTCGCCAGGTCCTAGAGTTACAGGAAAAAGTCCTACCCGAACAGGTTACAGAGTCCTACACCGTCTATTACTAGTCTTGTGTATCTTGCACTCCAAAGGTCCAGGTACGTTGGTGACTCCACCGTAGCCTTCCTTTATCCGGCATGGGCCTCTCTTCAGGATCCACCTAACTAGGCCGCCCAGCAGGCCATAGGCCATGCTACCGAATATGGGACACCCGGGTTAGCCGGATAAGAGACATGCTATAAGGATACCTATATAGCATATCCCCAACAACCTGTTAGGTGGCGAGTTACGACGGCAAAAGGTAGGCAACATGGCTACCGATGCATGATATTCATTTTAAAATGAGGCAAAAGATTTACAATTTTTATTAATAGAGAAAAAAGTTTTCAAAGGTCTTATAAACCGACTTGGCCAAAGCCAAGCAACAACAAAACACAAAAACCTACTCTCGAGACCTTACGTTACTAAACGTATTTGCGCCAGCAAAGCTCCATAGACGCACCTCATCTTTGGATTTTTTTCACCATAATCATGAACAAAGTTGAGAAGCTATGCCTGATTTGGTGTACGCAGATTGGAGAGAGTACCATCGGGTGATTCGTGTGTGTATATATATATATAGAGAGAGTTGACACCCAACGCGCTATTTGACATCTAGAATAGTTATTCTATACCTACCCTCTATCTTTAGAACCATATATTATTTTTACATCACGTAAATTTTATATTATTTCGTAAGTCGAGAAGAACATAATAAAATTTAGAAATGACATAATTATTTTTGTTTACATGTCATAAAAAAATAGACATAAAATACATATTTTAGGTGTTTTTTACACTATAATGACTTATAAACATTATTTTTTTGTCAATTTTTTTGGTTGTGGTGAATATATGAATATAATTATTCATATATAAAACATAATTTTTTCAATCTAACAACGTAAAAATATGTTGGATGCAAAATAACTACTCTATACCTGGATGCTGAATAGAGTTTTTATATATATATTTATATAGAAACATGTCACTCTACCTCGCCACCACATTTTCACAACACTACACACACCCTATGGCAAGTGATCGAACAATTAAAAGTATAAATTCCAAGAGAAAGCATTCGAGAACGTTCGTACATGTTATCTGATGAGAAGTCTAACGATAGATCAACTTCGCCCCCCACTCCCCAAGCAACGTCTCTAGCAACCACCTTTATCAAGGAAACCACATACATGCCTCGACATTGCTTGATCAGGGATCTCGTGTCTCCATTGGAGTGCACGCATACTTGTCGTCGTCGGCAAGGCTAGCAACCTCACTACTAGTTGACGACTTCTTGCTAGCCATATCCTAAAGAAAATTCTAGAAGCAGGTTGTGGCACTTGCCTCCCTGATTTCGCTTTTTTAAGAAACTAATTTAATCTTATCGATGGGGGATAGTGGAAAACTGGGCGTAAGAAGAATTACATGATAGGTTCGTTTCTTAGGAAGCAAAAAAATTCTGCAGTTACAACTGCCAAGATTAAATCTAGGTGATACTTGTATGGTTTCAGAAGGACTCACCCTCGAAAACAAAAAGTGGGATAAATTTCCCGTAAAGACGATCAACACCACAATCGGGCAACACTTCTGTAATCGGTCACACGTCCAGCGCGACAACGACCTCCGTCCCTTGCTCCAGTTGGGCAGCGAAAGCAGTGGATCCACGGTAACTCCAGCATCACTACAGCATGATGGTGATGGTGGTGGAGAAGTTCTTGAGCAGGGCTTTGCCTCACTATACTCGTGATAGTGGATCAACTAGCAAGGGAAGGAAGATGTTAACCAAAGGACATATGGGAGAATTGGAATGGTGTGTGAGAAGAGGGTCTCCACCTCCTCCTTATATAGGAGTAGGGGCATCATCTAATGGGTGGCCGGTGCCCCATGTGCTTCCCCCACCGCTCCCCTCTTGATTGATAGTGGAGTTTCCATGCACATATAATCAAGGGTCACTTTCTCCCATTACATCTTCACTCAAAAAGTAAAGGTCTTTTCATTAAAGACTTTGAATTCACTTGGTTTAATATCACTCAAATTAATAAACTCTCCATTTAATGAGTACTTCATTTAATGAACATATTAATAATTTATTCCATTACACTATTTCGATATATAGAAACTATTCCGGTAGTTTTATCAAAATAGTTTCTGCGATGTCCAGTATTTTCTCCAGCGTTACGTGTCCACTCAAATGCGTTGACGAGCCTTAAGTGTGTAACCCTACCGTTCATTAACAAAGTGGACACAATTGAGACTCCAATCTGATTAACAATCATCTGCAGGATCTAGAGATCCATAATGACTCCCACTTTCTCAATGATAAACTAGTGATCGCGTGAACCTTTTTCATAGTAACCAATTCCTTTTGTCTCGCGATATTTTACTTATCTAAGATCCGATCATTTGTTATCATCCATACCTAGTTTGATATTGTTACCAATAAGTACACTTTTACTCGTTCCGTGATATAACATCCTCGTGATCCAGTCACGTCCTTGCAAGCGATGTCAATGTGATATCACCGAGAGGGCCCAGAGTATATCTCTTTATCATCGGGATGGAAAAATCCCACTCTTGATCCACGAGCCTCAAATAACACTTTCCAAGTATCCAACGACACCTTTATAATCACCCTTTTATGGTGTGACATTTTGTGGAATCAAGGTACTCTTTCAGTGTTAGTGTTTAACATGATCTCATGGTCTAAGAATTAGTGTTACTTCGTCTAAGTTTGATACATCAATATAAACTTTGATGACATAATCCTATTGACATACCTATTGTGGGTGTATGTTAATCACAACATTCTCCAATAATATGACCTTGTTATTAACAACATCTGATGTTCATGATCAGGAAACCTTGATCATTTGTTAATCAACAAGCTAGTGTAATGAGAGGCATTACTAGGAACCTTTTCTATGTTTATTAAACCCACGTGTATTAATGTTTCCGGTTAACACAATTATAGCATAAGAAATAAATATTTATCATAAACATGGAATAATAGAATAACCACTTTATTATCGCATCTCGGGCATATTTCTTTTAGTCTCCCACTTGCACTAGAGTCAATAATCTAGTTTATACTTGCGCATTCAACACCTATGATATTCAGGTGTTATCCATACACGTTGCTAGTGGTAAACTTAATCTCCAGAACTGACACTTTCAGGTCTGTGTGTATTTTCATGTCTTTGCATCTCTACACATCACTCATTATCTAATGAGATGGTATTGTATATATATTTGGTCACTGGTGAGACCATAGATCCTTGAGCTAAAAACATGTTGACACTATTGTTGTACAATAGATCTTCATAGTACTAGCCCACTTAGAATTAAACCTAGTTTAATAAAAAACTTCGAGACACAAATGCCTTCCTGCTGCTACTAGAGCAGTCTTATACTTAGCCTTTCGTTGTAGTATCCATCACAATGTCTTAACCTTTTGGAACTCATCAAAATCTATCATGGAACATTCTTCAATTATATTGTGCCACCTTAACCCATAGCCTAGATTTATATAAACTTAACTTGTATCTTGTGACAAAACTAGTATCAATATAACACTTTACAATGAACTATAAACTAGTATTAGTGTACCATTTTAGAAAGAACTATTTGTCACCTCTATATACATAATATGTTCTTAGTACTTCCTAAGCACATAACAGATATCCTACTATTTTCCAGTGATCATCTTATAAATCACTCTGGTATAAGCTCATAAAATTTAGAGCATAGGACATATCTGGATATGTACATATCATGGTTGATCAATTTTTTCATGTGGTTTCACTTATCAAGTGTCAAAATACTTGAATCTTGCTTCAAACTCTTCCATCTGTCAAGAACCTTTCCCTTTGTTTCCATATTGAAATTTATTAAATATTTCATCTATGTACTTCGGCACAACCATATTACCATCTCAATCTATCTACAAAGCCATTGATGCCCAATTTTCTGATTTTTCCTAAATATTTTATTTAAATCTAATTTCAATGAAATACCTAACTCGTGTTAATAAAATATACATACTTTCCAATCAACAATATGTATTGTACATAATGTATTAGAAATATTTCTCAGTGCTCCCACTTAATTTTTTGCAAACGCAAGAATCTTCATCGTCTCTGATGAAATTAAACCTTTTAACAGTTTCATCACGCTGAAGATTCGAACTCCGCGATGCTTACTTCAACCTTTTGAAGTTTGTATGCCCTTTTAGCATCCTTTGAATTAAGAAAACCCTTCGAACAGTGTAATATACATGTCCTAGGTAACCATTATATTAGAAGAATTTTGTTTTGTTTGTTCAACTACCATATACTAAAATTATATATAGTGGTTGCTACAATAATCCGTCTAGACTAAATATCGATATGAAAGATCAAATCTTGTCATAGTCAACTCCTAGAACATTGTCGTAAACTCTTTTTTGACATGTCGACTATTTCATATATGTGATACATCTTTTTATTTTTCTTTATAGATCCAAATACGACCGATAGGCTTCACGCCTTTCCGGAGGGTTTTTCAAGTTGAAAAACTTGATTTATCATGTATGGAAACTATATTGGATTTTATGACTTCTAGTCATTTGATGGAGTGATACGCCCAATTTGCATCACCTTTCTATATCATAATCTACCTCTATTCATTGTTATTTGTCTTATTATGAGGTATTACTTATGTCTTTTCCACTGTTTATGCATGTTGGATGATTCTTGGAGGAAGGACTGCCGGAGTTTGGATTCTGATGGAAAAGAAGGCGTTTCGATGCAATTTCGCGAAGATCAGAAAAATACCAGAAAAATATGGAAACATATTATTTTCCCAGAAGACGAAGGAAGCCAGAAGGAGGAGCGAAGAGGGGCCGCAGGGGGCCCACACCCTCCTATGCGTGGGCCCAGCTGACCCCGCGCCTAGGGCAGGTGTAGCCCACCTTCCCGGCTCCTGACTCCGCCCCTTAGCCTATATCTTCCCTACGACACCCTAAGGCCAGCGGAGGGACCACAGATAGATTTCTGCCACCTCTGCGGGGCGGAAAACACCGAGAGAGAAAGATCTCTCCGGCAAACAAATTTCTGTCGGGGGAATTCCTTCCCGGAGAGGGAAGATCGTCGCCATCAACACCATCATCAAGCTAGGCTTCAACGGGATCATCATCATCATCATCCACACAATCATCTCCATCAACATCATCATCACAACTCCATCCCGTTGTAACAATTGTGTTAGATATTGCTTTAGTTCTTAGGGGAAACTTTCCCGGTGTTAATTACTATTGTAATTGATGCTTGTGAGTGGAACCATTGGATTATTGTTTATGTTCTGATTGTTATCCATTATCATATCATCTTTGATCTTGATCCATATGATATCTTGTGAGTAGTTCGTTTAGTTCTTGAGGACATGGGAGACGTCCTGTTGTTATTAGTGGATCTGTGTTGAGTTATTATTCAATGGTTTAGTATTTAAGTTGTGGTGCTATTCTTCTATTGGTGTCATGTGAACATCGACTACATGATACTTCATCATTTATGGGCCTAGGGGAATGCATTGTGTATTTGGCTACTAATTGTGGGGTTGCCGGAGTGACAGAAACCTGAACCCCTGTTAGGACACCTTTGCATAAGGGAGCGTAGGATCTCAAAGTTTAAAGCCGTGGTTAGATTTATATCTTAATTACTTTCCTGTAGTTACAAATGTTTGTAGGGGGTTTAATCACAAGTATGTATTATTCCAAGTAAGGTCGGTACATTAGCATAGGTCCACCCACAAAACACTTACAACACCAAAGAAGAGTACTTAGATATTTGATGCGAAAGAACTTGACAGAATTCCCATGTGTCCTCGAGAACGTTTGGTCTTTATAAGTATTTCCACCGGCTTGTCCTTTGCTAAGAAAGGATTGGGCCACTTGCTGCGTTTGCTCTTTATTAATTGCACTTTGTTTTGTTGCTTTATCAGAAAACCACTAAAAATCCGTTTGTTAAGTATTTACAAAGATTTCCTACTCCATACCACTAGTCAACACCTTCTGCTCCTCGTTGGGATCGACACTCCTATTTATCGAAAGTACTGCAATAAACGCCCTATACTTGTGGGTCATCAAGACTATTTTCTGGCGCCGTTGTCAGGGAGTGAAGCGCTATTGAAGAGTGGAACTGGTAAAGGAAACTTCTACTGTGAGTATTTATTTTTCTACTGCTTGTTATTTTGTTTCCAATATGGATAACCCACTTGGTTTTCTATTTGTGAAAACTACTACCACTTCTAGGGTAGTAGATGAACCACCACCTTTTGAGATAGATCCTTTTAAGATACCTACAAGTATTGTTGATCATGTTATGGATAATTATTATTTTGGGGATGGAACTGTCCATCCTGGTGATCATTTGCTCTTTATCCATGAATTATGCGGGTTGTTTAAGTGTGCAGGTATCACAACCGAACAGGTGAAGAAGTAGTTACTCTCCATATCCTTGAAAGGGAGAGCTGAAGAATGGTATAAGCTGCTGAAGAATGGATAATCCATGGAATGGGAGGAAATGGCTTCTCTCTTTTATTCTAAATTTTATCCTCCTAGTGAGATTCATAAGGATAGAAATCTGATATATAACTTTTGGCCTCGTGATGGAGAGAGTACAACTCAAGCTTAGGGGAGATTGAAGTTACTAATGCTTAAATGTCCTATTCATGAACTCGCTAACAATATTATTATCAATAACTTTTATGCTAGTCTTTATCTTCATGATAAAGATTTACTATATGCTTCTTGTGCTGGATCATTCACAGGTATGAAGGAAGAAGCTAAATGGGATCTACTAGACCGTATTCAAGAAAACACTGAAGCTTGGGAGAATGACAAAGGAAGAAAGTCAGGTATAAATTATGATTATGAATGCATTAAATCTTTTATGGGAACTGACGACTTCCATGATATTAGTAATGAGTTTGGTCTTGATTCCCAAAGTATTGCCAACTGTTTTAAGGCATTTTCCTCTTACATAGAAATTCCCAAAAAAGAAGTGGAATAAGTACCATGCTCCTTATAAAGATGTTGTTAGTCATGTTCCTGTTAGAAGTACTCAAGTTTGTACTACTAATCATATTGTGCTTGAACCTCATGTTGAGAAAGTTCCTTTCCCAACTAAGGTAAAGGAGTATTGTATGATTATTAGTGCAAATAACAAAGGTACTAAGAAAACTGTGGAGCCTGGTGAGCATTCGAATACTGAACCTGTGGTAGCTATTTTGAAAGACCCTGTCACTAGAAATATAGAGGATGAGCACATTGTCTTCTGTGAAGACGCTTCTAATATTATCTCTCATCCTAGTAAGGCTAGAAAAGCTAGTGTTCTTGTGCTTTCTGTTAAAATTGGTGATCATTGCTACTATGGTTTATGTGATATTGGTGCTAGTTCTAGTACTATTCCTTATGAGATTTACGGGGAAATTATGCATGAAATGGGTCCTTGTGAGCTTGAGGACATTGATGTGGTTATTCACCTTGCTAATAAGGAAACCATTTTCCCTATTGGTATTGTAAGAGATGTGGAGGTTCTTCGTGGTAAGATTAAGTATCCTGCTGATTTTCTAGTGCTTAATTCTGCAGCTAGCAAAACTAGTCCTATCATTTTCGATAGACCTTTCTTGAACACTTGTGGAGCTATTATTGATTGTAAGAAGGAAAAAGTTTTAACTAAGTTTGATGGAGATTCCTATGAGTTTAACTTTTCCAAATTTGCTAAAGCTCCTTGTGAAAACAGTTTGCCTAATAAGGATTTCAGGATGGAACAACTTGCTTCTATTGATCCGGTTTATGACCTTGGACCTCTTTTTGGTGACTATAAGTATGCTTACTCAGATGATAAAGTTGTTGCCAGTGGCAGTTATGTTGTCAACTTTATTCAAAGTGCTACTGAAAGTTATTATGAGAGAGGGAAACATGGTTTTATGCATCTCAATAATGTTAAGTTTCCCTGTTTTATGTTGAAAGCTTTGAAGTTGCATTTGTTTTGTCTTCCTATGCTAGTGGCTTTTTGTTTCAACAGTTCGTTTTCTCATACTACTCTCATGCATAGGAAGTGGGTTAGACTCAAGTGTGTTGGTTATTTGCTTCTTGATGCTCTTTTTCACTCCAGATTTATATCTCCTTTGTGAGCATCTTTGAAACTCTCAGGCCTAACTTAAAGGCATAAAATAAAAGTACTTGTTGGGAGATAACCCAAGAGTTTTGTTGAGTCTTGGAAGTTGTTACCCCTGTAATAACCGCTCTTTATCCTTTTTCTTTTGGTTTTTTTGTCTAGTCCAACTACTTTTGTGAAGTGGAGGAGTTGTGAAAAGTGGCTGTTCTGGGACAGATTTTTATGCTGTATTGTAAAAATTCGTGAGGGAGATAAGTAGGTCGGATGGAGCTGTATTTTTCTGAGCTTGTTCTCCAAGTTGTTACCCAACTTTCATCAGGTCTGCACTTTTTGATTTGAGCAATAGAAGGTTTTCAAAAAAATCAATCTTTACCTGTTGGTCTGTTTTGACAGATTTCTGTTATCATTTGCATTTGCCTCTTATAGAAGCTTTTGTTTCGATAAATTTCAGTTGAAGTGTGGACCTAAAGGTTTGTTGTTTTTCTTACACTAATGTTGCCACTGAAGTTTGTGTATTGCCTTGTGAGGAAAGGAAACTTCCAGGAGAAGGTGTAATGCCCCCGAATCGGGTCTATGCAGATCTCAGCATTTCCCGCCAAAATCCGCATAGAAGCGATTCAAAGACGCCCACCAGACACTTTCGTGTGGGTGGGATTTGAATACAAGTAGTTACATCACAGTAGTTTACAACAGAGTCCACAAGAACTTATATATACAACAACGACTCAACGAGTCAAGAATACAAATGATACAAATCATAAAAAAAGCCAAATAGTATCCGAGTACGAACAAGATTCAAATGGGACTAAGAGTCCTGAAGAATAACCAAGCGGTGTCCAACCCTGCCCAGGCCAAGCCGGAAGGATAACCTTGCTAACGTCGTCAATCACATACATGTCAAGCCAAAAGTGTGCCGACAAAGGGCAAAGGAAAAACAGAAAAAGAGCGGTCAGTACTGAGGCCAGTACATGGCGAGACTAGAATTCGGCGGTCCTCGCCTACATAGGTATGGTGGGCTCAGCGGCAGCAAAGCTTGCACTATCTAACTTATAGAGACATGCTACAACTTCGGCTATTAGAGCGAGATAAGAGAGTGCTACACGATAACTATATATAACACCAAACATAACCCATCCGAAGATTTCCCCCTCGAAGGCCAATCGAGGAAGTCCTCCTATAGAACACACACGTTGCCAATTTTAGTTAGTTAGGTATTTAGTTGATAATGCTAATTACTAATCATATTATTAGAGGCAAACATTAGTGGTGTTGTCTATGATCATGACACTATACTCCTGAGGCGTCCAGAACCGTGGACACACGGCTTCTCGAAAAGATCTACCCTGCAGAGGTGCACTACTATACCCAAACGCATGCTCAACCCTTCTGGCAACATATTACGCATGCCATCCGAATCTCACAACAAGAACTGTCCCATAACTACGCGCATATCCAGAGGCATCACCTACTATGGGGAACCAACCAAGAGGTACGACAATTCTCAAGGAAGGTATAACGTTTGCGCCTACTAGTGGATCGGGCCCTGCGGGGTAACTTGTACACACCGTGGGTGCCGCCACCGTGTACCGTGATTTATGTATGCAAGCCATGGCAATCCACCAAAACATCAAGTCCGAAGACATATCAACTCACCCATGTCCAAAGACATATTATGCATATGCACCAAATGGAAAACCAATTTTGTAACCCTCTGGATATACGAATAGCACCGGTAGTTGAGGGGGGATCCTAGAGGCCCCACATTTGGTTAGCGCAATCAACTCAGAACTGGTATCATAGAATGAACGGGTCCTAGGTCGGCTCAAGTAGTTCCCAAAGGTGGTCCATGCCGGGGCCTTATCATTATGTGAAGCCATAACCATAACCAACATCATCAATTTAATTATCTTATCACCATCAATATGCAAGTATCATGTTCCACCTGTATGAGAGCGGTACTAAGCATGCCTACGACTCGCAAGGACAAAGCTAGGTAATCAAACAAGGCAATAGGATAACCAAGGCAATATAGTAGAGCAGGTAATAAAGGGACGGTACTATAGCATCGACAATAAGGATAGCAATAGATCAAAGGAAGGAAGTAAAGACTATAAACGCAAAATAGGTAGAAGGGGGAGAATGCTCGCCTGATAAACAATGTTGGGTATCCGGAGGCTTGTCGTATCTCACATCGACTTATCGTCCTATCCGGTGAAGAAGCAAACACTAGAAGGAACACACGATGCACTATTTAATGATATGGCGGAAGATCCGGCATGTTTATGATATGATGCATGGGATGGTAATATGCGGTCCCACTTAGCAATATTAAGCGGAATCGGGAGCCTGGCATTTATTATTGGGTTCAAGTTATTTAACTACCCCGCATATTAAATGTTGAATTAACAAGGCAAAGCATGGCATCGGTTCGCTACACAAATTTAAATGGAGTCGAGGTAATATAAATATAACACGCATATGGTCTCCATATTTATTTAGGTGAATCGGCATAAGGCCCCCAAACCACACAATATGTATGCAAGTTTGAATGGTTATATGCAACAAGTATATTCATATATTATAAAAATATAGGGGTCTCAGGAAGAGGGGTCGCACATCTCGGATCGATGATCTTGGGGTTCACTGAGGGGGTCGACAGGTTCGGCCTCCGGGGTCTCGGCCATTGGATCCGTGAAGACGGTCATGGCGTCTGGGAAGGCGATCATGGCTCGGGGCTTCGGATCCCCGAGATCGGGGCCTTCGGATCCGTGACATAGGCCTTGGCGTCCTTGTCGGAGCAGAGTTAGCTGATGTAGGCGTTCAAATTGACGTCCTTGTTTGCCGGAGGGTCGCAACATCACCACAATCTTCAAACACCATCAACATCCTGACCACATACAACTACACCGTCAGGATGCCGATCAGTACCAACACCTCTACAACATCATCTGCACTTTTCCAACAGAACAACGACAGGAGCTGTGCTGACATCCAGGAACATGGGAAGCAGAGAAAAAAGGCACAGGGAACACTGGCTCACGCACGAGGCAAAAGGGGCTAAGGACGGAGGAAGGCATCGACGGCCAAAGGGGAGAACGGCGATGACGGGAGGACGTCCGTCAGCTTCTTGGGACCACTCGGCTTGCTACGGAGGAGGGCGCCATGGCCGCGAGGTGGAGGTAGCGGCAAGGACAGGCGAGGCCAGCGGTGGTCGTACGGCTCGACGAGGCGAGCTGGTCCGGGGCGACGTGGGCGGAGGCCGACGCCAGGGATCCGAGGAGGAGCGGGGTCGGGGAGAGCGAATGCGGTTCCAGTTGGGAAGGGGCATGTCATGGAGGAAAACACAGGCGAGGCGGCGTCCGAGCTCCCGCGAGCAGAGGCGGCGGCCGAGCTTGCGACAGCCGAGCTTGCGGCGAGGACGACGCCCGGAGCCAGAGAAGAAGGGGCTGCGGCGTTGAGAGCCAGGGTGACCGGCGCGAGGGGCGAGGAAGAGAGAGGCGGCAGAGGCCTGGTGGTGGTGCCGCGAGGAAAACGGGAACGAGGGGAGATAGGGATGCAGACGCGATGCTGGGGCGAAGGGATTGGGGATTGGTTCCCCGCGTGTGTCCTGTGCGTGCGTGGTGTGTGTCCAGCGTGGGGATTGGGTGCGTCGCGTGTGTGTGTTGTGTAGAGGTGTGGGTCGGTTCTGTTGGGTGTGTGCGTGTGTTACATGGGTGTGGGGTGCGTGTGTAGTGTGCCGCTGGGTGTGTGTGTGCGGGGCTAGGAGGATTAGGGTTTTTGATGGGGTTGTAGGTAGCTGGCTGCTGGGCTTTTGGGCCTGGCGGCTGGCTGCCTCCCCCATAAACATTTTTATTTATTTTATTTTCATTTTAAAACACTTGTAAATAGATTTTAGACAAATAAAAGATCCGGAAAAGACCGAGGTTTCTATTTGAAATAAAATAGGGGACTAATTATAAAACAAAATAGGCTTTTAGTGAAAATGTTTTTAGGCAAAAATATGCATGATGATGTCATGAAGATGCGAGAAATAAAATATCACGAAAGTTTTATTTCCGAATATTTTCGGGGCATTACAGAAGGAGAAAAGGAGTCTGAAGAGTTCGTCTTTGAATAGGTAACAGTGGTGAAAACAGAAGGTTCGTGAAACCCTAATCTTTTTATATTTTTGATGTTTTTAATACATAAGGAAGACTACGAGACGGAACAGAGGAGGAACTGGAGTCCGGGGTGGACAAACCCAACCCAGGCGTGGGCCCAGCCTGGCCGCGCCTGGAGGGGGTGTTCCACCCTCGAACTCCGTATCCGCCTCATTTCCATGTCAGAACCTTCCTTATGCATTGAAACTTCGTAATATATAACCCCCGGATCCCCCGAGGTTCGTGCATCGTGTTCTCGTCGTGTTTTTGTTTCGATCTGTTTCTGTCAGGAAATCTTCTCAAGTTTAGAGCACCATGGTCTCCTCCAACAACAAAGGCAAGAAGCCCAAGGAAGACGATCCTCACAAATCCAAGGAGGAGGAGATTTTGGCAGGATATGAAGGAGACATGGAGGAGGACAAGCAACCAGACACCCGTGCTACTGTCGCAAGCATTGTATTGGTGGCAAAACCTACCAAGCTTAAGAGGACATCACGGATGTGTACAGGAGGGAAAACTCCATGACATATTCTCTCTCCACGGTCACCTCCTCCTCGTACCACTCACTCTAACCATGCAGGGAAGGAACACTCTAAGTTGGAAAAGTGGAGAAAGAATAATAGGGACTGGGATCCTTGGTCCGAATTGATCATGAGCTGCATTGAACATAATTCAGAATTGATTCGTACTCTGACCTTCGATTTGGAATATTTGAAGAAACTTATTGAGGAGCTTATCAAGAGAACACCACCACCATCGAAGGAGTAATTCGTCATCAGGTTTGGCATCCCGTTGTCTTGTTCCAAGCTTGGGGGAGTGCCGCGGTATCACCACCATTATCTTTTAACTTTTACCTTTTTAGTGGATTCGTATCTTTGGTATAGAGGTTATCTTATAGTTTGGTTTGCATGTGGAAGTATCTCTCCTTTAGTTGGTTATCTATATATCCCTTGGTGTGAGTTCCTTTATTGCAATATTAATGAGAAGCTTCATCTTTTACTTTTGCACTTCTTATTTTTAGTTTGCAATCTCTATTATATGATGGATCTTGTTGATCAGTATTGGCATCACTTTGGGAGCATCAAGTGGATCTAAATTGGTTTTGGCAAACCAAGTTCTGGTCAGTAGCAATACTTTTTGAGGTTTGAAAGAAAAAAAGAGGAAATGCTTACAGGTATTTTGTATCATTTGTTTTCTTGTTGGCTCATAAGCTTAGTATTGTTTATTTAAGATCTTTTGTGTCTCCAAGGAAGATTGCATGTTTGGCTTTATTACTTGTATGTTTGCTTGTTTCTTTCAACTCTCTTGATTGCTACCCAGCCTTGCTAGCCAAAAACCAATTTTGAGAAGGCATACTTCTCATGTTTCCAAACCCTTTAACCAAAACCTTTGTCATTTGTGTCCACCATATCTACCTATTAGCTTTTGCTATTCCAATAAAATTCTCAAGCTTCATCTACCTTTCGAATTAAAAAAGTATTTTGTTATGTGAAAAATAGTTAGTAAAGCTCTCACAAACTTGATGGCACACCTTATTTTCTTTCCCCTAATATACTTGAACCATTGGGCCATTGAAGTTGTATATCCTTGCATCTATACATTGGAATTAGCGGAACCGTGCTATCACGGGGAATGTTTTCAACATTGCACATGTACTTTGTACTCAGTTGATATCATGCTCTTTTGTCTATGGATGTCAACGGTGTGAAATAAAGAGGGAACTTGTAAGTCCATGGAGTCTGTATTTTGTGTTAGAGAAACGCCTGGGCTGCTAGCCTAAGCCATGCCTAATCATGGTGGAAACTTGCAACATCACCATAGTGAGCTATCTATGAAGTATTCTCAATAAAAATCTATGCATATAGTAAATAAAAAGATCGCTGATAAGCTCCAAAATTACAATGACAAGAACTTACCTGGGCCCAAAGTTGAGTAGCATGAGGAGTGGCCCTCATATTCAAGGGACATGAGATTGCCAACTTATATTTCGTCAAGCATATACTCCATCTTTGTGCACTTTAACCTTAATCATATCAAGATGCCTATGATAGGGGCAATGTGGGCTCAAAGCTAGTAAGTACCATAATCTTTTGGAAGCTCTTTATGACTTGTAATCCCTGCTACCCTCTATAAAGGGACCTTTCCCCTACTACCAAGTTGAGTCAGTAAACCTACTTCCTCTATACCTCCAGCAAGCATTTGAGTTGTTGTGTTTCAAGCATTCATATGGTGATTTATTCAATCATGTTCTTTATCTTCCTTGTTTGTAAAAAACTCTTATTTATTGAGTATTACTTTGAAATCCTTCACTTGTGAAAAACCTTTTTGAGCAAAGAGTGCTCCTGCTGTAAAACTTCTACAAAAATCTTTTTGAGAAACTATTTGCCAGGTGTTCTCTGACCGAGAACAAGTTTGCCAATTCCAATTATGATTTATCTTTATGCATCTCTATTGTGACTGTTGTACTTGGTTGCAAGCTAAGTTATATAATGGTGAGTTGCTTTCTTCTATGAGTTGTGTAATGGTAAGTGTGATGCTTCTTGTTCGTATTCTTTTATCGACACTTTACTCCATAAACCTGTGGACATGTTTACTGAGCTCAGTTTTCACTTGGGGACAAGCGAAGGTCTAAGCTTGGGGGAGTTGATACGCCAATTTGCATCACCTTTCTATATCATAATCTACCTCTATTCATTGATATTTGTCTTATTATGAGGTATTGCTGATGTCTTTTCCACTGTTTATGCATGTTGGATGATTCTTCGAGGATGGACTGCCGGAGTCTGGATTCTGATGGAAAAGAGGGCGTTTCGATGCAATTTTGCGAATATCAGCAAAATACCAGAAAAATATGGAAACATATTTTACTAGAAAACGAAGGGAGACAGAAGGAGGAGCAAAGAGGGGCCGCAGGGGGCCCACACCCCTAGGCGCGGGCCCACCTGACCCCGCGCCTAGGGCAGGTATGGCCCACCTGCCCGGCTCCTGACTCCGCCCCTTTGCCTATATCTTCCCTACGAAACCCTAAGGCCAAGGGAGGGACCACAGATAGATTTCCGCTGCCTCTACGGGGCGGAAAACACCGAGAAAGAAAGATCTCTCCGGCAGATAGATTTATGCAGGGGGAATTCGTTCCTAGAGAGGGGATATCGTCGCCATCAACACCATCATCAAGCTAGGCTTCATCGGGATCATCATCATCATCCACAACATCATCTCCACCAACACCATCATCACCACTCCGTCCCGCTGTAACAATTCTGTTGGATATTGCTTTAGTTCTTAGGGGAAACTTTCCCGGTGTTAATTACTATTGTAGTTGATGCTTGTGAGTAGAGCCATTGGATTATTGCTTATGTTTAGATTGTTATCCATTATCATATCATCTTTGATCTTGATCCATATGATGTCTTGTGAGTAGTTCGTTTAATTCTCGAGGACATGGGAGAAGTCATGTTGTTATTAGTGGATCTGTGTTGACTTATTATTCAATGGTTTAGTATTTAAGTTGTGGTGCTATTATTCTAGTGGTGTCATGTGAACATCGACTACATGATACTTCACCATTTATGGGCCTAGGGGAACACATTGTGTATTTGGCTACTAATTGTGGGGTTGCCGGAGTGACAGAAACCTGAACCCCCGTTAGGACACCTTTGCACAAGGGAGCGTAGGATCTCAGAGTTTAAGGCTGTGTTTAGATTTATATCTTAATTACTTTCCTGTAGTTACGGATGTTTGCAGGGGGTTTAATCACAAGTATGTATTAGTCCAAGTAAGGTCGGTACATTAGCACATGTTCACCCACACAACACTTACAACACCAAATAAGAGTACTCAGCTATTTGATGCAAAAGCACTTGATAGAATTCCCATGTGCCCTCGAGAACGTTTGGTCTTTATAAGTATTTCCACCGGCTTGTCCTTTGCTAAGAAAGGATTGTGCCACTTGCTGCATTTGCTCTTTATTACTTGCATTTTGTTTTGTTGCTTTATCAGAAAACCACTAAAAATCTGTTTGTTAAGTATTTACAGAGGTTTCCTGCTCCATACCACTAGTAAACACCTTCTGCTCCTTGTTGGGATCGACACTCCTATTTATCAAAAGTACTGCGATACACCCCATATACTTGTGGGTCATCATGGAGTTAGGGCCCATTATCGCTTGTTTGCATGCAGTCGGTTCATCATTGTCAAAACAATAATGATTTGTTCTTCAAATATTACTATTTGATTGTTACTCGACCTACACGGTTCAGTAGAAACTCAAACCTCCTAGATCGCAACCTTTGTAACCATGGGAACCATGAGCATTGTGGCTGCCTCCGGGATACTTTCTGGTGCTATGCCACTTAGCACATGTTGTTTAAGTTCGTCAACCTAATCAAAGTTATATTTTCTCCAACTAAACTTTTGCGAAAAAGTCCTTCTCAAGAAACTTGACGTTCTAAGCGACAAACACTTTTGTCCTCGCTGTTATGGAGGAGTACCCAACAAATTCTTTTGGATAACCTATAAAGAGTGCTTATCCGAATTTGGTTGTAAAATTTTGCTTATGCCTAGCATACAAATATTTAAGAAAAGACGACTCGGGTTTTAACTCATATGGTGTCATTTCAATAGATTATTATGACGCTCTTTTCAGTGTAAAAGCGATAGTCATTATAGCTTAATCTTTAAAATATAAAGACAGATTTATAAATGAACCGTTGATCTTACCATGTCAAAAAAGGTTTGATTATATTTCACGAACACTCCATACTCCTATGGTGTTTCGAGAAATGCAAGTCTGTGAAAAGATTCCTCAACTCTTTGGTGTTTGCTAAAATTGTAACTCAAATATCTTTCTTTATGATCCAATCATAAATTCTTTATTTTTCTTGTTACAATGATTTTCAACTTCATCATGAAAGCCTTTGAACATCTTTCAAATATTTCATACTTCTTCCTTATTAAGTAAATATACACATATATCTACTCAAATTTTCAAAGTAAGTATATGAAGTTAAAACCCATCGCTCATCAGTACACATAATGGACTACATACATCAACACGCACAATGTCAATTAAGTTAGTCGTTCGTTCTCTTTGGCCTATGAACTGAGTTTTAGTTATCTTATGGAAAGTCTCACAAGCGTCATTTGATCAAAATAAAAGACTCAAAAAAAGCATCAACATGGAGTTTCTTCATGTTTTTTTTCCAATATAATTTAAACGGCAATTTCACTCATAAGTGATATTTTAATAATTTATCTTGAGACATTTTAGTATTACTGTTTATGGACATGATTTATCCAACTATACTTATAAGAGTTCATCCATCTTCTATGGAATACAATAATAATTTGAAGAACAATTGTTATCATAATACCGGAACAAAATAAAAATTATTAGAACAAATATTGATGGATAGGATCAATGTCCATAAGAAACATAACAACACTTTATTTGTTTCTAATGAACATCATTCCATATTCTTTTGCTAGTTACTTAGGCCATTGAAGCTCATGCATTGTGTTGTCCTGTACGACACTTCACACCAAACAATCCGGTATCCAATACCAAAAACCACTTTGTTTAACAAGCAAAGAATACACCCCTAACGTGTATATCATCTATATACCTAAGATGGACATTTCTAGTCTTTTCTTTCTGCCAAATATTTCCAAGATTCTCTTTCATAATTTTCTTTCCCTTTTTAAAATAATCTATCATCATCAATAGTGCTACCATACACATGACACATAGTCCAAATCCTATTAGTCAAACACTAATATCCTTGGACTTGCACTTTTGATGTAGATCACCATTAGCATTTTTGGTGCTTTTCCAAATTGCATTCCTTTTAGTAATCCTTTTAATGTAGTAAACATATTACCTACATATTCTATCCATCATTATCATGACAACTTTCATGATCAAGCTACTATAGCTCATAAGGATGAATCACAAATATAATGTTAATTCCCAAAACCTTTTGGGTGATCAGGATACCTAGCGTCTCCAACCTTTGCAAATTCTCATACAATACAAGACTATGTATTTTATTTAATTATACTCTATCATATTGTAACAAAGCATTGTTTCAGAAATCACAATATCTTCTACACATGATGGTTTATGAAACAATTTTCATCTCCTAGATAACATTGATATTAAAACAATTTTTCAATATCAAGAATCATGGAGGCAAGCATGATACTTAGATACTAAGCTGGAATTGGGTACTCTTGATTCAATACTAGTTATTGAATCTCACAGAGTAAGTATGGTTTTGCTAAAAGTTTGCAATAGTACTTTAAAGTTTAAAGTTTAAACTTTAGATTGACACTCATAGAACAATACGATACCAGTTCGTAAAGTAAAATTCCATAATTCAATAGTTCTATAATCTCAATTATAGCTAAACACAAGGTAGTAAACAAATGCCAGTGACTACAACGAACTATGCAAATTCACTTTGATTTAGTTTTTGATAATTTGAATTCAACTTTAATCATATTACTACGTGAACTGCCACTCAAAAACAACATCCCTAAAGTCATGTTTAGTGATTATATGAACAAAATTCACTACACCATGTCCGATCATCACGTGAGGTGTTGCAGCCCAACGGCGAGCATCATATGGACATCATATCATTCATGTGACTTGTTCTTTACCTTTCAGTTAATGTTCTGAGGCCATGTCTGTACCTGCTAGGCTCTCCAAGTAGAACCTTAGTATTCGCGTATGTAAATCTGTCTTACACCTGTTATATGCAAACATAGAGTCTATCACACCCGATCATCACGTGATGCTTCAAAACGACAAACTTTCTTAACGATGCATACTAAGGAAGAACGTATTACTATCTTGAATTTAGTGAGAGGGATCATCTTGTAATGCTACCACCAAGAACTAAGCAAGACACAAGCAAATAAGATGCATAAAAGGGATAGACATCACATGCCTATAAAATATGTGATATGATATGGTCCTTTCTCGCACTTGATCTCCATCTTGTGCGTCATGGTATGATATCCATCATTCCACTAGCATGGCTTCAAGGTCCATGATGCCACCATCTTGGTTGTTTCTCCACTAATTCTAATTACATGGATTTCCATTTCCAACACACATACCATAAAAGAAATAAAAAAACCATATGGCTTCAGCCAGTTGTCATAACTTACAAATAGTATCATCGCATACATAGAAATTGTAACAAATGACCACATCACATCACATGCCCTGCAAAAACGATTTAGACACCTCTAATTTCTTTTAGCATATTTTACGTGGTTGTGGGTTTTTTAGGAAAAAACCGTTCTATCTACTAACTTCAACCACTACTGTGATAATCAAAGGAGCCAGTCGTCCGCTCCTAAAAAATAGGATCGGTGGCGATATAGGGCCCTTGGCCATCCTGCCGCCGGCGGCCACCGTGGCTACTGGTGTCCACTTCCTAAAACCCACCACCACTTCTTCTCTAGCCTTCCACTCTCCCCCATATCAGCTTCTTGCCTGTTTGATCGAGCCTCTTGGCACTAGAGGGATTTATACTCTGCCCAACTTCAACGACGTCAAGATATTATTTATCAGGGGTTTATTGTGTTGATCTCGAGGTCTTGCAGGATTTTATTACTAGGATCAAATGGAGTCGTTATTGATCATCGTGTCCTAAAGGTACATGAATTTATTGCCACTGGATCAAAAATTATCTTCCCTACACATCGTGTTAAGATCCAAGGTAAAGTTATTCTGCGTAAGGGCCTTCTATTGGATATTGGAATATTAGTGCAATTCCCTCATTATAATGACAATATTTTGGTCCTAGAGGCAATTCATATTGATCCTTCATCCATGGTTGTCCATGTTTCCAAAACCCTGGACATGGATTTCTCATATGGGTTGAATATTGCAAAAGAAGTACGTACTCGGTTCCAGTCCTCTGTCCATCCGTTTATTGGTTCTAATCATTTCACCATGGTGTTATCTTTTGGGCGTTCTTCTTTTCGGTTCGATGATGATTTAGTTGGTCTTGCCATTGAGGTAGCAATAGGTGGCTATTGTGGTGAATTAAACGTTTATGTATTAAGGGACAGAGTTTTATCATTTACGGTCTCCTCGAAAAAAGTTGGTTTTCACATTTTGAAACTTCATTCTTATGAATGCTTCCATTTCAAGTGCTATTTCCACCTCTGGAGTTTTGATGGTCCAAATTGTAAAAGGGAATTTTATCTCTGGTAAAAGGAAGTTAATAGTAAATGGGTGAAAGTTACTCCCAAGTCTGCAAAAACCTATGCTTGCTCTGGTCCTAGCAACAACTCTACTACTCCTGGTACACTTGCTGCTGACAGTACTATTATCTGGAAGATTAAGGAGAGGACATCAGTTGTTCCACCTTCTGACTCAATGCTTCATTCTGGGCCTGTTGAAATAATTGGATCCTTTGTGCTGAAATCTAAAGTTAATATTCTGGAGAAGTCTATTCCTCAATCTCCTGATGCAAATGAGTTTGCTGTTGAAACATACACTAATTTTGACAATATGATTGATTCTATGGTTCTTATGGTATGTACTTGCACTCGATGTCTGAGTTTCAGTCATGACACATCTACCTGTACTTGAAAAATTCGTTGCATGGCTTCTTTTCGGGTTGGACACATTAAGAAAGGGTGTCTAGGAAATCTAGGGGCAGATAAGTCTTTTTGCTGGGCCGCAAAACCGTCAAATCATGTCAACTTGGATTCTCCCCTAGATACCACGATAGTTGCACCCCCTGCCATTCCGGTTTTCGCAGTGCTAGGATCCTCCTCTTCCTCCTGGCTCAATCCGCCGCCTCCACCCCAAAACCTAGCAATGGCTAACTTCGCCGTTGATCCTAACCGGTTCATGCCTGCAGGCATGCATGTGCTGGAGCCTTTTGATGCAGATGAGCATCCTCCAAGGATCTATGTCACCTCCGCTGCAACTCCGCCGAAGAGGCGCGAGAATTGGGCGATGGTTGTTGTGCTATCGAGGCCCATTGGTGATGATATTAACAATGTATTACAACAGATCACCCACCACATCATTGATCATCATCAATGGGAGGTACTGAACTTTTCTGAGAGTGCTATTGGTACTAGACTTTTTTGTCTTGCTGATACTGTCACATGTGATCTCTTAGTTGCAACTCCTAAATTTCACCTTGGTAATGGCCATACTTTGTATTTCACTCTCCATGATGAAGGGCCAAACTTTAGGGGCACTGTTTACACTAGAACTGGTTGGATCATGTTGTTGAACCTTCCAATGGATTATCGTATGAGGAATTTCTGAGAGAGACTGTTGCCATGTTTGGCAAGATGAGAGGTTGGTGGAGGGAGGATCTTTCCCCTTCTAGAACCTTAGTTAGGTGCAGTTATGGAAGTGCCAGGGACATTCCTAGATCAATCATTGTTAGGGAACCATAGAGGTATGGTGGTACTGTTGTGTCCTGGACTGTCCCCTTCTATATCCTATTGAGTGAACAGGTAGATGCTTTACTTGGTGATGAATCACCTGAGCCACATAATGGCAATCCACACCCTCTACCTGGCCAATATCATGGGGTACAGGATGATGGTGAGGATGATTGTATTCCTCATAATGTTCATCCAGATGTTCCTGGCTGGGATGAATGGCAACCAGTGCATATGGGGGATAATGTTGTGCAGCAGGACAATCAGATGCAGGAGCAGTCCTCAGTTAACTTTTCTTTCAAAAATGATTCAGGCTCTTCTATTCAATTTGTTCTAGGAGAAGGTGGGGATCAGCATATGAATGTTGATGAGACTACCATTCCAAAGATGATGAATGTGGATCCAATACCTGATGATAATCCATTGGCTATTGTCACATACCAACACCAGCTGAAATTAAACAATGTTCAAATTTTAGTGTGTTTTTGCCTGAACCCTTGGTGTTGTGGCCAGATGTACACAAGGATAAATCTTTCTCCTTTATGATGTCCAATGTTGATGTGCTGCCTCATAATGTGCAATATAATGCTTTGATGAAAAACTACTGACTGCCTCCCACTCCCCTGTTGCAATCCTCTGATCCAGATACTTCCCGTATGGAGAAGCTACCCTAGCTGACAAAGGAGAAGTGTGTACCTACTATTTTAGTCACTGTCACACCAAGGAAGATAGCCAGGAAGCAGAAAGAAGTGCTGATAGTTAACACTTCAGAAAGTCGGAGCACTAGAAGTTTAACCAGGTTGGAGGGTTACAAACTGCAACTAATGTCTAATCAGCTAGAGCCAATGAAGAAACCAAGATCAGCCAAGCCAATGAGGAATATAGACAGTGCTGAGAATGACCAGGCAATACGCCCTCCAATTACCATTCCTGTGCTGCAACAAGCTGGGGGGATTCTAGAGATTCCTGCAAGTGAACTAACAGAAGAGAAGCTGATAGCAGCTCATCAGAAAAGTAAGGGAAAGAAGTCTAACAATGAATAGTAGCCATCTGATGGCACACGGTGTTGACGTGGGAGCGCTTCGTTGGAAACCCCAAGAGCAAGATGTGAAGAGCACAACAGCAAGTCTTCCCTTAGTAAGAAACCGAGGTTATCGAACTAGTAGGAGGAAGGAAACGTCTCAAAGGTGTTGCAAGCAACATGAAAACCTGCACAACATCAATTCAAGACTTTTCCCCAACGAACAATGAGGTTTTCAGGCTCACTGGTTTACTGTAGCAAAGGATTAAAGGTATGTTGTGGAAGGTGATGATGGTTTGGAGCAAGTAAACACTAACAGTGGAAGATGTATCAATGGTAAAGATTGGACCGGGGTCTATAGTTCACTAGAGGTGCTCTCCTTAGATAAACAAACATGGCATGCATGGTAAACAAATTACAACAGGGCAATTGACAGGACTGAGCAAGACAAAACAATGCAATACTAGACAAAAAGATCCTATGAGATTCGATTGGGCAATACAACAATATACATAGACCGTCATCCAACTGCATTTATGACTAGAAGTCCACCTTTAGGTTATCATCCGAACCCCCTCCAGTATTAAGTTAAAAGAACCAGACAACTGCTTTAAGCAAAGTGTGTGAGGTAAACAATCCACTTGTTTCATGAACAAGAGACCATTGTTTTCTCCCTAGTGGCAACAAGACATCTACAACCGAAGATATTTCTGTCACTTCCCTTGGTAAATAGAGGCATGAACCCACTATCGAGCATAAATACCCCCTCTTGGGGTCACTAGCAACTACTTGTCCAAGATAGCTACTAACAACGGAGAGCATGCAAGATCACAAACAACACAGACATGATAGAATCAATAAGACAAAACCATTAATCAATCTGACATAGTAATCTCAATATCCATCGGATCCCCACAAACACAACCTGCATGATTACAAATAGATTAGATCTTGATCATGAACAGAGCTCACAAGATCTATACATGAAAGCACAAGGAGGAGATACAACCATCTAGCTACTACATGGGCCCGTAGTCAAAGGTGGAACTACTCACGCTTCATACCAGTGGATGGCATTATGAAGAAGAAGGCCTCCAGGATGATCTCCCCTCCGGCAGGGTGCCGGGAAGAGCTTCAGACCCCCCGATCTAGGGACGATGGTGGCGGCGGCTACAGACGGTTTCGTGTAATATTGATTGGGTTCTTAGGGTTTGGGCATCGGGGGCTTCTTATAGGCGAAGAGGCGAGGCAGGGGCCACCACGGCGGCTGCACCCCTAGGCGCAGGGTGGGCCCACCCGTGTGGCCAGGGGGTGTGGCCCCCTGGTGAGCCTCCTCCGTCTCGTATTTTGGCTTCGTGTTGCCCATGGTAAAATATTGACTTTGGCTTTTGTTCCGTCCAATTTCGAGAATGATTTTCTGCCTTTCTGGAACCAGAAACAGAAGAAAGCGGGCAACTGGCACTGTGGCAACTTGTTAATAGGTTAGTACTAGAAAACATATAAAAACACCTCAAAGTGTAGACAGAGCAAAGCAAACTTGATAGTATACTAGCATGGAAAAATTATAGATATGTTTCCGACGTTTCAAGCATCCCCAAGCTTAACTCCTACTCGTCCTCGATTAGGTTAGTGATAAAAGAATAATTTTTGAGGTGACATGCACCATCATAACCAAGATCAAACCATTTGCAAGCATTGAAAGCTGGGATCAAAGAACTCTAAACATGTGCATGAAAGATGGAGTTCTAACAATATGACAAAGTAACTAAGCATGCAACATGAAAGGCTACAAACAAAGATCATGAATAACATGCATTGAAAAACGTTTGTTTCACATATAGAAAACATGGCATAGTGGCATTCAACTTGTCCCTCATAGAATAGCAAATAGATGCATAGGACACCTTCAAAGTTCATAAGAGTGACTAGATACAAATAGCACAAGAACAAGTAATATCAACAATATGCATCAGTCAATAAGTTTTGGGACACTGCACATAGAACTAAGAATGACAACTATGCTCTCTTAATGGTGCCTAAAGGTAGAAGGTGGAGACTCAATATAATAGTGGAAGAAAGGCCCTTCATAAAGAGAAGCAGGGATTTCAATGTTTCAAAAAGAGATTCCAAAAATTATGGTACTTATTAGCTTTCAGCCCTCATTGCCCCTATCATAAGCATCCTGAAGTGATTAAGGTTAAAGTGAACAAACTATGGAGTATATGCTTGACAAAGTATAAGTTGGCAATCTCATGTCCCTTGAATACGAGGGCCGCACCTCATGCTACTCAACTTCAGTCACTTGTAAGTTCTTGTCATAGTAAGTGCATGTGTATCATAGAGAACCGCCAACGGGGTACCCCTTGCACATGGTACAGGAGCTATCCCATAACCAAAATGACAAGGCAAGCAGACAATAAGCATCTTAGCGATCTTTTTATTTACTATATGCATAGCTTTTTATTGAGGATGCTTCACAGATTGCTCGTTATGGTGATGCTGCAAGTTTCCACCATGATTAGGCATGGCTTAGGCTAGCGGCCCAGGCGTTTCTCTAACACAAAATACATAACTCCATGTACTTACAAGATCCCTCTTTATTTCACACCGGCGACATCCATAGACAAAAGAGCATGATATCAACTATGTACAAAGTACAAGTGCAATATTGAAAATGTTACCCATGACAGCATGGTTCTGTTAATTCCAACGTATAAGTGCAAGCATATACAACACAGACGACACAAATGGTTCAAGTTTATTTGGGGCAAAGAATAAAAAGTGTGCCATCAAGTTCGTGAGGGATTTAATCACTAAGTTTTCACATAACAAAATACTTTTTAATTGGAAGATAGCTAAAAACAAGAATATACTTGGAATGGTGTAACACACCATGCATAGGAGTTTATAGTGGACACTTTGGAATAACTTGGTTTCTTGGGAGTTGGCAGCATGAGTAGATCTTACTCATACAAGTGGAGGCTAGCAAAAGACCGGGAGCAACCAACTAAGAGAGCAATAATGGCCATAATCATGCAGAGCGACAAAAAATTACTAACCAAAGCATAGAATGGTACTACAAGTCAAGGACTACATGATCATTGAGGCTATGGTGACTTGTTCATAGTCATTAGATGGTGTGAGCATGTGCCAAGTCAACCCAAACAAAGCATCAAAGGAGAATACCACAATACTATGCTTTTGCATGCTAAAACAACACATGATTCCTTCAAGGCACACTAAGCAATCCCAATTGTTTGGAACAAGACATGCTATAGCAATAATCACTAAGCATAAGGTCAAAACAACACCTAGCATGTCATGCAAAAGTCTAAGTCACATTCAATGCAAGCTCCTCTTGCACTTTCAAGCAAGAACTTTCTACTCCTTTCCAACACTAATCAACTTATTTGAAACAACACAGTGAGAACGGGGGTCCAAACTACTTTATTCAAGCAAACTAAACAATTAAGGAAATCAAACGAAAACTAAGACGCTCCAAGAACAACACAACAGTGCATTAGACAATAAAAATGAAGTGTCTAGAAAGACCTGAGCTTTTTATTGATGAAGAAGGGGATGCCTTGGGCATCCCCAAGCTTGGATGCTTGTACCTCTTGGATATTTCTTGGGCTGACACCGGGGTGGCATCCCTAATCTTGAGATTTTCCATTCTTCATCTCATTAAATCATTCTCTCTCTACACATGAAATTTTTCTTCATACAAAACTTCACACAATCTTCATTAGCAACATTAGTGTATTCAAAATATAATAGACCCTTGGGTTTATCTTTGGAAGAGCAAAACTTTTCACTAAAAACACAAGCTACTGTAGCAACTCCTTCAAAAATCTCAATTCCCCAAAACAGAACTCAAAAAGGAATCAATAAGAAGTGTCAAAACAGACCAGTAGGTAGAAACCGATTTTTTCAAAGACCTTTTCTTTCTCAAATCAAAAAGTGTTGAACTAACAAAAGTTAGCTAACATACCGGGGTATTTATTAGTAAATTATCAACTCAATCCTACTTACACAGACTCCTCACGAATATTTATGGTGAAGGACAGAAATCTGTTTCAGGATAACAACTCGCCAAATCTTACTTCCCTCTCATTAGAGGTCATTCTTGGCACAAAAAGCAAACAATAAGGATAAGGAGAGGTCATTAAGTAATAACTTCCAAGACTTAAGGAAACTCTTGGGTTATCTCCCAACAAGTACTTTTCTTTAACACTTTTAAGTTAGGCACAAGAAGCAAGAAATCAAGTATTTTCAAATGAAGAATTAAGATCAATACTTGCAAAGCATTCAACTATGAAAGGTATCTCATCCAAATGAGTTTTGGAGGACCCCTTCTCATCTCTCTTTGGTTTACTACTTTCATCAAAAGGATTTTCAGGAACAATGCATCCCAACAAGCTTAAAGGGTATAGGTATCTTAAATTCCTCTCTAGGCTTGGTTTTATCTGAAGCACCCACAACATCTACACATGATCCTAGCATGTTAAAACACTCAAAGACCTTTTTGGATTCCTTAGCAAAATCATGGAACTCTTTGAGTAAAGTTTCAAGAATAAATTCTCTCTTTTCAGCATTCTTTTCTTCTTTTAGTTTTAGGAACAAAATTTGCATCATGGGGTTAAGGCTAACAAACCTAGCCTCCAACATATGAACTAAAGAAGCTATGGCAATTTAATAATTAGGAGCAAGCTCTGCTATAGATTTATCCTCAATATCCTCATGCTTGCTAACATGATTAAAGAAATCTTCAATATTACCTTTCCTAATTATGGAGCCACTCCCTATCAAAAGGTCCTTTAGGGAGAACTTGGGGAACAACATGGTGATCTAGAGCAAGGTGGCAACTAGAGTAGGAACTAATTTGTTTTGTGTTTTTGATAAGAAAAATCAAACCAAACTAGACTAATTTTTTTGAGTTTTTGAAAAAAGGCAAACAAAACCAAGCAAAAGAAACTAAGCAAACTAAAAACAAAGTAAAAAGAAAGGTTGAGGAGGACTCCCCTTGTGAAGACGTCATTAGCCTCCTTGGCAATGGCGCCAGAAAACTTGATGGTGCCCAGTCTTGACATGGGAGCGCTTCGTTGGAAACCCCAAGAGCAAGGTGTGAAGAGCACAACAGCAAGTCTTCCCTCAGTAAGAAACCAAGGTTATCGAACCAGTAGGAGGAAGAAAACATCTCAAAGGTGTTGCAAGCAACATGGAAACCTGCACAACACAAACTCAAGACTTTGCCCCAACGAACAGTGAGGTTTTCAAGCTCACCGGTTTACTGTAGCAAAGGATTAAAGGTATGTTGTGGAAGGTGATGATGGTTTGGAGCAAGTAAACACTAACGGTGGAAGATGTATCAATGGTAAAGATTGGACCGGGGTCTATAGTTCACTAGAGGTGCTCTCCTTATATAAACAAACATGGCATGCATGGTAAACAAATTACAACAGTGCAATTGATAGGACTGAGCAAGGCAAATAATGCAATACTAGACAAAAAGATCCTATGAGATTCGATTGGGCAATACAACAATATACATAGACCGCCATCCAATTGAATCTATGACTAGAAGTACACCTTCAGGTTATCATCCGAACCCCCTCCAGCATTAAGTTGCAAGCAACAGATAACTGCTTTAAGCAAAGTGTGTAAGGTAAACAATCCACTTGTTCCTTGAATAAGAGACCGTTGTTTTCTCCCTAGTGGCAACAACACATCTACAACCGAAGATATTTCTATCACTTCCCTTGGTAAATAGAGGCATAAACCCACTATCGAGCATAAATACCCACTCTTGGAGTCATTAGCAGCTACTTGGCCAAGATAGCTACTAACAACAGAGAGCATGCAAGATCACAAACAACATAGACATGATAGAATTAATAAGACAAAACCATTAATCAATCTGACATAGTAATCTCAATATCCATCGGATCCCCGCAAACACAACATGCATGATTACAAATAGATTAGATCTTGATTATGAATGGAGCTCACAAGATCTATACATGAAAGCACAAGGAGGAGATACAACCATCTAGCTAATACATGGACCCGTAGTCCAAGGTGGAACTACTCACGCTTCATAATGGAGGCTGGCATAATGAAGAAGAAGGCCTTCGGGATGATCTCCCCTCCGGCAGGGTGCCGGGAAGAGCTTCAGATCCCCCAATCTAGGGATGATGGTGGCGGCGGCTATAGATGGTTTCGTGGAATATTGATCGGGTGCTTAGGGTTTCGGTATCGGGGGCTTCTTATAGGCGAAGAGGCGAGGCAGGGGCCCACCAGGGCGGCTGCACCCCCCAGGCATGGGTGGGCCCAACCACGCGGCCAGGGGGTGTGGCCCCCTAGTGAGCCTTCTCCGTCTCGTATTCTGGCTTCGTGTTGCCCACGGTTAAATATTGACTTTGGCTTTTGTCCCATCCAATTCCGAGAATATTGATTTTATGCCTTTCTGGAACCAAAAACAGAAGAAAACAGGCAACTGGCACTGTGGCAACTTGTTAATAGGTTAGTACCAGAAAACATATAAAAACACCTCAAAGTGTAGACAAAGCAAAGCAAAGTTGATAGTAAACAAGCATGGAACATCAAAAATTATAGATACGTTTCCGACGTATAACCATCTTATGGTTTTTGGCCCTCAGTGGGGTCTAAATATGTTTATGTTTTTAGTATTGAACCTTGTTGAATTATCTATGTTGGCTTGTTGGCTTTTGGTCTACATTCTCTATGTGGGCCTTTATGGGTTTGAATTATGTTGGTATTTTACTGCTGATATGTTACTCATGATCTTTTGTTATTAGTTGTTGTTCTCTATAGTTTTTATGATCCCGAATGAATAATCATCAAATGAATAATTTGGACTGGTTGGTGTTAGACTGGAATGTCAGAGGATTAAATGATAAAGATAAAAGAACTACAATTTACAATAAAATTGATGGAAGCAGAGCAACGGTGGTCTGTCTGCAGGAGACAAAATGTGGAACTTTTGATCACTCTTTTATCAAAAGCTTTTGTCCTAGAAGGTTCGATAGATTTTCTTTCTCTCCCTTAATTGGGGCATCTAGGGGCTAATTTTTTATGGAATAGTAAAATCTTTGAGGAATTGTAAAGGAAATTGACAGATCTGGTATTATTGTTCATTTAACTTCCATGCATAATGATGAATGCTAGACTCTGGTAAATGTCTATAGTCCTTGCACTATAATTGAGAGAGAAAAGTTTGTAACCTGGCTTTATAATCTGAATATTCCCATGCATGAACACTGGTTGTTGGTTGGTGATTTTAATTTTATAAGATCAACATAAAACATAAATTGACCAAGTGCAAACATGAATGTCATCATTCTTTTTAATGATATCATTAGTCATTTGGGTCAGTTGGAATTACCACTTAAAGTAAGATCTTTTACATGGTCCAATATACAATCAGAACCATTATTACAACAGTTGGACTGGTTTTTCACAACTTGTCAGTGGACCCTCCAATATCCAAACACTCTGGTTTTTGCCCTAGCAAAGACTACTTCAGATCATGTACCTTGTGTGATTCATATTGCTACATCTACCCCTATGGCAAAAATCTTTAGATTTGAGAATCATTGGATTCATCAACCTGGTTTCATGGAGCTTGTTGAAAAGGTCTGGAAGCAACCTAGTAATTCAAAATCTTTAGTTACCTCCTTAATAGCTAAACTCAAAAACCCGAGATATGAGCTAAAAAAGTGGGGGAAGGGTCTTTCTTATTTAAAGTTACTTATTGACAAGTGTAACTAAGTCATCCTAATGATGGACCAGTTAGAGGATAGTAGACTTCTCTCTATCTCTGAGTTCAATTTTCGAAACATTATCAAATGCCATTTGAAAAAACTTCTAGGCATTCAGTTATATTATTGGAAATAGAGGTGTAATTCACGTTGGGTGAAGTTTTCTGGGGAAAACACAAAATATTTCCATGCCAGGGCAACAGAAAGATTTAGACACAATGTTATTTCTTTAGTTCAATATGAAGCTGGTGCTACATGAGTTGATCACCATGAAAAGGCTAATGCCTTTTGGAAATGCTATACGAATAGAATGGGAGTTTCCTATCCAACAGTTGACCAACTGGATCTATCCATTTTACCGCCAACAGTGGATAACCTGGATAAGCTAGTTGACCCATTCACTTTGGAGGAGATAGAAGGAATAGTTAAATTCCTTAAACCAGATAAAGCACCTAGACCTAACAGATTTAATGGCTTGTTTGTTAAAAAATGCTGGAACATATTAAAGAGGATTTTATTCAGTTATGCAATGATTTTATCTAAGGGGAAGTTTCACTAGAAAGGAAGTAGGCTCCCGAGACTATCAATGATTTTATACCCATCTCACTAACAAACACTTGTCTAAAATTCATTACCAAAATCTAGGCAAATAGGTTCCAAGATGAGATTACTGGATGTATCCATGATAACCAGTATGGCTTTATCAAATCCAGGACAATTCAAGATTCTTTAGCTTGGTCTTTTTTAGTATCTACATCAATGTCAGAAGTCTAAGAGGAAATAGTGGTTATTAAAATTAACTTTGAGAAAGCTTTTGACACAATTGAGCATCAGGCTATTTTGCAGATCATGCAACAAAAAGGCTTCCCATCAATGTTATTAAGTTAATCAATGATGTACTTGCTTCAGGTTCTTCTGCTATTTATTAAATGGAGTTCTAGGGAATATTTTTGCCTGTAAGAGGGGTGTTAGACAAGGAGACCCTCTCTCACCTTTACTCTATGTGTTAGGGGGTGATTTATTGCAAAGCATTGTTAATTTGGGATCACATGAGGGCAGGCTAAGATTACTAATTGCAAAGGAAGGAGACTATCCTATCATTCAATATGAAGATTACACACTCATTGTGTTGCCTGCTGAAGATGATCAGTTAATGCTTTTGAAGGATTTGCTTCATAAGTATGCACAGTTTATAGGCCCAAGGTGAATTATCACAAATCCTCTCTAATTCTAATAAATTTATCAGTTGATGAAGCAAAACACATGGCTCAGATTTTTGAGTGCCAGCTTGGGGTTATGCCTTTTACTTATCTTGGGTTACCTATGGGCACCACTAAACCTTCTGTAAAGGATTTCTCCCCTATTATTGATAGAATTGAGAGAAGGTTAAATGCCATAGTCTCTTTCCTTTTTTATGGAGACAGTCTCATTCTTGTTAACTTTTCTTTATCCTCCTTGCCAACCTATTTTATGTGCACATTGGATATTCCTCTGGGTGTCATTGACATTTTAAATAAGGCTAGACAGAGGTGTTTATGGAGGAAATATAAGAACCAAGAGAAAGTGAATTCCTTGGCAGCTTGGGATTTGGTTTCTATACCAAAGGATAAGGTTGGACTTAGTATTATGGACTTATAAGTATAGAACAAGGCCTTGTTAATGAAGCATCTTAATAAATTCTATAATAATGTTGATTTACCTTGGGTGAAGCTTATTAGAGATACATACTACCATGAATCTGCCCCCCATGTAGTAACACAGTGTGACTCATTCAGGTGCAGAGGAGCGTTCAGTTTAGTGGATGAATGGAGATCTATGACCGCCTGCTCACTAGGAACAGGTTTCAGCATCCTTTTTTGGTCAGATTTATGGTGTGACACACTATTATCTATCAAATCCCCGAGATTATGCCCTTTTGCAAGAGACAAGTTGGCCTCAGTTCGAGACATCTGTACTTTGAGTAATCCGTATGAGGCTTTCCATTTGCCACTTTTAGCTGAGGTATTTGAGGAATATTCAAAGTTAAAACTTCTTATAGAAGGGTTCAATTGTAACACCCTCACCTAATAAGGCTGAGTTCATGTGTACAGTGCCAATCCCTGGATCGGTTCACTGGCACACACAGTACAGATGAATACCAAATATAACCGTGCATCATAAATACAACGAATATGATCTAGAATTTACATTATATCACATCAGAAAGCAATACAAGATAGATCTCCATCCTTCAAATGTGCCATAGGTGAACAATTGTTGAGTGGAGTCTCACGACCTATGAACGATCACTCAGATACGGAATAACCTGGAATGAAATATTGCAGCCATGAATGGTCAATACAATGAACATACCTATGGAAAGTAGGCTAAAATGGTTAACAACAGGCCTAGCAACTACATGCTTATTTGGATAGGTGGAGTTAGGAAACTCTGGTTCACTCCTAGGTGCTCCTACCCAATTAAGTTCACCCAACAAGTTTTAACTAATTGAGAAGTTGGGATCAGTGAAAAATATGTCATAGCATCAATATCATGTCGCTCAAATTGTCTATAACTGGGAACACGGCTAAGTACTTAGTTTAGACACACCTTGCAGAGGTTTGTACACTTTACCTATGTGACCTGGCCAACCCAACTCGTACCATCACACTCATATTGTGTTATGATAGGGAGAAGTCCAAAACAAGACAATTCGAGAAGAGCTTCCCAAACCCATGCACGCACCGTACCAACCTACACTATTTTACATCTTTGGATATGTAGGGTTTGAGTTGCCACAACCTACTAAGTACAGCTAGCCACCCATAACTCACTGGCACATGGTTGCACACGTAAGCTACCAAACGAAGAAACCAATCCTTTCTCGGTACCCTGGGCAGCATTCCCCACCATAAATCTTCACTCTGATGACACTCAAACCATTATGTCTAGGTGGTTCGTTAATATTATGTTGTTTTAATTTGAGAAAAACATATACACTACCATAGCATGGTGTAATCCCTTCCCCGTATAAAATAGCATGGCTAGGAAATCCACCAATATGATGGCTCATATCAAGGATAACTAGGGAATATAATATGGGACATAGAATAGCATATACACATCAATTCCTACATATACAAATCTACAAAACCATCTACAATGCATAGGAAAATAGTAGGACATTTATGACCAAGATAGCACCACTTTCCATTGTTGTAGATGCAGTCGATTAGATAATCCTCACAATCCTCACAATTATAATGGCTTCATTTGTAATAACCATAATACTTGCAATTATAGTAGTTCAATCGCAGTAGTTGCAGTCCTGCAATCTAACTTTTGAAGCAAGCACAACAAACACACCATTCGAAATAATGCAATTATGCAACAATACAAGAAAACAATGATAAACAAATGCATGTATGATGATTTAATATATCATAATGGTTTTATTTAGCTCTCTGAACATTAATATATTATATGTTGCATGTTTAAAATATTTTAATGCTTGAAACAATTTATTAATAAGGATATATTGATGGATATCACCACTTGCCTTTGTTGTAGATGTAGTCGATTAGGTAATCCTCACAATTATAAGGGCTTCATTCGTAATAACTACATACTTTCAATCATAGTAGTTGCACTCGCAGTAGTTGCACTCCTCGCAATCTAACGTTTGAAGCAAGCACAACAAACAAACCATTCAAAATAATGCAATTATACAACAATACAAGAAAACAATGATGACCAAATGCATGTATGATGATTTAATATATCATAATGGTTTTATTTATCTCTCTAAACATTAATATATCATATGTTGCATGTGTAAAATATTTTAATGCTTGAAACAATTTATTAATAAGGATATATTGATTTAAACAGAGATTAAATCAATTTAATTCAACTTCTGATATCTATGCCATATTAAATTATGAATTAAATTCTACTGGATAGGTACTGCAATTTCGATACGGTAGCAATTTGAATCACCCAAAAAAGAGTTTTAGATCTTTTCTTATGATTAAAATACTATTGCAATGAGTTTATAGCTTTCTGCAGGAATTTTTATTTTAACAGTACTAAATAATTTGGCACGAAATTTATATGGACATATACTTTCGATACAAAATAGCAGCAATTGGTTTCACTAATTTTGGAGTTCTTCTTAATTTTCTATGATTTAAATACTAGTTACAAGGGTTTAAATCATTTAAACTATTAAGTTCGACAAAAAATTATATCTAAGGATAGATAAGTGTTCTACATGAATCAAGGATTCCTTAGACATCTTATTTGTATTTTTATGATCTATAAATTATTTACTATGATTTATTTACTCCAAATAGACCATTAAATCATTTAATTTACTATAGTAAATATATTCTATAAACATAAGATCTAACCGTATATTATTATTCTTCATATTTTTATGATTCTATAGGTATATCGTTTGCAATTTTTGGACAAATATTCGATTTTATATGAATTTTACAAGATCTCACAATTTTCTACTATTTTTACTTATTTAAAGGATATGCTGACTGCTTAAATTACTGACCTGGGCTGACGGTGCAGTGATGTGTCGTTTACTCGGCTGACGTGGCATGATGACACAACACTGATAACTTGGCGACACGCGACCCTCACGGATTGGCAGGTACCAATTCACAAGATGATCTAATCTTGAGCGCTGAGGACAGATCCGACGGACATGAATCGATCCTTGCTAACTCGCTGGTGTGACGATGGCGACCGGCGGCGGACGGTGGCGTGCAACTTCTGGTGGTGATGTTGCCGGCGAACCAGGGATCCCCAAGATGGAGAAGTTGCGGACGACGTGTGTCTCGGTTCGAGGGACCCGAGGGTATACACGGCAACAACGAATGCTTCCTCGAGCTACTCTTCTGCGCTGATGTAGATGTCGGGCTCCGGCGTTGCTCCAACGGGTTCAGGTGATCGCTGTGATGCAGCGAGGGGAAGCTCAGAACGTCGACCTTGACCTCGACCGGGGATCCAATGGCGGCGGTGGTCGGAGAGATTGAAACTCCATCGGATTTGGGGCTATGGGTTCGTAATTCGGGAAAATATCGCACGGGAGAGAGGAAGGTGGTTTATATGGGGAGGGATGCATGGAGGAGGGGCAACAAACTGTGCCGAGTCGAGTGAAAATCACGGGATTTGATCGGAACTATGATGAGTTTGTGAAGAAAACGATTTCGACATGAAGAAGGGGATGACTCTATGGGTCCCGCTTGTCAGTCGCTCATGGGAAAACTATAGCGGGAGAGAGGGATCTGTGGGCTATATCTAGGTGGGCTGCTCCGGCTTGTTGTCTTGCAAGATCTTTGGCTGTTGCTGGTCATATGGCTGTTAAGCTATCTTATGTTCTGAATGCGTAGATAGGAGTGGGCCGGGGTGGTAGGATGGCCGCGGGTAGGTTAGTTTAGTTCTTTTGTTGTTCTTTTATTTTTTTTCTATTTTTTGTTTTAGTGTTTATTACATAACTTTTTCTTTATAACTTCAAATGAGCTGAAATTTGTTCCTAAAATTTTCTAATATTCAATAGATCATTTTAGGATCATTTTTGTATCCTTTTATTACTTTCAATAATATTGGATTTATAAAACCCTTGTTTATTCTTTATAGAAATATTTGCAAAACCTATTAGAGTTAGGGTTTTCAAATTCAATTCTTACCAATTCTTGCATGGATGGAATGCAGTGCACATGAATGACATGTAAAAATAACTTTTTTTATAGTTCTAATTTCTAAAATATTAGAATATGACATCAATATAACTAAAGATGCAGATAAATGAAATTTCCAATTTAATAATGGATTCTAAAAGGCACACGTATATTACAAGAATCACTTCTCAGTTCTTCACAGTTATGTTCTGTCTCTCAAAATTTGGAAGAGCCGCTGCATGTCCAAGAACAATTTTTTTCTTGTCTCATCTGGCATGATAAACTAAATACTAAGGATATGTTAATTAGGAGAAACTAGAAGGTTACCGATAACCATGATTGTGTGCTATGTTGAGCTAATACAAGGGAAGACTGGAAATATTTGTTTTTTCAATGCAATTTCAGCACACGTATATGGAACTATCTGTAGATTGATTGGCGAGACATATCCCTAGATGACATTTTTAATCAGGCTTCAAGGTCTTCTATTGGGCCTTGTTTCATTGAAATAGTCATACTAGCTAGCTGAAATATATGGACGCAAAGGAATAATAGGATTTTCAATAATATGGAGCCATCTTTTAGAGGATGGAAAGCTGGGTTTATCTTTGATGTTTTTCTTCTGAAACTCACAGTTAAGGATCTTTTGCAGGCTTCTTTGTCACCATGGATTGACAGCTTAGTCTAGTTTTTTTCCTGTTCATAGTTTCTAAGTTTTTGTATCTTTTTCCTAACCCCTTCTAGTTAGTTCTTTATTCTTTCTCCTTACTTTGTAAATAGACTTTGGACTGTTTCTAAGCTTTAATAAAGGGATGTGGGGGGCTCCCCTACAGTAGAAAAGGTCAAAAAACAGTGATAATCAAGTTATTAGCAAATCGTTATAAATCAAATATTAACTATAGTGGGAGAAACATACACCCGCTAGCCACGTATGCAAAACTAGTTGTATGTCAAGCGTGCAACAGGTCTCATGTGCGAGGACATGTAAATTTAGTCCAAACTGCTTCATCCCACTATGCAACTAATATCCAAAATACACGAAAGTATGATCATCAACGTCCAAATCTCCATGTGTTCTAACCGTACAAAGCATCTATGCATAAACATAGCTCTTATACCACTGATGGATTTGTTGCATAAAAAACAAAAAAAACTTCCTACGATTCCAACTGCCAAGACCAAATCTACCTGATACTTGTAACAGATTCAAAAAGTTTCATACTCAAAGATCGAAAGAGGGATAACGTTCCCACAAATAAACATGGTTGATGTAGAATATACACGTTCCTCCTCGAAGGTCATGAAGACGATCATTGCCAGAATTGGGCAACACTTCCGTAATCGGTAAGACGTCCAACGCGACAAGGACCTCTGTCCCTTGCTCTAGTTGGGAAGCAGAAGCAGTGGATCCACTCACAAGGGGGAAACACCCAAGGGGTGGCCGGTTCCCCATGTGGTGCCTGCACCTCTCCCCTCTTGATTGCTAGTGGAGTCTCCACTCACAAATAATCAAGGGTAACTTTGTCCCATTAAATCTCTACTAAAAACCAAAGGTCTTTCCATTAAACACTTTTAATCCACTTGTTTTAATTTCACTCAAATTCATGAACCCTTCATTTAATGAACACATTAAGAATTTATTCCCTTTCACTATTTCGATATACCAAAACTATTCCGATAGTTTTATCAAAATAGTTTCTGCATTGTCCAGTATTTTTTACGGCATTCCATATCCACTCAAATGCATCGACAAGCCTTAAGTGTGTCACCCTATGGTTCATGAACAAAGTGGACATAATTGAGACTTCTCTATGATTAATAGTCATCAGCGAGATCTGGAGATCCATAATGACTCCCACTTTTTCAACCATAAACTAGTGATCGCGCGAACCTTTTTCATAGTAACCAATTCCTTTTTATCACGATATTTCACTTGTCCGAGATCTAATCATTTGGTATCATCCATACCTAGTTTGATCTTATTACCGACAAGTACTCTTTTACTCGTTCCTTGATATAACATCCTCGTGAGCCAGTCATGTGCTTGCAAGCGATGTCAATGTGATATCACTGAGAGGGTCCAGAGTATATCTCTCCATCATTGGGATGGAAAAATTCCACTCTTGATCCACGAGCCTCAAATAACAGTTTCCAAGTAACCAACAACACATTTATAATTACCCTGTTACGGTATGATATTTTATGGAATGAAAGTTCTCTTTTAGTGTTAGTGATTGACGTGATCTCATGGTCTAAGAATTAGTATTACTTTGTGTGAGTTTGATACAACAATATAAACTTTGATTACATGATCTTATTGCTATACTTACTATGGGTGCATGTTGATCACATCATTCTCCAATGATAGACCTTGTTATTAACAACATCAGATGTTCATGATCAGGAAACCTTGATCATCTATTAATCAACAAGCTAGTGTAATGAGAGGCATTACTAGGAACCTTCCCTTTATTTATTGAACACACATGTATTAACGTTTCCGATTAACACAATTATATCATGAGAAATAAACATTTATCATAAACATGGACTAATATAATAAGCACTTTATTATTGCCTCTCTGCAATATTCCCTTTGCTAACCTACATTAGGATGCCTCCCGCTATATGTCCCAAAGTGGACAGTGGCTGCCTTCGTGAAGTGGGTCATGGCGGGCGACATGCTTTGTAATTCTTGATGTAAGGGGTGAGAGGCTTTGTAAACTCTTTTCTACTTAATTAAATGACACATAGATCTCCTGCAGGTTATCAAAAAAAATGTACCTTACATTGTAGCCATCTCGCATGACCATCTTTGGGGTTGTATGCCTCGCCATCCTCCACCATCTTCCCACCAACCGGATCAAGGAGGCACACACCACGAAACGCGTACTATGCGCCTAGCCGCCATCTTCTGTTATCTCAATGCACGCATATCGCAAGTCACAGCGCTCGAGTGGCGACATGACGTAATAACAACGAGATCACCACTCGCCTCTACAAGATCGAATTCATTGGTGACTTACGATCAACCTCCATGACGCCAGATACGTAGTGTCCTCGCCCCTCCATAGGGTAGAAACATGTGGAGCGGATGAGCTGTCCCGACGAGAGCACCCGTCCATCATGCTAGGCAAGGAGAAACCGCTGTAAAGAGCCCATCCACCTCCTTCATGGGCACGCACGTAGATTCGCCAATGGTGCTCCTAGGGAGGTGACAAGGAGACTAGGATAAGGGATAGGTGGTGGTTGGAGTGGTTAGGGTTTGCCCCTGAAGTCGGCATGTACGAGACAACTCATCCAGTCCCTACTAATGCCTAATTTCTCCATCCTCATTCCCATATATATGATTGGTGATAAGAGTTTTACCATACCCAGCCCCTGATGGGGAATGGGCTCCACTAGGTTCCCCATTCCCTGAAACAAAAAATGCATGGTATAACAAATGGAGATGTTTTTTTTTCACTGTGTTGTCTTTGTCTAGATACCAGGTCGTGTAGAATATTTCGTCATGGTGGTGGCTGAGGTCGAAGCGTAGGTTTTTTTAGGGTATGGTGACTTCCGTTGGATTTTTGTGAATTTATAGAGGTTTTGGAGCTCTCTATATAAACATAAACATGGCCCTCCATGCAATATGTGAAAATCTGGTCTTGATGGATATCGGATATAGGGTATAGCCATGGCGGTCCCAGGTAGAGCCAAGTGGGGGCATGGGCCCCCAGTCAAAATGTTAAATTTCAGTAGAATTTTTTCATACTGGAAGAAAAATATTTTGACATTTGCAACTTTACACAAGATTTGCCCCTACTCATAAGCTTTCCTAGGTCCGCCCCTAGTAGGGTATAGTGCGTCGTCCCATTCTAATTAGCTGGTGTGGGGGATTGGAGTTAATGAGGGAAATCGATAGGGAATTCATGCATTAAAACTCCCACCAAGCTCTTACTGAGGGCTGGTAATTAAGATGGGAAGGGGAATTAGCATTAAATTTCCAATCCCCTTCAATGCATTTGCCAAACATGTTGTATGTGGAATTCCCAAGGGAGATGTTTTCACCTATCCTTGTCCATAATAGATTAAATCCACGTGGGACTATACTGATGGGTATGGGGACACATTGTTATTCGTTCCTAAGGCTAGTCATAATGTGAGTAACTTAGATGATAACATAATCCTACATGTAATGTCAACTAGGCATTTTGATGACATGACGGCTCAATTAATAAAAAAAGAGGCTTGTGTTAACTAGCTATGTTACCATAACATCACTCATCCCAAGACAATATGAGTCTATGAGCTAATAAATGAGTCATTTTAAGTTATTACCACTAAGGTTCTATACACGATGAAGGTAGTAACATAAAATAGTGTCATATGCATGACACTACCTTATGTTACTCTCCACTATGATCAGCCTAAGGCTTTTCACAACGGGGGGTTCTTAGCGCGTTATCATACGTAAATTGCTTATGTGACACTATACTTAATGATGAGAGATGGTGACGTTGTATCTTAGCTAAGATACAAGCTTACACGAGACCATATGCAAAAATGGCTAGCCCAATAGCATGCCCACAAATCATCAAAATCATTAAATATAGAGACAACACCTAACATACAATTCATTGGAGGGGTGGTCTTTTACGTATTTATTTTGCCTATGATAACGTGTTAAGAAACAGTCCGTTATAAAAGGCCTAAATAAGCTACTATTCACACAAATTAGTGTGGCTAAATCTTTATCAGAATTTTACTTTAAGTTCTAGATAAGGGTGCCGAGCCTCTGTGTAGCACGAGAGGTTGGTCCACCGAATAAGCCACTTTGCTGCCACATCCACATTTGTTCTTTTCATCTAGTAATAATTACTTCCTTCGTTTTATAAAACTTGAATCAGATTTGTCTAGATTAATTACTCACTTGTTTAGGGTTCAGAGAGGTTTCAGTGCAGATACCAAATAAATAAATTCAGATGTATCGCAGAAACACAAATTAGCCTCTAGCATGCATGGTGTTCTTATTGTGCTTAGCAATTTGTACATCGCTGGCGTGAAAACTAATGCGTCATAGTATGTGCCCATTAGTAGCAAAAATGCACATTTGATCCCACATATGCTTCCTTTATTAAAAACATATATTTTAAATTTTAAAGAAAAAATCGAAAAAATACTTACCAGTGTATCTACACATACTACGTGCTCATATGCGGTTTCACAAAAAAACCGATATGTTTTATGAGCTATGTAAAAAGGAAATGATAGGATTCCCCCGGGGATTGAATCCACCGCATCGATCGACGCGTTGCGTGCATATGGCCCACCAAACCTTATCTTCTCTGTACAACACGTTTTTTCTTCCGCTTATTTCCATTGTTTTTCTTCTCCGTACAACACGCCTCCACGCGCACAGCTTGCTCGCTGCCCGCCTTCCATCTCACGCGCCGCTGCCCGCCTGAAGGTCGCGCCGCCGTCCACCACATGTAGCTCGCGCCTCCGCGCTTCACGAGCGGATCCCCGCAGGCCTGCCCTCCTCTGCTGGTCGCCGGAGCAGTTCTACAGCTTTCTCGCAGGAGCGCTGCAGGCCGCCGCCGCCGCACGTGCGCCACCGCGTACCTCCGGTCTCAACCCTCAGCTACGACTCACTGCCCCTCGTTGGAGCGCCGCCTTCGTGCCCTCTCCGGAGTTGCGCCTCGCCGGAGCGCCGTCTCCGTGCCCTCTCCGGAGCTGCGTCTCGCCGGAGCGCCGCCTTCCTACCCCTCGCCGGAGCACCGATTGATGCATCTACAGAGAGCTACACGAAGACCACATGCGTTGCTACCGGAGGCCACGGAGGCTGCTACCTACCGCCACCGACCATGCTACCTACCGCATTGAGGTTTGCTATATGGGGTTGGCGGTGCTGCTACCTACTGCCACCGCTGTTGCTACCTACGGCGTTGAGGTTTGCTACATGGGGTTGGCGGCATTGCTACGTGTGATCGATTACACCGTTTTATGTTTTTTTCACCGCAAAAAATGCTTCAATGATGCTACAATGTTAGAGTGTTTTTGCTACAACTATTTTATGATCTTGCTACAATAGCGCAAAGATGTTGCTACATGATCTCCGACGAGGTATCCGACAAGCTCTCTCGGCGAAAGTTTCCGGTGAGGTTAGATTTCTGCTACATTAGCACATTTTTTCTGCTACCACCGTTCTCCGATTTTGCTACAATAGCGTAAAACTTTTGCTACGTGGTCTCCGGCGAGGTTTTTTCTGACGAGTCTCCGGCGATATCTCCAACAAAGTTGGTTTGCTACACTAGGATGTTTTTTTTGCTACACGACCGCCGGCGAGATCTCCGGCGAAATCTCTGGCGAGGTCCGGTCTAATTTTCTATTTTTTAGACCGAACCGTTTTCTGCTACATGTAGCAAAAGCGGGACTAGTTGTAGCAAAAACGGAACTTTCTGTAGCAAAAGCGGAATTTTGATTAAAAAGAGGACACGTGATTAGCTGGGGACCCGGTGGATAAAAAATACAAATCCCCCGAGGGACGCGTAGGGCTGCCCTATGTAAAAAGACAAAAACATGTCTCGTGGAGAGCTTTATTTTACTACCAAATTTTATCTTTTTTAGCCGAGGCACACAAAATATTTATTTTTGTGAAACGACTTTATACGCAGTGAAGATGTACTCACATGTATTTATTTTGATATTCTAAAATTCGTTGAAAGTCAAATTCATATAAAGAAAGCATATGGAATGTATTATTTTCAACTGTACTGTACTAAATGAATTATTGAACCAGATACACTCGAGCTCGTTGAAGGGCTTGAGGCATTTATTGTAAGCCGTTAGAAAACGTTGGTGCGGCACAACGGCATAAATGTCGAGAGGTTTGTTGGAAGTATCCATGATTGGGCACGGTGCAAACTTGTTGAGAGGCTTGGCGTCGTTGCCATGTATATAGACAGATTGTAGACTTTTGAGCAGAGGGGTGTGGAGGACCATGCATGTGTTCGTCCTGCTTGCCTATCGTGTATCTGCATGGACCCTTTTCATTCAGCCCTGGAGTTATTCACATCTCTCCCTTCCTTGGCATTCAGACAACAGCAGCCTTGCTCGCCCTACCTTGCTAAACAAGGCCACCATGTCAGTCACCAACGTGCCAACTTCCGTGCAACCCAAACTTTTCAGTCTTTCGGGCCAACATCTTTTTCACTCCCACGATTCAGTGATACCTGAAATGGTGCTCGGTGTAGTTACCATGAAACAGAATGACATGTGGTTTGGACCCGACGACGGAAGAGGATAACCAGCTAGAACCGACCACATAGTTCTGACTATACCTCGGCCGGGCTTCGCTTTCGCTGGAAACAAAGCAAGATTCAGGGATGGGCCGGCTGTTGGGTTTGTGCTATATATGGAGTATATGTTTACATGTATCACAACGCAAGATTGCATGCCGAGAAGACACATAAGAAGGGGAAAACGGGCATGATACGAGCCCTTCGCCACAAGTTTTTTTGTGCATATGTGTAAGTGTGATTGTTGATGTGTGACCGAGCTGCTCTAGGCTATACCCAAGTGATCTGAGCGAAGTGGAGGATTTGAAGCGTGGTTGTCTCAAGGAACTGATCCTTACAAATACTTCGGGACGGTCAATTGCCGCTGGCAAGGTGACAAGGTGGAAGACAACGGGCATGCTATTGTCAGCAAAACGGTGGAGATTATAGTTGTGAGAGACCATAAAGATCATCATTCAGAAGGGTTAGCTGAACAAAGGAGCCATGTGCGTGCCAGGCGGCAAGTTGAGTCACCGTCGTGCCTATGAGTCACTAGTAGAAAACCGGCATTTCGTTCGCTCGGGTCCGGAGCATTTGTTCCGGTCGCATTATAAATCGGGACTAATGCTCGCATTCGTCCTGGTTCGAGCGGCCGGAGCGTCGCTCAGGAGCCAGGAGCATTGGTCCCGGTTCGTAAGGGACCATTCGTCTCGGTTTATGACACAAACCGGGACTAAAAATATACGGCAGGCCACGTATCCCGCCGCACACCTTTAGTCCTGGTTTATGTCACAAACTGGGACGAATAGTCCCCGCCTATAAATGCGCATCCAGTCCTATTCCTTCCTTTTTTCTTTTTTCTTGGTGAAAGGTATGAGATGTGTGTGCTAGATTTTTTCTATGCACGCGAGGTGTTCGATGAAATGCTTGAGTGAATGATGCCGCTTGATTTCACACAAAACAAAAATGTTACGAGGTGCCCGAGCCCCACTTGAGTTTTCTCCTCTTTCTTTCCTCCTCAATCGAGGTTAGTAACCTTATCCTTTCATCTGTCATTGATACAATGCACGTGTCGATGTAAAATGGGTATTTCACTATTTATGATATTCTGTAATGCTTGTTGATAAACTTAATTATATGTTGTAGATGAACATGCGGGAATGGATGTACAATAACCGACGTGAATCCGAGTATACTAAGGGCGTGGATAAATTTATCGATGTGGATAAGGCAAACAAAGAGAATGGTTTTATGCGTTGTCCATGTGTTCAACGTCGAACGACAAGGAGTACTCTTCCTCGAAAACCATTCACGACCATCTGGTTGGGAAAGATTTCATGCCCAGCTATAATTGCTGGACCAAGCATGAAGAAAGAGGGGTTATGATGGAAGAGAATTGTAACATCCCAGTATTAGGGCTTAGAAACCAGTTGAACACATATGTGTGCATTGCATTCATGCATAAGAAAATTCGGGAAAATTTCGCACAAAACTAAAAGAGCTATAAAGGGATCAAGATCTTCTTGTTCTGATAGAAACATCAGGACGGGTGCGATGGATTTTGACATGACCTCTACTGTATTTTTATGTTTGAAGGGAATACCATTCAAATTTTAATATTTAATTGATAGATTATTGATTGAAAATTAAATTGCAATAAGAAATAAGAGGTGCACTCTTATTTATTAAAAGATATCATAATTACAAGTCTCAAGTAATAAACAAAATTGAATGAAATGATTTATAATAATAAATAAGAATGGAATTCTTATTTATAAGTAAGATATAAATATTTAATTAATTCCAAGGATAGTGGAACCCTTTAATATAGAATAAAATGTTTTATTGTTGTTACGATAAAAGTAAACTACTATAAAATAAATAATATAAAAATGAATTACATAAATGAATAACTAAAAGGATTCTTGATTACAAGCAGATATAAATATTACATTGTCTTTGCAAATGCCTTACAAAAGAAAAAATAAAACTAGTAAAATTTATTGAATAAAATACAACAATACAATGTTTTTACAATATTTAAACAGAAAATAAAAATTACAATACTTAATACAAAGAAAATTCCTAAGCTACTATTCTTTTGTTACCTCTATCATCTGACATTTCCTTTATTCTTCTCATTTCCTGCAAAACCACACAAAAGATAACAAAACAGAAAAATAAAATAAAGGAAATTATTAGGCTAATATTACTCTCAGACTGGCATAGAGTTTCTATGCTAGGATCATCATTGAGTATGGTTAAAAGGGGCCAAATAGGATCTGTTCTTATCAAATTTGAGCTTTAGCTTTGAGCATATTAGCATAGAGTCAATATTCCACTTGGCAACTCAAAATAAAGGTTAAGAGCAGATAATACTAAAACAGCCGAGCACATCCTTAGCAAAAGTATCCCACAGATGAAACCTGGACAGGAGGAGGTTCCCTGGACCAGCAGTTACACATGCATGCATGCCTATGTGTTGTGAACACTACAGGAGGGTACCAAATAGACAAAGAGCACATCCGCAGCTAGCAAAACCATACCATTCCACATCCAACCAGTCCACATCCACAACTCCAGAGCACCTAGTTCAGCACTAAAACTCTCACCAGCACCCTGGTTGCTTGGGAAAGCCATCCAGGAGCACCGGAAGAAGGCCAAGAGCTAGGAGGAGCAGGATTACCAGAAATGGAGTAGTAGCAAATCCAAGGGATAAAGTCAGGAGATGAGAGGAAGGGGTTGGCACAACAGTGATCAATAATAGACACAAAAGCAACCACAACTCCAACACAACAGGTTATCCATCCAAGATCATGTCCTTGCATCTGTTCTTACTATTGCATCTTAAAGAAAATAGATGGGGTAATAGAAAATCCTCAGCTCTGTACTTAAATGGAGTACTAGATCATCATTGGATAGTTTCATAAGCAAGAAATAGCTTTTGTATACAAACATCATCAAAGCCTTAGTCTTTGCATCCTAGGCAGAGCTAAGTAATGAAGTGAAATGTTTGTATTAACCCATGCTTTAGACCAGCATCACAAGCATTCAGGTTTAAGCAATTTTGTTTAGCTTTATAAGCAGCAGATTATCCCACTTGAGGTTGTATTGTGCACACTCCTGTATGGAGGCACCAAAAAAATAATCAAAGCAATAGAAGCCACTAAAACAATGTATCTAGAAGCATATCACCATTACTATGACCTACTACTGTGTACACTCCAGAGAGGCATCACAATAGCAGGTTTCTAACAACTAAAGCCATTCTAGTTTGATGCCAACTCAGAAGTATAGAAGCATAGTGTTTCTGCTATATGCACTAGCCAGCTTTACCCAGATACTCAAATCATCTTCCTAGCCACTCTAGCTAGGAATCATTTCAAAGCAAGTTTCTAGTAGGCTGGATGTTCAATTACCATCATATACAAACGTCCTTATATTTTATAAAACCCACCTATGTATCTCAAATGGTTTCAAATCATTTTCCCAAAATTATCCTTTCTAGGAATCATTTGTCCAGATATCAAGACATTAAGTAGCCACAGAGGATCTACTTTGCATATTCCAATTCTTGTCTGACCCCAGGATCATGCATATACATGATCTGATCCACACTAACTCATTCAAAACCATATGCAAGCAACCCAAACAAGAATCTAAATCATTTTCCTAGCTATCTTTTGCTAGGAATCATTTAAAGAAATGATGAAACTATATTCAAGGGGGGACCAAGATCATCAATGAATCAGATTCAGGGCATCAAATATATCTCATATAGGAATATGGCCTAGCCACCAATCTAAGGATCATCTAGTAAGATCAATAAACTGTCAAATGGACAGTACCACTTAGTGACAATATTACATCAAAATAACCTAAGTTACTTTAGCAAATAGCTTCAGTATAAAGAACCTTTTTTGCAATCTTAAATTGCTAATACATGGGTAGTACCACAGGAAGCCATTATCCCAAAAATTCAGAAAACTGAATTTATATCCACCTTACTTACAACATACAGAGTCAAATAACAGTACCACTAGGCAAAGCTTAGTTAAGCCACAAACCAAGTTTCAGTATAGTCTATTAAGTCAATTGATGTAACCAGTGATTTGATCTAAATATAACCAATTATGGTTGGACAAATCTTAGCAGGTTTTGATAGAACAAAAGATGATAGCAACATACTTATGGTACAGATAATGCGCCACTAGTGAGAATGATTAGCGGCAGAGGAGAGAAGGAAGAGAGGTAGAGGAAGGTGTACCAGGGAGTCGACGGTGACCTCAAAGGGGCGACGCCGGCGTGGCAGCAGCGGTACTTGCAACCGCACATTCCTCAGGGATGCGTTATGTCACCGGGGCAGCACAGGGAGCACCCACGAAGGGCACAACATCCTGCGTCTGCCCTAGAATGACAACCACACCGAACAAGCAGGCACCAGAGTGAAACCAGCTAGCGGCGGAGGCACATCACCGGAAACCTAGCACCATCAAAATGGAAGGGGGCGAGATGGATAAAGCGTGAGAATCAAATCAATACACATGACTAGGTCGGCTAGCAGGAGGCAGAGCTCCGACGACGGGTGACAGTAACCAGAACCGCCCATACCGCTGGAATCGATGGGTAACAACGGCGACGTCGGCCAGAGAGGAACGAGAGAGGAGAAGTGAGTGTTGCGTGTGTGATGAGGGAGAGAGAGAGATGTTTGGGTCTGGGTTGACCCATGTCTAATGGGCCGACTCGGCTGTTATACTGGGCTGGCTCACGGGCTGAGCCTAGTTCCAAAATAAGTAAATAAAATTTAACATAAAAAGGAAAAGAATAAATGCATGATTATATTACCCTAAACTTGTTTCATCTCTAGAAAATTATAGAAAAATCCTAAAAAAATACATATGATATATAAAAATCATCACAACAATAATATCCACCTAAGAAAAAAATACAATCTTACTTATTCAAATTAAATAGAAGGAAACTAAATAATAACACCACTAAAGCCTTAATGAAATTTCAAAAAATAAAGGAAAAGTCCAAAAAATTAATAAAAGTAGTTTTATGTATAAAAATGAGTCCACTATTTTATAAAAAATAATAACCTAATTTTTTTAAAAAAATAAAATTTAAAGGAAGTATTTAAAATATATTTAATCCTTTATGGAATTTGATAAACATAAAAAAATACTTAAAAAAAAATAAAAATCATTTTTCCTAAGTAAATATATTACACTAGAATAATATTAAATACATTATTATAAATTTTTTTAAAAATAAATCCTTATCTATAACCTATTTTAAAAATTAATTAGATACATTCTTTTAAGTAAAAATAATAATTATAATTTTTTTTGACATATTAAAACTTAAAAAAATCTAATTAGCAAAAATTCTAAACCACAACTAAGATTTATAATAAAACTTGAATGTAAATTATTAACTAAATGATACTCTTTTAGAAACTTAAAAATAAAAATTCAAAACCACAACCTTAAAGAAAATTTTATACATCCCTCACTGATACTAAGAGGGAGTGATCTTAATATTTAAATAATATATAAATCTAACACCTTATTAAGATCATCCAAATTATACTTCCATTGAATAGTTACATATCATGTTCATAATAGCAAAACCAATTTAAAACCAACCCTTCACTTAAATATAAAGTAAATAATTCCACACCTTAGTTATACCTACTATAAATTTAAAACTTGGGAATAATTATATACACCTTAAGTTTACTTACCCTTTTAAAGTTAACTTTAGTCTCAAAGATTATAAACATCAGGTCTAATAAACTACTTATGTTTTCTATAGTTAACTTTGGTCTATTTTAATTAAGACATAAAGCATCTCAAGTCTAGACTAACCAATCAAACACCAAAAGGTGTTGATCACGTTCTATTTACAATAAAGATTATTTAAACCTTAGAAAGGAAATATTTCCTTCAAATGTTATTCTTTTTGCCACTTTAAACAATAATATCATAATAGGTTCTCAACCCAAAGACTTTTATCATAGTCACCAAATGGAAATTAATTATAACCACATTATTTTATATTTTACTTATATATTTTGGTTGTTAACACTTAAGCTCCTTATACAGGTCATTACTTATAGAGTAAAATTTAAAGATAAACCAACTCTTAAAAGAATCACCTAAATTTAATTCAATCAAAGTATTGGGAATTCACTTTGGGAGCTTTACAAAATGTATAGCATTACTTATGCATAACTGCATATTGCTTCTTTAAGCATTAGTCCTTACCGGACCAATGATGCCGATTTCAGATATTGGATCTTATATTGTCTCGAAGACCATGAGTGCATAATCTTGCAATCACAAACGGCAAGTTCACACTTGCTCATGTCCTTTGATTATTTTCTGTAAAGTATTTTACAAATCTAGTGTTGTCATCACCTCCATTTAAAAAGGTCAGAAAACACTATTTTCATAATAATATGATTATAGTTTATTTACCATGAGGTGTCAACACCCGGATTTTTAATCCCAGATGCATGTTATGCCATACATCGCAATCCCAGGATTAACATTTTTGCGAGACATAACAGAATTGGATACCACAGTACATCATCCATTACAAACCATACATAAGGTCTTACACAAATAAGGATCTCATGATCCAGTTCTTAGTACAACTCAAGCAACGGAAATACGTAATACTAAAGGTAGCGTAGGCGAAGCTCCATCTTCAGGGTCACAGGCAATGCTGACGATGGGAGATGATCCTAGTTGTCGTAACCTTCCTGGGGTCCTTCGTCCTGGTACTCATCTTCATAGTCTGGCCACGAGAATAGCCAGGGACAAAGCCATGAGTACTCTTTAAGTACTCGCAAACTAATACTAACAAGTGAAGGGGGTTTTTGTAATAGGATACTAAGCTCTAGGGTTGTTTTGCAAAAAGCCAGATTTACCTCTACTAAGTTCAGAAGCAAGAAAAGCTAGTTGAAATTTTATAACACCTAAGTGGGAACTTGTATTTCATATCACAACTCTGTTGTGGTCAAGTCAAAATCTCAATTCATTTCATAAGTCATTTTGAAAACATCTGACGGGGGAACAGTATGGCCACTCCAACTGTCCATAATCATGAACGCTATTCAAATAGTTTGACACTCTGCAGAGATTGTACACTTTCACCACAACATTCGATACATCTGTCAGGAACAAATCCTGAATTCACCATACTCAGTATGCGGATAATCAATTCTAACCTTTCAATTACACGCCCTAGTATAAGTACCTCTCCTGTGAGTTTGGCCTCCCAACCATGACCAACTGTCATCTTGGGTACTGCACAGGTGGACAATCTTCACAAGGTAGTCTCAGCTCAGACCTTTGCCATGAGGGAACCCATACTAAGATATATAAGTTTCCAGTCAAGCCCTACCCAATTTTCGGGTATTCTGGTTGTACGGTAAAATTGGAATGGTATCACATCCAGACAACCATCAGTTTTATAAAGGGCTAAGGCTCATGCCTCAACATTTTCATCATCAAAATCATCTGGTGTTCGGAAAAACCTGTCAAAACTTTTCAGTAGAATGATCCATCATTCCAAGGTTTTCATAACCATTTTACACCAAGTATTCCCATCTAAAGTTGATCAAGTTTTATGCTTAGCACTAGCATCTACAATTGAGGGTGAGTACTAATGAGGGGTGGTAAAACAAGTGGAGTTTAACTAAGTTCAATCTCATGCCTTAGGGTGACATCAAGATTATCTAGCTTAGGCCAAATTTAATGCTCTTTATGCAACCTTCAATTATCTTTATAATATCTACAATTTACTTAAGTAAACTCTAAGAGAAAGCTTTGATAAAGAAATAAAGTAGAAAGCTTGCAAGTAAAACTAGGAGGGGTATCATGTGGGTATGATCACATATGCTTAAGGCATATAGTTGGCATGGTAACAAGCAAGTATTAGCTTGCATAGGTCAACTTGATTAGTAAGGCTTGCATCAGTATCAGTATAAGCTTGCCTTGTGCAGAGCAGTGGTTGAAGTTCTCCTCGGCTTCTTCTTCGTAGTATCCTCCTTCCTCGTCGTATCCTTGGTCGATACTAGCGTCTATGAATAAATACGAGGTACACAATCACCAAACAATACTTAACTACTTTCAATCATCACACAAAGGGGTTCTATATATGATCTAGCATCATCACTAACATTACAAGATTAAAGCATTTGTCTTATTTATTTTATTTTTAGAAAAGTAATTTCTACTCATTGAAAAACTACTTAAGATTTAATATTATCCAACTCAATCATGGGATCATGTTGACACATGTCATCACCACATATTTCAGTACATGAGAATGTGATTTAAAGTGGTGTCACAATTTAATAATGTTTAACATTTTTATTTTAAATCATTAAAGTGGCTAGAAGTGCCTATGTGGCATTCTATTATTACTTGAACATTATTTCTCTTAGTAAACCCATATATTTTTATATATTTTGAAAGGTATGATCAAATATGATTTTTGAGAGTTGGAATCAACTCAAAAGCTATTATGGTTTAAATTTGAAAAATGTTTGAATGCAGAAAAGCTTCTGCCTTGTTATTTTTACCAAGGTTGATCTATAGATCGAAATGATTTGAATCCAATGGGCTTGGATTCAGCATTTCAATATTTTTCTACCAAAATTGGTTTCATGAAATTTGGTTCACTGAATCGAGCTGGGTTGATTTTTGAAATTAGGTACAGAACTGAGTTTGAATATAAATAGAAAAACTAAATTCAAACTAGTAGGCTGCACGGGAAATGTTAATGGGCCGGCCCAGTGTCACTCCATGGCCTTGAAAAGCGCAACTGCAGTGCGGGTCGATGTGGTGCGTTGGATTAGAATGAAGATCGACGGCTGAGGGTCGTCGTCGATGATGAACAAGTCACCGGCGAGCTCGAACCCTAGCGGCTCAGTGGGGGTGCATAGGGGGCATACCGGGGCTCCAGTGACGATGGCGAGGCGGGCAAACGACGAAGTCGACGATGGCGAACTCAGGCGTGGTCGCGGCAGCTCCGGGGGTGGGTGAAATCAATGGCTCTTCTTCTCCAGAGGCAGCCTGCTCCGGCGCAATTCCGGCGAGCTGCTGCTCCTCGTGCTCCGGCTAAGGGGTGGAATGATCAGTGAGGTGAGTGGAGTGAGATGGTCTTAAGAAATCGAGCGGGGGTCGTCTCCTTTTATAGGCTCGACGGCGAGACCGAGAGGGATGGGCAGACGACGGTGGCGACACGGCTATGGGCGGCTAGAGGCATGACCGAGGTTGGCGATCGACGGGCGGTCTCCTGGCGATGCTCTAAGGTTTAAATGCGTGCGTAGGGGCGGTGGCAAACGGTCGGGAACGTGCGGTGCTCTGTGCGGTAGAGGCGGCGTCTTCGACGGCGAGCGGTGGCTATGAGGCATGGGGCGGCGAACGGGGGTGTCTGGCGTGCTCTCTGGGTCATGGTGAAGCGGTGGGCACGGGTTGCGGTCGAGGGGCGGCAGATGCACGCGTGCCGGGTGTGGCGCTCTGGCGCATGCTCGGCATGTCGTAGTGGCACTGGGCGCGCGGTGTTCCTGGTGGTCCACGACTTGCACTGGCTTGGGGAGGGGACAGTGGGTGGCGGTGGAGTGCTGGCTACCTCCCAGACATGGCTAGAGAGGGGGAGATGGTCTGCTGCAGCGGCGACCAAGTTGGCCGGCGAGGTGTGCTCGGCTTGTTCACCATTGATGACAATGGCCAGTTTACAGTGAGGCTAGGGGTTTCCAATTAAGCTAGATGATCTACTAAATGGTTGCTGTGAGCTAGAGAGGGAACAAGTTAGGCCAAAACACTATTAAAAACAGTGAATTTGATTTGGTTTAAATTTGCCTGCCAAGTGTTTGATGAAATGGCCGCAAGAAACTTCTTTTTGAATTTTGAAAAGATTTTTGGTGGGTGTGCTAGGCATGTGTTGAGGATTCTGTGGATGCTTGGGTTTTGAAAATTGAGCTTGTTTGAGTGGTTTTTGAAATAGTGGGATCTTCCCATATGAAATAGATTCAATTTTAAACTGTCATTTAAACTAAGCATTTAAATGTTTTTGGATGATCAAAAAGTGGGCCTTGGTACCTTGTTATGGGTACTATCAAGGGGTGCAAAGATCCATACATGTTTCTGTTAAGTTCTGAAAGTTAGGGATAGCCAAAGTAGGCATGGGAGTTAATTTGGACAAAGTGACCATTCACTTAATTTGTTTGTTTTGACTTGTTTGTCTTTGGGGATTGTTTAGATGATGTTTATTTCACCTAAGAATCATTTTACAAGTAAAGAAACACAGAACCATGGCAATTCAAAAGAATCCAACTTTTAATACATACACATATGAATGCTTTCATATTTTTAATTGGGAAAGTTTTTGTTAACCCTAAATTTTGATGATTAGAGTTTGATGATCTAAGTTTAATATTTTTGGGATGTTATATGAGGTAATAACCTACTATAAAAGTTTCGGAGGTAAAGGAACATATTATCTAGAAATTAACAACCAATGTCGCCAGTGATTCTTGCGCCGTCTATTACGCGTTAACCATGAGATTTGGAATGGGATAGAGAAGTCAGCTGTATCTTCTTCCTCTCGCATGTAGCCAGATGTGCAGGTCATGGCTGTTATCACTCGTAGCGTGCATATTAATTGGTAATTCATAGAGGATATGCAGCATATGGGTGGGAAACCTCAACGTCCCACGATAGTTATAGCATCTAACGGTCTGTACAAACCATTGCCATAATTCAATGGGTGGGCATGGTGTACACCAAGGAGGCATGCGAGGTCGCGAAGGGGGTAGTGATTGGCTTGGATCATCTTCTGGGCCCCACATCATGGAATTGTGGACGGGAATAAGCTGCCCGGTTGTGCAATAAAGAGTTGATCTCTCATGGGTAAAGTAACACACCTCTGCAGAGTGTAAGAACTGTAACTTGTTACTCCCTGTTCCGGGAAGGAGCTGCAAACACGGCAGGAAAGGAAATCCATGAAAGTTCTGGTAAACGCGTGAAGGCTGACGGACATAGCTTTTTCAGAATAAAAGCAACCTTTGAAGAAATGTTTACGAAAACTTGCATTGCCTATGACCTATGGTCTGTGGCTATAGATATAGTGCATCAAACACTCCTTTTCTAGTGAACTTGCTGAGTACGCTCGTACTCAACGTATCTTCTTAACCATTGCAAGATTCTGAAGCCACAAAGACGGCGTCTACATCAAGTATGCTCCAGGAGTCTTCATCAAAAGCTCAAGTCTTCGATAAAGTCAAGAAAGTCAAAATACACATCAACTCAAGTAAAGATGGAGTTACAGATTAGATTGAAATTTAATCTCTTACCATAGAACCTACTTCTGTATAATGTTGCATTAACGGCAAAACCATCCAAATAGTTTGGTGCTGACCTTGTTAGCATATTAGTTGTGAGTTATTTATTGATGATTCTTCATTGGAAGAAGTTTATTTCTCTCTCTTTAACCTAGATTGTTCTTTGGATCTTATGTAAAGAGTCGAGTTGTAACCTTTTAGCCATGTATTGGACCCGCTGTGTTTCTGTTGTACCACTCTGAGGGATGTAATACTAGTGAACGGTGTTTCATTGGTGTTATGCCCACGACTATAGTATACTACATCATGAAGTGGTATGCTGGGTCACCACAGTTGGTATCAGAGCATATGCTTTGACCTTAGGTTGGAAACCTAGTAAATGGGTAGAACCTTTAGGAAACAGATGTGCAATAATAAAGAGTTCTCTAGTGATATGATGGATATTCAACTGAGAATAATCATGTCATGTTGCTAGTGTGATAATTCTTTAGTAGAATGGCAAATCCGAACAATACCACGAGTTTTAACTCTGTGTGACTGATGATAATTTCTTATATACAGTTCCACATGGCACCTCGATATCCACCCCGTAATACTTAAGTGATGAATAGGACGCTAAACGACCACAAAGGGGATTGGACGGATAATCTCCAACAACTTCTATGGAGTTTGGATTGTGAATCAAGACTTTTGGTCAAGATTTACAGTTACTATGATGGGCAGGTATTAGCTAAATACCGTGTCGTGATCATGTTACCCAAGAAGTTAGGACTTAAGGGAGAAATGCCATCAGGAGAGGCAAGTTGCATGGCATCTGCATATCAGATTGCCGTAGCAGCAACTATAACCATGATCCGAGAACAGAAGTCCCAAGCTCTAGAAGGTAGTACTCATACCATTATACCCCATGAAACCTCAATTCCAGAGCATGAGTTACATCACTCTACTCTAGTCCAAACTGAACCTACTCTAGCCGTAGAGTATATGGATCGTTATCGGTCTTTGCTAAACACATATCATAACACTCACCAAGTCTTAGTTCAGGAGCTGGATACGGTCATTGCGGATTTTACTGATCCTGATAAAGCAATGGCACGTAGGAGGAAGTTAGATAAAGAAGCTAGGCATCCCAAACACATCTTTTCTGGAGAAGTGTATGAGGAATCCGAATTCGATGATCCATAATCAGAAAACAATGCCTACTACCAAAATAAACCCCAGCCACCTGAAGATCTATGGACCAAGTATATCTCCGAACAAAAGGAATGGGCAGGAGCTATTCCAAGTAACCCTGAGCAGAACCGTTATGAATGGGGAGTAGAATCTCAAGATGGAACTATAGGTAATCCCATACCTTGTGATACAGGTATCAGAGAAGAAACCAACAATAACCCTTGGGAGCATTATGGAACATATGGGGGTAATACCAATCCAATCGACTTAGAAGAGTATTCCGATAGTTACTATACCAATATGTACGAATGGATCCAAGAAAAGGCGAAAGAACCCTCTTACTTTGAGGAAGCGTTGCCGGAAACGCAGGTATATCCTGTAGAAGATTACGCCAACTCTACTCATTTTCAATGACTAATCTCAGTCTAGGCAATTCTAATCAAGAATACGCACCTCCTGGATGCTGTTACGCTCCAGAAGGCAGTCGTAGGACTTCATGTCATCATGGACAGAACTCTAGGAAGCACTAGAGGAAGATGAAAGTAAGAATGGAACAAAGTCCCAAGGGATGAGTGCTTGAATAAAGTACATAGAGGGTAATGCGTATTGTAGTTTGAAGGGTTTGCTGAAATAAGTGAGGATATACTCACAAGAACAAGAAGTTCTTGTAAGATAGTTGTGTGATGTGTATGATAGGCAAACCGTTGGAACGGTTAGTTCGTCTGTAAATTATTTAAAACCTATGTATAATACATGGTATATGTTTTGTTGTTTGACGACTTTTGGATTTTCTCGAATCTTCTTGATTGGCTAGATGTGTACATGAAGTTTGACTTGGTGTGCAAATGCATGATGTATCACCCAGTTATTAATTGATGCTATAGACCTAGATAGGATTGAGAATTCATGTATGGGAGTGACGGGTTCCGTATACCAAGAAGGAGGATTACATGAAGAATAAAGCAACAAGAAGCAGTGAAATTAAGTTCACCAGAAATAGTAGATGTTGGTCAGAAGTTAATAAAGTCGTTATACCATATTCATGGAAGTATCATGAATAACTACAACTAAAAAAGGTTTTAGAACATGATGGTAATCCAACTAGGATAATTCAGAGTGAATACCAGTATTAGGTCATAAACCATAGGGTGAAACCTATACCCTAGAATGATCCTCAGCTGGTATTTGAACCATAGTCCGTATCTTGTCCGCAGTAGGTATCGGTTAAAATAGTTAATCAGATCATCTTAAAGGTTGCATAAAGAGCATAAAACTTGGCCTAAATAAGAAAGGAGACAAAGAAGTATAATATTAAAGCGACCGAGTTTGAAATGTCTCGTGAAATCAACTCTATCCAAGATAGAATGCCCAAACAATGAATAAGACAAATAAGGTTGGAAGATTCACTCCGGAGATCCACAATTTTGTGGGTATACTGTATTTTCTTTCATGAAACCTTAAAGAGGTAGTATACAATTTTTACTGAGAACAACATTCTAATTATGAAACCAGTGGTTACTATAAGGCAATTTAGAGACTATTAGTAAACCCTAAGGGGGAGAGTAAACAATAAACGGAAAATACTGTTTGCTAAATTTCCGAGCAAAGGTTGGAGAAGAAGTACTAACCTATGAAAACATTAAGCCTTCTTTTCATAAAGTTAAAAGGAAGTCATTATTATAAAAGTACTTAAGTCAATAACAAGGAATTGTGTAAAAGCTAGACAAGATAAAAGCTTGGGGAAAGATAAAATAAATTAATCCTAACAGACTACTTCTAAGAGGAAACAACTCTTAAATGATCATTAAGAAGAAATTAAGCACAACTCATTAGACGTGTGTTAAGGAACAAGAAATTACGATGGATATGAACTACATGTGTTCAAAAATAATCTTCGAAAACTTTTGGTCACAACTAGTGTCTAATAGAAATTGAAAACTCTGTTTAATGAGACTTCCTAGATCTTACAGAGTATAAGAAGGGAATTTGATGATCAAGTAAAGGAGTGGATTAGGATACCTAATCAGAGAAATGAACTAAATAAGAGACTCCAATTTAATGATTTCCTAATAAGGACATATCCCTAAGGGACTATGGTAAAAGGAACTTTGAAGGATTGAGACAACAAATTGGAGATTCCAAGTATGATGAAAATGCAAGGAACTATCTAGATGTGGAATACTACAATTATTTCCATTTAAGATTTCCATGGAATTAAGAAATGCCGTAACCAACACAAGTTAATTCCCTACTGCAAAACGTGAGAGTTTACGAACTTCAGGGATGAAGTTTATTTAAAGGGGGAGAGTCTATAACATCCCAGCATTAGGGCTTAGAAACCAGTTGAACACAAATGTGTGCATTGCATTCATGAATAAGAAAATTTGGGAAAATTTCACACAAAACTAAAAGAGCTATAAAGGGATCGAGATCTCTCTTGTTCTGATAGAAACATCAGGACATGTGCGATGGATTTCGACATGATCTCTACTGTATTTTTGTATTTGAAGGGAAGGCCATTGAAATTTGAATATTTAATTGATAGATTATTAATTGGAAATTAAATTGTAATAAGAAATAAGAGGTTCACTCTTATTTATTAAAAGATATCATAATTACAAGTCTCAAGTAATAAAAAAACTGAATGAAATGATTTATAATAATAAATAAGAATGGAATTCTTATTTATAAGTAAGATATAAATATTTCATTAATTCCAAGGATAGTCGAACCCTTTATTATAGAATACAATGTTTATTGTTGTTACAATAAAAGTAAACTACTATAAAACAAATAATATAAAAATGAATTACATAAATGAATAACTAAAATGATTCTTGATTACAAGCAGATATAAATATTACATTGTCTTTGCAAATGCCTTACAAAAGAAAAAGGAAAACTAGTAAAATTTATTGAATAAAATACAACAATACAATGTTTTTACAATATTTAAACAGGAAATAAAAATTACAATACTTAATACAATTAAAATTCCTAAGCTACTCTTCTTTTGTTCCCTCTATCATCTGACATTTCCTTTATTCTTCTCATTTCCTGCAAAACCACACAAAGATAAAAAAACAGAAAAATAAAATAAAGGAAATTATTAGGCTAATATTACTCTCAGACTGGCATAGTGTTGCTATGCTAGGATCATCATTGAGTATGGTTAAAAGGGGCCAAATAGGATCTATTCTTATCAAATTTGAGCTTCAGCTTTGAGCGTCATTAGCATAGAGTCAATATTCCACTTGGCAACTCAAAATAAAGGTCAAGGCAGATAATACCAAAACAGCCGAGCACATCCTTAGCAAAGTATCCCACAGATGAAACATGGATAGGGGGAGGTTCCCTGGACCAGCAGCACACATGCAGGCAGCTTACACATCCATGCATGCATATGTGTTGTCAACACTATAGGAGGGTACCAAATAGACAAAGAGCACAACTGCAGCTAGCAAAACCATACCATTCCACATCCAACCAGTCCACATCCACAACTACAGAGCACCTGGTTCAGCACTAAAACTCTCACTAGCACCCTGGTTGCTTGGAAAATCCATCCAGGAGCACCAGAAAAAGGCCAAGAGCTAGGAGGATCAGGCTTACCTGAAATGGAGCAGTAGCAAATCCAAGGGATCAAGTCAGGAGATGAGAGGAAGGAGTTGGCACAACAGTGATCAATAATAGGCACAAAAGCAACCACAACTCCAACACAACAGGTTATCCATCCAAGATCATGTCCTTGCATCTGTTCTTACTATTGCATCTTAAAGAAAATATATGGGGCAATAGAAAATCCTCATCTCTGTACTCAAATGGAGTACTAGATCATCATTGGATAGTTTCATAAGCAAGCAATAGCTTTTGTATACAAAAATCATCAAAGCCTCAGTCTTTGCATCCTAGGCAGAGCTAAGTAATGAAGGGAAATGTGTGTATTAACCTATGCTTTAGACCAGCATCACAAGTATTCAGGTTTAAGCAATTTTGTTTAGCTTTATAAGCAGCAGATTATCCCACTTGAGGTTGTATTGTGCACACTCCTGTATGGAGGCACCACAAAAATAATCAAAGCAAGAGAAGCCACTAAAACAATGTATCTAGAAGCATATCACCATTACTATGACCTACTACTGTGTACACTCCAGAGAGAGTTTGATGCCAACTCAGAAGTAGAGAAGCATATTGTTTCTGCTATATGCACTAGCCAGCTTTATCCATACACTCAAATCATCTTCCTAGCTATTCTAGCTAGGAATCATTTCAAAGCAAGTTTCTAGTAGGCTGGATGTTCAATTACCATCATATACAAACGTCCTTATATTTTATAAAACCCACCTATGTATCTCAAATGGTTTCAAATCATTTTCCCAAAATTATCCTTTCTAGGAATCATTTGTACAGATATCAAGACATTAAGTAGCCAAACATGATCTACTTTGCATATTCCAATTCTTGTCTGACCCCAAGATCATGCATATACATGATCTGATCCACACCAACTCATTCAAAACCATCTGCAAGAAACCCAAACAAGAATCTAAATCATTTTCCTAGCTATCTTTTGCTAGGAATCGTTTAAAGAAATGATTGGAAGCAAAGGAGAGAAGGAAGAGAGGTAGAGGAAGGTGTACCAGGGAGTCGACGGTGACCTCAAAAGGGCGGCGCCGGCGTGGCAGCACCGGTACTTGCAACCGCACGTTCCTCAGGGATGCGTTACGTCACCGGGGCGGCACAGGGAGCACCCACGAAGGGCACAATATCCTATGCCTGCCCTAGAATGACAACCACACCGAACAAGCAGACACCAGAGTGAAAATAGCGAGCGACAGAGGCACATCACCGGAAACCTAGCACTGATACGTCCAAAACGTATCTACTTTCTTGAACACTTTGTTATTGTTTCTTCTATAAACTTGTGATATTTGGATACAACTAACACGGACCGACGCTATTTTCAGCAGAATTACCTTGGTGTCTTATTTTTGTGCAGAAAATGAACTATCAGGAAGAATCCCGGAAAATATGCCAAAAATTATATTTCACCAGAAGATCCACGGAGCCAGAAGACGAGACGAAGAGGAGGCCTGGGGGCCCACACCCATGCCAGGAACGGGCCCACCACTGGCCGCGTCTGGGGTGGGGGGGGGGTGTAGCCACCCGAGGCACCCCCTCGGCCTCCCTCTGCGCCTATAAGTTGCCCTTCGACCTAAAAACCAAGGGGGGTTCGATAGTTTTACAGAAAGAGTTCCGCTCCGCCGCCACCAGAAACCAAGATTCGGATCCAGAAATTCCGTTCTGGAACCCTGCCGGGACGGGGAATTTGAAGAGGATCATCGCCATCATCGTCACCAACGCATCTCCATCAACCACCGATGTTTCCCTCATCCATGAGTGAGTAATGCCCCGTTGTAGGCTTGGGGATGGTAGGGATTGGATGAGTTCTATCATGTAAGCGAATAAGATCTGTTAGGGCATAGTGCATAGTATCTCTATTAGTGCTATTTTACGTTGTTGCAACTTGTTGTCCTTAATGCTTGTCACTAGGGCCCGAGTGCCATGATCTCAGATCTGAACTTATTATTGAATCATTATGATAGTATTGTTTGTGGTATTATCTGCAAGTTGTGTACACATATCATTGTCCGGATCCAAATGCCCCAAAGTGACAATAATTGGGACAACTAGAGGGGATGGCTATGGTGTGAGGATCACATGTGTTCACGGAGTGTTAATACTTTGGTCGAGTTCTCTATTAAAAGAAGCACCTTAATTGCCAGTAGTTCCCTAGAGGCCCCGCTGCCACGGGCTGGCTGGAGAAAAGATGTTGTGCAAGTTCTCATTGCGAGCACGTATGGCTATATTTGGAGCACATGCCTAGGATTGTTTAGTACTTGGATGCTTGTTATTATTTATCTGTAATGCCCTAGATCTTGAAGTTACATGTTTAGACTCGTCCATGCAACGCCCGTCTATCCACCCCTTGCCTACCACACTCGAATCCCACTATTACCGTTACTGTTACTATTGCTACTGTTTCACTGCTGCTGTTGCTTTGCTGTTGCTACTAAAAACTGTTTCTACTGATAAACTTTTGTGAGCAAGAACTATTTCCAGGTGCAGCTGAATGGACAACTCAGTTGTTAAGGCTTGCAAGTATTCTTTGGCTCCCCTTGTGTCGAATCAATAAATTGGGTAATACTACCTGCGAAGACTGTTGCGATCCCCTACACTTGTGGGTCATCAAGACTATTTTCTGGCACCGTTGTCGGGGAGCATAGCTTTATTTGTAAGTTCACTTGGATCTATTATTGTTCACTGCTACTCCTTTCATCATGGGGAAGTCTCGTGATGGAAATTTCCCTATTTTACCATCCACTACAAGAAGAGGTACAGTACTAAACACCTTTGCTGCTCTTGATTCACTGTCCGTTATAAGTAAGCTTGTCACACCACCACCACATACACATTCTACACACACTGCTACTACTGCTGAGTCTGAAACTGCTTTTGATACTCATGATGTTACTTCTACTGTGCTTGATGCGAGCGGTTCATTAGGTCCTTTTCTAGATCCTACTATGGCTGGTCTAGGAAATACCGGAACTCCGAGTGAAGACACTATTACACCTGTTAGATCACCTGAGGCTAGTGAGAGTTATGATATTAATGATGGTTACATTGAGTTCACTGATGATTTTGTTGAAGAGTGCCGAAACACACATGGTACTAATACTATTAATAGTCTCCTTGCTAGACGTACTATTATGCCTAAGATGTCCTCTGATCCTAAGTTTGCCATCTCTCCCATAGATATTAAAGATGAAGATTATGATTTCTCTCTTGATTTATCTTATTTAGATATTGTTGAGAAAGAACCTTTCTGTGGGACTGAAAATGAAAGTGCTATGGCTCATATGAATGAGCTTTCTACTATGAGTGCTTTGTTCTCTGATGATTTTAAGATGCACAAGTACTTTGTTACTAAGATCTTCCCTTTTTCACTAAAAGGAGAAGCTAGGGCTTGGTTTAATAGATTACCTCATGGTTCCATTGATAGCCCTGATTGCTTCTTTCTTCTAGAAATATTTTCCTCCCAGTTCTATACATGCTGCTTTGCAGAGACTTTTTGATTTTAAACAGGGAGAAGAAGAGAAATTCCCTAAGTCATGGACAAGGTTCTGTGATCCTGGATGTCCATTACCTAAGAATGAACTTCTTGATATTTATTATAATGGACTAACTAATGATTCTAGGACATACCTAGATAGCTTTGCTGATTGTGTTTTCAGGAAAAGGACTCCTACAAATGCTGAAGAATTAATGGCTAAGATAAGCAGGAATTATGATGATTGGACTTCAACTGAGCTGAATACACCTGAGCCTATTACTCCTGAACCAGTTATGCCTGAACCAGTTCCAACACCAACAACAAAGAAGAGTGGGGTTATTGCATTAAATGATGAAGTGATGAAGGAAGCTAAGAAGTGTCTAAAGGAGAAAGGTATTAGAGCTGAAGATGTGAAGAATCTACCTCCTATAGAAGAATTATGTAAGACAATTCCCCACTCATCTACTATTGAGGTATACTCTCTCCAACACTTTGATGAAGGTGATATTCCTTATGGTAAGCCTCCTGATCAATGTTTAGAGGAACTTGACACATTTATTGTTAAACAAGGGTATTTTAATAAACAAGTTCAGAATCATTTATTGGAAAACTCTAGATCTATCCATGAGTTGAAAGATATTGTGGAAAGAACTTCTAATGATATTAAAATTCTTTGTAAACACTTTCAAATGGTTCAAACCCAACTTGATCAACTTGCTAAGGTACAAAAGGATATGCTAGTTAATGCTTCAGGAGAAAAAACATGCTTATGGAATTATAACTAGGAGTGGTATAGCTACTCAAGATCCTTTATATCTGGAAGGACACCCTAAAACAAATGAGCAGGATTCTCAACAAGGTGAAGATAGTGGTAATCCTCGTAAGAGGAAGAAAAAGAAACATAAGATAGTTGAGGAACCACTTGAACCTACTGTAGATCCTAATAGTATATCTGTCTCTGATGCTAAAACTGAGAGTGGTAATGATAAAAATGATGCTCCTGATAAGGAGGAAGGTGAGGAAGAACCTGAGAAGCACACTAAGAACACTAGGTACACTAAGGAACATTTTATTGCTAATAAACATGGTAAATAGAGAGAACCTTGGGTGCAGAAACCTATGCCTTTTCTAGGTAAGAGACACAAGTCAAAGGAGGAAGAACACTACAATAAGTTTTGTGAGTGGATGAAACCTTTATTTTTGCAAATTCCTTTGACTAATGCTATTAAGTTGCCTACTTATTCAAAGTATATGAAGGATATTGTCTCTAATAAAAGGAAGATTCCTAATGAGGAGATTTCTACTTTGCTTGCTAATTATTCCTTCAATGGTAAGGTTCCAAGGAAACTTGGTGATCTAGGTATACCAACTATTCCTTGCTCTGTTAAGAATAATTATGTTAGAACTGCTTTATGTGATTTGGGAGCTAGAGTTAGTGTTATGCCTTTTTCTCTCTACAAGAGACTCCAACTAGAAAAGTTGATACCAACGGATATACCTTTGCAAATGACTGATAAGTCAACTACTATTCCTGTTGGTATATGTGAGGATGTTCCTGTTCAAGTGGCTTATAAGTTCTTGGTTTTAACTTATTTTGTTGTGCTTGAAATGCCTGAAGATGATAATATGTCTATTATTCTTGGGAGACCTTTTCTTAATATTGCAGGTGCTGTTATTAATTGTAATTAAGGGAAAGTAACATTCAATATTAATGACAAAGAGCATATTGTTGATTTCCCCAAGAAGGTTGCTAGAAGCTATTGCCTGAATTCCATTGAAAATATTGGGAGAATCAAGTTTGGAGAAATATATTGTCCCATTCCACAAGAAAACTTTGAAACTATAATGATTGAGACCATTGCTATCAAGTATGAGGTAACATAATCACCTTGTGGAATGCAAAGTTTTGTTTCATATAAGATTTGTTTGGTAACAAGACTTGATCAACCTTGTTAACAAAAGGATTTTTATGAACAAAATAATGTTTTCACTGTGGTCATACTTGCCTTCTTTTTCTCCTTTCCAATCTTTGCTCTTCGTTGTGCCTAACTTAAAGGAGTTAAAGAGAATTACTTGTTGGGAGATAACCCAAGAGTTCCCTTGAGTCTTGGAAGTTATTACTTCAGTAATGACCTCTCCTTATCCTTTTTGTTTGCTTTTTGTTCCAAGAACGACCTCTAATGAGAGGGAAGTAAGATTTGGGGAGTTCTGTCCCGAAACAGATTTCTATCCTCCACCATAAAAATTTGTGAGGAGTCTCTGTAAGTTGGATTGAGCTGACAATTTATGAATAAATCCTTAGTATGTTAGCTAACTTTCATTAGTTCAACACTTTTTCATTTGAGCAACATAAGGTCTTCGAAAAAATCGTTCTCTACCTGCTGGTCTGTTTTGACAGATTTCTGCCATTATTTGCATTTGCTTCTTATTGATTCCTTTTCGGGTTCTTTTTGGGAAATTGAGATTTTTGAGGAAATTGATACAGTATCTTGTGTATTTAGTGAAAGTTTTGCTGTTTTAAAACTAAACCCCAAAGGTCTATTATCTTTTGAATGCACTAATGTTGCTAATGAAGATTGTGTGAAGTTTTGTATGAAGGAAAACTTTCAGGTGTAAGGAAAGAATGATGTAATGAGATAAAGAATGGACAAAATCTCAAGCTTGGGGGGAGCCACCCAATGTCACCCCAATAAATATTCAAGAGGTACAAGCGTCAAAGCTTAGGGGTGCCCAAGGCATCCCCTTCTTCATCAATTAAAATCTCAGGTCTTTCTAGACACTTCGTTTTTATTGTTTCATGCACAGTTGTGTTGTTCTTGGAGCGTCTTAGTTTTTGTTTTTGGTTTTATTTTGCTTTGTTTGTTTTTGCTTTATTTGCTTGCTTTAAAAATCGAAAACACCAAAAATATTTGTTGTTCTTCTCTGGTTTTGTGAGTTCTTTGCAGGGTTCAGCCGTCCTCAGTGGATTTTGGTGTCATGTTATTATTCAAGTCACAGAAGTGAAGGGCAATAATGAAGATTAAGACAACTCGAGGTGTGGTAAGAGGCTGGTAACAAACTCTATTTGTTTTCATTTTTGTACATATACTCATCATTGTGAGCATGCTTAGTCTGTTCATTGTAAGGAGCGTGTTACTGATGGATGCTTAGTAGTTCTTGCTTGTCTATGATTAGCTCCATCTTGCAAATAGTTTGTAGCATGTCATATGAATGTTTGCTTGCATTGTTTTATTCATATTTTGGTATGACATTGTGGTATCCTCCTCTGACTTTTCATGTGAATCGACTTGGCACATGTTCACGCATGCATATGACTAATCAGTAGTCAGTAAGCCTCGATGATTTATTTTGCCTCAGAGTTCTTGTATCACTTTCATGCCATAATTAGTCATGTTTTGTTGCAAGCATGATTATGATAGCTATTTCTCTCTTGTTTGTTGCTCCCTCTCTATTTCTAGCCTTCACTTGCACTGAGTATGTGCTCTACCTGTGCTTCCAACTCCCCAAAACCAATATTGCCAACTGTGTCCACCATACCTACCTATTAGCATCATTTGCTACTTCAGCGCATATTCTATATGTCGTGTTTTCTTCCAAAATAAAATGTTTATCTGTTTTGAGAAAGTTAGTTAGTAAAGCTCTCACGAACTTGATGGAACCCTTTATTCCTTGCGCTTAATAATTATATGCTTGCTAATTATGTGCTGTCACGGGGAACGCTTTCAACACTTTCTGGATATCCTATCTAGTTGATACTTTGCTCTTTTGTTTACGGATGTCGACGATGTGAAATAAAAGGGGAGGTTGTGAGTTCATGGAGTTTATACATTGTGTTAGAGAAACGCCTGGGACGCTAGCCTAAGCCATGCCTAATCATGGTGGAAACTTGCAACATCACCATAATGAGCATCTATGAAGCATCCTCAATAAAAAGCTATGCATATGGTAAATAAAAAGATTGCTGAGATGCTCATTCTCTGCTTGCCTTGTCATTTTGGTTATGGGAAAGCTCCTGTACCATGTGCAAGGGGTACCCCATTTGCGGTTCTCGATGATATGCATGTATTTACAATGACAAGAAATTTCAGGTGACCAAAGTTGAGTAGCATGCGGAGCGGCCCTCGTACTCAAGGGACTTGGGATTTCCAGTTTATGGTATGTCAAGCATATGATTCAGAGTGGACCTCACTTTCACCTTAACCACATGAAGATGCCTATGACGGGGCAATGAGAGCTCAGAGCTAATGAGTACCTTCCTTTCAGCATTTGGAAGCCTTCAAACTCTTCAAAACCTTTTCACAATTTTGTTGAGTCACCACTTATTCTATGAGCACCTTCTTGAGAGCATAGTTGTCATTCATGTGTTTGTTCCAAAACTTGGTTAATTATGTTATGACTTTGATGCTTGTATCTCTGACATCTTTACCTCTAGTCTTCACTTGAACTTCAGAGGTGCCTTGGCATTTATATTGTGGTCTTCAAACAAAGGCAAGAGAGATACCACTCTATCATACCTTACTATGAGCATTGCAATGTTGCTTATGTTTATGTTTCATGCTACTTATTTTTATTGAGTTGGTTTCTCTTCATAGCTTGCAATCATTATTGAGTAGACTTAGTTGCATACTCTTTATTATGAATTGTCTAAGCATCTACTCCTGTGCTGAGAATATTTACATCATATGAAGCAAAGTGTTCGTGAAAGTTCTTTTATCGCACTCAGTTTTCAACTGAATTGCTTGAGAACAAGCAATAAGCTAAGCTTGGGGGGAGTTGATACGTCCACAACGTATGTACTTTCTAGAACACTTTGCTATTGTTTATTTTCTAAACTTGCGTGATTTGGATACGACTTACACGGACTGACGATGTTTTCAACAGAATTACCTTGGTGTCTTGTTTTTGTGCAGAAAATGAACTATTAGGAAAAATCCCGGAAAATATGCCAAAAATTATATTTCACCATAAGATCCACGGAGCCAGAAGACGAGACAAAGAGGAGGCCTGGGGGGCCCACACCCATGCCAGGCGCGGGCCCACCATTGGCCGCGCCTAGGGGGGAGGTGCAGCTACCCCAGGCACCCCCTCGGCCTCCCTCTGCGCCTATAACTTGCCCTTCGACCTAAAAACCGAGGGGGGTTTGATAGTTTTCCAGAAAAAGTTCCGCTCCACCACCGCCGCCACCAGAAACCAAGATTCGGATCCAGAAACTCCATTTCGGCACCCTACCGAGACAGGGAATTTGGAGAGGATCATCGCCATCGTCATCACCAACGCATCTCCATCAACCACCGATGTTTCCCTCATCCATGAGAGAGTAATCCCCCACTGTAGGCTTGGGGATGGTAGGGATTGGATGAGTTCTATCATGTAATCGAATAAGATCTGTTAGGGCATAGTGCCTAGTATCTCTATTAGTGATGTTTGACTTTGTTGCAACTTGTTGTGCTTAATGCTTATCACTAGGGCCCGAGTGCCATGATCTCAGATCTGAACTTATTATTGAATCATTATGATAGTATTTTTTGTGGTCTTATCTGCAAGTTGTGTACACATATCATTATCCAGATCCAAAGGCCCCAAAGTGACAATAATTGGGACAACCAGAGGGGATGGCTTTGGTGTTAGGATCACATGTGTTCATGGAGTGTTAATGCTTTGCTCCGATGCTCTATTAAAAGGAGAACCTTAATTGCCAGTAGTTCCCTAGAGGCCTCGCTGCCATGGGCTGGCTGGACAAAAGATGTTGTGCAAGTTCTCATTGCGAGCACGCATGACTATATTTGGAGCACATGCCTAGGATTGTTTAGTACTTGGATGCTTGTTATTATTTATCTGCAATGCCCTAGATCTTGAAGTTACATGTTTAGACTCGTCCATGCAACACCCGTCTATCCATCCCTATGCCTACCGCACTCGAATCTCACTGTTACCGTTACTGTTACTATTGCTACTGTTTCACTACTTCTGTTGCTTTGCTGTTTCTATTACAAACTGTTGCTACTGATAAACTTCTATGAGCAAGAACTATTTCCAGGTGCAGCTGAATTGACAACTCAGTTGTTAAGGCTTGCAAGTATTCTTTGGCTCCCCTTGTGTCGAATCAATAAATTGGGTAATACTACCCGCGAAGACACTTGTGGGTCATCAAGCACCAACAAAATGGAAGGGGGCGAGCTGGATAAAGCAGGAGAATCAAATCGATACACATGACTAGGTCGGCTAGCAGGAGGCGGAGCTCTAGCGACCGGTGACGATAACCAGAACCGACCATACCGCTGGAATCGATGGGTAGCTACGGCGACGTCGGCCAGAGAGGAACGGGAGAGGATAGGTGAGTGTCGCGTGCGTGATGAGGGAGAGAGAGATATGTCTCGGTCTAGGTTGACCCATGTCTAATGGGCCGACTCGGCTGTTATACTAGGCTGGCTCACGGGCTGAGCCTAGTTCCAAAATAAGTAAATAAAATTTAACATAAAAAGGAAAAGAATAAATACATGATTATATTACCCTAAACTTGTTTCATCTCTAGAAAAATATAGAAAAATCCTAAAAAATACATATGATATATAAAAATCATCACAATAATAATATCCACCTAAGAAAAAAATAATCTTACTTATTCAAATTAAATAGAAGGCAAATAAATAATAACACCACTAAATCCTTAGTGAAATTTCATAAAATAAAGGAAAAGTACAAAAAATTAATAAAAGTAGTTTTATGTTTAAAAATGAGTCCACTATTTTTTAAAAATACTAACTTAATTTTTTTTTAAAAATAAAATTTAAAGGAAGTATTTAAAATATATTTAATCGTTTATAGAATTTTATGAACATAAAAATAATACTTAAAAATAAATAAAAAACATTTTTCCTAAGTAAATATATTACACTAGGAAAATATTAAATATATTATTAGAATTTTTTTAATAATAAATCCTTATCTATAACCTATTTTAAAAATTAATTAGATACATTTTTTCAGTAAAAATAATAATTATAATTTTTTTGACATACTAAAACTTAAAAAAATATAATTAGCAAAAATTCTAAACCACAACTAAGATTTATAATAAAATTGAATGTAAATTAATAACCTAATGATACTCTTTTATAAACTTAAAAATAAAAATTCAAAACCACAACCTTAAAGAAAATTTTATACATCCCTCACTGATACTAAGAGGGAGTGATCTTAATATTTAATTAATATATAAACCTAACACCTTATTAAGATCATCCAAATTATACTTCCATTGAATAGTTACATATCATGTTCATAATAGGAAAACCAATTTAAATCCAACCCTTTACTTAAATATAAAGTAAATAATTCCACACCTTAGTTATACCTACTATAAATTTAAAACTTGGGAATAATTAAAACATATTACACCTTTAGTTTACTTACCCTTTTAAAGTTAACTTTAGTCTCAAAGCTTATAAACATCAAGTCTAATAAACTAATTATGTTTTTTATAGTTAACTTTGGTATATTTCAATTAAGACATAAAGCATCTCAAGTCCAGACTAACCAATCAAAAACCAAAAGGCATTGATCACGTTCTATTTACAATAAATATTGTTTAAACCTTAGAAAGGAAATATTTCCTTCAAATGTCATTCTTTTTACCACTTCAAACAATAATATCATAATAGGTTCTTAAACTCTTAATAACTCAACCCAAAGACTTTTATCATAGTCACCAAATGGCAATTAATTATAACCACATTATTTTATATTTTACTTATATATTTTGCGTGTTAACACTTAAGCTCCTTATACAGGTCATTACTTATAGAGTAAAATTTAAACGGAAACCAACTCTTAAAAGAATCACCTAAATTTAATTCAATCAAAGTATTTGGAATTCACTTTAGGAGTTTTACAAAATGCATAGCATTACTTATGCATAACTACATATTGCTTCTTTAAGCATTAGTCCTTATCAGACCAATGATGTTGATTTCAGATATTGGATCTTATATTGTCTCGAAGATCGTGAGTGCATAATCTTACAATCACAAAAGGCAAGTTCACACTTTCTCATGTCCTTTGATTATTTTCTGTAAAGTATTTTACAAATCCAGTGTTGTCATCACTTGCATTTCAAAAAGGTCAGAAAATACTATTTTCATAATAATATGATTATAGGTTATTTACCATGAGGTAATAACCTACTATAAAAGTTCCGGTGGTAAAGGAACATATTATCTAGGAATTAACAACCAATGTCGCCAGTGATTCTTGCGCCATATATTACGCGTTAACCATGAGATTTGGAATGGGACAGGGAAGTCAGCTGTATCTTCTTCCTCTCGCATGTAGCCGGATGTACAGGTTGTGGCTGTTATTACTCGTAGCATGCATATTATTTGGTAATTCGCAAAGGATATGCAGCATATGGGTGGGAACCCTCAACGTCCCACGATAGTTCTGGCATATAACGGTTTGTATAAACCATTGCCGTAATTCAATGGGTGGGCATGGTGTACACCAAGGAGGCATGCGAGTTCACGAAGGGGGAAGTGATTGGCTTGGATCATCTTCTGGGCACCACATCATGGAATTGTGGACGAGAATAAGTTGTCTGGTTGTGCAACAAAGAGTTGATCTCTCATGGGTAAAGTAATGCACCTCTGCAGAGTATTTAAACTGTAACTTGTTACTCCCTGTTCCGGAAGGAGCTGCGAACGCAACGGGAAAGGAACTCCATGAAAGTTCTGGTAAACCCGTGAAGTCTAACAGACATAGCTTTTTTAGAATAAAAGCATCCTTTGAAGAAATGTTTACGAAAACTTGCATTGCCTACGACCTATGGTGTGTGGCTATAGATATAGTGCATCAAACACTCCTTTTCTAGTGAACTTGCTGAGTACGCTCGTACTCAACGTATCTTCTTAAACCTTGCTAGATTCTGAAGCCACAAAGATGACGTCTACATCAAGTATGCTCCAGGAGTCTTCATCAAAAGCTCAAGTCTTCCATGAAGTCAAGAATGTGAAAATACACATCAACTCAAGTAAAGATGGAGTTACGGATTAGATAGAAATTTAATCTCTAGCCGTAGAACCTACTTCTGTATAATGTTGCATTAACGGCAAAACCATCCAAATAGTTCGGTGCTGACCTTGTTAACATATTAGTTGTGAGTTATTTAATGATGATTCTTCATTGGAAGAAGTTTCTTTCTCTCTCTTTAACCTAGATTGTTCTTTGGATCTTATGTAAAGAGTCGAGTTGTAACCTTTTTTGCCATGTATTGGACCTGCTGTGTTTCTGTTGTACCACTCCGAGGGATGTAATACTAGTGAATGGTGTTTCATTGTTGTTATGCCCACGACAATAGTATACTACATCATGCAATGATATGCTGGGTCACCGCAACAATAAAGAAGTAGAGGATGATGATAACAACTGTCCTATGTTCCCTGGATACGGTGATACTGCAATGGAAGACAATGAAGAGGAAGGAGGTGAAGAACAGGCATGAGATAAGTCCGCTAATGATCTTGGTCGGGTCATTTCTGATGCAAAGCGAGACTGTGAAACAAAAAAAGTTGAAGTTGGAGGGCATGTTAGAAGATCACAAAAAATTGTTATACCGAAATTGCGAAGATGGCAGCACAAAGCTTGGTACCACACTGGAATTGCTGTGATGAAAGGCAGAGTGTGGTCTAGCTGACTCCATATTTGAGAAGTTGCTGAAAATAACAAAGATGAAGCTTCCAAAGGATAACGAATTTCCCGAGAGTACGTACAAAGCATAGAAGACTCTTTGCCGTCTAGGATTATATGTGCAGAAGATACATGCATGCATTAATGACTGCATCCTCTACCGCGGTGAAGAGTACGATAATTTAGATAAATGTCTGGTATGCACTGCATTGCGGTACAAGATCAGACGAGATGACCCAGGTGATGTTGAGGGTGAGCCCCCTCGGAAGAGGGTTCCTAGTAAGGTTATGTGGTATGATCCTATAATACCACTATTGAAATGTCTGTTCAGAAACAAAGAGCATGCCAAGTTGTTGCGATGGCACACAGAAGACTATAAGAAATACGGGAAGTTGAGACACCCCGCTGATAGGTCGCAGTGGAGAAAAATCGAGAGAGACTTCCCAGACATTACATGTGATGCAAAGAACTTATGGTTTGGTCTAAGTACGAATGGCATGAATTCTTTTGTGGAGAAGAGATGCAGTCATAGCACCTGTACTATGACTCTATGTATATACAACCTTCCTCCTTGGTTGTGCATGAACCGTAAGATCATTATGATGCTAGTACTCATCCAAGGCCCGAAGGAACCCGACAATGACATTGATGTGTACCTAAGGCCATTAGTTGAAGAACTCTTATAGATGTGGGGAAAACCAGGTGTACGTGTGTGGGATGAGCACAAACAAGAGCCATTTGACCTACGAACGTTGCTTTTCGTAACCATCAATGACTGGCCTGCTCTTAGTAACCTTTCAGGACAAACAAACAAGGGATACAAGGAATGCACACACTGTTTAGATAAGACTTAAGGTACATATTTGCATAATTGCAAGAAGGTTGTGTACATGGGGAATCATCGATTTCTTCCGACCAATCATCTCGTAAGAAAGAAAGGCAAGCATTTCAAAGGTGAGGCAGATCACCGGAAGAAGCCTGACCTCCATACTAGTGATGATATATTTGTTATGGTCAAGGACATAGAAGTAATCTTTGGAAAGGGTCCTGGTGGTCAATATATTCCGAACAACGTCGCTACCGGACACGCGCCCATGTAGAAGAAGAAATCTATATTTTGGGAGCTACCCTATTGGAAAGTCCTACATGTCCGCTCTTCAATCGATGTGATGCACGTGATAAAGAATCTTTGCGTGAACCTACTAGGCTTCCTGGGCGTGTATGGGAAGACAAAAGATACAAAAGAAGCACGGGAGGACCATCAACTTATGAAAGACCCAAATAACATGCATACATAGAACAAGATAGATAAAGGGCGTCACTTAAGTCGTTCTAGCTATGCTCTTACCAAAGAAGAGAAGGAAATCTTTTTTGAAATCCTTTACAGTATCATGGTGCTGTCTGGCTTCTCATCTAATATAAATGGGATAATAAATATGGCAGAGAAAAAATTCCAAAACCTGAAGTCTCATGACTGTCACGTGATTATGATGTAGTTGCTTCCGATTGCATTGATGGGGATTCTACCGAAAAATGTTCGAGTACCCATTGTGAAGCTATGTGCATTCCTCATTGCAATATCTCAAAAGGTAATCAATCCAGATATTCTGCCAATGTTGCAGAAGGATGTGGTCCAATGTATTGTTAGTTTTCAGTTGGTATTCCCACCATCCTTCTTCAATATTATGATGCATCTCCTGGTTCACCTAGTGGAAGAGATTTCCATTCTCGGTCATGTATTTCTACACAATATGTTCCCCTTTGAGAGGTTCATAGGAGTCTTAAAAATATATGTTGATAACCGTGCTAGGCTAGAAGGAAGCATATCCAAGGGCTATGGAACAAAGGAGATCATTATGTTTTGTGCTGACTTTATTCCTGACCTTAAGCCAATTGGTGTTCCTGAATCGCGGCATGAGGGGAGACTGAGTGGAAAAGACACGCTAGGAAATAAAGCAATGATATGTGGGGATAGGCAATCTTTCACTCAAGCACACTATGTCGTGGTATTGCCGATGAGTACGCCATGGAGGGGTCCTCACAGTGTGTGTTTAGAGACGTGGGGGAAGGCGGACGGTTGACGGGTACGAGGTTACACAGCTTACCCAGGTTCAGATCCCACAACGGTGGCGGAATCCTACTCCTGCTATAAATCACTATAATGGCAATACATCGAGTTACAGGGATTGGTTCGCTGTGCGAGGTGTATGTTAATCGATACTAGGTTGTGCCCTAAAGTCTCCCATAGGACCGACTTATATAGTCACCAAGTCCTGAGGTTATACGGAGAAGTCCTATCTGGACAGGTTACAGAGTCCTACAATGCTTACAACTAGTCTAGCGTGTCTTGCACTCCAAGGCTCCGGGGACGTCGGTTACTCCTCTGTAGCCTTCCTTTATTTGACATGGGCCTCCCTTTTGGATCCATCTAACTGGGCTGCCCAGCAGGCCATGGTCCATGCTACCAACTGTGGGCCACCCGGGTTATCCGGATAAGAGACATGCTATGAGGATACCCATATAGCATATCCCCAACAGTAGCCCCCGGAGAACTCCGAGATCTTGCACCGTCTTGCCTCTTCAGGTTAAATGCTCCGTCTAGATGGATGTCGGCAAATTGTCAAGCAATATCTTGTTGTCCTCCCAAGAACCCTGCAAGGTTTTTCTCTGTCTTCAACATGTATGTCGGATAATTGCTGAATCTTCTATCGTACTCTTCCGTAGCCGGACTGGATCCATCCATGCCGGAATATTCCGATGTGATGGTTCACCTACTAGACAGCTAGGACGACGTAGACATAGGTCAGCGACGCCTCGTAACTCACACATACAGAGAACACAATCATGTACGATTTTACCGAGCGAGCGATACAAACCGTTGGTGGCGACAGTTGGGAACGTGGCGAAATTTCCGCGCACACGCCCACACACGTCGTCTACGCGCCGACCATTCGATCGTCTTGCACGAATCTTGACGCCAGGGGTTATAAATTGTAACTGCGGTGAATTTTTACTTTTCACCTTATTCTCCTTTTGCGTCGTCTTCTTCCTCCAGCGAGCACCTCCTCGAGCTCTTCGTGAGTTCGCGAAAAACCCTAGCTCTTCAATCCTTCTAGTCACCACCTCAACCTTTCCAATGGCAAGCAGCAGCTCTGCTCCCGCCATGGCGGCGCCAAGTGATGCCGCGGCGAAGCTGGCGAGCACCGTTCATGTGCCCCCAGAGGGCATGGTGATCGCCAAGTCTGCGGTGGTCGAATCCACCGGCGGCGACCACAATCTAGCGGCACTGGAGTTGCTGGAAGAGGAGAGCGATTCCCACAAAGGAGACTGGCGTGGCTCGGACATCACGGACCACGACATCAAAGAACTACTCGTCGAGGGCTACCTCCCTGCGACAGAGGGGCTCGTCTGGCGGGTGGCGCCGGCCGGCGAGGTCAAACCTTCTCCCCAAGCTGGAGAGAAGGTGTATCTCAAGGCCCAATTGGTACGCGGCGTTTCCTTGCCCATCTCCAATTTCTTTCTTGCTGTCCTTAGCCATTACTGAGTATAGCCTCAGAACCTCTCCCCCAATAGCATCCTCGCTCTTAGCAATTACGTAGAGCTCTGTGAGGGTTACTTAGGGATTAGGCCTAAGCTAGATCTCTTTATTTATTTCTTCACTGTCAAGAGGGAAGCTGGAGCCGGCAAGGACGAGCTCAGGAACTGTGGGACAATTAGTTTTAAGATCTGACCTGGCCAGCGGTTCCCCGACATCGTCGGCCATGAGTCCTACAAGAACTGGCAACAGGCGTACTTCTACGGCCCAGATATCCCTCTGGCGGGCCGAGAAGAAACGTATCCGGACTTTGTCGATGGTGCTGCTGCCGAAGCCCCGACATGGAGGTCCCAAGCCACCCTTCCCTCCGACAACGAAGCCTCCCGCGCCATTAGGTGGATAGAGTGGTTCGTAGACACGGGTCTGACCGGGTTGGACCTAGCCATGTGCTGGTTCGTCAGGCGGATCCAGCCTCTGCAGCACCGCTCCAAGCTGATGCATGAGTACTCTAAGGAGAGGAAGGATAGCCTCCGCATCTCCGAGGACAACTTCTCGAGTGACTCCATCAAGCTCTGCCTCAAGGACATCGTCAAGGTGAAGGATAGGAAGCGTGGCTTCACCATCACCTACGACATGTTCGTGGAGGGCATGTGCCCAGAGGTACCTATTTATTTTCCATGTATGACATATACTCCAGTTCTTCCGTCTAACCATTACCATCTCATCTAACACTTTTGGGATTTCTCTTAACAGCTCAGCAGTCTAGAGGAGGATAGCATGGGTGTCCAAATCTATGAACCAAAGATGAAGGAAGTCACCGTCGTGTCCCACTGGCGCGAAAGCGAAAGAGCTCCACCTCTGACGCTGCCGATGGAGGCATGAAAACAAAAACGGAGAGTGGAGTCTCCAAGAGGTCCACTGCCGCCCTGGAGGCGGAGAAAAGAAGAGTTACCGGGATTCCTTTTGCCAAAGCACCCCCTGTTGTGTAAGCCACTTTCTCTCCGACATTTTTTCCATTGCTCGTCTTCTTCCTGTACTTATACTATTTGCACGTTTCAGGAAAAAGGCCACTACTAGTTTGAAGAAGACCTCCAAAACATTGGGGGCTTCTAGAAATATTAAGGATATGTTGCACCGTGACGTGCCTCACCATGCATATCCCGCCGTCGCCACTGCCACTCCCAGCGTCCAGCCTACATCTGCCATGACAAGCTCATAGGCTAAAGATGCATCTAGCCCTTCTGCCATGGAAGTGGACTCAGGTGCCTCCGTGGAGCTCGTCGTTGTCGGCGAACAGGCGATGCAAGAAAGTACCACAACTCAAATGGCTGAAGCTCCGGCTAAGGATGCCATCGGTAGCGGTAAAGCGGTGGTGGTGGGTGGAACGTCTGTTGAAGGCGGCTCCTCCGTACCCAGGACAACCACAGAATTTCCGAAGATAGTCTTCCCAGCGATCACGCCGAGCAGCTCCTCTTTGATTCCTGGTGCAGTGCCGTCATCTCCAACCTGCGGTCTTGAGGAGCTTCTCCGACAAGCAGATATCTTGCGAGGAAACAACCTTTCCTTCGACAAGTTGCTTGCTGAGAGCACTACCAACCTCAAGATCATCGCACTTGTAAGTTTTATTTGCCTTTTGCATTTCATATGAGTATCCCACTATAGCCCCCGAGGATTTAGATGGAAAACCATAGGTCTTGGCGTCTAAATGCTCTAAGAGTACCTAAGCTAGAAAACTTCTCACTATAGCCCCCAAGTATTTAGTTTGAATGAATTACTCCGACTAGATACTTTCAGAGTAGCATACGTAGTGTTTGTGAATTTCAATACTGTAGCCCCAAAGTTTCGAGTTGTAACTGAAGTAGTTCTGACTAGATACTTAAAGAAAGACTGAGCATATGACTGAGTTAAAAACTTTATACTGTAGCCCCCAAGCTTCTAGCTGAAAACTGAATTAGTTCCGACTAGATGCTTAAAGAAAGACTAAGCATATTGCCAAGTTTTAAAAACTCTCACTGCAGCCCCCAAGCCTCTAGGTGGATTTTATCCGGCTAGATGCTCCAAGTAGACTAAAAAGCTTTTAAATTTTATTTCCACAGAATGAGAATGCTCGGAGAGGCGTCGCCAATGAGAAGTTCCAAAAGATGTGTGCGGATTTGGAAGCCAAAAAGGGTAAAACTGCCTTCTTGAAGGAACAAATCATCAGGAGCAAGAGTCTGTTTTTCCTTTTGTTTTTGTACTCCGACTTGGTCTTGTGCCAACATTCTCCGAGTGCTCAACATGTACTGTTTTTTTCTCCGACTTGTAGAAGCCATTGACAAGGCCAAGGATATTGTGGAGTAATCCAAGCATATTCAGTCGCTCGATAGCAAAAACAAGATCCTTAAGCAGGAGAGGAAGGATATGGTGAAGATGCATGAAGACTCCATGAAGATTCTGCAGGAATCTTCTAACACGGAGATGAACCGCTTGAAGGAGGAGATCGCGATGCTGAAAGAGCAGAAGAAAGCTGCAGATGAGCAAAACCAGCGCAATCTTGAAGCATACAAGATCCTCCGACAAGAACGGGACTACATGGCGGATACCCTCCAGCAAGCTGAGATTAGCATCTTCAGTAAGAGATTCTTCGCCTTGTACTTCTGTAAGCTTAGATACTCTGAACTTTTTGTGTTATTGAACTCATGCGTTCCCTTGTTAGAATTTTGCAGCTCCTATCGGTTTGACCCAGTCGCCTCCTCCCCCAAAAGAATGCATGGTCCTTGCCGACAACTTTATCAACACCTCCATCAAGAAGGCCAAGGAGATAGCCAAGCCCCTTTAGATCAACATCAAAGTGATGGATTCCGTGATGAAGTTCTCGAAGATCTTGCGCCAAGCCCCCGGGCGTATTGTAAGCTGGAAAGCTTCATGTACCCAGGCTGGCGCGAGGATGGCGCTGTCAATGGTCATGGCGCACTACGAAAACACCGACATCGACACGGTGACCTCAGGTATCCCCAACGTGGACGACGATGGCCAGAAAATAGATCACAAAGCTATGTTGGCATCGCTCACGGGTTTTGATACTAGAGTCTCCGAGTTGGTCGACCCTAATGCATTCGTGCCCATGGAGACCATTGACGACGACAATCAAAGCTCCTCTGAGTCCCTCAACACCACCGACTTCGAGGAGGATGGCTCTCCTACTGCTGATGATCCTGCGTCCAAGTCGCCTGCGCCAGAGGAATGAAAAAACAATAGGTAATATTTGTTTCCTCTGGTATTTGTATGCAGAAAAAACTACTTGTTAACTTATGGCGAAAAAGCAATGGTTGTATTCCTTGCCACTTAAGCACTGGTTCCAGCATGTATATATTTTTTAAGAAAGTGTTGGCTTATCCATTACTTTAGTTTTTATGCTTGACCTTTCATAAGTCGGAAGACTCGTTGTCGGAACTATGCGCTCAGGTGATGATGCCTAATGGCACCGTCAATAACCTATGCATAAAATCGCTGACAATATGTGCCGAAAGTCACTAAGCCTGAATCCATATAGAAACAACAAAGAATGTGTAAACCAGAAAACTTAAGCTAACATCCGTAGACGGAATTTTCACAAGCGCAATCGTGAAACTTGTGCATAAAGGTTTTATATGATCCAAAAATGAACACTAAAGGAGGTAGAAGACTCAGAAATATGAGTGAACCAGAGAGCTTTATTTCTTTGATCATATACGAGGTACACAATAGATAAAAAATGCTAAGTGTAGAAAGGACGTAGCTATTCTATCTTCCATGGCCGATCAAGCTCCGGGTAGTCATCATCCGGGTCACGTCGCTTACGCTTATGATCCTTGTTGGGTCTATCCTTCAGCTTACGATTGTCAATGAGGTAGTAGGACCCATTGAGTTGTGCCTTGCTTATGATGAGTGGTCCTTCCCACGGCGGGGATAGTTTGTGTGATTTCTTCTGCTTAAGTTAGAGCACCAGGTCCTCCTCTTTAAACGAGCGATGCCGAATGCGGCGACTATGGTAGCTATGTAGCTTCTGCTGGTAGATGGCGGATCTTTGGCATGCCAATACGCGCTCTTCCTCGAGAAGGTCCACATCTTCGGCGTCTGGATTCTTCAGCGTCATCTTCGTCGTAGACGACAACTCTTGGCGAACCGTGAAGGATGTCGGAAGGTAGGATGGATTCTGCTCCATATACCATGAAATAAGGGGTGTAGCCGGTAGATCTGTTGGGTGTAGTTCGTAAACTCCACAACACAGATGGTAATTCCTTCGCCCAGGCTCCAACTTATCTATGCAATGGTGCTTCCAGATGTGGCTTGATTCCCTGCAGAATTAATCCATTGGCTCGCTCAACCTGACCATTGGACTATGGATGTGCCACAGATGCAAGGTCAAGTCGGATGCCCTTCTCCCAACAATAAGCTTGCACTTCTCCAAGTGACAAGTTGTTGCCATTTTCGGTGATAATGCTATATGGGAGACCAAATCTCACCACTAGATCCCGGACAAACCTAAGGGCAGTTGCCCCATCGAGCTTTCTAATGGGTTTAACTTCTATCCATTTGGTGAATTTATCAACTGCTACTAGCAGATGCGTAAAACCACATGGTGTCGTCTGCAACGGACCAACCATGTCCAGCCCCCATACTGCAAACGGCCAAGTTATTGGAATTGTTCGCAATTCTTCAGCTAGAACGTGTGGTTGTCGGGCATAATACTAGCATCCCATGCATGTCTCAACCATCTTGTCGGCGTACGCCTTCGCGGTCAGCCAGTAGAATCCTTGCTGGAAGGCTCTAGCGACCAGCGATCGAGGAGTGGCATGACGCCCGCAATCTCCGAGATGGATTTCGCTAAGGATTTCAATACCTTCTTTCTAGGAAACACACTTAAGGTATACACCAGTGATGCTTCATTTGTAGAGTTGTCCATTGATTATGGTATAGCCCTTTGCTCGACATACTACTTGCCATCTTTCGACTTTGTCGTCGGGCGAAGTTCCGTGTACGAGATATTCCATGAACGGTTTTGTCCAAGCCGGAGGGACCTTTGCCACCATGTGAACAAAAGAGTCAACTCTGTCTGGGTTGTTTATGGCTGGTCCCTTCACGGATGGTGTCTGTAGATGCTCCAAGAAAATGCCAGGCGGAATTTGTTTGCGCCCTGATCCAAGCTTAGACAGCAGATCAGCCGCCTCGTTTTGCTCCCTAGGTACATACTTGACCTCGTAGCCCAAGAAGCTCTTGGCTATCTCGTCCACTTCGTCTCGATATGCCGCCATCATAGGGTTTCACGCGTTCCAGGTGGCATCCACCTGCTGGGCAACCAAGTCGGAATCTCCACAACAAACTATGCGCTTGATGCCAATATCCTTGGCTACGCGTAGTCCATGAATGAGTGCTTCATATTCCGCCATGTTGTTCGTAGCCTCGAAGTGGATCTGTAGAATGTAGTGTAGCTTTTCCCCGGTTGCTGACTATAGCAATACACCAGCCCCCGAGACATTGAGTAGCTTTGACCCGTCAAAGTGCATCACCCAGTATTCTAGCTCTAGCATTGGGGTAGCATCTGGCATCTCCGTCCAATCGACGATAAAATACGCCAAGGCTTGTGACTTGATAGCGTCGCGTCTCTTGTAGGTGATCTCGAAGGCGGAAAGTTCAATGCCCCACTTCGCGACCCTTCCTATAGCGTCGTTGTTGTTGATAATGCCGGACAGTGGAGCCTTGCTCACCACTGTGATGGGGTGCTCCTGGAAGTAGTGCCGCAGCTTCTGAGAAGCAAGGAACACTCCATAAGCTATATTTTGGTAGTGCGGATAACGCTGCTTGGACTCCGTCAAGACCTCCCTTATATTGTAAACTGGCCGTTGAACTCCATACTCATAGCCTGGTTCTTTCCTCTCTACCATGACGACGATGCTGATTACCCGGTTGGTGGCCACAATGTAGATTAACATGGGCTCCCCAGGCTCGGGTGCGGCAAGGATAGGCGCTGAGGAAAGTATCTCGTTGAGCTGCTTCAATGCTGCATCTGCCTCGTTCGTCCACGTGAATTTGTCCGCCTTCTTCAGCAACTTGTACAGCGGCAGAGCTTTCTCTCCAAGTCGGCTGACGAACTGGCTAACCGCTGCAACGCAACCTGTTAGCCGTTGTATGTCCTTTAGGCATGTCAGACAATTTATGTTTAAGATGGCCTTGATTTTCTCTGGGTTAACCTCAATTCCACGATGGGAAACGATAAAACCCAACAATTTGCCGGCTGGGACCCCAAGGCGCACTTCTTAGGTTTAATCATCATGTTGTATTTCCAGAGGTTATCAAAGGTTTATTTTAAGTCGGAGATTAAGTCGTTTGACTTTTTGGACATCACCGCTATATCGTCCATATAGGCGTGAACGTTCCGACTAATTTGATCGTGTAGGCAATGCTGCATTGTCCGCTGGTATGTAGCACCTTCGTTTTTCAGCCCAGAGGGCATCGTGACATAGTAGAACGTGCCATAGGGTGTAGTGAATGAAGGTGCCAATTGGTCCGACTTCCTCATCTTGATCTGGTGGTATCCTGAGTATGCATCAAGAAAACACAAAAGCTTCGAGCCAGCCATCGAGTCAATGACTTGGTCAATGCGAGGCAAAGGAAACGGTTCTTTGGGACATGCTTTGTTCAAGCCAGTGTAATCAACGCACATTCTTAATTCTTTGGTTCCCTTTTTGGGGACAAGTACATGATTGGCCACCGATCTGGTGTGAAGGACTTCTCAGATAAAACTAGCCTTAAGTAACCTAGCTATCTCTTTGCCTATGGCGCGTCTCTTCTCGTCTCCGAAGCGTCGTAGAGGATGTTTCACTGGTTTACATTTTGGATCAATATTCAAGCTGTGCTCAGCAAGTTCTCTAGGTACACCTTTCATGTTGACAGGTTGCCAGGCAAAGATGTCCATGTTCTCATGGAGGAACTCGACGAGCGCGCTTTCCTATTTAGGGTCCAGGTTTGTCCCAATGGTGGTGGTCTTGGAGGCATCACTACCACAAGTTCCACCGACTTGGTCTCGATGGAGGCCTTGACTGCTGGGGTGGAGTCAGAAATCTGTTTCTTCGACGTGGTCATCTCCGAGGCATCGACCTTGCTCTGGATCTCCTTGAATTCTTCACTGTAGAGGACAGCTTCTGCAAAGGCTGCTTCTCCAATCTCGCAGTCCCTTGCCTTGGTAAAGCTTCCGGATATGGTGATGACACCTTTTGGTCCGTGTATCTTAAGCTTGTTGTAGACGAAGCATGGCTTGGCCATGAAGGTGTGGAATATGTCGCGGCCGAATATGACGTGGTACACGCTCTTGAAGGGGACTACCTCAAAGTTCATGCGTTCTTGGCGATAATTATTGACATCGCCAAAAGTGACCTGGAGTGTGATGCACCCACGGACCGAGCCTACCGACCAGGAACTACGCCGTGGAAGATGGTGCTAGTCCGTCTTAGGTTAGCCTTCGTCAAGTTCATCTTGTGCAGTGTATCTAGGTACATGATGTTGATGCTGCTTCCACTATCCACCATACATTTGGTGAACTCATTGCCGTCAATCAGGGGGTTGATGATCATGGCGTATTGGTTCTCTGTAGGGATGAGGTCTGGGTGATCCTTCTTGTCCCAAGTAATTGGAATTTCCGACCAACGCATGTATTAGGGAACTGGGGGTAGAGTGGCCATTAGTATCCTCATGGAGGTTTTCTGTTGTCGGGCGGTGGGGGTGCCAAGGAAAGTGTGGAAAACTGCCGCATTCTTCTCGAAGGGGTTCTTGCCCTTGCCATCGCTCTTGGTGGCATGCTTGGGGTCAACTTCCTCGTCCATGTAACTTGAATCCTTGGACTCCTCCTCCTTTTTCTTCCCGTTGCCCTTACGTCGCGGTCTGTTCTTCCGACTTCGCTTGTAGCCGGACTCCGGGGTCTCCTTGATGTCGTTGACGAACTTGCAATGGCGATTGGTGTGTGTGACTTTGCCGTTCGCGTCTAGGTGTACGAGGCACGACATATCGTGGTACTCCTCGTAGGTTTGGGGAACGCAGAGCACTGCCGAGGTTGTTTCACTACCTCGCTGCTGCCCACGACCAACCCCCCGTCCTCGGCCACGTTGTCCACTGTCACGTCATCCTGCAAAATCCATGGCGACCATGTCGGAGGTTTGCTTTTATTATGGTAGGCTCTTCCGCTTGGTGTTGCTATTCCTTCGAGCTTGAGTTGGAACAGCCATTGCCGGCAGGGAGCCGCGAGCATCATCGTCGACAGCCGCGAACTCACTATCCAGCTGGATCATCTGGTTGAGATCCAGCTAGTGGTTGTCCTGCAAGCGCCTTCAACGTATGTCGGAGCAACGTACCCCTTTCCAACCCATCTATGAAGGCGGACATGGCGGTCTGTGAGTGCACTCCTGCGCAGGAATTCTTCATATCCAGCCAGCGGGAGAGGTAGGCGCAAGATGATTCGTCTTTCTCCTGCACGCACCGCCGTAGGTCGCAACAGTACAGGGACGTTTGTACGTACCCTCGAAGTTCTTGGTGAATGCTTCTTGCATGTCCAGCCAGTTGCAGATAGATTTCTCCGGCAAGTCATCGATCTATTGTCGGGCCGTGCCCGCCAGCATCAATGGGAGGTACTTGACGACAACATTGGGGTTTCCCCCGACGATTTCCACTGTATTGCCATAATTTTGTAACCATGTAGCTGGCTTGGCGGTGCCGTCATAGGGCTTGATGGTCTTGTCAATCCAGAAACCCTTGGGGTAAGCTGCAGTCCGTATTATAGGTCCAAAGCAGCGTGGTCCCAGGTATGCTCCATCCCGGGCCTCGTGGATCTTGTCCAGACGTGATCGTGCGTCATATGGCTCCGGGCTTCTTTTCTTATTTTTTCCATCGGGGGATGGGATACGTGAACGACGCGGGCCTCCTCCGCCATGGTGGCTGCTGGGTGGCGACTGAGGCGGAGGTGGCAGTGGGTTAGCCTTCTTGTTGTTACCCTCCTGCGACACCTCACTCTTGTCGCGATTGCTTGTCAGACGCGGAGGGTCATGGCGCGACCTGCTCTTGTGTCCTTGGCTGTGCTCCCCATCATGACGGGCCTATTCCGCGTTGTCACAGATGACGATGCTGTTTTGCTTAGGTGGAGGCATGTCCGTATGATGGTGAGCCTTGGGGTCTTCGCGATGTCAGGGAGAGCGAGGCGATGGAGATGGGCGACGAGGTTGAGCCTTGCCTCCATGGTCGGAGAATATGGGGATAGCATCTTTCCTGTTGCGCGCATCCCTCCGTCTTCGTTCTAACGAACTTGTCTGGGACCCGACATCAAGAGGAGATCTGTCCCTTGGCGGCTTATGCTGGCTAGACTGGCAAAACGCTGGGTCAGACTCAAGCCTCTGATAGGTGGCCTTTTCATGTTGTTTCACCGCCTTGGCCACTAGGTCATATACCTGGTTCACCGCTTCGGGTGATCTATCCTGCTCTAGAAGGTTCTTGGCGATGGCGAGGTTAAGAAGAGGGGTGGGCATCACCTGCCTGCCTTCACTGTTAATGTATGGCTTGGCCTGTGCCGGTTTCGAGGGAGCCCATCCTAGGTTTCGCCGTACACCAGGATCGTTGATGACGCGAGCCAGAGCTTTCTTAGCCTTCTGCTGCTACAGCAGAGTCTTGTACTCGGCCTCCATTGCTCTAGCTTTCTCTATTGACTTCTGCGTGTAGCTTTGCGCCTTGCTCCGCGATGGCCTGTGCTTCCTCCAGCATCTGTCCATGAAGACGTGGCTCATCTCGAATCCTCTGATCTGTTCCTTGAGCACCAGCGCAGCATGACCTGGGTGAAGGATCTGGCGGGGGTGATCCAAACGATCAAACGTGTTGCAGAACTCTAAGCCGCTGAGGTACTCAGGGATGGCAGGTGGAGCGGTCACGGCCAGGATGACTTGTCGGGTGATCTTCTTTTGAATCTTGTTCGTAGGGCGTCCCTTCTGGATCACCACGGACCCTTTTGGCGATGGATATCCTCCTGTGCCATTGTTTGGCGCAGGTGCGATCACTGTATTCGATGGTCCAACGGGTGGTGGTGGAGGAGCTCCATGGGCGATATCACCTGGTGCAGGTGCGGGCCCAAATCCAGGGTTCACAATTTGGCGTCGCATTTGGGTGAAACCCTCGCTGAGTTTCTGGAACTCGTGACAGTCCTTTAGCATATGGTTGGCCTTATTTTTTCTCTCTTGCTTGTTGATTTAGAAGTGGATGGTACAAGGACCAGACAACTTGTCATATGCCAAGGGCTCGTCGTCACGATTGCGACTCTGCCATGTTTGAGTGGGTCGCCGTCCATCGCGGAAGTTGCTTCCGCGGTATCCGCTGTTGCAGTTGATGTCGTTGCATCGGTCAGCGTAGTCAGCCGCAACCATGTCGACTCCGTCGCGATCGTCATAGACATGCGATCTTTGCTTGCTGTAGCATTCTCGTATGCGGCCGTCGTCGTCCTCGTCATCTGAATGCGTTCGGTGGAGGGAGTCCTCGCCATTTGCCCATCGGTTGGCCATGTCCATGAGGTGGTCGAGCGTCTTGGGCTTGACGCACACAAGTTCTTCCTTGAAGTCCGGGCGCTTGAAACTGTCCTTGAAGGCATCGATTTTCCTTTCCTCGGAGATGTGTGCGGCGGAGTTCTTGATATGGGACCAGCGTAGGATGTACGAGCGAATGGATTCGCCAGTACGTTGGGTACAGGCTCGTAGTTTCTCGATCGAGGTTGGCCTCTTGCTGGTGTCCTTGAAGTTTTGGATGAAATTGTACGCCAGATCCTCCCAGCTTCGAATGGAGCCTAAGGATAGGCTGCTAAGCCAGATTCGAGCTACGCCTGTCAGCTGCAGCTGAAGGCATTATAGGGCGGTGTTCCTGTTACCACCGTGCAGCTTGACGGATGAGAGGTGGTCGCTGAGCCAGGCCTTCGGATCCTGCGTACCGTCGAATTTTGTGGTGTCCGAAGGGAGCTTGAAATTTTTTGGCATCCTCGTTCGTCGAACAGATCTGCTAAAGCATCTGGCTCCACAAAGCTCTCCATCGTTATCCTCGTCGGATTCGGTTGAACACGCACGTTTAGCGTGCGCCTTGTCGACCTTGCGCTGGGCGAGATCGTTTCGAGCGTCATAGTCGCTGCTGCGACGCCTTGGGCTCTTATGATGTCGAGGCAGATCGTGCTCGTCCTTGCGGATGAGGGTGTAGGGATGTGGGTGAATTTGACCGCAGCTTTTTTCTCCGGCTCCACAGGAGCTTCATCGTGGAGCGTAGCTCCGACGAGTCCGAGAGCGGCTAGCACGGACTTGTGCATGGCGCTCTTCGGGTCACCCACCAAAGGTGGATGGGATGCGAGGTATGTGGTGGTTTCCATGATCAGAGCCTACGGCATCTTCGGCATGATGTTTCCGTTCCCGTCCATCGACATGAAGGACGTGTTGAGGGCCCTAGTGACGTCGCGGCATGCGGCGAGGTCCATGTGCTCCATGCGGGAGCGATGCTTGTTTGCGTTGTTGCCATGCGAGCTAGAGCAGCCAGCGGAAAAGAGTGCAGCTCGTCGCGCGCTAGACTCCGAAGCTGCCTGCTTGCGTTTGTCAAGCTCCTCCATTAGCTTTACCTGCCGGTTAAGCTCGCCGATGAGGAGGAGGTGGTATGCCATCAACAGATCACGTGAAGCATTCAGAGGTAGGATGATTTTGCCTACCACTTCTTCGCGTGCCTGGCGCCATCCGTCCTCATTGAGGTTGATCTTTTGGTAGGCGCTGGCGTCTTCGTTGGGCCTGAGAGGCGGATCTCCCTCGTTTCCTCCGTTCCCACCTTGCCGGTTGAGGGGTGGGTTGGGAGGAGGGTTTGGTGTACTTGAACCTGGTGGCAGTTGTACTTCTCTTTGGATGACCACGGCGCATTGGTAGCACCAGCGGGTTGGATCGCTCCTACCGCAGCTTTTGGTTCCGGAACCGTAGGTTCCTTCGTCTAAGGGAGGGCCGCACAAATCTGAGTTGCAGCTGCTGCTTTCATATGACTCGTCTGTCAGCATCGACGTGCGTAACACGCTGATGGGTGGGACCCATGAAGCGGGCCTGATGGATGGTGGTGGCACCCGCTCTAGGAGGCACAGGGTGCCGGTCTGCCCCACCTAGAAGCAGAAGCTCCCGAACAGAATCTCAAGCTCGTCGCCGACGGGCTCGAAATCCCTCATGGTGGCTGGCGAGTGGGCGGTAAAGTCGAAGGTGCCGAAGAGGAGATGATTCTCCATCGCCGATGAGTTGTAGATAGCTCCGGATGGAACCGTCACGATCACATAATCAACGCACCCAGTTCCCACAGACGGCGCCAATTGACGAGGTACGATCTCGTCAATGCCCATTGTTATGGACTTGGGTTTTGGAGAAGATGGGGATGCTGGAGATCGCAGAACGGTTAACAGACAAGCAACACGGGACATGAGATTTACCCAGGTTCTGGCCCCAGAGGGAAAACCCTACTCCTGCTTGTCTGCTCTTGATTACGGCGGAACCGAAGGTTACAGGGGTGCGCATATGCCATCTGGTGTGAGGTGCGTATGAGGTGATTTGAGACCCGCCTCGCTGTGCCTTCCTAGCCTTTATATAGATAGGTAGGTCCCGGGCGCAGGTCGAGTCGGTTAGAGATTAGGGTTTATCCCCTTTGAAATTCTATCTACTCTAGTCTTGTTCTCCAAGGATCCGAAGGCGTCATGGGCTTGGGCCACCCAAAATCTCCACAGGTCGCGTATCTTTGTCGTGGGCCTTCCTTGGGCAGGACTAGGTATGCTAATGTTGTGTACCCGTGGGGTATAACCATGTCACTAGGGGCCAGCCACACCAAACCGTAAAGGGTCAATTGGACCAACACTAGTAAAAGGGTCAAACCCTAGTTTGAATAGTCAAATCCTAGTTTGAAAAGTCGAACTCTATTTTTTGGTAAGAGGGAAGATTTGGTGGGAAAGGTTCCAAATCTTCCCTTGGTGGCCGAGTTGGGGGGGGGGAGGGACACGGCCTAGGTTGGGAACCGTTGGCCGACCGCCCCCCACCTATATAATGAGGGGTGGGGGCGCACCCCCACACCCCCTTGTCCCTTTGCGCCTTACCGTAGCCGCCGCCTCTCTTCTCTCTCGTCCACCGTCCTGCTCCGGCTTAGGCGAAGCCCTATAGAAATCTCTCCTCCTCCACCACCACCACACTGTTGTGCTGTTGGGATTCCGAGGAGATTTACAACCTTCGCTTCCCTGCTAGAACAAGGGAGAGGAAGGTATTCATTGACTATCGTACATGTGACCAACTACGGAAGCGCTACCGGAACGCGGTGCCGGAAGGATCGTCTAAACGATCTTGAGATTGACTACATCAACCATGAGAATCTTATATCATTAAACGCTTTGGATCTACAAGGGTTAGTTCTCTACATACTCTCTGCACCGCTCTTGTAGATTAGGTCTTGGCTTGTCCATAGATTAGATCTTGGTTTTGTGTATTCTTGCGGTATAATTTTTTTGTTTTACATGCAACAAACCCTACAGTGGTATTAGAGCCATATCTATGCGTAGATCTATTGCACGAGTAGAATACAATGGTTTTGGAGGCATTGATGCTTTTTTGTCGCTTGCTTTTCGTGTACTTTGCATCTTGCGGTATGGTGGGATGAAGCGGCCCGGGCTAAGCTTACATGTTGTCACACATGAGACTTGCTCCATGCTCAACGTGCAACTTGCATTGCACAAGTGGCTTTGCGGGTGTTTGTCTCTCCCACCATAGTTAAGATTCAACTTACAATATGCACTTGACAATACTTGTATCCATGTTGTGGTTCTTGTTCATAGGTAAGAAAAGTTCTTATGCATAAGCCCCAAGCCAAGCAAAACATGCAAATAAAATTAGAGGCATCTAACTTGTTTTTGCAGGGGAATGTGATGTGATATGGCCATGATGTGATTGTGACTATATTTTATGTATGCAATGATCCTTATTGTAATATGGCAACCGATAGGAGCCTCATGGTTGTCTTTAAATTCATTAAGACTTGCGTGTATATTCATCATGTAATAGTTTTCTTCCAAGTAGTTGAAATAGTTGTTGCTGGTGATGGACAACCATGAAGCGGCGCCATTGACCTTGACGCCACGCCGGTGATGATGGAGATCATGTTCGTGCTTTGGAGATGGAGATCAAAGGCATAGGAAAAAAGACCATAGCATATCACATATTATGAATTAAAGGTGATGTTAATCCTTTTTATGCATGTTGTATTTCTTATATTACGACGGTAGCAGTATAAGATGATCCCTTCCACTAAATATCAAGTAATAAAGTGTTCTTCCTTAGTAGGCACCGTTGCTAAGACTCGTCATTTTGAAGCGTCACATGATGATCGGGTGTGATAGATTCTGTGTGTGCATACAACAGGTGCAAGCCAGATTTTCACATGCGGATACTACGGTTAACCTTGACGAGCCTAGCATGTACAGACATGGCCTCCGAACCCGGAATACCAAAAGGTAAAGCATGAGTCATATGGATGATATGATGAACATGTTGATTGTTCTCCTTTGAAACTACATTATCTCTCATGATGATCGAACTTGGTGTAGTGGATTTGGTTCATGTAATCACCAAAATGACTCGAGGGATGTTGTTTAAGTGGGAGTTTGAAAGTAATATGATTAAAGTTGAACACAATTTATCATAAATTAAATCAAAGTGAATTTGCATAGTTGTTGTAGTCATTGGCATCCGTTCAGCACCTTACGCTTAGTTTTAATTGGGATAGTAGAATTATAGAATTCTGGGTAGTTACTTTACAAACTGGTATTGTATTGTTTTGGGTGTCAATTTAAAGTTTAAAAGTCCTATAGCAAACTTTTAGCAAACTCCGTTTACTCCGTGAAGTTTAATAATTAGTATCAAATCAAGAGTAACAATTCCAATGTTAGTATCTAAGTATCATGTTTGCCTCCTTGATTCTTGATATTTAAAAGATTGATTTAGTATCAAGGTTACCTAGGAGCTAAAAGGAATGTTTTAGAAACCATCATGTGTGGAAGATATTGTGATATCTGAAACAATGTTTTGGTTGCAACATGATAGAGTATAATTTAGAAAAATATCCTTTCTCATATTTGATGAGAATTTGCAAAGGTTGGAGATGCTAGTTGTCCTAATCCCCCAAAAGGTTTTTGAGGGAAACATTATACTCGTGATTCACCATTATAAGCTATAGTAGCTTGATCATGAACATTATCATGATAAGGATGAATAAAAGATGTAGATAATATGTTTACTACACTAAAAGATTACTAAATAATGGAATTCGAAAGAATGCCAAACATTTGATGATGGTGATCTACTTGAAAGTGCGAAGTCCAAAGATATTAGTATTTGACTATACACTCTTTGTACTATGTGTCATGTGTATGACACCACTATTGATGTTGATAGATTCTTTTAAAAACAAAATCCAAAGGAGAAATCTAAGAAATATTTGGCAGAAAAGAAAAAGACTAGAATTGTCCAGCATAGGTGTATAGATGATATACATGTTATGGCTATATTCTTTGCTTGTTAAACAATGTGGTTCCTAGGTGTTGGATACCGAATTTGTTGGTGTGAATTGTCATACGGAACAACACAATTCATGAACTACAATGGCCTAAGTAACTAGCAAGAGAATATGTGATGATGCTCATCAAAAGCAAATAAAGTGTTGTTGTGTGTCTCGTTGACATCAAAGCATGCCTTCAAGATTTTTTTTAATAATTGTTATTTTTATCAGGTATTATGAGAACAAAAGGTTGTTCAAATAATTTCCGTATTCCATAAAATATGGATGATATACAAGTCTAGTTGGAGAAATCACATCCATAAAACTAATGCTAAAAATGTCGCAAGACAAATGATTGAAAGATCACTTAAGAAGTGACATCGCCGTTTAAATTATATTGGAAAGAAAACATGTAGAAACTCCATGTTGATGGAATTTTGGAGTCTTTTGATTTTGATCAAATGACACTTCTAAGACTTTCCCAGAGATAATTGAAACTCCGTTCATAGGCCAAAATGGAACAAATAACTAACTTATTGGAATTTGTACATATTTATGTATGTAGTCCATTATGTGTAGTCATGAGCGATGGATTTCAACTTCATATGCTTTCTCCAAAAATTTGAGTGAATATATATGTATATTTACTTAATGAGGAAGAAGTATGAAACATTTGAAAATGTTCAAAGACTTTCAAGATGAAGTGGAAAATCATTGTGAAAAGAAAATAAAGAGTTTAGAAAAGCACCTAATATTTGAGGAATCGTTCCATGGATTTGCATTACCCGAAACACCATAGGAGTATGGAGTGTTCGAGATATGTAATGAAACCTCGTTGGACATGATAAGATCAAAGGTGTCATTTATCAAACTGCCATTAAATTTTAAAGATCAAAGCTTTAGAGACTACCGCTATTACACTGAAAACAGCTCCATCGTGATCCGTTGAAATGACACCATATAAGTTATGGTTTGGGATAAAACCCAAGTTGTCCTTTCTTAAATTTTGGAATGATATGCATAAGTAAAATGTTTACAACCAAAGTTAGATGAACATGTCTTTGTAGGTTATTTCGAATACCGGGTATTCCTCCATAACACCAAAGACAAAAGTTTTTGGCGCTTAGAACATCAAGTTTCTTGAGAAGGAATTTTTCGTGAAAAGTTAAGTGGGAGGACAATAGATCTTTGATAAGGTTATTGAACCTTAGCTATATGTGTTGAGTTGTGCAGCACCGAAAAGTGTCCCGGAAGCAGAAACAATGCTCATGGCTCACGTGCCTCAAAGGTTGTGGTCACGGAGGGCTAAGTTCCCATTGAACCGAGTAGGCCGGGTAAATAATCAAATACTAGGATTTTAGAGTAAATCATTATTGTTTAACAGTGATGAAACGACTAAATTGAAAGAAGCGATGATGGGCCCTGACTCCATCAAATGGCTTGAAGGCATAAAATCCGTGATAGTTCCATACACGAGAAATCAAGTTTTTGAACTTGGAAGACCCTCCGGAAAGGTGTAAAACCTATCGGTCGTATTTGGATCTATAAATAGACATGGATGTTTCACATCTATGAAATTTTTGACATGTCGGTAAAGAGTTTACGACAACATTCAAGGAGTTGACTATGATAATATTTGATCTTTCATAGCGATATTTAGTCTGGACAGATTAATGTAGCAACCACTACATAAAATTTTGTTATATGGTAGTTGAACAAACTAAACAAAGTTCTTCTAATAGAATAGTTACCTAGGACATGTACATGACACGATCCAAAGGGTTTTGTTAATTCAAAATATGCTAAAAGGGCATGCAAACTTAATGGTTAAAGTAAGCACGTGGAGTTGGAATCTTCATCGTGATGAAACTATTAAAATGTTTAATTTCATCAGACGCGATGAAGATGCTTGCATTTGCAAGAAATTAAGTGGGAGCACTAAGACATATTTCTAATACATTATGTGAAAGACATATTGTTGATTGGAGATGATGTATCTTTTATTGACACATGTTAAGCATTTTATCTCGATGAAAGACTTAGGCAAAACCCGAATATTTGGCATGAATGTCTATATGGATAGATTGAGATGCTAATATGGTTGTGCCAAATTTACATAGATGAGATATTGAATGAGTTCAATATGGAAATGACAAGAAAGCTTATTGCCACACAGAAAGGATTGAATCAAGATTGAAGTGTATTAACACTTGGTAAGTGAGATGAGATCCAAATGTTTTAACACTTGGTTAAACAAATCACAAAGAGTATTTTGATCAATCATACTGTGATATGTACAAATCTAGATATGTCCTATGCTCTAAATGTTATGAGCATATACCAGAATGACTCATAAGATGATCATTGGATGATAGTAAGGATATTCTTATGATATTTGGAAGAACTAAGAATATGTTATTTATGTAGAGGTGACAAATAGATAGATAGTTCATTGCAAAGTGTTACATTGATACTAGTTTTGTCAAAAAAGTACAAATTAAGTTTATCTCAATATAAACTATGGGTGGCACAATGTAATGGAAAGAAGATTCCATAACGGATTTGGATGAGTTCCAAAGTTAAGACATTGTGACAGATACTACAACAAAATGCTAAGTATATGACTTCCATTATAGCAGCAAAAGAGGGAATTTGTGTCAAGTAGTTTGTTGTCAAACTAGGTGTGGTTCACAGTGGGAAAGTACTATGAAGATATATTGTACTACAATTGTATCGACATGTTTTAACCCCAAGGAACTAAAGGTCTCATCAAAGGACCAAATTTATACAATGCCATCACATTAGAGAATGAGTGATGTGTAGAGACGCAAATACATGCAAATACACACGGACCTGAAAGTGTCGAATCCGAAGATTAGTTAACCACTAGCAATCATGTATATACAACACCAGAAAGCCATAGGTGTTGAATGCACAAAGTTTTTCAAACTAGATTACTGACTCTAGTGCAAGTGGGAAACTGTTGGAGATATTCCCAAGAGGCAATAATAAAGTGGTTATTATCATATCTTTATGTTTATGATAAATGTTTGCATCCCATGCTATAATTATATTAACCAAAAACATTAATACTTTTTGTGTTTTGTAAACATAAAAGAGTCCCTAGTAAACCTCTTGTTAAACTAACTTGTTGATTAATAGATGATCATGGTTTCATGATCATGGACATTAGATGTTATTAATAACAATATCATATCATTAGGAGAATGATGTGATGGACACACTCCTATAGTTAGCATAGCATAGGATCAAGTCATTTAGAGTTCGTTTGCTACAAGATTTCAAATACATAGTAACCTAATCCTTTGACCATGAGATCATGTTAATCACCATCACTGGATGAGTGCTTTGATGACATCAAGTGCCACTTCCGTCATTGGGTGGTTATAAATGTGGCATTAGGTATTCTAAAAGAATGCGTTGAAGCGCATGGATCGAAAGTGGATTTGCCCATCCATATGACGGATAGATATACTCTTGGCCCTCTCAGTGGAGTTTCATCCAATTGGCTTGTAAGCAGGTGACAAGTTCACAAGGGATGTCATGTCATAGTATGAGTAAAGAGTACTTATCGGTAACGAGGTTGAACTAGGTATAGAGATAACAACAATTGAACCTCGGATATGTAAATTATCGCGTGACAAAAGGAATTGGTATCGTATGTAAATGGTTCATTCGATCACAAAGTCATTATTGAAATGTGTGGGATCCATATGGATTTCCAGATCCCTCTATTGGTCATTAACCGGAGAAGTGTCTCGATCATGTCTGCATAGTTCACGAACTGTAGAGAGACACACTTAAGGATTCAATGTTGTTTAAGTAGATATGGAATATGATTTGAAGACCGAATGTTCTTCAGAGTCTCGGATTGGATCCAGGAAATCACGAGGAGATCCGGAATGGTCCGGAGAATAATATTCATATAAGGAAAGTGGTTTTCTAGGGTTCAGAAAAAGTTTCAGTGTTTTGACCAGATACTTCTAGAATGTTCTAGAGGGACCACCAGTGGTTCCACCACCCCGGGAGGGGGTCACTTGGATAGTGGCATGCCCTAGGGGCCAGCCACATCAAACTCTAAAGGGCCAATTTGGCCAACGCTATTAAAAGGGTCAAACCCTAGTTTGAATAGTCAAATCCTAGTTTGAAAAGTCAAACTCTAGTTTTTGGTAAGAGGGAAGGCTTGGTGGGAAAGGTTCCAACTCTTCCCTTGGTGGCCGAGTTGGGGGGGACAAGGACTGGGCTGGGAACCCTTGGCCGACCGCCCCCACCTATATAATGAGGGGTGGGGTGCACCCCCACACACCCTTGTCTCATGTCGCCTAACCCTAGCCACTGCCTCTCTTCTCTCTCGTCCATCGTCATGCTCCGGCTTAGGTGAATCCGTGTAGAAATCTCTCCTCCTCCACCACCACCATAGTGTTGTGCTATGGGGATTCTAAGGAGATCTACAACCTCCACTGCCCTACTAGAATGAGGGAGAGGAAGGTCTTCATCGACTACTGTACGTGTGACCGACTGCGGAAGCGCTGCCGGAACACAGCGCCAGAAGGATCATCTACATGATCTTGAGATCGGCAAGTGATTGACTACATCAACCACGAGATTCCAATCTTGTTAAATGCTTTGGATCTACAAGGATTAGTTTTGAAGGGAATATGCCCGAGAGGCAATAATAAAGTGGTTATTATCGTATTCCTTATTTATGATAAATGTTTATTTTGCATGCTATAATTGTATTAATACGGAAACGTTAATACATGTGTGTTTAATAAACAAAAAGGAAGTTCCTAGTTATGCCTCTCTTATAAACTAGCTCATTGATTAACAATATGATCAAGGTTTCCTGATCATGGACATTGGATGTTGTTAATAACGAGGTCACAACATTAGTGTAATGATGTGATGAACATTCATCCGAAGTATAGCATTACGATCAAGGTCATTGTGTTTATATTGCTATAACATCATACGGAGTAATCTTAGTCCTTAAACCATGAGATCATGTCAATCACGAAAACCGGAAGAGTATCTTGATAACATCAAACATCACACCGTAACAGGGTGACTATAAAGATGGGTTCAGTGCTATGCAGGTTTTATGTTGAGGATCATGGATCAAGAGTGGAATTTGTCCATCCCGATGACGGATAGATATACTCTGGGCCCTCTCGGTGATATCACATTGATTAGCTTGCAAGCAAGTGATTTGATCACTAGAATGTTATATCACGGGAACGAGAAAAGAGTACATGTCGGTAACGAGATCAAACTAGGTATGGAGATACCGATGATCGAATCTCGGACATGTAATATATCGCGAGACAAAGGGATTGAGTTACATGCGTATAAGGTTCACACGATCACAGAAGTCATCGTTGAATATGTGGGAGTCAATACGGATCTCCAGGTCCCGCTGCTGATTATTGATCCGAGAGGGGTCTCGATCATGTCTACATTATTCGTTCGGAGCAAATAATATGCCAGAGAAAGAAAAAGGAAAGCGCAGGAATTTATTTCACTAGACACCGAAACTGTTTCAGTTGAAATTGCTGAAACTAGTTCTGCATGTGAAATTGAATACTAGCAAGGGGTTTTATGTGAATGTTTGTTAATTAAAGTAATTAAAAAATTCTGAATAAATAAATAAAAGAGTTTTATTTAAATGAGAGCTTGCATTAATTTTGGTGGAAAATTAATGCATGTGAGTGGAGGTGTTTTTATGTGAGTGGAGCATCCACCACATGAATGAGGGAGAGGTGGGGGCACCCTCCATGGCCGGCGGCCATGCCCCCTTGGGCTGCCCCCTCCCTATAAAAGGACCCCCTCCTCTCACTTGTCACTCACACCTCCTCACGAAGGATCTCTCTCCCCCCTTTAGAATTCCCCATGGTCTCGGATCAACGAGATACATGTTCCCGATGGCTTTTTCTGGAAGGATTTGTTGCTTCCGCTGCTTCGCTGGAGCGAGGGCACGGAGGTTGTCGGGGTACCCGTACGTGTGTGCGATCATGGATGCACCACTGCTTTGCGGTGCTGGACTTGATGGTCCTGGACCGGCTGGACCAGATGGACTTCATCACGATCTTGAGATCGGCAAGCGTTCGTCTACATCATCCACGAGTACAACCTCGTTAACGCTATTCGGTCTTCGAGGGTATGTATTCTATGGATGTATATCCACCCGTTGCTTGTATCTAGTAGATAGATCTTGGTACTTAGATGTTCTCATCGTAGGAAATTTTTTGTTTTCTATGCTGCGAACCCTATAGTGGTATCAGAGCCGGATCTATGCGTAGATGCTTTGCACGGGTATTACACATATGAGTATGTGGGCGATGATGATCATTTTATTGCTTCTTAGTTGTACTTTGGATATTGGTGGCATAGTGGGATGAAGCGGCCCGGACAAACTTTACATGTCCTTGCACATGAGACCTGTTCCACCCTTGACATGCAACTAGTTTGCATAAGTGGCTAGCGGGTGTCTGTCTCTCCTACTATAGTCAATATCTAATTTGCAACGAGTTGTCAACAATTTGGTTATCCTCGTTGTGGTTCATGTTCGTAGGTAAGAACGGTTCTATCTTCGAAAGCCCTAAGCCACGTAAAACTTGCAATGGATAAATTAGAGGCGTCTAGTTTAGATTGTTGCTGGGCTAGTGTTATGATATGGTGATGTTGTAAGTAGAAGTATGAGATGATACTCTTACAACACACATAGCGTCTAAGTTCCATAGACCTTGGCCTTACACATAAAGGTATGATAGAGATCATACCACGGTGGACATGATGGAGATCATATGCGGAAACCATATCATTTCACTTATAAACATGTGATGTTTGATTGCATCTTATATTGCTTGTTTGGCGTTTTATTAGCATAATAAGATGATCCCTCATTTAAATATCAAGATAAGAATGTGTTCTTCCTTTAGTATGCACCGATTATGTTTTCGTTGCTCCGAGACATCACGTGATGATCGGGTGTTCTTGGATCCACGAGCATATCTCGTGTGTAAGACAGTTACACACGCGAATACTAAGGTTTTTAATTTGCGAGCCTAGCATTTACAGACATGGCCTCGGAACATGGACCGAAAGGTTAAGCATGAGTCATATGTTTTGATATGATGACCATATGGATGCTTGCCTTTGAAGCTACACCGACTCACGTGATGATCAGACTTGGTGTAGTGGATTTGGTTCATGTAATCACCAAAAAGGCACGAGGGATGTCATTTTTGAGTGGGAGTTCATTTCTAATTTGGATTAGTAGAACTCAATTTATCATAAATTAAATCATAGTGAATTTGCATAATTTGTTGTAGTCATTGGCATTCGTTTCACCACCTTATACATAGTTGTAATTGAGATAATAGAACTATAGAATTCTGGATATTTACTTTACGAACTGGTATCGTATTGTGTTGAGTGTCAATCTAAAGTTCAAAGTCCTATTGCAAACTTTCAGCAAACTCTGTTTACTCCGTGAAATTTAATAATTGGTATTAAATCGAGAGTAACAATTCCAGTGTTAGTATCTTAAGTATCATGTTTGCCTCCATGATTCTTGATTGTTTTAATATCAAGTTTATCTAGGAGCTAAAAGATTTGTTTCAGAAACCATCATGTGTGGCAGATATAACGATATCTGAAACAATGTTTTGGTTGCAATATGATAGAGTATAATATATGTTATCATATTGTATGAGAATTTGCAAAGGTTGGAGATGCTAGACATCCTAATCATCCAAAAGGGTTTTGGAAAGTAACGTTATACTCACGATTCGTCTTTATAAGATATATTAGCTTGATCATGAAAGTCGTCATGATAAGGATGAACAGAAGATGTATGTAAAGTTTTTACTACACTAAAATATTACTAAAGAATAGATTTTGAAAGAATGCCGATCATTTTGATGATGGTGATCTACTTCAAAGTGCATGTCCAAAGATATTATTATTTGAATATACACGCTTTGGACTATGTGTCATGTATATTGCGCCACTTTTGATGTTGATAGATTCTTTTAAAAGGAAAAGGAAATGCTGAAAGAGAATCTATAAAATATATTTGGGAAAAAAGAAAATATTGGAAATATCCAATTTAGGTATATAGATGATATACATGTTATGGTTGTATTCTTTGCTTGTTAAACAATGTGGTTCTTGGGTATTGGATACAAAATTGGTTGGTATGAAATGTCATACAGAACGACACAATTCATGAACTACAATGTCCTAAGTAACTAGCAAGAGAATATGTGATGATGTTCATCAAAAACAAACAAACCGTTGTTTGTATTTCTCGCTGATATCAAAGCTTGACTTCAAGATTTGTTTTAATAATTGTTATTTAAGTCAGGTATTATGAGAACAAAGGTTGTTCAAATAATTACCGTATTCCATATAAGATGGATGATTTACAAATCTAGTTGTAGAAATCACATCCATAAAACCTAATGCTAAAATGTCGCAAGACAAATGATTGAATGATCACTTACGAAGTGACATCGCTGTTTAAATTATATTGGAAAGAAAACATGAAGAATCTCCATTTTCATGGATTTTTGGAGTCTTTGATTTGATCAAGTGATGCTTGTGAGACTTTCCTCGGGATAATTAAAACATCGTTCAAAGTCCAAAGAAGAACGATCGACTAAAATATTGGAATTTATACATATCGATGTATGTAGTTCATTATGTATAGTCGTAAGCGATGGATTTCAACTTCATATGCTTTCTCCGGAAATTTGAGTGAATGTTCACTTAATGGGAAAGAAGTATGAAATATTTGAAAACGTTCAAAGACTTTCAAGATGAAGTGGAAAATCATTGTAACAAGAAAATAAATGGTTTATGATTTTATCATAAGGGATTTATTTGAGTTACAAGTGTAACAAGAAAATCAATGAATTATGATTTTCTCATAAAGGGATTTATTTGAGTTGCAAGTTTAGCAAAGCACCTAGATTTACATCTCCCGAAACACCATAGGAGTATGGAGTGTTTGAGATTTGTAATGAAACCTTGTTTGATATGGTTGGATCAAAGGCGTTATTTATAAAACTGCCATTATATTTTAAAAGATTAAAGCTTTAGAGACTACCACTTTTACACTGAAAAGAGCTCCATCTTGATCTGTTGAAATGACACCATATGAGTTATGGTTTGGGGTAAAACCCAAGTTGTCCTTTCTTAAATTTTGGTATGCTAAGCATAAGTAAGATGTTTATAACCAAAGTCGGATGAGCATGTCTTTGTAGGTTATTTCGAATAACAATTGGTTATTCCTTCATAACACCAAGGAAAAAAAGGGTTTGTCGCTTGAAATGTGAAGTTTCTTGAAAAAGAAATTTTTCGCAAATGTTAAGTGGGAGGACAATAGAACTTTGATAAGGTTAACGAACCTTAGCTAAATGTGCTGAGTTGCGCAGCGCCGGAAATCATTCCGAAGGCTGCCATAATGCTCATAGCTTATGTCCTCAAAGGTTGTGGTCACGGAGATCTAAGTTCTTATTGAACCAAAGTCGGTTGGATAAACAATCAAATACTGAGATTTGAGAGTAAATCATTATTGTTTGACAATGATGAACCAACTACATGCAAAGAAGCGATGATGGGCCCTGACTCCGTCAAATGGCTTGAAGCCATAAAATCCGTGATAGTTCCATACACGAGAAATCAAGTTTTGAACTTGGAAGACCCTCCGGAAAGGTGTAAAAAACTATCAGTCGTATTTGGATCTATAAAGAAACAGAAATGGATGTTTCACATCTATGAAATAGTCGACATGTCGTAAAGTATTTTACTACAATGTTCAAGGAGTTGACTATGACAAGATTTGATCTTTCATAGTGATATTTAGTCTGGACGGATTAAAGTAGCAACGACTACATATAATTTGGTATGTGGTAGATGAATAAACAAAAAAAGTTCTTCTAATAGAATGGTTACCTAGGACGTGTACATGACATGGTCCAAAGGGTTTTGTTAAATTCAAAGGATGCTAAAAGGGTATGCAAACTTCAATGGTTGAAGTAAGCATCGCGGAGTTGGAATCTTCACCATGATGAAAAAGGTGTTTTCATCAGGAGACGATGAAGATGCTTGCATTTGCAAGAAATTAAGTGGGAGCACTAAAACATATTTCTAATACATTATGTGGAGGACATCTTGTTGAATAGAAATGATGTAATTTTTATTGACAAAGGTTAAGAATTTCATTTCGATGAAAGACTTAGGCAAAAATCAAAACCCGAATATTTAGCATCAATGTCTATAATGGATAGACCATCACGCTAATATGGTTATGCCAAACGTACATATATGACATATTGAAGGAGTTCAATATAGAAACGAAAAAAACGGTTTGTGTCGCATGGAAAGGAATTGAATCAAGATTCAAGTGTATCGACACTTGATAAGTGAAACAAGATTCAAGTGTTTTGACACTTGATGAGTGAAATCACAAGAATGTTCTATGCTCTAGATATGTCCTATGCTCTAAGTGTTATGATCTTATACCAGAATGAATCATAAAATGATCATTGGACGATAGAGAGGATATTCTTATGATCTTTTGGAAGAACTAAGAATATATTTATGTAGAGGTAACAAACAATTACAAATATTTCATTGTAAAGCGTTACATTGATACTAGTTTTGTCACAAGATACAAATTAAGTTTATCTCAATTTAAACTATGGGTGGCACAATGTAATGGAAAGAAAGTTTCCATGACGGATTTGGATGAATTCCAAAGTTAAGACATTGTGACGGATACTACAACAAAAGGCTAAGTATATGACTGCTATAGTAGCAGCAAAGGAGGGAATTTGTGTCAAGTAGTTTGTTATCAAACTAAGGTGTGGTTTGCAACGGGCTAACACTAAAGATATATTGTACGACAATAGTATCGACGTGATTTAACCCCAAGGAACTAAAGGTCTCACCAAACGACCAAATTTATACAATGCCATCTCATTGGAGAATGAGTGATGCGTGGAGACGCAAAGACATGAAAATACACACGGACCTGAAAGTGTCAGATCCGTAGATTATGTTAACCACTTGCAGTTGCGTATATGGAGCACTAGAAAGCCATAGGTGTTCAATACGCAAAGTTTTCAAACTAGATTATTGTCTCTAGTGCAAGTGGGAGACTGAAGGGAATATGCCTGAGAGGCAATAATAAAGTGGTTATTATCGTATTCCTTATTTATGATAAATGTTTATTTTGCATGCTATAATTGTATTAATATGGAAACATTAATACATGTGTGTTCAATAAACAAAAAGGAAGTTCCTAGTTATGCCTCTCTTGTAAACTAGCTCGTTGATTAACAAGATGATCAAGGTTTCCTGATCATGGACATTGGATGTTGTCAATAACGAGGTCACAACATTAGTGTAATGATGTGATGAACATTCATCCGAAGTATAGCATTACGATCAAGGTCATTGTGTTTATATTGCTATAACATCATACGAAGTAATCTTAGTCCTTAGACCATGATATCATGTCAATCACTAACACCGGAAGAGTATCTTGATAACATCAAACGTCACACCGTAACAGGGTGACTATAAAGATGGGTTCAGTGCTACGAAGGTGTTATGTTGAGGCTCATGGATCAAGAGTGGAATTTTCCATCCCGATGACAGATAGATATACTCTGGGCCCTCTCGGTGATATCACATTGATTAGCTTGCAAGCAAGTGATTTTATCACTAGAATGTTATATCACGGGAACAAGAAAAGTGTACATGTCGGTAACGAGATCAAACTAGGTATGGAGATACCGATGATCGAATCTCGGACATGTAATATATCGCGAGACAAAGGGATTGAGTTACATGCGTATAAGGTTCACACGATCACAGAAGTCATCGTTGAATATGTGGGAGTCAATACGGATCTCCAGGTCCCGCTGCTGATTATTGATCGGAGAGGGTTCTCGATCATGTCTACATTATTCGCGAACCGCAGGGTGACACACTTAAGGGATACCGACACCATTCGGAGCAAATAATATGCCAGAGAAAGAAAAAGGAAAGCGCGGGAATTTATTTCACTAGACACCGAAACTGTTTCGGTTGAAATTGCTGAAACTGGTTCTGCATGTGAAATTGAATACTAGCAAGGGGTTTTATGTGAATATTTGTTAATTAAATTAATTAACAACATTCTGAATAAATAAATAAAAGAGTTTTATTTAAATGAGAGCTTGCATTAATTTTGGTGGAAAATTAATGCATGTGAGTGGAGGTGTTTTTATGTGAGTGGAGCATCCACCACATGAATGAGGGAGAGGTGGGGGCACCCTCCATGGCCGGCGGCCATTCCCCCTTGGGCTGCCCCCCTCCCTATAAAAGGACCCCCTCCTCTCACTTGTCACTCACACCTCCTCACGAAGGATCTCTCTCCCCCCTTTAGAATTTCCCCATGGTCTCGGATCAACGAGATACATGTTCCCGGTGGCTTTTTCTAGAAGGATTTGTTGCTTCCGCTGCTTCGCTGGAGCGAGGGCGCGGAGGTTGTCGGGGTACCCGTACGTGTGTGCGATCACGGATGCACCACTGCTTTGCGGTGCTGGACTTGATGGTGCTGGACCGGCTGAACCAGATGGACTTCATCACGATCTTGAGATCGGCAAGCGTTCCTCTACATCATCCACGAGTACAACCTCGTTAACGCTATTCGGTCTTCGAGGGTATGTATTCTATGGATGTATATCCACCCGTTTCTTGTATCTAGTAGATAGATCTTGGTACTTAGATGTTCTCATCGTAGGAAATTTTTTGTTTTCTATGCTGCGAACCCTACAAGTTCTACAAACTCGTTGCACCGGTGTTGTAGATTAGATCTTGGCTTGTCCATAGATTAGATCTTGATTTTGTGTGTTCTTGCAGTAGAATTTTTTTACATGCAACGAACCCTACAATAACATCGTAAGCCATCCTAAGATATTTCATGCCATTTCCCACCGCTTCCCGCCAAGTTTTCCCGCTCTTTCCCTCTGACCGAAGCTTTTAGTCCCGGTTGTAGCCAGTAACCGAGACTAAAGATATTTCCTGCCATTTCCCACCGCTTCCCGCCATGTTTTCCCACCCTTTCCCTCTGACTGGAGCTTCGTATCTCACAATAATGGACATCGCATACTGGGCCATTCTGGCCCTCAAGGAGAACGAGGCGCTGTGCGCCTCCAGCTACCCATGCCTGCCAGGCTACCGGCCGCAAGCCGGCTGGATGCTAAGCGCTGGATGGGTTCCTGTCCCTCTTGTGACTCAAGGTTCCGCTCGCCAGGAGGCCATCATGAACTACTTATACCACGAGCTCACGCCGAATCAGTGGATGGACCCCAATTGGGATCCCGACAACTACGAGACCTAGAAAGGCTTCTTCACTAACCGGTGGGAAAGGGAGCTTTCCAGGTACGAGGGTGACGGCCCTCCCCCTGTTGGGGATATTCTATATGGGTATCCTCATAGCATGTCTCCTATCCGGATAACCCGGGTGGCGTATAGTTGGTAGCATGGCCCATGGCCTGCTGGGCGGTCCAGTTAGATGGATCCAGAAGGGAGGCCCATGCCAGATAAAGGAAGGCTACAGAGGAGTCACCGACATACCCGGAGCCTTGGAGTGCAAGACACGCTAGATTAGTTGTAAGTAGTGTAGGACTCTGTAACCTGTCCAGCTAGGACTTTTCCCTGTAACCCTAGGACCTGGCGACTATATAAGTCGGGCCTATGGGAGCCTTTAGGGCACAATCTCAGAAGACAACTTAGACTTTCTAGTCACCTCGCACAGCGAACAAATCCATGTAACTCGGCGTATTGCCATTATAGTGATTTATAGCAGGAGTAGGATTCTGCCACCGTTGTGGGATCTGAACCTGGGTAAGCTGTGTTACCATGTACCCGTCAACCGTCCGCCTTCCCCCATGTCTCTAAACATGCACTGTGAGGACCCCTACATGGCGTACTCGTCGGCAATACCACGACAGTTGGCGCCCACTATGGGGCAAGAGGCCCTTCAGGCTCTTCACCAAGCGAAGACCAAGATCTTCGTGGGAATCGGCAAAACCATAGCCATCGGCCGTGTTCTCTTCTTCGGCAACATTCCGATCGTCCCTCCTGACGAGTTCTGGATCCCGGAGAAGACGAACCCTACGCGGTGCTCGATCGTCCCCATCGAAGATATCCACCTCTTCATCGGCGAAACTGACTCGGGCACTAGTTCCCTGGGAGTCGGAGGAGCATCAAGACCCGCACGAACCGCCTATGGGCAGGATACGTTCGCGGAAGTATCGATGTCGGATCTCTCCTCGGAGTTTGCCGGCAAAGATCGAAAAAATTCAAGGCCCACCCAAACCGCCCCTGTGCAGGATATAACAGTGGAAGATCACTGCAAGTCCGCCGGCTTCGTCCGCGCGTCTGGACAGTAGGGATCCAAGTTCGTCGGCGTGGTTACCATCTTCGATCTGGCGCGTTGCATTCAGAGAGAGGGCGAAAACCCCCGCAATTACCTCGCCAGGTGGCTCTGTATACGGTCCGATCTGGCGCATTACCCCAATGATGATGCCATGCATCACTTTGTGTAAGAACCGGACCAAGGTACTCTTCTCCGACATTCACTAAGGCGGCAGAAGGCTTCAGGACGCCTCACCTTCGAATACATGGTTAACACCGTCAACAACTACGCGGAGGCTGAGGAGTCAACTCAGACAGCTCTTGCGCTCATTGACGGAGCACCACCGCTTCATCCGCCGCCACCACCGCCTCCTTCCGCCATCGCCGCAGCTGCGCCACTTCCTCCAATCATCATCACCGCTATTGCACATCCACCCCCCGTCATCGAGGAAGCCCCGACACCCTCCGACTCCATGATTGACGCGCTCTACGCCGACTTCAGCGCATATTCGGAGGAGATAGATTTCAGTACGGAGGATCTAGACTCTGCCATGCAGGAGATGGAGGAGGATTACAAATGCGACGAGCAGGCCAATAACACCGTCACATCCCGAGAGGTTTTCGTCACCATTGGGACGGCGATGGATGAAGAACAACCCGGAAGAGCTCCGCCTATAGTGCTGGACAAGGGGAAGGGACCACCTGTTGTTGCCGATGATGATCGCGCAAAGGACATGCCCCCTCCGCCTAACCCAGTGCAGCAGAGGCAAGAACTCGGCACCGGACCAAGCAACAACAACACCGCAAACCCGCCGCCTCTGGCATCTACGTCCGCTGCTTCCCAAGTCACTCCAGCTAATAGAGTGATGTACGACAATCTCCTCTTCAAAGCTCATATTCGCAATGTAGTCCATCTTAACGAGAAGCACCAGCAGTTACTGGAGGAAGTGCGGGCCATCGCAGAGCAAGGCACAAAGGTAGATCGAGATCTGCCCAACACGCAGAAATCCATTTAGAAAGCTAGAGCGAGGCCGAGTACAAGACTCTTCTGCAGCAGTAGAAGGCCAAGAAAGCCCCGGCTCGCATCATCAACGATCCTGGTGTGCGGTGAAACCTAGGATGGGCTCCCCCTAAGCCGGCACATGCCAAGCCATACATTGACAGTGAAGGCAGGCAGGTGATGCCCACTCCTCTCCTCAACCTCGCCATCGCCAAGACCCTTCTGGAGCAGGATAGATCACCTGAAGAGGTGAACCAGGTCTATAACCTAGTGGCCAAGGCGGTGAAACAGCAGGAAAAGGCCACATCTCAGAGGCTTGAGTCTGACCTAGCGTTTTTCCAGTCTAGCCAGCATAAACCACCAAGGGACATATCTCCTCTTGATGTCAGGTCTCAGACGGGTTCGTCAGAACGAAGAGGGAGGGATGCGCAAAACAGGAAGGATGCTATCCCCATATCCTCCGACCATGGAGGTAAGGCCCAACCTCGTCGCCCATCGCCACCACCCCGCTCCCCCCGACATCACGAAGACACCAAGGCTCACCGTCATACATATATGCCTCCACCAAGGCAGAGCGGCATCGTCATCCATGACAACGCGGAGCAGACATGTCATAACGGAGAACGCAACCAATGACACAAGAGCAGGTCGCACCATGACCCTCCGCGTCCGAAAAGCAACCGCGACAAGTGTGAGGCATCGCAGGAGGGTAACAGCAAGAAGGATAACCCACCGCCACCTCCACCTCCGTCGCCACCTAGCAGCCACCATGGCAGAGGAGGCCCGCGTCGTTCACGTAGCCCATCCCCTGATGGCAAGAAGAAGAAAAGAAGCCCGTAGCCATACGATGCACATTCGTGTCTGGACAAGATCCACGAGGCTCGGGAAGGACCTTACGTGGGACTACGTTGCTTTGGATCTATAATACGGCCCGCAACTTACCCCAAACGTTTCCAGATTGACAAGACCATCAAGCCTTATGACGGCACCGCCAAGCCAGCCACATGGTTGCAGGACTACGACAACGCGGTGGAGATCGCCGGGGGTAACCCCAACGTTGTCATCAAGTACCTCCCATTGATGTTGGCGGGCATGGGCCGTCAATGGATTGATGACTTGCCGGAAAGATCCAACTGGAATTGGTTGGACATGCAAGAAGAGTTCACCAAGAACTTCGAGGGTACGTACAAACGTCCCTGCAGTGTTGGCGATCTACAGCGGTGCGTTCAAGAGAAAGAAGAGACATCTCGCGCCTACCTCTCCCGCTGGCTGGATATGAAGAATTCCTGCGCAGGAGTGCACGCCCAGACCGCCATGGCCGCCTTCATCGATGGTTTGGAAAGGGGAACGTTGATCTGACATAAGCTAAAGCGCATGCAGGACAATCACCATCTCGACTTGAACCAGATGATTCAGTTGGCTAGTGAGTTCACGGCTTCCGACGACGATGCTCGCGGCTCTTTGCCGGCAACGGCCGTTCCAACTCAAGGTTGGAGGAACAATAGCACCAAGCGGAAGACCGCACCAGAAGAAAATCAAACCCCCGACATGGTCGCTATGACTTATGTAGGACGAGGTGATGGCGGACAACATGGCCGAGGGTGGGGAGCTAGTCGTGGGCAGCAGCGAGGCAGTAAAACTACCTCGGCAGCGCTCCGTGTTCCCCAAACCTACGAGGAGTACCGTGATATGCCATGCCTCGTAGACCTCCACGCCAACGGCAAGGCCACCCACACCAATCGCCACTGCAAGTTCGTCAACGACCTCAAGGAGGACCCGGAGTCCGGCTACAAACAAAGTCGGAAGAACAGACCGCGAGGCAAGGGCAAGGGGAAGAAGAAGGAGGAGGAGTCCAAGGATTCAAGTGACATGGACAAGGACATTGACCACAAGCACGCCGCCAAGAGCAACAACAAAGGGAAGAACCCCTTCAAGAAGAAGAAGGCAGTTTTTCACACTTTCCTTGGCACACCCACCGTCCGACAATAAAAGACCTCCATGAGGATACTGATGGCTACTCTACCCCAAGTTCCCCCATTCATGCGCTGGTCGGAGATTCCAATTACTTGGGACAGGAAGGATCACCCAGACCTCATCCCTACGGAGAACCAATATGCCATGTTCATCAACCCCCTGATTGACGACAATGAGTTCACCAAATGTATGGTGGATAGTGGAAGCAACATCAACATCATGTACCTGGATACACTACAGAAGATGAACTTTACGGAGGCAAATCTAAGTCGGACCAACACCATCTTCCACGGCGTAGTTCCTGGTCGGGAGGCTCGGTCCCTTGGGTGCATCACACTTCAGGCCGCTTTTGAGGTGGTCCCCTTCAAGAGCGTGTACCACGTCATATTCGGTCGCGACATATTCCACACCTTCATGGCCAAGCCATGCTTCGTCTACAACAAGCTCAAGATACCCGGACCAAATGGTGTCATCACCGTATCCGGAAGCTTTACCAAAGCAAGGGACTGCGAGATTAGAGAAGCAGCCTACACAGAAGCTGTCCTCTACAATGAAGAATTCAAGGAGATCAAGAGCAAGGTCGATGCCTCGGAGATGCCCGTGTCGAAGAAACAGATTTCTGACTCCGCCCCAGCATTCAAGGCCGCCATCGAGACCAAGCCGGTGGAACTTTTGGTAGGCGATGCCTCCAAGACCATCGCCATTGGGACGAACCTGGACCCTAAATAGGAAAGCACGCTCGTCAAGTTCCTCCGTGACAATAGGACATCTTTTCCTGGCAACCTGCTGACATGAAAGGTGTACCTAGGGAACTTGTCGAGCACAACTTGAATATTGATCCAAAATGTAAACCAGTGAAACAACCTCTAAGACGCTTTGGAGATGAGAAGAGACACGCCATATGAAAAGAGATAGCTAGGTTACTTAAGGCTAGTTTTATCCGAGAAGTCCTTCACACCCAATGGGTGGCCAATCCTGTACTTGTCCCAAAAAAGGGAACCAAAGAATTAAGAATGTGCATTGATTACACCGGCTCGAACAAAGCATGTCCCAAAGATCCGTTTGCTTTGCCTCGCATTGACCAAGTCATTGACTCGATGGCTGGCTCGGAGCTTTTGTGTTTTCTCGATGCATACTCAGGATACCACCAGATCAAGATGAGGAAGTCGTACCAATTGTCCACTTCGTTCACTACACCCTACGACACATTTTGCTATGTCACGATGCCCTTTGGGCTGAAAAATGCAGGTGCTACGTACCAGCGGACAATGCAACGTTGCCTACACGATCAAATTGGTTAGAACGTTCACGCCTATGTGGACGTTATAGCGGTGATGTCTAAAAAATAAAATGACTTAATCTCCGGAAATACAAAAAGATGCTTAAACCTAAGAAGTGCGTCTTCGGGGTTCCAGCCGTCAAATTGTTGGGCTTCATCGTTTCCCAGCGTGGAATCGAGGTCAACCCGGAGAAAATCAAGGCCATCTTAAACATAAACCGTCTGACATGCCTAAAGGACATACAACGGCTAACAGGTTGTGTTGCAGTAGTTAGTCGGTTCGTCAGCCAACTTGGAGAGAAGGCTCTGCCGCTGTACAAGTTGCTGAAGAAGGCGGACAAATTCACATGGACGGACGAATCAGATACAACATTGAAGCAGCTCAAGGAGATTCTTTCCTCAGCGCATATCCTTGCAGCACCCGAACCTAGAGAGCCCATGTTAATTTACATGGCGGCCACCAACCAGGTAATCAGCATTGTCGTCGTGGTAGAGCGGAAGGAACCAGGGCATGAGTATGGAGTTCAACAACCAGTTTACTATGTAAGCGAGGTCTTGACGGAGTCCAAGTAGTGTTACCCGCACTACCAAAAGATAGCTTATGGATTATTCCTTGCTTCTCGGAAGCTGAGGCACTATTTCTAGGAGCACCCTATCATAGTGGTGAGCAAAACTCCACTGTTCGACATTATCAACAACAGCGACGCTACAGGAAGGGTCGCGAAGTGGGGCATGGAACTTGCCGCCTTCGAGATCACCTACAAGAGACGCGACGCTATCAAGTCACAAGACTTGGCGGATTTTATCGCAGATTGGACGGAGATGCCAGATGCTACCCCAATGCCGGAGCCAGAATACTAGGTGATGCACTTTGACGGATCAAAGCTACTCAATGACTCGGGGGTTGGTGTACTGCTACAGTCACCAACTGGGGACAAGCTACACTACGTTCTGCAGATCCACTTCGAGGCTACGAACAACATGGCGGAGTATGAAGCACTCATTCACGGATTACGCGTAGCCAAGGATATTGGCATCAAGCGCATAGTTTGCTGTGGAGATTCCGACTTGGTTGCCCAGCAGGTGGCTGGCACCTGGAACGCGGGGAACCCTATGATGGCGGCAAATCAAGACGAAGTGGATGAGATAGCCAAGAGCTTCTTGGGCTACGAGGTCAAGTATGTACCTAGGGAGCAAAACGAGGCGGCTAATCTACTGTCTAAACTTGGATCAGGGCGCAAACAAATTCCACCTGGCGTTTTACTGGAGCATCTGCGAAAACCATGCGTGACGGGAGCGGACATCGACAACCCAGACAGAGTGGACTCTTTCATCCACATGGTGACAAAGGTCGAAAGACGGCAAATAGTACGTCGAGCAAAGGTCTATACCATAATCAATGGATAGCTTTACAAAAGAAGCACTACTGGTGTGTACCTTAAGTGTGTTTCCCAGCAAGAAGGTATTGAAATCCTACGAGAAAACCATCTCGGAGATTGCGGGCATCACGCCGCTCCCCGATCGTTGGTCGCTAAAGCTTTCCGGCAAGGATTCCACTGGCTGACCGCGAAGGCGGACGCCGACAAGCTGGTTGATACATGCATGGGATGCCAGTACTATGCCCGACAACCACATGTTCCTGCTGAAGAATTGCGAACAATAATAACAACTTGGCCGTTCGCATTCTAGGGGCTGGACATGGTTGGTCCGTTGTAGATGGCACCTTGTGGGTTTACGCATCTGCTAGTAGCAGTTGACAAATTCACCAAATGGATAGACGCTAAACCCATTAGAAAGCTCGATGGGGCAACTGCCCTTAGGTTTGTCTGGGATCTAGTGGTGAGATTTGGTCACCCACATAGCACAATCACCGACAAAGGCATCCGACTTGACCTTGCATTTGTGGCACATCCAATGGTCAGGTTGAGTGAGCCAATGGATTAATTCTGCAGGGAATCAAGCCACACATCTTGAGGCACCACTACATAGAGAAGCTGGAGCCTGGGCGGAAGAATTGCCATTTGTGCTGTGGAGTTTACGAACTACACCCAATAGATCCACCGGCTAAACCCCTTACTTCATGGTATATGGAGCAGAGGCCATCCTGCCTTCCGACATCCTTCACGCTGCACCAAGAGTTGCCGCCTACGACGAAGATGACGCTGAGGAATCTAGACGCCTAGATGTGGACCTTCTCTAGGAGGAGCGTGTATTGGCATGCCAAAGATCTGCCATCTACCAGTAGAAGCTACGCAGCTACCATAGTCGCCGCGTTCGGCATCGCTTGTTTAAAGAGGGGGATCTGGTGCTCCGACTTAAGCATAAGAAGTCACACAAATTATCCCCTCCATGGGAAGGACCGTTCATCATAAGCAAAGCGCTGCTCCATGGGTCTTACTACCTCGTTGACAATCATGAACTGAAGGACAGACCCAACAAGGATCATAAGCGTAAGCGACGTGACCCGGATGATGACTACCCAGAGCTTGATCGGCCATGGAACATAGCACAGCTACGTCCTTCTACACTTAGCATTTTTTATCTATTGTGTACCTCTTATATAATCAATGAAATAAAGCTCTCTGGTTCACTCATATTTCTGAGTCTTTTACCTCCTTTAGTGTTCATTTTTGGATCGTATAAAATCTTTATGCGCAAGTTTTGCAATTGCACTTGTGAAAATTCTGCCTACGGGCGTTAGCTTAAGTTTTCTGGTCTACACGTTATTTGTTGTTTTTATATGGATTCTGGAGTAGTGACTTTTGGCACTTATTGTCGGCGATTTTGTGCTTAGGTTATTGACGGTGCCATTGGGCATCATCGCCTGAGCACATAGCTCCGACAACGAGTCTTCGGACTCACAAAAAGTCTAGCATAAAAAGCAGAGTAATGGATAAGCCAGCACTTGCTTAAAAAAATATACATGCTGGAACCAGTTCTTGAGTAGCAGGAAATAACAACCATTGTTTTTCGCCTTGAGTTAGCAAGTAGTTTTTTCCACATACAAATTCCAGAGGAAACAAATATTACATATTGTTTTTCATTCCTCTGGCGCAGACGACTTGGATGAAGCATCATCAGCAGCAGGAGAGTCATCCTCCTCGAAGTCAGCGGTGTTGAGGGTCTCAGAGGAGCTTTGGCTGCCGTCGTCAATGGTTTTCATGGGAAGGAAGACATTAGGGTCGACCAACTCGGCGACTCTGGTGTCAAAACCCGCAAGCGACGCCAAGATAGCTTCGTGATCTATCTTTTGGCCTTCGTCGTCCATGTCGGGGATACTGGAGGTTACCGTGTCGATGTCAGCATTTTCGTAGTGCGCCTTGACCATTGATAGCGCCATCCTCGCGCGGGCCCGGGTAAATGAAGCTTTCCAGCTTACGATACGCTCGGGGGCTCAGCGCAGGATCTCCGAGAACTTCGCCACGGAATCCACCGCTTTGAGGTTAATCTGGAGGGGCTTGGCTATCTCCTTGGTTTGCTTGATGGCGGTATTAATAGAGTGGCTGGCAAGGACCATGGATTCCTTTGGCGGAGGGGGCGACTGGGTCAACCCAATAAGAGCTGCAAATTTCCGACAAAGGAACGTGTGAGTTCAATAACACAAAAAGTTCAGAGTATCTAGCTTACAGAAGTACAAGGCGGAGAATCACTTACTGAAGATGCTAATTTCGGCCTGCTAAAGAGTTTCCGCCAGAGAATCCCGTTCTTGTCGGAGGATCTTGTATGCGTCAAGATTGCGCTGATTCTTCTCATCGGCAGCTCTCTTCTGCTCTTTCAGCATCACGATCTCCTCCTTCAAGCGCTTTGTCTCTTTGTTGGCAGACTCTTGCAGGACTTTCATGGAGGCCTCATGCATCTTCAACATATCCTTCCTCTCCCGCTTAAGGATCTTGTTTTCGCTATCCGGCTGTTGAATATGCTTGGATTGGTCCACAATGTCCTTGGCCTTGGAAATGGCTTCTGCAAGTCGGAGAAAGAACGATACATAGTGAGTACTTGGAGAATGTTGGCACAATACCAAGTCGGAATACGAAAAAAGAAAGGAAAAATAGACGCTTGCTCTTGATGATTTGTTCCTTCAAGAAGGAAGTTTTACCCTTTTCGGCATCCAAGTCCGCGCGCATCTTCTGGTATTTCTCATTGGCCACGCCCCTCCGAGCATTCTCATTCTATGGAAAGGAAAATTTAACGTTGTTTAGTCTACTTGGAGCATCTAGCCGGATAAATATCCACCTAGAGGCTTGGGGGCTACACTGAGAGTTTTTAACTTAGCAATATGCTTGGTCTTTCTTTAAGCATCTAGTCGGAACTGATTCCGTTTTCAACTAGAAGCTTGGGGGCTACAGTATAAAGTTTTTTAACTCATACATATGCTTAGTCTTTCTTTAAGCATCTAGTAGGAACTGATTCAGTTACAACTAGAAGCTTGGGGGCTATAGTAGCGAAATTTACAAACACTGCGTATGCTACTCTGAAAGCATCTAGTCGGAATAATTCATTCAAACTATACACTTGGGGGCTACAGTGAGAAGTTTTTTAGCTTAGTCACTCTGAGAGAATTTAGATGCAAAGACCTATGGTTTTCCGTCTAAATCCTCGGGGGATACAGTGGGATACTCATATGAAATGCAAAAGATAAATAAAACTTACAAGTGCGATGATCTTGAGGTTTGTAGCACTCTCAGCAAGCAACTTGCCAAAGGATAAACTGTTTCCTTGCAAGATTTCTACTTCCAAGGAGAAGCTCCTCAAGACCGCATGTTGGAGATGTCGATGTTGCACCAGGAACCAAAGCGGAGCTACCCGGTGTAAGTACTGGGTAGACTATCTTCGGGAACTCTATGATTTTCTTGGGTGTGGCGGCGCCGCCTTTGGCAGACGTACCACTGTCCACCACCGCCTTACCGCTACCGATGGCATACTTAGCCAGAGCTTCAGCCATTTGAGTTGCGGTACTCTCTTGTGTTGCCTGTTCGCCGACAACGGCAAGCTCCACGGAGTCACCTGAGTCAACTTCCATGACGGAAGGGCCAGCTGCATCTTTGGCCTATGAGCTTGTCAGGGCAGGCGTAGGCTGGACGCTAGGAGTAATAGGGGCGATGGCGGGAGATGCGTGGGGAGACATGTCATGATGCAACATATCCTTGATGTTTCTAGAAGCCCCCAAAGTTTTGGATGTCTTCTTCAAACTGTTAGTGGCCTTCTTCCTAAAACGTGCAAAAAGTATAAGTACAGGAATAAGACAAGCAATGGACAATGTCGGAGAGAAATAAGCTTACACAAGAGGGGGTGCTTTGGCAAAGGGGATCCTGGTAACCTTTCTTTTCTCCGCCTCCAGGGGCGGCGGTAGTCTTCTTGGAGGCTCCACCCTCCATCTTCTTCTTCTTCTTGCCTCCATCGGCAGTGTCAGAGGTGGAGCTCTTCCGCTTTCGCACCAACGGGACATCGTTGTCGGACACGACAGTGACTTCCTTCATCTTTGGGTCATAGATTTGGACAGCCATGCTATCCTCCTCTAGACTTCTTAGTTGTTAAGTGAAAACACAAAGTGTTAGATGAGATGGTAATGGCTAGACAGAAGAACTGGAGTATATGTCATACACGGAAAATAACCAGGCACCTTTGGGAACTTGCCCTCCTCGAACATGTCGTAGGTTATGGTGAAGCCATGCTTCCTATCCTTCACCTTGACGATGTCCTTGAGGTGGAGCTTCACAAAGTCGCTGGAGAAGTTGTCCTCGGAGATGCGGAGGATGTCCTTCCTCTCCTTGGTATAGTCATGCATCAACTTCGAGCGGTGCTGCAGAGGTTGGATCCTCCTGACGAACCAGCACATGGCTAGGTCCAATCCGGTTAGACCTGTCTCTACGAACCACTCTATCCGCCTTATAGCGCGGGAAGCGTCGATGTCAAAGGGAAGGGAGGCCTGGGATCTCCATGTTGAGGCTTCGGCGACAGCTCCATCGACGAAGTCTGGATACGTTGCTTCTCGGCTAGCCAGAGGGATATCTGGGCCGTAGAAGTACATCCGTTGCCAGTTTTTACAGGACTCATGGCCGAAAATGTCGGGGAACCGCCGGCCAGGCCGGATCTTAAAACTAATAGTGCCACAGTTCCTGAGCTTGTCCTTGCCGGCTCTAGCTTGCTACTTGACGGTGAAAAAAATAAATAAAGAGATCTAGCCTAGGCCTAATACCTAAGTAACCCTCACAGAGCGCCGCGTAGTTACTAAGCGCGAGGATGCTATTGGGGGAGAGGTTCTGAGGCTGAACTTGATAATGGTTGAGGACATCTAGGAAGAAATTGGAGATGGGCAGGGAAACACCACGTACCAGTTGGGCTTTGAGGTACACCTTCTCTCCGGCTTGGGGAGAAGGAGTGAACTCGCCGGCGAGCCTCTCCGTCGCACGGAGGTAGCCCTCGACGAGCAGCTCCTTGATGTCGTGGTCCGTGAGGTCCGAACCGCGCCAGTCCCCCTTGTGGGAATCATTTTCCTCCTCTAGCAGCTCCAGCGCCGCTGGATTTTGGTCGCCGCCGGTGGATTCGACCACCGCGGACTTGGGTATCACCAGGCCCTCTGGAGGTACGAGGACGGTGCTCGCAGGCTTCGCCCCGGCATCGACTGACGCTGCCATGGAGGGGGCAGAGCTGCTGCTAGCCATTGAGGAGGTTGAGGTGGTGACTGGGAGAAGGTTGAAGGGCTATGGTATTTCGCAGAACGTCCGGAGAGCTCGAGGAGGTGCTCGCTGGAGGAAGAAGACGATGAAGGAGGAGAATGAGGTGAAAAGTAAAAATTCCACCACTGTTACAATTTATAACCTCTGGCGTCAAGATTCGTGCAAGACGATCGAATTGCTGATGCGTGGGCGACGTGTGCGGGAGCGTGCGCCGAAATTTCGTCATGTTGCCAACCGTCGCCGCCAATGGTTCGTATCGCTCGCGCGGGAAAAACGGAGATGATTGTGTTCTCTGCATGTGTGAGTTACGAGGCATTGCTGACATATGTCTATGTCGCCCTAGCTGTCATTGGAAGATGTACCATCATATCAGAAGATTCCGGCATGGACGGATCCAGTCCGGCTACGGAGGAGTACGATAGAAGATTCAGCAATTCTCCGACTTACGAATTGAAGACGGAGAAAACCTTGCAGGGTTATTTGGGACGACTACAAGATATTGCTTGATGATTTTCTGACATCCATCTAGACGGAGCATTCACCTTGAAGAGGCAAGACGGCGCAAGTTCTCGGAGTTCTCCGGGGGCTACTGTTGGGGATATGCTATATGGGTATCCTCATAGCATGTCTCCTATCCGGATAACCCGGGTGGCCCACAGTTGGTAGCATGGCCCATGGCCTGCTGGGCGGCCCAGTTAGATGGATCCATAAGGGAGGCCCATGCCGGATAAAGGAAAGCTACGGAGGAGTCGCCGACATACCCGGAGCCTTGGAGTGCAAGACACGCTAGATTAGTTGTAAGCCGTGTAGGACTCTGTAACCTGTCCGGCCAGGACATTTCCCTGTAGGACCTGACGACTATATAAGTCTGGCCTATGGGAGCCTTTAGAGCACAATCTCAGAAGATAACTTAGACTTGCTAGTCACCTCGCACAGGGAACCAATCCCTGTAACTCGGCGTATTGCCATTATAGTGATTTATAATAGGAGTAGGATTCCGCCACCGTTCTAGGACCTGAACCTGGGTAAGATGTGTTACCTCGTACCCGTCAACTGTTCGCCTTCCCCCACGTCTCTAAACATGCACTGTGAGGACCCCTCCATGGTGTACTCGTCGGCAATATCACGACACCCCCGGTGACGAGGGTTCAACTCGTCAATGCCCATTGTATGGACTTGGGTTTTGGAGAAGGATGGGAGACTAGAGATCAAAGAATGACTAACAGATTTCTCAACACGGGGACATGCGGTTTACCCAGGTTCAGGCCCTGGGAGGGAAAACCCTACTCCTACTTGTCTGTTCTTGATTGATGGCGATGCCAATGATTACAAGGTTGCGCAGATGCAATCTGGTGTGAGGTGTGTTCTAGGGTATGTTGTGAGAGAGCCTCCTCGCCGTTCCTTCCTAGACTTTATACCGGGAGGCCAGGTCTCGGGGTAGGTCAAGCGGTTACAGATTAGAGTTAGCCCCTCTAAATTTCTATCAACATTAGCCGTGTTCCCCAAGAAGTCGAGTTCTCTCTAGGCTTGGGCCATCCGAAGTTTCCGTGGGCTCCACGATTGCATCAGGTTCTTCCTGTGGGCCTCCGTTGGGCTGGAACAGGTAGGCTAACTTCAGGTACCCATAGGGCATATCCATGTCAGTAGCCCCCAAGAGTTTAGTCGAATCATAGATTCGACTAGAGACTCTATAGTCTTTCGAGTACTTCTCATCCAAACATGTTTTGGGTGGATATGTTGGTTCATAGGGATTGTTGATACATGTTGTCACATCCCAAGATTTTCCAAATCTTGTAATGTGAAAAATAAATTAAACAAAAATAAATTTTGTTGAAAATCAGGGTGAAAAGAAACTTTTGTTTCTAAATAGAAACTTAAAATCCTATCTTGAACAAACTTTAATTAAAGTTTGAATCCAACAAAATCCAAATCAAGAGAAATGCATTCCTCAATGAATGTATCTGGAAATTTAAACACTTGGAAAATAAATCCAAACCCTAAGCCCTATTGGAATAAAAATCATTTCCAAGTTATCTCCAAGCCTATGGATTTGATCCATATAAAATCTTGTCAACAAACATTCACAAATGATCAAGAAAGACAAACAGAAATATTATAAAGCCACATAAATTGGTTTCACTTAAATTGGAACCATAAATAAAATCTTATGAATTTAATAAGATAAGGAAAAGTAATTCCCAAAGCTAATAAAGCACCTATCTGGAAACCCATACCAATTGGTGAGCAAATAATCCTAAAGATCTTTAAAAGGATAAATAAATATCAAATAAGATTTCACAAATTGGAATCACCAAGTTTGGATCTCTACATAAAAAGATATGGATTTTATAAGTTAAAGAAAGAAATATTAATTAAAGAATATTTAAAGACCAAACCAAACCTTGGCCAAATCCTTAAACAAGTGGAATGAATTTAATCCAAATCCAAATAAAAATATTGGTTAAAGAATTGCCAAAATAAAATAAAATGGCATAAACCAAATCCTACTGGAATAAAGACAAATCCAAATTTTAAATGATTAATAAATCTTAACAAAAAGTTTCCCAAATAATTCAAGATGAATTATTTGACACCCTTTTAAGTAAACAAAACCTACTGAAAAGTTTTGGAAGGTTTAAAAAGATTTTAAATGGTGTTTAGAAATATTATTAAAACCTATTTGATTTAAAACAAGGGCCCTTTTTATTAAATAAAAAGACCCCAAAAAGAATACAATAAATTCCAAAGATTAACATCAGAATGTTTTATTAGTCAGTACTTAAACCTACACAAACTTTGACAAAGGTTTGAAATCAAATGAGGGTGTGAATTGCTTATTCAAAATCAAAACAGAAAAATCAAAAGAGAAAAAGAAAAACAAATAGAACAAAAAAAGTAAACAGACTTGACCCAGCCAGCGAGCCCACTAGGCCCAGTCCAGCCCACCTCTTCCCCCTCCCCAGAAACGTTTTTCCTCACCACAGACCTAACCCGCAAAGACGCTGACTGGTGGACCCTATTTCCTCTCTCTCTTTCACGCTGCCAAGCGGACCCCACCGCCAGCTCACCTCGTCGTCAACCCGCGACCAGTTCTTCCCCCGTTACTACCGATTGATTCGCGTCATCAATTATCTTCAATGACGCAGTGATTCTGCCCCCAGACCATGCTCTCTTAATTGCCAGTATCCCCTCTATGTTTCCCCCTCAGTTCCCCACCTTAGCACGCCCCCAGGCCGCTTTGATTTTGCTTCGAAACGCCACTGCCTCCGACGCCCTCCGGCGGCGATTCTGGCCAAGTCTCGCCCCCCTTGCCCCTAGCCACGACGAGACTACTCCCCATTGCCTGGCGCACACTCCAGTGGCATTAGCTCGCTCGCGCGCGGCCCTGAACCTCGGCAAGGATAACCACTTACCGCCACCGTCGTCTGCATCCGCTCCGGCGACGCTCCCAGGTAAAGTTCGACCGCGCCTACCCCTCTTCTGGATGCACCTGTACTCGCCCCTTCTGTGCGCAGCTAACGCAACCATTTTTGTGCCTTGGCGTTGCCTGTATCCTCGCCAGCAAAGACAAACAAAGCATGCCGACGCAGTTGTGAACTCCGGTGAACAATCCACGGTGACCTCGTGTGCCCCTTGACAAACTGCAAGCAAGTTGAGCTTCAGCATCACTCCACGAATGCGGTGAGACTTCTCTCCCTCTCCCTTGCGTCCTGTATCGCCGGCGACGACCTCGTCTGAGCGCTGCCGCTAGAGCGCCGCCGCCAGCGCCGCTGCTTAGTGGTCAAACGCGTAGCGACCGTAGGATTCTGATCTGACGGATGCGATAGAAAGAGAGCGAAGGGGTAAGTAGCATCTCTGCACCGTGCGATATGACTTAAATCTAACGGCTGCCATCGCTTGATCCGGTACCGACGAATAGAAATGCGCCGCGTGTCACAGAGACAGAATTAAAAACAGATTTGAATCTATTAGATATGTGATTTTGTAAATTCTATAACTTTTAATCTACACGTCCAAAGTTTGCAAACTTTATATCAATGGATTTAGAAAAACAAGCCCTAACCAACCATGCACTTTGTTTAGTAAAAAGCTTCTGTTAAAATGTTTGTTTTTGCAGAAACTTATGTATGCATGATTAGGATATAATAATTGTTTTAAAATGATTTTGAGGATAAAATCTTTTGCAAATGGTGTGTGTTGAACCTACTGACCATAGGAAACAAATTGTGGTTTCAAAAATGTATTTGGTGAAACAAAAGAATGAATCTTTGATTTAAACAATTTCTAGTCAAATAAAAATATGGTTTGATTATTAAAAATGGTTTTGAGGAAAACCTTTAGAAAATGTTTGGAAATAAACTCTCTGACCCTAAACACAAGATTATATGGTTTGAAAACATATTTTGTGAAACCTATAGAATTTTTCCTTATTAAAAGCATTTCTACACCACATAAAATAATGACTTAGTCTAAAAATGGTTTATGAAGTAAAACCTTTTGCAAATGGTTTTGCCAATTTATAAAATGACCATTAGGTGTTTTCAAATGTTTATGAACCACTAGAAACCACTTCTCCAAATAAAACAATCTTTAGCATGCTTGCATGCATTGTTTTGTTATTATTATTTTATGTGTTGAATTGCTTGAATGGTAGTTTGAAATGTTGTTTGCTTGATTGAATTGTAGTAACTTGAAGTATGTGAACATTTCAAAGATCAAGGAGTGAACTTATACTCTCTACCAAAAAGGCAAGTGATGCTTCATATTTTTGTCCCATTATTTTCACTATGCATTAGTGATATTTCTAAGTAGGACTTGCATGGAATTTTGCTAAGTATAAACCATGCTATGGGAAATCCTAGTAGATGAAACCTTAGTAGAAATTTCCTAAGTTAAGATTCCTACTACTATCATGCTTAGCTTAGCTAATAGAAAACAAGGGTGGAATATATATATTCATACTATGGAAAAACTTCTAAGTCTTGTGTTTTTATTTAATAAAACAACTAAGTGAATGAATCACCTGGGTGGAATGGAAGGAATGGTTTGTGTTGAGTGGTCATGCAAGTCCAGTATGCTGGGGAAAAGTTGGGCTTCACCAAGTCCAGTATACTGGGGAATACTTGATGTCTCACTTGAGGATGGCCACCCAGGAACAAAGAGATTTGAGATGTCAAATGTTGAGAAGCTTCAAGTGCAGCCACTTGGCAATATGGGCTCTGCCTGGATCATACAGGTTGCAAGAACTTAGCCAAATGGACAGTTGGTGGTAGGGGAATGATAGGTTGGAACGCGTCCATTCTGGTATAAGGGAAGGCTTCTGAAAGATCTTGTCTTGGGAAACCAAGTCTTGTTGGGAAAGTGCACAACCTCTGTAGAGTGAAAAATCTAAGTACTTAGCCAAGTCCATGGTAATGGACAACTTGAGCATCAAGACGTGGAAGCTATCAAGAATCTCATCATCCCAATTTCTAAGTTAAAAGCTTGGGGTTAAACAAGGGTTTAAGGTTCACCAATTTCTATTGGTGGTTCCTTGGGTGATTTTTGTCAAACAAAAACTTAGTGTTTTCAAATGATAAGGAAAATCTATTTTGAGCAAAGCAAGCCTAAGCTCCACTTAGCCAAATGCATATAGATGATAGACTCCACTATACTACCATAGTATTACTTGCCAATACAATTCAAATGTATTGACGCTTGTGGCTGTAACTTGTTATGTTGCAGGTTTGTTTGATATTAGTGAAGTTTAATGATTAGGATTACAAGTCTACAACCAACATGTCTGCCTGTGGCACCTTGAAGATGAAGGACCCCATGCTTATAGATATTCTGCTGCAATGTAATGTAATAGCCAAATGAGCTATGTAAGATGTAATAAATTATGTTATTCCTAGTTATAAAGTTGTATTATGACCTTTGTTTCTTGATATTACATCTTAACTGTGGATGCTAGCTATTGATCCAGGGACTAGCATTGTAAACACATGGATCTCTACCTTATTAAAGTTTGGGAACCTTACACATGTGCCTGACTCACCCGATGGATCAAGGTCAGTTAACTGTCTTTGGACAAAACAACAGGATCTACTTCACACTCGAGTCCCCGGACTCGAATCCGGAAAAATGCTAGCGTAATTTGACCTAGGCCACGGAGGTCTTATAGGAGTCGAATTCCAGTGTTTAAATTATATACCCAACGCATCCATCGGGATGTTTCATCGTGCTTGTTGACATGGAAAATTTCTAGAAGAGTGTAGTCTGGTGCGTTGCTAGGCCATCAGAAGTATCTGTAGGTCTTATATTTGCGTCGCAGATAAAACATTCGAAAGTCTATCGCCGCGAAGGCCTTTCGGGTGACCAAGGAGACGATATTTCACTTAGCATCAATTTGGGAAAGTTACCAATGTGATTTTATTTTTGCCCTGGGGATCTTATTCGAATAATTCATAGGGTGCGTGACCAGCACTCCCTATGGGAGTAGCCCCCGAGTATCTGTTCGAGTCATAGACTCGAGCGGAAAATTCACTTCTGCAGATGCCACGAATGCCATTTCTTTTTCGAGTGCGCGACCAGTGCTCCTTATGGCAGTAGCCCCCGAGTCCATAAGTCAGTCGCAAACTCGAAGAAGGACTCGAAGCTTTATGACTTTGTTTATTGATCCGAGGGCTTATGCCAAAACCTCATGTGCGCAACTAGCACTCCTAATAGGAGTATCCCCCGAGTATTCGATTGAGTTGTAGACTCGGGTGAGTACTCATGTATTCAGTCGAAAGAATTTGACCTTTCCTAGCTTTCTTCCATTGAGACTTGATTGCATCATTAATGATTATTGGTGAGCTCAATCGTCTGCGGCAGCAGTGATGACAAGACTAGACGCTAGTGGGTCCCACTTTATGTCGAGGATTTGACTAGTCATGCGTTGTTTATGCAAAAAGTTACTGCATATCCTTGATCTCCGCACATAGTGGACGGCGTGCTTGCCACGGTTTAGGCGATACCCGCCACGTGTATGGTGCGACGAAGGGAACGCGTTAGGGTAAGCAGATCGACGATTCAGCACCGTCATCTTTGTTCATTTATCAACGAGGCGTGGTGGTAATTTTTCCCTTCACCATTCGCTCTTGCCTCTCGGTGTTAGCTTTCTTTCGCCATTCTCAGAGCTTGCGTGCACCATGCACTGGACATCCTTCATACTTTTCCGTCCATGTTCCTTCATGCCCACCGTGCTGGCGTCGCGTCAGCAAGATGGGGAAGTCAAAGAAATCCGCCGTCGCCACTAGGACAAGCACCATGGGTGCTGCGAAGAAGACTTCCACTGCTGGTCACGTCATGAATGGAAGCTGGCGATGATCGACCATGAGGGAGGCAGATTTGTGCTGCCTGCACGAGTCGCGCCTGATCTAGGAGAAGAAGGCCGACATGCTCACCCCAGCAACGAGGTAATTCCTCTACCTCCCGAGGGATTTGTTGTTGTGTTTGTTGCCTTCTCGTTCGAGGTCTTTCCCTTCCTGCCCACGACTTCCTTCGTGGGATTATTTTCCTTTACGGGCTTTAGCTCCATCAGCTATCGCCCAATTCTATTCTGCATATTGCATGCTTTATCACGTTCTGCAAGTGTTGGCTCAGTATCGAGCAGCACTTCGGCCTCTTCAGGAAACTCTATTCCCTAAAGAGGCAGTCGGGCTCCCAAAGAGTCTATGATCTTGGCGGGTGCGGGATATCCATCCGCCCCAACATCCAGTATTTCTCCTTTTCTCTCCGCGAGTTTGTCCAAGGTGGAGGAACAAGTGGTTCTACATCCGCGACTCCAAGCTCGCTGGATAGAATTACGGTATGGCCCGCTTCGATGCCAGCAAACTCGTAGCCCGCAAACGTTCATGGTCGAACGAAATTCTTGCGGGTGAGGCTGGAGAGGTGGACCAGCTGTATCAGCGAGTGGAGGCTCTCTAGCTAGTGCTAGGAAAAGAATTCTCCGGAGGCAACATCATCCAGACATTCCTAAAGCGTCGGGTGCAGCCCCTCCAAGCTAGGGCTGATACGATGTTTTAGTATGCCGGTACCAGTGACCCTACGAGGGTGACAAAGGAGGAGATGTCTTCAGCAGACCTAGACAGGGCGCTCTAGCCTCTGCTCAAGTTCAAGGCCAATGAGCCTCTGCCCGTGGAGTCATCGACTGTGCCTTTCAGTGCATGGAACGCAGTTCCTTAGGTATGAACCTTTGCCTTCTCAAAATATATATCTATTGACAATTTTTTGTGTTATTGGTTTGATTGATTCGAAATCCTCTTTGGGTGCATAGGATCTGAGCATCGCGGGCATGTTCCCACCTCTTCCTAAGGAATTCTCGGAGGCACCAGATGGTAGGGTTGCGGAGTCAGAATCTACTATCCCCCAAGCTTAGTCACCTGCCGATAATGAAGCCCCTGAGCGCTCTCTGAAGAGAGCCCAAAGAGAAAGCTTGGATGCTTCGACGCCGCTGACCCCGCAGGGGCCTGCTCACCTGGAACAACATGAACTGGGTGACGGCGCCTCTTCTCCTTTTCCTGCAGTTCCTCTTCGAGTTATGGCTCCTTAGCCGCCAGCCAAGAAGAAGAAGGAGGCGCTTCTCGTGAACCTCTCCGACATTCCTTTGTAAGTTTCCTGGTGTCTTTTGTGTTTTCAGTGTGTTAAATGTTAGGTTGATGGTTTCTCGAATAACCTAGATGTTTTGACTATGCTAGGAGGATCTCCTCAGACTAATCTCTCAAGGAAGAATTTGATGAGATGGCTGGGGAGTCGAAGGCTATGGATGCTGAGGCTCCTGCGGCCTGCCCGAAGATTCCGGCCAACTCCGGTGACGAAGCTTCATGTTCCTCGAAGCCCAAGACTTGTGCGGTTGTCGCTCGGAAGACACAAGTTAAACATTGGGAGTCTTTGGGTGCCCATGTAAGTGTTTATTTTACTGCATGATCGAGGCCCCGAGTGTCTTCTTCTCTTCCGATCTTTATTTTCCCACTATAGCCTCTCATGCGTGATTTGCAGCACATCGGCCAGTAGTACATGTCCTTGGAGGAGATCTTCCAGCAGCTCCAAGGTGAGTATTGAGTTTCTCGTTATGTTGCGACTACTACTATCATAGTCCGCTTTCTTATTCTTATGTATTTTTCATCTTGGTAGATGAAAATAATAATTCTCTCTACAAATTGGATGCTCTTGGCAAGAAGAAAAGCCAGGTGGAGACCAAGTCGAAGGACGCTGTGGAGTCTCTCAAGCGCTACAAGCAAGAGGCCTAGGAGAGCGAGAAGCAACTAATGGCTACGGCTGCCTCCCAAGAGAAGGACATGACGGAGCAGCTTATGGCTGTTGCCAAGGCGCTGTTAGGTCAGTTGCCGTTTTTCTTCCTCTTTTGAGTTTTTGTTTACGTCTTCCTCATGATTTGAGAATTCCTTCAACCTTCCTTCTTCATATGCTGCTAGAATTGCCTTCGATCACGATGTCCTAGAGCATGGGGATCCCCTCGCGGATGCAGTTGCTTCGATCGAAGACCGTTGCAGCTCCACCGTTGAGACCTTGGGGAAGGCCAAGCAGGTTCTCATCTGCTTCTACCAGGAGGTCTTCCCCAAGGGCGTAGCCCTTGATGACGTCGACTCCCTATTGAAGACGCTGGCTGGGGATGCGCCGACGAACTACAGGAGGACCCAGAAGGGCGTATGCGCTACCCTTGGGCTGACCATGGCGATGGCCTCTAACGCCTAGTTGAATATGGGCAGATCACCTCCAGGATGCCCATTGCAGCTGACGACACCGAGGTAGCCTTCGCCTCCTACGCTTGATGCTGTAAACCCTATGGTCCTCGCCTGATTGACTTGCTGACCACCTATGTGTTAGGGCAACAGCAGATGGCTAAGGCGCGGGCCTCCGAGTCTGCAGCTACTTCGGATGCGGCTGCCCCTAGGGTCTTCTCTTTAGTCTGTAGTTATTGCTTTTGTGGTTAATATGCAATATAGTGAATGACTCTTGACGTAATCACGCAGTGTTCCTTTTGATGTGAATATATGCATCTTCTTCTATTGATGTTGATTGCGCTTGTTCTTATCATTTGTTATTTGTGCGCCTTCTAGGGCCCTTCGAATGTTACCCCTTTGGCCACATCCTCTACCTTGGTTGTTTCTCTTCCAGTGACATGTGAGGCGTCACAGTTGCCCTTATTGCGTGACCGCATCCGAAGCTTATAGAAGGACATCCTTTTCATTCGCTGCCCTCTGTATGTGTGGAAGTCCAAGACGGAGCATGCCGTTGCGAGAAAAGAGTTTCTCCTTGGAGAGTTTCAGCAGATCGACGAGCAACACCAATGTAGTGTAACGCCAACTCCAGATCGGCGAGCAACTCCAAGTCGTCGTGGGTGTCCATGTTTTGCTTTTCGATTGAGCCCGGCAACTACAGTTTTCGAGCTATTGCTCTTTTTTGCAGTTCTCAATCTTCTTCTATAGGAAGAGAAAGAGTGCGTTGTTATTTAGCTCAACTATCTCACCTAGCAGTACCTAGAGGCCGGAGGCTTCTTTTGGATGGACCGTGATCGGGCGACTATTGTCGCAACGGTTCAGGGTTGTGTCCACCAGTTACTTCAGGTCTTAAAGCACGCGATATCATCGCTTGCATCTATCTAGGCTGCGATGTTCCTCCCGGACGCAGATCCATCCAGTTTCTTGGGGCTGTTGGGGAAGTTCCATAGCGTGGATACCGTAGAAGATCTTGTCCATCAATAACTCATGGCAGGTGCAAAGGCGGCGTTGACGCTTGTTCGGCTGCATCGCCATGATGTTGACTTGGCGGAAATAGCAGCGGGGCCGCCCACTCCTCCAGCTAGTATGGCGTGGGACATGTGTCCGCAGTATGTTGCGGTTGCTCGCCATGCCGAGGATATCATCGACCTCTTCGACGAGCAGATGAACATCCTGCTCCAGCGTAGTTGAGTCCTGCAAGTTTTGAACATGGTGATGTAAAATTTGTATAGAATAGAGTGTGATTTTATGCCCTTCTAAAGTTTCTAAGTATGTATTTGCATGTAGTGTGTTGTTGATTTTTAATATGTACATGTCCCTTTCGTTAGCCTGACATGCTCAGCTACTCCGGGTGATCCATTATTGTGACAGTCGACGAAGTTGTAAGGTGAGGCGCAACCCTCGAGCGTATTTAGGGATGTAAATGGATACAAGAGAGAAAAATATGTTGGCCAAGGAACTTAGATTTTATTCATCTCATAGTAGGGGGTACAAGTTTCGGCTGAGTAGCCTAGCTGAATAGCCTTGTTGAATGTAAAGACAACTAGGGGTAGAAGCATCATAGTTGTGCAGCGTTCCAAGGGTTGCAATGTGCTACTCTGGACTTGACGTCCTTTAGATGGTAGGCGCCACCTGGGATTACTTCGGTGACCATGTAGGGTCCTTCCTAGGGTGACTCTAGCTTCACATGCCCTTTCTGCTTGAGTCGTAGGACGAGGTCTCCTTCGATGAAGGACCTTGGGCATAGCCGTCTACTATGGTAGTTGAAGAGACATTGCTGGTACTTTGTCGAATGGACCACGGCGATGTCGCGAGCTTCGTCCAATGTGTTGATGGTGTCTTCGAGTGCAGCTGTTGATTCAGCTTTGCTATAAGCGATGACCCGCGGGGCCTTATAGCGTACCTCGGTGGGTAGCATTGCTTCGGCGCCGTGCACCATGAAAAACTGCGTGTAGCTAGTGGTGCTGTTTGGCGTTGTGCATAGGCTCTAGACGACGGAGGGTAGCTCATCCCCCTAGGCTCGCGCCAGTGGTTCTAGTGGGCATAGTAGCCGCTTCTTGATTCTGTTGCAGACGAGGCCGTTGGCCTTTTCAACCTGCATGTTGGTCTACGGATGCGCCATGGAGGAGTACGTGACATTGATGCCGAGCCCTTCGCAGAAGTCTCGGAACTCCTTCAAGGTGAAGTTCGTGCCGTTGTCAGTTATGATGCTGTGAGCCACTCCGATCCCGTAGCAAATGGATTGAAAGAATTTTATGGCAGTGGCACTAGTTTGGTTAGTCACATGCATGGATTCAATCCACTTCGTGAACTTGTCGACTTCCACCAGGAGGAAGTCATGTCATCCAGGTGAGGACTTCTGTAGTTTGCTAACCATGTCGAGTTCCCACTGTACGACGGGCTAGACCAATGGTATGGGTCATAGCTCTGATACTGGTGCATGCGGCTTGTCTACGAACCTTTGGCAGGCATTGCACCGTTCGATGATGTCCTTGGCGTCACGCATCGCAGTTGGCCAATAGAAGCCAGCTTGTACAGCCTTGGCGACAAGGGCATGGCTGCCTGCGTGGTTGCCGCAGATGCCTTCGTGGATGTCGAGGAGGATGCCCTTCCCGTAACTGTTGGTGATGCTTGTACAGATCGCCGTTGATGATGGTAAAGGCTTTTGATAGGCAAGCGATGTGCCTGCATCCGTCGGGTCCTTGGGTAGTTGTTTGCTCACTACATACTTGACATATGGCTAAGTACACATTTTCTCGATTGCCAGGACCTGCATGAGACTCACCAGATCGACGTCCGTGTCTAGTTCTTCCGGTGCTTCGGTTTTCTCGGGTGGCGCAGCGCCCGAGTGTCCCGCGGCGTCGGCTGTGTTTTTCAGAGTTTTTTTCTTAATGGAGGGCACGCGGATTTGCTCTAGGAACACACCCGGTGGGACTGGGGCGCTGGTGGACCCATTGTTGGCGAGTTTGTAGGCCTCCTCATTGCTTTCCCTACCGACGTGCCGTAGTTTGCAGCCGTTGAAGTCTCCTTCGAGTGAGTTGTAGAGCGCACGGTATGCAATCATGTTGCTGATGTGGGCGTCACACTCGTTCATCGTCTGCTGAACGGCAAGGTTGGAGTCGCCGTAGATGAAGAGGCCCGTGGCGCCGCATACTTTGGCCATCCGCATTCCATGCAGGAGTGCCTCGTACTCAGCCTCATTGTTGGATGTGTGGAACCTCATCCATAGCACATATCTCATCTTGTCCCCTTGAGGGGCATCAAGATTACTCTGGCCCCTGCTTCGGCCACATTCTTGGAGCCGTAAACTGGGTATTGTACACCATGGGTTTTTCCGTCTTTGGGTCATTCGACCACAAGGGCAGTGCTAACCACTTGGTGCGTGGCAGCAATGTAGAGAAGCATGGGCTCTATCTCCTTTGGCGTTACCAGTACGGAAGATGTAGAAAGTAGGCACTTGAGGTCTTCGAATGCCTCATCGGCTTCAACCGTCCACTTGAACTTGTCAGCCTTGTGGAGTGATTGGTAGAAGGGGAGAGCCTTTTCACCCATGCAACTGATGAATCTTCTGAGTGCGGCGATTCGTCCAGCTAACTGCTGGACTCCTTTGATGTTTTTCGGCTTCTCCATGGCTAGTATAGCCTTGATTTTCTTCGGGTTGGCCTCGATGCCTCTTTTAGAGATAAAATACCTGACTAATTGCCCGGATGGGACGCCGAAGGTGCACTTTTATGGGTTTACCTTGATCCTGGAGCGATCAAGGTTGTCAATCATCTTGTGGAGATCATCGACCAGAGTTCGGCTTTCCTTGGTCTTAACTACTATGTCATCGACATAGACTTGGATGTTGTGACCGATTTGGCTCTTCAGGCATGCTTTCATGCACCTTTGGTAGGTTGCGCCTACGTTCTTGAGCCCGAAAGGCATTGTGTTGTAGAAAAACACCCCGAAAAGTGTGATGAATGTCGTATTCTCTTGATCCTTGACCTTCAGTCAAATCTGATGGTAGCCTGATTAGGCATCGATGATACGTCGGAAACGTATCTATAATTTTTGATGTTCCATTCTTGTTTAGTATCTACTTTGCGTTGCTTTGTCTACACTTTGGGGTTTTTTTAATATATTTTCTGGAACAAACCTATTAACAAGTTGCCACAGTGCCAGTTTCCTGCTCTCTTCTGTTTTTCGTTCCAGAAAGGCAGAAAATCAATATTATCGGAATTGGACGGGACAAAAGACAAAGTCAATATTTTACCGTGGGCAACACAAAGCCGGAAGGTGAGACGGAGGGGCGCCACAGGGCGGCCAGACCCCCTAGGCGCGGGTGGGCCCAGCCCGTGCCTGGGCAGGGTGTGGCCCCCCTGCCTCGCCTCTTCGCCTATAAGAAGACCCCGATACAGAAACCCTAGGAACCTGATAGAAACTCCATGAAACCTTCTGTAGCCGCCGCCACCATCGTACCTAGATCCGGGGAGATCTAAAGTTCTTCCCAGCACCCTGCCGGAGGGGAGATCATCCCTGAGGCCTTCTTCTCTGGTATGAAGCGTGAGTAGTTCCACCTTGGACTACAGGTCCATGTAGTATCTAGATGGTTGTATCTCCTCCTTGTGCTTTCATGTATAGATCTTGTGAGCTCCGTTCATGATCAAGATCTAATCTATTTGTAATCATGCATGTTGTGTTTGTGGGGATCCGATGGATATTGAGATTACTATGTCAGATTGATTAATGGTTTTGTCTATTTGATACTATCATGTCTATGTTGTTTGTGATCTTGCATGCTCTCCACTTTTAGTAGATATATTGGCCAAGTAGTTGCTAGTGACTCCAAGAGGGGGTATTTATGCTCGGTAGTGGGTTCATGCCTCTAGTTTCCAAGGGAAGTGACAAAAATCTCTTCGGTTGTAGATGTGTTGTTGCCACTAGGGAGAAAACAACAGTCTCTTGTTCATGGAACAAGTGGATTGTTTACCTTACACACTTTGCTTAAAGAAGTTGTCTGTTGCTTGCAACTTATCTTTGGAGGGGTTGGATGATAAGCTGAAGGTGGATTTCTAGTCATAGATGTAGTTGGATGGCGGTCTATGTATATTGTTGTATTGCCCAATCAAATCTCATAGGATCTTTTTGTCTGGTATTGCATTGTTATGCCTTGCTCAGTTCCTGTCAATTGCCCTGCTGTAATTTGTTTACCCTTCATGCCATGTTGTTTATCTAAGGAGAGCACCTCTAGTGAACTATGGACCCCGGTCCAATCTTTACCATTGATACATCTTCGGTGTTTACTTGCTGCAAACCATTCATCATCTTCCACACCATACGTCTAATCCTTTGTTACAACAAACCGGTGAGCTCGACAACCTCACTGATTCATTGGGGCAAAGTCTTGAGTTTGTGTTGTGCAGGTTTCCATGTTGCTTGCAACACCTTTGAGACGTTTCCTTCCTCCTACTGGTTCGATAACCTCGGTTTCTTACTGAGGGAAAACTTGCTGCTGTGCTTAGACGTTGCTCTTGGGGTTTCCAACGAAGCGTCCCACGACAAGTGCTGGGTGCCATCAAGCTCTTTCTGGCGCCGTTGCCGGGGAGGCGAAGGACGTCATCACAAGGGGAGTCCTCCTCAACCTTTCTCTTTACTTTTTTTTGTTTGCTTAGTTTCTTTTGCTTGGTTTTGTTTGCATCTTTTAATCAAAAACTCCAAAAAAAATTAGCCTAGTTTGGTTTGCTTTCTCTTATCACAAACACAAAAAATTAGTTCCTGCTCTAGTTGGTGGTCTGTTATTGCCTTGCTTTGTCATGCCTTCTATCAATGGATGGTTTCTCTGAAACTAGTTCTTATTGGCAAGGTGGGTTCACAGAAGAACAAAAGTATTATTATAAGGAACACCGTTTTTCACAAAAAGGGAAACACTTATGGGAACAAATTGATAAGTTGAATACTATTGCTAGAGACGTGTGCTCCACTTATAATGTTACTTATTGCTTTGATAAATCTTGATGCTGTAGGGGGTATAAACACCTGCCTTTTCAATGTGAGTGTAATGATAATGTTACCATATCCTCTTGTCAACACCCGGGTTTTTAATCCCAGATGCCTGTTATGCCATAGATCGCAATCCCAGGATTACCATTTTTGCGAGACATAACAGATTTGGATACCACAGTACATCATCCATTACAAACCATACATAAGGTCTTACACAAATAAGGATCTCATAATCCAGTTCTTAATACAATTCAAGCAGCGGAAATACGTAATAATAAAGGTAGCGTAGGCGAACCTCCATCTTCGGGGTCACAGGCAATGCTGACGATGGGAGATGATCCTAGTTGTCGTAACCTTCCTGGGGTCCATCCTCCTGGTACTCCTCTTCATAGTCTGGCCACGGGAATAGCCAGGGACAAAGCCATGAGTACTCTTTAAGTACTCGCAAACTAATGCTAATCATGTGAAGGGGGTTTTGTAGTAGGACACTAAGCTCTAGGGTTGTTTTGCAAAAATCCAGATTTAATTCTACTAAGTTCAGAAGCAAGAAAAGCTAGTTGAAATTTTATAACACCTAAAAGGGAACTTGAATTTCATATCACAACTCTGTTGTGGTCAAGTCAAAATCTCAATTCATTTCACAAGTCATTTTGAAAACATCTGACGGGGGAACTGTATGGCCACTCCAAATGTCCATAACCGCGGACGCGGCTATTCAAATAGTTTGACACTATGCACAGATTGTACACTTTCACCACAATATTCGATACATCCGTCAGGAATAAATCCTGAAATCACCATACTCAGTATGCGGATAATCAATCCTAACATTTCCATTACACGCCCTAGTATAGGCACCTCTCCTGTGAGTTTGGCCTCCCAACCATGACCAACTGTCATCTTGGGTACTGCACAGGTGGACAATCTTCACAAGGTAGCCTCAGCTTAGACCTTGGCCATGAGGGAACCTATACTAAGGTATATAAGTTTCCAGTCAAGCCCTACCCAAATTTCGGGTATTGTGGTTGTACGGTAAAATTGGAATGGTATCGCATCTAGACAACCAACAGTTTTATAAAGGGCTAAGGCTCATGCCTCAACATTTTCATCATCAAAATCATCTGGTGTTCGGAAACACATGTCAAAACATTTCAGTAGAATGATCCATCATTCCTAGGTTTTCATAACCATTTTCCACCAAGTATTCCCATCTAAAGTTGATCAAGTTTTATGCTTAGCACTAGCATCTATAAGTGGGAGTGAGTACAAATGAGGGGTGGTAAACAAGTGTAGTTTAACTAGGTTCAGTCTCATGCCTTAGGATGACATCAAGATTATCTAGTTTAGGCCAAATTTAATGCTCTTTGTGCAACCTTCAATTATCTTTCTAGTATCTACAATTTACTCAAGTAAACTCTAAGTAATAGCTTTGATAAAGAAATAAAGTAGAAAGCTTGGAAGTAAAACTAGGAATGGGTTTATCAAGTGGGTATGATCACATATGCTTAAGGCATATAGTTGGCATGGTAACAAGCAAGTATTAGCTTGAATAGGTCAACTTGATTAGTAAGGTTTGCATCAGTATCAGTATAAGCTTGCCTTGTGCAGAGAAGTGGTTGAAGTTCTCCTCGGATTCTTCTTCGTAGTATCCTCCTTCCTCCTCGTATCCTTGGTCGGTACTAGCGTCTATGAATAAATACGAGGTACACAATCACCAAACAATACTTAACTACTTTAAATCATCACACAAAGGTGTTCTATAGATGATCTAGCATCATCACTAATATCACAAGAATAAAGCATTTGTCTTATTTAATTATTTTTAGAAAAGTAATTTCTACTCATTGAAAAACTACTTAAGATTTAATATTCTCCAAACCAAACATGGGATCATGTTGACACATGACATCACCACATATTTCAGTACATGTGAATGTGATTTGAAGTGGTGTCACAATTTAATAAGGTTTGACCTTTTTATTTAAATCATTAAAGTGGCTAGAAATGCCTATGTGCCATTATTTTATTACTTGAACATTATTTCTTTAAGTAAACCCATATGTTTTTATATATTCTGAAAGTCATGATCAAATGTGTTTTTTGAGAGTTGGAATCAACTCAAAAGCTATTATGGTTGAAATTTGAAAAAAATTTGAATGCAGAAAAGCATCTGACTTGTTATTTTACTAAGGTTGATCTATAGATCCAAATGATTTGAAATCAACGGGCTTGGATTAAGCATTTCAATCCCTTTCTAACAAAATTGGTTTCATTCAATTTGGTTCACTGAATCGATCTGGGTTGATTTTTGAAACTGGGTACAGAACTAAGTGTGAAATAACATAGAAAAAGCTAAGTTCAAACGAGTGGGCTGCACCGGCGAGAAAGAACCCTAACGCGATAGGTGGGGGTCGTGGGAGGCTCACCGGGGCTCAGGCGAGGGTCGGCGATGGGGGCAAACGGCGAAGTTGATGACGACGATTCTCCTGGCACCGGCAGCTTCTCCTGGGCAGCTCCAATCGATGGCTTCCTTCTTCTCCAGCAGCGGCGGGCTCCGGTGAAATTCTGGTGATGTGCTGCTCGCCTTGCTCTGGGAGTGAGGTGGGGTGGTTCTGGGTGAGAGGGGAGTGGAAGGTGCGAAGAAATCGAGCGGGGGATGCCTCTATTTATAGCTGCGAGAGGGGACCGACGGGCGCGGGCTGAGCTTGTCGTGGTCGACGGTACAGAGGGCTATCGGCGTGGGCAACTGTACAGGGTGGTGTTGTGCTCCCTGGTGAAGCTCAACGATGTGGTGGCGAGGCGTGGGGCGGTGCTGATCGGTCGGAATGCTTCGGTGCTCTGAGCATGTCCGACGAAGGTTTTAATGGCGCACAGCACGCGTGATCCGCGCGGCGGCAAACGGGCGTGTCTGCGGGGTTGCTGGGGTGGTGGTGATCACGCGTGCACGCGGCGAAGGCAGCCGCACGGTCTGTGGGCGCTGGTCGAGCGTGGCGCATGGGGCACGCTCTCGGCATGGTTGTAGAGAGGGTTGGCATGGCTTGGGCATGTGGTCCAGTAGCTATCATTGCTCGAGGCTAGGACAGGGAGTGGCTGTGGAGTGCTGGCTAGCTCCCAGACAAGGTTGGCGAGGCTAGTGTTGCTCGTAGCTTGTTGTCGACCATGGGGTGGCAATGGTGCTCTCGGCCTGCTCACCATTGATGACAATGGCCAGCTTACAGTGGTGCTAGAGATTAGTTAAGTGGCTAGATGATCTACTAAGGCTAGTTGTAACCAGAGAGGGAACAAGTTAGGCCCAAAACACTGCTCAACATAGTGTTTTTGATTTTGTTGATTTGAATCTGTAACCTGTTTGATGAAATAGCCGCATGAACTTAAGTTTTGAATTTTTAAAAGATTTTTGGTGGGTGTGCTAGGCATGTGCTGGTGATACTGTGGATGCTTGGTTTTTGAAAATTGAGCTTGTTTGAGTGGTTTTTGAAATAGTGGGATCTTCCCATATGAAATAGATTCAATTTTAAACTGTCATTTAATCTAAGCATTTAAATGTTTTTGGATGATCACAAAGTGGGCCTTGGTACCCTGTTATGAGTACTATCAAGGGGTGCAAATATCCATACATGTTTCTGTTAAGTTTTGAAAGTTAGGGATAGCCAAAGTAGGCATGAGAGTTAAATTGGCCAAAGTGACCATTCACTTAATTTGTTTGTTTTGATTTGTTTGTCTTTGGGAAAAGTTTGGAGATTGTTTATATGATGTTTATTTAACCTAAGAATCATTTTACAAGCAAAGAAACACAAAACCATGGCAATTCAAAAGAATCCAAATTTTAACACATACACATATGAATGCTTTCATATTTTTAATTGGAGAAGTTTTTGTTAACCCTAAATTTGATGATTAGAGTTTCATGATCCAAGTTTAATATTTTTGGGATGTTACAAAACTTCCCCCCTTAAACAAAATCTCGTCCCGAGATTTGAAAAAGGACGAAAAAGATTACCTAGGATTTGAAGAGATCGGGAAACTCCGTCCTGATGTGATCTTCGCGCTCCCAGGTAGCTTCCTCTTCTATGTGGTTGCACCACTGAATCTTGAGAAACTTGATGCTCCGGGTTCTGGTAGTTCTGAAGGCTTCTTCCAAAATACGGATGGGTACTTCGGGGTAGGTCAGGTCATCGTTGATTTCTATGGTCTGGTGATCGGTATTCTTGGACACTTCCATCTTCTCCGGAACTTCGAGGCACTTGCGGAGTAATGAGATATGGAACACATTGTGCATGGCTGACATTTCCTTGGGTAGTTCCAATTGATACGACACTTCTCCTCGATGGTTCAGAATCTTGAAGGGGCCGATATATCTGGGGGTAACTTTCCTTTCAGTTGGAAATGCTGCATTCCCTTCAATGGAGACACTTTCAGATACACAAAATCTCCTATGTTGAAGGCGAGGTCTCGACGTATCTTGTCGGCGTAACTCTTTTGTCTTGACTGGGCTGTCTTGAGGTGCTCATGAATCTTGTGAACCTTCTCTTCTGCTTCTCGTAGGATGTCGGGTCCGAAAATCTGACTCTCTCCTACTTCCGACCAATTCAAAGGGGTGCGACACTTCCTTCCATACATGAATTCAAATGGGGCCATTTGCAAACTGGCTTGATAACTGTTGTTGTACGAAAATTCTGCAAATGGCAGACAGTCTTCCCACTTAGATCCATACTCTAACACATGCTCTCAGCATAACTTTGAGTATTTGATTTACTCTCTCCGTTTGTCCATCGGTCTAAGGGTGATAAGCGGTGCGGAAATCTAGTCGGGTTCCTAAACCTTCTTGGAATTTCTTCCAGAACCTCGAGGTAAACCGAGTTCCTCGAGCCGATACGATGTTCTTGGGGACTCTATGCAAACTGATGATTCTAGCGATGTATAACTCTGCTAGCTTCGAACTCTGATACGTGGTCTTGACGGGTAAGAAATGGGCGACTTTGGACAATCTGTCCACTATGACCCAGATAGAGTCATTTCCCCTACTATAAGTAGGCAATCCGGTGATAAAGTCCATTCCAACGGAATCCCATTTCCATTCCGCAATATGCAATGGTTGCAACAATCCAGCAGGTCTTTGATGTCCCGCCTTGACTCGCTGACATATATCACACTTGGCGATATAGCTTCCGATTTCTCTCTTTATATTATGCCACCAAAATTGCTCCTTCAAATCTTGATACATCTTCGTTCCTCCGGGGTGGATAGAATAAAGAGTATCATGAGCTTCCTTCAGAATAACTTCTTTCAACTCAGAATCTGCTGGTACACAAAGGCGTCCTTTATACCACAGAAATCCTTCTTCGTCTTCCGTGAATCCGGGTACTTTGCCTGTACCGATACGACGCTTGATTCCATCGATACTAGCATTTCCTTTCTGCGCCCCTTTGATCTGGCTGATCAAAGTGGGTTGAAGACTATGCTAGCCAAAAATCCTTCACTTACTAATTTCATTTGGAAATCTTCCATGTCTTTGTGCAAGCTTGGTTGCTCCTTAAAAATCATGGAGTTCAAGCGGCACGGCAATCTTCTAAGGGCATCCGCTACCACGTTGGCTTTACCGGGGTGATAGTGAATGTCCAGGTCGTAATCCTTGATTAGCTCCCATCTTCTCTGTCTCATATTCAGCTCCTTCTGAGTGAATATATACTTCAGGCTCTTGTGATCCTAATAAATCTCACAACGGTTTCCCATCAGGTAATGCCTCCATGTCTTCAGGGCTAGAACTAGGGCTGTGAGTTCGAGGTCATGGTTGGGTAATTTTGCTCATGTTGTTTCAGTTGTCGAGATATATAAGATATGACTTTGCCTTCTAGCATTAGAACACATCCGAGACCGATCTTGGATGCATCACAATACATGTCAAAGGGCTTCGTGATATCTGGCATGATTAAGATTGGGGCTGAAATCAATCTCCTCCTGAGTTCTTGAAAACTCGCTTCACATTTGTCTGTCCATTCAAACTTCTTGTCCTTCTTCAGCAATTGGGTCATGGGTCTGGCGATACTCGAGAATCCTTCTACGAACTTGCGGTAATATCATGCCAATCCGAGAAATGGACGAACTTGGGTCTGAGTGGTTAGGGCTTGCCAATCTTCAACATCTTTCACTTTTGCAGGGTCAACGGCAATTCCTCTGGCTGATACAATGTGACCAAGGAATCCTACCTCCTGTAACCAGAATTCACATTTGCTAAACTTGGCATACAACTGATGCTCTCTATGGGTTCCAAGAATGGTCCTTAGGCTCATGTTCTTCTTCTGATTTGGAATAAATTAGAATTTCATCGATGAAAACAACGACAAACTTATCCAAGAAGTCCATAAAAATCTTATTCTTGAGATTCATGAAATAAGCGGGGGCATTGGTTAATCCAAAAGACATGACGGTATACTCGTATAATCCATATCTGGTGGTAAAGGCAGTCTTTGGAATATCCTCTGCACGAATCTTGAGTTCATGATAGCCAGTTCTAAGATCAATCCTAGAAAACAATTTGGCACCGGTCAACTGATCAAACAAATCTTCTATCTTGGTTAATGGGTATTTGTTCTTGATAGTGACATCATTCAACTTCATATAATCCGTACACAAACGGTTACCTCCATCCTTCTTGTCCACAAATAAGACAGGTGATCTCCATGGTGACGCACTTGGTTGAATCAATCCAATTTCCAGCATGGCATCCAATTGCTTCTTCAGTTCTACTAGTTCAGACGGGTTCATACTATATGGTCTCTAGGCTATGGGTCCTATTCCGGGGATTAGTTCAATGATAAACTCGATATCCCGATCTGGGGGCATACCTGGCAAAACATCTAGAAATACATCGGGGTATTCACATACTATCCGGACTTGATCAATTGTAGGTTGGGCTTTACTCTTGTTGCACTTAAATTGACGAGGTAAGTTTTCAGATACATGCTCGACTGATATTCCGGCTGTACTGGTCATGGTTATGGCTTTCTTGGCACAGTCAATTAATCCTTTATGTTTGGACATCCAATCCATTCCTAGTACTACTTCCAAACCTTTAGTTCTGAGTACTATCATATTAGCATAAAAATCTATGCCATGGATTCAGATAGGGACGGCTTTGCAAATTTGCCTAGCTTTGGTGGTTGAACCGGGGATTTGAACAATCATAACAAGCTTCAGTTTTGTTGGTTGGATCTTACTAGTGCATGCAAATTCTTCGGTGACAAATGAGTGCGATGCACCAGAATCAAACAACACTCTATCGAGTACTGAATAAACAGAAAACATACCCAACACGACGTCTGGCACTTCCTGGGCTTCTTTAGCATGCATGAGAAAAAGACGGCCGTTGCGGTTGAGTGAATTCCCTGGGGAAAACCTTCTTCCTGGATGAATAGGACGCTGCTGTTGAGCTGGGGCATTTGCATTGGGGACTGCGGCATTCTTCTTGGGGCACTCATTGGAGTAGTGACCCTTATTTCCATAGTCATAACAAGTCACTTGCGACTTGTCCTTTGCTGCAACAGGCACAACATTGCTTCTAGTCCTCAGGGCAGTGTTGGTGTTGGCGGTAGCATTGTTGTTGTTGAACTTGGGTGGGGCACGGTTGAAATTGCTAGAGTTGTCGGGGTTGTTGTGATTTCCTCTTGGCCTTGGGTTTCCACGGTTGGGATTGGTCAGACGGTTCATCGGGGGTCTGTTGGTTCTCGGGGCAAATCCTGGAGATGGGTTAGGGCGATACTTTGGGGTCTGATGGGTTCCTGGCTGATGCATCATGCGACTCTTGTGATTCTCATTGGCTTGGTTGATATTTCCTTCCATCTAGATGGCAGAGTCGATATTGACCAACACAGTCTACATCTCATCATGCAGACCATTCAAGAATCTTTCCTTCTTCTTGGCTTCGGTGTCGATCTCATCCGGGGCATACCTAGCTAATGACAAGAATTTGTCACGGTATTCCACTATGGTCATTCGTCCTTTCTTTAGTTCTCTGAACTCATCTCTCATTCTCTTGATCAAACCCGGTGGCACATGGGTTATGCTGAACTTGACCTTAAATTCCTCCCAGGTCATCATTTGTCCTCCGGTCATTGCACGAACGCTGTTCCACCATGCTCTTGCATCTCCGGCTAGATAGTGGGTGGCGAACATAACTTTCTCGTTGGATTCCACTCCGACGACTTCTAGGTTGTTTTCCATGGTTTGCAGCCAATCGTCTGCATCTAGGGGCTCTTCCGACTTAGTGAAAGCAGGTGGGTTGGTATTCTGGAAATTCTTGAGCTTAGATCCATGGTTATCCTGATTTCCTTGGCCTTGATTTTTGTGGGCCAGCTGAGCTATCTGTTGAAGGGTGGCTAGGTTGGCTTGACGTTCGTCTCTTTCAGCTTCACGGTCAGAAACCAACATTTGCAGGATCTGCAACATCGGGTCCGGGAATGAACCACTTCCTCCGCGTCGCATCTGAAGATTGAGATGGATCATGAGAAAAGAGGGAAATTTCTAAGGTTCAGGGACTTTGAAAAGTTTTTAAAGTTTGACTCAGATTTTCTAGCAAATTGCTTTTCATTCATTCATTCATTCATTCATTCATTCATTCATTCATTCATTCATTCATTCATTCATTCATTCATTCATTCATAGCACACGATACAAACACACACCACAACAAAGGTAAACATATGGTTTTAAGAACCATGCTGGAAACTACGATACAGTGGTACCGAATACAACTCACTACGCTAGTGCTCAAGTGCTACTACTCCTTGGAGTCGGTGTAGTCGTCATCCTCATCATCCTCATCGTCATCGATGAAGGCGAAATCATCCTCATCGGTGAAGAAGTCCATAGCTTGATCCTCCAGAAAATCATCATCATCGCTGAGATAGGAGTAGGGGTCTCCATGAAGATCCTCTCTAGCATTCTCCCTTTACTCCAACTACATGTCTCTCTCGTGGATGTCTCCTCCAAATCCGAGATACGGTGGCGAAGACGAGCAATGATGCGCTCCTTCTTGTCGAGCTAACGGCGGCGAGACTTGCGATCCTTCGCTAGCATGGCGAGGGTATGATCCTTCGTCTTGATGATGGCGGACTTTTGGTTGGAGTAGTCATGGCAATTGTCCAATTCCTGCTGACGATCATACATCATGAAGCTAAGGTGGTCCAACTGAGTCTTCAACTCGTGGTGGTATGGGGCCCCAAGTGGCTGTCCCATAGCATCACGCCTTGGACAAAACTCAAAGCGGGTACCCTTGATCTGGTTGATACTCTGCCCACACAGACGGGCAAGAGCTTCCTGCATGGGCCTGGCAAGTCCATCTAGCCAGTTGTTTTCTCTTAAGGTGAACTGAATTCCCTCAGCAGTGGGAGGTTCAATATTTCCTCGGAGACTTGCAACAATTATCCACTACAGATCTTCTCCTCCTTGATCATTGAGCTGAGCTCCGAAGAACTCGGGGTGCGGATGTTCCAGAAGTTCCGAAAGCTGGTCCAAATCCCGCTCAAAGATGAGGTCTCCTCCATTCCCCAACTGATAAAACTTGTTGTACTTCACGTCCATCTAAAATAATATAGGATGAGTAAGTTAGTAGAGTGATCAAGTGTGTCAATTTTTATGTATTTTGCAAGAGTTTTTGAGGAACATGAGTTTTCACGAAAGAATCAAAGTGATAAGAATGGGAGTAAGTTTTTGTAAATATTTGTTTCCTTTGGTTTTGAAACTAAGTTTTTTGATTCAAACGTCCAGTCTAACTAGGGTCTCCTATGGTCAGGATAGCTCTGATACCAACTTGTCAACACCCGGGTTTTTAATACCAGATGCCTGTTATGCCATACATCGCAATCCCAAGATTACCATTTTTGCAAGACATAATAGATTTGGATACCACAGTACATCATCCATTACAAACCATACATAAGGTCTTACACAAATAAGGATCTCATGATCCAGTTCTTAATACAATTCAAGCAGCGGAAATACGTAATAATAAAGGTAGCGTAGGCGAAGCTCCATCTTGAGGTCACAGTAATCTTGACGATGGGAGATGATCCTAGTTGTCGTAACCTTCCTGGGGTCCATCCTCCTAGTACTCCTCTTCATAGTCTGGCCACGGGAATAGCCAGGGACAAATCCATGAGTACTCTTTAAGTACTCGCAAACTAATGCTAATCAAGTGAAGGGGGTTTTTGTAGTAGGACACTAAGCTCTAGGGTTGTTTTGCAAAAAGCCAGATTTACTTCTACTAAGTTCAGAAGCAAGAAAAGCTAGTTGAAATTTTATAACACCTAAAAGGGAACTTGAATTTCATATCACAACTCTGATGTGGTCAAGTCAAAATCTCAATTCATTTCACAAGTCATTTTGAAAACATCTGATGGGGGAACAGTATGGCCACTCCAACTGTCCATAACCGCGAACGCGGCTATTTGAATAGTTTGACACTCTGCAGAGATTGTACACTTTCACCACAATATTTGATACATCCGTCAGGAACAAATCCTGAAATCACCATACTCAGTATGCGGATAATCAATCCTAACCTTTCCATTACACGCCCTAGTATAGGCACCTCTCCTGTGAGTCTGGCCTCCCAACCATGACCAACTGTCATCTTGGGTACTGCACAGGTGGACAATCTTCACAAGGTAGCCTCAGCTCAGACCTTGGTCTGAGGGAACCCATACTAAGGTATATAAGTTTCCAGTCAAGCCCTACCCAAATTTCGGGTATTGTGGTTGTACGGTAAAATTGGAATGGTATCGCATCCAGACAACCATCAGTTTTATAAAGGGCTAAGGCTCATGACTCAATATTTTCATCATCAAAATCATCTGGTGTTCGGAAACACATGTCAAAACATTTGAGTAGAATGATCCATCATTCCAAGGTTTTCATAACCATTTTCCACCAAGTATTCCCATCTAATGTAGATCAAGTTTTATGCTTAGCACTAGCATCTACATGTGGGGGTGAGTACTAATGAGGGGTGGTAAACAAGTGTAGTTTAACTAGGTTCAATCTCATGCCTGAGGGTGACATCAAGATTATCTAGTTTAGGCCAAATTTAATGCTCTTTATGCAACCTTCAATTATCTTTCTAGTATCTACAATTTACTCAAGTAAACTCTAAGTAATAGCTTTGATAAAGAAATAAAGTAGAAAGCTTGCAAGTAAAACTAGGAATGGGTTTATCAAGTGGGTATGATCACATATGCTTAAGGCATATAGTTGGCATGGTAACAAGCAAGTATTAGCTTGCATAGGTCAACTTGATTAGTACGGATTGCATCAATATCAGTATAAGCTTGCCTTGTGCAGAGCAGTGGTTGAAGTTCTCCTTGGCTTCTTCTTCGTAGTATCCTCCTTCCTCCTCGTATCCTTGGTCGGTACTAGCGTCTATGAATAAATATGAGGTACACAATCACCAAACAATACTTAACTACTTTCAATCATCACACAAAGGTGTTCTATAGGTGATCTAGCATCATCACTAATATCACAAGAATGAAGCATTTGTCTTATTTATTTATTTTTAGAAAAGTAATTTCTACTCATTGAAAAAGTACTTAAGATTTAATATTCTCCAAACCAAACATGGGATCATGTTGACACATGTCATCACCACATATTTAAGTACATGGGAATGTGATTTTAAGTGGTGTCACAATTTAATAAGGTTTAACCTTTTTATTTTAAATCATTAAAGTGGCTAGAAATGCCTATGTGGCATTCTTTTATTACTTGAACATTATTTCTTTAAGTAAACCTATATGTTTTTATAAATTCTGAAAGGTATGATCAAATGTGATTTTTGAGAGTTGGAATCAACTCAAAAGCTATTATGGTTGAAATTTGAAAAATGTTTGAATGCAGAAAAGCTTCTGACTTGTTATTTTTACCAAGGTTTATCTATAGATCCAAATGATTTGAATCCAACGGGCTTGGATTAATCATTTCAATCACTTTCTAACAAAATTGGTTTCATTCAATTTGGTTCACTGAATCAAGCTGGGTTGATTTTTGAAACTAGGTATAGAACTAAGTTTGAAATAAAATAGAAAAAGCTAAGTTCAAACGAGTGGGCTGCGCGGGGAAGGTTAATGGGCCGGCCGAGTGTCACTCCGCAGCGCGGGGCGCATCTAACAGGGGGGTTCCACCAGTCAGTGGCTCATAACACGCGAAGCGGTACGAGGTGATATCGGCCGCACGATCTAAGTCTAATCAAACGGCTATGACTCATCGTCCACGTCGGGCAGCGCCGTCGACACAGAACCCTAACGCAACAGGTGGGGGTCATGGGAGGCTCACCGGGGCTCAGGCGAGGTTCGGTGATGGGGGAAAACGACGAAGTCGACGACGGCGATTCTCCTGGCACCGGCAGCTCTTCCTGGGGCGGCTCCAATCGATGGCTTCCTTCTTCTCCAGCAGTGGCGGGCTCTGGTGAAATTCCGGCGATGCGCTGCTCTCCTTGCTCCGGGAGTGAGGTCGGGTGGTTCTGGGTGAGAGGGGAGTGGAATGGTGTGAAGAAATCGAGCGGGGGAGGCCTCTATTTATAGTGGCGAGAGGGGACCTACGGGCGTGGGCTAAGCTCGTCGTGGTCGACGGTACAGAGGGCTATCGGCGTGGGCGATGGTAGGGGGCAGTGCTGTGCTCCCTGGCGAAGCTCAACCACGTGGTGGCGAGGCGTGGGGCGTTGCTGATCGGTCGGAACGCTTCGGTGCTCTGAGCGTGTCTGACGGAGGTTTTGATGGTGCACAGCATGCGTGGTCCACGCGGCGGCAAACGGGCGTGTCTGCGAGGTTGCTGGGGTGGTGGTGATCACGCGTGCATGCGGTGAAGGCAGCGCGCAGTCTGTGGGCTGTCAACACCCGGATTTTTAATCCTAGATGCCTGTTATGCCATACATCGCAATCCCAGTATTACCATTTTTGCGAGATATAACAGAATTGGATACCACAGTAGATCATCCATTACAAACCATACATAAGGTTGTACACCAAATAAGGATCTCATGATCCAGTCTTAATACAACACAAGCAGCGGAATACGTAATAATAATGGTAGCGTAGGCGAAGCTCCACCTTCGGGGTCACATCGAATGCTGACGATGGGAGATGATCCTAGTTGTCGTAACCTTCCTGGGGTCCATCCTCCAGGTACTCCTCTTCATAGTCTGGCCATGGGAATAGCCAGGGACAAAGCCATGAGTACTCTTTAAGTACTCGCAAACTAATAATAATAAGTGAAGGGGTTTTTTGTAATAGGACACTAGGCTCTAGGGTTGTTTTGCAGAAAGCCAGATTTACCTCTACTAAGTTCAGAAGCAAAGAATGCTAGTTAATGTTTTATAACCCTAAGTGGGAACTTGTATTTCATATCACAACCCTGTTGTGGTCAAGTCAAAGTCTCAATTCATTTCACAAGTCATTTTGAAAAGATCTGACAGGGGAACAGTATGGCCACTCCAACTGTCCATAACCGCGGACGCGGCTATTCGAATAGTTTGACACTCTGCAGAGATTGTACACTTTCACCACAACATTCGATACATCCGTCAGGAACAAATCCTGAATTCACCATATTCAGTATGCGGATAATCAATCCTAACTTTTCAATTACACGCCCTAGTATAAGCACCTCTCCTGTGAGTTTGGCCTCCCAACAATGACCAACTGTCATCTTGGGTACTGCGCAGGTGGACAATCTTCACAAGGTAGCCTCATCTCAGACCTTGGCTATGAGGGAACTAATACTAAGGTATATAAGTTTCCAGTCAAGCCCTACCCAATTCTCGGTTATTGTGGTTGTACGGTAAAATTGGAATGGTATCGCATTCAGGCAACCATCAGTTTTATAAAGGGCTAAGGCTCATGCCTCAACATTTTCAACACCATAAATCATCTGGTGTTCGGAAACAGATGTCCAAAACATTTCAATAGAATGATCCATCATTCCAAGGTTTTCATAATCATTTTTCCACCAAGTATTCCCATCTAAATTTGATCGGGTTTTATGCCTAGCACTAGCATCTACAAGTGGGGTAAGTACTAACGAGGGGTGGTAAATAAGTGGAGTTTTAACTAAGTTCAATCTCATGCCTTAGGATGACATAAAGATTATCTAGCTTAGGCCAAATTTTATGCTCTTTATGCAACCTTCAATTATGTTTCTAGAATCTAAAATTCACTTAAGTAAACTCTAAGTAAGTAGCTTTGATAAAGAAATAAAATAGAAAGCTTGCGAATAAAACTAGGACGGGGTATCAAGTGGGTATGATCACATATGCTTAAGGCATATAGTTGGCATGGTAACAAGCAAGTATTTGCTTTCATGGGTATAATATCTTGCAAGTGTTAGCTTGTACATTCAATTTGTAGTATGAGGCTTGCATCAGTGTCAATATAAGCTTGCTAAATTTCAAGTGTTAGCTTGCAAGGTTAATAGCTTGCTAAATTGCAAGTGTTATCTTGCAAGGTTAATAGCTTGCCTTAAGCAGAGCAGTGGTTGAAGTTCTCCTCGGCTTCTTCTTCGTAGTATCCTCCTTCCTCCTCGTATCCTTGGTCAGTACTAGCGTCTATAAATAAATACGAGGTACACAATAACCAAACAATACTTAACTACTTGCAATCATCACACAAAAGAGGTCCTATAGATGATCTAGCATCATCTCTAATATTACAAGATTAAGTCTTGGTTTAATTCCTTTTATTTTTAGAAAAGTAATTTCTACTCATTGAAAAACTACTTAGGATTTAATATTCTCCAAACCAAACATGGGATCATGTTGACACATGTCATCACCACATATTTCAGTACATGGGAATGTGATTTAAAATGGTGTCACAATTTAATAAGGTTTAACCTTTTATTTTAATTAAATTAGGTGACTAGAAATGCCTATGTGGCATTCTTTTATTACTTGGTCATTATTTATGTAAGTAAACCTATATATTTTTATATATTCTGAAAGGTATGGTTAAATGTGATTTTTGAGAGTTGGAATCAACTCAAAAGCTATCATGGTTTAAATTTGAAAAAAGTTTGAATGCAGAAAAGCTTCTGCTTTGTTATTTTTACCAAGGATGATCTACAGATCCAAATGACTTGAATCCAATGGGCTTGGATTCAGCATTTCCAGACCTTTCTAACAAAATTGGTTTCATTCCATTTGGTTCACTGAATCGATCTGGGTGGATTTTTGAATCTAGGTGCAGAAGTGTGTTTGAAATAAAATGGAAAAGATTAATTTCAAATGATTGGGCTGCGCGGGAAACGATACTGGGCCGGCCTGCTAAGCACAGCGCTTACGCGGGCTGGTTAAGTCGCTATCTCCACGTGTCAGTGAGACGAGAGGGTGCGAAGCGGTATGGGGCGATGTGAGCCGTGGGATCTTGTTCTAATCTAACGGCTGAGGGTCATCGTCGACGTTGGGCAACGCCGGCGAGACAGAAACCTAACGCGGCAGGTGGGGATCGTCGGGGGTTCACCGGGGCTCAGGTGAGGGTCGGCGAGGCGGGCGAACGACGAAGTTGATGACGGCGAACCTCCTGGTACCGGCAGCTTCTCCTGGGGTGGCTCCAATCGCTGGCTCCCTTCTTCTCCAGCAGCGGCGGGCTCCGGTGAAATTCCGGCATAGTGCTGCTCGCCTTGCTTCGGGAACGGGGTGGAACCATCAGTGAGGAGAGGGGAGTGAGATGGTGTGCTCAATTCGGCTGGGGGTGGCCTCTATTTATAGTCGCGACGACGAGACCGAACGGCATGGGCAGGCGACGGTGGCGACATGGCTACGGGATGCTAGAGGCATGGCCGGCGGTGGCGATCGCTTAGTGGTCTCCTAGCAATGCTCTACGGATTTAATGCGCATGTAGGGGCAGTGGAAAATGGTCTGGAATGTGCAATGCTCTACGCAGTCGAGGCGGCGTCTTCGACGGTGAGCGGTGGCTATAAGGCATGGGCGGCAAACGGGGATGTCTGGCGGTCTCCTGGGACGGTGGTGATCGTGTATGCACGAGGCGAGGGCAGCGCGCGGTCTGTGGACTTCGGTCGAGGGTGGCGCTCTGGCGCACGCTCGGCATGGTTGAAAGAGGCACGGGCGCGGCGTTCCTGGGTGCTCTGGTCGATGTCTTCGAGGCAGGGCTGGTCGAGAGGGGGCGGTGAGGCATGGGTGATCTTCCAGACAAGGTTGGCATGGCTAGTTCCTCTCCTAGCTTGCCATCTACACTGGGGTGGCATGGTGAGCTTTGGCTGTTCACCATTGATGACATTGCCGAGCTTACAGTGGGGCTAGATGTTTACAAATGAGCTAGATGATCTACTAAAGCCTAGTTGCAACCAGAGAGGGAACAAGTTAGGCTCAAATCACTGCTCTAAATAGTGTTTGGATTTTAGAAGATTTGAATCAGCAAGGTGTTTGATGAAATGGCCGCAAGAATTCAAGTTTTGAATTTTGAAAATATTTTTGGTGGGTGTGCTAGGTTGGTGCTGGTGAGTCTGCAGATGCTTGGGTTTTGAAAGTTGAGCTTGTTTGTGTGGTTTTTGAAAAAGTGGGATCTTCCCATATGATAAAGATTCAATTTTGAATTGTCATTTAAACTATGCATTTGAAAGTTTCTGGATGATCACAAGGTGGGCCTTGATACTTTGTTATGAGTAATATTAAGGGGTGTAAAGATCTAAACAAGTTTTTGTTAAGTTCTGAAAGTTTGGGGCAGCCAAAGTAGGCATGGGAGTTAAATTGGTCAAAATGATCATTCACTCATTTTGTTTATTTTGATTTATTTGTCTTTGGGAAAAGTTTGGGAATTGTTTAGATGATGTTTATTTCACCTAAGAATCATTTTACAAGTAAATAAACACATAAACAAGGCAATTAAAAAGAATTCAAAATGGGATGCATACACACATGCATGCTTTCATATTTTTATTTAGAAAAGTTTTTGTTAACCCTAATTTTGATGATTAGAGTTTGATGATCCAAGTTTAGTATTTTTGGGATGTTACAAACCTTCCCCCCTTAAACAAAATCTCGTCCCGAGATTTGAAAAGGACGAAAAGATTACCTATGATTTGAAGAGATCGGGAAACTCCGTCCTGATGTGATCTTCGCGCTCCCAGGTAGCTTCCTCTTTTGTGTGGTTGCTCCACTTAATCTTGAGAAACTTGATGCTTCGGGTTCGGGTAGTTCAGAAAGCTTCTTCCAAAATACGGATGGGTACTTCGGGATAGGTCAGGTCATCGCTGATCTCTATGGTCCGGTGATCGATATTCTTGAACACTTCGGTCTTTTCTGGGACTTCGAGACACTTGTGAAGTAATGAGATATGGAACACATTGTGCACAGATGACATCTCTTCGGGTAGTTCCAACTTATACGACACTTCTCCTCGACGGTTCAGAATTTTGAAAGGTCTGATATATCTAGGGGCTAACTTTCCTTTGAGTTGGAAACTCTGCATTCCCTTCAATGGCGACACCTTCAGATATACAAAATCTCCTATGTTGAAGGGGAGGTCTCGACGTCTCTTGTCGGCGTAACTCTTCTGTCTGGACTGGGCGGTCTTGAGGTGCTCACGAATCTTGTGAACCTTCTCTTCTGCTTCTCGTAGGATGTTCGGTCCGAAAATCTGAATCTCTCCTACTTCCGACCAGTTCAAAGGGGTGCGACACTTCCTTCCGTACATGAATTCAAATGGGGCCATTTGCAAACTGGCTTGATAACTGTTGTTGTATTAAAATTCTGCAAACGGCAGATAGTCTTCCCACTTGGATCCATATTCTAACACACATGCTCTCAACATATCTTCGAGTATTTGATTTACTCGCTTCGTTTGTCCATCGGTCTGAGGGTGATATGCGGTGCTGAAATCTAGGCGGGTTCCTAAACCTTTTTGGACTTTCTTCCAGAATCTCGAGGTAAATTGAGTTCCTCGATCTGATACGATGTTCTTGGGGACTCCATGCAAACTAACTATTCTAGCGATGTACAACTCCGCTAGCTTTGAACTTTGATATGTGGTCTTGACGGGTAAGAAATGGGTGACTTTGGACAATCTGTCCACTATGACCCAGATAGAGTCATTTCCCCTACTAGAAGTAGGCAATCCGGTGATCAAGTCCATTCCAACAGAATCCCATTTCCATTCCGGAATCTGTAAGGGTTGCAACAGTCCAGCGGGTCTTTGATGTCCGGCCTTGACTCACTGACATATATCACACTTGGCGATATAGCTTCCGATTACTCTCTTCATCTTATGCCACCAAAATTGCTCTTTCAAATCTTGATACATCTTAGTTCCTCCGGGATGGAAAGAATAAAGAGTATCATGAGCTTCCTTCAGAATAACTTCTTTCAACTCCGAATCTGCTGGTACACAAAGGCTTCCTTTGTACCACAGAACTCCTTCTTCGTCTTCGGTGAATCCGGGTACTTTGCCTGTACCAATACGACGCTTAATTCCATCGATACTAGAATTTCCTTTCTGCGCCTCTTTGATCTGACTGATCAAAGTGGGTTGAAGTTCTATGCTAGCCAAAAATCCTTCACTTACTAATTCCATTCGAAAATCTTCCATCTCTTTGTGCAAGCTTGGTTGCTCCTTTAAAATCATGGATTTCAAGCGGCACGGAAATCTGCTAAGGGCATCTGCTACCACATTGGCTTTACCGGGGTAATAGGGAATGTCTAGATCATAATCTTTGATTAGCTCAATCCATCTTCTCTGTCTCATATTCAGCTCCTTCTGAGTGAATATATACTTCAGGCTCTTGTGATCCAAGTAAATCTCACAACGATTTCCCATCAGGTAATGCCTCCATGTCTTCAGGGCTAGAACTATGGCTGCGAGTTCGAGGTCATGGGTTGGGTAATTTTTCTCATGTTGTTTTAATTGTCGAGATAGATAAGATATAACTTGGCCTTCTTGCATTATCACACATCTGAGACCGATCTTAGATGCATCACAATACACATCGATGGGCTTCGTGATATCCGGCATGATTAAGATTGGGGCTGAAATCAATCTCCTCTTGAGTTCTTGAAAACTCGCTTCACATTTGCCGGTCCATTCAAACTTCTTGTCCTTCTTCAGCAATTGGGTCATGGGACTGGCGATACTTGAGAATCCTTCTATGAACTTGCGGTAGTATCCTGCCAACCCGAGAAATGCACGAACTTGGGTTTGAGTGGTTGGGGCTTGCCAATCTTCTACATCTTTCACTTTTGCAGGATCAACGGCAATTCCTCCGGCTGATGCAATGTGACCGACTAATCCTACTTCCTAACCAGAATTCACATTTGCTAAACTTGGCATACAGCTGATGCTCTCTAAGGGTTCCAAGAATGGTACGTAGGTGTAGCTCATGTTCTTCTTCCAATTTGGAATAAATTAGAATGTCGTCGATGAAAACAACGACAAACTTATCCAGGAAGTCCATAAAAATCTTATTCATGAGATTCATGAAATAAGCGGGGGCATTGGTTAATCCAAAAGACATGACTTTATACTCGTACAATCCATATCGGGTGGTAAAGGCAGTCTTTGGAATATCCTCTGCACGAATCTTGAGTTGATGATAGCCAGTCCTAAGATCAATATTAGAAAACACTTTGGCACCGGTCAACTGATTAAACAAATCTTCTATCTTGGGCAAGGGATACTTGTTTTTGATGGTGACATCATTCAACTTCCGATAATCCGTACACAAACGGTTACCTCCATCCTTCTTGTCCACAAACAAGACAGGTGATCTCCAAGGTGACACACTTGGTTGAATCAATCCAATTTCCAACATGGAATCTAGTTGCTTTTTCAGTTCTGCTAGCTCATACGGGTTCATACTATAGGGTCTCTAGGCTATGGGTCCTGTTCCGGGGATTAGTTTGATGATAAACTCAATATCCCGATCTAGAGGCATACCAGGCAAAACATCTGGAAATACATCGGGGTATTCACAGACTATCCAGACTTGGTCAATGGTAGGTTGGGCTATACTCTTGTTGCACTTGAATTGGTGAGGTAAGGTTTTAGATATATGCTCGGCTGATATTCCGGCTGTACTAGTCATGGTGATGGCTTTCTTGGCACAGTCAATCAATCCTTTATGTTTGGACATCCAATCCATTCCTAGTACTACTTCCAAACCTTTAGTTCCGAGTACTATCAGATTAGCATAAAAATCTATGCCATGGATGCGGATAGGGACGGCTTTGTAAATTTGCCTAGCCTTGGTGGTTGAACCGGGAATTTGGACGATCATAACATGCTTCAGTTTGGTTGGTTGAATTTTTCTAGTGCATGCAAATTCTTCGGTGACAAATGAGTGCGATGCACCAGAATCAAACAACACTCTTGCAAGTACTGAATTAACAGAAAACATACCCAGCACGACGTCTGGCGCTTTCTAAGCTTCTTCAGCATGCATGAGAAAAAGACGGCCGTTGCGGTTGAGCGAATTCCCTGGGGCAAACCTTCTTCCTGGCTGAACACGATGCTGCTGCTGAGCTGGGGCATTTGCATTGGGGGCTGTGGCATTCTTCTTGTTGGGGAACTCGTTGGAGTAGTGGCCCTTATTTACACAGTCATAACAAGTTACCTGCGACTTGTCCTTTGCTACTACAGGCACAACGTTGCTTCCAGTCCTCGGTGCAGTGTTGGTGTTGGTGGTAGAATTGTTGTTGAACTTGGGTGGGGCACGGTTGAAATTGCTAGAGTTCCTGGGGTTGTTGTGATTTCCTCCGGGCCTTGGGTTTCCACGGTTGGGGTAGGTTGTACGGTTCATCGAGGGTCTGTTGGTTCTTGGGGCAAATCCTGGAGATGGGTTAGGGCGATACTTTGGGGTCTGATGGGTTCCTGGCTGGTGCATCATGCGACGCTTGCGGTTCTCATTGGCTTGGTTGATCTTTCCTTCCATTTGGATGGCAGAGTCGACAAGGGATTCAATATCGGCAAAGGGGATATTGACTAACACAGTGTGCATCTCATCATGCAGACCATTCAAGAATCTTTCTTTCTTCTTGGCTTCGGTGTCGATCTCATCCGGGGCATACCTAGCTAATGACAAGAATTTGTCATGGTATTCCACTACAGTCATCCTTCCTTGCTTCAGTTCTCTAAACTCGTCTCTCATCCTCTTGGTTAAACCCGGTGGTACATGGGTTCTACTGAACTTGACCTTGAATTCCTCCCAGGTCATCATCTGGCCTCCGGTCATTGCACGAACACTGTTCCACCATGCTCTGGCATCTCTGGCTAGATAGTGGGTGGCGAACAAAACTTTCTCGTTAGCTTCCACTCCGGCGACTTCTAGGTTATTTTCCATGGTTTGCAGCCAATCATCAGCGTCTAAGGGATCTTCCGACTTAGTGAAAACAAGTGGGTTGGTGTTCTGGAAATTCTTGATCTTAGATCCATGGTTGTCCTGATTTCCGTGGCCTTGGTTGTTGTGGGCAAGCTGAGCTATCTGTTGTAGGGTGGCTAGGTTGGCTTGACGTTCGGCTCTTTCAGCTTCACGGTCAGAAGTCAACATTTGCAGTATCTGCAACATCGGGTTCAGGGATGAACAACTTCCTCCACGTGGCATCTGAAGATTGAGATAGATCATGTGAAAAGAGGGAAATTTCTAAGGTTCTAGGACTTTGAGAATTTTTTAAAGTTTGACTCATATTTTTCTAGCAACTTGATTTTCATTCATTCATTCATTCATAGCACACGGTACAACACACACCACGACAAAGGGAAACAGATGGTTTTAAGAACCATTTTGGAAACTACGATACAGTGGGACCGAATACTACTCACTACGCTAGTGCTCAAGTGATACAACTCCTCGGAGTCGGTGTAGTCGTCATCCTCATCATCCTCATAGTTATCGATGAAGGCGTAATCATCCTCATCGGTGAAGAAATCCATAGCCTGATCTTCTAGGAAATCATCATCATCACTGAGATAGGAGTAGGGGTCTCCATGAAGATCCTCTCTAGCATTCTCCCTTTCTTCCAACTACATGTCTCTCTCATGGATGGTCTCCTCCAAAGAGGAGATACGGTGGCGAAGACAGGCAATGATGCGCTCCTTCTTATCGAGATGACGACAGCGAGACTTGCGATCCTTTGCTAGCATGGCGATGGTCTGATCCTTCGTCTTGATGATTGCGGACTTGTGGTTGGAGTTGTCACGGAAATTATCCAACTCCTGCTGACGATCGTACATCATGAAGCTAAGGTGGTCCAATTGGGTCTTCAACTCGTGGTGGTATGGGGCTTCCAGGGGTTGTTCATTAGCATCACGCCTTGGGCAAAACTCAAAGCGAGTACCCTTGATCTGGTTGATACTCTGCCCACACAGACGAGCAAGAGCTTCCTGCATGGCCCTGGCAAGTCCATCGAGCAAGTTGTTCTCTCTTAAGGTAAACTGAATTCCCTCGGCAGTGGGTGGTTCAATCTTTCCTCGGAGACTTGCAACAATTAGCCACTGCAGATCTTCTCCTCCTTGATCATTGAGCTGAGCTCCGAAGAACTCGGGGTGAGGACGCTCCAAAAGTTCCGAAAGCTGGTCCAAATCCCTCTCAAAGATAAGGTCTCCGCCATTTCCCAATTGGTAAAACTTTCTGTACTTCACGTCCCTCTAAAAGAATATAAGATGAGTAAGTTAGTAGAGTGATCAAGTGTGTCAAATTTTATGTATTTTGCAAGAGTGTTTGAGGATAATGAATTTTTTTATGAAAGAATCAAAGTGATAAGAATGGGAATACGTCATAATAACGGTAGCTTAGGCGAAACTCCATCTTCGGGGTCACAGGCAATGCTAACGATGGGAGATGATCCTAATTGTCGTAATCTTCCTGGGGTCCATCCTCCAGGTACTCCTCTTCATAGTCTGGCCATGGGAATAGCCAGGGACAAAGCCATGAGTACTCTTTAAGTACTCGCAAACTAATACTAACAAGTGAAGGGGGTTTTTGTAATAGGACACTAGGCTCTAGGGTTGTTTTACAAAAAGCCAGATTTACCTCTACTAAGTTCAGAAGCAAAGAATGCTAGTTAAAGTTTTATAACCCTAAGTGGGAACTTGTATTTCATATCACAACCCTGTTGTGGTCAAGTCAAAGTCTCAATTCATTTCACAAGTCATTTTGAAAAGATCTAACAGGGGAACAGTATGGCCACTCCAACTGTCCATAACCGCGGATGCGGCTATTCGAATAGTTTGACACTCTGCAGAGATTGTACACTTTCACCACAACATTCGATACATCCGTCAGGAACAAATCCTGAATTCACCATACTCAGTATGCGGATAATCAATCCTAACTTTTCAATTACACGCCCTAGTATAAGCAGCTCTCCTGTGAGTTTGGCCTCCCAACCATGACCGACTGTCATCTTGGGTACTGCACAGGTGGACAATCTTCACAAGGTAGCCTCAGCTCAGACCTTGGCCGTGAGTGAATTAATACTAAGGTATATAAGTTTCCATTCAAGCCCTACCCAATTCTCGGGTATTGTGGTTGTACGGTAAAATTGGAATGGTATCGCATTCAGACAACCATTAGTTTTATAAATGGCTAAGGATCATGCCTCAACATTTTCATCACCATAAATCATCTGGTGTTCGGAAACACATGTCCAAAACATTTCAATAGAATGATCCATCATTCCAAGGTTTTCATAATCATTTTTCCACCAAGTATTCCCATCTAAATTTGATCAGGTTTTATGCTTAGCACTAGCATCTACAAGTGGGGGTAAGTACTAATGAGGGGTGGTAAATAAGTGGAGTTTTAACTAAGTTCAATCTCATGCCTTAGGATGACATAAAGATTATCTAGCTTAGGCCAAATTTTATGCTCTTTATGCAACCTTCAATTATGTTTCTAGAATCTACAATTCACGTATGTAAACTCTAAGTAAGTAGCTTTGATAAATAAATAAAATAGAAAGCTTGCGAATAAAACTAGGAGGGGGTATCAAGTGGGTATGATCACATATGCTTAAGGCATATAGTTGGCATGGTAACAAGCAAGTATTTGCTTGCATGGGTATAGTATCTTACAAGTGTTAGCTTGCACATTCAACTAGTAGTATTAGGCTTGCATCAGTGTCAATATAATCTTGTGAAATTGCAAGTGTTAGCTTGCAAGGTTAATAGCTTGCTAAATTGCAAGTCTTAGCTTGCAAGGTTAATAGCTTGCTAAATTGCAAGTGTTAGCTTGCAAGGTTAATAGCTTGCCTTGAGCAGAGCAGTGGTTGAAGTTCTCCTCGGCTTCTTCTTCGTAGTATCCTCCTTCCTCCTCGTATCCTTGGTCGGTACTAGCGTCTATAAATAAATACGAGGTACACAATCACCAAACAATACTTAACTACTTGCAATCATCACACAAAAGGGGTCCTATAGATGATCTAGCATCATCTCTAAAATTACAAGATTAAGGCTTGGTTTAATTCCTTTTATTTTTAGAAAAGTAATTTCTACTCATTGAAAACCTACTTAGGATTTAATATTCTCCAAACCAAACATGGGATCATGTTGACACATGTCATCACCACATATTTCAGTACATGGGAATGTGATTTAAAATGGTGTCACAATTTAATAAGGTTTAACCTTTTATTTTAATTAAATAAGGTGACTAGAAATGCCTATGTGGCATTCTTTTATTACTTGTTCATTATTTCTGTAAGTAAACCTATATATTTTTATATATTCTGAAAGGTATTGTTAAATGTGATTTTTGAGAGTTGGAATCAACTCAAAAGCTATCATGGTTTAAATTTGAAAAATGTTTGAATGCAGAAAAGCTATTTCCTTGTTATTTTTACCAAGGATGATCTACAGATGCAAATGACTTGAATCCAACGGGCTTGGATTCAGCATTTCCAGACCTTTCTAACAAAATTGGTTTCATTCCATTTGGTTCACTGAATCGATCTGGGTTGATTTTGAATCTAGGTGCAGAAGTGTGTTTGAAATAAAATGGAAAAGATTAATTTCAAATGACTGGGCTGCGCGGGAAACGATACTGGGTCGGCCTGCTAAGCACAGCGCTTACGCGGGCTGGTTAAGTCGCTGTCCCCACGCGTCAGTGAGACGAGGGGTGCGAAGCGGTATGGGCCGATGTGAGCCGTGAGATCTTTTTCTAATCTAACGGCTGAGGGTCATCGTCGACGTTGGGCAACACCGGCGAGACAGAAACCTAACACGGCAGGTGGGGGTCGTTGGGGGCTCAGCGGGGCTCAGGCGAGGGTCGGCGAGGCGGGCGAACAACAAAGTCGACGACGGCGAACCTCCTGGTACCGGTAGCTTCTCCTAGGGCGGCTCCAATCGTTGGCTCCCTTCTTCTCCAGCAGCGGCGGGCTCCGGTGAAATTCCGGCAAAGTGCTGCTCGCCTTGCTTCGGGAACGGGGTGGAACAATCAGTGAGGAGAGGGGAGTGAGATGGTGTGCTCAATTCGGCTGGGGGTGGCCTCTATTTATAGTCGCGATGACGAGACCGAACGACATGGGCAGGCGACGGTGGCGACATGGCTACGGGGTGCTAGAGGCATGGCCGGCGGTGGCGATCGCTTGGTGGTCTCCTGGCGATGCTCTACGGCTTTAATGCGCATGTAGGGGCGGTGGAAAATGGTCTGGAACGTGCGATGCTCTACGCGGCCGAGGCGGCGTCTTCGACGGAGAGCGTTGGCTGTAAGGCATGGGGCGGCAAACGGGGATGTCTGGCGGTCTCCTGGGACGGTGGTGATCATGTATGCACGCGGCGAGGGCGGCGCGCGGTCTATGGGCTTCGGTCGAGGGTGGCGCTCTGGCGCACGCTCGGCATGGTTGACAGAGGCACGGGCGCGGCGTTCCTGGGTGCTCTGGTCGATGTCTTCAAGGCAGGGGTGGTCGAGAGCGGGCGGTGAGGCATGGGTGATCTTCCAGAGAAGGTTGGCATGGCTAGTTCCTCTCCTAGCTTGTTGTCTACACTGGGGTGGCATGGTGAGCTTCGGCTGTTCACCATTGATGACATTGCCGAGCTTACAGTGGGGCTAGATGTTTACAAATGATCTAGATGATCTGCTAAATCCTAGTTGCAACCAGAGAGGGAACAAGTTAGGCTCAAATCATTGCTCCAAATAGTGTTTGGATTTTAGAAGATTTGAATCATCAAGGTGTTTGATGAAATGGACGCAAGAATTCAAGTTTTGAATTTTGAAAATATTTTTGGTGGGTGTGCTAGGTTGGTGCTGGTGAGTCTGCAGATGCTTGGGTTTTGAAAGTTGAGCTTGTTTGAGTGGTTTTTGAAAAAGTGGGATCTTCCCATATGATAAAGATTCAATTTTGAATTGTCATTTAAACTATGCATTTGAAAGTTTCTGGATGATCACAAGGTGGGCCTTGATACTTTGTTATGAGTACTATCAAGGGGTGTAAAGATCCAAACAAGTTTCTGTTAAGTTCTGAAAGTTTGGGGCAGCCAAAGTAGGCATGGGAGTTAAATTGGTCAAAATGACCATTCACTCATTTTGTTTGTTTTGATTTATTTGTCTTTGGGAAAAGTTTGGGAATTGTTTAGATGATGTTTATTTCACCTAAGAATCATTTTACAAGTAAAGAAACACATAAACAAGGCAATTCAAAAGAATTCAAAATGGGATGCATACACACATGCATGCTTTCATATTTTTATTTAGAAAAGTTTTTGTTAACCCTAATTTTGATGATTAGAGTTTGATGATCCAAGTTTAGAATTTTTGGGATGTTACATGGGTGCTGGTCGAGCGTGGCGCACGGGGCGCGCTCTCGGCATGGTTGTAGAGAGGGTTGGCATGGCTTGGGCGTGTGGTCCAGTAGCTAGCATTGCTCGAGGCTAGGACAGGGAGTGGCGGTGGAGTGCTGGCTAGCTCCCAGACAAGGTTGGCGAGGCTAGTGTTGCTCGTAGCTTGCTGTCGACCATGGGGTGGCAATGGTGCTCTCGGCCTGCTCACCATTGATGACAATGGCCAGCTTACAGTGGTGCTAGAGATTAGTTAAGGTTGCTAGATGATCTACTAAGGCTAGTTGTAACCAGAGAGGGAACAAGTTAGGCCCAAAACACTGCTCAACATAGTGTTTTTGATTTTGTTGATTTGAATCTGCAACCTGTTTGATGAAATGGCCGCATGAACTTAAGTTTTGAATTTTGAAAAGATTTTTGGTGGGTGTTCTAGGCATGTGCTGGTGATACTGTGGATGCTTGGGTTTTGAAAATTGAGCTTGTTTGAGTGGTTTTTGAAATAGTGGGATCTTCCCATATGATATAGATTCAATTTTAAACTGTCATTTAAACTAATCATTTAAATGTTTTTGGATGATCACAAAGTGGGCCTTGATACCATGTTATGAGTACTATGAAGGGGTGCAAAGATCCATACATGTTTCTGTTAAGTTCTAAAAGTTAGGGATAGCCAAAGTAGGCATGGGAGTTAAATTGGCCAAAGTGACCAGTCACTTAATTTGTTTGTTTTGATTTGTTTGTATTTGGGAAAAGTTTGGGGATTGTTTAGATGATGTTTATTTCACCTAAGAATCATTTTACAAGCAAAGAAACACAGAACCATGGCAATTAAAAAGAATCCAAATTTTAATACATACACATATGAATGCTTTCATATTTTTAATTGGAAAAGTTTTTGTTAACCCTAAATTTGATGATTAGAGTTTGATGATCCAAGTTTAATATTTTTGGGATGTTACACCTCTTATGTTAAAGTAAATTATGACTTTTATGATGTGGAACAAATTGAAGAATTTATTGCCTTCAAGGGTGCATTTGAACTTGCCAGTTTGCTTGAAAATACTGATGATGCACCTTATGAATATGAGGTTTATGAGATACTTAAATTTTTATTTGATAATTACAAGGAAGAAAATGGCTATATTCTTGAATATTTTAATAGGTTCTTTCCACAAATGGAAGTGACTAATGCCTTGCAAGAGCCTATGGAAGAAGAAATTGTTGAAACTGGAAGCTCATTAGATGAAAAAGAGGAGGAGAGTGATGAACAAAAGAAGGAAGAATGGATTATATACCCATGCCTACCTTATAATGAGAGTAACTCTTTATCCCTTACATTATTTGATTGTCCCCCAGGCTTACCGAAGGAGGATGAATGTTATGTTCCTGTGGATCATTTTGAAATATCTACTTTGAGTAAAACCTGTGAAAGTTTTAATCCCACTATTCGTGATCTTAATAGAAATTATGTGTTTGTAGATCATGAAAATCATGCTTTATGTGATAGTTATATTGTTGAGTTTATTCATGAGGCTACTGAAAATTATTATGAGAGAGGAAAATTTGGTTGTAGAAGTTTTGATGGTATTGAAACACCTCTCTATGTGCTGAAAGTTTTGAAGTTACTCTTGTCTATCTTCCTATGCCTGTCACTCTGTTCTTAATGAATTTATTTGTGTACAAGATTCCTATGCATAGGAAGAGGGTTAGACATAAATGTGTTTTGAATTTGCTTCTTGATGCTCTCTTTTACTTCAATTCATATTTCTTATGTGAGCATCTTCTCAAACTATCTAGCCTAACTTAAAGGCATTAAAGAAAAGTACTTGTTGGGACATAACCCAAGAGTTTTATTGTGTCTTGGAAGTTATTACTTCAGTAATGACCTCTCCTTATCGTTTTTGTTTACCTTTTGTGCCAAGAATGTCCTCTAATGAGAGGGAAGTAAGATTTGGGGAGTTGCTGTCCCGAAACAGATTTCTGTCCTCCACCATAAAAATTCGTGAGGAGTCTCTGTAAGTAGGATTAAGCTGAACATTTACGAACAAATACCCCAGTATGTTAGCTAACTTTAGTTAGTTCAACACTTTTTTATTTGAGCAACAGAAGATTTTTGAAAAAATCGGTTTCTACTTGCTGGTCTGTTTTGACAGATTTCTGCCATTATTTGCATTTGCTTCTTATTGATTCCTTTTTTGAGTTCTCTTTTGGGGAATTGAGATTTTTGAAGGAGTTACTATAGTAGCTTGTGTTTTAGTGAAAAGTTTTGCTATTCCAAAGCTAAACCCAAAGGTATATTATCTTTTGAATACACTAATGTTGCTACTGAAGATTGTGTGAAGTTTTGTATGAACGAAAAATTTCAGGTGTAGAGAGAGAATGATGTAATGAGACGAAGAATGGAAAATAGCTCAATATTTGGGATGCTACCCTGGTGTCACCACAATAAATATAAAAGATGTACAAGCGTCAAAGCTCGGGGATTCCCAAGGCATCCCCTTCTTCATCAATAAAAAGCTCAGGTCTGTCTAGACACTTCGTTTTTATTGTTTCATGCACTATTGTGTTGTTCTCGGAGCGTCTTAGTTTTTGTTTGGTTTGCTTAGTTGTTTAGTTTGCTTGAATAAAGTAGGTTGGACCCCCGTTCTCGCTGTGTTGTTTCAAATAAATCGACTGGTGTTGGAAAGGAGTAGGAAGTTCCTGCTTGAAAGTGCAAGGGGAGCTTGCATTGACTATGACTGAGACTTTAGCATGACATGCTAGGTGTTGTTTTGACCTAATGCTTAGTGATTATTGCTGTAGCATGTCTTGTTACAAAAAAATTGGGATTGCTTAGTGTGCCTTGAAAAAATCATGCGTTGTTTCAGCATACAAAAGCATAATATTTTGGTATTCTCCTTTGATGGTTTGTTCGGGTTGACTTGGCACATGCTCACACCATGTTATGACTATGAAAAATTCAACAGAGTCTCTATGATCATTTAGTCCTTGGCTTGTAGTACCACTTTATGCTTTCATTAGTAATGTTTTGTTGGTCTTCATGATTATGGCCATTATTGTTCTCTTAGTTGGTTGCTCCCAGACTTTTGCTAGCCTCCACTTGTGTGAGTAAGCTCTACTCATGCTTTCAACTCCCAAGAAACCAAGTTATTCCAAAGTGTCCACTATAAACTCCCATGCATGGTGTGTTACACCATTCCAAGTATATTCTTGTTTTCAGCTATCTTCCAATTAAAAAGTATTTTGTTATATGAAAACTTAGTGATTAAAGCCCTCACGAACTTGATGGAACAATTTATATTCTTTTCCCCTAATAAACTTGAACCATTGTGTCATGTCTGTTGTATATGCTTGCACTTATACATTGGAATTAGCAGAACCATGTTGTCAAGGGAAACGTTTTCAACATTGCACTTGTACTTTGTACACAGTTGATATCATGCTCTTTTCTCTATGGATGTCACAGGTGTGAAATAAAGAGGGAGCTTGTAAGTCCATGGAGTTATGTATTTTCTATTAGAGAAACGCCTAGGTCGCTAGCCTAAGCCATGCCTAATCATGGTGGAAACTTGCAGCATCACCATAATGAGCATTCTGTGAAGCATCATCAATAAAAATCTATGCACATAGTAAATAAAAAGATTGCTGAGATGCTCATTGTATGCTTACCTTGTCATTTTGGTTATGAGATAGCTCCTGTACCATGTGCAAGGGGTACTCCGTTGGTGGTTCTCTATGATACGCATATACTTACTATGACAAGAACTTACAGGTGACTGCAGTTGAGTAGCATGAGGTGTGGCCCTCGTATTCAAGGGACTTGAGATTGCCAACTTATACTTTCTCAAGCATATATTCCATAATTTGCTCACTTTAACCTTAATCACTTCAAGATGCTTATGATAGGGGCAATGAGGGCTGAAAGCTAACAAGTACCATAATTTTTGGAAGCTCTTTTTGAAACTTGAAATCCCTTCTTCCCTTTATGAAGGGCCTTTCTTCCACTATTATGTTGAGTCTCCACCTTCTACCTTTAGGCACCATTAAGAGAGCATAGTTGTCATTCTTAGTTCTATGTGCAGTGTCCCAAAACTTATTGATTGATGCATATTGTGATATTACTTGTTATTGTGCTATTTGTATCTAGTCACTCTTATGAACTTTGAAGGTGCCCTATGCATCTATTTGCTACTCCATGAGGAACAAGTTGAATGCCACTATGCCATGTTTTCTGTATGTGAAACAAACAAACGTTTTTCAATGCATGTTACTCATGACCTTTGTTTGTAGCCTTTCATGATGCATGCATAGTTACTTTGTCTTACTATTAGAACTCCATCTTTCATGCACATGTTTAGAGTTCATTGATCCTAGTTTTCAATGCTTTCAAATGGTTTGATCTTTGTTTTGATGTTGCATGTCACCTCAAAAATTATTCTTTTTATCACTTACCTACTCGAGGACGAGCAGGAGTTAAGCTTGGGAATGCTTTATAAGTTGGAAACGTATCTATAATTTTTGATGTTCCATGCTTGTTTAGTATCTAGTTTTCTTTGCTTTGTCTACACTTTGGGGTGTTTTTATTTATTTTATGGAACTAACCTATTAACAAGTTGCCATAGTGCCAGTTGCCTGTTTTCTTCTATTTTTGGTTCTAGAAAGGCAGAAAATCAATATTCTCATAATTGGACGGGACAAAAGCCAAAGTCAATATTTTACCGTGGGCGACACGAAGCCGGAAGATGAGACGGAGGGGGCGCCGTGCTGAACCTAGGTGCGGGTGGGCCCATACGCTCAAGGTGTGGTGTGGCCCCCTGCCTCGCCTCTTCTCCTATAAGAAACCCCCGATACAGAAACCCTAGGCACCCGAAAAAAAGTCCACAAAACCTTCTATAGCCGCCGCCACCATCATACCTAGATCGAGGGGATCTGAAGTTCTTCCCGGCACCCTGCCGGAGGGAAGATCATCCTGGAGGCCTTCTTCTCTGGTATGAAGCGTGAATAGTTCCACCTTGGACTATGGGACCATGTAGTAGCTAGATGGCTGTATCTCCTCCTTGTGCTTTCATGTATAGATCTTGTGAGCTCCGTTCATGATCAAGATCTAATCTATTTGTAATCATGCATGTCGTGTTTGCAAGGATCCGATGGATATTGATACTACTATGTCAGATTGATTAATGGTTTTGTCTATTTGATACTATCATGTCTGTGTTTTTTGTGATCTTGCATGCTCTCCGTTGTTAGTAGCTATCTTGGCCAAGTAGTTGCTAATGACTCCAAGAGGGGGTATTTATGCTCGATAGTGGGTTCATGCCTCTAGTTTCCAACGGAAGTGACAGAAATTTCTTCGGTTGTAGATGTGATGTTGCCACTAGGGAGAAAACATCGGTCTCTTGTTCATGGAACAAGTGCATTGTTTACCTTACACACTTTGCTGAAAGTAGTTGTTCGTTGCTTGCAACTTAATACTGGAGGGGGTTCGGATGATAACCTGAAGCTGGACTTCTAGTAATAGATACAGTTGGATGGCGGTCTATGTATATTGTTGTATTGCCCAATCGAATCTCATAGGATATTTTTGCCTGGTATTGCATTGTTATGCCTTGCTCAGTTCCTGTCAATTGCCCTGATGTAATTTGTTTACCCTTTATGCCATGTTGTTTATCTTCATTGTTTACTTGCTCCAAACCATTCATCACCTTCCACACCATACATTTAATCCTTTGTTACAGCAAACCGGTGAGCTTGACAACCTCACTGATTTGTTGGGGCAAAGTCTTGAGTTTGTGTTGTGCAGGTTTCCATGTTGCTTGCAACACCTTTGAGACGTTTCCTTCCTCCTACTGGTTCGATAACCTCGGTTTCTTACTGAGGGAAAACTTACTATTGTGCTCATCACTCCTTCCTCTTGGGGTTTCCAACGAAGCGTCCCACGACAAGTGCTGGGCGCCATCAGCCGAGGAAGGAGAGTCTCTCGCACCCTGCAGTGGAGTCGATGATTTGATCGATTCGCGGCAAGGGGAAGTAGTCCTTAGGACAATTCTTGTTAAGCGTCGTGAAGTCCACACACATGCACAAGATTTCCGTGTCCTTCTTAGGGACCAGCACGGGGTTAGCTACCCAGGTGCTTTCTTTTATCTCTCTTAGGAAGTTGGCGTAGAGGAGCCTATTGACTTTGGTGCCAATTGATTCGGCCCTACCCTTGGACAGTCGATGCATCGTCTGCTTGACTGGCCTAGCATCCGGAAACACATTGAGTGCATGCTCGGCAAATTCCCTGGGAACTCCTAGCATGGCCACATGAGACCAAGCAAAGATTTCCCAGCGCTCACGGAAGAATTCGACGAGCACGAGTTCCTATGTGGAACTCAGGTTATTGGCAATCAGAGCGGTCTTGGTGGGGTCTGTCATGTGGACCTGCACCGCCTTGGTGTTGGCTATAGATTCAGACACCATGTCGGACGCGTTTTGCTTGGTGACAAGGGGCAGGCTGTTGTCTGTTGACTCCTTTAGCCTTGCGAGCTCCTCCTGCATGCCGAATGACTGGGAGATTCTGTTGAAGTTACTGTCACAACTCCCTCCTAAAGTTCTTGGGGGTGCCGAAGATGACGTCGAGCCATATTCTGGCCAGGGGATATACTCATTTTACTAGGGCGATGTCGTGGAACGTCGTGTCTTATGCCTCCAGGATGCATAGTGGGATCCGCATAGCTGCGAGTGTGTTGGAAAACATCATATTGATGCCACTACCGCTGTCCATGAACACGCGGCTCATTTCGAATCCTCCAATCTGAGCCTCGAGCACTAGGGCAGTGATGGGGGAATACCAATCGGGGTATACCCACGAAGCGGATTCGCCAGCTAGATCGAGCCGACTGGAACCTAGCCCTGAGCGGGTCAACTCGCCCAATACGGCGACTAGCGCATGCTGCATCCAGGTGACTGGCGCCGACTGGAGGCCCAAGACGGCGACTTGTATACAAAGCCCACTAGCACTTGTAAATCCTAACTGGCTGCATATATAAAGCCACCAGGGGCACCCCCATGGGGAGGATCTCCCATATTAGATTAGATCTAGTCTCCCTCCGCCTACGGCGGCTCCCATGTAAACCAATCTATGATCATATACTGGATTGATAGCAGGACGTAGCGATCCTCCACCGAGGGGACGTGAACCTGGGTACATCGTGTGCCAATCTCGCTCCCGGATTCTCCTACGCCGCTTGCTCCTCTATGTAAGATACCCGAGTAGCATCGCGGCAATACCACGACAGTTGGCGCCCACCGTGGGGCAAGCGACGCTTGGAGGGTGATGATCCGGGCGGGATCCCTCGCCATCAACAGGATCGTCCATGTCGGCGCGCTGGATTTCTTCATCGACATCAGGCGGCGGTCAATTTTTCCTTTCAGATCAGTTTGAGTTGGCCGCCAAGCACACGCGAGTGCACATGTCTATCTAGAAAATCACAGGCGCGTGAGGACGTGAGCATACACGGATCGATCCTATGCATCTAGTTTTTAATTCAATCCATATGTCCATTGATTATTTTATTTGGATTTAACCCTTTGCTTGCAATTTCTTGTACGTACGGAGAGTGGACAATCGATTCAATAGCGACCAACTATTGTGCTAGATGAAACCATCTGGCTACTGTACCCCGGAGCAAGGCGGACACGCCATTGCCGCCAGCGGGCCTCGGCGACAAGCCTAAAATCAAGAAGTCGACATCCTCTTCAACGATCACTAACTCGGACAATAAATGCCCTCGTGCGGAACTGCGGTCGTCCCATCGGATTGCTTTTTCTTCCAGGGGAGGCAGGCGTGATGGCGCTGCGGACCCGTGACCGTGGTATACCGTATTTTTCCCATTCAATTTCATACATCTCCTTCATTGATTATCATCTAAATCAATTATTTTATTTGGGTCTAACTCATTGCACCTTGTTTTGGCATTCATGCACCACACAATCTAAATTGGATCATGGATACGAGACGGAAGTTTATTCAGGAGGAAAGGAATCAGCTCCCAGATCGCTACGCACATGCATACATGCTCGATGGTTGCTAATGCATGGTTCGACTCTCCACGCCTGTCGACGAGGAACTCCCAAGACAGCAGCACTTGCCGGTCGTCATACCTTGCCATTCGCCGCGCTCGGGGACTCGGCGTTACCGGATTGTCGGTCGACCTTGCCGCTTCGCCGCTTTCGGGGCTCGACGCTCGCCGGTCGCTCCACCTCGCCGCAAGGCCGGGACTCGGACGCTGGCCGGTCGCTCCACTCGCCGCTCGCCGCTCAATCGAAATAATGACATACACATACACTTCTCTTTTACTCGTTGTTCTCTCAAATAATTATTATTTGATTTATTCATCAATGCTTCACGCTGTTTATTTGTATATGTATGAAATCACATTTGATACAATGGAGTTGCGAAGGAGCCAACTCAGTTGCTCGGCTGTCGCGAATTCTCTACGCCCGCCGTGGACCGCCTGTCGCGGACTCGCCATGCTGCGGAACTTGCCTAAACACGGACACGCTTAAACGCGGACTCGCTAGGCTCGGGGACTCGCCTGCCGCAGGATCGCCATCGCGCCCTCGCCCTCACGGCCCCGCCGTCGTCGACTTCGCCCCACGGTGGGCGCCACTGTCGTGGGAATGGTCACGGCAGATGCTGCAATCGGCAGCGAGTAGTAGAACGAGGGGCAAGGGCGGCCAGCCATCTGTGGTGCGAGATGAGGGCGGAGACTCAGGGTTTTACCCAGGTTCGGCCCCCCGGAGGGTAAAGACCTACTCCTGCTAGATTGTATTATGGAGGTGGTACAATGGGCGAGCTCGGCGGCTAGGCGGCGAGTCGCTTGGGTGTATGATGGAACGTATCTCTACACGCCCCGCAGGGAGGTTTATATAGACTCACCTCCCCTAGGGTTTACATATCTCAACCGAATCAGTTAAGGCTTCGGTGCTTGTTTAACCTAATCCGACTGGGCCTATCTACTCGCCTGGGCCTTCAGCTTCCAGTCGCTTGGATCCATGCGAGGCCTTGATCCAGTCGCCGTCATGCAGGCCCACTCGCCAGTTCTTTGGGTAGTCGGAAACGTCCTGCAGGGTATACCCCGGTAGGCACATCCCCATCAGTAGTCCCCGAGGCCGTCGTTGATTAGGCGCAGGTGGCTGTTAGCAGTCGGAGTATACAGCTTCAGAGCAGACATCCAGTCGAATCGTCGGCGGGCTCCTGTATAGAGGAAAAACTTGTCGTTTTATTCGCAGCTTTGGCGAGTCGAGTCGGCGAATCACTGTCGCAGCGAGTAGGTCGGTCGACCTTGCCGCTCGCCGCGCTCGGGGGCTCGGCGCTCGCCGGTCGCTCGACCTCGCCGCTCGCCGCGCTCGGGGACTCGACGCTCGCCGGTCGCTCCACCTCGCCGCTCACCGCGCTCGGAGACTCGCCGGTCGCTCCACCTCGCCGCTCGCCGCTCAATCGAGCTGAACAGACATACACATACACTTCTCTTTTACTCGTTGTTCTCTCAAATAATTATTATTTGATTTATTCATCAACGCTTCACGCTGTTTATTTCTATATGTATGAAATCACATTTGAGACAATGGAGTTGCGAAGGAGCCAACTCAGTCGCTCGGCTATCGCGAATTCTCTACGCCCGCCGTGGACCGCCTGTCGCGGACTCGCCATGCTGCGGAACTCGCCTAAACACGGACACGCTTAAACGCGGACTCGCTAGGCTCGGGGACTCGCCTGTCGCAGGATCGCCATCGCGCCCTCGCCCTCGTGGCCCCACCGTCGTCGACTTCGCCAAAGCGCGAACATATGTCCGCCACGTCGACTCTTTCCGGCTAAACGCCATGCGACCCCATCCGCTACGTCAAATGCGTACGCCGCGCCTACTAAGGGACCTTCATCGTCCGAGTCGCCGGAGAGGGTCGCATGCCATGTTGCATGGACCCACCACTGGGCTTCTTTTCCCGCCGGGAAAAATCAATTCGCCTTTGTCAACCTTTGAGAGAGCGACTCGCAATGGACAAGTAGTGCGGACGAGGACTCGCAAACCGAGCCTCAGATCGTCCACGAAAAACGCTAACCGAGAGCCATCATTGGAGTCGCCTTTCTCGACTGGCCTTCCGGGCCAAGACAAATGACAGTGCTACACAAACAACACCATGTCCTCTTCAACCTTAGACAGCGCGACTCAGACGGGGCATCATGGACGAGGACTCGCAAACCGAGCCTCGGATCGTCCAGGAAGAAGGCCAAGCCGAGAGCCATCTTTGGAGTCGCCATGCGACTGGCCCTCCGGGCCAAGACGAGAGACTCGCTAACAAAAACAGCGCAATCAACATCATCGCAGACTCGCCATCATCGCGGACTCGCTATCATCGCGGACTCGCAATAATCACGGACTCGCCACACTCGGGGATTCTCCCCTCGCGGACTCGCTCACCGCAAACTCTCCCCTCGCAGAATCGCAATCATCGCGGACTCGCCACACTCGGGGACTCTCCCCTCGCGGAATCGCAATCATTGCGGACTCGCCACATTCGGGGACTCTCCCCTCACAGACATGCAATCATCGCAGACTCGCCATGCTCGGGGACTCTCTCCTCGCGGACTCGCTCGACCTCACGCGCTGCCCTCGGGGGATCGGCGCTCGCCGGTCGCTCGACCTCGCCACTCGCTACGCTCGGGGACACCGCGCTCGCCGGTCGCTCGACCTCGCCCCTCGCCGCGCTCGGGGACTCGGCGTTCGCCGGTCGCCATGCTCGGCGACAACCACTACTATTTTCAGAATATGCATCTCTAAAGAGCCTCAAGTCGCCTCTACAAGCCAACTCGAGCCTCGGGGACTACTCCTAGGCATGATGCGTGTACGCGTGGTTCCGCGACCGCGGCTCGCCCTCAATGACTTGCCACCGTGGACACTCGCTCAACAGATTAACACGCCACCATGGACTCGCCTCGCGTACTCAGACTTCGCCACGCCGAGACTCACCCTCGCGTACTAACGCGCTTGGGACTCGGCCACGGAAAGCGCCACTCGCCGTCGCTTCGACCGCCACTCGGCGCGCTACGGACAGCGCCACTCGCCGGTCGCCCAACCTCGCCACTCGGCGTGCTACGGAAAGCGCCACTCATCGGTCGCTCGACCTCGCCACTCGGCGCGCTACGGACAGCGCCACTCGGCGGTCGCCCAACCTCGCCACTCGGCGCTGGGACTTCGGCGCTGTCGGTCGCCGACCTCGCTTCAGCGTGCTCGGGGACTCGGCACTCGTCGGTCGCTCGACCTCATCGCTCGGCGCGCTCGGGGACTCGGCGCTCGCCGGTCGCTCGACCTTGCCACTCGCCGCGCTCGGGGACTCGGCACACTCCATGTTCGGAGACTCGCCACAACTGGCGGCTTCACCGACACCCTGCGTCTTTCGTCAGCTGGTCATCACCGGCTGGCTCACGCCGACTGCCTCCCGCTTCACGATTCTTTTCTTTGTTCATGAGCTCGTCGCCGATTCGCCACGGCTCATCGTCAAGACTCTCCGCGCCCTGCCTCAAGCCCGCTTCGAATCGACAACGCGCTCGGGGACTACTGATGGGGGAATACCAATCGGGGTATACCCACTAAGCGGATTCGCCAGCTAGATCGAGCCGACTGGAACCTAGCCCTGAGCGGGTCGACTCATATCTGGCGATCGGGCGCATGCTGCACCCAGGTGACTGGCGCCGACTGGAGGCCCAAGACGGCGACTTGTATACAAAGCCCACTAGCACTTGTAAACCCTAACTGGCTGCATATATAAAGCCACCAGGGGCACCCCCACGGGGAGGATCTCCCATATTAGATTAGATCTAGTATCCCTCTGCCTACGGCGGCTCCCATGTAAACCAATCTATGATCATATACTGGATTGATAGCAGGACGTAGCGATCCTCCACCGAGGGGACGTGAACCTGGGTACATCGTGTGCCAATCTCGCTCCCGGATTCTCCTACGTCGCCTTGCTCCCTTTACGTAAGCTACCCCCAGTAGCATCTGCCGTGCAATACCACGACAGGCAGAGTGACCTGGACAAGGTATTTGCCATGCGTGATCCGAACGGTCAAATGTGATGCACGATTCTAAGCCACTGAGGTACTCAGGTATGATAGCCAGAGAGGTAACGGCCAAGTTGACCTATTGGGTGATTGTATTTTGCACCCTGTTGGATGGACGTCCCTTTTGTATCATTATAGCCCCCAACGATCGTGGGTATGGCTCTGCTCTGTTATTCGGGGTCGGTGCAGCCACAGGCTGTGCGGGTGATCCTAGTGGCGGAGGTGGGGCGGCGTATGCGACGACTCCTGGTGCTGGGGCGAATCCTGGATTCACCGTCTCGCGCCTCATCTGGGCGTATCCTTTGTGGAGCTTTTGGAACTCTCTGGAATGTTTGAGCATGTGGCTAGATTTCTACTTGCCATCATGCTAGTCGATGTAGAAGTGGATGGTGCAGGGACCCAACAATTTTTCGAGCGCACATGTCTCATCGTCGCGGGTGCGGCGTTGCCATGCTTGTGCTAGTTTTCCATTGTCACGGTAGTTGCTGCCGCGTTATCCGATGTTATGGTTTCCATCCTCGCGGAGATCAGCGTAGCCAACCGCGACCATATCGACCTCGCCGTGCTCATTGTAGACGCACGCTCTTCATTTTCCTCATTGATCGCGCCTGCGGCCGAAGTCTTCTTCGTCATCCGAACGTGTTCGGTTGACGGCATCCTCGCCATCAGCCCAACGATTAGCGATATCCATCAGATGATCGATGGTTTTGGGCTTGACATGCCCCATCTCTTCTCTGAACTCGCGGTTCCGCATGCCGGCGTTGAAGGCGTCGATTGCTCGTTCATCCGAGATGTTCTCGGCAGAGTTCTTAATGACGCACCAACATTGCACGTACGAGCTGATGGACTCGTTGTACCATTGACAATAGCGCGTACTTTCTCGATTGAGGACGGCCTCTTGCTGGTGCCTTTGAAGTTGCATGGCTGTGTTTTTTCTCCTGCCATGGAGCTTGACCGATGAGATGTGATCGTCTAGTATATATTTGGCTCATGTACGCCGTCGAACTTCGGGTTACCCAAAGGAAGCTTGAAGCCTTTGGGAATCCATGTTTGCCGTATCGCCCTGCTAAAGCATCTGGCGCCGCAGAGATCGGTATCCTCATACTCTGACTCCGGGGAGCATGCGTGTTTTGCACAAGATCTTTTGATATTGCGTTATGTGAGATCATCGCGAGCGTCGTAGTTGCGACTCCTTCACCGTGGGATGTGGCGTCGCCGCGATAGGTCATGCTCAACCTCGTCGTATGAGGGTGTTCTACTTCGAGTGAATGTCACCACAGTAGTTTTCTTCGGCTCTGGGCTGTTTCTTCATGTAATACGGCTCCAACAAGCCCAAGACCTGCAATCGCATATTTATGGATCGTGTACCTAGGATCTCCTGCCGGTGGCGGGTTTGTTGCCAGGTAAGTGGTGGCTGCCATTACCGCGGCCTGCGGTGTCTTGGGCATGATGTTTCCCTACGAGTCCATCAAAATGAAGGACAAGTCGACTGCCTTGGTGGCCTCGCGTCTCATGGTAGGGTCCATGCGCTCCAGGCGGGAGCAGTTCTTATGGTTATCGCAGCCTTTTGAGGAAGATCTACCGATGGAGGAGAGCGAGCTTGCCGCATGCTTGACTCGTAAGCTGCTATCCTGCGTTGTTTGAGCTCTTCATGCTGCTCGGCCTATCGATTGTGCTCCTTTATGTGGAGCCAGTGGTAGCCCATCAACATGTTGCGAGAGGCATCCATTGGAAGAGGATTGGTACCTTGCATGGCTTCTCAGACTCTTTCCCACTGAGCGTCATTGAGACAGATCTCTTGACGATTGCTCTTTCCGCCGTTGGCGACCTTGTGTGGCATGTTCCCATTGGGATTGGCTAGGGGTGGGCCGTTAAATCCATTCACGGCGTTAGGAGCATGCGGGTTGAGAGGAGGATCCGTTGGCTCGGTTCCATTGTCAACGTGACCATCGTGGATGGCCGCGTACATGTAGCGATGGGGGAGATCGTTACTCCCGTAGCTCTATGATCCGGAGCAATAGGTTCCTTCCTCCGTAGGTCGGAGTTGCAGATGTTGTTGTCATCCAAATCGCTTGTCAGCAACGGTGCGCTAAGGACACCGATTGGCGGCACCCATGGAGTGGGTACGATTGTTGGAGGTACCACCCACTCTAGGAGGCGGATGGTGCCGATCTTGCCTACATGGAAACATAGGACTCCAAGCATCATGTTGATTCCATCTCCTACAGAATCAAAGTCGCAGTGGGTTGCAGGTGAGTGGACGGTGAAGTCGATGGTGCCGAAGAGAAGGTGATTCTCCGCAGTGGAGGAGTCGAAGATCATGGTGGATGGGGCCATCACGATCGCACGATCAGCATTCCTAGTTCCCATAGATAGCTCCAATTGACGAGGGTTCGACTTGTCAACGTCCATTGTTATGGACTTGGGTTTTGGAGAAGGAGGGGAAGCTGGAGATCACGGAACAGCTAGCAGATTTGCAACACAGGGACACGAGGTTTACCCAGGTTCAGGCCCCCGGAGGCAAAACCCTACTCCTTATTGCCTGTTCTTGATTGATGGCAATGCTGATGATTACAAGGGTACGCAGATGCAATCAGGCGTGAGGTGTGTTCTAGGGTATGTTGTGAGAGAGCCTCCTCGCTCTTCCCTCCTAGACTTTATATGGGGAGGCTAGGTCTCAGGGTAGGTCAAGTCGGTTATAGATCAGGGTTAGCCCCTTTTAATTTCTATCTAGATTAGCCGTGTTTCCGAAGAAGTCGAGTTCTTGCTGGGCTTGGGCCATCCGAAGTTTCTTTGGGATCCATGATTGCAGTTGGTTCTTCCTGCTGGCCTCCGTTGGGATGGACCAGGTAGGCTAAAGTCAGGTACCCGTAGGTAATATCCATGTCACCCGGTGAACCACAACAAAGCTGGTTACCGCCTATGGTGGGCAAACCATACGATCGTCAGCGTGATGCGCTACATTGCGTAGGGAGATCATCCCCGCCTACCGTGACCGTACCCTCCGCAAAGCCATAAGAAGGTTGGCGCTGGTGAAGACCGCGGGCGTAGCGGCGTCGTTATTCGGGAGCCCCTCCACCCCGCGTCATGAATCCGAGGCTAGAGTGGCAGGTTCCCCCGTAATATGCTATGGTTGGGCTGAGTTTCTATCCGCGTGCGCCTAACAACGACGATGATGATGAATATGAAGACGAGGATGACCCTGAAGCTTTATACTATGGGGATAGATATGAGCATGACTAAAGGGGAGCCTGTCCCAGTTTTTTAATATTAATAAATTTTTTGAGAGTTAGTCCTAGTTTTTGGCTGAACCGGGACTAAAGGGGGGTCTTTATTCCCGAATCCGTTGTCCCAGTTAGGCAACCGGGACTAATGGACCATTTCCTACTACAGCTTTCCCGAACTATGAAGGTGTTGTTCTATTCTTGTGCCGGGGAGCTAACTAATTTCACATATTAGGGAGTGCCTCTATGACCAGCTTTGTGGAGATGCCTGAGGACTAGATCCTTAGGCATCTCCACAGAGTTGGCCGTAGTGTTGTCCCTACTCTCGCACACCATCTTGTAGTTTATAACTTCTCTAACTAGATCAATATGCCTAGGAGCTAACTATTTTCCCATATTAGGGAGTGCCTCTAGGACCAGTAATGTGGAGATGCCTGAGGACTGGATCCTTAGGCATCTCCACAGAACTAGCCATAGTGTTGTCCCTGCTCACGCACACCATCTTGTTTGCACAGACTAGATGCCTATTTATAAATTAAGCAACACAGCATAATGTCGACACTTACCCCCTGTCATTAGCGCTGCCACCCACTGTAATAGTGTCTCCACTCACTAGCATAGTGCCACCACCCACCGAAATAGTGTCTCCACCCATGTTTAGTCCTGGTTGGCTTCTCCAACCAGGACTAAACATGAACCTTTAGTCCCGGTTGGAAACACCATCCGGGAGTAAACATTCTCATGCTGGCCCCATCCTCCCGCATCCCATTAATTCCTTGTTGGTTTCTCCAACCGGGACTAAACATGAACCTTTAGTCCTGGTTGGAGACACCATCCCGACATAAGAAATTAAAAAATGGTCCGAACAATGTAAATCCTTTGCTTGGTGTCATATTATGTGACATAGTTGCAAGGAAAAATACAAAACTTTGTATATTGATTATCTCTCAAAAAACCTTCACAAAATGACCTATCATGTTCGAGATTTCATGGCTTTTGGTCCAAATAACCAATGTTATGTTGAGAATCGCGGCATAGTTTGTGATACTATGACCATATTATGCATGTTGTGGACCTTGGGATGACGAACAATGTTGCAGGAGGAAGTTTTCCTTTTCGTCGCATGGAAAAGCAATTTTCCATTTTCGAAGCGCAAAAAACGGGTCGTTTTATGAAGCAACCACCAAAATGCCGTTTCAAAATGCTACCACCCCATTTTTCTAAAATACTATACCACCTAAAATGGATGATCTCGTGATTTTTTAAAAAAATCATTTTTGGACTCACAATATGTTGTTTCTTCAGAGATCCAATGCAAGTTCTAGTGAGTCTCATCCCCTATCTTCATGCCCGCCATATTGATCATAGTTTGAAATGGGAAAAATTCAAAACAGGCATAAGAAATTCAAAATCCTTAATATTTAATTCATTTTTAATTGAAAATGTTTAATAGTTTAAATAGTTACAATAATTAATTTAGAAAAAATAAAATGGTTTTGAATTAGTTATTCAAATTCAAACACTTTTGATGTTTAAAGTTTTTAAGATTCCAAAATATGCAAAAAATATTAGTTAATTCATTGTAATTTAAAATGCTTAATATTTAAATACTTACAATAATTATTTTAGAAAAAATAAAATGGATTTGAATTAGTTATTCAAATTAAAACACTTTTTATGTTTAAAGTTTTTTAAGATTCCAAAATATGCAAAAAAATTAGTTAATTCACTTTTAATTGAAAATGGTTAATAGTTTAAATAGGTCCAATAACTATTTTTGAAAACAAAAAATGGTTTTGAATTAGCTACTCAAATTCAAACACTTTTTATTTTTAAATTTTTTTAAGATTCCAAAATTTGCAAAAAATATTAGTTAATTCATTTTTAATTGAAAATGGTTAATAGTTTAAATAGTTACAATAATCATTTTAGAAAAAACAAAATGGTTTTGAATTAGTTATTCAAATTCAAACACTTTTTATGTTTAAAGTTTTTAATATTCCAAAATATTCAAAAAATATTAGTTAATTCATTTTAATTGAAAATGCTTAATAGTTTAAATACTTACAATAATTATTTTAGAAAAAATAAAATGGTTTTGAATTAGTTATTCAAATTAAAAAACTTTTTATGTTTAAAGTTTTTTAAGATTCCAAAATATGCAAAAAAAATAGTTAATTCATTTTAATTGAAAATGGTTAATAGTTTAAATAGGTCCAATAACTATTTTTGAAAACAAAAAATGGTTTTGAATTAGCTATTCAAATTCAAACACTTTTTATTTTTAATTTTTTTTAAGATTCCAAAATTTGCAAAAAATATTAGTTAATTCATTTTTAATTGAAAATGGTTAATATTTTAAATAGTTCAAAGAATTATTTAGAAAGAACAAAATGGTTTTGAATTAGTTATTCAAATTAAAAAACCCTTTTATGTTTAAATTTTTTTAAGATTCCAAATGATTTACCATTTAAAAACCATTATAAATTTAAACTCGTAAATAAAAAAAGGCGGGAACCTATACTGAAAAGTTGATTTTTTTGAAAACATGCCCTTTAGTCCTGGCTGGGGCCACCAACCGGGACGAATGCTACACCCTTTTGTCCTGTTTGGTGCCACCAACCAGAACTAAAGGGCCTTTACTACTTAACAGTGTGCCCCTTCTCCTTCCAATCCTTCTCCGCTCAACCGATCGAACACAACAGGTGCCGCCGCGAGGACCTCCACGCACCGCCGTCAAGCTGCCCAATCGCCGCCTCGCTGCCGGCGTCCACGCAAAACGCCGGATTCTACGCGCACCACGCCGAGCTCGCCCCCGCCGCCCACACGCATAACCGGAGCTTGCCGTCCGCACCGCCGCTGATCTCCCCGGTGTCGGTCCCACATGTAACATGGTTCCTCGACGCGTCAGTCGCCGCGCGCACACACAGGCACACAGACACACGCACACACACACATAACGGTTTTTTTTGTGTGGACTTATTTGATTTTAGTTGTAAAAATTGTGGATTTAGTTGATTTTATTTGTTAAAATTATAAATATTGTGTATGTAAATATTGATTTAGTTATAAAAATCGTAAATATTGATTTTAGTGGATTTAGATGATTTTAGTTGAAAATAATGTAAATATTTTGGATGTAAATATTGATTTAGTTATAAAATTGTAAATATTTATTTTAGTGGATTTAGTTGATTTGGTTGTAAATATTGTAAATATTGTGTGTGTAAATATTGATTTAGTTATAAAAAATGTAAATATTGATTTTAGTGGATTTATTTGATTTTAGTTGTAAATATTGTAAATACTGCGTATGTAAATATTAATTTAGTTGTAATTATTGTAAATATTGATTTTAGTGGATTTAGTTGATTTTAGTTGTAAATATTATGGATTTAGTTGATTTTAGTTGTAAATATTATAAATTGTGTATGTAAATATTGATTTAGTTGTAAATATTGATTTTAGTGGATTTAATTGATTTTAGTTGTAAATATTGATTTAGTTATAAAAATTGTAAATATTGATTTTAGTGGATTTAGTTGATTTTAGTTGTAAATATTGTAATCCTCTAACATTTTTTGTATTCGTTATGTTGATTTAGGGTTTATATCCCTCGGACCACGGAAGCATGGCACCCTAGCCCCTCAAATCACAGCACCCTAGGCCCTCAAATCTCGCCTACCTAACCTCCTCGATTAGCCGCTTCGACTCATCCACTTTTCCCCTTTTGCACAAAATATGGAACCACACAGTAGAGACGAAGAAACTTGCTCGAGGGTATGATCCGCGGGGAAGATATCGATGTCTTGACGTTTCTGAACAACTCCGATGAGGGTGATCCTCTTCTTGCCGGAAGAGACGGCTTTGGTAAGGAAGAAGCCGACGGCTTCGATGTAACATTAACTATTACAAACTCCGATGAGGTGCATATATATATTAATTAATCAATCCTCTATTGTCTATATACATATATTAACGCTCTTTGTTCTTTTAGCCCTCTGGATCGAGCAAATCTTCTACAAATAGAATACGAGGCGCATCCAGAAAGTTGGAAGACCATGAAAGCTATAGGATCAAAGAAGTCGTTATTGATGGCAAACCGACGACTCCCGTTCACGTTAAAAACAAATTTGTAGCACAATGCAGAGTTATTGCTAGGGACTTCATCCCGATCATCGTTCGATAATGTCATAGGTCAAAGGAGGCAGGAGTATCATATGTCAGCTACAAAGCCAAAGATATACTTTGGAGGAGGCTCATTTTTAATTTCACCCTACCGATGGTAGAGGTGGATCCAAATGCGGAGAATCCAGTTGAGGAGGCCCAACAATATGAGGATGCCATGAAGGAAAATTTCAAGGAGTGGGCTCTTAAGAAGATGGCCCAGCAATTCACCAACTGGAAGAAAAGATTGCACCTTGACTTTATCATGAAAGAGAAGACTCCGGATTTCAAGGGAGCGTATGATAAGATAATGGACCAAATGAGTTTTTGTTATACAAGAAATCAGAGGTGGCTAAGGAAAGGTCTAAAACAAACAAGAAAAATGCTGCTAACAAGAAGTATCACCATACTATGGGGAAAGGTGGCTATAGGGCTGGCATGTGTGCTAAAGGGGTCACTCCAGAGACAACCAATTGGCTCGAACGGGTAAAGAATTGGTTTTACGGGCATGGGGGCATGTTGGACTCAGAAGTGAAGTGCATATATAACAAAAGACATAAATAAAATCCCATACCCATCAAAGACATTAGAAATGAAGTAAAGGCTGTTGAAGAGGGGAGGTTCAGTCCCGATAGAGAGAATAACAAGAACACACTCGCCCTTGGGAATGAGTAACACACAAGACGAACACGAGGCACAGAAGGCTCCAAACCATGGGTAATTGGATTTCCTGACAACGGGAAGAAATATCCTGACAAAATATGTAAGAGGAGAAAGGAAGAAATATCCTGACAAAATATGTAAGAGGAGAAAGGAAGAAATATCCCAAAAAAACATGGGTGATACCTTATCCTTTCATATGTCATTGATACAATGCATGTGTCGATGTAAAGTGGTCATTTCACTATTCACGATGTTCTGTAATGGTTTTTGATAAACTTAGTTATATGATGCAGATGAACCGGCGAGTATGGATGTATGGTGAGCGACGTGAATCCAAGTAGATTAAAAGCATGGATAAATTTATCGATATGGCTAAGGAAAACAAAGAGAATGGTTTTATGCGATGTCCATGTGTTAAATGTCAAATCGTCAAGGCAAACAAATTTATATTTCGCGTCCACCTGGTCCGGAGTGGTTTCATACCCATCTATAATTGCTCGACCAAGCACAGAGAAAGAGGGGTTATGATAAAGACAATGAATAATAAGAGGAAGATGACAACTATCCTATGTTCCCTACATACGGTGATGCTGTAATGGAAGATAATCAAGATGAAGGAGGTGAAGGATAGGCATCAAATGAGCCCGCTGATGATCTTGGTTGGGTCATTTCTGATGCAAAGCGAGATTGTGAAACAGAAAAGAAGAAGTTGAAGTTGGAGGGCATGTTAGAGGATCACAAAAATTTGGTGTAACCAAATTGCGAAGATGGCAGCACAAAGCCCGGTATCTCACTGGAATTGCTGAAATGGAAGGCAGGGACTAGTTTATCTGACCAGGGATTTGAGAAGTTAGTGAAAATAATGAATCCAAAGCTTCCAAAGGGTAACCAATTGCCCGAGTGTACGCATGAAGCAAAGAAGAATCTCTTCCCTCTAGGATTAGATGTGCAGAAGATACATGCATGCATTAATAATTATATCCTATACCACGGTGAGGAGTAGGAAAATTTAGATAAATGCCCATTATGCACTACACTGCGGTCTAAGATCGAACGAGATGACCCTGGTGATGTTGAGGGTGATGACGAGCCGCCCAAATTAAAAAGAGGTTTCCTGCTAAGGTTATGTGGTATGCTCCTATAATACCACAGTTGAGACATCTGTTCAGGAACAAAGAGCATGCCAGGTTGTTGCGATGGAACAAAGAAGACCGTAAGAAAGACGGGAAGTTGAGACACCCTGCTGATGGGTCGTAGTGGAGAAAAATCAAGAGAGACTTTACAGCTGACGCAAGGAACTTATGGTCTAGTCTAAGTACAGATGGTATGAATCCTTTTGGGGAGCAGAGTTGCGGTCACAACACCTGGCATGTGATTATATGTATCTTCAACCTTCCTCATTGGTTGTGCATGACGCGTAAGTTCATTATGATGACAATGCTCATGCCCGAAGCAACCCAGCGATGATATTGATGTGCACTTAAGGACATTAGTCGAAGAACTCTTACAGTTGTGGGGAAAACTAGGTGTACGTGTGTGGGATGAGCATAAACATGAGCCATTTGACCTACGAGCGTTTCTTTTCGTAACCATCAATGATTGGCCTGCTCTTAGGACAGAAAAACAAGGGATACAAGGTATGCATGCACTATTTAGATGAGACTGAAAGTACATATTTTCATAAATGTAAGAAGGTTGTGTACCCGGGAAATCATCGATTTCATCTGGCTAATCATCCCATATGAAAGAAAGGCAAGCATTTCAAAGGTGAGGCAGATCACCGGAAGAAGTCTGCCCTCCCTACTAGTGATGATATATTTGGTATGGTCTAGGACATAGAAGTAATCTTTGGAAAGGGTCCTGGCGGTCAATCTGTTCTGAACAACGTCTCTACCGGACATGCGCCCATGTGGAAGAAGAAATCAATATTTTGGGAGCTACCCTATTGGAAAGTCCTACATGTCTGCTCTTCAATCGACCTGATGCACATGATGAAGAATCTTTGCTTGAACCTTCTAGGCTTCCTGGGCGTGTATAGGAAGACAAAAGATACACACTAGAAGAACGGTAGGACCGGCAACATATGAAAGACCTAGAGAACATGATACACAGAAAAAAAGGATAAAGGGCATCACTTAAGTCCTGCCAGCTATGCTCTTACCAAAGTAGAGATGGGAATCTTTTTTGAAGTGCTTTACAGTATCAAGGTGTCGTATGTCTTCTCGTCCAATATAAAGGGGATAATAAATATGGCAGAGAAAAAATTCCAAAACCTGAAGTCTCATGACTGTCACGTGATTATGACGCAGTTTCTTCCGGTTGCATTGAGGGGGTTTCTACTGAAATTTTTTTGAGTACCCATTGTGAAGCTATGTGCATTCCTAAATGAAATATATTAGAAGGTAATCAATCCAAATATTTTGAGTTGGTGTTCCCACCACCCTTCCTCAATATTATGACGCATCTCCTGGCTCACCTAGTCAAAGAGATTGCCATTCTCGGTCCTTTATTTCTACACAATTTGTTCCCCCTTGAGAGGTTCATGGGAGTCTTAAATATATATGATCAGAACTGTGATAGTCTATAAGGAATCATCTCCAAGGTTTATGGAACAGAGGATGTCATTGAGTTCTGTGTTGACTTTATTCCTGACCATAAGCCGATTGGTGTTCCTGAATCGCGACATGAGGGGAGACTGAGTGGAAAATGCACGCATGGAATGAAAGCAATGATATGCAGGGACGAGTAATCTTTCACTCAAGCACACTACACAATTATACATAATTCCACCTCGACAGCTCCGTATATTGAGGAACACAAGAATATTGTATGCTCCTACAACGTGGGGAAGCTTGACTCCTGGACCAGAGATGAACACGTGAAGACTTTAGGCAGTTTGTTGCGAACACATCTCATGAATGACACCACTATTGGAGATCAGCTCTACTTGTTGGCCGGGTCACCATCTTCTACTATATTTAATTTCCAATGATACGAGATAAATGGGAATACATTTTACACGATCTCACAAGATAAAAAGAGCACCAACCAAAACAGTGGTGTCCGCTTTGATGCAACAGACGAGAACGGGGAAAAGTACACATACCATGGTTACATAGAGAAGATATGGGAACTTGACTATGGAGTTTCTTTTAAGGATTCTTTATTGCGGTGCAATTGGGTTAACCTGAATAGAGAAGGGGTAAAGGTAGACTAGTTGTATGGAATGACAACAATGTATCTCAACAATCTTGGTTATAGAGACGAACCAGCCGTCCTAGCCAATGATGTGGCTCAGGTTTCCTATGATGGACATGTCCTCGAGACCAAAAAATAAAAAATAAGCAAAGGAATACATCATACAATGATCCAAAGCGTCACATAGTTCTTTCAAGGAAAATAAACATCATGGGAGTCAAGGACAAGATAGACATGTCAGAACATTATAATAAGTTTGATGAAATTCTGCCCTTCATAGTGAAAACTGACCCAAGCATCCTGTTAAATAAAGAAGATGCTCCATGCTTATGGCTGAAGCGATTATAAACAAGGGACATATGCCAATAAGGTTTCATGGCCTCTTATTGTGTACCTCTTGTTCAAATCTGGCCGACCACATATTGTGAACCGAAATGCCATGAAACATGATAGCTCATTTTGTGAAGGATATCTTATGACGTTTGCAATTTTCCAAGTTTAATATTTTTCTGTAACATCCCAAAAATACTAAACTTGGATCATCAAACTCTAATCATCAAAATTAGGGTTAACAAAATCTTTTCTAAATAAAATTATGAAAGCATTCATATGTGTGTGTATTGAAAATTGGATTCTTTTGAATTGCCATGATTATGTGTTTCTTTGCTTGTAAAATATATCTTAGGTGAAATAAACATCATCTAAACATTTCCCACACTTTTACCAAAGACAAGTAAAGCAAAACAAATAAAATAAAGGAATGGTCATTTTGACCAATTTAACTCCCATGCCTACTTTGGCTGTCTCAAACTATCAGAACCTAACAGAAACTTTTCTGGATCTTTGCACCTCTTGATAGTACTCATAACAAAGTATCAAGGCCCACCTTGTGATCATCCAAAAACATTTGAATGTATAGTTTAAAGGACAGTTCAAAATTGAATCTTTATCATATGGGAAGATCCCACTTTTTCAAAAACCACTCAAACAAGCTCAACTTTCAAAACCCAAGCATCTGCAGACTCACCAGCACCAACCTAGCACACCCACCAAAAATCTTTTCAAAATTCAAAACTTGAATTCTTGCAGCCATTTCATCAAACACATTGCAGACACAAATCAAACAAAATCCAAACACTATTGTGAGCAGTGATTCTTGCCTAACTTGTTCCCTCTCTAGCTCACAACCATCTCAGTAGATCATCTAGCAAGTTAAACCAAGCACTAGCACCACTGTGAGCATACCAATATCATCAATGGTGAACAGCCGAGTGCACCCATGCCACCCCCAGTGTAGACAGCAAGCTAGGAGAGAAACTAGCTGTGCCAACCTTGTCTAGAAGATCACCCATGCCTCACCGCCCCCTCTCGACCAACCCTGCCACGAAGACACCGACCAGAGCACCCAGGAATGCCACGCCCGTTCCTCTGCCAACCGTGCCGAGCATGCGCCAGAGGGCCACCCTCGACCAAAGCCCACAGACCGCGCACCGCCCTCGCCGCATGCATACACGATCGCCACCGACCCAGGAGACCGCAAGACATCCCCGTTCGCCGCCCCATGCCGCACAGCCACCGCTCGCCGTCGAAGACGCCGCCTCTGCCGCGCAGAGCATCGCATGTTCCAGACCAACCCGCACCGCCCCACGTCTCGCCACCGTATCATTGAGCATCACCAGGTAACACCGCACCATCCCCTACCTTCACCCATGCCAATAGCCGTCTGTACCATCGCCCCCTACGAGCTCATCGTGTGCCCCGTCGGTCCCCTCGCTTGACCATAAATAGAGGCCACCCCCAGCCGAATTGAGCACACCATTCTACTCCCCTCTCATCACTGATCGTGCCACACTATTCCCAGAGCAAGGCGAGCAGCGCATCACCGGAATTTCAACGGAGCCCACCGCCTCTGGAGAAGAAGGGAGCCAGCGATTGGAGCGCCCCAGGAGGAGCCACCGGTACCAGGAGATTCGCCGTCGTCGACTTCGTTGTTCGCCCACCTCGCCGACCCTCGCCTGCACCCCGGTGAGCCCCCAGCAACCCCCACTGGCCGCGCTAGGTTTCTGTCTCGCCGGCGTTGCCCAACGTCGACGATGACTCTCAGCCGTTGGATTAGAACCAGATCAAACAAACCACGTTGCCCCGTACTGCTTCGCACCCGCTGTCTCACTGACGAGTGGGGACAACCACTTAAACAGCCCGCGGAAGCGCTATGCTTAGCAGGCCGGCCCGTTAACCTTTCCCGCGCAGCCCAGTTATTTGAATTAAACTTTTTCCATTTTATTTCAAACACACTTCTGTACCCAATTTCAAAAATCAACCTAGATCAACCCAGTGCACCAAATTGAATGAAACCAATTTTGTTAGAAAGGTCTGGGAATGATGAATCCACGCCCATTGGATTCAAGTCATTTGGATCTATGGATCACCCATGGTAAAAATAACAAGGCAGAAGCTTTTCTGCATTCAAACATTTTTCAAATTTAAACCATAATAGCTTTTGAGTTGATTCCAACTCTCAAAAATCAAATTTAACCATACCTTTTAGATTATATAAAAATATATAGGTTTACTTACAGAAATAATGTTCAAGCAATAAAAGAATGCCCCATAGGCATTTCTAGCCACTTTAATTAATTAAAATAAAAGGGTAAAACCTTATTAATTGTGAGACCACTTTAAAACACATTCCCATGAACTACAATATGTGGTGATGACATGTGTCAACATGATCCCATATTTGGTTTGCAGAATATTAAATCTTAAGTAGTTTTTCAAGGAGTAGAAATTACTTTTCTAAAAATAAAAGGAATTAATCCAAGCTTTAATCTTGTAATGTTAGTGATTAAGTTAGATCATCTATAGGACCCTTGCGTGTGATGATTGCAAGTAGTTAAGTATTGTTTGGTGATTGTGTACATCGTATTTATTTATAGACGCTAGTACCGACCAAGGATACGAGGAGGAAGGAGGATTCTACGAAGAAGAAGCCGAGGAGAACTTCAACCACTGCTCTGCACAAGGCAAGCTTTACTAACTAGGTGGACCAATGCAAGCTAACACTTGCAATTTAGCAAGCTTATACTGATATTGATGCAAGATAACACTTGCAAGATACCCTACTAATGCAAGCTAATACTTGCTTGTTACCATGCCAATTATATGCCTTAAGCATATATGATCATCTCCACTTGATAAACCAATCCTAGTTTTACTTGCAAGCTTCTTACTTTATTTCTTTATCAAAGCTCTTACTTAGAGTTTACTTAAGAGAATGGTAGATACTAGGAAGATATGTGAAGGTTGCATAAAGAGCATAAAATTTGGCCTAAGCTAGATAATCTTGATGTCATCCTAAGGCATGAGATTGAACTTAGTTAAAACTCCACTAGTTTACCACCCCTCATTAGTGCTTACCCCCACTGGTAGATGCTAGTGCTAAGCATAAAACTTGACCACTTTAGATGGGAATACTTGGTGGAAAAATGGTTATGAAATCCTTGGAATGATGGATCACTCTATTGAAATGTTTTGGACATGTGTTTCCGAACACCTGATGATTTTCGTGATGAAAATGTTGAGGCATGAGCCTTAGCCCTTTATAAAAATGATGGTTGTCTGGATGCGATACCATTCCAATTTTATCGTACAACCACAATACCCGAAGATTGGGTAGGGCTTGACCGGAAACTTATATACCTTAGTATTAGTTCCCTCAAGGCCAAGGTCTGAGCTGAGGCTACCTTGTGAAGATTGTCCACCTGTGCAGTACCCAAGATGACAGTTGGTAATGGGTGGGAGGCCAAACTCATAGGAGAGGTGCTTATACTAGGGCATGTAATTGAAAATTTAGGATTGATTATCCGCATACTGAGTATGGTGAATTCAGGATTTGTTCCTAACGGATGTATCGAATGTTGTGGTGAAAGTGTACAATCTCTGTAGAGTGTCAAACTATTCGAATAGCCGCGTCCGCGGTTATGGACAGTTGGAGTGGCCATACTGTTCCCCCATCAGATGTTTTCAAAAGACTTGTGAAATAAACTGAGACTTTGACTTGACCACAACAGGGTTGTGGCATGATATACAAGTTCCCACTTAGGTGCTATAAAACTTCAACTAGCATTCGTTGGTTCTAAACTTAGTAGAGATAAATCTGGCTTTTGCAAAATAACCCTAGAGCCTAGTGGCCTATTATCAAAACCCCCTTTTTCATGTTAGTATTAGTTTGCGAGTACTTAAAGAGTACTCATGGCTTTGTCCCTGGCTATTCCCATGGCCAGACTATGAAGAGGAGTACCTGGAGGATGGACCCCAGGAAGGTTACGACAACTAGAATCATCTCCCATCGTCAGCATTGCCTGTGACCCCGAAGATGGAGCTTCGCCTACGCTACCGTTATTATTACGTATTCCGCTGCTTGAAGTTGTATTAAGAACTGGATCATGAGATCCCTATTTGTGTAAGACCTTATGTATGGTTTGTAATGGATGATGTACTGTGGTATCCAATTCTGTTATGTCACGCAAAAATGGTAATCCTGGGATTGCGATGTATGGCATAACAGGCATCTAGGATTAAAAATCCGGGTGTTGACATTTTCCTTGCAATTATAACACATAATATGACACCACGCGAAGGGTTTAGTATTTTTGATAAATTTGAAACTTTAATTTGGTTGTTTCTTCACAAACTATGCCGTGATTCTAGCCATAACACAGCCATATCACATCATAAGCCATCCCAAGATATTTCCTATAACAGGGGCTTTTAGTCTCGGTTGGATCCACTAACCAGAAATAAAAATATTTCCCGCCATTTCCCACCACTTCCCGCAAAGATTTCTCGCCCTTTCCCTCTAACGGGGACTAAAGATATTTCCCATAATTTCCCACCGCTCCCCGCCATGTTTTCTCTCCCTTTCCCTCTATATCTAGGCCAACCGTGCCATGGCTATCCACACATCCAACCTTACTCTCTCACAAAAATGGACACCGCATACTGGGCCATTCTGATTCTCGAGGAAACCGAGGCGTTGTGCGCCTCCAGCTACCCATGCCTGCTGGTCTACCGACTGCCCGCCTACTAGATGATGAGAGTTGGAGGGGTTCCTGTCCCTCCCGTGCCTCAAGGTTCCACCCGCCAGGAGGCCATCACGAACTACTTCTACCTCGATCTCATACCGGTGCAGCAGATGGATCCCCATTGGGATCCTGACAACTACGACACCTGGAATGCCTTCTTCGCTAACCGACGAGAAAGGGAGCTCGCCAGGTACGAGGGTGATGGACCGCCTTTGGTAAACCACAATGAAGCCGGCCGCCGCCTATGGTGCATGAACCAGACTATCTGTAGCGTGATGCGCTACATCGGCCAGGGAGATCATCCTAGCCTGCGGTTCCCGCACTTTGACCCTTCGCAGAGCCACAAGAAGGGTGGCAGTGATGAAGGCCATAGGCATACTGGCATCATCATCCAGGAGCCCCCTCTCCCACACATCGTGAAACCGAGGCCAGAGTGGCAGGTGCCCCCGGAATATGCCATGGCTGGGCTTAGGTTCCAGCCGCGTGCGCCTAGGGACGATGACGATGACAAAGACGACCCTGAAGCTATGTACTATAGGGCTACACATGAGTATGACTAAGGGGGGGGGGTTATTCCCCATTTTTAATAATAATAAATGTATTGAGTGTTAGTCCTGGTTTGTGGATAGACCGGGACTAAAGGGGTCCTTTAGTCCTGATTCCGAAGTCCCAGTTAGGAAACCAGGACTAATGGACCCTTTTCTACTATCTAGTGTTGGTATCTCTACAACATTCTCGAACTATGAAGATGGTAATCTATTCTTATGCCAGGGAGCTAACTAATTTCACATATTAGGGATTGCCTCTATGGCCAGGTTGTGGAAGATGCCGGAGGACTGGGCTCCGGCGGTATCTCCCTCAAGATGGCCGTAGTGGTGTCCCTTCTCTCGCACACCATCTTGAAGTTTATAACTTCTCTATCTAGATCAATACGCCAGGGAGCTAATTAATTTCACATATTAGGGAGTGCCTCTATGGCCAGCTTGTGGAAGATGCCCGAGGACTGGGATCCGGCGGCATCTCCCTCAAGCTGGCCGTAGTGTTGTCCCTGCTCTCGCACACCATCTTGTTTGCAGTTGATAACCTCACAAGGATGCCAATTTATAGATTAAGCAGCACAACATAGTGTCGAGTACCATCACTCACTAGCATAGTGTCGCCACTAACTGGCAGAGTGCCGCCACCCACCGAAATAGTGTTGCACCCATGTTTAGTCCTGGTTGGTCTCTCCAACCGGGACTAAAGATGAACCTTTAGTCCCTGTTGGAGACACCATCCGGGACTAAACATGCTCGTGTCGTCCCCAGCCTGCAGCAACCCCTTATGTCTTGGTTAGTTTCTTCAACCAGGACTAAATATATTTGAAACATGCGTAAGAAATTCAAAAACAGTCCGAACAATGTAAATCCTTCACACCGTGTCATATTATACGACATAGTTGCAAGGAAAATACCAAACTTGGTATATTGATTATGTTTAAAAAACCTTCATAAAATAACCTATCATGTTCGAGGTTTCATGGCTTTCCGTCCAAATGACAATTGTTATATGTAGAATCGTGGCATAATTTTTGATACTATGCCCATATTGTGCATGAATGTGCATCTTGGGATGGCGAACAACGTTGGAGGAGAAAGTTTTCATTTTTGTCGCATGGAAAAGCCATTTTCCATTTTCCGAGCGCAAAAATGATTAGCCTGCTCTTAGGACAGAAAAACAAGGGATACAAGGTATGCATGCACTATTTAGATGAGACTGAAAGTACATATTTTCATAAATGTAAGAAGGTTGTGTACCCGGGAAATCATCGATTTCATCTGGCTAATCATCCCATATGAAAGAAAGGCAAGCATTTCAAAGGTGAGGCAGATCACCGGAAGAAGTCTGCCCTCCCTACTAGTGATGATATATTTGGTATGGTCTAGGACATAGAAGTAATCTTTGGAAAGGGTCCTGGCGGTCAATCTGTTCTGAACAACGTCTCTACCGGACATGCGCCCATGTGGAAGAAGAAATCAATATTTTGGGAGCTACCCTATTGGAAAGTCCTACATGTCCGCTCTTCAATCAACCTGACGCACATGACGAAGAATCTTTGCTTGAACCTTCTAGGCTTCCTGGGCGTGTATAGGAAGACAAAAGATACACACTAGAAGAACGGGAGGACCAGCAACATATGAAAGACCTAGAGAACATGATACACAGAAAAAAAAGGATAAAGGGCATCACTTAAGTCCTGCCAGCTATGCTCTTACCAAAGTAGAGATGGAAATCTTTTTTGAAGTCCTTTACAGTATCAAGGTGTCGTATGTCTTCTCGTCCAATATAAAGGGGATAATAAATATGGCAGAGAAAAAATTCCAAAACCTGAAGTCTCATGACTGTCACGTGATTATGACGCAGTTTCTTCCGGTTGCATTGAGGGGGTTTCTACTGAAATTTTTTTGAGTACCCATTGTGAAGCTATGTGCATTCCTAAATGAAATATATTAGAAGGTAATCAATCCAAATATTTTGAGTTGGTGTTCCCACCACCCTTCCTCAGTATTATGACGCATCTCCTGGCTCACCTAGTCAAAGAGATTGCCATTCTCGGTCCTTTATTTCTACACAATTTGTTCCCCCTTGAGAGGTTCATGGGAGTCTTAAATATATATGATCAGAACTGTGATAGTCTATAAGGAATCATCTCCAAGGGTTATGGAACAGAGGAGGTCATTGAGTTCTGTGTTGACTTTATTCCTGACCATAAGCCGATTGGTGTTCCTGAATCGCGACATGAGGGGAGACTGAGTGGAAAATGCACGCATGGAATGAAAGCAATGATATGCAGGGACGAGCAATCTTTCACTCAAGCACACTACACAATTATACATAATTCCACCTTGACAGCTCCGTATATTGAGGAACACAAGAATATTGTATGCTCCTACAACGTGGGGAAGCTTGACTCCTGGACCAGAGATGAACACGTGAAGACTTTAGGCAGTTTGTTGCGAACACATCTCATGAATGACACCACTATTGGAGATCAGCTCTACTTGTTGGCCGGGTCACCATCTTCTACTATATTTAATTTCCAATGATACGAGATAAATGGGAATACATTTTACACAATCTCACAAGATAAAAAGAGCACCAACCAAAACAGTGGTGTCCGCTTTGATGCAACAGACGAGAACGGGGAAAAGTACACATACCATGGTTACATAGAGGAGATATGGGAACTTGACTATGGAGTTTCTTTTAAGGATTCTTTATTGCGGTGCAATTGGGTTAACCTGAATAGAGAAGGGGTAAAGGTAGACCAGTTGTACGGAATGACAACAATGGATCTCAACAATCTTGGTTATAGAGACGAACCAGCCGTCCTAGCCAATGATGTGGCTCAGGTTTCCTATGATGGACATGTCCTCGAGACCAAAAAATAAAAAATAAGCAAAGGAATACATCATACGATGATCCAAAGCGTCACATAGTTCTTTCAAGGAAAATAAACATCATGGGAGTCAAGGACAAGATAGACATGTCAGAACATTATAATAAGTTTGATGAAATTCTGCCCTTCATAGTGAAAACTGACCCAAGCATCCTGTTAAATAAAGAAGATGTTCCATGCTTATGGCTGAAGCGATTATAAACAAGGGACATATGCCAATAAGGTTTCATGGCCTCTTATTGTGTACCTCTTGTTCAAATCTGGCCGACCACATATTGTGAACCGAAATGCCATGAAACATGATAGCTCATTTTGTGAAGGATATCTTATGATGTTTGCAATTTTCCAAGTTTAATATTTTTTTGTAACATCCCAAAAATACTAAACTTGGATCATCAAACTCTAATCATCAAAATTAGGGTTAACAAAATCTTTTCTAAATAAAATTATGAAAGCATTCATATGTGTGTGTATTGAAAATTGGATTCTTTTGAATTGCCATGATTATGTGTTTCTTTGCTTGTAAAATGTTTCTTAGGTGAAATAAACATCATCTAAACATTTCCCACACTTTTACCAAAGACAAGTAAAGCAAAACAAATAAAATAAAGGAATGGTCATTTTGACCAATTTAACTCCCATGCCTACTTTGGCTGTCTCAAACTTTCAGAACCTAACAGAAACTTTTCTGGATCTTTGCACCCCTTGATAGTACTCATGACAAAGTATCAAGGCCCACCTTGTGATCATCCAAAAACATTTGAATGCATAGTTTAAAGGACAGTTCAAAATTGAATCTTTATCATATGGGAAGATCCCACTTTTTCAAAAACCACTCAAACAAGCTCAACTTTCAAAACCCAATCATCTGCAGACTCACCAGCACCAACCTAGCACACCCACCAAAAATCTTTTCAAAATTCAAAACTTGAATTCTTGCAGCCATTTCATCAAACACATTGCAGACACAAATCAAACAAAATCCAAACACTATTGTGAGCAGTGATTCTTGCCTAACTTGTTCCCTCTCTAGCTCACAACCATCTCAGTAGATCATCTAGCAAGTTAAACCAAGCACTAGCACCACTGTGAGCATGCCAATATCATCAATGGTGAACAGCCGAGTGCACCCATGCCACCCCCAGTGTAGACAGCAAGCTAGGAGAGAAACTAGCCGTGCCAACCTTGTCTGGAAGATCACCCATGCCTCACCGCCCCCTCTCGACCAACCCTGCCACGAAGACACCGACCAGAGCACCCAGGAATGCCACGCCCGTTCCTCTGCCAACCATGCCGAGCATGCGCCAGAGGGCCACCCTCGACCAAAGCCCACAGACCGCGCACCGCCCTCGCCGCATGCATACACGATCGCCACCGACCCAGGAGACCGCAAGACATCCCTGTTCGCCGCCCCATGCCGCACAGCCACCGCTCGCCGTCGAAGACGCCGCCTCTGCCGCACAGAGCATCGCGTGTTCCAGACCAACCCGCACCGCCCCACGTCTCGCCACCGTATCATTGAGCATCACCAGGGAACCCCGCACCGTCCCCTACCTTCGCCCATGCCAATAGCCGTCTGTACCATCGCCCCCTACGAGCTCACCGTGTGCCCCGTCGGTCCCCTCGCTTGACCATAAATAGAGGCCACCCCCAGCCGAATTGAGCACACCATTCTACTCCCCTCTCATCACTGATCGTGCCACACTGTTCCCAGAGCAAGGCGAGCAGCGCATCACCAGAATTTCAATGGAGCCCGTCGCCTCTGGAGAAGAAGGGAGCCAGCGATTAGAGCGCCCTAGGAGGAGCCACCGGTACCAGGAGATTCTCTGTCGTCGACTTCGTTGTTCGCCCGCCTCGCCGACACTCGCCTGCACCCCGGTGAGCCCCCAGCAACCCCCACTGGCCGTGCTAGGTTTCTGTCTCGCCGGCGTTGCCCAACATCGACGATGACTCTCAGCCGTTGGATTAGAACCAGATCGAACGCACCACGTTGCCCCGTACCGCTTCGCACCCCCCTGTCTCACTGACGAGTGGGGACAACCACTTAAACAGCCCGCGGAAGCGCTACGCTTAGAAGGCCGGCCCGTTAACCTTTCTCGTGCAGCCCAGTTATTTGAATTAAACTTTTTCCATTTTATTTCAAACACACTTCTGTACCCAATTTCAAAAATCAACCTAGATCAACCCAGTGCACCAAATTGAATGAAACAAATTTTGTTAGAAAGGTCTGGGAATGATGAATCCAAGCCCATTGGATTCAAGTCATTTGGATCTATGGATCACCCATGGTAAAAATAACAAGGCAGAATCTTTTCTGCATTCAAACATTTTTCAAATTTAAACCATAATAGCTTTTGAGTTGATTCCAACTCTCAAAAATCAAATTTAACCATACCTTTTAGATTATATAAAAATATATAGGTTTACTTACAAAAAAAATGTTCAAGCAATAAAAGAATGCCCCATAGGCATTTCTAGCCACTTTAATTAATTAAAATAAAAGGGTAAAACGTTATTAAATTGTGAGACCACTTTAAAACACATTCCCATGAACTACAATATGTGGTGATGACATGTGTCAACATGATCCCATATTTGGTTTGCAGAATATTAAATCTTAAGTAGTTTTTCAATGAGTAGAAATTACTTTTCTAAAAATAAAAGGAATTAATCCAAGCTTTAATCTTGTAATGTTAGTGATGAAGTTAGATCATCTATAGGACCCTTGCGTGTGATGATTGCAAATAGTTAAGTATTGTTTGGTGATTGTGTAGATCGTATTTATTTATAGACACTAGTATCGACCAAGGATACGAGGAGGAAGGAGGATTCTACGAAGAAGAAGCCGAGGAGAACTTCAACCACTACTCTGCATAAGGCAAGCTTTACTAACTAGGTGGACCAATGCAAGCTAACACTTGTAATTTAGCAAGCTTATACTGATATTGATGCAAGATAACACTTGCAAGATACCCTACTAATGCAAGCTAATACTTGCTTGTTACCATGCCAATTATATGCCTTAAGCATATATGTTCATCTCCACTTGATAAACCAATCCTAGTTTTACTTGCAAGCTTCTTACTTTATTTCTTTATCAAAGCTCTTACTTAGAGTTTACTTAAGAGAATAGTAGATACTAGAAAGATATGTGAAGGTTGCATAAAGAGCATAAAATTTGGCCTAAGCTAGATAATCTTGATGTCATCCTAAGGCATGAGATTGAACTTAGTTAAAACTCCACTAGTTTACCACCCCTCATTAGTGCTTACCCCCACTGGTAGATGCTAGTGCTAAGCATAAAACTTGACCACTTTAGATGGGAATACTTGGTGGAAAAATGGTTATGAAAACCTTGGAATGATGGATCACTATATTGAAATGTTTTGGACATGTGTTTCCGAACACCTGATGATTTTCATGATGAAAATGTTGAGGCATGAGCCTTAGCCCTTTATAAAACTGATGGTTGTCTGGATGCGATACCATTCCAATTTTATCGTACAACCACAATACCCGAAGATTGGGTAGGGCTTGACCGGAAACTTATATACCTTAGTATTAGTTCCCTCAATGCCAAGGTCTGAGGTGAGGCTACCTTGTGAAGATTGTCCACCTGTGCAGTACCCAAGATGACAATTGGTCATGGGTGGGAGGCCAAACTCATAGGAGAGGTGCTTATACTAGGGCATGTAATTGAGAAGATAGGATTGATTATCCGCATACTGAGTATGGTGAATTCAGGATTTGTTCCTAACGGATGTATCGAATGTTGTGGTGAAAGTGTACAATCTCTACAGAGTGTCAAACTATTCGAATAGCCGCGTCCGCGGTTATGGACAGTTGGAGTGGCCATACTGTTCCCCCATCAGATGTTTTCAAAAGACTTGTGAAATAAACTGAGACTTTGACTTGACCACAACAGGGTTGTGGCATGAGATACAATTTCCCACTTAGGTGCTATAAAACTTCAACTAGCATTCGTTGCTTCTAAACTTAGTAGAGATAAATCTGGCTTTTGCAAAATAACCCTAGAGCCTAGTGGCCTATTATCAAAACCCCCTTTTTCATGTTAGTATTAGTTTGCGAGTACTTAAAGAGTACTAATGGCTTTGTCCCTGGCTATTCCCATGGCCAGACTATGAACAGTAGTACCTGGAGGATGGACCCCAGGAAGGTTACGACAACTAGGATCATCTCCCATCGTCAGCATTGCCTGTGACCCCAAAGATGGAGCTTCACCTACGCTACCGTTATTATTACGTATTCCGCTGCTTGAAGTTGTATTAAGAACTGGCTCATGAGATCCCTATTTGTTAAGACCTTATGTATGGTTTGTAATGGATGATGTACCGTGGTATCCAATTCTGTTATGTCACGCAAAAATGGTAATCCTGGGATTGCGATGTATGGCATAACAGGCATCTAGGATTAAAAATCCGAGTGTTGACATTTTCCTTGCAATTATAACACATAATATGACACCACGCGAAGGGTTTAGTATTTTTGACAAATTTGAAACTTTAATTTGGTTGTTTCTTCACAAACTATGCCGTGATTCTAGCCATAACACAGCCATATCACATCATAAGCCATCCCAAGATATTTCCCTATAACAGGGGATTTTAGTCTCGGTTGGATCCACTAACCAGAAATAAAAATATTTCCCGCCATTTCCCACCACTTCCCGCAAAGATTTCTCGCCCTTTCCCTCTAACGGGGACTAAAGATATTTCCCATAATTTCCCACCACTCCCCGCCATGTTTTCTCTCCCTTTCCCTCTATATCTAGGCCAACCGTGCCATGGCTATCCACACATCCAACCTTACTCTCTCACAAAAATGGACACCGCATACTGGGCCATTCTGATTCTCGAGGAAACCGAGGCGTTGTGCGCCTCCAGCTACCCATGCCTGCTGGTCTACCGACTGCCCGCCTACTAGATGATGAGAGTTGGAGGGGTTCCTGTCCCTCCCGTGCCTCAAGGTTCCACCCGCCAGGAGGCCATCACGAACCACTTCTACCTCGATCTCATACCGGTGCAGCAGATGGATCCCCATTGGGATCCTGACAACTACGACACCTGGAATGCCTTCTTCGCTAACCGACGAGAAAGGGAGCTCGCCAGGTACGAGGGTGATGGACCGCCTTTGGTAAACCACAATGAAGCCGGCCGCCGCCTATGGTGCATGAACCAGACTATCTGTAGCGTGATGCGCTACATCGGCCAGGGAGATCATCCTAGCCTGCGGTTCCCGCACTTTGACCCTTCGCAGAGCCACAAGAAGGGTGGCAGTGATGAAGGCCATAGGCATACTGGCATCATCATCCAGGAGCCCCCTCTCCCACACATCGTGAAAACGAGGCCAGAGTGGCAGGTGCCCCCGGAATATGCCATGGCTGGGCTTAGGTTCCAGCCGCGTGCGCCTAGGGACGATGACGATGACAAAGACGACCCTGAAGCTATGTACTATAGGGCTACACATGAGTATGACTAAGGGGGGGGGGTATTCCCCATTTTTAATAATAATAAATGTATTGAGTGTTAGTCCTGGTTTGTGGATAGACCGGGACTAAAGGGGTCCTTTAGTCCTGATTCCGAAGTCCCAGTTAGGAAACCAGGACTAATGGACCCTTTTCTACTATCTAGTGTTGGTATCTCTACAACATTCTCGAACTATGAAGATGGTAATCTATTCTTATGCCAGGGAGCTAACTAATTTCACATATTAGGGAGTGCCTCTATGGCCAGGTTGTGGAAGATGCCGGAGGACTGGGCTCCGGCGGTATCTCCCTCAAGATGGCCGTAGTGGTGTCCCTTCTCTCGCACACCATCTTGAAGTTTATAACTTCTCTATCTAGATCAATACGCCGGGGAGCTAATTAATTTCACATATTAGGGAGTGCCTCTATGGCCAGCTTGTGGAAGATGCCCGAGGACTGGGATCCGGCGGCATCTCCCTCAAGCTGGCCGTAGTGTTGTCCCTGCTCTCGCACACCATCTTGTTTGCAGTTGATAACCTCACAAGGATGCCAATTTATAGATTAAGCAGCACAACATAGTGTCGAGTACCATCACTCACTAGCATAGTGTCGCCACTAACTGGCAGAGTGCCGCCACCCACCGAAATAGTGTTGCACCCATGTTTAGTCCTGGTTGGTCTCTCCAACCGGGACTAAAGATGAACCTTTAGTCCCTGTTGGAGACACCATCCGGGACTAAACATGCTCGTGTCGTCCCTAGCCTGCAGCAACCCCTTATGTCTTGGTTAGTTTCTTCAACCAGGACTAAATATATTTGAAACATGCGTAAGAAATTCAAAAACTGTTCGAACAATGTAAATCCTTCACACCGTGTCATATTATACGACATAGTTGCAAGGAAAATACCAAACTTGGTATATTGATTATGTTTAAAAAACCTTCATAAAATAACCTATCATGTTCGAGGTTTCATGGCTTTCGGTACAAATGACAATTGTTATATGTAGAATCGTGGCATAATTTTTGATACTATGCCCATATTTTGCATGAATGTGCATCTTGGGATGGCGAACAACGTTGGAGGAGAAAGTTTTCATTTTTGTCGCATGGAAAAGCCATTTCCCATTTTCCGAGCACAAAAATGAAGGGAATATGCCCTGAGAGGCAATAATGAAGTGTTTATTATGTGTATTCTAAGTATATGATAGATGTTTATTTTGCATGCTATAATTGTATTAATACGGAAACGTTAATACATGTGTGTTTAATAAACAAACAGAAAGTTCCTAGTTATGCCTCTCTCATAAACTAGCTCGTTGATTAACAAGATGATCAAGGTTTCCTGATCATGGACATTGGATGTTATTAATAACGGGATCACAACATTAGTGTAATGATGTGATGAACATTCATCCGAAGTATAGCATTGCGATCAAAGTCATTGAGTTTATATTGCTACAACAACTTACGAAGTGATCCTAATCCTTAGACCATGAGATCATGTCAATCACTAACACCGGAAGAGTTTCTTGATAACATCAAACGTCACACCGTAATAGGGCGATTATAAAGATGGATTCAGAACTAATAAAGTGTTATGTTGAGGCTCATGGATCGAGAGTGGAATTTGTTCATCCCGATGACGGATAGATATACTCTGGGCTCTCTCGGTGATATCACATTGATTAGCTTGCAAGCAAGTGATTTGATCACTAGAATGTTATATCACGGGAACGAGAAAAGAGTGCATGTCGGTAACGAGATCAAACTAGGTATGGAGATACCAATGATCGAATCTCGGACATGTAATATATCGTGAAACAAAGGGATTAAGATACTAGCGTAAAAGGTTCCGACGATCACAAGAAAGTCATCGTTAAATGTGTGGGAGTCAGTATGGGTCTCCAGATCCTGCTTCTGATTATTGATCCGAGAGGGGTCTCGATCATGTCTGCATTATTCACAAACCGTAGGGTGACACACTTAAGAGACACCGACATCCAATTGGAGCAAAAGTTTCATGCCGAAAGAATGAACAAGCGCAGGAATTTATTTCACTAGATACCGAAACAGGTTTTCGGGTGAAATTGCATAAAGTGGTTATGCATGTGAAATGGAATTCTAGCAAGGGGTTATTTGTGAATGTTTGTCATTAAAGTAATTGACAAAATTCTGAATAAAATAAAAGAGTTTTATTTAATGAGAGTTTGCATTAAATTTGGTGGAAATTTAATGGGAATTTGAGTGGACTTTTGAGTGGAGGGAATTTAAAGGACTTTTGTGAGTGGAGTGTCCACCCACATGAAGAGGGAGGAAAGGGGCAGCCCCATGCTGCCACCCCTTGGGGTTCCCCCCTCCTCCTATAAAATGAGCCCCCCTCCTCACTTGTCTCTTGCACCTCCTCGTGAAGGATCTCTCTCCCCCTCTAGAATTTATCCCCCATGGTCTCGGACTAGCGAGATACATGTTCCCGGTGGCTATTCGGCAAGAAAGAGTTGTGCTTCCGCTGCATCGCTGGAGCGAGGAGGCGGAGGTTGCTCGGTGCCTCGAACGTGTGTGCGAGCACGGATGCGCTGCTGATTTGCGGCGCTAGGACTTCCTCTCGATCTTGAGATCGGCAAGAGATCGTCTACATCAACCACGAGTTGAAATCGTTAAGCTTTGTCGGTCTTCAAAGGTATGTTCTCTACGGATATACATCCGCCCGTTGTTTGTATCTAGTAGATAGATCTTGGTACATAGTTCCCATCGTAGGAAATTTTTTGTTTTCTATGCTGCGAACCCTACAGTGGTATCAGAGCCGGATCTATGCGTAGATGCTTTACACGGGTAGTACACATATGAGTATGTGGGCGATGATGATCATGTTGTTGGTCCTTTGTTGCAATTTTGGATATTGGTGGCATAGTGGGATGAAGCGGCCCGGACAAACTTTACATGTCCTCGCACATGAGACCTGTTCCATGCTTGACATGCAACTAGTTTGCATAAGTGGCTAGCGGGTATCTGTCTCTCCTACTATAGTCAATATCTATTTTGTAAGAGAGTTGTCAACAATTTGATTATCCTCATTGTGGTTCATGTTTGTAGGTAAGAACGGTTCTATCTCGAAAGCCCTAAGCCACGTAAAACTTGCAATGGATAAATTAGAGGCGTCTAGTTTAGATTGTTGCTGGGCTAGTGTTATGATATGGTAGTGTTGTAAGTAGAAGTATGAGATGATACTCTTACAACACACATAGCGTGTAAACTCCATAGACCTTGGATTTACACATATAGGTATGACAGTGATCATACCACGATGCACATGATAGAGATCATATGCGGGAACCATAACATTTCACTAATAAACATGTGATGTTTGATAGCATCTTATATTGCTTGTTTAGCGCTTTGTTAGCATAATATTCGATGCACATTTAGTTCTTCCTTTAGTATGCACCGATTATGTTTCGTTGCTCCAAGACATCACGTGATGATCGGGTGTTCTTGGATCCACGACCATATTTCGGGTGTAAAACAGTTACACACGCGAATACTAAGGTTCTAACTTGGCGAGCCTAGCATGTACAGACATGGCCTCGGAAAACGGACCGAAAGGTTAAGCATGAGTCATATAGTTGATATGATGCCCATTTGATGCTCGCCTTTGAAGCTACACCGACTCACGTGATGATCGGACTTGGTGTAGTGGATTTGGTTCATGTAATCACCAAAAAGGCACGAGGGATGTCGTTTTTGAGTGGGAGTTAATTCATAATATGGATTAGTTGAACTCAATCTATCATACACTTAGTCTAAACTTTACAAATTCTGTTGTAGATGGCACCACCTGCTTTTAATTTCAATGTGTTCATGGAGAAAGAGAAACTAGCAACGAACGGTAGCAACTTTACCGAATGGGCCATGAATTTGAGGATTCTCCTCTGCTACACAAAAGCCATATGTGCTAGAAGCGCTAGGCCCGCCACCTTTGATGATGCCCCTGACGAGGAGAAGAATGTCTATCGACTCAGAGGACCACAACTTAGTTCATTGCGGCATATTGTATGGGCTAGAGCCGAACTTCAAAGCGTTTCAAAATGGCAATGCATTTGATACAATGGGTGAGTTGAAAATGATTTTCGACACACATCTGTAGAGAGCTACAACGCTCGTAAAAGTTCTTTAGTCATGATGGAAGAGCACAATCCGTTAGTGAGCATGTACTCAAGATGTCGGGTTACGATAAGCTTGTGTCTTTGGGAATATCGATTCCATTGACTTAGGCATCCATCGTGTTCTCGCAATCGCCACCTAGCTATAAGAGCTTCGTGATGAACTATAATATGCAAGGCATGAAGAAGTCTCTCCCCGAGCTTCTGTCAATGCTTAAAACTGCAGAAGTGGAGATCAAAATGGAACATCAAGTGTTGATGATCAATAGGAACACTGGTTTCAAGAAAGACAAGAAGGGAAAACGGAAGGGAAGTAAGGGCGGCAAGCCTGTTGCCGTGCCTGAAAAGAAACCCCGAGTTGGACCTAAGTCTGATACCGAGTGTTACTATTGTAAGGGGACTGGCCATCGAAGCGCAATCGCCCCAAGTATCCGCGCATAAGAAGGCCGGCAAGGCAAACAAAGGTATATATGATATACATGTTATTGATGTGTACTTGACTAGTGCTCGCAGTAGCACCTGGGTATTTGATACCGGTTCAGTTGCTAATATTTGTAACTCGAATCAGGGGATGCAGAACAAGCGACCGCTAGCAAGGGGTGAGGTCAAGATGCGTAACTTGAATAAATGTTATCTGGTGCCTGCACTGAGCATGCAAATTGTATCTGGATCGTGTTTGATGCGAAGTGGTTATTCATTTAAATCCGAGAACAATGGTTGTTCCATTTATATGAATGAAATCTTTTATGGTCATGCACCGATGATGAATGGTTTATTTCTTTTAGATCTCGATGATAATGTTACACATATTCATAATGTTGATGCTAAGAAGATTAAACTTAATGATGATATATCCGCACATATGTGGCACTGCCGTCTAGGTCATATTGGCGTTAAACGCATGAAGAAGCTCCATTCGATTGGACTTTTGGAATCACTTGATTATGAATCATTTGATACATGTGAGCCATGCCTTATGGGCAAGATGACTAGAACGCCGTTTTCCGGTTCAATGGAACGGGCGACAGATTTATTGGAAATCATACATTCTGATGTATGTGGTCCAATGAGTGTGTCGGCGCAAGGTGGATATCGTTATTTTGTTACTTTCACGGATGATTTGAGTAGATACGGTTATATCTACTTGATGAAACACAAGTATGAAACCTTTGAAAAGTTCAAGAAATTTCAGAATGAAGTGGAAAATCATCGTAATAGAAAGATCAAATTTCTATGGTCCGACCGTGGAGGTGAGTATCTAAGTTACGAGTTTAGCACTCACATGAAAGAGTGTGGAATTGTTTCACAACTCACGCCTGCCGGAACACCACAGCGAAATGGTGTGTTGGAACGTCGTAATCGTACTTTATTAGATGTGGTTTGATCTATGATTTCTCTGACGGACTTGCCGTTGTCATTTTGGGGTTATGCACTAGAAACTGCTGCATTCACTTTAAATCGGGCACCATCTAAATCCGTTGAAAAGACGCCGTATGAATTGTGGTTTGGAAACAAACCTAAGCTGTCTTTTCTTAAAGTTTGGGGATGCGATGTTTATGTGAAGAAACTTCAACCGGATAAACTCGAACCCAAAGCGGAAAAATGCGTATTCATAGGATAACCAAAGGAAACTATTGGGTATTCCTTCTATCATAGATCCAAGGGCAAGGTTTTTGTTGCCAAGAATGGATCCTTTCTAGAGAAAGAGTTTCTCGCGAAAGGTGTGAGTAGTCGGAAGGTAGAACTCGAAGAGGTTATTGAACCATCTCTTCAAAGTATGGCGAGTAGCACAACGCTGGAAGTTGTTCCGAAGTTGGCTCCACCTGTTGAACAGGGAACTAATGATAATGATCATGAAACTCCGAAAGAGAGTACTACCGAACCTCGTAGGTCAAGCAGGACGCGTGCAGCTCCCGAGCTGTACGGAAATCCTGTCATGAATTTCATGATTGATGAAAATGATGACCCTAGGACGTATGAAGAAGCGATGATGAGCCCGGATTCCAACAAATGGTTAGAAGCCATGAAATCCAAGATGGAATCCATGTATGAAAATCAAGTTTGGAACTTGGTGGAATTACCTCACGACCGAAAGGCCGTGGAGAACAAATGGATTTTCAAAAGGAAAACTGATGCTGATGGTAATGTGACCGTCTATAAAGATCGACTTGTCGCAAAGGGGTTTCGACAAATTCAAGGAGTTGACTACGATGAGACATTCTCTCCTGTAGTGATGCTAAAGTCAGTTAGGATTATGTTAGCAATTGCTGCATATTTTGATTATGAGATATGGCAGATGGATGTCAAAACCGCGTTTCTTAATGGTAATATTGAAGAAGAGTTGTATATGATACAACCAAAGGGTTTTGTCGATCCTAAGGATGCTAACAAGGTGTGCAAGCTTCAGCGATCCATCTATGGATTGAAGCAAGCATCACGAAGTTGGAATCTCCGCTTTGATGAGGTGATCAAAGAGTTTGGATTTGTCCAAACTGATGGAGAAGCTTGTATTTACAAGAAAGTGAGTGGGAGCAATGTGGCATTTCTGATATTATATGTGGATGACATATTATTGATCGGAAATGATATAGATCTTTTAAACAGTGTTAAAAGTTATCTAAACAGCAAATTTTCAATGAAGGACCTAGGTGAAGCGTCATACATATTAGGCATAAAGATCTATAGATATAGATCTAGGCGCCTAATAGGGCTATCGCTAAGTACATACCTTGATAAGATTTTAAAGATATTTAAAATGGACGGAAGTAAGAAGGGGTTCTTACCTATGTTGCAAGGCAAGACATTGAGTAAGACTCAAAGTCCGGCTTCGGCGGAAGAAACAGAGATAATGGACAATGTCCCCTATGCTTCAGCCATAGGCTCTATAATGTACGCCATGCTATGTACAAGACCGGATGTGGCACATGCTATTAGTTTGACTAGTAGGTACCAATCGGATCCAGGTTCGGAACACTGGATAGCGGTCAAGAATATCCTTAAGTACTTACGAGGAACTAAGGATATGTTTCTTGTATACAGAGGTGAAGAAGAGCTCGTCGCTAAGTGTTATGTTGAAGCTAGCTTTAACACCGATCCGGATGACTCTAAGTCTCAATCCGGATACGTTTTTCTCATGAATGGCGGAGCGGTTAGTTGGAGGAGCTCCAAACAACCTGTGGTAGCGGTATCAACAACGGAGGCCGAATATGTTGCTGCTTCAGAAGCGGCTCAGGAAGCAGTTTGGATGAAGGAGTTCATATCCGAACTAGGAGTGGTTGCAAACGCGTTGGACCCAATGGTGATCTATTGTGACAACAATGGTGCCATTGCCAATGCCAAAGAACCAAGGTCTCACAAGCATTCCAAGCATATTAAGCGCCGGTTTCACTCCATCCGCAAACATGTCAAGGTTGGAGATATAAAGATTTGTAAAGTACATACGGATCTCAATGTAGCAGATCCGTTGACTAAAACTCTCCCTAGAGCAAAACATGATAAACACCAGAACTCAATGGGTGTTAGATTTATCACTATGTAACTAGATTATTGTCTCTAGTGCAAGTGGGAGACTGAAGGGAATATGCCCTAAGAGGCAATAATAAAGTGTTTATTATGTGTATTCCAAGTATATGATAGATGTTTATTTTGCATGCTATAATTGTATTAATACAGAAACGTTAATACATGTGTGTTTAATAAACAAACAGAAAGTTCCTAGTTATGCCTCTCTCATAAACTAGCTCATTGATTAACAAGATGATCAAGGTTTCCTGATCATGGACATTGGATGTTGTTAATAACGGGATCACAACATTAGTGTAATGATGTGATGAACATTCATCCAAAGTATAGCATTACGATCAAAGTCATTGAGTTTATATTGCTACAACAACTTACGAAGTGATCCTAATCCTTAGACCATGAGATCATGTCAATCACTAACACCGGAAGAGTTTCTTGATAACATCAAACGTCACACCGTAACAGGGTGATTATAAAGATGGATTCAGAACTAATAAAGTGTTATGTTGAGGCTCATGGATCGAGAGTGGAATTTGTTCATCCTGATGACGGATAGATATACTCTGGGCCCTCTCGGTGATATCACATTGATTAGCTTGCAAGCAAGTGATTTGATCACTAGAAGGTTATATCATGGGAACGAGAAAAGAGTGCATGTCGGTAACGAGATCAAACTAGGTATGGATATACCGATGATCGAATCTCGGACATGTAATATATCGTGAAACAAAGGGATTAAGATACTAGCGTAAAAGGTTCCGACGATCACAAGAAAGTCATCGTTGAATGTGTGGGAGTCAGTATGGGTCTCCAGACCCCTCTTCTGATTATTGATCCGAGAGGGGTCTCGATCATGTCCGCATTATTCACAAACCATAGGGTGACACACTTAAGAGACGCCGACATCCAATTGGAGCAAAAGTTTCATGCCGAAAGAATGAACAAGCGCAGGAATTTATTTCACTAGATACCGAAACAGGTTTTCGGGTGAAATTGCATAAAGTGGTTATGCATGTGAAATGGAATTCTAGAAAGGGGTTATTTGTTAATGTTTGTCATTAAAGTAATTGACAAAATTCTGAATAAAATAAAAGAGTTTTATTTAATGAGAGTTTGCATTAAATTTGGTGGAAATTTAATGGGAATTTGAGTGGACTTTTGAGTGGAGGGAATTTAAAGGACTTTTGTGAGTGGAGTGTCCACCCACATGAAGAGGGGAGGGCAAGGGGGCAGCCCCCATGCGCCGGCCACCCCCTTGGGGTTCCCCCCTCCTCCTATAAAACGAGCCCCCCTCCTCACTTGTCTCTTACACCTCCTCGTGAAGGATCTCTCTCCCCCTCTAGAATTTATCCCCCATGGTCTCGGACTAGCGAGATACATGTTCCCGGTGGCTATTCGGCAAGAAATAGTTGTGCTTCCGCTGCATCGCTGGAGCGAGGAGGCGGAGGTTGCTCGGTGCCTCGAACGTGTGTGCGAGCACGGATGCGCTGCTAATTTGCGGCGCTAGGACTTCCTCTCGATCTTGAGATCAGCAAGAGATCGTCTACATCAACCACGAGTTGAACTCGTTAAGCTTTGTCGGTCTTCAAGGGTATGTTCTCTACGGATATACATCCGCCCGTTGTTTGTATCTAGTAGATAGATCTTGGTACATAGTTCCCATCGTAGGAAATTTTTTGTTTTCTATGCTGCGAACCCTACAAAAAATGGGGAGTTTTGTGAATCAACCACGAAAATGCCGTTTCAAAATGCCACCACCCCATTTTTCAAAAATACTAGACCACCTTACATGGACGATAACCCAACCGGGAGATCTCAAACCTTTCCGTTCTTCCCGGCTGAAAAATACAAATGTCTACCAAATTGGTAGGAAGTGGGTCTTGTTTGAACTACAGATACATGACCTAACACTCGTGATTTTTTGAAAAAAAAATCATTTTTATGCTTATAATATGATGTTTCTTCATATATCCAATGAAAGTTTAACGAGGCTCATCCCGTATATTCATGCCCGCTGTTTTTACCATAGTTTAAAACGAGAAATTTTGAAACGGTCATAAGAAATTAAAAACGGTCCGAGAAATGTAAATCCTTTGCATGGTGTCATATTAGGCGACATATTTGCAAGGAAAAATACCAAACTTGGGATATTTATTATGTCTCAAAAAAACCTTCATAAAATGACCTATCATGTTCGAGGTGTCATGGCTTCTGGTCCAAACGATCAATGTTATGTGTAGAATCACGACATAGTTTTTGATACTGTGCCCATATTGTTCACGCATGTGCATCTTGGGATGGAAAACAATGTTGCAGGAGGCAATTTTTCTTTTTGTCGGACGGAAAAGCCATTTTCCATTTTCCAAGCGCGCAAATAATAGAGCATTTTTTTAAGCAACCACCAAAATGCTGTGTCAAAATTCTACCACCCCATTTTAAAAAAATACTAGACCACCTTACATGCATGATATCCTAATCGGGATATCTTAAACCTTTCCTTCCTACCGGGGTGAAAAAGACAAATGTCTGCCAAATCGGCAGGAAGTGGGTCTGGTTTCAACTACAGGTACATGATCTAACGCTCATGATTTTTTGAAAAAAAACATTTTTAGACTCACAATATGATGTTTCTTCAAAGATCCAAATGTAGGTTTTAACGAGGCTCACCCCCTATCTTTATGCCCGTCGTTTTGACTATAGTTTAAAATAGGAAAATTTTGAAACGGGCATAAGAAATTCAAAAAGTGGTCTGAACAATGTAAATACTTCGCGTGGTGTAATATTATGTGAAATATTTGCAAGGAAAATACCAAACTTGGTATATTTATTTTGTATCAAAAAACCTTCACAAAATGACCTATCATGTTCGAGGTTTCATGGCTTTCGGTCCAAATGACAAATGTTTCATGTAGAATCATGACATAGTTTGTGATACTGTCCCTATATTGTGCATGCATGTGCATCTTGGGATGGCAAAAAATGTTGTAGGAGGAAGTTTTTGTTTTCGTTGGACGGACAATCCATTTTCCATTTTTTGAGCGCAAAAAGGGGTGTTATGTGAAGCAACCACCAAAATTCTTTTTCAAAATGCTACCACCCTATTTTTTATAAAATACTAGACCACCTTACATGGACGATCTCCCAATCGGGAGATCTCAATCCTTTCCGTCCGTCTGGTGTGAGAAAGAAAAAATGTTTGCCAAATCAGTAGGAAGTGGGTCCGGTTTGAACTACAGGTACAAGATCTAATGCTCGTGATTTTTTGAAAAAAATCATTTTTAGACTCACAATATGATATTTCTTCACAGATTCAATGCAAATTTTTAACAAGGCTCATCCCCTATCTTCATGCCCACCGTTTTGATCATAGTTTGAAACGAGAAAAATTTGAAACGGGCATAAGAAATTCAAAAAAGGTCCGAACAATGTAAATCCTTCGCGTGGTGTCAAATTCTATGACATAGTTTCAAGAAAAAAAATAGAAAACTTGCGATATTAAATATGTGTTAAAAAAATCTTCACAAAATGACCTATCATGTTCGAGGTTTTATGGCGTTTGGTCCAAACGACAAATATTATGTGCAGATCGCGAAATATTTTGTGATAATGTGCCCATATTATGCGTGCATGTGAATCTTGGGATGTCGAACAATGTTACATGACGAAGTTTTTCTTTTCATCGGACAGAAAAGCCATTTTCCATTTTCTGAGCGCAAATAAGGGTCGTTTTGTGAAAAACCCACCAAAATGCTTTTTCAAAATGCTACCACCCCATTTTTCAGAAATACTAGACCACCTTATATGGACGATCTCCTAGCCGGGAGATCTCAAACCTTTCCTTCCTTTCAGAGTGAAAAAGACAAATGTCTGCCGAATCGGTAGGAAGTGGGTCCAGGTTAAACTATAGGTACATGATCTAATGCTCATAATTTTTTGAAAATAAATCACTTTTAGACTGACAATATGATGTTTTCTTCACAGATCCAATGCAATTTTTAACGAGGCTCATCCCCTATCTTCATGCCCTTCGTTTTGACCATAGTTTGAAACGAGAAAAATTTGAAACGGGCATAAGAAATTCAAAAACGGTCCGAACAATGTAAATCCTTCGCGTGGTGTCATATTATGTGACATAATTACAAGGAAAAATACCAAACTTGTTATATTGATTATGTCTAAAAAAACCTTCACAAAATGGCCTATCATGTTTGAGGTTTCATGGATTTCGGTCCAAACGACCAATGCTATGTGCAGAATCGCGATATAGATTGTAATCCTTTGCCCATATTATGAATGCATGTGCGTCTTGGGATAGCAAACAATGTTGCAGGAGGAAGTTTTCCTTTTCGTTGCATGGAAAAGCCATTTTCCATTTCCCGAGCTCAAAAAACGGGGCGTTTTGTTAAGCAACCACCAAAATGCTATTTCAGAATGCTACCACCCCATTTTTCAAAAAACACTAGACCACCTTACATGTATGTTCTCCCAACCGGGAGATATCAAACCTTGCCGTCCTTCCTGGGTGAAAAGACAAATGTTTGCCAAATCGGCAGGAAGTGGGTCTGGTTTCAACTACAGGTACATGATCTAACGCTCATGATTTTTTGAAAAAAATCATTTTTAGACTCACAATATGATGTTTCTTCAAAGATCCAAATGTATTTTTTAATGAGGCTCACCCCTATCTTTATGCCCATCGTTTTGACTATAGTTTAAAACATGAAAAAATTGAAACGGGCATAAGAAATTCAAAAAGTGGTCCGAACAATGTAAATCCTTCGCGTGGTGTAATATTATGTGACATATTTGCAAGGAAAAATACCAAACTTGGGATAGTGATTATGTCTCAAAAAACCTTCACAAAATGACCTATCATGTTCGAGGTTTCATGGCTTTCGGTCTAAATGACCAATATTACGTGTAGAATCATGACATAGTTTGTGATACTGTGCCTATATTGTGCATGCATGTGCATCTTGGGATGGTAAACAATGTTGCAGGAGGAAGTTTTTCTTTTCGTTGGACGGACAATCCATTTTCCATTGTTTGAGCGCAAAAAGGGGTGTTATGTGAAGCAACCACCAAAATGCTTTTTCAAAATGCTACCACCCTATTTTATATAAAATACTAGACCACCTTACATGGACGATCTCCCAATCGAGAGATCTCAATCCTTTCCGTCCGTCTAGTGTGAAAAAGAAAAATGTTTGACAAATCAGTAGGAAGTGGGTCCGGTTGAACTACAGGTACATGATCTAACGCTCGTGATTTTTTGAAAAAAATCATTTTTAGACTCATAATATGATATTTCTTCACAGATCCAATGCAATTTTTTAACAAGGCTCATGCCCTATCTTCATGCCCACTGTTTTGATGATAGTTTGAAACGAGAAAATTTTGAGACGGGCATAAGAAATTCAAAAAAGGTCCGAACAATGTAAATCCTTCGCGTGGTGTCAAATTCTATGACATAGTTTCAAGGAAAAAAATACAAAACTTGCGATATTGATTATGTGTTAAAAAAACCTTCACAAAATGACTTATCATGTTCGAGGTTTTATGGCGTTTGGTCCAAACGATAAATCTTATGTGCAGAATCGCGACATATTTTGTGATAATGTGCCCATGTTATGCGTGCATGTGCATCTTGGGATCTGGAACAATGTTACATGAGGAAGTTTTTCTTTTCATCGGACAGAAAAGCCATTTTCCAGTTTTTGAGCGCAAATAAGGGTCATTTTGAGAAAAAACCACCAAAATGCTTTTTCAAAATGCTACCACCCCATTTTTCAGAAATACTAGACCACCTTATATGGACGATATCCCAGTCGGGAGATCTCAAACCTTTCCTTCCTTCCAGAGTGAAAAAGACAAATGTCTGCCGAATCGGTAGAAAGTGGATCCAGGTTGAACTACAGGTACATGATCTAACGCTCATAATTTGTTGAAAATAAATCATTTTTAGACTCACAATATGATGTTTTTCTTCATAGATCCAATGCAATTTTTAATGAGGCTCATCCCCTATCTTCATGCCCTCCGTTTTGACCATAGTTTGAAACGAGAAAATTTTGAAACGGGCATAAGAAATTCAAAAACGGTCAGAACAATGTAAATCCTTCGCGTGGTGTCATATTATGTGACATTATTGCAAGGAAAAATGCCAAACTTGTTATATTGGTTATGTCTAAAAAACCCTTCACAAAATGACCTATCATGTTCGAGGTTTCATGGCTTTCGGTCCAAATGACCAATGCTATGTGTAGAATCGCGACATAGATTGTAATACTTTGCCCATATTATGCATGCATGTGCATCTTGGGATAGCGAACAATGTTGTAGGAGGAAGTTTTCCTTTTCGTTGCACGGAACAGCCATTTTCCATTTTCCGAGCGCAAAAAAGGAGCGTTTTGTTAAGCAACCACCAAAATGCTATTTCAGAATGCTACCACCCCATTTTTCAAAAAACACTAGACCACCTTACATGTATGATCTCCCAACCAGGAGATATCAAACCTTGCCGTCCTTCCTGGGTGAAAAGACAAATGTCTGTCGAATCGGTAGGAAGTGGGTCCAGTTTGAACTACATGTACATGATCGAACACTCATGAATTTTTGAAAGAAAATCATTTTTAGACTCACAATATGATGTTTCTTCAAAGATCCAATGCAAGTTTTAATAAGGCTCATCGCCTATCTTCATGCCCACCATTTTGACCATAGTTTAAAACGGGAAAATTTGAAATATGCATAAGAAATTCAAATATGGTCCGAACAATGTAAGTCCTTCATGTGGTTTCATATTATGTGACATATTTGTAAGGAAAAATACCAAACTTGGGATATTGATTATAGAGAAGGACATGGAGAAGTACGACCCTACACTCGATCCCAGAGTTTGGATCGACACATACCTCATTCCAATGGGGATCACCGGCCACAACAAGCTGCTGGCCACTCTCTACCTCCCCTTGATGATGGAAGGCGCGACCCGTCAGTGGATCAACACCCTCCTAGATAATAGCATCGACTCCTGGGAAGAGATGCACTCGGCCTTCATCAAGCACTTCGAAGGCTCCTACTCACATGCCAAAACAATAGAAGACCTGAAGCGATGCATCCAGGGACCAAGTGAGTCGACCCACCACTAGGTCCAATCATGGTAAGAACTGTGGATAAACGCCACGGGAATCCACCCGGACACATCCATACACTATTTCAAGAAGGCGTGTCGTTACGAACCCTTGGTCGCCAAGATAGAACAGGTCTACCTAACGCTCGACAACATCCCCGACCTCCTCGTGATCGCCAAACGCTACTCGGAGGAAGATCCGATCTAGAAGTCCGACGACGAGTCAGGTGGAAGACGCCACATAGGCGGCCCGGCAAGCAGCGACATTCGCAACCTCCTCTATAGCAATATTCGCCAGGCGACCAAGCGCCGCAACGACGGACAATCCGACTCCATCGCCAACGCCAGCTATGGACCACATGACCCCAAGAACTACCGCCGCGTGTGGAATAACCCACATGGAAACACCACGGCCCGGCCAAGATTCGACCCCGCCACCATACTAAGCCAACCTTGCATCTAACATAGCAGGGAAGCCAGACACCCACACCACCGACAAGTGCCACTCTCTCAAGAAGATCGATAAGGCAAGGCGCACCAGGGAGGACCTGAACCCCGATCAGCCATGCGACAATGGCAACATTGGTGCGTTCAGACACTCTGTCGGCTCCCTCCACGCATTCACCGGTGTGGGAATGAGCCGCAAAAAGAAGGTGCTCGCCCGTGCTATCATCGTCAATGCGGTGTAGCAAGTCGACATCCCACGCTGGATAAACTGGTCAGAGCAGAGAATCACCTGGAGTCGTGAGGACGACGCACCCAGGATCGAATACCCCAGGCGAGTCGCCTTGATCGCCTGGCCCGAAGTAGCCGATTATTGGCTGCTCCATAAACATCCTCTACCTGGGTACGTTCAGGAGACTACAACTACCAGAGTCCATGGTGGTATCCAAACTCTGCACCTTCAACGACATAGTCCCAGGTCGGAAGGCGTACCCCATCAGGAAGGTGACGCTGCAAGTCACCTTTGGAACACCAGCCAACTTCCACACGGAGCGGATCGTATTTGAGCTGGTTAACTTCAGAAGCCTGTACCATTGCGTACTCAGCAGGCCGGTGTTGGCCAAGTTTATGACGACCCCACATTACGCCTACAACATGATGAAGCTCCTGGGCCCCCACAGGATAATCATAGTGCGCGGCGACCCAGACATGGCTGTTGAATGTGAGGACAATAGCGTGAAGATGGACAACACAATCAATGCCGAAGAGGTGCAACACACCAAGGGACTCACCATATTGGCATGTGGAGCGTACCAGGATGACCCAACAAACCTGAAGAAACAAGCGACCACTCACTTCTCCCCGGGCACCTCTTCCACCCAAGCATCGAGCACCATAGACGCCCTCGCCAATGGCAAGTCGGAGCAACAAACGGCACCCGAAGCGGACCTCGTCCGTGCATAGGAAAACACGCTCAGTGAGCCCTCGCGTGAGAACCACAACGCCACCCGAAACAAACCCGGAAAGACAGGCGTCATGGAGGATCTCGCTGAGCACACACAAAGCACCGACCCAATGGGTCGGCATGACAAGCAACTACTACTACCCCGCAATGCGGGGCGTAGCCAATCATTCACCGGAAGAATACAACAATTCTTCGCTGCCGGGCTCATACGCCCCAATAACTACCTTGATTGGCTAACGAAGCCATTATTGGTGCTAAAAAGAAATGACACTCGGAGAATGTGCATCGACTACAAGTCGCCCAAGACCTACATATAGGATTCACTCGCCGGAAAAAATGCACGTCCGGAGGTAGAAACCCCCGACACGCTCCATACCAAGAGCAAGTCTTACATTTCGCGCACAACCTTGTAACACAAATTGTGTAACCCCCCTCCTAGGAATAAAGCAACTGTTTAGCCAACCATGTCTACTCTCCTCGCCTTGTGCAAGTCGCACTCGTAAACTGTATGAATATAGAACCGGTCGTCAACCCTTGGAAGAGTGAATCGACGAGGCCAAGTAGTGCAGTGCAAGGGCATCAGGGAACCTCGAGCCTTGCACTGTCCATGAAAAATGCCAAGAGAGAGCCCCCATCGGAGTCACCTTGCTCGACTAGCCCACCGGGCTAAGACGAACGGTCGTTCTTCTCACAGCACCCTGTCTACCCCCTTGGATGCAGCGACTTGAACGGTTAAGTAGCGCGGTCAGCGACTCATAACAACACAGACCCGCACGCGCCTTGCGAAAACACCAAGTACAGAGCTCGCCCAGGGGTCGCCTAACGACTGGATCAACGAGCCAGGAGGGATGACGCGCTGCAAATAAACAACGCAGCATAGGTCTTTCCTATCTTAGGATCAATGCTTTGAAAGGCCAAGTACCATGATCAGGGACTCGTCAAAAACGAACCTGCACCCGTCCAGGGAAAAACGCCAAGTACATCGGGTCCTTTGGGGTCACCACGCGCCGAGCCACGGCATGTCGACTGAGGGATACTCAAACAGCCCGCACAAACACACAATCGTTAATCACGCGCATGCAAAAATAACCAAAACATGCTCGGGGACTAGCTACCCCGATGCACCTAATTCACAAAGAAAAAAAACTTGAACAAAACAAACAACACGAGATTGCCATCACATGTATCCACACAAACTGCATTTATACAAAGTCAAAATAATTTACAAAGCCTATCAAAACTAACCCTATTGCATGGTTATTCATCATACTTTGCAGGTTGTGAACCAGAAGCATCGCTTGATGATTTGGCGACCTTGATAGGCATCATCGGGTACGTGTACAAAGACTTCTCACTAGCCGACCGGAAGATATGCTCCGACGGGAAGTCCCTGTGCTCCTAGTAGGCGTCGCGAGGTGCTACCTGCGTCACTTGATATGGCGTAAGATGATTCATGGCCAGCACCCGTTCCACATACAGAGCCGCCTTCACTTGCAGCGCGACAATGTTGGAAGCCTGCACTGCCCCAGTCATCGAGGGGTACCCGCTTGTCACGGGGAAGTGGGAGAGTCCAAGGCTCAACGCCACAGTCGCCCCGCAATGGAAGGCGGACAGTGCCATACAGTCCACTACGGCAGGCGCCAACTCCAGATACTGCCTCACTTCCATGAAACATGTGGGCACAACCTCAGTAGAGGTTATGTTCTAGAGGATGGCGCGAACGCACGACGACTACTCCGAAGTAGTGTTTAGTACCGCATTCATGCACTTCTCTGCGGTAAAATCCCACAAAGAGGCACTGCCCTGACCTAAAACATGTATAAAATCAGATCATATCAAAACAAGGCTCTGATACGTCCATAACGTATCTATAATTTTTTATGGTTTCATGCTATTATTATAATTTTGACACTTCTTATTATATAAAGTTCATGAGTTATTTGGACTAACTTACTAATAGTTGCAAAAGTGCACGATGTTCTTGTTTTACACTTTGATGTGTAGGAATTATCAAGAATACAAGTGGAACCCTTGTTGGAGTCAAATTGGGATTTTCCTGAAATCTATCTAAGAACTCTTTTTGAAGATGGTCAAGTTTTGGTCAAATACCGTGTCAAACGGAAAAATCTTCAAGTACAAAGTTGTAGGAAATTTCGCGATAATCGTTCTGGATATATAATTTAGCTGATTCCGAGTCCGAGCGCGCCCGCTAGGCCGATTTACTGCAGCCCAAGATGATGTGACGGGAATCCCTATATAAAGGGACCTAATTCGTGGGAGACACCTCCAACCACGAATTTGCAACCACCAAAGCCACATTTTTGCCTCCCCCATGGATCCCATCTCCATGGGGGAGGACTCTCAAGAAGCCATGAAGGAAGGGGCTAAGGGGGGGTGCTCCCCCACGATACCGGCGGCGGGGAAGGTGTTGGGGATATTTTATATGAGTATCCTCATAGCATGTCTCTTATCCGACTAACCCGGGTGGCCCATAGTCGGTAGCATGGCCTAGGGCCTGCTGGGCGGCCCAGTTAGGTGGATCCAGAAGGGAGGCCCATGCCGGATAAAGGAAGGCTACGGTGGAGTCACCAGCGTACCTGGAGCCTTGGAGTGCAAGATACACAAGACTAGTAATAAACGGTGTAGTACTCTGTAACCTGTCCGGCTAAGACTTTTCCATGTAACCCTAGGACCTGGCGACTATATAAGTCGGGCCTATGGGAGCCTTTATGGCACGATAACTTAGACTTTCTAGTCACCTCGCACAGCGAACCTATCTCTGTAACTCGGCGTATTGCCATTATAGTGATTTATAGCAGGAGTAGGATTCCGCCACCATCATGGGATCTGAACCTGGGTAAGCTGTGTTACTCGCACTACAACCGTCCGCCTTACCCCACGCCTCTAAATCGCACTATGAGGACCCCTCCATGGCGTATTTTGCCGGCAATACCATTTACGCTTGGCCACCGTGGGGCAAGAGGCGGTTCAGGATCTTCAGCGGGCGAGGACCAAGATCTTCGCAGGAATCAGCGAAACCATAGACATCGGTCGCGTTCTCTTCTCCGGCAATGTTCCGATCGTCCCCCCCGACGATTTCTGGATCCCGGCGAAGACGAACCCTACGCGGTGTTCGATCGTTCCTATCGGAGACATCCACCTCTTCATAGGCGAAACCGACTCGGGCACTAGTTCCCTGGGAGTCAGAGGAGCATCAAGACCTGCACGGACCGCCTACAGGCAGGATACGTTCGCGGAAGGATCAATGTCGGATCTATCCTTAGAGTTTGCCGGCAAAGATCGGAAAAATTCAAGACCCACACAAACCGCCCCTGTACAGGATATAAAGGTGGAAGATCACTGCAAATCCGCCGGCTTTGTCCGTGCGTCTGGACAGCAGAGATCCAAGTTCGTCAGCGTGGTTACCATCTTCGATCTGGCGCGCTGCATTCAGAGAGAGGGCGAAAACCCCCGCGATTACCTGGCCAGGTGGCCCTGTATACGAGCCGATCTGTCCAACTACCCCAATGATGATGCCATCTATCACTTTGTGGAAGGACTGGACCATGGCACGCTTCTCCGACATTCTCTAAGACGGCAACAGGCGTCAGGACGCCTCACCTTTGAAGGCATGGTGAACACCGTCAACAACTACGCGGAGGCTGAAGCGGCAGCTCAGACAGCGCTTGCGCTCATTGACGGAGCCCCTCCAATTCAGCCACCTCCACCACCGCCTCGAGCCGCCATCGTCGCAGCAGCACCACCACTTCCAGTCATCATCGAGGCAGTTGCACCTCCACCGCCCGTCATAGAGGAAGTCTTGGAACCCTCCGACTCTGTCATTGACGCGCTTTATGCTGATTTCAGTGTAGATTCAGAGGAAATAGACTTCAGTCTAGAAGAGCTAGACTCCGCTATGCAAGAGATGGAGGAGTACTCGCGCGACGAGCAAGCTAATAACATCGTCATGTCTCGAGGGGTGTTCGTCACCATTGGGGCAGCGATGGACGAAGACCAGCCCGGGCAAGCTCCCCTACGGCACTGGATAAGGGGAAGGGGCCACTAATTGCTGACGACATTGATCGCGCAAAGGTCATGCCGCCTCCGCCTAACCCAGTGCAGCAGCCGCAGGAACTCGGCACTGGTCCGAGCAACAACAACACCGTGAACTTGCCGCCTCCAGCATCCATGTCGGCAGCAGCCCATGTTACTCCAGCTGATAGAGTGATGTACGACAATCTCTTAGTTGAGACACTAACTGTTGATCATATCCGGAACGTGACTTAGCTTGAGGAGAAGCGCCAGCAGCTGCTGGAGGAGGCACAAGCCATCGCGGAGCAAGGCGCTAAACTAGATCGAGATCTGGTCAACACGCAGAAGTTCATAGAGAAAGCAAGAGCAATGGAGGCCGAGTACAAGACTCTGTAGCAGCAGCAGCAGAAGGCTAAGAAAGCTTTGGCTCGCGTCATCAACAATCCTGGAGTACGGCGCAACTTAGGATGGGCTCCCTGGAGCCGGCACAGGCCAAGCCATACATCGATAGTGAAGGCAAGCAGGTGATGCCCACCCCACTCCTTAACCTCGCCGTCGCCAAAACCCTTCTGGAGCAGGATAGATCGCCTGAGGCAGTAGAGCATGTCTATGACCTAGTGTCCAAGGCGGTAAAGCAGCAGGAAAAGGCCACCTCTCAAAGTATTGAGTCTGACCCAGCGCTCTGCCGATCTAGCCAGTACAAACCGCCAAGGGACAGATCTCCTTAGGATGTCGGATCACGGACGGGTTCATCAGAACGAAGACGGAGGGATGCGCGCAACAGGAAGGATGCTATCCCCATATCCTCCGACCACGGAGAAAGAGCCCAACCTTGCTACCCATCGCCACCGCCCCGATCCCCCCGACGTCAGGAAGATTACAAGACTCACCATCGTACGGATATGCCCCCTCCAAAGCAGTGCGACATCGTCATCCGCGACAAGGCGGCATAGACCCGTCATGATGGAGAGCGCCACCAAGGACATAAGAACAGGTCACACCATGACCGTCCGCGTCCGGCAAGCAACCGTGACAGGCATGGCGCGTCGCAGGAGGGTAACAGCAAGAAAGCTAACCCACCGCCACCTCCGCCTTCGTCACCGCCAAGCAGTCACCATGACGGAAGATGCCTGCGTTGTTCACGCAGCCCATCCCCTGTTGACAACAAAAACAAGAACCCGGAGCCATACGATGCACGTTCACGGATCGATAAGATCCACGAGGCCCGGGAAGGACCATACCTGGGACCACGTTGCTTTGGATCTGCAATACGGTCCGCAACTTACCCCAAAGGTTTCCGGATTGACAAGACCATCAAGCCCTATGACGGCACCGCCAAGCCCGCCACATGGTTGCAGGACTACGGCAACGCGGTGGAGATTGCCGGAGGCAACCCCAATGTCACCGTCAAGTACCTCCCGTTAATGTTGGCGGGTACGGCCCGTCAATGGATAGACGACTTGCCGGAGAAATCTATCTACAACTGGTTGGACATGCATGAAGCGTTCACCAAAAACTTTTAGGGTACATACAAGCGTCCCTGCACTGTTGGCTGGATATGATGACATCTCGCGCCTACCTCACCATAAAAGCGATGCGTGCAAGAGAAAGACGAGACATCTCGCGCCTACCTCTCCTGCTGGCTGGATATGAAGAATTCCTGCGCAGGAGTGCACGCCCAGACCGCCATCGCCGCCTTCATCGATGGATTGGAAAGGGGCATGTTACTCCGACATAAGCTAAAGTGCTTGCAGGACAATCATCAGCTTGACTTGAATCAGATGATTTAGTTAGCTAGTGAGTTCGCAGCTGCCGCCGACGATGCTCGTGGCTCTTTGTCGGCAACGGCCGTTCCAAACCAAGCTCGGAGGAACAACAGTACAAAGCGGAAAACCGCTCCAGAAGAAAAGCAATCTACCGACATGGTCGCCATGACTTTTGCAGGACGAGGAGAAGGCGGACAACATGGCCGAGGAAGGGGAGCAGGCCGTGGGCAGCAACGAGGAAGTGAAACCAACTCGGCGCCGCTTCGCATCCCCCAAAAGTACGAAGAGTACCGCGATATGCCGTGCCTCGTACACCTCGATGTCAATGGCAAGGCCACCCATACCAATCGACACTGCAAGTTCGTCAACGACCTCAAGGAAGACCCGGAGTCCGGCTACAAGCGAAGTCGGAAGAACAGACCGCAAGGCAAGGGCAAGGGGAAGAAGAAGGAGGAGGAGTCCAAGGATTCAAATGACATGGACGAGGACATTGACCCCAAGCACGCCGCCAAGAGCGACGACAAGGGAAAGAACCCCTCCGCAAAGAAGGCCCCAGTCTACCACACTTTCCTTGGCACCCCCACCGTCCGACAATAGAAGACCTCTCTAAGGATCCTGATGGCCACTCTCCCCCCCACAGTCCCCCAATACCTGCGCTGGTCAGAGGTTCCAATCACTTGGGACAGGACGGACCACCCAGACCTTGTGCCCACGGAGAACCAATACGCCATGGTCATCAACCCACTGATTGACGGCGTGGAGTTCACCAAGTGCATGGTGGATAGTGGAAGCAGCATCAACATCATGTACCTAGATACACTACAGAAGATGAACTTGATAGAGGCAAACCTAAGGCGGACCAACACCGTGTTCCATGGCGTAGTTCCTGGACGGGAGGCTTGGTCCCTTGGGTGCATTACACTTCAGGTAGCCATTGGCGACGTTAATAATTACCGCCAAGAGCGCATGACCTTTGAGGTGGTCCCCTTCAAGAGCGTGTACCACGTCATATTCGGCCGCGACATATTCCACACGTTCATGGCCAAGCCATGCTTCGTCTACAACAAACTCAAGATACCCGGACCAAACGGTGTTATCACCGTATCCGGAAGCTTTACCAAGGCAAGGGACTGCGAGATCAATGAAGCAGCCGTTGCAGAAGTTGTCCTCTACAGCGAAGAATTCAACGAGATCCAGAGCAAGGTCAATGACTCAGAGATGCCCGCGTCGAAGAAGCAGATCTCCGACCCTGCTCCTGCATTCAAGGCCGCCATCGAGACCAAGCCGGTGGAACTTGTGGTAGGCGATGCCTCCAAGACCGTCACCATTGGGACGAACCTGGATCCCAAATAGGAAAGCACGCTCGTCGAGTTCCTCTGTGAGAATAGGGACATCTTTGCCTAGCAACCTGCCGACATGAAAGGTGTACCTAGGGAACTTGCCGAGCACAGCTTAAACATAGATCCAAAATGTAAACCAGTGAAACAACCTCAACGACGCTTCGGAGATGAGAAGAGACGCGCCATTGGCAAAGAGATAGCTAGGTTACTTAAGGCTGAGTTTATCCGAGAAGTCCTTCACACCCGATGGGTGGCCAATCCTGTACTTGTCCCCAAAAAGGGAACCAATGAATTAAGAATGTGCGTTGATTACACCGGCTTGAACAAAGCATGTCCCAAAGATCCGTTTGCTTTGCCTCGCATTGACCAAGTCATTGACTCGACGGCTGGCTCGGAACTTTTGTGTTTTCTCGATGCATACTCAGGATACCACCAGATCAAGATGAGGAAGTCGGACCAATTGGCCACTTCGTTCACTACCCCATACGACACGTTTTGCTATGTCACGATGCCCTTTGGGTTGAAAAATGCAGGTGCTACCTACCAGCGGACAATGCAACGTTGCCTTCATGACCAAATTGGTCGGAACGTTCATGCCTATGTGGACGATATCACGGTGATGTCTAAAAAGTCAAATGACTTAATTTCAGACTTAAAAGAAACCTTTGATAATCTCCGGAAATACAACATGATGCTCAACCCTAAGAAGTGCGTCTTCGGGGTTCCAGCCGGCAAACTGTTGGGCTTCATCGTTTCCCAGCGTGGAATTGAGGTCAACCCGGAGAAAATCCAGGCCATCTTAAACATAAACCGTCCGACATGCCTAAAGGACATCCAACGACTAACAGGCTGTGTTGCAGCAGTTAGTCGGTTCATCAGCCGACTTGGAGAGAAGGCTCTGCTGCTGTACAAGTTGCTGAAGAAGGCGGACAAATTCACATGGACGGACGAGGCAGATGCGGCATTGAAGCAGCTCAAGGAGATTCTTTCCTCAGCGCCCATCCTTGCAGCACCCGAGCCTAGTGAGCCCCTGTTAATTTACATGGCGGCAACCAACCGGGTTATCAGCATCGTCGTCGTGGTAGAGAGGAAGGAACCAGGCTATGAGCACGGAGTTCAACGACCAGTTTACTATGCAAGCGAGGTCTTGACGGAGTCCAAGCAGCATTATCCGCACTACCAAAAGATAGCCTATGGAGTATTCCTTCCTTCTCGGAAGCTGAGGCATTACTTTCAGGAGCACCCAATCACACTAGTGAGCAAGACTCCACTGTCTGACATTATCAACAATAGCGACGCTACAGGAAGGGTCGCGAAGTGGGGCATTGAACTTGCCGCCTTCGAGATCACCTACAAAAGATGCGACGCTATCAAGTCACAAGCCTTGGCGGATTTTATTGCAGATTGGACGGAGATGTCGGATGCCACTCCGTTGCCGGAACCAGAGTACTGGGTGATGCACTTTGACGGATCAAAGTTGCTCAACGGCTCGGGGGCTGGTGTATTGCTACAGTCACCAAAAGGAGACAAGCTACACTACGTTCTGCAGATCCACTTTGAGGCTACAAACAACATGGCGGAGTATGAAGCACTCATTCACGGATTGCGTGTAGCCAAGGATATTGGCATCAAGCGCATAGTTTGCTGTGGAGATTCCGACTTGGTTGCCCAGCAGGTGGCTGGCACCTGGAATGCGCGGAACCCTATGATGGCGGCATATCACGACGAAGTGGACGAGATAGCCAAGAGCTTCTTGGGCTACGAAGTCAAGTATGTGCCTAGGGAGCAAAACGAGGCGGCTGATCTATTGTCTAAACTTGGATCAGGGCGCAAGCAAATTCCACAAGGAGTTTTCCTAGAGCATCTACACACACCATCCGTGAAGGGCGCCGACATCGACAACCCGGATAGAGCTGATTCTTTTGTCAACATGGTGACAAAGATCCCTCTGGCTTGGACAAAACCGTTCATGGAATATCTCGAACACGGAACTTTGCCCGACGACGAGGTCAAAAGATGGTAGATAGTACGACGAGCAAAGGGTTATACCATAATCAATTGGCAACTCTACAAAAGGAGCACTACTGGTGTATACCTAAAGTGTGTTTCCCAGCTAGAAGGTATGGAAATCCTACGCGAAATCCACCTCGGAGACTGCGGGCATCACGCCGCTCCTCGATCGTTGGTCGCGAAAGCCTTCCGGCAAGTATTCTACTGGCTGACCGCGAAGGAGGACGCCGACAAGATGGTTGCAACATGCACAGGATGCCAATATTATGCCCGACAACCACATGTCCCTACTGAAGAATTGCGAACAATACCAATAACTTGGCCGTTTGCAGTCTGGGGGCTAGACATGGTGGGACCGTTACAAACGGCACCGTGTGGATTTACGCATCCGCTTGTAGCAGTTGACAAATTCACCAAATGGATAGAAGCTAAACCCATTAGAAAGCTTGATGGGGCAACTGCCCTCAGGTTTGTCCGGGATCTAGTGGTGAGATTTGGTCTCCCACATAGCATCATCACCGACAATGGAAGCAACCTATCACTCGGAGAAGTGGAGGCCTACTTCTGGGACAAAGGCATCCGACTTGACCTTGCATCTGTGGCACACCCACAATCTAATGGTCAAGTTGAGCGGGCCAATGGATTAATTCTGTAGGGAATCAAGCCACGTCTTGAGGCACCGCTACATAGAGCAGCTGGAGCCTGGGCGGAAGAATTGCCATCTGTGCTGTGGAGTTTACGAAGTACACCCAACAGATCCACCGGCTACACCCCTTACTTCATGGTATATGGAGCAGAAGCTATCCTACCTTCCGACATCCTCCACGATGCACCAAGAGTTGCCGCCTATGAAAAAGATGACGCTGAAGAATCCAGACGCCTTGATGTGGACCTTCTCGAGGAGGAGCGCGTTTTGGCATGCCAAAGATCCGCCATCTACCAGCAGAAGCTATGCAGCTACCATAGTCGCCGCGTCCGGCATCGCTCGTTTAAAGAGGGGGATTTAGTACTCCGACTTAAGCAGAAGAAGTCACACAAATTATCCCCGCCATGGGAAGGACCGTTCATCATAAGCAAGGCGCTGCTCAATGGGTCTTACTACCTTGTCAACAATCGTGAGCTCAAGGATAGACCCAACGAGGATCATAAGCGTATGCGACGTGACCTGGATGATAACTACCCGGAGCTTGATCAGCCATGGAACATAGCACAGCTACGTCCTTTCTACACTTAGCATTTTTTATCTAATCGTGTACCTCTTATATGATCAATGAAATAAAGCTCTTTGGTTCACTCATATTGCTGACTCTTTTACCTCCTTTAGTGTTCATTTTTGGATCATATAAACCTTTATGCACAAGCTTTGCGGTTGCACTTGTGAAAATTCTGCCTACGGGCGTTAGCTTAAGTTTTCTGGTCTACACGTTCTTTGTTGTTTTTATGTGGATTCTAGAGTAGTGACTTTCGGCACTTATTGTCGGCGATTTTGTACTCAGGTTATGGACAGTGCCATTGGGCGTCATCACCTAAGCGAATGGTTCCGACAACGAGTCTTCCGACTACGAAAAGTCAAGCATAAGAACCAGAGTAACGGATAAGCCACTTTCTTAAACAATATATAAATACTGGGCATTAATTCTTAAGTAGAAGGATATGACAACCATTGTTTTCCGCCTTAAGATTACATCACCAAGTTTTTTCAATGCACACTCCAGAGGTGAGACAAGAATTACAAAGTGTTTTTCACTCCTTGGGTGCAGTGGACTTGGAGGCCGCATCATCACCAGCCGGAGATTCACCTTCAACGTCACCACTGTGAGGAGACTCGGAGGATTCAGGGTTGGTGTTGTCAAGAAAGTTCCTGGGCAAGAAGACGTCGACGTCCACCAACTCGGCAACCCTGGTGTCATAGCCCGCGAGTGATGACAGGATGGCTTCGTGATCGATCTCCTTGTCGTCATCATCCACGTCGGGGATACCAGATGTCACCATGTCGATGTCGGCACCTTCATAGTGTGCCTTCACCATGGACAATGCCATCCTAGCGCCAGCCCGTGCACATGAAGCTTTCCAGCTCGCGACAAGCTCGGGGGCTCGGTGCAGAATCTCCGAGTACTTCACCACGGAGTCGGAGGCCTTGATGTAAATTTGGAGGGGCTTGGCAATCTCCTTGGCTTGGGTGATGGCGGTATTGATGAAGTTGCCGGCAAGAATTATGCATTCCTTGTCCGAAGGAGGCGAGCGGGTTAGGCCCATAGGCGCTAAAAATTCCGACAAGAATTGCATGAGTTCAATAAATTCTAAGTATCCAGACTACAGAGCCACAAGGCGGAGGACACTTACTGAAGATGCTGGCCTTAGCCTGCCAGACGACGTCCGCCAAAGATTCCTTCTCTTGTTGGAGGAGCTTAAACGCCTCGCTATGGCGAAGGTTTTGCTCATCGGCAGCTTGCTTCTGATCCTTTAGGATCGCAAGCTCCTCCTTCAAGCGATTGATCTCCGCGGAGGTGGAGTCCTGCAGGGATTTCATGGAATCCTCGTGCATCTTCAACATTTCTTTCCTCTCCTTCTTAAGGATCTTGTTCTCGCTGTCCAACTGCTGGATGTGCTTGGACTGCTCGACAATATCCTTGGCCTTGGCTACATGCTCTGCAAGTCGGAGAAAACAAAGTACATAGTGAGTACTTGAAGAAGTAAGGCACAAAAGTAAGACGGAAATGCGCAAAAAAGAAAACAGACTCTTGTTTTTGATGATCTGTTCCTTCAAGATGGCGGTTTTACCCTTTTCAGATTCAAGGTCCCCGCGCATCTTCTGATACTTGTCATTGGCCATGCCTCTCCGAGCATTCTCGTTCTGTGGAAACAAACACAAAGTCAAGTCGTTGTTTAGTCCGCTTAGAGCCTCTAGTCGGAAATTATCCACTTAGATGCTCGGGGGCTACAACGAGAGTTTTTAACTTAGCCATATGCTTAGCTTTTCTTTAAGCATGTAGTCGGAGCTAATTCATTTCTCAACTAGAAGCTTGGGGACTACAGTATAGTTTTAACTCGGAAAATGCTTAGCTTTTCTCTAAGTATCTAGTCGGAACTAATTCAGTTACGACTAGAGGCTTGGGGGCTACATCACTTAAAATTATGAACAATGTGTATGCTACTCTTAAAGCATCTAGTCAGAATAATTCATTCCATCTAAAATCTTGGGGGCTACAGTGAGTTTTTTTTCTAACTTAGTCACTCTTAGAGCATATAGATGTAAAACCAATGGTTTTCCGTCTACATCCTCGGGGGCTACAGTGGGATACTCATATGAAATGCAAAAGGTAAAGTAAAACTTACAAGTGCGATGATCTTGAGGTTTGTATCACTCTTGCCCAGCAGCTTGCCAAAGGAAACGCTGTTTCCTTGCAAGATGTCTGCTTGACGGAGTAGCTCCTCAAGACCGCACGTCGGAGATGACGGCACTCCTCCAGGAACCATAGTTGTGCTACCCGGCGTAAGCACCGGGTAAATAATCTTTGGCAGCTCGAAGGGTTTCTGGGGAGTAGAGGCGCCGCCTTCGGCAGAAGTACCAGCACCCACCACCGCCTTGCCGCTACTGATGGCATCCTTAGCCAGAGCTTTAGCCATTTGAAGAGCAGCGCTCTCCTGCGTCTCCTGCTCACCGACAATTGCGAGTTCGGTAGAGGCACAGAATCCACTTCCATGGCGGAAGGGCCTGGTGCCTCCTGGACTTGGGAGCTTGTCGGAGCGGAGGAGAGCTTGACGGCAGGAGTAGCAGGGGAAATGGCGGGGGAAGAGTCGCGATGCAGCATATCTTTAATATTTCTAGAAGCCCCAAGAGTCTTGGAGGACATCTTGAGGCTGGTTGTCGCTTTCTTCCTGAAACGTGCAAAGTGCATAAGTACAGGAATAAGACAGATAAATGAGACAATGTCGGAATAAGAAGCTTACACTAGGGGGGGAGCTTTGGCAAACATCCCAGTGGCTTTCTTATTTTCCGCCTCCAGGGCGGCAGTACTCTTTTTGGAGGCTCCACCCTCCGTCTTCTTCTTCTTGCCTCCGTCGGCAGCGTCAGAGGTGGACCTCTTCCGCTTTCGTTCCAACGGGGCATCATCGTCGGACACGACCGTGACTTCCATCATCTTGGGATCATAGATTTGGGCAGCCAGGTTGCCCTCCTCTAGATCGCTAAGCTGTTAAGTGAGAAACATCATGTTAGACAAGATGATATTGGCAAGACGGAAAAACTGGAGCAATGTCATACACGGAAAATAAATACCTACCTTTGGGCACTTTCCGTCTACGAACATGTCGTAGGTGAGGGTGAAGCCACGCTTCTTGTCCTTCACCTTGACGATGTCCTTAAGGCAGAACTTGACGGAGTCGCTCGAGAAGTTGTCCTCGGAGATACGGAGGGTATCCCTTCGGTGTACTCGGTACTGCATAAGCTTCAGGTGCTGCGCAGAGGTTGGATCCGCCTGATGAACCAGCACATGGCTAGGTCCAATCCGGTTAGACCCGTCTCTACAAACCACTCGATCCGCCTTATTGCGCGAGAAGCGTTGAGGTCGGAGGGAAGGGAGGCATGGGATCGCCATGTGGGGACTTCAGCGGCGGTTGCATCCACGAAGTCCGGGTACGTTACTTCTCGGCCCGCCAAAGGAATGTCGGGGCTGTAGAAGTACGTCCGCTGCCAATTTTTGCACGACTCGTGGCCGACGATGTCGGGGAACCGCCGGCCAGGTCGGTTCTTGAAGCTTATGGTGCCGCAGTTTCTAAGCTCCTCCCTACTGTGTCCGGCTTCACGTTTGATGGTGAAGAAGTAGACAAACAAGTCTAACCTAGGCCTAATCCCTAGGTAACCCTCGCAAAGTGCCGCGAAGTTGCTAAGCACTAGGATACTATTGGGGGAGAGGTTATGGGGTTGGACCTTGAAGTGATTCAAGATGGACAGGAAGAAGTGGGAGATGGGCAGAGAAACGCCGCGTACCAATTGCGCCTTGAGGTATACCTTCTCTCCGGCTTGGGGAGAAGGGGTCACCTCGCCGGCCGGCGCCACCCACCAGGCGAGCCCCTCCGTCGTGGGGAGGTAACCCTCAGCAACCATCTCTTGGATGTCGCGGCCGGTGATGTCCGAGCCGCGCCAGTCGCCTTTGTACGAGTCTGGCTCCTCTTCCAGGGGATCCAGCACCGCCAGATTGTGGTCGCCGCCGGTGGTTTCTATCACCGCCGATGCGGGGATGACCAGACCCTCTGGGGGCACGACGACGGAGCTCGCCGGCTTCGCCGCGGCTTTGCTCGACGCCGCCATTGACGGGGATGAACTGCTGCTAACCATGGAGGAAGGAAAGAACGCGACTGGTGCAGGCAAGAGGCTAGGGTTTCTCGAGGTTTTCGCGGAGACCTCGAGGAGGCGCGCGGCTGGAGGAAGAAGACAATGACGCGAGAGAATGGGGTGAAAAATTGGCAAGTGTCCCATGGTTACTATTTATCTTACTCTGCGTCAAGATTCGTGTAGCTAATCGGACGGTTGCCGCGTAGACGACGTGTTCGTGAACGTGCGCGGTAATTTCGCCACGTCTCGAACCGCCACCGCCAATGGTTCGTATCGCTCGCGCGGGAAAAAAGGATATGATTATGTTCTCTGCATGTGTGAGTTACGAGGCGTCGCTGACCTACAGCCTACGTCGTCATAACTGACATGGTAGATGAGCCGTCCCATCGAAGATTCCGGCATGGACGGATTTAATCTGACAACGGGAGCGTATGATGGAAGATTCAGCGTTTCTCCGACTTACTTATAGAAGACGGAGAAAACTTTTGCAGGGTTCTTTGGGAGGACTACAAGATGTTGCTTGACGATTTGCCGACATCCATCTAGACGGAGCATTCCACAGGAAAAGGCAAGACGGCGCAAGATCTCGGAGTTCTCCGGGGGCTACTGTTGGGGATATGCTATATGGGTATCCTCATAGCATGTCTCTTATCCGACTAACCCGGGTGGCCCATAGTCGGTAGCATGGCCTATGGCCTGCTGGGTGGCCCAGTTAGGTGGATCCAGAAGGCAGGCCCATGCCGGATAAAGGAAGGCTACGGTGGAGTCACCAGCGTACCCGGAGCCTTGGAGTGCAAGATACACAAGACTAGTAATACACGGTGTAGAACTCTGTAACCTGTCCGGCTAGGACTTTTCCCTGTAACCCTAGGACCTGGCGACTATATAAGTCGGGCCTATGGGAGCCTTTAGGGCACGATAACTTAGACTTTCTAGTCACCTCGCACAGCGAACCTATATCTGTAACTCGGCGTATTGCCATTATAGTGATTTATAGCAGGAGTAGGATTCCGCCACCGTCGTGGGATCTGAACCTGGGTAAGCTGTGTTACCTCATACCAGTCAACCGTTCGCCTTACCCCACGTCTCTAAACAGGCACTGTGAGGACCCCTCCATGGCGTACTCGTCGGCAATACCACGACCGAAGGAGTCCCCCGCGCCGCCGCCGCCTCCCTCTTCAACAACTTCACCACCATCTCCATCACCTAATCCTCCTAGTATGCAGTGGTTCATCCTCCCACACACCTCTGTACCATCCTATATAAACATGGTGTTTGATGCTATAAGTTATAATTCTATGATCTATGTCAAGTTTGTGTAGTTTCTTTGTTCTAAGAACACGAACTGGAACGTTGCACGTTGGGAGTAAGAGCACCATTAACTTAAGGCTATGGTTGGGGAAACCTTAATGCTTTGTTAGTAGTTACGGATGTTTTACTAACAATCCAATTATATAGTACATGTAATTCCAAGTAGTGAAGCGCATGTATATTTAGCCTCTCCCACATACAAAACTGCATCGAAGACAATGAACCCGATTTATTCGCCAATTAAACTTGGACAAAGCCACCAGAATTACCACCACTATTCCACACTCATGGTTCTGTTAGTTTAGTGTATTTTATTGCTGTAGCAACTAGCTTTACTTTCTTATTATTTATTATCTTGCAAAGCTTTCTCTAGTACTCGTATTGTTGCTCTAGTTTTATTTCCTAGATAATGCAAATGTATAGTGTGCGTAGAGTTGTATCAGTGGTTGATAGAACTTGAGGGAATATTTATCCTACCTTTAGCTCCTCGTTGGTTTCGACACTCTTACTATCGAAAAGGCTACACATGATCCCCTATACTTGTGGGATATCAGGTTGCAGTTGCTCTGACCCACTCGGGGACTAGACCCACTCAGGGACTCCCTCCATTCCTAACAAAAACATAGAGTATCCTTACCAAGGAGGCAGCGGCAGCTCGCCTTCACATGCTTCTCCAGATTGGAGAACTTGGTCTGCAGATTGACAATAACGGAGTCAGACGCAACACGATCCGAATTCGCGGCCGCTCTCGCCTTCTCCTCTGCCGTGGCGAGGGCCTCCTTCAGAGACTCCAGCTTCGCGACTGTCACATTTCCCTCGCGAGCCTTTGCTAGTTTGGCGGCTTTGTTCTCTTCATACAAAAGCAACCATCAACACAATGGTCATCAGACACGATTACAAACGGATCGAGTCTCAATACTCATCAACTGAAGCTTTCTGCCATTGCGCTTCCTCTTGCATTGTGTCCAACTCCTTCTCCACCCATTGAAGCACAGTCTTCCGATCGGCTGCCTCGATCTGTAGATACAAAAGCAAAGTTACTGATAGTATGAATATCCAAAGACCCAACCCGCCAATTACTTGGTGGTTCGAGCCTCGGGGACCGAGGAACACAAGTTTAAGTACCCAATTGCCAAAATCGTGCCTTGGGGAATGGGGTTACCTGGATGGCCACCCCCAGCAGAGGATGAAGCTCGGCAGCCCCCGTGGAGGATGTTGAAGTCGCCCCACCGCTCGGAGTCTGTGACGTCGACTCGATGCGGTCGTCGATAACCTCCGGGACCGTCGGAGATTGCATGTTCATGGACTTTTCCACGAACCGCGGGAACGAGGCAGGCTTCACCGCGGGTAACTTTGTCGTTGTCAGCTCGATATCGGCAGGAGGGTTCACCTCCACGACCTTAATTTCCTCGGCCGCTGACTATGTCGCGTGGGCTGCAGGCACGCTAGCTTTGCTCGCTACCGCCGTGTCGGTCGCCAAGTCAGCGACCTTCTTCCTCTTCATGCCATCCTCGGGCGTGCCGGTTGCGTAGTCCTTCCTTTTCATGGAAGGATCCTCCGCCACCATGGCAGGCTTGACCGCGACCTTCGCCGCAGTACCCCTTTGGATCTTCTTCGAGCCACTCCTGCCAAATACGACCATACTCAGGTAGGCGATACAAAAAGAATAGGATGAAGTGTTAAAATGGAATAGGCGTCGATGCTTACCTGGCAACCAGGATCTTCCGCAGCCTAGTGGTGATGTGATAAGGATTCACCAGCTCTAGCCCGATGGGCCATGACAGCCCCTTCTCCAGCAATCTCGTCTGGCGCTGCTGCTTCTGCGGAGCCTTCGTCTTGCCTGCGGGCTTGGATAGTGTTGGTGCCCTCTTGGAGCTCGCCTCTATGGCGACCTCCGGATCACTGTCTCCTTCACCAAGGCTAAAACTAGCCTCGGTCTCACGGTGCTTCTGGCCACGCTCTTTACGATTCGCTGATGGAGGCTCGCGCTAATCTTCGACAGATTCTTGTTCTTCCTCCTGCTCGCTAGAGGAGTTTCCTGCCTCCTCACGGAGAAGTTCTTGCGGCACCACTTCATCCAGACGGGAGAGCCATGGTTCCATGATCCTAAATGTATGTAGATAGTTGCACTCCTTAAAAGTCGAACTCATGAAGCACGAATGAAATGGGATGGGATCAGAAACGACTTACCATGGGGGTCGGAACGCCATCCAGATTGTACGGGGCGAGTCCGTCGGCCATGCTGACGTATGGTGCCTCCATGACCTTCTCGAGGCGTAGTCCTCTGCCTTCCATTGCACCGAGCTCATCCTTGACGGGTCGGCACGGCCGATGTATTTGTACATCAGTGTTGGCAATTTCGTCAACATAACTAGCCAGCGACCGACCCAAAAGTTGAAGAGGTTGATCGTCTTCAACCCCTAGTCCTCCAGCTCGGTCATGCGGGCGATCATCTCCGTGACCACCATCTTCTGCGACCGCGACATATCCTTCACTGACAGTCGACGCGGAATGCTTCTCTGTGGTATACAATGGAATCGCCTCCTCCCCAGTGGGAGTCGACTCCTTCATGTAAAACCACGACTTCTTCCAGTCGCTGTTTGCTTTCTTCGGCAGCATCAATTTAAATAAACTGGCACTGGATTTCACCTGAAGGGTGATTCTGCCAGCCTCTAGTAGGGGCACTTTCTTTCCCTCGCGACTGGCCCGACCATGGAATAGCTCAAGATAGAGGGGAAATATGGGTCGCACCCTAGATACGACTCATAGAACGCGATAAAAATTGCGATCTTCTCGATGCTATGAGGGCCTAAATCGAAGGCCTTGATCCGGTAAAAATGGAGGAAGCGCCTGAAGAAAAGAGAGGTGGGGAAACCTAGGCCATGTTCTAAATGGCTAACGAATGAGATAAATTCGTTGGGCCGTGACTTAGGCTCATGCTCGCCGGCTAGCATAGCTCGCCAGTTCCCCTTGGTGAGAATCCCTGCATCCTCGAAAGGCTGCAGGGTGGCTTTAGTGCACTTGGATTTGGATCAGGAGGGAGCCATGACAGTGGACTCGCTAAGATCTGAGATTTGGATCGGAGTCGAATGCGAATGGAGAAGAAAGAAAGAATGGGGAAAATGTAAGGAGATATTCATCCCCCACCACCGGTCGCCATTTATAGTGCCACATCTCTAGTAATAGCTGTATTAGCCATTACTTCGTGGTAAAATCGGCGAAGTTACCGTTAGGAGGAAACTAACGGCTACTTTGACCATGCTTACAGTCCAACTTCAGTCAAATTGACCATTCGCCAGTTGCATTCGCCTGCACCATTTGTTCACTCCAATCGGTTAAGGCAAGAAACATGAGGAAAGATGATTCACAAAGCTACAACTGAAGATTAAAGCTTCTCCCTTCATTGAAGGAGTTCTTCACTGATTCGACTATGCAACCACCCGGATTCGCTTACTCTGACTGCAAAGTTGACTTCTACACCGAACCCATGATGCACTAGGGACTACTGATGGGGATATGCCAATCAGGGTATCCACGAAAGCAGGAAGTGACTGGCGTAGGAAAATAATGACTGGTCCAGCAATGACAGTGACTTTAAAGAAGGCTTCGAAGAAGACCGGCAACTGGATGAGAAGGCCCAAGGCCGTAGCTAGGCCCAGTCGGATTAGGTCAAACTACCGAAACCTTTATTGATTATGTTGATATCCTGTAAAATCCTAGCGAGGCACCCCTATATAAGCCTCCCTAGGGTTCCCTTTGTACTCACGAGGTATTATCTACCCCATCCAAGCAACTCGCCGCCTGTACGCCGAGGTCACCACCCTTGTAATTCCTCCACCATCAATACAAGCAAGCATGAAGTAGGTATTTACCCTACGAGGGCCGAACCTGGGTAAACCACGTGTCTCTCTCCCAATCTGGATCCGCGGATGGCTACTCGCTCTTGCCCTACTTAAAATCAAATGCTACCCCTGGTAGCGACTATCGTGGCCATTCTAACAGCCGTGACCACCACGTAGGAGTGAATGGTATGACACCGCGAAGATGTATCTTGGGTCCATGACCAATACTCACCAATAAGCTCACATATCACAAAATGATATTAAGATAAATGATTTGTCTTATTTTTAAAATTATGGGGGAGGGTTATCCCAATTAATTAGGACCATAATCCCCTTATGTCCATGCCCACATCTAGACCAAATAAAGGATGATATATAGGCGAGTATGCAAGGTTAATCAAGTGAAGCTCCTTGAATCCACAATATTTAGTTCATTCCTCAAGTAAAAAAATCCCGCTTCATCAAGTGGCTTCATGAATATATCTGCAAGTTGATTCTTCATGCTCACAAAGGATAGGTCAATATCACCACAAGCAACATGATCTCTAATAAAATGATTACCAATATAAGTGTGCTTAGTTCTTGTTTGTTGCACTGGATTATAAGCAATTTTGATGGAACTTTCATTGTCACATAAAAGAGGCACTTTGTCACAATTGACACCATATTCCTTTAAAGTTTCCCTCGTCCATAAAAATTGAGTCCAAGCGCTTGTAGCAGTAACATATCCAGATTCGGCTGTGGAGAGAGATATATAATTTTGTTTCTTTGAAGACCAACGTACCAAGGATCTGCCCAGAAATTGACAAGATCCAAAGGTTGATTTTCTATCATCCTTGCCACCATCCCAATTTGAATCCTTATACCCACGTAGAGAAAAATTAGAGCCTTTGGGATACCATAAGCCATAGTTTGGGAAATGAACCAAATATCGAAAGATTCTCTTGAAAGCCACCAAGTGGATTTTTTTAGGAGCTGCTTGATGCCTTGCACACACTCCTACACTCAACACAATATCAGGTCTAGATGCACAAAGGTAAAGCAAGGAGCAGATCATGGACTGGTATACCTTTTGATCCACATCTTTACCATTGGGATTTAACTCAAGATGACATTTTCTTTGCATTGGTGTAGCAACGCCATTAAGATCTCTCATCTTTAGTCACTTGAGCACGTCTTGGATGTATTTTTCTTGATTAATCAAGGTTCATTCTCTTAGTTGCTTGATCTCGAATCCAAGAAAGAACCTCCACTCTCCCATCATAGACATCATAAACCTGACAGTCATAAGCTTTGAAAATTCATCATTAAAATCTTGGTTAGTAGATCCAAAGATAATGTCATCTACATATAATTGGTACATGAAAATCTCCCCTTTAACCTTCTTAGTAAAAATAGTGGGATCAATTTTCCCAACCTCAAATCCACGATCTAACAATAACTCTTTAAGATGCCCATACCACGCACGTGGGGCTTGTTTAAGGCCATAGAGAGGCTTATCGAGTTTGTAGACATGGTTCAAGAAGTTGGGGTCTTCGAAACCCGGGGGTTGCTTAACATACACCAATTCATGTAGAGGGCCATTAAGAAAGGCACTCTTAACATCTATTTGCAATAATTTAAAATTATGATACGTGGAATATGCAAGAAGGATACAAATAGACTCAAGGCAAGCCACTAGAGCATAACTTTCGCCAAAGTCGATTACTTCCACTTGATACAAACCTTGTGTTAGTAGTCTTTCCTTGTTTCTTACAACAATCCCATTCCCATGTTGCTTATTCTTGAATATCCACTTTGTGCCAATAACGTTGTGACATTCTTTGGGCTTCTCTACTAACTTCCAAACTTTGTTGCGCTCGGAATTGTTGATTTCTTCATGCATAGCAACCACCCAATCATGATCTTCAAGCGCTTCAAAAACCTTTTTAGGTTCCACCATAGATATGAGCTTGATGGTCACTAAAACTTGCCAACTCTCTTCTTGTGGACACACTTCTTCTTAGATCACCCACGACTTTGTCAATTGTGTGACCTCTGAGTTCTAGATTTCTTTTAGCTCGAGCTTTGCGATGAGTTTGGATTTCCTTATTATTCCTTGGAGGAGTTTCTTCAACATTCTGTTTCTCGTCTTGCCCATTAGATTCAACTTGATCAATATTAGGTTCAACACTGACAATATAAGGAGAATCTTGCCCTTGATCTTGATTGACCACCATATCAGGAGGTTGCTGTTCTGGGCTTGCACGACTGGATAATCCAACCGAGGGAGGGGCCGGATAATCCGACATGGGAACTTCAGCTACTTCTGGATCGTCGCTGGTGCATGAGGGAGTTGCAGGGCCAGAAAATCTGGCCCCTCTGGCCGGATAATCTGGCATGGGCCTTCCAGCTTGATCAGTTGAGTAATGATCTTGAGAAGTTTGTGGAGTAGGTGGAGTATTTTCTTCAAGAGGTGGAGTTCATTGATCTTATGTAGATGAAGTCTCTACTTGAGTACATCATTGTCTTTCTCGATCCTCCACAATGGGTTCCTCAATGGGGCGGTAAAATCCCACACCATTCTTCTGATGGCATCTTGGGTTATTTCAACATCTGTATCACAAACATCAACTTGCCCCACATGTGAGCCATTAGTTTCCTCAAACACCACACTACAAGATTCTACAACAATTCCGACGCTCTTGTTGTGCACCATAACCAACAAAATAACCTTCTAAAGTGTTAGACTCAAATTTAGAAAAACGAACTCCTTTAATGAGAAAGAAACAGTTACAACCGAATACCGGGAAGTATGATATATTGGGCTTGTTACTGGTAAGTATTTCATAACGAGTCTTGTCCAAGATCTCGCGGAGGTAAAGCCAATTGGATGAGTGATATATGGTGGATATAGCTTTAGCCTAGAAATTATACGGGGACTTGAATTCAGCTAACATAGACCTTGCCATATCCATCAAAGTCTGGTTTTCCTCTCGGCAACACCATCTTGTTTAGGGGTATATGCAGCAAAATATTGATGTCTTATCCCTGTTGGGAATATGCCCTAGAGGCAATCATGTATGATGTAATTCCCATTGTATTCATAAAGTTATTGAGTTGTCCCTGCATGAACATCTGATGTATATCATTGAATATGTGATTCAATTGTGGAACTATACAATCATGTTGTTCATACTAAATATTATTAGTCATTGAGGTTGTATTGGACATACAACTTAGACTAATGTGAAAGTCGACAAAAGAGTTGGTTCCACTTGTCATGGGCATGGTGATGCTATTTGGACTTACACGGATTCAGCTAAAGAGTTTAGCGAGTCGGATTGAACCATATTGAGATACAACAAACAAGTCGTCATTTGTATGTCTCAATCAATGTAATCCTTAGACTTGGGGATATTGCACAATACGAGATGTGGATCAAAGACTTAGGTTCTACCAAACGTTGTTCCATCACAGGGCATTTATAAAGACAAAGTTCGGTTCGACTAAGAATCAAGCTGCGTGATATAAATAACCAAGATAGGATTTTTCCTCTCCACCTAGAGAGATATTCTCTGGGCCCTCTCGTATGATATGATTCAGAAAGCATGGACATGCACTAATCGGTTAACTGTTAACCGAGGTGATCGACTAAGAGTTAGTCGAACGAATCACTTATCTAGGATTGAGAAGAGAGACAGACTATTTAAGGTATGACGATTATTCGCCTATAGTTCGACAAGGTATATCATGAGGCAAAAGGGACTCGAACGCAAGTCACATTGGAAAGGCATGTCGTCATGACTCTTTCGTACTTGGGAGTCGGCATGTTCTGCTAGGATCTGCTACCGATTGATCAATTGAGAGTCAGAATCCAATCGTGTCTAAGTTGCCATGAGCCTACGCGGTCACACACTTAAGAGCGGGAGAAAGTTCGAATTGGATCTGAACTGGAAATATGTTTGGGTTGGACCTGAACTGGATTTGGAATGATTCAGTGAGTCGGACTCACAGTGACTAATATGGGCTTTAGTGAGTGGGCCACAAGTGAGTGAAGCCCACTTTCACTCACTATATACACTGGGGCACACATACCTAGAGAGGTGTTGTGGTGGTGTCACAACAGATGCCATGGGTATGCTTAGGTTGGGGGGCGAATGGACGCTTGAGGTAACCGGGAGGGAGTGCACGGTCTAGCCGCACACGATGAACAAGAAGAACTCTCCACACTTAAGTTTTTATTAATCCTTGATGTTTACAAGTTCTCCTAGAGCTGTTCTAGCATAACCTGTAGGCGCTAGATTCCTACTTGGTCCAACCTCCTCTAACTATGCCCCTCCTTATATAGGCGATGATAGCAAGGTTACAACTTTGGGCCCTAGGGTTACTGTTTGGGTCTTTGTCCTTACTATACGGGCTGGGTCATAGGCTGGCCCTAAGCCCTAGTACACAAAGCCATACAGCCGATGGTCTTCCCGTATGTAGATTCTAGCTCTTGGGCGTCACGCAGTGCTTTTGTACGTCAGCCCTTGCTTTTGGCGTCACCCAGTGTTGCCCCTCTCTTTTGACCATGCTTTACCATGGTCCCTCCTGAATCTCAATCGGAAAGCTGCCACGCGTCCTTCCTGACTCGGCCTTCCCTCGTGAGTCCCGGCTCGTCGCTACCTGCAAGGTAAACAACTTTGTCCTATGCGGGCCGACATACTTCTTATGTCGACCACACATACGCTTCGTATCCCGGCCTCAATGTCTCGGCCAGTGATTTCTTTGACTCGGCATAAGCCAAGCTGGGTAATGTTTTACCCCTTATGACCCAACCGGGGGTTATCCCCCCGACATTAGTCCCCGAAGCTGGTGAGGCCTAGAAGTTTTTGCTATTAGGTGTCTCTAGGTTCCTTTAATGTATTTGGAACTTATCTTTTCTCTTTGCATTTCTTATGCAGGACGCTCTGTTTTCGGCGTGATATCGATCTTTGCCGAGTCTATCTTGCTCTTTCTGAGTCTTGTATTTGACTTCCTCTTGTCTTCTTGCCCTGTGACGAGTCATTTTCGGTGTTGCCGAGTCACTCTGGGCCTTTTATACTCGCCTTAGTCACTGACAGGTTGTAATCATGAGTGTTTGCCTCAAATTTTGTCTCAAATCCTGACTGCATAGTGATGGCGGCGCTATTACTCCCGTCACTGTGGCAGTCCTATCGCTCAGTGCCTCGTGTCTTGCGCATCGTGATGTGGCTTAGGATTTTCCGTGTATCGCGTACACGTGGCGCCCGCTGACGTGTTTACTCGGCCAGGTACATGGCCACACCGCGACCACACAGCGCAATGGGATCCCACTCCTGGGGTTTTTACTCCCCTTAAGTAGGGGTGTGGGCAACTTAACTGCCCATGCCGGTTCATTTCTCCCCAAGCCTTCTTCTTCCTTGTGCCTCCCAATGTACAACTGCCCCCTTGTTGTTCTTCCTTCTTGCTCCACCGGTCCAACAATTCTCTCCTCCCTCCACCAATTCCCTGACGGGTCCTCGCCATTCTAGGCCTCTTCCGATGGCGGGAAGGCTTGAGCTGCGGGAGATCATGGACATGCGCGACGGTGGTGAGGATGTGTAGGAGCACGAGACCGCCGGAGAGCGCGGTGATTGGGAAGGCTTGGAGGTCACCGAGGAGGAGATCGAGTGGTTGCGCTCCACCAGGCGCATCCATGTCGAGGTGGATTGCCGCCTCCCTCTAGGTGAGATCGCTCCTAATGCCGAGCCCGATGAACGGGTAGTTTTCCTTTCTCATTCTAAGCGTGGTTTTGCTCTCCCCGTCAGAAATTTCTTCAAGTCCTTTCTTTCTACCTTTCATTTGCAAACCCATCATCTTCCTACCAATTCTATTGGCTCTCTCTCCTGTCTTTGGCCCACTGTAATTCTCTGGGCCAAATACTTTAACTTCCGAAGCCAAGTCGTTCCTGACCCCGGCGTTCCCCCTTATGAGAAGAGGCCTACACGGTGCGGTGTTGCTAGCATCACACCTAGGAGGGACTCTGTTTTCCCCCGCATGACCGGTATTGACTCCTGCAAGAAATGGCATAGGACCTTTTTCTATGTCAAGAACAGCGGGTCCAATGAGTACATCCGTCTCCCCCCTTCAAGGATGAAGTTCCCAGCAAAGAGCTTTGGAAAGTAGACCCGCGGGATCAGAACCCGGTGGTGAATGAGGCCCACGCTATCATTGAGCGGATCCTTAGCCCGAAGGAGGGGTTTAACCTCACTGAGGGGGACTTGATGTGTACTTTCATCTCTTGCCGGGTCAGCCCCATCCAGGACTGGTGCCATAAGATTTGTTTCATGAGTGGTCCTCGCGACCCTACTCCGCACTCCACCCTAGAGCTTGCCCATTATTCTGTGGCCCGCCGAGTCAGCTCCATCTTTGAGCTGAACTTGGTGGATGACTGGGCTTGGAGCTACACACCGTTCAGCCTAGATAAGCCCGTCCCCTGGGTAAGTTTCTAAGTAACTCTGTTTTGCCGACATTTTTACCCAGCAACTACTGGTCATTTGTTTCTCGAACTGACTTTGTTTTGTTCGCCTTTTGTAGAATCTCATGCACCAAGTTGACGAGAAATCTGTCCCTCCCGACCATTACTTTGAGGATCGCTCTGACGATGACGAGGCCAAGTTTGACTTGGAGTGCTTTATGCCGATCCCGCACGCTGCTGCCGCTCTAGCTCCGGGTAAGAATTTCACCCAAAATCCTTTGTGGGATTGGTCAGATGATGACGATGACGATTGTGAGGTCCTGGAGGTACTTGTCCTTTTTCCTAATCTTTTGGCTTGTCCCATTGAACTTTGCATTTACTGATGCAGTTGTCCAGGTACATGAGGATCCTCCTCTTGCTACCGGTGGTTGTGGCAAAATTCCTACCACCAAAGAGAGTAAGTGGCGCGGGACCTCCTCCAGTGCTCAGCCTTCCAAGAAGCACCGGGTCGAGACGGTTGCGGCTCCCGAAGCCACGTCTTCGCAGACGCGCAAGACTCAACGCCGGGTTGGTCGGCGCACCCCACGCGCCCCTACCATTTCGAGGTAACTTTCGCTGCCTGTTACTTTACATTTTTTCCTTCTGTGTTTGTTTCCTTATAGGTTTTTGCTTTTACTTTCTACGCTACCTTGTCATCAAACTAGTTTGCTACCAGCATGGCCTCTCCTATCCTAAATCCTATTTCTCCTCCTCGTGACCATCTAGTTTACAGAGCCCCGTTCAGGTCACTGTCCCTATAGTTGAGGTTTCCGAACCTCAGCATGAGCCCGATCCGGCGGTGTGTTCTTTAGAGGAGACCCATCCTCCTTCTCATGTTTCCTTTTCTGATCCGAATCTAGAACCCGGTGCCAACATCATCGGTGCCGAGTCCACCCACAACACTCCTACCATGCCTCTAAAGGGTTTCGGAGCATAGTAAATCAAAAAAATTCTATGGATGCGAACGGGAATGCCAAGATCTAATCTAGGAGATGCAAACAACAAGGGGGAATAGATGAGATCTTCATACCCTTGAAGATTCGCACAGCGGAACGTTCGACGGAACGTGGGTGATGTAGTCGTACTCGCTTCTCGTCCTCGCGATCTGATCTGATCCGATCCGATCTAACACCGCAAGTGGCGATGACTCCGAGAGATGCACATGTGCGGCACCTCGACGTCTCATCCTTCTTCGGTCCATCAAGTAGGGTGGAGAGATGGATTGGATATACAACGCGACGGCGTGGTGCAAGCGGTGGAGAGTTTCTGCGGCAGGGCTTCGCCTACGCGCAGTCGGGAGGGGGAGAGAGAGGAGGGGCAGCAGGGCGGCTAGGGTTCTGGAGGAGGTGTAGGGGAGGGTGCGCCCCCAGCCCTATTTATATAGAGGGGTGGGCGGCCAGCCCTAGCCCCTTCCCCAAGCCTTAGGACGGCGGCCAAGGAGGGAGGAGTGGGGGGAAAGTTTCCCCCTCCCTTCTAGAAGCTCCCCTAGGGTTTCCTAGGTGTTTGGCTGGCTGGGCCCTATGGGGCCTTGTGCCCCTGGCCCAATGCGGCCAGGGCACTCCCTCATAGGCCCATTCCCCCTCCCGGCAGGTGGGGCCACGTTGGTCCCCCTCCGGAAGGTTCTAGAAGTTTCCGGTACAATACCGATTAACCTGAAACAATTCCGAACTCCAAAAACTGCATTGCCTTATATGAATCTTATTCTCCGGACCATTCTGGAACCTCTCGTGATGTCCTGGATCTCATCCGAGACTCCGAAAAAAACTCATAAACCATTTATCCAATCTATCCTAGCATCGAGACACGTTAAGTGTGTGAACCTTTGGCTTCGAGAATATGCAGACATGATCTTATATCAATAATCAACAGCGGGGTCTGGAAACCCATATTTACTCCCACACATTCATCGATGATCATATCGGATGAACCACGATGCCAGGATTTAATCAATCCCATATATATATTCCCTTCGTCGCGCGATATTTTACTTGCCCGAGATTTGATCGTCGGTATCGTCATACCTAGTTCAATCTCGTTCACAGCAAGTACTTTACTCGTTCCGTAATCCGATATCACTTTGTGATTAACTCCTTAGCCACATGCTTGCAAGAGGTGTTGATATCGATTACCGAGTGGGCCCGAAGTATATCTCTCCGACTTGGGAGGGACAAATCCCATCTCGATACATACAACCCAACAGGTACTTTCCGATCACCTGAGAGACACCTTTATGATCACCCTCTCATAGGATGACGTTTGATGACCTCAAAGCTTTCTTCCGATACCAGGGAGTTGTATTATCTCATGGTCTAAGGAATACAATATTTGACATAAGAAAAGCTTCACAAATATGAACACGATGACACGATCTAATTGCTCCGCTTAGTTTGGGTCTATCCATCATATCATTCTCCCAATGATATGATCTCATTATTAATCGACAACTCATGTCTATGGTTAGGAAACCTTAACCATCATTAATCAATGAGCTAGTCCATAGAGGCATACTAGGGACACGGTGTTGTTCACAAACCACACAAGTATTAAAGTTTTCGCTTAATACAATTCTAGAATGGAATATAAACTTTATCATGAACAAGAATTATAATAATAACATCTTTATTATTGCCTCTAGGGCATAATTCTAACAGTCTCCCACTTGCACTAGAGTCAATAATCTAGTTTACTTCTGGCAACAATCTAACACCCATGGCACTAAGGTGCTGATCATGTTTTGCACATGGAAGAGGTTTAGTCAATGGATTTGCGACATTCAGATCTGTATGTACTTTGCTAATCTTCAGATCTCCATCTGCTATATAATCTCGAATTATATGAAACTTGCGGTTGATGTGCTTGGTCTTTGGATGATATCTTGGTTCCTTAGCTAGTGCTATGGCGCTAGTGTTGTCACACAATATCTCCAGTAGGTCCAAGGCACTTGGAACCACACCAAGCTCAGTGATGAACTTCCTGATCCAAACTCCTTCACTTCACGCTTTTGTAGCAGCTATGTATTCCACTTCTACTGTAGATCCCGCGATCACGCTTTGCTTGCAGCTTCTCCAGCTCACAGCTCCTCCATTCAAAATATAAACGTATCCTGTCTGAGATATAGAATCATCCTTGTCGGTGTCGAAACTAGCATCGACGTAACCCTTTACGACGAGTTGTTCATCACCTCCATAGACTAAGAACATTTTTTTAGTCCTATTCAAGTACTTTAGGATGTTCTTCACGGCTGTCCAGTGTTCCACTCCTAGATCACTTTGGTATCTGCTCGTCAAGCTAAGAGCATTGGACACATCCGGTCTAGTACACAGCATGGCATACATGATAGAACCTATGGTCGAGGCATAAGGAACTTTGCTCATAGATTCTCTATCATTTACCGTAGCTGGACACTAAGCCTTGCTCAATATCTTACCTGACAACATAGGCACTGAACCTTTCTTTACCTTATCCATTCTGAACCTTTTCAGAACTTTGTCTAGGTATGTACTCTGGCTTAAAGCTATTAGGCGTATTTGTCTATCTCTATAGATTTTGATGCCCAATATATAAGCAGCTTCCCCTAGGTCTTTCATTGAAAAACATTTGTTCAAATAACTCTTCACATCGTTAAGCATGTTAATGTCATTTCCAATAATCAATCTGTCATCCACATATAGTACCAAAAATGTCACTGAGCTCCCACTCACTTTCTTGTAGATACAAGCTTCGTAGCAATTTGGAACAAATCCAAAGCTCTTGATCACTTGATCAAAACGAAGGTTCCAACTCCGAGATGCATGCTTTAGTCCATAAATGCAACATTGAAGTTTGCACACTTTATCAGCATCCTTAGGATCGACAAAACCTTCGGGTTGCATCATATACAACTCTTCATCAATGTTGCCATTGAGGAACGCAGTCTTGACATCCATCTGCCATATTTCATAATCATGAAACGCAGCAATTGTTAATAAAATCTGAATGGACTTAAACATTGCTACGGGAGAGAAAGTCTCATCGTAGTCAACACCTTGAACTTGTCGAAAACCTTTCTCTACAAGTCGTGCTTTATAGACGGTAACATTACCATCCGCGTCTGTTTTCTTCTTGAAGATCCATTTGCACTCAACGGCCTTTCGGTCGCTAGGAGGGTCCACCAAAGTCCATACTTGGTTTTCGCTGATGGATCCCAATTCGGATTTCATGGCCTCTAGCCATTTCTCAGAGTCTGGGCTCATCATCGCTTCCTCATAGTTTGCAGGTTCACTGTCGTCTACTAACAAGACAGTTAAGACAGGGTTGCCGTACCACTCAGGAGGGGCACGCAACCTTGTCGACCTGCGACGATCAGTAGTAGCATCATCCGAAGCTTCATGATCCTTGTCATTAGCTTCCTCTATTGTTGGTGCAGACGGCACTGGAACAATTTTAGGTGCTGCGCTACTCTCCAACTCAAGAGAAGGTTCAACAACCTCGTCTAGCTCTACTTTCCTCCCACTCACTTCTTTCGAGAGAAAATCCTTCTCCAGAAAGGATCCGTTCTTTGCGACAAACACTTTGCCTTCGATTCTGTGATAGAAGGTATACCCAATAGTTTCCTTAGGGTATCCTATGAAGACGCATTTCTCTGCTTTGGGTTCGAGCTTGTCCGGCATCAACTTCTTGACGTAAGCTTCGCAACCCCAAATTTTAAGAAACGACAACTTAGGTTTAGCACCAAACCACAGTTCATACGGTGTCGTCTCAACGGATTTAGATGGTGCCCTATTTAAAGCGAATGCAGCGGTTTCTAATGCATAACCCCAAAATGATAACGGCAAATCAGTAAGAGACATCATTGATCGGACCATATCTAATAGAGTTCGATTCCGGCGTTCAGACACACCATTGCGCTGTGGTGTTCCAGGTGGCGTGAGTTGCGAAACGATTCCACTTGCTTTAAGATGCGTGAGAAAATCATAACTCAAATATTCACCTCCACGATCGGATCGTAGAAACTTAATTTTTCTGTTACGATGGTTCTCCACTTCATTCTGAAATTCTTTGAACTTTTCAAATGTTTAAGATTTATGTTTACCTAAATAGATATACCCATATCTACTTAAGTCATCAATAAAAGTGAGAAAGTAGCGATATCCACCGCGCGTCGAAACACTCATCGGTCCGCATACATCGGTATGTATGATTTCCAACAAGTCTGTTGCTCGCTCCATCATTCCGGAGAACAGAGTTTTGATCATCTTGCCAATGAGGCATGGTTCGCATGTGTCAAATGATTCAAAATCAAGAGACTCCAAAAGTCCATCAGAATGGAGTTTCTTCATGCGTTTTACACCAATATGACCTAGACGGCAGTGCCACAAATAAGTAGTATTATCACTATCTACCTTGCATCTCTTAGCCTCAATGTTATGGATGTGTGTTTCATCCCTTTCGAGATTCAGAAGAAATAAACCATTCACAGAAGGTGCATGACAATAAAAGATGTTACTCATATAAATAGAACAACCATTATTCTCATATTTAAATGAATAACCGTCTTGCAATAAACACGATCCATATATGATGTTCATGCTCAACGCAGGCACATAATAACACTTATTGAGGTTTAAAACTAATCCCGAAGGTAAAACTAAGGAGAGCGTGCCGACGGCCATCACATCAACTCTTGATCCGTTGCCAACACGCATCGTCACCTCATCCCTCACAAGACGCCGTCTATTCCGTAGCTCCTGTTTCGAGTTACAAATATTAGCAACTGAACCAGTATCAAATACCCAAGCACTACAACGAGGGCTAGTAAGGAAAACATCAATAACATGTATATCAAATATACCTTTGATGGTGCCAGCCTTCTTGTCCGCTAAGTACTTTGGACAGTTGCGCTTCCAGTGACCCTTGTCCTTGCAATAGAAGCACTCAGTGTCCGGCTTAGGTCCAGACTTGAGCTTCTTCTCAACAGGGGCAACACGCTTGCCACCGCCTTTCTTGAAGGGCTTCTTTGCACCCTTACCTTTCTTAAAGCTGGGGGCTTGTTGACCATCAACACATGACTATCCTTTTTGATGTCCACCTCCACAGCTTTCAGCTTAGCAAAGAGCTCGGTGATCGTATCAGTGGAACCAATCTGATTATGAGTCACTACAAAACTTTTGTAGCTGGGAGGGAGTGATTGCAGAACCCTGTCAATCTTGAGCTCCTCTGGAATCTTGTAGTATAGTTGCTCAAGGCGTTGAGTGTAGCCCGACATCTTTATGGCGTGCTCACTAATGGAACTCCCTTCCTCCATCTTGCAGTTAAAGAATTTCTCAGAGATCTCATATCTCTCAGAATAGGCCTGAGTCTGGAACATAGTTTTCAGTTCCTCAAGAATCTCAAAGGGCCCGGGGTAATCTTCAAAATGATTTTGAAGGTCCGATTCCATAGCAAATAACATGGTGCTCTTAATCACACCATAATCATCTTTGCGCGACTGATAAGCAGCTTTCTCATCAGCCGGCGCATCTACAGCAGGGCATCACCTAGCGCATTCTCAAGGACATAGTCCTTTTGTCCGCCAGCGAGAATGATTCTCAGATTGCGGAACCAGTTGGTGAAGTTAGACCCATTGTTTCTAAGCTTTTCTTTCTCAGCAAAAATGTTGAAGTTGGACTTAGCCATTTGATCTACAAAATTTGCAAGTACAATTTAGACTATGTTCATGATAACTAGTTCAACGAACTCCCACTAAATTCAACATCCCTCAAGTTGTTTAGTGAACATGATCCAAATTCACCACACCTAATCCGATCTTCACGAGAAGAGATGTGGTTTCAATGGTGGACAACAAAGTGTCGATCATATCATTCATATGACTCATGCTTAACCTTTCGGTTCATGTGTTCCGAGGCCATGTATGTACATGCTAGGCTCGTCAAGTTAAACCCAAGTATTTCCGCGTGTGCAAAACTGGCTTGCACCCATTGTATGTGAACGTAGAGTTTATAGCACCCGATCATCACGTGATGCTTGAACACGACGAACTTTCGCAACGGTGCATACATGGGGAGAACATAGTTTTATCTTGATCTTTAAGTGAGGAATCATCTTATAATGCTACCGTCGTGATCTAAGCAAAATAAGATACATAAAAGGATAAACATCACATGCATATAACTTCATGTGACATGGTATAGCCAATCTTCACGCAACGATCTCCATCTTGTGTGTGCCGGCATGATATCCATCACTCCACCATGATTGCCTCCACCACGAATAGCAACTACAACTATTGCTAACTACTTAGCGATAAAGTAAAGCTATTACATGGCGTATAAGAAGTTGACACACAGGCCATACACAATTATAAAGACAACCATATGGCTCCTGCCGGTTGTGTACTCATCGACATGCAAGTCGTGAAATATTACAAAACATGATCATTGAATACAACATACACATCACATCTTGGGCCACACCATATCACAGAAAACACTCCCTGTAAAAACAAGTTAGACGCCTCTACTTTGTTGTTGCAAGTTTTACGTGGCTTATGGGAGTAGCAAGCTAAGAACGATTATTACCTACGGAAAGCCACAACGGTGATATTATGGTTGCCAAACTCCGGTGTAAATCCCATGACAACTATAGTGAGAGAAACTGGCATCCACCAGCCGCATGTGTGGAACAAGCCACACGTCAAGTGCGGAGCCGGTCTCGCGAACGATGTCGCGTAAGGTTGGCCTGGACCGCTTTGATCTCACTATCCCGCGTCATAATAAGTACACAAACATGAGGCTTGCAACAGAAAAATTCAACGCCCGCAACAACCATGTTGCATTCTACTCGTGAAACACATCTGCGCATAGATCTAGCTCTGATACCACTGAAGGGTTTCGCAGCATAGTAAATCAAAAAAATTCTACGGATGCAAACGGGAAAGACAAGCTCTAATCTAGGAGATGCAAACAACGAGGGGGAATAGATGAGATCTTCATACCCTTGAAGATTACGCAAGACATGAACGTTCGACGGAACGTGGGTGATGTAGTCGTACTCGCTTCTCCTCCTCGCGATCCGATCCGATCTAACACCGCAAGTGGCGATGCCTCCGAGAGATGCACACGTGCGACACCTCGACGTCTCCTCCTTCCTCGGTCCAGCAAGTAGGGTGGAGAGATGGATTGGATCTACAACACGACGGTGCGGTGGAAGCGGTGGAGAGTTTGTGCGGTAGGGCTTCGCCTACGCGCAGTTGGGAGGGAGAGAGAGAGAGGAGGGGAAGCAGGGCGGCTAGGGTTGTGGAGGAGGTGTAGGGGAGGGTGCTCCCCCAGACCTCTTTATATAGAGGGGTTGGCGGCCATCCCTAGCCCCTTCCCCAAGCCCTAGGCCGGCGGCCAAGGAGGGAGGAGTGGGGGGCAAGTTTCCCCCCTCCCTTCTAGAAGCTCCCCTAGGGTTTCCTAGGTGTTTGGCCGGCTGGGCCCTATGGGGCCTTGTGACCCTTTCCCAATGCGGCCAGGGCACTCCCTCATAGGCCCATTACCCCTCCCGGAAGGTGGGGCCACGTTTGTCCCCCTCCGGAAGGTTCTAGAAGCTTCCGGTACAATACCGATTAACCCGAAACAATTCCGAACTCCAAAAACTGCATTGCCTTATATGAATCTTATTCTCCGGACCATTCCGGAACCTATCGTGACGTCCTTGATCTCATCCGAGAATCCGAACAAAAACTCATAAACCATTTATCCAATCTATCCTAGCGTCGAGACACGTTAAGTGTGTGACCCTTCGGGTTCGAGAATATGCAGACATGATCTTATATCAATAATCAACAGCGGGGTCTGGAAACCCATATTGACTCCCACACATTCATCGATGATCATATCGGATGAACCACGATGCCAGGATTCAATCAATCCCATATATATATTCATTTCGTCGCGCGATATTTTACTTGAACGAGATTTGATCGTCGGTACCGTCATACCTAGTTCAATCTCGTTCACAACAAGTACTTTACTCGTTCCGTAATCCGATATCACTTTGTGATTAACTCCTTAACCACATGCTTTCAAGCGGTGTTGATATCGATTACCGAGTGGGCCCGAAGTATATCTCTCCGACTTGGGAGCGACAAATCCCATCTCGATACATACAACCCAACAGGTACTTTCCGATCACCTGAGAGAAACCTTTATGATCACCCTCTCATAGGATGACGTTTAATGAGCTCAAAGCTTTCTTCCGATACCAGGGAGTTGTATTATCTCATGGTCTATGGAATACAATATTTGACATAAGAAAAGCTTCGCAAAGATGAACACGATGACACGATCTAATTGCTCCGCTTAGTTTGGGTCTGTCCATCATATCATTCTCCCAATGATATGATCTCATTATTAATAGACAACTCATGTCTATGGTTAGGAAACCTTAACCATCATTAATCAATGAGCTAGTACATAGAGGCATACTAGGGACACGGTGTTGTTCACAAACCACACAAGTATTAAAGTTTCTGCTTAATACAATTCTAGCATGGAATATAAACTTTATCATGAACAAGAATTATAATAATAACATCTTTATTATTTCCTCTAGGGCATAATTCCAACAGCCTCCTCCTTTTGTTGATCAACCAGTGAACCGACATACTGCTCCCCAGACTATTGTTGAACCTTCAGCTTATACTTTCAAGAGCATGACCCGGCCCGCTCCTCAAGGCTAGACCCGCTCTGCTCCTGTCAAGCCGCTAGGTTCTAAGCAACAGACCTTGGTCTTCGCTCCTGGCTCTGCTTCATAGATCAGGCCAACATTACTAATAAAGACACCTGCTCCGGCAGGTTCGTTGGGAGAATCTGCTGCTGCCGGGTCTAGAAGTGTTCCCAGAGCGAGCACCTTGCATGTTAGCGCTACTTCTACCCGTGCTGGAGTGGGGGCTACACTAAAAAGGGGGCAAGTCCTTACTGGGAAACTCAGTGGGTAGGACCTTCGCTCCGCATAGTGCTTTGCCTTGGATTGGAATGCCGCAAGCGACCAAGAGGGAAGCTCGGACTCTGGTCTGCAACAGCTGTTAGGCCCCAAGACCATATCTAAGATGACCCAGCAAGCCATCGCACTAATGGCCCAAGCAGATCGGGTGAACAAAAGGTACGTGACAGCATTACTCTATTTTGTACTAAGTATTTGTATATCCATACATATTCCCTAGTCCCCGAGGTTAAGGCCGAGTAAGGGACTTACTCGGCTGTAAGCTCTTAGGTGAAACATGTCTTTTGTTTTTTCTTGCCAAGATCTTATGCCGAAATTTCGATCCTTATCCCCTGAGGTTGTTGTCGAGTAATGGAGTTACTCGGCTGTAAGCTCAAAAATTTGCATACATCTTTTCCACTTTCTGCTAGGATAGAATCACTCGACCTACTAAGTATTCTCTGATTAAATCTCTTTCTTGTAGCTTACGCACAATGAACATACCAAGGTACACCAGGATTTGCTTTTAGAGTATCAAAAGCTTGAGGCTGCTTATCAGGATCTGAAGGACGAGGCTCGGGGCTAAGGTATATTCTCTTACTCGGGTTGCCTTTTACTAGTAGATCTTTTTTATTCTATCATCTTGATTTTCTCTTGCAATTTTTTCCAGAGCTTCTGCCCAATCCACCATTGACATGCTGCACAAGAAAATTAGTGAAGCTAAAAGTAACTCCCTTCTCCTTAGGAATTTCGTAACTGCCTGGTACTTGTGTTTCCTTAATTTCCATTTCTATCTCGGCGAGGCCGAGATTCTTTGCTGTTACTGACAAAACGCATGTTCCGAATAAGCAGGTTAGCACCAGGCCGAGCTCCAGAAAGAGGAGACGGGGTGACTCGGCTGAAACAGCAAATGGCAGACATGGAGCAGAAGCATAAGTCTGAGTTGGAGGGTCTGCGCCAAGAGCTCGCCAATAAAGATGGGCAGTATGCTGCCAGAGCTGAAAAGACAAACCAGTTGCTCAAGGATGCCGAGTCAGCGGTGGAGTCGGCTCACCGAGATTTAGATGCTCTTCAGGCCAAGGCAAAGATCTGGCAGACCAAGCTCGACATGATCAACTCTTTCATCGGTAGTGAGTTCTTACCTTTTTTCACTTTGCTCTTGTCCTTACTTTTATCTCTTTTGGTGTTTTTGATGATCCTTCTCTTTTTTGTAGAGAACTTTCTTGAGGCCGACATGTTCACCTTAAGAGCCATGAAGAAAGTGCAAGCCGAGTCTAGCAGGCCAGCAGATGGCGAAGTCACCATTGACGAGCATCCGGCGGCCCTCACAAAGCGCGTGACTATCTTGAAGTCATGTGGCATCGATTTACTTTATTCATCTATACATGCATTCAGAGTGCTCTGGCCGGATGAATATGCGCTTGTGCTCATTGAGCCCCTGGCTGCTAAGCTCCTACTCGCTGAGGAAATACTTAATCAATGGCGCGAGTCATCTGGCCGTGTTGCGGCGGACAAGGCCCTGGCCTTCGTGCTCTCATGGTATGAGGATATCAATCTTGATGTTCTCCAGCATATGAGGGCCGAAGGAAAGTGGATCCATGATCCTGATCTCATCAAGAAGTGCCAAAAGCGAGCCTACGCAATGGTGGAGTACACTCTGGTGCATGCCTAGTGAAATGGACCAAGCTTCCTTTATCTCGCCGAGCCCCTTACGGAGACCACCGAGGATGATGCTGCTGACGGCGAGGACACCGATTCAACTGACTTACATGACTCGGCAGATCCTGATGATGCTCCTAGCTCCAAGCCCGCCGATGCTCCTTCGAGTCCAGCTGCCTCTTAGGCTGGTTTAAGAAAAAATACTTAAATTTCATGAGATCCCCGGTATGCAAGGTGCAGATGTAACAAATCCTGCCGTTCTTTTGGGTATGTGCCTTTCTGAAGGCTTAAACTTTATTTTTCTTGAATGCGAATCATCCAGGGGCAAGTCCCCGAGTTTCATTTGTCGTTTCCTCTATCCTTGAATTTGGATCTTGTCTACCTTTGTTGGCGTTCGACATTAGAATCTCAATGTTCTAAGGACTAAGTTAGCGGATATGAAAATAGGCAACTTGACCTAGGTTCATTCGACATATAAGTCAACACATCCTGCAATGGGTTAGGTACAAGTATACATAGGGTCGCCTCACATTTTTTCCTTTGCTTATTTGTTATTCATGTTTAACTGTCGTTGGTCTTCTTCTCTTGCTAGCAATGAAGCCGTGTTTTTGGACAACAACATAGTCGAAGAGTTTACCTCATACGTGTATACATTATGAATCCGAGATAAGTTTAGCCGACAATGCTAGTCGACATAAGACATGTAAGAGTAAACATGAGGGGGAGTCCTCGAGTCAGTTTTTCGAGTCATACCATTTTATTATCAGCACATAGCCAGCATAAGCGTCCGACATATGAGAGTTTGAGAGATACATACATTGCTTCCCTAAGTGCAGAAGGGATGGAGTAATGCCACATTCCATGGCCTTTTGGTTTCATCACCCGACCTGTTCGCCTTGTTCTTTTGTGCTTCACGTGCATCTATCCGATAATATGAATCATTTTGCAATCTTTTTCTTACAATGAAAGGTCATTCCCATGGTGATGATAATTTGTGCATCCCAACTGTGCGTTGCCCTAGTCTGAGGACCAAATCCCCTTCTCAAAAAACACGAGGTTGGACTTTTCGGCTAGCATCGGAGATTTTGTTGGTATATGGCGGATCTGGACAATGCCAGTTCTATGGCTTCTTCTAGTAAATCAACTCCATCTTATTGGGCCTCTTTTACCTCGACTTTCGAGTATTGCCTTACTCTTGGAGAGTCCTTCTCTATGTCAGCAGAAAAAACTACTTCTTCCCCATACACGAGGAAGAATGGTGTATAGCCTATTGACTGATTCCGAGTTGTTCTTAAGCTCCATAGAACTGAGGGTAGTTCGTCTATCCAACAATCAGGTGATCTCTTGAGTGGTTCCATTAGGTGGGGTTTTATCCCGGATAGAACTAAGTCGTTAGCTCATTCAACTTGTCCATTTGATTCTGGGTGAGCGACTGACGCTACATCGAGTCTTATTCGACTTTCCCTGCAAAGTCGAGCAAAAGCTCCTTCGGCAAAGTATGTGTCATTGTCTGTGATAACGCTATGCAGGTGATCGTATCTTAAGATTATATCCTTTAGGAATGTGACAACTGTTTTCCCATCAAGTTTTTTGATGGGCTTCACTTCTATCCACTTGGTGAACTTGTCAACCATCACTAGTATGTGGGTCATGCTGCCCCATGCTGGTTTGAATGGCCCCACCATATCCAGGCACCATACCTCAAATGGGCAAGTGATTGGTATAGTATTTAACTCAGTAGTGGGCAAATGTGACTTCGATGCGTACCTTTGACACCCGTTGCATTTTATCACTAAGTCTTGTGCTTCCACCAGAGCACTTGTCCAATAGAACCCATGTCAGAATGCTTTGGCTACCAATTCTCTTGATGAGGCATTATGCCCACATTCTCCTTGGTGAATATCCAACAGTATCTCTTGGCCTTGCTCTAGACTTATATAATGTTGTAACACACTTGTCACACTCCTCTTGTACAACTCTTTGTTAATTATGGTGTATGCTTTTGCTCTTCTTTCTGTTTGTCTAGCCAATATCTCATCATCAGGAAAAGTTCCATCCTTCAAGTAATTGAATATTGGTTGTGCCCAGATTGGTATTACTGGCGCTGGGTCTGTTTCTTCATAAATTTTCATTGGTTCAGTCGACATAGTTTCTGCCGACATAACCTGAGGAGTCCTCGAGTGTTATTTGGCAACCCCTGGGTTAGGCCGGATAGACCCAGGGTTACTCGAACCTGCCTCTGTTTCAATCTCCATTGGTACAGCATCCGACTCTTGGCTTGCCGGAATGAAGATTAACTGGGATTCCGGTGATGGCTTGATTGATGGCTTCCTGAGATGTTTCCAATGCTACTCCTGGGGAGATTGCTTGCCGAGATGAGCCTAACTTGTATAACACATCAGCCGCCTCATTTTCTTCTCTAGGTATGTGATGAAATTCACAACCATCAAAGTATCCCGAAATCTGCTGCACATGGAAACGGTAGAGTGCCATATTTGCATCCAATGCATCCCAATCCCCAGATACTTACTGAATAACCAAGTCCGATTCACCGAAGCACATGATCCTTTTGATGCCAATTTCTTTGGTCACTTTTATCCTGTGGACAAGTGCTTCATACTCGGCAGCATTATTGGATGCAGCGAAGTGGATTTGCAACACATATTTGAGCTGGTCCTTCTTAGGTGAGGTAAGAACTATCCTGGCACCTATGCCCATCTTCATCTTGGACCCGTCAAAGTGCATTCTCCAGCAATTCAGGTCTGGCAATGGTGGTTCATATTGAATTTCCATCTAGTCCACGAAGAAATCTGCTACAGCTTGAGATTTGATTGCATCTCGCCTATCATATTGTGGAGTATATGGTGCTACTTCTATGGCCCATTTTTCCACTCGGCCGCTGTCATCTTCACTGCCCGGTATGTCTGAGATAGGTGCCTCACATATTACCCGGATTGGGTGTTCTTGAAAATAGTGCTTCGTCTTCTTTGCTGCCATATACACCCATATGTCATCTTTTAATAGTGGGGGTAGTTTTGTTTTGATGCAGAGATAACTTCCCTCAAGTAATATACTGGTCTTTGGACTGATTTTCCCTCTTCTTCGTGCTCTACCACTATTACCGCACTAACAACTCTATTGGTTGTTGCGACATAGAGCAGCATTGTCTCTTTGGATAGTGGTGAGGCTAATATTGGTGTAGTTGCCAGCATATTTTTAAGTTCATGGAAGGCGCTATCAGCTTGCTGTGTCCATGTAAATTTATCTGAATTTTTCATCAGTTGATATAATGGAAAGGCTTTTTCGCGTAGTCGACTTATAAACCTACTCAATGAGGCTAGGCACCTTGTAAACTTCTGGACATCATTGAGGGTTTTCAGTAATTCCATTCTTTCGATGGCCCTGATCTTTGTCAGGTTAGCCTCATTCCTTGGCTGGATACAAGGAATCCGAGTAACTTTCTAGCTGGGACACCAAAGGTGCATTTTTCTGGTTTAAGTTTCATCTGGAATCTTCTTAAGTTTGCGAATGATTGATGCAAGTCCTCGATTAGAGTATGACTTTGTTTGGTTTTTATTACCACGTCATCAACGTATACTTGAATTTTTTTGTCAAGTTGATCTTGCAAACACTTTTGCATGCATCTTTGGTATGTTGCACCTACATTTCTCAACCCGAACGGCATAGTACGATAGCAATAATCCCCATATAGGGTGATAAAAGTTGTCTTTATCTGATCATTCAGATTCAGTGGTATCTGGTGGAAGCCAGAATATGCATCCACAAATGACAACAACTCACACCCGGCAGTAGAGTCAATGACTTGATCGATCTGTGGTAGTTGAAATGGATCTTTTGGACATGCCTTATTGAGGTTCGTGTAGTCAATACACATGCGCCACACCACTGCCACATTCGGGTCATCCTTTTTCTTCTCGACCAAGACTTGATTCGACAACAAATCTAGATGCAGTACTTCCATGATGAATTCGGCAGCCAAGAGCCTGGCTATCTCGAGAGCTATTACTTTCCTCCTATCTTTGGCGAAGCGGCGGAGGGGTTGCTTCACCGGCTTGGCGTCTGGCCTTACATGAAGAGAGTGTTTAGGAAACTCCCTCGGAACTCCCTGCAAACACAATGTGGACCATGCAAAGATATCCCGATTCTCACGGAGGAAGTTGGTGAGCTGCTTCCCTATTTGTCACATAAACCGGGGCCAATGGTCACTTCGCGCTCCGGAAAAGCCTCATGAACCTGTATCTTTTTAGTTTCCCTAGTAGCTTGGAAAGACACACTGCCATGCAGGTTAGTGAGTGCCAGTGTAGACATTTGTGCCGCCCTTAGCCAGCGCTACAACCTCCATCATTTGTTGCTTCTCCTACGCTATCACCAGTGACTCAGCCAGCAAAGATCCGGCTTAGGCGCATGCGATAGATTGCTTGTAGTCACCCTCAACTGTAGTAGCTCCACATGGACCTGGAAGCTTCATCTTCAGATAAGCAATGTGAGGAGTGGCCCTAAACTTTGCCATAGCTGGTCTGCCGAGTAAGGCATGATATGAGCTAACAAGATCAACCACTTCGAACTCTATGGACTCAGTGCGGAAATTATCTTTGTTGCTGAATAAGAAGTAAACCCAGATCTTCCCAATTGGCTCACATGACAATCCCGACACAATGCCATGGAAGGTTGTCTTAGTCCGCTCCAGCATGTTCATGGTTATGCCTAGCTTGAGCATGGTATCCTTGTACATGATGTTGATGCTACTGCCATCGTCTATCAGTACCTTGGAGAACTTCACATTGATATCTGGGCCCATGAAAGTGGGATGCAATACAAGGGCATACCCTCTTGGTGTCAGCATGATCTTGGGGTGATCTTTTATGATCCACGTTATTTCCTGCTCAGACCAATGCATGTATTTTGGTATTGCTAGCATTGTCGCGTTTACTTCCATCATCTGTCTCTGTTGACTTTTCTTGTCAGTTGGCTCTGTAACAAACACGACATTGCTATGGTGATGCTCTCTGTACTTGTTTCTGGTACCCATGGACGACATGAGCGCCATCACCTCTTGGGTCATGCACTTGATGCATAACCTCTCTTCTTTCTTGGTTATGATATCTCGGCTGTCGGTTCTCATATCTATGCTCAGTTACAACAACCTGAGCATTTCCTCCTGTGAGCGGTGGTGGGGGAGGTGGTGGTAGTTGCTGAGTTGGCGAGTCTACTGTGTCACCTTTCTAGAACCAAGTGCATTGTCTAGTTGTGTGATTTGCCGACTTGCTTGGACTCGGAGTATGAAATTTGCTCTGCTGATCCAACATCATTTCATAAGTGTACTTTTGCCTCTCTTGATATGGCCTTCTCTATTCATCTAGCTTTTTTCCATCATTCTTTGGTATCCATTGCTATTTCCCACTTGTCCTTTGACGCTCGCTGCTTCCAGCATCTTGATGATCTTGACTTACTGCTGCGACTTGAGTCGAACCGTACCTGTAATCTGGCCTCTCATCTCGTCATTTTCTTATGTACTCACCTCTTTATTGGCGTCTCTATGACCCGGTTGCATCGTAGATCTAAGTCTCAGTTATCCTGTTTGCCGAAATGAGCAGAGGCTGAGTCGGATCTCCTAATGCATACGAGTCATCAATTCTTATCGTATCGGCTAAGCTTGCTAGCATATATCTCTGTAACCTTTTGCATATCACACTTTCGGGCATGCATCATTGTGCAAACCACGCAATGGCCTGGGACTCGATTACTCCTTCACAAGAGTTGCACATAGTGCACCTTCTAGTGAGAAACTCCCAGTCTGTTTCATTTGGTGTTTGTTTACACATAGCCAGTTGCTGTAGGAGATTCGGAATCTTAAAGGTTCTTGTGAAATTACTCACAAAATCTTCTTGGAAATCGATCCAGCTGTTGATGCTTCCTGGTCGTAAATTATTGAGCCACACCCGCGCTGGTCCCTCTAGCATTTTCGGTACATACCGCACTAGCCATCTCAGATTTCCCTACGCGATCTTTACTGCAGTCCCGTAATCAATAAGCCAGTCTTCTGGTTTTGTGCTTCCATCGTAGGTCTTTGTTCCTCTTGCCAGCTGAAAGTTTGGCACTGGCATCTCTCTCGTGATCCTTGAGCCAAAACATGGTGGACCCTGAGGGCCTTGTGACTCGATAAGCTCTGCCACTTTTATTTGATCAAGCTTTAGCCTTGCTTCATCCGGCTGGAGATTTCTACATCCTAGCCTTGATCCCATTGCTTGATACACGTGATCCAACAATTCATATCCGTCATTCACCATTGCCGAGTAACCATCATTGTACCAGTTGGCATTCAGGTCTGTGGGTTGCTGCACTGCTTTTCCCGCATTTTGCTGTCTTTTTTGGGTTGGGCTAGCGGAGGATACGAAGCTAGGTTTCCTCCTCTTGCCGAGTGAGTTCTGCGCCTAGGATGGGGTGCAAAGTTCTGGCTTCCATTATCATTTCTTTGTCCTCCTTGCCTTTCTCGGCCAACATTTTCTTGATTGTCAATTATTTAGCGGCATTCTTTCTTGCGCCTTGGGAATGAGCCGGGTTCCCTTGAGCCACCGCCGGGTCATAGGCAACCATCTATTTGTTTTTTTCTGAGTCCATACTTTTCTCTTTTCTCTGTCTCTGTGCAACTCCTGGCGAGGAGGCCGTATGCTCTGCTGACCGCACTGGGATTGGACTCGCCGAGTGCACGAGTTGTGACCTTCCAGCAATACCTAGATTTGCCCTGTTGTCGTGGTGTGGAACACGACAGTGCCATCGGGGATGGCAAACAAATGACACTTGGATGCATTTGGTGGCTCGCGGAATGGGTTGGGCATGGTGCACTGCAAACACAGCGACGTACCCAGGTTCGCGGCCCTCTCGGCAAGGTAACACCCCTACTCCTACAAGATGAACTATATGAGGGAGCAAGTCCCCTGTACAGATGCTCCTTGAGCTGTTTCCTTAGCAACTATCGAGATCTAGAGGAAGATGGGAACTAGCTACCAACACTTCTATCCTTCTATTGTTGCCTACCTAGAACCCTAGCTCTTCCCTCCCTTATATACTGGTCTGGGGGCAGATTATAGATCAATCCCTAGGGTTTACTATTTGGATATGGGTTTATAGGACAGGACCGGCTGCAGGGCCCAGCTGGTGGGCCTGGACCTAGTCCGCCCTTCTTTTAGCGTCATCCTCTTCTTTAGCGGTCACCCGGGATTCCTTTGGGGCGTCACCCTTGCTTTAATGGTCACGCAGACTGCTTTCGCTAGTCAGCTGACCACTTTGCTTTATCTTCATCGGGTAGCGCTGGTCATGAAGGCATGCCAGCATGCCCGATGACGAGGGAGAGCTAGAGGCGTACCCCGCAAGGAGCGTCATCCCTTCCATGCTCTCCATCGAATCTGAGGTGAGCCGGGTGGAAGCGGCCACCCGACCGGTTCTTTTGGCTACCGACTAGACGGGTCAGCCGGGAAGGTTATAAGCCCAGCTGGGTGGTGTTCGCCAACCAGCTGGAGTTGTCCTTCTTGAGGGCCAGATGGCCTGTTCCTTCTGGAGCCGGCCTACTTGTGCTTGGCTTTCCCCACCCTGGGGTTATCCCCCCGACACTAGTCCCCGAGCACGTATGCGATTTGCCGGTGGGTAAGATCTTGCGTGCTCTTTTTTTGTCTTGAAGTGATGGCTTGATCGCATCCGGCTGCAGCTTTTGCTTTTGCTTTCCGGCTGGATTTAATCGGCTGCGGAATCGATGGACGCCCACTAGGTGTAAACAACGAAGGTAGGGACCGGCTGGCGTAGCTGAAGACGAAGTGTTACCTTGATGACGCCATTGATGTCGGCACGCACGACCGTTGCTCTGGCGCACGTCGTGTCAGTTGGACTTCCGCGTCGCTGCGTCAGTTTTTTGGCAACTGCGCATGCAACTTGCCGTAGCGGTTTATCGGGGAGAGCGTGCACGTCTCTTCTCCCTGTAACGCTTGCGGATCTTCTGTGGCGATCATGATGGAACAAAGGATCTAGAGCCGTAACGTCGTGCGGCCGTGGCTCCTTGATGCCACGCGTCGTGCGGGAGCCAAGGAGGTGACGGTACCGCCCGCGGGGATAAATAGAGCCCTGGTGAGGAACGATGCACACACTTCTCCGTCCTCTGGCTCATCTTCTCCTCGTGCTCTAGCGCACCTTGCTCCTTGCGCCCCTTCTCCTTGCCGCCGCCGGAGTCACTTCACACTGTTCACCACGGCCACCTCTTCTGTCGAGATGTTGCCGGAGCAGCGCGGCGGTTGGTGCAGGTCATTCGTGACCGACGAACTCGTCAACAATACCGGCAGGGGAGATTTCTTCCCTCGTCGATGCTTGTGAAGCATCGGCTCCCGCCGGAGGGGGAGCGGGTGCCGGACCCTCGGCCGGGGGAGCGCATCGTCTTCCTCGCGCACTTCGCCCACGGCTTTGTTCTTCCCGTCAGCCCCTTCCTCCTGCAACTCTTTGTCTTCTTCGACCTCCAGCTCCATCATCTCGGCACCAACGCCATCGCGCAACTGTCGCACCACACAACTTGTTGCGAGTCGTACCTTGGGGTGTGGCCCGAGGTGGCGAACTTCCTCAAGTTCTTCCACTTCAAGTCCCAAAACACCTCCAAGGGCGGTCCGCTGACGCAGACAGGCTGCTGCACCATCTACTCGCGGTCCTCGTCGCCAATGCTGCAGTTCGAGCTTCCCGACACCGTCAAGTTGTGGCAGAGCTCATATTTTTATGTGAGCAACGCCACAGAGGTGGACTGGATCTGCCTTCCGCCTTTCGCCAACTTGTCCTCAATGTAGAAGGGTTGGTCGACGAAAGGTATGGGCGCCTCGGCGGACCTCGACCGGATGGCCACCCGGGTGGAGGCGATGGTGGAGACGGAGAGGCTCACCGCCCGGGACATCACGCTGTTGTGGATGGTGCGTTGCGTGCTTCCGCTGCAGAAGCGGTCGCACAATATGTGCCATATATCGACCGCCGATGATCCGATGACTACGTCGCGGAAGGAGGTGCCCTACCAGGACCTGCGGAACTAGGTCTCCATGATCTCCAAGTTTCGTATGGAGGGAACCTAGGCGTACTCTTGCCCTCCATACGATCGCGGCCGCCTGCCGCCCCGGGTGAGTTGTCCTATGATTATCTTGCATTTTATTCTTCATCGTTGTTAGTTTTCCTTGGGTGCCTTATGCTCCCCTTTTTGAGTAGTTGTTCACGGCGAAGCTAGCCGAACAAGGTATGGGTGACCTCCCGCTTCCGTCCTTCTTGGCGGACAGGAAGCCAAAGAAGTACCCCCAGACGGAGCCTGAAGGGTTTCCCGTCCGGGCGAACGACGACCCCTCGGATACTCATGGTAAGTTGCCGACTGCAGCTCCTTGTATCGTCCTGGCTCGTGAGGTTGTGGTTCGAGGCTTTGTTTATGCTGAAGTCGATGTAACCGACGAGGAGCGTGGCCGAGAGAAACCCGCAGCGAAAGCCCAGGGAAAGAGGGCAGCGCCTGTTGCCGCTCCCGCTCCAATTAAACAGAAAAGGACGCGCCGTGCGCGTCAAGTTGTTGCTCCGCCGTCCGTCGTCGGGTTAGCATCCTCCTTGCGTCTCCTTACCGTTCTATGGTTTTGTCTCCTTGCCCAGGGAAAGAGGGCAGAGAGGCGATGGTGGCGCTACCGTCGTTGCTCCTCACCCTCCTCCACCGGTTGAGGAGGTGGTGAGGTCGCCGGCTGCAGCCGTACCAGCTGCGTCCGGCCCGGCTGCACCTGGTGCGCCGTCTCCGCCCAGGGCCCCTCAAGGCTCCCCGACCACAGGGTTGCTACACCAAGAGCCCGCGTCTTCGCGGTTGGGGCAGCTATTCGCGGGTACGCAGGACACGGAGACCCCCCTCCTTCTGCCTGGGGCTGGCATGAACCCGACCTGGAGTGATGCTCCAGGCAGCTCTGCCAGGCCCGTGATCACAGAGGTGACGGAGGAGGCTAGGGCCGCGCAGGCGGCTACGGCGGGCGACGGCTAGCCGGGTGCTTCCGCACTGGCTGGGAGGGAGTTGGTGGTGGCCACGTCTTCCAATGCGGCTGCTGATGATGACGAGGTTGTCGTCACCGGCTCCAGGCTAGCTCTGGCTGTGCTGACGCCGGGTGTGATCCTCGCCCAGCTCTCGGGCGCGACTCCCGTTGCACACAACCAGGTTTGCCACCTTGTTGAGGGAATGGAGAAGGGCCTTGGCGAGGCCAAAAATTTATCTGTCTTGATGGAGGTAGGTCATTATCCCCAACACCTTTCTGCTCTTCCAGCCGGTTTGTCGTTTTGTTACTTATTTGTTTTCTTGATGTAGAGAGATTTTGCGGAGTCGGTGAATAATACCCAGGATCTTGGCCGTAAGATTGCTACTTCAGACCTGTCTTGGAGATTGTCTCCCTTTTCCGTTTTTTGTTAACCATCGGGTATCCTCCTACAACCATGATCCTGGACAAGGAGAAGGAGGTGGAGCTCCGCAAAGATGAGGTTGCCCGGCTGGAAGAATTGAACAAGGCGCGCCAGGTGCAGTTCGATCAACTTGCCGCGGCCAAGCATCAGCTGTAGGTTAGCGTGGAGCAGGGCAAGAAGACTGCTGACATCCGGGCAGAGGCGTTGAAGAACTTTGAGACAAACTCTGCCCAACAGGAGGAGACGATCAAGATTCTTTGCTCCCAGGAGGGGGAGTTGACTCAGCACCTCCAGAGTATCTCGGAGATGGTTGTCAGTAAGTTCTTCCGCTTCCTTCCTCCATTGTCTCATGGTTTGTTGAATCTGGTCTGACCATTCAGCTCTGCCCTTGGTCACAGCTCATTACCCTGAGGCGACCGAGATGGCCCTGGAGAAACTGCCTGTGGAGGACGTCGGCCGTGACCTGACCACGTTGGACCTGGTGAAGGTGCTGGCGGAAGAGAGCAAGGGCCTTCGTGCTGTTTCCAACGACCTCTTCCACTACATCTGGTCGGATGCGGGTGATGTGCATGACATTGCCAGCTTGGCGGTTGCCTTGTCTCGTGGGATCGACGTCCTGGACATCCACAAGGAATGGGTGGCCCGAGGCGGCGTGGAGATGGCTCTAGCCTTGGTCAAGTCGTGGTATCCCGGTGTTGATCTTGGTGTGCTCACACGTGGATTTCGTCTTGGGACAAGCTACGAGGGCTTCCGCGATAGCATTCCAGCGATCCGGTCCTGTGGGGTGAAGATTGGAACCTATGTGGACTTGGAACGCGATTTTCGCGACCCCGCCGAGCCGCTGCCGCTCCACTGGACCCCGGAGCCCTGGAATCCCATCGACGTCGCCTCCACCAACCAAGCTCAAGCAGCCGATGTTGGTGTAGCTCCTGCCGGTCTAGCTCCTGCCCCTGCTGCTGATGCTCCCTCCGCCGTTCCGGCTCCAAAATCCTGATACCCGGAATGCCGGGTGTATTTGTTAAACTGATCTTTTGTTGTTGCTACACTTTGGCTGACTTTTGTCGTCAAATTCTGAATTTGCATGGAACCTTCGTGTTCTGCTTTATGGCTTGGTGTCTCCTCAAGTCTTTGGGCTTACTCTGCCTTTTTTTTTCTTTGGCGCTTATAATTTTACGCCCTTGTCATTTATGGTCTTTGATACTCGAGCCGGCTAGGGTAGACAGTCGGGTCGAAGATCTTTCGCCGTCTCGACTTGACTTTATGGGTGCGCAGGAGCGCGCCCACTGGGTGTAGTCCCCAAGGTTCCGGCCAGCTGGGGTAGCCAGCCGGGTCAAAGCTCTTTCGCCATCTTGACTTGAGTTTATGGGTGCGCAAGAGCGCGCCCACTAGGTGTAGTTCCCGAGGTTCGGGCCGACTGGGGTAGCCAGCCGGGTCAAAGCTCTTTCGCCATCTCGACTTGAGTTTATGGGTGCGCGGGAGCGCGCCCAGTGGGTGTAGTCCTCGAGGTTTGGGCCGGCTGGGGTAGCCAGCTGGGTCGAAGCTCTTTCGCCATCTCAACTTGAGTTTATGGGTGCGCGGGAGCGCGCCCACTGGATGTAGTCCCCGAGGTTCGGGTCGGCTGGGGTAGCCAGCCGGGTCAAAGCTCTTTCGCCATCTTGACTTGAGTTTATGGCCGCATCAGCGATGGCGTACTTATCCGCGATGGCCATGACCTGGGCCATGGTCTACGGGTCTGCCTGGCTGAGTTTATGCTTCAGCATGGTGCCGTCTCGGCAGCCGTTGGTGAGGAAATCTATCACCTGGTGCTCGCGCACCCCTTCGCATGAATTGTGCATGCTAGTCCACCGGGTGAGGTAGCCACGGTCTGACTCGTCCTTGCCCTACACGCGAAGGGCGAGCTCCCGAGGTCGGCCCGGCCGTTTGTATGTTCCGGTGAAGTTGCAAATGAACGCTTCTTCGAAGTACAGCCAGGCGTTGATGTTGTTGTCGGGGAGGCTATTGAGCCATGTTCTTGCCGAATCAACGAGCATGAGGGGGACGTAACAGACGTCCAGGCGGAGGTTTCCGTTGACGATTCCCACTATGGTGGTGTAATCTACCAACCAATCATCTGGCTTGACCGTGTCGTTGTAGTTTGGCGTATCCCTTGGAATCAAAAAACCCTTCGTAAACGGCTATGTTTGATGAATTTTTGTATCAAGAGTTCATAATGTAAATATATATTACACATTCCTCGTCTATGACACATGGGCCCCACAATGTGTAAATCATTTGGGAAAGAATATATATATTTGACTGAGGATGTACGTGCAAATGAGCTAGCAGAGAAGTCAAGTTCTAAGCACCACATCGATCAGCGGCATGCATACATATATACATGCGTTGCTAGCCCAAATGGACTAATGGCCGGATCATTATATTTAGCTACCTCTATACATCGCATGCATGGGATCATGAATTTAGAAGAAATACACGAAGGACCCACTGGCCAATGAGTATACACGTCTGACTGCTGGGGCAGCTAGTACAGGTATTATATACGGTTGGCTGACTTCATGGATTACGTCACGACCGCCTGAGTCAGCTAGAGATAAAATCAATCATCTCCGTCTGAGTCGTGGCAGGTGGGCAGGTGAGATATACTCCTGGCCGGTTTAGAAGTCACGGAGATTTTTTAGGGATCTATGTTATCGTCATGTCTGAACGACGCCTATATAAAGGCCACCAGATCGCTCGTATGGGGAGAGGCACGCGCCCGTACGGCCGTCGGGCTGCGGTGCTCCAACACATACATACGTGGAGGGAGAGGACTTCGCCAGAACTCACACGGGTAACGCCACGGCGAAGACTTGCTTATCATACACAAACGTGTACACAAGCACACGGAGAGAGAGCTGGCGACCACGTTGCTCTGCACACCATCGCACGGGTAACGCAATAGCGAAGCCCTACTCCAGTAAAATTCACACGCGTATCACGGGTAACGCAGTTGCGAAGCCCTGCTCCGGCCACGTGAGAACACCACTTAAAACACAAATTTCTTAATTCCCACACTACGTCGAAGGCGATTAGCGGCGCCAAGATGCTGCTACTACTCCCGCTATCCATGAAGTCGTATTTGCAAGGTGAGATGGTATAAGATCTGTTTGTATCGTTGGTTTTGTCTCAACATGGCTGCTCTAGATCATCCGTGTGGGATGCTAGATGTAGCCGTTAATCTTTACAGCCATGGCCCGATTGTTTCCTCAAGGTCGACGGCCGTGTGCCCACAATCATGGTACGACTGCTTTGTCATGGTCGGCCATAAAGATTATCACAACCATGGTAACGACTGTCTCATCGGAGTCGTTCATGTAAAGCGCATAAAATAATTATGCCACAACCATAGAAGCGACAGTTTTCATCGAGGTCGTTCATATGGGATTATGTCAAAGTCATTGTCCGATTGTTTCATCTCTATCGGCGGTGCTCAACCTCGATCCTTATGAAGGAGTTTGGTTGATAAAACGAGTAAGGCAACGCTTCATGAATTGCCCATCTCGGATTCACGATCTAATCTCTATGAGATGAAGGTCGATTCCCATACATCATCTTATGTCTAGTGCCGATGAGGCTAGACTACACTATGGCCAAGTGACGACGAAGCTCGGTCATTATGCCATCAACACGTCGTAATTTTGATGAGATAGTCATACCGATTGCTGGGCACCGACGAGGCAAAAGAAACACTACTTTGATGAGGTGAGGGCCATATGGCTGGGCACCGACGAGGCAAAAGCCACCCTCCTTGTCAAATAAATCTCTCATTATTACGCACGACGAGATAGCATATATGATTGTGCTTCAGCGAAACAAAGTTAATCTTCTTATTCTCAAGATTATCTAAACAACGACGATCATTAGCGCAGCTTAATCGGAGGTATTCTGCGGCTTGATCCCGCGGATGTAATTAACCGGGTATCTCACGAGGCCCAGAGAATTTGGAACTACACAATCGTTGATCCAAGTCAGATATTTATCAAGGCGCAATATTTGTAATTGTGGGAAATTGTACTTTGTAATTCTCCAAAGAATTAATAAAGATGTGTTTTCCTATGTTACTTGTCTTTTTTTGTATACTTTGTATACTGGCACGCCCGCATACATTATTATTTTTTGTTGCTTTTTTCGTGTCAAAAAAAATGGCACGCCCGGTGGGACTAGATTCTCCTCCCATCTCTGCTGCGCTCCGATTGTCATCCTATCCCTGTCTCTTTGCATGAGCCGACGCTCTACCTCCAAAAGTATCATGTGCGTGTTTCCGTTTCTATATGCACTCATGCCATACCTAGCGAGGGATCAGCTAAAGGTATTTCTTTGAAAAAAAAGGAGGGGGTGTATAATTCATGCACGCATCCTTCTGATTGTGATGCATGCGCTTGTTAAAAACAGTGTGTGCTTGTCACTCCGATTATTATTGTCAGGAAGTCCGATTGTCTTACAAGTCTTCTCTGTTGACATAAAATTCTTGTCCCAAAACAGTTAATCATGTATAGGAGCCAAAGTGTTTAAAGAAGAATCGGATGGTAGTAGAGCTGTTGTATTTACTCCTTCGTGAAAAAACAAAAGAAGTGCATGGGAGCTGTATGCATGCAGTACTCTTGCTTAGCACCTGTTCTTTCGGATACCAATCATAAATGAGTTTCACCGGAAATAAAAAGTGATTTCTTGTTTGATGTTGTGGTATCATACCCGATGATGAAAATATAAAGGGTCCATGCATGCGTGTGGGGTGATTTATTTTTTGCACTTGGAGAAAATATGTTTAACCTAGTGTATAAGTGGATCATCAACTGCGTCGTACACGTCAATATACTAACACGAGGGATTCCCTTTTGTAGGTGACTCCTTCCCAACCATTACCATGGAGCAAGCCATGAGACACACCCCGGCTCCGACTCTGATCCAGTTTGGATCGTGGTCTCCCGTGGTAGGCATCGAACACGGAGATGAGGTCTATTACCACAAGATACATGATCCGGCATCCGTTTGTTCCATTGAAACTAGGAAGGCTGAAAAATACGCTGCTTTCAAGGCTAGTGAGGAACGCAAGGCCTTGATTGAGGAGGCTCATAACATGTTGAGTTTACCTTCTTCGACCATAGTGGGTGAAAAGGCTAAACTGTTGGAGGGGCTCGACAAGGCTGCTTACCGCCTGTCTTGGTCCATGTGCAATGCGCGATCCAACAAAAAATGCTAATGCTCTTTGTAACTATCGTCGAAAGCGTAGCAATCTGAAAAAGCTATACGCTCGGCTGAGCGGTAATATTTTGGAGCCTGATACGCCGTTGTCACTTGATGATGAGGAGTATCTTGACCCCGTTAATGAACCTTACAACATTTCTCCAACTGAGTGGATCACAAGGCCACGTCGGGTGAAAGAACTTGTTAGGCACGCAATCATGAATGAATTTTTGACTCGCACTTTGAAGCATGACGCTACCTTTCCAGGATGCGACCCTTCCATTGGCAATACATTGAATCACTTCAATCCATCTATAATTGTCTCGGCATGTCATGTTACTTCCGGAGAGAAAGAAAGTAAAAAAAACTTCGAGGTACTCTCTAATGAAACCCCGGCGCCTCGTTCTAATGATGTGCAGCAGCAGCTGCAGCAGCTTCAACACCAATTGAGAACGCTACAACAACAAGTCCATGGCCGTGAGGCACCTTTGCAAAATGGGGGCATGCCAAGGAATCATGCACCTACGCAACGCTCTCAATTTCCATACCGTCATGCCCACGAGTCAAGATTTCAAGCTCGTGGCCCCTATTCACAAGTGCCCGAGTCATCACGGCAAGGTGAAGCTAGACGGCATGTTCCTAGCTATCGCCCACAGAATGATCGTGGAACTTGGGCACCTCGTCGGAGATCCCCGCCCGCGCCAACTTTTCAACATCAGCAGAACTCGCACTGGAACTCATGGTCTCGCCAAGAGTGGCGACCTGTGTCCCCGAGAAAAGAGCAAAATCTCCATGAACATCATCGTGAGAATAATGCAAGTGCACCAACTGTAAACAGGGGGCAGAATATGCCGCCTCCATATTATCCTGTACGACAACCTGTTGGGGTTGTATCTTCCTCGGCTCCACCACCAACGGCTAGCCAAACAACTGCACCACTTCTCCCTACACCGGCTGTTCCACCAAGAACTTCATATCCCCTTCGGGCAAATCAACACAAGCGCGATAAGCGTAGAATGAATCGACGTGCACTTTATCAAGAACTACAAGAGCTTGTGCTTGGTAATGTACATGTGCGAGTTAGATCAGATGGACGTGTTCATCCATTTTATGATAAGATCACACTACGAATCTCACCAACATTACTCCAACATGAGAGGAATAACTACCTCATTGAACGTCTCATTCCAAAACCACGACAACAAGGTGATGGAACAGGCGAGAGGCTAGAAGTACCTCCCAAGAATCCCGCAGTGTCCCCTCAAAAGGATGCTCATGAGAAAGAAGAATTAGTGTCCCTTCATAAGGGCGCTATCGAATTAAAGTCTCAACCCTCAATGCAACACATGGAGGTGGACAATACAATAAAGACTCCACCAGCTCCTTCAGAGGATGTGGGTCAAGAAAATAATATTATGGTGGTTGATCCAATGCAAGAACAAAACCCTTCAATACCATCTCACGGAGCAGGAATTGTAAGTAATTCCATGAACATGCCTTCAGAAGGCGGAAATGATGCGATAAAAGAAGTTGGAAAGAATGATGCAAAAGATACTTTTATGTGTGGTACTTTGACCACACACAATGAACATACTCCTAACAACTGGGTTCCTCCGCCAGTTGAACAAGAGTTTTCTTACCCTTCTGATGAAGAGATCATGCCCAACCCCAAGGTCTCCTTTTCCAAAGATTTCCTAAACCTTGGAAAGGTTCGTGGCTGGTTCAAGAGTTCAGAAAGAGAAAAGCATGATGGGGACGCACCATCCTCATCGGCTGCACCTTGCCTCCCTATAACAGATGGATAATCATCACTCACGAATGATCCACAATATTCTCGTCGTTATGTGTTGCTTTCATCGCACCTTCCGCAAGATCCGACATTGCTTCAGCAATATCTTAAGAGCCAAGGAATGGGTACTCGTTTAAAAGCCATTGCCTCAGAAATATTGGAAGATAGCTCTTCTCATCATGTAGGAGAAGAGGAAGACCACACAAGTGATGGTTCTGGTGATTGTTATGATAGAGACTCTAGTTCCTCATTAGAGAGACTATCTGGATCTCCTCCCTACTCTAACTTTGCACGTTCTATGATGTCAGAGGAAGAGTGTGAATTCGAAGATGAGAACATTGTACCGGTCCATGTGATTTCTGATCGCGTGGAAGGTGATACGAGTGTGACGGAAACATTAAATATTCATACTGATCCGGCTGCATCAGGATCACGTGACAAACAACTTGAGTTGCAATTACACTCGCAACAACAGCAGTTAGATCAGTTAGCATCAAAGTTCGATAAACTCTTAGATTTCCTTGGTGGTTCAGATCGGGGTATACCCCAAATTATGAATCAAGGAGTCGTTGATCCACTAGTGGAAGAAATAGAAGCTGCGAGGGCAGCTGAGGCGGCTAAGCAATCTCCCCAAGTTCTTCCTAGCACGGGTGTACTAACTAATAGCTTGGTGGATCAACCAGATATGCTCCGAAACTATCATAAAATGACTGAAGACATGGTTGATAATATAATGAAGAGATTTACAATACAACAAGCCCCTCAAACTTGTGAGAGTGAGCTTGACAAGCCATATGAGTCATGGCATGATCTTGTAGCCTTTCCCGCAGGGTGGCATCCGCCTAAGTTTCGTCAATTTGATGGAACAGGTGATGCACGAGAACATCTAGCTTATTTTGAGGCAACATGTGGAGATACTGCTCGCAAACCCTCGCTTCTACTGCGACAATTCTCGGGTTCTTTGACAGGCGCTGCCTTTCATTGGTATAGTCGCCTCTCTGTCGGTTCTATTCCTGATTGGAGAAGTATGAAGAATCTCTTCAAAGCTCATTTCGTAACAATGAAAAAAGATTTTTCAGTGGTCGAGCTAGCACAAGTTCGACAAAGGCAGGATGAGAAGATTGATGAATATATCGTCAGATTTCGTAATAGCTTTGTACGCCTAGCAAGGGACATGCACACAGAAGATGCTATTGAGATGTGCGTCCATGGAATGCAACAACACTGGTCGCTCGAAGTGTCCCGACGGGAACCTAAAACATTTAGTGCACTCAGCTCAGCGGTGGCCGCGACCAAGATAGAGTTCGAAAAGTCTCTCAAATCATGGAGTTGTATAAAAATGCTAGCGATCATGCCAAGCTTTTCAACTCGACAGCAAAGCCAAATATTGTGACCAAGCCCAAGGTGTCCAATGAGGCAAATACAACAAGGGTTGTGCAAACGAACAACGTGCCTATGCTAGGCATAAGAAATGAATCAGAGGGGATAAGGCAACGTCCCACTATTCAAGAGCTTCCTAGGAAGCAATACATATTTCAGAGAGAAATGATAAAAGGATTCTTCGATCAAGTGATTGCACATAATCATCTAAATTTGCCTGATCCGAAACGTCCTGATCACGTAAACATGAAGGACAACCCTTTGTATTGTCCATATCATCGATATGTGGGTCATGTCATCGAGGACTGTGTTTCTTTTAAGGAATGGCTCCAACGAGCCATCAATGAAAAAAGGCTTCAAATACAACCTGATGCTAGAAATCCAAATTATCACCTCACAACATGGTGACTGTGAAAATGAATCCCATGTCAAAGAAAGAGCACGAAACATGGGTGCCACTATCTCAAGTTGAAGAAAATTTTACTAGCCTAAGAGTAAGTCACGCACCCTCTAGAGCCGGTGCGAGAGCATCAACACACGAGGTCAAGCCTTACATGCCTTCGTCGAGAAAGTTAGATGGACAAGGAACATGGTTGGCATCTTATCATAACAAGCCGAGGCTGGGTAGAGGATACAATCCAAGCCAACGTCGCATGCCGCCTAGGTTTGTGCCGACCTCTGAAGGTGACGAGTCTTACCCTCGATCAAACCGTATATTGCCCACTTTGGAGCAGTTCATGCCCCGCAACTGGAGGCAGAAGATCAGTTCTATAAAAGATAAGATAGAGGAAAACACTTCCCAGCCTTCTTCAAATAAAGCTACATGCAATATTATACTTGACTATTCGTCAAATACTAGTATCTCTTCTGATGATGCAGTAACACCGCATGAGAAAGAGACTCTACATGCACAGAGTTCATTGTCTGAACCTCCTCTTGAAGCAAATATGAACTTACGAGGAGGAAAAGTTTTACCCAAACTTCAGAATGTTCAACCCAAGAGGGTTGTGAAAGAATAGATAAATGATCCTAAAGATGTCGCACAAAATCATGATGGACAGGAAAATCCGGCCGAGGATGGCGGGACACCTCCCAACATAGATTATAATATAGTGGCCCATCTAAAACGCATTCCAGAACTTTTAAGTGTCTACGATGCACTAATGTTGGTGCCTGAACTTCGCCAAGCTCTTATTCAAGCACTAGAAGATCCTAAACGCTATGAAGTAACAATGGCAAAGCATCAAATAGTTTGTAATTTCTTGACCACAAATGAGATTACCTTCACGGAGGAAGATAAGGTGATTGTGGATGATAATCATAATCGTCCGCTTTACATAGAAGGAAATATTGGAACCGCTCACTTGAGGCGCATCCTCATTGATCCTGGTTCTGCTGTCAACATCTTACCCATTCGAAGCCTAACTCGTGCGGGCTTCACGTTGGATGATTTAGAGCCAACAGAAGTCGTCATATGTGGTTTTGATAATCAAGGAAGGTCAGCACTAGGCTCTATTACTGTGAAAATACAAATGTCAGCTTTCAGTTTTAAGGTGCGCTTCTTTGTGATAGAAGCAAAGACTTCCTATTCAGCATTGCTGGGTCGACCATGGATACATAAATATCAAGTGGTTCCCTCTACTCTACACCAATGTCTCAAATTTGTGGATGGAAGTGGAGAGCAACATCGTATAGCGGGAAACACAAAACCGTACACCATCCAAGAGGCGCATCATGCTGATGCCAAATATTACTTCCCGTGCGAAGAGCCACAGACCCGACAAGGGCGTGTGACTCCGCCAGTGGTTATTTTGGTCACACCTTGCTCTATACCATCCATGGGGGTGGAATCTTCGTCTAGCCAACTCTCCTCCAAGAAAATACATGGAAGAGGTCGTGGTAGGGGGATATCCTCCACGATGATGGCTCGCAATTATGGGCATGCTTATCTTCACAATGAGGCCTTCTTTAATGCCACATTACAAACACCACCACTCTTATCGAGTGTGGAAGCTTCTACCGAATCTCCTCTCGTACTGAGGTCTGTATCTGAGCCCATAAATATCCATGATCTCGAAACTAAGGAGTCTTTTATTCTTCTAACACCATCATCAACCGATGTATGACTAATACAAGTGCTGCATGTGCAGGAGTTCCTAAACTCATTGACAATGTGGGCAAAGCACCTCTTCCTATTGTGCTAGATATGCCCACAACGCAAAGCTCGGCGCCACTGGAAGGAACAGTAAGGAGAAGGGTGAAAGAAATAGAAAATTCAAGGGGAGCTACACTTAAACAGCCCCCATCCATGTATGTATCAATAGCAATGCCATTGGAGGTACGGTTGGTCCCGGGCCAATGTAGAGGCTCCAATCCTACTCTCCTATATAAGGTACCACAATCACAACCTTGTGACCATATAATTAATCTTTCTCCCTCTCTCTTTGATGTTGATGTATCGTCAAATACTATGAAGGTGGAACCTAGAATGGTTCGCTTGTTGGAAAAGGCGGGTATTAAACTTCAAAGAAACTGCAGGTTACCCTCACCACCCGCCATTTGTGAAATATGGTGGGATCAAGCTAAAAAGCTCGTTAAGAATAAGAACAAAGCACAACCGAAGTATGGTTTGGGATACATCCGCTCAGAATCTTCTGAAGGCAAGGATGAAGATCATGATGGCGTGCAACATTTGACATGCCACATGACATATGTGAATAAGGTTCAAAATAGTGAAAGTCGAGAACCAACATCTAACATGGATGGTGGTAATAGTTTCTATAAAACTCCACACCAACTTCGTTCTTTTCATGTTGCTCTAAATGCACATAGTGGTATAAAAGATGAAAATTTCCTTCTATCTCAGGTTCATAAATCCATGATGATTAATCAAGGAGAGGTAGTTGATCCTGCTCCTACACCATCACAGCTTGAAGATGGTGGTCAATGCACTATCGACGAGCTTGTCGAAATTAATTTGGGTACAGAGGATGACCCACGTCCTACCTTTGTAAGCGCCTCTCTAACACTGCAAGAACGTGAGAGTTATCGGCAATTCCTATTGGAGTTTCGAGACTGTTTTGCATGGTCTTACAAAGAAATGCCAGGGCTTAATCCTAAGGTCGCTACACACAAGCTGGCCATTGATCCCCAGTTCAGGCCAGTGAAGCAACAACCACGCCGTTTTCGGCCAGAACTGCAAGATCGTATTATCGTCGAGGTGGATAAGCTAATCGTTGCTGGATTCATTGAGGAGGTACAATATGCTCAATGGTTAGCAAATATTGTCCCTGTAGAGAAAAGTAATGGGCAATTGCGGCAATGTGTCGACTTTCACGACCTAAATCGTGCTTGTCCCAAAGATGATTTCCCTATACCCATCACTGAGATGGTTGTTGACTCTACTACAGGTTATGGTGCCTTGTCCTTTATGGATGGGTCATCTGGATATAACCAAATTAAGATGGATGAGCGTGATGCCATTAACACCGCTTTCCGGACACCCAAGGGCAATTTCTATTATAAAGTAATGCCTTTTGGATTAAAGAATGCAGGTGCGACATATCAACGCGCCATGACCAACGTTTTGGGTGATCTCATTCACGACATTGTGGAATGCTATATTGACGACATGATTGTCAAAACCAAAGACATCCGGCATCATCAGGATGATCTACGTGTTGTCTTTAATCGTTTGAGGAAACATCAACTCAAGATGAATCCTCTTAAATGTGCCTTTGCAGTAAAATCTGGTCTATTTTTGCGTTTTATTGTTCATCACGTGGCATTGAAATTTCACCGAAGCACATCAAGGCGGTACAAGACATGCCACCACCCACAAATTTGAAAGAATTGAAATCCTTATAAGGTCATTTGGCGTATATACGTCGCTTTATTTCTAATCTCTCAGGACGCACTCAGCCCTTCACAAGATTAATGAGGAAAGGCGTTCCATTTGAGTGGGATGAGAAATGCCATAACGCGTTTGAAAGCATTAAGCGCTATTTATTAAATCCTCCCGTTCTAGCTGCTCCAGTCAAAGGAAGACCGCTCATTCTTTATATTTCTGCACAACCATCCTCGGTCGGTGCATTACTAGCCCAACATAATGATGAAGGAAAAGAAGTAGCCTGTTACTACCTAAGTCGAACCATGGCAGGCGCCGAACACAATTACTCTCCCATAGAGAAGTTGTGTTTAGCCCTTATTTTTGCTCTAAAAAAGCTACGACATTATATGCTAGAACATCAAATACAACTTGTGGCATGTACTGATCCCATAAAGTATGTTCTAAATCAACCTGTGCTTATGGGTCGCCTTGGAAAATGGGCTCTATCCATGATGGAATATGACATTACCTATGTTCCACAAAAAGCGATTAAAGGTCAAGCATTGGCTGATTTTCTCGCGGCACATCCTATACCAAACGACTCCCCTTTGATTATTGAGCTACCCGATGAAGAAGTATTTACTATCGATATTGAGTCGCAATGGGAACTATATTTTGATGGGGCATCTCGCACAGAGGTAGAACCTGATGGTGAAACAAAACGACGAGCCGGTGCTGGATTGGTTTTTAAGACTCCTCAAGGAGGAACTATTCACCACTCTTTCTCTCTTCTGAAGGAAGAGTGCTCCAATAATGAGGCCGAGTACGAGGCTCTTATTTTTGGCCTTCTACTTGCGCTTTCTATGGACGTACATAACATACTAGTATATGGCGATTCTCAACTCACTGTTCGCCAAGTCAATAATATATATGAGGTACGCAAGCCATAATTGGTGCTATATCATACGGCAGTGCAAATCCTCACGAGGAAGTTTGAGCACATCAAATTATTACATGTCCCACGAAGCAAGAATTCCTCTGCAGATGCATTAGCAAAACTTGCATCATCATTAGTACTCCCTGAGGGTGAACCCGCTCAGGTAAAGATAGAAGAGAGGTGGCTCCTTCCAGCGGTACTAGAATCGATACCGCAAGAATATGAAGTACACCACGTTGTAGCCAATGTCAGCAGTGAGGATGACTGGCGCAAGCCATTCCTTGATTACTTTAATCATGGGATACTCCCAGGTGATATAGTGGAAAGGCGCAGGTTGCAGCGACGCCTGTCTTCCTATTTAGTCAAAGAAAGGACTTTGTATCGGCGTTCTTTTGGGCAAGAAATGATGCTATGGTGTGTGTCACAAAATGAAGCGGATCAGGTCCTGCAAGAAGTTCATTATGGTGTATGCGGTGGGCATCAAAGTGGAACAAAAATGTATCATAGTATCAAACTAAGTGGCTACTTTTGGCCAGGGATTATGACAAACTGTCTTAGAGTGGCAAGGTCATGTCACAGCTGCCAAATTCATGGTGTTATAAAGCACCAACCGCCAGTTCCGTTACATCCAACTATACCTGCATGGCCTTTTGATGCATGGGGTATAGATGTCATTGGACCATTTGAGCCGCCATCTTCTAGGGGGCACAAGTTCATACTTGGTAAAGAATGCACTACTTCTAGGTGGGCGGCGTACCATTAAGAGAAGTAAAGAGTGACAATGTTATAAACTTTCTAGAGCGTAATATTATTTATCGCTTTGGAATTCCACATCGCATTACTTTGGATAATGCCAAGGCTTTTAAGTCCCGTAAAATGGTCAAGTTCATGGCTAAATATAAAATCCAATGGAATTATTCCACAGGATATTATCCACAAGCAAATGGGTTAATTGAAGCATTTAATAAGACCCTTGGTCAGATTTTGAAAAAGACAGTTCATAAGCATCATCGTGACTGGCATGATCGTCTCTATGAAGCCTTATGGGCATACCGTGTTATGGTTCGTACGCCAACTCAAGCAATACCCTACTCCCTAGTATATGGGAGTGAGGCTGTTCTTCCTCTAGAGGTGGAGCTTCCATCCCTAAGAGTGTTCATGATGAGATTACCCAAGATGAGCAAATCCGGCTGCGCTTTTAGCAGCTAGATTCCTTGGAAGAAGATCGGCTAAATGCACAGCAAGATTTAGAGTTATATCGTCGCAATATGGTGCGTGCGTATGATAAACTTGTTAAGACACGAGTTTTTTGGAAGGGAGAACTTGTTCTCGTACTTAGGCGCCCCATTGAGGTAAAAGGCAAAGCTAAGGGAAAACTTGAGCCTAAATGGGAAGGGCCATTTGTTATTGAGCAAGTGTATGATGGCGGTGCATATCAGGTCATTAATCAACATGGAGAACGATCAATGCCTCCTATTAATGGGAGGTACCTAAAGAAATACTATGCTTGATCATCTCTGCACGCCAATTTGCTTCTTTCTCTATTTGTTTTTGTTTTTTTTCTTCTTTCATTCTTTCTTTTTTTGTTTTCCCTAAAAAAGTAAAGTTTTAAAAAAAACATGGACATCAATGTCCTACAATAACGGCTTTCCCTGCACACACCATGCTAGTGATTAAAGACTTAGGCACCCTCGAGCTAGTCTGAAGGTGGCACATGTAACAAACTGGAGCGGTACATATACCCACCACACACGACACATGATGGAGTGTATGCTTTCAGAGAGGGTGGTGAAAATACTTGGGATACTTCTGCTCTGAGGTTCCATACTTCTCATGTTTCTTGCCATGTTTTAGGCTCACCGAGGCACGATGCCCTGGGGTAACCTATAGGAAAAGAGCAAGAAAGGCATTGCCCGGTCAACAAAAGTTGAGTTTAGTTTGAGCCTCTTGACACCCCCGGGGTGTTATTCCACCATAGCCAAAATGACCTATAAGGGTCTATGTAGTGCACAAAGGTGTGTGACTGCTCTTCAAATTCTGAAGGTGACTCCCCTAGTAACCGCGGAGGAATATTCTCCAAGAATCTCAATAAAATCCTCTCCTACGAATGAGGAAATCCCATCAAAAGTCATGAAATTCAAGCAATACTTCAATAAAAAAGAGTCAACCAAAGAAGCAAGTCTACATCAAGCAAGTCAAGAAATAGGGGACTCATTTGAATGAAGGAGGGGAGTAGTCACGTACCAACCCTCAACATGGCCATGAAAAATCGCCAAGCCAATTATCCTATAACCATACTACTTTAATCATCCTTGCCTATGCCTTTGTGTTCTTGAGGCATGCGCAAGAGGCATGATGAAGTCGTGGGATCATCAAGACGCATGAAGTCTAGAGTATGAATTCCCATCCCTCTGAAGGCATCATGAAATCATGATGTTTTTCACATACACTCACGGAAGTTAAGTTATCTAGTCGCAACTGTTATGGTCCTTCGACAGTTCCTGATGATTAGCTCTTGAGTTACCTTTTTCTGACGTCACGTTCATAGCTGGTGTTCCATGGGAAAGCCAACATCCCAAGTCTATAAAAAATATTCTTTTTTTCTTTTTCTGGATTTTCTCTTGCCGTGATTCTTATTTATTCTCGTGGTCTTAAGGGAGAATGATAAGTTCCCTAACTATTCATTGTGCATCCATAATAAGGCATTTCTACTCAATGATACCGTTCGTCGTGCATGACGCCATTGATGCTTGCCCAATGACTGGCATTCTACATCAACCAATGTTTCACTAGGGGCATTATCCCTTAGTGACCAAGACAGCAAAACTGGAGGCATCATCCTCTCCTAGTATATCTGCAATGTCGATGGTATCCCGACACTTTAAATATGGGTAGCAGCAAGGTGCGTCAGTGCGGTCAGCATCAAGTTGTGGAACACTTCGAGTCTGATGGCTGGCATCGTCTATGATCGCATCAAACTCGGGAGAATTCAGGTGAGCAGGAAGGCGCGCCAGTGCGGCCAGTGTCGTTCTGTGGAACACTTCGAGTCTGATGGCTGGCATTGTCTATGATCACATCAAACTCGGGAGAATTCAGGTTTGCAGGAAGGCGCGCCAGTGTGGCCAGTGTCGTTCTGTGAAACCCTTCAAGTGTGATGGCTGGCATCATATATTATTGTAAGGTCGCATCTAACTTGATAAATTAGTTCTTTGCATCAGCCAAATCCTAGGCAAACCGAAGAACTACCTCATCGGCTGGCACCATGTTTCATATGGTCGCGATGAGAACACATAAATGAGAGAGATTTCTCTTAGAACATGGCATGAGTATTTTGCCATATTTTATTGTAATTATACTCGCCCTTATGGGTGTTTATAAGATAATAGCATACCCATTCGCTATTAAATTCACATATTTCTTTGTCGTATATGGTATGAGTATTTCACCATAGATTGTCATAATCAATCCACCTATCACTCCATGCTGTAGTATGAACATACACTACAGTTTAGCACTTGGTTAGCCCAAGGCTCTATCCAGTTTGGCAACATAAGTTGCTATCAACGCAATATGTGTGAACACACTGATTCGATGAGCCCTCGTCTCGCTTGTTGCTTGAAGCCCGAATTCTCTAGTTGTACTTCAAGGTGGTCTGAACGAGAATATTGGATGGCTAACTGAACTGTATGACGAGCATCAAATAACATATTTAATTCATAAGACATGTATATGGAATATATGTCCGGGAGGATTCTGGACTAAACATCTATAGCCATGCATTAAGGGTTCGGTTCTTAATAGATCCTTACACCGCCAAAAAAAGGTTATATACCTTAGCTCATTTTTCCCCTAGTATAGTCTGTTTGCTTCGCCACACGCACTACACTCGGCGGGGGGCATTTGTTTGATAAATTTTTGTACCAAGAGTTCATAATGTAAATATATATTACACATTCGTCGTCTATGACACATGGGCCCCACAATGTGTAAATCATTTGTGAAAGAATATATATATTTGACTGAGGATGTACGTGCAAATGAGCTAGCAGAGAAGTCAAGTTCTGAGCACCACATCGATCAGCGGCATGCATACATATATACATGCGTTGCTAGCCCAAATGGACTAATGGCCGGATCATTATATTTAGCTACCTCTATACATCGCATGTATGGGATCCTGAATTCAGAAGAAATACACGAAGGACCCACTGGCCAACGAGTATACACGTCTGACTGCTGGGGCAGCTAGGACAGGTATTATATACGGTTGGCTGACTTCATGGATTACGTCACGACCGCCTGAGTCAGCTAGAGATAAAATCAATCATCTCCGTCTGAGTCGTGGAAAGTGGGCAGATGAGATATACTCCTGGCCAGTTTAGAAGTCACGGAGATTTTTTAGGGATCTATGTTATCGTCATGTCTGAACGACGCCTATATAAAGGTCACCAGATCGCTCGTCTGGGGAGAGGCACGTGCCCGCACGGCTGCCGGGCTGCGGTGCTCCAAGACATACATACGTGGAGGGAGAGGACTTCGCCAGAACTCACACGGGTAACGCCACGGCGAAGCCTTGCTTATCATACACAAACGTGTACACAAGCACAGAGAGAGAGCTGGCGACCACGCTGCTCTGCACACCATCGCACGGGTAACGCAATAGAGAAGCCCTGCTCCAGTAAAATTCACACGCATATCACGGGTAACGCAGTTGCGAAGCCCTGCTCCGGCCACGTGAGAACACCACTTAAAACACAAATTTCTTAATTCCCGCACTACGTCGAAGGAGATTAGCGGCGCCAAGATGCTGCTACTACTCCCGCTATCCATGAAGTCGTATTTGCAAGGTGAGATAGTATAAGATCTGTTTGTATCGTTGGTTTTGTCTCAACATGGCTGCTCTAGATCATCCGTGTGGGATGCTAGATGTAGCCGTTAATCTTTACAGCCATGGCCCGATTGTTTCCTCAAGGTCGGCGGCCGTGTGCCCACAATCATGGTACGACTGCTTTGTCATGGTCGGCCATAAAGATTATCACAACCATGGTAACGACTGTCTCATCAGAGTCGTTCATGTAAAGCGCATAAAATAATTATGCCACAACCATAGAAGCGACAGTTTTCATCGAGGTCGTTCATATGGGATTATGTCAAAGTCATTGTCCGATTGTTTCATCTCTATCGGCGGTGCTCAACCTCGATCCTTATGAAGGAGTTTGGTTGATAAAACGAGTAAGGCAACGCTTCATCAATTGCCCATCTCGGATTCACGATCTAATCTCTATGAGATGAAGGTCGATTCCCATACATCATCTTATGTCTAGTGCTAGACTACACTATGGCCAAGTGACGACGAAGCTCGGTCGTTATGCCATCAACACGTCGTAATTTTGATGAGATAGTCATACCGATTGTTGGGCACCGACGAGGCAAAAGCAACACTACTTTGATGAGGTGAGGGCCTTGTCAAATAAATCTCTCATTATTACGCACGTCGAGATAGCATATATGATTGTGCTTCGGCGGAACAAAGCTAATCTTCTTATTCTCAAGATTATCTAAACAACGACGATCATTAGCGCAGCTTAATCGGAGGTATTCTGCGGCTTGATCCCGCGGATGTAATTAACCGGGTATCTCACGAGGCCCCGGAAAATTGGAACTACACAATCGTTGATCCAAGTCAGATATTTATCAAGGTGCAATATTTGTAATTGTGGGAAATTGTACTTTGTAATTCTCCAAAGAATTAATAAAGATGTGTTTTCCTATGTTACTTGTCTTTTTTTGTATACTTTGTATACTGGTACGCCCGCATACATTATTATTTTTTGTTGCTTTTTTCGTGTCAAACAGGCTCGTTCCGGATGCGCGGGGCGAAACAATTCGGGCCAGCCGGACTTTCCTTTTCTAGCATGCGTGACTGCACTAGGAGGTCGATGTGCTCGCGCGCGTCATCCGGTTCTCGGGGGCCGATCTAGCCCTTTAGGCGTGATGCAGGCGGGTCCTTGTTCACGTCTGCTCCCTCATCCGGGGCGCGCGTCTTCTTCCCTTGGGAAACTCCTGCTGCCGGAGCAGGACTTACGCTAGAGACGATGGCGTCTCGGTTGTGGCGGCCACGGTTCCCGGATTCGCCACGTGGGCGGCTATTTTGCCCGACTCCTCCTGGGGAGGATGCCTGTTGATGCTTGATTCCTCCGTGCGCCGTCTCGTCCACGCCTTTGCGAACGACGATGCCACGGGAGTTGTCCATCTGGCTCGGGGTGCCTTCGTCCTGCTGCTTGTTAGTGGTGGCGACGAGGAGCTGGACACATTCCTGCTAACGACGAAGTTCCTCGCCCTCGAGGTGCTTCAGCTCCGCGGCTGTCGACTTGGCTGCCCTCATGTTCTTGGCGAGGGTGCTGTAGACGGGCTGCGCCACACCTGCATGCGAATCGGCGGCACGGTCCAGCTCCGACGCTAGGTCGTGCCCCCGATGCTGGATCTTCCTGGCAAAGCTGTGGGCCGCGTTATACTCATGCATGGTGGCGTTCAGCCGGCGCTGGTTAGCCACGACCTTGGTGGCCTCCTCCAGGAGTTTCTGGCGCGAAGCCTCGAGTCCGGCCGCGGCAACTACTGGGTTTGCCTCGACGATGACCGGAGCACGCAGGTGCTGGATGGAGGCGGTGAGCGGATCTTGCTCTTGCTAGGGTGCGGAGTTCTCTCCTCCCGACGACGCTCCTGAGGTGGACGATGGTTTTCGCGGGCGTTTACCACCATGACTTCGATGCAACCACTCACCGCGGCTGGGCGGTGGGCGAGGGGCACGTCAAGGACGGGGGTGACCACGCTGGGAAAGCCTCAGCAACAGTGGCGACGGACGTCTCAAAAATGCAGGATGGAGCCGTTGGCGGGGAAGGTGCTCCCGGCGAAGCACACGGCGTTGTCGATGACGCAATCGAAAGCGCCAAACGTGAGAACGAGGTCGGAGGCCACGCGTTCACCGGCGACGAGCGGAACTCCCGTGCGGAAGATGATCCTAGCCGAAGCGCTGTGCCCCACGGTGGGTGCCAACTGTCGTGGTGTGGAACACGGCAGTGCCATCGGGGATGGCAAAGAAGGGACACTCAGATGCATTCGGTGGCTCGTGCAACGGGTTGGGCACGGTGAACTGCAAACACAGCAACGTACCTAGGTTTGGGGCCCTCTCGGCGAGGTAACACCCCTACTCCTGCAAGTTGAACTATATGAGGGAGCAAGTGCCTTGTACAGATGCTCCTTGAGCTGTTTCCTTAGCAACTATCGAGAGCTCGAGGAAGATGGGAACTAGCTACCAACACTTCTATCCTTCTATTGTTACCTACCTAGAACCCTAGCTCTGCCCTCCCTTATATACTGGTCTGGCGGGGTAGATTACAGATTGGGCCCTAGGGTTTACTGTTTGGATATGGGTTTACAGGACAGGGCCGGCTGCAGGGCCCAGCCGGTGGGCCAGGACCCATTCCACCCTTCTTTTAGTGCCATCCTCTTCTTTAGCGGTCACCCGGGCTTCCTTTGGGGCGTCACCCTTGCTTTAATGGCCACGCAGACTACTTTCGCCAGTCAGCTGACCACTTTGCTTTATATTCGTTGGGTAGCCCTGGTCATGACAGCACGCCAGCTTGCCCGATGACGAGGGAGAGCCAGAGGCATACCCCGCAAGGAGCATCAGCCCTTCCATGCTCTCCATCGAATCCGAGGTGATCCGTGTGGAAGCGGCCACTCGGCCAGATATTCTGTCTACGGCTAGACGGGCCAGCCGGGAAGGTTATAAGCCCAGCCGGGTGGTGTTCTCCAACCAACTGGAGTTTTCCTTCTTGAGGGCCAGGCGGCCTGTTGCTTCTCGAGCCGGCCTACTTGTGCTTGGCTTTCCCTACCCGGGGGTTATCCCCCCGACACATGTAGTATGCTTCATTTAGCATTCCTGCTGCTCTCACCAACTCGTTTACTCGTTCCTGTTGCTTTTGCTTTGCCTCGCCAGTCAAGTGGGGTAACTCAGCCATTGCTGCTTCTGCGGCTCTCAAGTTTGTTGCTGTCGTGTTGTATGTCAGCCGAATGGCCGTCTCGTTGCTACATTCTGGGGTTATTTTGCATGTAGCATCCGACAGCTCTTCATTGAGGTTCCATCCTCTTATCCTTGTTGGTTCGAGCCGGGTCTTAGCGCCCTTGACTCGGTTTGCCGAGTTATATTCTTGGATCGTGATGTCCATATCCTGTTGCAGTTGGGATAATTCCTTAGCCTTTTCCAGCACTTTTTTCCTGGTTTCCTCTAACTCGGCTTGCATGTGCGCCGGGTCAGCCGCTGATGCCACTGGATCTGCTAATTTTTGTTTTGCTTCCTGCAGCTCTTTGGCTCTTTTGCTCCTAGCTATGTTCTCTCGCTTCTCCAGCGGTGCCTTCATAGTTCTCGCCTCCCTTGGCGTCGCAGATACGTCCAATTTGCATCACCATTCTATATCATAATTTTCCTATATTAATTGATATATTTCTTATTAAGAGGTTTTACTTATGTCTTTTCATCTGTTTTTTCATGTTGGATGATTCTTGGAGGATGAATTGCCTGAGTCAGGATTCTGATGGAAAAAGAGGTGTTTTGATGCAATTTCGCGAAGATCAGAAAAGTACCAGAAAAATTATGGAAAATCACATTTTCCTAGAAGATGAAGAAAGCTAGAAGGGGAGGCGGAGATGGGCCACAGGGGCCCCACACCCCCCTAGGCGCGGGCCACCCCTAGGCCGCACCTATAGGCGGTGTGGCCCACCTGTCCCACCTCTGGCTCCGCCCTCTCTCCTATATCTTTCCCTCGAAACCCTAAAACACGGGGGAGCGACCACAGAAAAATTCTGCCGCCTCTGCGGTGCGGAGAACACCGAGAGAGAAAGAGCTCTCCGGCAGACAGATCTCTGCCGTGGAAATTCCTTCCCAGAGAGCGGAGATCGTCGCCATCAACACCATGATCAAGCGAGACTTCATCGGGATCATCATCATCCACATCATCATATCCACCAGCACCATCATCACCACTCCATCCCGGTGTAACAATTGTGTTGAATACTTGCATAGTTCTTAGGGGAAACTTTCCCGGTGTTGATTACTATTGTAGTTGATGCTTATGAGTGGAACCATTAGATTATTGTTTATGTTCATATTGTTATCCATCACCATATCATCTTTGATATTGATCCATATGATGTCTTGTGAGTAGTTCGGTTGGTTCTTGAGGACATGGGAGAAGTCATGTTGTTAGTAGTGGATTTGTGTTGAGATATTATTCAATGGTTTAGTATTTAAGTTGTGGTGCTATTCTTCTAGTGGTGTCATGTGAACATCTACTACATGATACTTCACCATTTATGGGACTAGGGGAATGCATTGTGTATTTGGCTACTAATTGTGGGGTTGCCGGAGTGACAGAAACCTAAACCCATGTTAAGACACCACTGCACAAGGGAGCGTAGGATCTCAGAGTTTAAGGCTGTGGTTAGGTTTATATCTTAATTTCTTTCATGTAGTTGCGGATGCTTGCAGGGGGTTTAATCACAAGTATGTATTAGTCCATGTAAGGTTGGTATATTAGCATAGGTTCACCCATACAACACTTATAACACCAAAGAAGGGTACTCAGCTATATGAAGCGAAAGCACTTGACATAATTCCCATGTGTCCTCGAGAATGTTTGTTCCTTATAACTATTTCCACCGGTTTGTCCTTTGATAAGAAACGATTGGGCCACTTGCTGCAATTGTTCATTGTATTTATTACTTTCACTTTGTTTCTTTGCTTTATCAGAAAACCCCTAAAAATCCGTTTGCTAAGTATTTATAGAGATTTCCTGCTCCATACCACTAGTCAACACCTTCTGCTCCTCATTGGGGTCAACACTCCTATTTAATGAAAGTACTAGGATACACCCTCTATACTTGTGGGTCATGAAGACTATTTTCTAGCGCCGTTGCCGGGGAGTGAAGCGCTATTGAAGAGTGGAACTAGTAAGTAAACTTCTACTATGAGTATTGCTTTTTATTTCCGTTTGTTTCTTTGTTTCCAATATGGATAACCCACTTGGTTTTCTACTTGGGAAAACTACTACCACTGTTATGGTAGTAGATGAACCACCACCCATTGAGATAGATCCTTTTAAGATACCTACAATTATTGTTAATCGTGTGATGGATCATTATTACTTAGGGGATGGACCATTCCACCCTGGTGATCATTTGCTTTTTATCCATAAATTATGCGGGTTGTTTAAGTGTGCAGGTATCACAACTGAACAGGTGAAGAAGAAGTTACTCTCTATATCCTTGAAAGGGAGAGCTGAAGAATGGTATAAGATGCTGAAGAATGGACAATCCATGGAATGGGAGGAATTAGTACCTCTCTTTTATTCTAAATTCTATCCTCCCAATGAGATTCATAAGGATAGAAATCTGATATATAACTTTTGGCCTCGTGATGGTGAGAGTACAGCTCGAGCTTGGGGGATATTGAAGTTACTAATTCTTAAATGTCCTATTCATGAACTCCCTAACAATATTATTATCAATAACTTTTATGCTAGGCTTTCTCTTCATGATAAAGATTTACTAGTTGCTTCTTGTGTTGGATCATTCACACGTATGAAGGAAGAAGCTAAATGGGATCTCCTAGAACGTATTCAAGAGAACACTAAAGCTTGGGAGAATGAAAAAGGGAGAAAGTTAGGTATAAATTATGATTATGAATGCATAAAATCTTTTATGGGAACTGATGACTTCCGTGATATTAGTACTGAGTATGGTCTTGATTCTCAAAGTACTGCCAATTGTTTTTAAAGCCTTTGCCTCTTACATAGAAATTCCCAAAAATAAGTGGAATATGTACCATGCACCTTATAAAGATGTTGTTAGTCATGTTCTTGTTAGAAGCACCAAAGTTTGTACTACTAATCATATTGTGCCTGAACCTTATGTTGAGAAAACACCTTTCCCAGCTAAGGTAAAGGAGTACTTTGATAATTAGTGCGAATAATAAAGGTACAAAGAAAGCTGTGGAACCTGATGAGCGAATGAATACTGAACCTATGGTAGCGATTGTGAATGATCTTGTCACTAGAAATATAGAGGATGAGCCCATTGTCTTCTGTGAAGATGCTTCTAATATTATATCTCATCCTAGTAAAGCTAGAAAAGCTAGTGTCCTTGTGCTTTCTGTTAGAATTGGTGATCATTGCTATTATGGTTTATGTGATATTGGTGCTAGTTCTAGTGATATTCCTTATGAGCTTGAGGATATAGATGTGGTTATTCACCTTGCTAATAAGGAAACCATTTTCCTTATTGGTATTGTAAGAGATGTGGAGGTCCTCTACGGTAAGATTAAGAATCCTGCTGATTTTCTAGTGCTTAATTCAGCATCTAGTAAAACTTGTCCTATCATTTTTGGTAGACCTTTCTTGAACACTTGTGGAGCTATTATAGATTGTAAAAAGGAAAAAAGTTATAACTAAGTTGGATGGAGATTCTTATGAGTTTAACTTTTCCAATTTTTATAAAGCTCCTTTGTGGAAATAGTTTGCCTAATGAAGATTTCAGGATGGAAAAACTTGCTTCTATTGATCTAGTTTATGACCTTGGACCTCTTTTTTATGACTGTAAGTATGCTCATTCTGATTATAGAGTTGTTTACTATGACAGTTATATTGTCAAATTTATTCCAAATGCTACCGAAAGTTATTATGAGAGAGGGAAACATGGTTTTATGCATCTCAATAATGTTAAGTTTCCCCGTTTTATGTTGAAAGCTTTGAAGTTGCATTTGTTTTGTGTTCCTATGCTAGTGGATTTTTGTCTCAAATTTTTTTTTTCTCATGATACCCCCATGCATAGGAAGTGGGTTAGACTCAAATGTGTTAGTTATTTGCTTCTTGATGCTCTCTTTCACTTCAAATACTTATCTCCTATGTGAGCATCTTTGAAATTTTCAAGCCTAACTTAAAGGCATTAAAGAAAAGTACTTCTTGGGAGATAACCCAATAGTTTTGTGGAGTCTTGGAAGTTATTACCTCAGTAATAACCGCTCCTTATCATTTTTGTTTTGATTTTTGTGTCAAGATCAACTACTTTTGAGAAGTAGAGAAGTTGTGAAAAGTGGCTGTCCTGGGACAGATTTTTGTGCTGCATTGTAAAAGTTCGTGAAGGATCCCAGTACTTTTGATGGAGCTATATTTTTCTATGCTTGTTCTCCCAGTTGTTACCCAACTTTCATTAGTTTTGCACTTTTTTATTTGAGCAACAGAAGGTTTTGGAAAAAAATCAATCTTTACCCACTGGTCTGTTTTGACGGATTTATGCCATCATTTGCATTCGCCTCTTATATTGATTACCTTCCAGATTCTTTTGGGTTTTTTGGAAAGGAGTTGCTATAGTAGCTTTTGTTTTGATGGATTTCAGTTGAAGTGTGAACCTAAAGGTTTATTGTTTTTGCTTACACTGACGTTGCCATTGAGGTTTGTGTAATGACTTGTGAGAAAATAAATTTCTAGGAGAAGGAGAAAAGGAATCTGCAAAATCCGTCTTTGAATAGGTAAAAGTGGTGAAAATAGAAGGTTCATGAAAACCCTATCTTTTTATATTTTTGATGTTTTTATTACATATGGAAGGTTATGAAACGAAACAGAAGAGGAAATGGAGGCCAGGGTGGCCACACCCACCCTAGGCGCAGACCCCAGCTGGCCGCGCCTGGAGGGGGTGTGAGCCCCTGAGCTCCGTCTCCACCTTGTTTTCGTACCAGTAACTTCCTTATGCGTTGAAACTTCTTAATATATAACCCCCTAGATCCCCCGAGGTTCGTGTATCGTGTTCTCATCATGTTTTCGTTTCGATCTGTTTCTATCAGGAAATATTATCAAAGTTTAGAGCACCATGGTCTCTGCCAACGACAAAGCAAAAAGCCTGAGGAAGATGATCCTCAAAACCCCAAGGAGGGGGAGATTTTGGTATGATATGAAGAAGACATGGAGGAGGACGAGCATCCGGACACCCGCGCTACTATCGCAAGCATTGGAGTGGTGGGAAATCCTACCAAGCTTAGGAGGAAAGCACAGATGTCTACAGGAGGGAGAACTCCGCGTCATATCCTCGCTCCATTGTCACTTACTCCACATACCAAGAATCCCTTCCATACTCTTATACATGAGCAACAATACCTACAGGTGCCTAGAGGAACTTGCCATCAGTTTGGGATTTGCCTCGCTCTAACCATGCAGGGAAGGAACATACTAAGAAGGAAGAGTGGGAAAAGAATAGCAAGGACTGGTACTCTCGGTCTGATATGATCATGAACCGCATTGAGAAAAATTCGGAGTTGATTCGTACTCTGACCTTCGAGATTGAGGATTTGAGGAAACCGATTGAGGAGCTTATCAAGAGAACACCACCACCACCGAAGGAGTAATTCGTCATCAGGTTTGGCATCCCCTTGGCTTGTTCCAAGCTTGGGGGAGCGCCGCGGTATCACATCATTATCTTTTATCTTTTACCCTTTTTAGTAGATTCATATCTTTGGTAGAGAAGTTATCTTATAGGTTGTTTTGCATGTGGAAGTATCTCTCCTTTAGTTTATTATCTATGTATCCCTTGGTGTGTGCCTTTATGGAATATTAATGAGAAGTTTCATCTTTTACTTTTTGCACTTCTTATTTTAGTTTGCAATCTCTATTATATGATTGATCTTATTGATCAGTATTGGTACCACTTTGGGAGCATCAATTAGATCTAAATTTGTTTTGGCAAACCGAGCCCTCGTCAGTAGAAACACTTTTTGAGGTTTGAAAGGAAAAGAGAAAAAAGCTTATAGGTATTTTGTATCATTTATTTTCTTTCTTGATAGGCTCATAAGATTTGTATTCTTTATTTAAGATCTTTTGTGTCTTTAAGGAAGATTGCATGTTTGGCTTTATCACTTGTAAGTTTGCTTGTTTCCATCAACTCTTTTGCTTGCTACCCAGCCTTGCTAGCCAAAAACCTGTTTTGAGAAGGCATACTTCTCATGCATCCAACCCCTTTGAACCAAACCTGTGCCCTTTGTGTCCACCATATCTACCTAATAGCATTATTGCTATACCAAGCAAATTCTCAAGCTTCATCTATCTTTCGAATTAAAAATTATTTTGTTATGTGAAAACTAGTTAGTAAAGCTCTCACGAACTTGATGGCACACCTTATTTTCTTGCCCCTAATAAACTTGAACCATTGTGTCAGCGAAGTTGTATATGCTTGCATCTATACGTTGGGATTAGCAGAACCGTGTTACCACGGGGAACGCTTTCAACACTTATGGATACATATCTAGTTGATATCATGCTCTTTTGTTTGCGTATGTCGTCGGTGTGAAATAAAAGGGTAGCTTGTAAGTCCATGGAGTTATGTATGTGTGTTACAGAAACGCCTGGGACGCTAGCCTAAGCCATGACTAATCATGGTGGAAACTTACAGCATAACCATAGTGAGCAATTTGTGAAGCATCCTCAATAAAATCCTATGCAAATAGCAAATAAAAAGGTCGCTGAGATGCTCACTATTTGCTTTCCTTGTCATTTTGATTATGGGATAGCTCCTGTATCATGTGCAAGGGGAACCCCATTGGTGGTTCTTTATGATACACATGTACTTACAATGATAAGAACTTACCGGTAACTAAAGTTGAGTAGCATGAGGAGCGGCCCTCGTACTCAAGGGACATGAGATTTCCAACTTATATTTCGTCAAGCATATACTCCATCCTTTTTCACTTTAACTTTAATCACCTCAAGATGCTTATGATAGGAGAAATGAGGGCTCAAAGCTAGTAAGTACCATAATATTTTGGAAGCTCTTTATGAACATGGAATCCCTGCTTCCCTCTATGAAGGGCCTTTCTCCTATTTCCAAGTTGAGTCAGTAAACCTACTTACTCTCTATCTCAGCAAGCATTTGAGTTGTTGTGTTTCAAGAATTCATATGATGATTTATTCAATCATGTTCTTTATCTTCCTTGTTTGCACATGACTCTTATCTATTGAGTATTTCTTTCAAAGCCGTCATGGTGAAAAACCTTTTATGTTTGAGAAAAGAGTACTCCTATTGTGCAGACTTCTACAAAAGCTTTTTGTGAAACTATTTGCCAACTGTTCTCTGACCAAGAACAAAGTTTTCCAATTCCAATTATGATTTATCTTTATGCATCTCTATTGTGACTCCTATACTTGTTGCAAGCTAAGTTATATAATGGTGAGTTGCTTTCTTCTATGAGTTGTTTAATGGTAAGTGTGATTCTTCTTGTCTGTATTCTTTTATCGACACTTCTCTCCATAAACCCGTGGGCATGTTACTGATCTTAGTTTTCAGTCGGGGACAAGCGAAGGTCTAAGCTTGGGGGGAGTTGATACGTCCAATTTGCATCACCATTCTATATCATAATTTGCCTCTATTCATTAATATATTTCTTATTAAGAGGTGTTACTTATGTATTTTCATCTATTTTTGCATGTTGGATGATTCTTGGAGGATGAACTGCCAGAGTTAGGATTCTAATGGAAAAATAGGTGTTTTGATGCAATTTTGCGAAGATCAGAAAAATACCAGAAAAATTATGAAAATTCATATTTTCCCAGAAGACAAAGAAAGCCACAAGGGGATCCGGAGATGGGCCACAGGGGGACCACACCCCCCTCCAGGCGCGGGCTACCCCTAGGCCGCGCCTACAGGGGGTGTGGCCCACCTGGCCCACATCTGGCTCCGCCCTCTCACCTATATCTTCCCCTTGAAACCCTAAAACACGGGGAGCGACCATAGAAAGATTCCCCTGCCTCTGTGGGGCGGAAAATACCGAGAGAGAAAGAGCTCTCCGGCAGACAGATTTCTGCCAGGGAAATTTCTTCCTGAAGAGGGGAGATCATCGCCATCAACACCATCATCAAGCTAGACTTCATCGGGATCATCATCATCATCCACACCATCATATCCACTAGCACCATCATCACCACTCCATCCCGCTATAACAATTGTGTTGAATACTTGCATAGTTCTTAGGGTTAACTTTCCCGGTGTTGATTACTATTGTAGTTGATGCTTGTGAGTGGAACCATTGGATTATTGTTTATGTTCAGATTGTTATCCATCACCATATCATCTTTGATCTTGATCCATATGATGTCTTGTGAGTAGTCCGTTTAGTTCTCGAGGACATGGGAGAAGTCATGTCGTTAGTAGTGGATTTGTGTTGAGATATTATTCAATTGTTTAGTATTTAAGTTGTGGTGCTATTCTTCTAGTGGTGTCATGTTAACGTCGACTACATGATACTTCACCATTTATGGGCCTAGGCGAATGCATTGTGTATTTGGCTACTAATTGTGGGGTTGCCGGAGTGACAGAAATCTGAACACATGTTAGGACACCATTGCACAAGGGAGCGTAGGATTTCAGAGTTTAAGGTTGTGGTTAGGTTTATATCTTAATTGATTTCCTGTAGTTGCGAATACTTGCAGGGGGTTTAATCACAAGTATGTGTTAGTCCAAGTAAGGTCGGTACATTAGCACAGGTTCACCCACACAAGACTTACAACACCAAAGAAGGGCACTCAGCTATATGAAGCGGAAGCACTTGACATAATTCCCATGTGTCCTCGAGAACGTTTGTTCCTTATAAGTATTTCCACCGGATTGTCCTTTGATAAGAAAGGATTGGGCCACTTGCTGCAATTGTTCATTGTCTTTATTACTTGCACTTTGTTTCTTTGCTTTATTAGAAAACCCCTAAAAATCCGTTTGCTAAGTATTTACAGAGATTTCCTGGTCCATACCACTAGTCAACACCTTCTGCTCCTCGTTGGGATCGACACTCCTTTTATCGAAAGTACTATGATACACCCCCTATACTTGTGGGTCATCAGTCGCATCCAGGTTTTGTTCCTCAGCATTATCATTCACTATTGGAGCTACTCGAGGTGCTCGGGGATATGAGGGATCAGGAGCCGCCATCATTACCTCGGCAGAGACGAGCTGATGTAGTTTTCCCGCGGCGGGAACAACAGGCGGATCCGGCGCCAAGACGACGCGCTCCGGGTATGCGCGCTCCACGCGCACTGCGACGTAGACTTGGTGCTCGCCGAACTTGATGAAGAGACCGCCCCTTGGGAACGGCTTGGTCCCGAAGCAAACCGTGTTGTCGCTGACAAAGTTGAGCACGCCAAACCTCTGGATGAGTCCAGAGTAGACGCGCTCGCCCGTTGTGGAGATGATGTTGCCCGTCCGGATGAAAACTCACTACTAGGAAACTAGCTATAGATAGACAGACACTCTGTGGCGCATGGTTTTGACCATGCGCCACAAAAGATTGCCAGTGGTGCATCTGGCACAATGCGCCACAGAACCCTAAATATTCTGTGGCGCATACCAATTGGCAATGCGCCATAGAAGAAAGGTGGGACCCACACCAAGCCTTAGTCTATGAAACATCTGAGGCGCAGATGGCGATATGCGCCACAGAAGTTTTCACTTTTGTGGCACATCTGGCGATATGTGCCGCAGAATAATCAGGTGGGACCCATAGCAGGCGGGGTTTGACCATGCTCTGACCAAGATTCTGTGGCGCACATCAACATATGCGCCAAAGAAGTTTATATCTTCTGTGGCGCATATGTCCATATGCGCCACAGAACAGTAATGTGGGCCCCGCAGTCTGGCCACTCAGGACCAAGTTTCTGTGGCGCATAAGTGGATATGCGCCATAGAAGATCAAACTTCTGTGGCGCATATCTGCAATATGCGCCACAAAATGGTGTGTGCTTCTACTCATAATATGTGTTTCTAGTAGACAATCTACGCAAAAGGATTGAGTTCATCGGTGCTCATACTCAGAATATGTTGAGGTGTTTCTAGTAGTGACACATTTTCCTCTTGTTTTTCACAAATAAACAAGTACCAGTGGCATACATCATTGCAAATGCACATGCGCATATCCCTTGAACAGCAAAACAACAATGGCATACATCATTGCAAATGCACAAACTACAAACATTGCAAATTCCTTCACAGAGCTGGTGGGGGCGATGGAGGTGGAAGATGCCAAACATCCCTGTTCACGCGCGCTTGCAGCCTGTAGACGTGCTCCTCCATGGACACGTTAGGGTAGAGCACCGGCCGCCACCCGATTGGTTCCTCCATGCACGCCCTCTCCTCCGAGGACGCAAGCACGGCGTACAACCTCATGGCCTTGTTATAGAGGGCCTCTTGCCGCAGCCTGTCCTCCTCCTCGATTAGGTTGACCTCCGAATCCCGCGGCGGATGACTACGAGCATTGCCCCTCGACCTCGCCCCTCCACTTCGAGTAGGCTGCAGGGAACGCGAGCGGGCTGTGCTCTCCAGCAAGCCTTCCGACGATTTGTGGGAAGAAGACATCAGGGGCGGGGATGATGATTTGGACAGGGAGTGTGCTATATATAGAGGGGTGTCATTAAAGTAGCTAGCTGCCACCTTTAAATTTGTCCAGATCTGGAGGCATGGTTCTATGGCGCATATTGGCTATACGCGCCATAGAAGATTGAACTTCTATGGCGCATATCTCCCATATGCGCCACAGAACACTGAGTCCAGATCTGGTTTTGACCGGGCTCTGACCAACAGTATGTGGTCCCACCTAGTGCCAAGGTTCTATGGCGCATATGGCCAATATGCGCCACAGAACCATGTGTCCAGATCTGCACAAAAAGGTGGCAGCTAGCTTTGCACCCTCTATCTACCACCATCCATTTTACATCCTTCTTTCCCCTCCTCCCAGCTCGTCTTCCTGCTCTCTCCCACCCCATTGTGCCTATAATTTTCTACATTTTTTTGTATTTAAACCTACTATAGTTGATAGATTGGTTAGGGAAATCCTTTCTCCAACTAGTAGATCTAAAACACACTTACTTTTCTCCTCAACATCTCTATTTGTGTACCATTATCTCTCTGTAGATCTATTGGTCCACACTCTCTCACATCGCACTCTCGACTCAGTATTCAATCTACCCGGTGAGTAATTGGCCATGAATATGCATGTTTTGTAGGTGTAAAGATTGTCGCGCGGGCGGTGTGTACATGCGATGCATGGCGCAAAGATGATGTTTGTGCATGAAGCTTGTGTGGTGCATGAATGTTTGCATGGGAAGAAGTTTCTTCGTTTTGCTTTTCTGCCCCGGTGTGGTGCATGGATGTTTGCCGAAATGTTGATTCATTTCCATTCCGGCAAATTTTTGCATTACCCATATGTCCTACTTTTAGGAAAGGTCATGCCGAATTTTTCCGGCGACCATGCATGTGTGTTTGTGTGTGCATAAGGTGTGGTTTCTAATTAACCTACTCTATCTTTTGCTCTATACGTGCATACCGCGCAGGCTACCGTGGTTGTCAGGATGAGCGAAGGTCCAGTTACTAGGTATAAGAAAGAAGCGAAGGCGGACATGATTCGGAACAACAAGACCCAGATAAGATGTCCATGTCTAACATACAAAATCGAGCGCTGGATCGACCCTAATTCTGGACAATTGGAGGATCACCTGCTCAGGCGCGGTTTCATGCGCGACGACTTCGACGAGGATACGAAAGTAAATGGTGGTGGTCATCATGAAGACGTGGGCGGGCGAGAAGACAAAGAGTCTCCTGGTTGGCATTGTCGTGATGACGAAGAATATACCGGTAGGCATGATCATCATGAAGAAGAAGGAGATGTCGACGGGAATTACCATCATGAAGAAGGCGAAGAAGCAAACACCCAGACGCTGCTAACTTCGGTGTTAAGGGACCCTCATGTTCAGGAACTACTTCTCAAGGAGACGAGCAACACCAAAGCTGCATCTAGAGAGAAAGCCAAGCTGGTGCAAATGGAGATAGATGGGATGACTCCATTGTATCCTGGGTGTCGGCCAGAGGATACACGCCTGAGTGTAATCCTCAAGGCTCTAGAGATTAAGGCGGAACACAAATGGACCGACGCGAACTTCAATGCTAACTTGAAATTCTGGCACGATCGTCTTCCTAACGGGAACACATTGCCAACAAGTATAGAGGAGGCCAACAAAATCGTGTGCCCTCTTGACCTACCGCACGTTAAAGACCACACATTCATCAATGATTGAGCACTTTATCGTAAAGAGTACACGGAGAGAACCACATGACAGGTGTGCGGCCATGGACGGTAAAAGAGAGTGAACAAGAAAGTTCCTCGAAAAGTGGTATGGTACTTTCCTATCACTCCCCGTCTATAGAGATATTTCGTAGATCCTAAGGAAGCAAAGCTAATGCAATGGCACGCGGAAAGGGAGAGACCCGAAGATGATCCAGAGAAGGGCAAGATCCTAACACACCCCTTCAGACGCTAGCCAGTGGAATGAATTGGACATCGAGTTCGAAGATTTTGGGGGCGATGTAATGAACGTAAGGCTGGGTATGAGCACTGATGGACTCAATTATTTTGGCAACCAGAGTAGCACGCATAGCACCTGGCCCATGTTTGTATGGCCATACAACATCCCCCCGTGGCTCTGCACAAAGCAAAGGTACGTACACATGAGCATTCTTATTCAGGGGCCGAAACAGCCAGGTGTCGATATGCATCTTTATCTCGGGTCGTTGAAAGAGGAGTTAGCCATGTTGTTGGAGACGCCAGCCCGTATGTGGGACGCCTACACTAAAGAATATTTCCCTATGAGAGTCGCGTTGCTCACGATGGTGCAGGACTATCCTGATTACGCATATGTATCGACCCAGGTGAACCACGGACACAATGCATGTGTCAAGTGCATGGATAAGACCCCGCATCTCCAGCTATCCAAGGATCCCAGGTCTTCGAAAACCATGTTACAAGGGACTCGAAAGTGTCTTCGCATGGATCACCCGTGGAGAAAACGCGGTGACCTGTTCAATGGTAATGACGATCTCAAAAGAGCCCCGCGTATGAGGATTTGCGAAGAAATCGAGGAGCTTCTTAATAATTGGGATGAGTGCTCTGCACCAGGAAAGAAGCGACCAAGGACAAAGCCGCTTCTGAGTGTATGGAAAGCGAGGTCTATTTTCTAGGACCTGCCGTACTGGAAGGTCCTCCACACGCCCCATAGCCTCGATGTAATGCACATCACGAAGAACGTTACCGAGAGTCTGCTTGGCACTCTCCTCAACATGCCGGAGAGGACCAAGGATGGGCCGAAAGCAAGAAACGACCTAAAATTGCTTGGCATGAAGAAGATGCTTCAGTACCCTGATAGTGATGATGATGACAATCAAACGGAAGGGACTCAGGGTTACTACAAAAGGGTTAAGAAGAATGAGGTGGTTGTGCTTCGCGCTGCCTGCTTCACTCTGTGTTAGGAGGAGATCGATCAGCTTTTCAGGTGCCTCCTAGGAGTCAAAGTTCCTCACAGTTACTCGAGAAAGATAATCAGATATCTCGACATAGAGAAGAAGAGGTTCAGTGGTATGAAGTCCCACGACTGTCACGTGATGATGACACAGATACTTCCAGTTGCCATACGAGGGATAATGGACGAGCACGTCCGTGAGACGTTGTTTAGCCTATGCAACTTTTTCGACGTCATCTCTAGGAAGTCGAACGGCATGAAGCAGCTCGACAGGCTACAGGAAGAGATCGTGGTGATACTATGCGAGCTCGAGATTTACTTCCCGCCCGCATTCTTCGACATCATGGTGCATCTACTTGTCCATGTCATGGATGACATCATCCAGCTCGGGCCGACATTCCTACACAACATGATGTTGTTTTAAAGGCTAAACGGTGTCATCAAAGGGTTCGTTCGCAACAGGTCCCGTCTAGATGGAAGCATAGCCAAGGGCTTTCTGATCTACGAGTGCATATCTTTCTGCCAGAACTATCTAACCACCGAGAACGAGGATGGTGAATACCCACCAAGAAGCACCTCGGAAGGCTCGCTGGGTATGGTCACCGCGAGGGCCACTGCTCACTTCATGTCAGCATTGATAATCGATGCGCCGACTTTGGCAAGGCACACCGAGTCGCACTATAACACATTGAATTGGTCAGCCCTTGGGTGGAAGAGCACAACAGCTTGATCGAGCAGGAGTATGTGGACCGGGCCCACCCGAGGAAGAAAGGAGACTTAACAAGAGAACACAACTCCAGCTTCACGGGTTGGTTCAATAAAAGGCAGCTGGACAATCCCACGCAGACGCCTTCTACGGAAGATCAACAACTCATATTCTCCTTGAGACAGGGCCCGACGCATAACGTAAAGACCTATCAGTTGTACGACATCAACGGTTATAGATTCTACACCGAGGAAATGGACATGAATAGCGAATATCAAAACTCAGGAGTAACTATGATGTCCTTCGTCGATGATGAGACTACTGTCATGGAAATATTCTATGGAAGGATCGAGGAGATATGGGAGCTCGACTACTGTGGAGAGATGGTACCGATGTTCCGTGTTAGATGGGCCAAGAATGTCAAAAGAGAAGGCCGATATTTCACCACCTGCGTTATACCCGATGCCAAGTCGGCAAAGAAGGCCTCTGCGAAAAATGAGCCATCGATACTCGCTAGCCAAGTTGATCAATGTTTCTTTATTACCGACCCATCAAAGCCCAGTCGTGTTGTAGTGAGGAGGGGCAAGAGGAGCATCATCGGAATGGAAGGATCCGCCAGCAAGCAAGACTTCGACTAGAATGGCGATCCGAAGATCGAAGAGGAATTGCCAGCAAGCAAGTACTTCAGCATGCCTACTACTACTAGAGTAAGAAGAAAGACTACACTACCTACTAAAGGTTGTCCGTTCACGAGAAGAAATCTCATAGTGCCCGGGCTAAAGTATTCAACCGCGAAGAAAAAGGGCAAGAAGATTGTGAAGAGAGGCTAGCTCAATACATCACATGACCGACATGTGACCTTTTTTGTGTATTAGTTAGAGACTAAAACATATATCATGATATTCATATATATATGCATGTCTATGTTCTTGGTTTTAAATATATTTGTTCTTGATTGTTTTAATATAACATAATTAAATATATTTGTCACATATAATTAAAAATATTTTTTAAATAAGGAAAAAAGTCTAAAACAGCCAGGATTCGAACCTGGGCTGCCCATTTAGAGCCCCAGGACTGGCCACTAGGCTATGTGGTTGTTTGATGCAAACTACTATGCTGCGCTGCTTTTGGACCAAACTACTATGTTCTGTGGCGCATTCCTCCAATATGCGCCACAGAAGTTGAACTTCTGTGGCGCATATTGGAGGAATGCGCCACAGAAGTTGAACTTCTGTGGCGCATATTGGAGGAATGCGCCACAGAAGTTTCACACTTAGCCAAAATAAACAGTTCAGCCTTCCCCTCCCCTCCCCACTTTTCCAATTTGCCCAATCGACATTCCTACTGCCCGCACGCACGCACCGGAGCTCCCTAGCGCTGCCCACCGCCCACCGCACGCATGCACCCTAGCGCCGCCCGCACGCACGCACCCTAGCGCCACCGTCGCCGCTGTCAGAGCCGGAGGAGGAGCCCGTGGAGGAAGAAGCCAGTGGAGGAGGAACGCTAGCCGCTGTCGGAGCCTGTGGAGGAGGAACCCTAGCGTCGCCAGCCGGTCACCGCTATCGGAGCGCGTGGAGGAGGAGAAGGGCCGTCCCGCTGCAGGAGCACTGCCGCCACGACCACCTCCCCATCATGCATCGTCTCGCCACCGCAGGTACATGCTCCAGGACATAGAGCAGCAAAGTTTGATATAGAGAAGCAAAGTTTTGTTTATGGCATATACCTAGGTGGCTCTATTTTAGTTAGTTGATCATGTGCTAGTGGTTTTGGCTTCTATTAGACTTTAATTATTGTGCTGATGGAGGTAGATGCTCCTATTTCTTCAGGTGATTGCATCTAGTCTAAGTAGATTATACATCTACTATGCTTGTCATCTATTTGCAAAACTAATGAATTACAGTGTAATCTGCTTGTCATCAGGTGATTGACTATCTGATCATTGGCTTATAATATCTTGGATAGATTTGTGTTGTCAAGTGGAAAGTGTGCTTGTTTTTCATTTAAAATCTGTAGGTGTTATGCTCAAAGAGTACACTGCTCTTTGTTTTGGAATATGTGGTATATGTGTTGTACATCAGTGCTGCTCTTCACACTACATCTTACTGTTCTGTAATCCTTGTTCTCTGATTGGATCCTTGTTTATGTGTGTTGGGATCCTTGTTGATATATAGCAGCAAAGTTTGATATAGAGCAGCAAAGTTCTCTGATTGGATCCTTGTTTATATGTCTTGGGATCCTTGTTGATATAAAACATGAAGCAACTTTGATATAACTAACATGAAACAACTCTGTGTGTGTTGGGATATGTCTGTGTTGGGATATAGAGCAGCAACTTCTCTGATTGAATGTGCAAAGATTTAGATGGTGAAAGTTAGCCTGTAATTTGTGACATCAAAATTATTTCATGTTGTACTTATATAACTAGTTAGCATTACCCATAAACGTAAAAATGAATGTAGGTGAATGCATCTAAATCAGACTGGAAAATATATTCCTGAAACTGACCAGTGTATTCTCATATGGTAACCTAGTGCTCATTGACCATATCATACATGTTCACTGGCTGGAATGTTGTTTTTGACCATATCATATAAGTTGTAGCTGTACATCTTCTATCCAGAAATGTTTGTGGAGATTAGCAAGTCTAATTTGTTCTAGAAATTAGACTTACTTGAAACAAGTACAATCTCTAGCAAATGTTGTTCTTGTTATTAGTTATATCATTCATTTTGCTTCCTGGAAATGTTGAAACAAGTTTTGGAGAAATGTTCTGGAGAAATTAGACTTACTTGAAACAAGTTCTGGAGATTACTGGAAATTAGACTTACTTGAAATGTTCTATGTCCACCTGTTATTGCAAATCTCTAGCACATATTACTTGAAACATCTCTAGCAAATCTCTGAATTTGTTATAAAAAACAATGCAAATCTCTGAATCTGATACTAATAGAAAATCTGGATGTGTGCTCCTGGATAAAAAAATGCAAATTTTATTATAAAAAACAATCTCTGAATCTGTTATGTGTGCTCCTAGATAAAAAAACAATCTCTGAATTTGTTATGTGTGTATCTGTTATGATAAAAAACAATGCAAATTTTATTGTTTCCACTTCATTCAGAAGCTTCATTTGAATATTTTATGTGTGTATTGTATTTGTGCAAATTCAGAAGCCTCTATTATGTTGTGCACACTGCTGTGTATTGTATACAGTTGTGTATGTATTTGTTGTATACTGCTGTATAAAAGCTTTTTTTATGAATCATTAGTGATGGATGATGGAAGCGGAGGCGACGATGATGGATTGGGTTATTTTCTTTGTGTGTGAGAATGATGGATGGGGTCAATGGAGTTGTCAATGGGGCTCTAGGCTATTTTCTCTTGCAGGGATTTCAATTGAGTTACCCATTTCTCCCGAAGTGTTGATTCATTTCCGTTTCGGTTGAAAAATGGTCACTCGTAGGTCCAAAAATTAGCAAAGGTCATGCCGAATTTTTCGGTCGATATTTGTGCTAACTTTTTGCCTCTTTTTTTAATAATAAAGCGCAAACATGACGACCAACGACGAGGCCGGTCCTTCTAAACACACGAGCGTCGAGGATCTAGCCCGAGAGGCCAACAATTCGTTCTGGGGGCCGTCCCAAGAGCATGAGGAGGCGGAGGAGATGAGAATGACACCACCACCAGCGACCGTCGTCGGAGGTGATGGGGGCAACGAGGAAGATCCAGATTACGAGGGGGACGACGACGACTACGATGGAACTAGTGAAGGTGGGGAGGAGGGTAACACCACCACGAATGGTGGCGAGCGCATAAATGGCGGTAGCGGCAACCCGGCCGCTATACAGAAGAAGAAGAAGAAGAAGAAGAAGAAGAAGAAGAAGGAGAAGAAGGAGATTAAGGATCAGAAGACGCAAGTGCTCGCCAACGTCTGTGATGAGTTCACCGAGGTCACAGAAGGTGGCCAACCCATTTCCCCTGCATCGATTGCCTACGGGTACAGCATGCAACTCGGGTGCATCGTCCGGGAAAGCATGTCGATCAACATGAAGTACATCCGAAGTAATCAGGCTTTGGTCGAGAACCTCCTTAATAAGATTCACAGGTGATACACATTCCCAGAGAAGTTCAGAAACCTGGAGAGAAAGGACCCGGTGAACAAACTAGCACTGACAAAGATGAGCAACGCCTTGAATAGCTGGAAAACCCGGGTAAAGAACAACATTGACAAAGGTCAAAGCTGGGAGATTATAAGTAGGAAAAATCCGATGCTCGACGAAGAAGAGTTCAAGATATTCAAGGCAGACTTAGATACCGCTTACTCTAAAGCATGGACTATGTGGGGAAAGACTATGCGAGAGCAGAACATAGGTAACCACCATCTTGGAAGCGGCGGATATAGAGGGAAACATCCCATTTGGGACAAGGAGGACGCTGAGCTTGAACGCCTGTGTAAAGAGAGCCCATGGCATAAAATCACAGACCTGCAGATCCAAAACTTTGTTCGGGCCTGCTACTACCTGGACCCTATTACAAGGGAGTTCATCACCGACGACCCGGATGTGAATGACTTTGAGGAGGAGATGGTAAGGAATTTACCGCGGATATCTCAAGAGTTTCTAATTAAAATAATTAAGCCAAAAAATCTAAATGCATGGATTCACCTCTCCTTGTCTCTCTGCAGGAGAAGGAATTGAACGCTACTGGTGACTTGTCGTCCCAGGATTCGGCGGCGGAGCCATCGGACACTGTTTTCAACAGTGCGACAAACACTTACAAGAAGAGGGACAAGAATATGCCGCCAAAATCAGCTGGCCGTGTGTCTAGCTTCGGTACGAGCATGAAGTGCACCGAGTACTACAAAGAGGATGCAAAGAAGAGGAGGGAGAGGAAGAACCCGTCGGCGGCTAAAGATAAATCCGAGGTTGAAGAGCTGAAGTTGAAGGTGAAGACATTAGAGGAAAAATTGGACAAGAAAGCAATGGACAGGTTAGTGGACGAGAAGCTTCATGCGATCACCCCTGGGTTGATGGAGGGGCTAGTTGTTTGGAATGCGGCAGGTCGACAGGGGACGATACACGTGCCTAGCTTTAGCGGCAGCAACTCGAGCATCAACGTTAACACGTCGCCGGACTTGGTGATCCCGCCGGCCACCATCGCCGCGGCGGAGCCGCAAGAGCTGGTCGTCGCACAACTGCCCCTTGTCGCTCCCGCCAAAATACCAAGCCGCAGCCGGCGGCGGCACCAGTACCATGGGAGAATGCTGATGATAGGCCTGCCATCAGGACCGGCTGTGTGTCGACATTACCCGAGGTCAACGCCCTCACCAAGGTAACTAATTAGTTACTCCACTTCATCTTCTTTATGCGCCTTTGGTGACTGCCACCTCGATCATGATGCCCAACATATGTGTTTTGACTCAGGACGCTACTTGCGTACTACTCCAGAATGCCGAAGGCGAGTTGACGGATGTTGCCAAGGGAATTATCATACAACCGGCAAACCGCACAATGCACAACAATGCAATTTACGATGCCGTGATGAGGGTCCGGATTGCTCGGGTGTTGCCAGGGTGCGACAACATGGACCCCCCCTTCAACCTTAGGGAGCCGACGAAGAAAAGACCCTTGCAGAATGCCACGGCTGGCCCTTGACATGACCGAAGACTCAGATTCGTCTTACGGGGCACACCGGCGCCACCTCGATCGTCCGGCGACCACCTCGGAAGCCAGCTATCACCGGCGCCACCTCGATCGTCCGGCCACCACCTCGGAATCCACATGTCATCGTCGCCACCAACAACTGTTGGGAGCGTGTGGGCCGCCCCAAGGCGAAGCCGTCGCAACGCAACCGTCGTCGCCCCCGCCACCACCATCACCACATGGTGGCAACAACCATGATGATGAAGAATTTGTCAACGTCGACGACTTCATCAACACCGGCGCCGGCAAAGGATTGTACATGCCTGCTGTGGATACTCGCGACAGTCAAGGTGGGCGTCCCACTACATGCACGCAACACCTGGTCTTCCGTGGTTTATTTCAAGAGACGCCTCCGGCCGCTGATCAATAGGAGAATCTTGTTGGATTCGTCTTTAGCCCTGGCACACTCCAAAAGGCGGTCGTTGAGCACTTAGCATCCCCAGTGGAGGAGCATGCTCAGAAGAAGAAGAAGCACAGGAAGATAGGTAAGAAAGTTGAGAGACAATCTCCTCCGAAGAGTGTAACATCCCAAAAATATGAAACAATGATCATCAAACTCTAATCACTAAAATTAGGGTTAACAAAAACTTTGATTAAATAAAAACAAAATGAATGCATGTGTCTATGTGATGATTTGATGAATGCATGAATGGACTTGTGTGATTAACCTAAATAGCAAGGAATGGTTTAAAGATGAAAATAACATCATATAAAACATTTCCAAGAAGAAACAAATAAAGAAAAAATCAAAAACAAATCAAATAAAGCAAATGGTCATTTTTGCCAATCTTGCTCACTAGGTCACTTTGAGTGTTTCTAGTCCAAGATTTCAAACAGAAACTTTTCCAATTCTTTTCACCCCTTGCAAGACCAAGTAAAAGTGTATCAAAGCCCACCTTTCAAACTTGCAGAAACATTTGGCAACCCCATTCAAATGACAATTCAAAATTGAATATTTAACATATGTGAAGATCACACATATTCAAAACCCAACCAAACCAGTGCCTCTTGACCAATCCAACTAACCAGATACTCCCTAGTATGTGCCTAGGAAACCCACCAAGTTTGAATCCAAAATTCAAATTTTAATTTCTTTTGGCCATTTCATCAAACACCTTCTCGACACAAATCAAATTAAACATCAAACACTATAGTGAGCAGTGTTGTGCCAACCTTGTCCCCTCCCTAGCTCTCACTACACTCTCAGTAGATCATCTAACTGGTTTAACCATCTCTAGCACACTGTAAACTCGACAATGCCATCAATGGTGACCATGGCCGAGCCCAATTTCCAAACCCAATGTTGACAGCAAGCTACAAGCCTAACTAGCCTCCCCAACCTTGTCTAGCAGGCACTCCACCGTCCACCGCCACCCCCTGTCCAACGCTTGAACCCTGCTAGCCACTGGACCACCCAGAACGCGCGCGACCATTCTCTCTACGTCCATGCCGAGAGCGTGCCAGAGCGTCGCGCTCAACACGCTCGCACAAACCACGCCCCGCCTTCGCCGCTCGCGTACAAGATCACCACCGCACCAGGAACCGCCTAGACATGCTCGTTCACCGCCGCGCGACCAGGAGCGCCTGTGCGCCATTAAGACTTTCGTCGGAGCCCCCTAGAGCATCAACATGTTCCAACCGATTCGCACCGCCCCACGCCGCAAGACCATGTCGTTGAGCTTCGGTAGGGAGCACAGCACCGCCCCTATCGTCGCCCATGACAGTAGCTCGCTGTGCAGCCAACCCCGACGAGCTCGGCATGCACCCTTTGGTCCTCCTCAGCCACTATAAAAGGAGGCCTCCCCCGCTCGTTTTCTTCACACCAGTTCACTCCCCACCTCTCACTGATACCCCACACTCACTCTCGAAGCAAGGGGAGCACCAGGTGGCTAGAATTTCACCGGAGTTCGCCACTTCAGAGGAGGAGAGGCGTCGTCGATTGGAGCCGCCCCAGGAGAAGCTGCCGGTACCAGGAGAATCGCCGTTGTCGACTTCGTCGTTCGCCCCCGTCGCTGACCATCACCTGAGTCCCGGTGAGCCTCCCAAGACCCCCACCGGCCGTGCTAGGGTTCTGTCTCGCCGGCGCTACCCAACATGGACGATGAACCAGTGCCGTTCGATTAGAGTTAGATCGTGCGACCAAGATTACCCATACCGCTTCGGCCCTCGTTGTCTCACTGACAAGTGGGGTCACTCAATTAACCAGCCCGCGTGTGCACTGTGCATAGTGGGCTGGCGCAGGTAAACATCCTGCGCGACCCAACAATTCAAATTTAGTTTTATTCATTTAATTTCAAACTCAGTTCTGTACCTAGATTCAAAAATCAACCCAGCTCGATTCACTAAACCAAAATGCATGAAAAAAATTTGTTAGAAAGTTACTGGAATGCTTAATCCAAGCCCGTTGGATTCAAACCATTTAGATTTGTAGATCACCCATGGTAAAAATAACAAGGCAGAAGCTTTTCTGCATTCAAACATTTTTCATAATTCAACCATAAGAGCTTTTGAGTTGATTCCAACTCTTAAAAATCACATTTAACCATACCTTTCATAATATATAAAAATATATAGGTTTACTTATAGAAATAATGATCAAGTAATAAAAGGATGCCACATAGATATTTCTAGTCACTTTAATTAATTAAAACAAAAAGTTTAAACCTTATTAAATTGTGACACCACTTTAAATCACATTCCCATGTACTGAAATATGTGGTGATGACATGTGTCAACATGATCCCATGTTTGAGTTGGAGAATATTAAATCTTAAGTAGTTTTTCAATGAGTAGAAATTACTTTTCTAAAATAACATTAATGGGACAAGTGTTTTTATCCTTATAATGTAGTGATGATGATAGATCATCTAGTATGAACCTTTGTGTGATGATTAGAAATAGTTAAGTATTGTTTGTTGATTGTGTACCTCGTATTTATTTATAAACGCTAGTAGCGACCAAGGATACGAGGAGGAAGGAGGATACTACGAGGAAGAAGCCGAGGAGAACTTCAACCACTGCTCTGCACAAGGCAAGACAATAATTGCAATCTACTCATTAAGAAAGCTGACACTTGCAAGATACCTTACTTATGCAAGCTACTACTTGCTTGTTACTATGGCAACTATATGCCTTAAGCATATGTGATTATACCCACTTGACACACCATCCTAGTTTTGCTTGCAAGCTTAGTATTTTATTTTCTTTATTAAAAGCTTTCTATCAAAACTTTACTTAGTAACTTGTAGATTTCTAGAAAGATATTTGAAGGTAGCATAGAGAGCATAAAATTTGGCCTAAGTTTGATAATCTTGATGTTATCCCGAGGCATGAGATTTTACTTAGATAAGATACACTTGTTTACCACCCCTCATTAGTATCTACCCCCACTTATAGATGATAGTGCTAAGCATAAAACTTGATCAACTTTAGATGGGAATACTTGGTGAAATTGGTTATGAAAACCTTAGAATGATGAGTCATTCTACTGAAATGTTTTGACATGTGTTTCTGAACACCAGATGATTTTGATGATGAAAATGCTAAGGCATGAGCCTTAGACCTTTATAAAACTGATGGTTGTCTGGATGCGATACCATTCCAATTTTACCGTACAACCACAATACCCGAAATTTGGGTAGGGCTTGACTGGAAATTTATATACCTTATTATGGGTTCCCTTCTGGCCAAGGTCTGAGCTGAGGCTACCTTGTGAAGATTGTACACCTGTGTAGTACCCAAGATGACATTTGGTCATGGTTGGGAGGCCAAACTCACAAGAGAGGTGCCTATACTAGGGCGTGTAATTGGAAGGTTAGGATTGATTATCCGCATACTGAGTATGATGAATTCAGGGTTGTTCCTGACGGATGTATCGAATGTTGTGGTGAAAGTGTACAGTCTCTGCAGAGTGTCAAACTATTCGAATAGCCGCATCCGTGGTTATGGACAGTTGGAGTGGCCATACTGTTTCCCCCGTCAGATGTTTTCAAAATGACTTGTGAAATGATTCATGACTTTGACTTGACCACAAAAGAGTTGTGATATGAAATTCAAGTTCCCACTTAGGTGTTATAAAAATTTCAACTAGCTTTCTTTGCTTCTGAACTTAGTAGAGGTAAATCTGGCTTTTTGCAAAACAACCCTAGAGCTTAGTATATCATATTCAAAACCACTTCACTTGTTAGTACTGGTTTGCGAGTACTTAAAGAGTACTCATGGCTTTGTCCCTGGCTATTCCCGTGGCCAGACTATGAACAGGAGTATCAGGAAGAAGGACAGCAGGAAAATTACGACAACTAGGATCATCTCCCATCGTTAGCATTGCCTGTGACCATGAAGATGGAGCTTCGCCCATGCTATCGTTATTATTACGTTATTCCGCTGCTTGAATTGTATTAAGAACTGGATCATGAGATCCTTATTTGTGTAAGACCTTATGTATGGTTTGTAATGGATGATGTACTGTGATATCCAATCTTTTATGTCTCGCAAAAATGGTAATCCTGGGATTGCGATGTATGGCATAACAAGCATCTGTGATTAATAATCCGGGTGTTAACAAAGAGGATCTGGGCTAAGGATGACGTCGTACCAGCCCGCGAGGATGGCTTGCCCAAGATTACTATAGCCGGTGAAGCGATACTGACTCCGGAGTTGCTTCGCCTTGCTCGTGGACATATTCTCGCTCTGAGTGATAGTATCAAGACACTAGATGGCATACTTCTTAAAGACAAAGATCCAAATTACCCGATTTTCACTGTCAAGGTGCCATCGGACGTGGACTTCGTCCATGAAGCCCCGGCGGACGTGTTCTTCATAGCGTACGAGGACGTCTTCAAGCTGTTTCTCTCGAAACGGCTGGACTATAACATGGTTCTCCTATTCACGCTCAATCTAGCAATGAAGACCAAGAGAGAGCAAACCCCCTACATCGCGATAGTAGATCCCTACTACATGCGTGATAGCCAATTGAGGGAAGGATCAGAGACGCGTGCCAAGGCGACAACGTACCTCGAGAAGTTCATGGTGGACCACAAGAGGACGGACACGCTTATTTTGCCTTTCTTTCCCGAGTAAGTACACACACCCGCTAGCATTGGTAACTTAGGCTTTCTTATAGCTTTCTTCCTTTGCCCTTTTCCAACATCCCATTTCAATCGTGTTGTGCAGAGACAAATACTGCACACTCATCGTCATTTACACAAAGTACTCGATAGCAATGTATTTCGACTTGGGGAGTAAGAAGAAGAAGAAAGACTGCACCAGAATAAGGGGTGTTCTGAATGAGGCTATCGAGGACTACTCTAGAAAGGGATGCCCCTTTGTCAGCACGGGTGAATGTTTCAAGGATGACAAACACGTTTTCAAGCACGTGCTCGAGTTCCCCTGTGTCAGGGAGCCGGCTAGTGGCAGCGCCAAGGAGGCCTTCTACGTCATGCATCACCTTAAAGGGTTTGTCCCAGATTGCCAAAACATAACTCTACCATCTAGTCTCCGAGCATGGGCCGACAATTTGGCGCAAAGTGACGATGATGATCTTAGAGAAGACTTCCATCGCATCCAGGTTATGTTGTCGGAAATCATTGTGGAAGATGTCAACACAAGGGGAGGGGTCCTAATACAAAATAGAGGGTTGACTAAGAGGGAGATTGAAAATATTCTTCGTAAGCAGGGTGACAACATGACGTGGATGACGAAGGATGGCTATCTACCGTTCCCAAAGCCGAGCGTTAGCAGTTCTCAACAATGATCGATGTGTGCGCCTAGAATTAACATAGATGTTTGTGTGTAGTGTTGTGTCACAAACTATACTACTATGGTCGTATGTTGTAAACTTCACTATTGTGGCCGTTGTCGTCGAAGTTCTATGATTGTGATCGATGTGCTATCTTTTATGTTTACTAATTTTTTTTTAGTTTATGTGAACATATATGCATGTGAACCAATTTAGTTCTTTCTGTTGCATGATTTACTAATATGCCTTATCTATAGAGATGACGAAGTGGTACGTGGTGTACAAGGGTTGGGTTCTAGGAGTCTACGATGAGTGGGAGGATTATTAGAAACAGGTGAACAAGTTTAGCGGCAACAGCTACAAAGGATACGCGACTCGAGAGGAGGCGGTAGCCAAGTGGAGGAACCACCTGCGGAAGGAGAACCGGATGAAGATATTGCTAGCGCTCTTGCTCTTTTTCACCGTCGTCACAGTTGTATTCTATTTGATTCTAGTGTAGGCGGTGACCACTTCATTTGTAATGTTATGAGATGGTGAACTTTTTAACAAACACTTACATAAATATTCGTGACCTTTGAGTTTTATTGTAATGTGATGACCACTTGTCTACCTCGATCGGGCTCGAAGTAGTGTGATGGAACTATATTCGTGTTTGTATTATGCTTGTTTTCATATACTAACTGAAATATATTGTTTCGACTGCTATGTGTATAATACCTATATAATACTGTATAACACCTGTACAACCACACTGATTATGGACCAGTACTGCTTTTTGTTAATACCTGATATACACACCAGTGGCGCATCTGTTTTGATGTTCTGGGGCGCATAGCACTTCAGTGGCGCATTTTCCAGAATGCGCCACTGAACATTGTCCTGTGGCGCATATGGCCGAATGCGCCATAGAAGTATCATGACTTCTGTGGCGCATATCAAAATGCGCCATAGAAGTTTTCATCAGTGGCGACATAACAGTGGCGCATCTGATATGCGCTATAGAAGGCCAAAATAGATGCGCCACTGCTGAAGGTTTTCCTAGTAGTGACTCCAGCAAGCGCCCGCTTCTGCCCCATGGTGGGCGCCAACTGTTGTGGTGGTGTCACAATAGATGCCATGGGTAGGCTTAGGTTGGGGGCTAATGGACGCTTGAGGTAACCGGGGAGGGAGTGCACGGTCTATCCGCGCACGATGAACACGAAGAACTCTCCACACTTAGGATTTTATTCCTCCTTGATGTTCACAAGTGCTCCTAGATCTGTTCTAGCATAACCTGTAGGCGCTAGCTTCCTACTTTGTCCAACTTCCTCTAACCCTAGCTATGCCCCTCCTTATATAGGCGATGGATATCTAGGTTACAACTTTGGGCCCTAGGGTTACTGTTTGGATCTTTGTCCTTACTATATGGGCATGTTCACGGGCTGGCCCTAAGCCCTTGACCCAGCCCACAAAGCCATATAGCCAACGGTCTTCCCGTACGTAGATGCTAGCTCTTGGGCGTCACGCAGTTCTTTTGTACGTCGGCCCTTGCTTTTGGCGCCACCCAGCTCCTTTTATGTCACCTGGTGTCACCCCTCTCTTTTGACCATGATTTACCATGGTCCCTCCTGAATCTCACTCGAAAAGCTGCCACACGTCCTTCCTAACTCAACTTTCCCTCTTGAGACACGGCTCGTCGCTACCTGAAAGGTAAACACTTTGTCTTATGCGGTCCGACATACTTCTTATGTCGGCTGATACGATGTAAACGTATCTATAATTTTTGATACTCCATGCTTGTTTTATATCATTTGTCTTATGTTTTGTCTACACTATAAGGTATTTTTATACACTTTCTGGAACTAACCTATTGATACGTCGAAAACGTATCTATAATTTTTGATGCTCCATGCTTGTTTAGTATCTACTTTGCTTTGCTCTGTCTACACTTTGAGGTGTTTTTATATCTTTTCTGGAACTAACCTATTAACAAGTTGCCACGGTGCCAGTTGCCTTTTTTCTGTTTTTGGTTCCAGAAAGGCATAAAATCAATATTCTTGGAATTGGACGGGACAAAAGCCAAAGTGAATATTTTACCGTGGGCGACACGAATCCAGAAGATGAGATGGAGGGCGTATGCTGCACTTCATAGGAGCGGTGGGCCCAACTCTACAAGGCGGTGTAGCCTTCCGGCGCCCCCACCTCACCTCTTCGCCTATAAGAAGCCCCCGATGCAGAAACCCTAGGCACCCGATCAAAACTCCACAAAACCTTCTATAGACGCGGCCACCATCGTCCCTAGATCGGGGGGATCTGAAGTTCTTCCCAGCACCCTGCTGGAGGGGAGATTATCCCGGAGGCCTTCTTCTTCAACATGCCAGCCACCGGTATGAAGCGTGAGTAGTTCCACCTTGTACTACGGGACCATGTTGTAGCTAGATCGTTGTATCTCATCCTCGTACTTTCATGTATAGATCTTGTGAGCTGCGTTCATGATCAAGATCTAATATATTTGTAATCATACATGTTGTGTTTGCGGGGATCTGATGGATATTGAGATTACTATGTCAGATTGATTAATGTTTTTGTCTATTTGATACTATCATGTCTGTGTTGTTTGTGATCTTGCATGCTCACCGTTGTTAGTAGCTATCTTGGCCAAGTAGTTGCTAGTGACTCCAAGAGGGAGTATTTATGCTCGATAGTGGGTTCATGCCTCTAGTTTCCAAGGGAAGTGACAGAAATCTCCTCGGTTGGAGATGTGCTATTGCCACTAGGGAGAAACCAACGGTCTCTTGTTCATGGAACAAGTGGATTGTTTACCTTACACACTTTGCTTAAAGTAGTTGTCTGTTGCTTGCAACTTAATACTGGAGGGGGTTCGGATGATAACCTGAAGGTGGACTTCTAGTCATAGATGAAGTTGGATGGCGGTCTATGTATATTGTTGTATTCCCAATCGAATCTCATAGGATCTTTTTGTCTAGTATTGCATTGTTATGCCTTGCTCAATTCCCTGCCAATTGTAATTTGTTTACCCTTCATGCCATGTTGTTTATCTAAGGAGAGCACCTCTAGTGAACTATGGACCCCGGTCCAATCTTTACCATTGATACATCTTCCACTATTACTTGTTTACTTGATGCAAACCATCATCAACTTCCACACCATGCGTTTAATCCTTTGTTACAGCAAACCGGTGAGCTTGACAACCTCACTGATTTGTTTGGGCAAAGTGTTGAGTTTGTGTTGTGTAGGTTTCCACGTTGCTTGCAACACCTTTGAGACGTTTCATTCCTCCTACTGGTTCGATAAACTCGGTTTCTTACTAAGGGAGAACTTGTTGTTGTGCTCATCACACCTTATTCTTGGGGTTTCCAATGAAGCGTCCCACGACATTGCTGGGTGCCATCAAGCTCTTTCTGCGTCGTTGCCAGGGAGGTTGAGGACGTCTTCACGAGGGAAGTCGTCCTCAACCTTTCTCTTTACTTTGTTTTTGGTTTGCTTAGTTTCTTTTGCTTGGTTTTGTTTGCCTCTTTTTATCAAAAACTCAAAAAATTAGTTTAGTTTGGTTTTCTTTCTCTTATCAAAAACACAAAAAAATTAGCTCCTGCTCTAGTTGCTGGTATATTATTGCCTTTCTTGGTCATGCTTTCTATCAATGGATGGTTTCTTTGAAACTAGTTCTTATTGGCAAGGTGGGTTCACGGAAGAAGAAAAGAATTATTATAGGGAACACTGTTTTTCACAAAAAGGGAAACACCTATGGGAACAAATTGATAAATTGAATACTATTTCTAGAGAGGTGTGCTCTACTTATAATGTTAATTATTGCTTTGATAAAGCTTGTTGTTGTAGGAGGTATAAACACCTCCCTTTTCAATGTGAGTATAATGATAATGTTACCATATCTTCTTATGTTAAAGGAAATTATGACTTCTATGATGTGGAACAAATTAAAGAATTTATTGCTTTCAAGGGTGCATTTGAACTTGCCAGTTTGCTTGAAAATACTGATGATGCACCTTATGAATATGAGGTTTATGAGATACTTAAATTTTGCTTTGATAATTACAAGTAAGAAATTGGCTATATTCTTGAATATTTTAATAGGTGCTTTCCACAAATTGAAGAGACTAATGCCGTGCATGAGCCTATGGAAGAAGAAATTTTTGAAACTGGAAGCTCATTAGATGAAAAAGAGGAGGAGAGTGATGAACAAAAGGAGGAAGAATGGATTATCTACCCATGCCTACCTTCTAATGAGAGTAACTCTTTATCCCTTACATTACTTGATTGTCCCCAATGCTTACCAAAGGAGGATGAATGTTATGTTCCTGTGGATCATTTTGAAATATCGACTTTGGGTAAAACCTGTGAAGGTTTTAATTCCACTATTTTTGAGCTTGATAGAAATTATGTTTTTTTAGATCATGAAAAGCATGCTTTATGTGATAGCTATATTTTTGAGTTTATTCATGAGACTACTGAAAATTATTATGAGAGAGGAAAATATCGTTGTAGAAGTTTTCATGGTACTGAAACACCTCTCTATGTGCTGAAAGTTTTGAAGTTGCTATTGTTTTATCTACCCATTCTTGTTACTATGTGCTTCTTTGATTTATTTTCTTACAAGATTCCCATGCATAGGAAGTGGGTTAGACTCAAATGTGTTTTGAATTTGCTTCTTGATGCTCTCTTTTACTTCACCTCATAGTTCTTATGTGAGCATCTTCTCAAACTCTCAATCCTAACTTAAAGGCGTTAAAGAAAAGTACTTGTTGGGAGATAACCCAAGATTTTTCTTGAGTCTTGGAAGTTATTAATTCAGTAATGACCTCTCCTTAGCTAATAATAACCTCTAATGAGAGGGAAGTAAGATTTGGGGAGTTGCTGTCCTGAAACAGATTTTTGTCCCCCACCATAAAAATTCGTGAGGATTCTATGTAAGTCGGATTGAGCTAAACATTTACGAATAAATCCCACAGTATGTTAGCTAACTTTTGTTAGTTCAATACTTTTTTATTTGAGCAACAGAAGGTCTTCTAAAAAAAGGTTTCTACCTGCTGATCTGTTTTGACAGATTTCTTCCATTATTTGCATTTGCTTATTATTGATTCCGTTTTGAGTTCTATTTTGGGGAATTGAGATTTTTGAAGGAGTTGCTGCAGTATCTTGTGTTTTTAGTGAAAAGTTTTTCTGTTCCAAAGCTAAACCCAAAGGTCTATTATCTTTTAAATACACTAATGTTGCTAATGAAGATTGTGTGAAGTTTTGTATGAAGGAAAAAATTCAGGTGTAGAGAGAATGATGTAATGAGATAAAGAATGGACAAAAGCTCAAGCTTGGGGATGCCACCCCGGTGTCACCCAAGAAATATCCAAGAGGTAAAAGCGTCAAAGGTTGGGGATGCCCAATTCATCCCCTTCTTCATCAATAAAAAGCTTAGGTCTGTCTAGACACTTCGTTTTTATTGTTTCATGCACTGTTGTGTTGTTCTTGGAGCGTCTTAGTTTTCGTTTTCTTTGCTTAGTTTGTTTATTTGGATTGAATAAAGTAGTTTGGACCCCCGTTCTCCCTGTGTTGTTTCAAATAAATTGATTGGTGTTGGAAAGGAGTAGTAAGTTCTTGCTTGAAAGTGCAGGAGGAGCTTGCATTGACTGTGACTTAGACTTTAGAATAACATGCTAGGTGTTGTTTTTGCCTTTTGCTTAGTGATTATTGCTGTAGCATGTCTTGTTCCAAACAATTGGGATTGCTTAGTGTGCCTTGAATGAATCATGCGTTGTTTTAGCATGCAAAAGCATAGTATTTTGGTATTCTCCTTTGATGCTTTGTTTTGGTTGACTTGGCACATCCTCACACCATGTTATGACTATGAACAAGTCACCATATCCTCTATGATCATTTAGTCCTTGACTTGTAGTACCACTTTATGCTTTTATTAGTAATGTTTTGTCGCTCTACATGATTATGGCCATTATTGCTCTCTTAGTTGGTTGCTCCCATTCTTTTGCTAGCCTCCACTTGTGTGAGTAAGATATACTCATGCTTCCAACTCCCAAGAAACCAAGTTATTCCAAAGTGTCCACTATAAACTCCTATGCATGGTGTGTTACACCATTCCAAGTATACTCTATTTTTCAGCTATCTTCCAATTAAAAAGTATTTTCTTATGTGAAAACTTAGTGATTAAAGCCCTCACAAACTTGATGGAACACTTTATATTATTTGCCCCTAATAAACTTGAACCATTGTGTCATCTCTATTGTATATGCTTGCACTTATACGTTGGAATTAGCAGAACCATGCTGTCATGGGGAACGTTTTCAACATTACACTTGTACTTTGTACACAGTTGATATCATGCTCTTTTGTCTATGGATGTCACTGGTGTGAAATAAACAGGGACCTTGTAAGTCCATGGAGTTATGTATTTTGTGTTAGAGAAATGCCTGGGCCGCTAGCCTAAGTCATGCCTAATCATGGCGGAAACTTGCAGCATCACCATAATGAGCATTCTGTGAAGCATCCTCAATAAAAAGCTATGCACATAGTAAATAAAAAAGATCGCTGAGATGCTCATTGTTTGCTTGCCTTGTCATTTTGGTTATGGGATAGCTCCTATACCATGTGCAAGGGGTACCCCGTTGGCGGTTCTCTATGATACACATGTACTTACTATGACAAGAACTTACAGGTGACCAAAGTTGAGTAGCATGAGGTGTGATCCTCGTATTCAAGGGACATGAGATTGCCAACTTATACTTTGTCAAGCATATACTCCATAGTTTGTTCACTTTAATCTTAATCACTTCAATATGCTTATGATAGGGGCAATGAGGGCTCAAACCTAACAAGTACCATAATTTTTGGAAGCTCTTTTTGAAACTTGAAATCCCTGATTCCCTTTATGAAGGGCCTTTCTTCTGATATTATATTGAGTCTCCACCTTTTACCTTTAGGCGCCAGTTAAGAGAGCATAGTTTCCATTCTTAGTTCTTTGTGTAGTGTCCCAAAACTCTTTATTGATGCATATTGTGATATTACTTGTTCTTGTGCTACTTGTTTCTAGTCACCCTTGTGAACTTTGAAGGTGTCCTATGCATCTATTTGCTACTCTATGAGGGACAAGCTGATTGCCACTATGCCATGTTCTCTGTATGTGAAACAAACAAATGTTTTTCAATACATATTATTCATGATCTTTGTTTGTAGCCTTTCATGTTGCATGCATATTTACTATATCCTATTGTTAGAACTCCATCTTTCATGCACACGTTTAGAGTTCTTTGATCCCATCTTTGAATGCTTGCAAATGGTTTGATCTTGGTTTAGATGGTGCATGTCACCTCAAAAATTATTCTTTTAATCACTTACCTACTCGAGGACGAGCAGGAATTAAGCTTGGGGATGCTTGATATGTCGGAAACGTATCTATAGTTTTTGATGCTCCATGCTTGTTTAGTGTCTACTTTGCTTTGCTTTGTCTACACTTTGAGGTGTTTTTTTATCTTTTCTGGAACTAACCTATTAACAAGTTGCCATAGTGCTAGTTGCATGTTTTCTTCTATTTTTGGTTCCAGAAAGGCAGAAAATCAATATTCTCGGAATTGGATGGGACAAAAGCCAAAGTCAATATTTTACCATGGGAGACACGAATACGGTAGATGAGACAGAGGGGCGCCACAGGGCGGCCAGACACCCTAGGTGCGGGTGGTCCCAGCCCGCGCCTGGGAAGGGTGTGCCCCCCTGGCGGCCCCCTGCCTTGCCTCATGGCCTATAAGAGTCCCCGATGCAGAAAACCTAGGCACCCGATCAAAACTCCACGAAAACTTCTGTAGCCGCCACCACCATCGTCCCTAGATCGGGGGGATCTAAAGTTCTTCCTGGCACCCTGCCAGAGGGGAGATCATCCCGGAGGCCTTCTTCTTCATCCTGCCAGCCTCTAGTATGAAGCGTGAGTCGTTCCACCTTGGACTGCGAGACCATGTTGTAGCTAGATGGTTGTATCTCCTCCTTGTGCTTTCATGGATAGATCTTGTCAGCTTTGTTCATGATGAAGATCTAATCTATTTGTGGAGATCCGATGGATATTGAGATTACTATGTCAGATTGATTAATGGTTTTGTCTATTTGATACTATCATGTCTGTGTTGTTTGTGATCTTGCATGTCCTCCGCTGTTAGTAGCTATCTTGTCCAAGTAGTTGCTAGTGGCTCCAAAAGGGAGTATTTATGCTTGATAGTGTGTTTATGCCTCTAGTTTCCAAGGGAAGTGATAGAAATCTCTTCGGTTGTAGATGTGTTGTTGCCACTAGGGAGAAAACAATGGTCTCTTGTTCATGGAACAAGTGGATTGTTTACCTTACACACTTTGCTTAAAGCATTTGTCTGTTGCTTGCAAGTTAATACTGGAGGGGGTTCGGATGATAATCTGAAGGTGGACTTCTAGTCATAGATGCAGTTGGATGGCGATCTATGTATATTGTTGTATTGCCCAATCGAATCTCATAGGATCTTTTTGTCTAGTATTGCATTGTTATGCCTTGCTCAGTTCCTGTCAACTGCCCTGCTGTAATTTGTTTACCCTTCATGCCATGTTGTTTATCTAAGGAGAGCACCTCTAGTGAATTATGGACCCCGGTCCAATCCTTACCATTGATGCATCTTCCACTATTACTTGTTTACTTGCTGCAAACCATCATCACCTTCCACACCACACGTTTAATCCTTTGTTACAACAAACTGGTGAGCTTGACAACCTCACTGATTCATTGGGGCAAAGTGTTGAGTTTGTGTTGTGTAGGTTTCCATGTTGCTTGCAACACCTTTGAGATGTTTCCTTCCTCCTACTGGTTCGATAACCTCGGTTTCTTACTGAGCGAAAACTTGCTGCTGTGCTCATCACACCTTGCTCTTGGGGTTTCCAACGAAGCGTCCAACGACATTGCTGGGCGCCATCACCTATTGACAAGATGTCGCAGTGCCAGTTGCTTGTTTTCTGCTATTTTTGGTTTCAGAAAAGCTAAAAAATAATATTATCGGAATTCGACGGGACAAAAGCCAAATTTACTATTTTTCCTAGAGCAACACGGAACCATGAAGCAGAGACGGAGTAGGGCACCAGGGTGATGACACCCTACGGTGGCACGGTCCCACCCTGGCCGCACCACCAGGGGGTGTGGGCCCCCTGGGCCTACGACGACCTTGCCTCCTTCGCCTATAAGAAGCCCCCGACTCAGAAACCCTAAATCATCAACAAAAAAAGCCACGAAAAGTTCCGCAGCACTGCTGCCACCGAAGGGGAGATTCGGGGGACAAAAGTCTCTGTTTCGGCACCATGCCGGTATGGGGAAGTGCCTCCGGAGCCATATCCATCGATCTCCACCACCATCTCCATCGTTGTTGCTGATTCTCATGATAAGGAGGGAGTAGTTCTTCCTCAAGGCTAAGGGCTGTACCGGTAGCTATGTGTTCATCTCTCTCTATGCATGATCATATTATGGTCATCAGCTTTGTAATCAAGTAGATTGGGTGTATTGGGGACACAAGAGACTTCTTGTATCTAGATTGCAGGATTTCGTGAGAGGGATACCTTTGACCACTTCCTCCCGGAGTTCGATAAACCTTGGGTAATCCACTTAAGGGAAACTTTCACTTGGAGGCCCAACAACACTCTACAAGAATAGAAGTGCGTAGACATCATCGGCCACAGATACGCTTCGTATCCCAGCCGTTAAGTCCCGGACAGTGATTTCTTTGACTCGGCATAAGCCAATATGGGTAATGATTTACCCCTTATGACCCTACCAGGGGTTTTCCCCCCGACAAGAGGTGTTGTGATTAGGTCATTCCATGCATTGGAACCCTAGATCCAGTTCAATCATGCCGCCGTAACGAACCTAGCAGTTCAGCGCCGGTGCTCCTCCTCGTATGTGTGGATACCAGCAACGGTGTTGTATGATCAGCATCCTGATCATCAGAGCATATTGTGAGGACTACATTGCATTCAACTACGCGTCTAGTGGAAATCATGGTGGCCTTATACCTTAGCTAGATCTTGGGATCACCACATAGGGGAAAAGGTTTTGTTTTATCTCTACATGGCCAACAGTGGTATCAGAGAAATAGCTTCTGGTTTTAGGCTCGATATATCGCATATGTGATATGAGGTTGGCTATAGATTGGATCTATGTGTTGTTTTGGTGGTCGATCTATGAGATAGATCGGTTTTGTACAAGGTTGATTGGATCAACTATACCCGGAGAATGGATGATCTGGTTTCCGTGATCATACCGCCACGGTCATGGAACGACATAACCCTACCGGTCGGTTTCCGCCATCGGGGTAGACTGTGACACTTAAATCCGGAAGTAGTGATTGAAGATCAAAAGAGTTTGATCGAATCGAAACAATGATCGGAATCCATGTTCGGAATGTAGATGAGATCTATGTTTTTTGAAAAAATCGTTGGGAGCTGCCCCTTCGATCCCCGCCTGTCGTGGTGGTGTCACGGCAGATGCCATGGGTAGGATAAAGATGGGTCCAATGTGCGCTAGTGGTATCTGGGGAGGGATACTGCAGTGGATCTACACACGAATAACACTTGCTAGATCTTGTATTTAGATATACGGATGTATACAAGTTGCTCCTTGAGCTGTATCGAAGAGAGGAGGAAGATGACCTACTCCTGCTCTCTCCTCACTCTAGGGTTTTCCCCTTGAACAAATGGACCGACCCCCTCCTTGGAGGACCTGGATCTCCTTATAAAGGGGTGGATAGGTGACAACTAGGGCATGCATGGCTCGAATATTCCTTGGATAGCTCTTATCAAAATAGTAGTTTGGTGCTTGTGTTTCCCATGTTTCCCTCCTCTGTGTGGCAATGGGCATAGAGTCCACGTGATCTGACTGTTGGGGTCAGGGACTGTTACCTCAGTGACCCTCTTCTTTGTCCCTATCCCTCTGGCCCTTGTCCTTAGCGCTTGTCCCTCCATGGATTCCCATGAGATAGAGGACAGTGCTGACCTTGGGGCTCACTGATGGCTCCAATATTTTCCATCTTTCTCTGTGTTTAAACATTGTTTTTAGTCAAGCAATTGACAAGAAACTCTCATTCCTTGCCACTAATGACTAATAATTGAAAATATATGCAAAACCTTGCTTTGAATTATGTTGTGCAGGAAATCACGGGTTTTAATGCAAAATCAGGAGTCATAATGAAGGATTTTGAGGAATTCCACACGGCCAAGTAATTGGGAAGCAAATTCCAAGAGACAGTACGTGTAACGACCAACAGTACAAGTGGAGCCCGCCCGTACGGTCCGCCCGTACTGGCTGGCGGCAGCTTCGTCTTCTCAAACCCTACAACCTTCATGAAGACGCCTATATATTTTGAGGCTCCAGACGCCGTCCAGAGAGCCACCATTCTCCAATTTCATCACAACACAACCAAAGGAGATCCACATCATTGTTCATCCATTCCACCATCCTTCCCTCCATTAGCCATAGCCATTGCTTTGTACTTTAGATATCCTTGTGATTTAGCGACCATTGTAAGAATATTCGATTTCAATCTAAGTATTTTGCACAGTGTTTTCTATCCTTGGTCTATTTGTTATGAGTGAGTAGTCCTCATGGGCCGCGGGTTTGGGAGAAACCTCGCAACAACTATGTGCATCTAATCATGGAAGTATTATATTTGTTTGCAATCAAGATTTGTATGTTTTGATTCGTTGTCTCTTATCTCGATCTATGGACTTGTAGGTACCCAAGATCCCATATATTGATAAAGGCTTGAGGTGAGATACTTGGCTAGCAGCGATCTCATAGGAACCCTAGTGACAGAAAGGATAGTACGGTCTTCGCTTAGTGACCCATTCGGGATCACAACAACATCACCACTTAATGATTCAATCTGTTTATACACTTAATAATCGTTTGTCACCCGTGGCTTCGGTGTGCACTCAGTTGGATTAAAATACTATTGCTATACCCTCTGCATCACGGGGACTCTAGTATATTAGGATGTGTTGCCCACAAGAGATTATCTCCGTTCAAACATTACACATGACTATGCTTATTATTATTATTTATCCCATATGGTGTGCAGTTGTAGGTGGATCTTCAACCCTGGCCTATCTCCAACCATTGATTCAACCCACTATAAAAGTAAACTAGATTGGTCCGGTAAACTAAGGTAAAACAAAGAAAAAAAGTCTTGTAGACGTTTCCTTTTTATTTTATTTTAGAATTGCATTCCAAGGTTCGATTAAACCTAGGTTTTCTAGGGAAAAATCTATTATACAACATCCGTGAATCCGGATCGAAGGTATCAACCCTTTTTATGGCACCTTTGCGGGGGAACCAATTTTGCTATCCTGGTGAGGTCACTAGAGACCTTGTTTTTAGTTTTATTATTAGTCTGGAGTTTTATTCTTCTTATTAGTTTACTTTCTTGTTATCTATTTGAAAACCCAAAAAAATAGTTACTTGTTATTTTTTTCATTACTTAAGAAATTACCAAAAATATAAAAGCCATGGCTCAAAAGAGACTTGGGGGGTATGCTACTCCCACTGATGACTTTATTCTTGCACCTATCACTTAGCCTTTTGTTGATGCGGAAACTTATGAAATTAATCCTAACCTTTTAAGATTGGTTCAACAAAACCAATTTGGGGGTTCATCCTCTGAGGATTTAGGTTTAAACTTAAACACTTTCACTAAAATTTTCAACATGATGCATATTAAGGATGTAGATCCAAATGCTGTTAAATTAAGATTGTTTCCTTTCTCTCTTAGAGTAAAGGCTAAGGATTGGATGCTAGCTCTACCAAAGGGAACTATTAAATCTTAGGAGGAATGTACGAATTTGCTTATGACTAATTTTCCCCCATCTAAGACTATGAAGCGAGGATCCAACATTACAAGCTTTATACAAGAAGACCGTGAGACACTAGAGCTTGCATGGGAAAGGTTGAAAGAAGCCGTAATTAATTGCCCTAGTCATGGGATGGAAGAATGAATTATATTATATTTTTTATAATTGTCTTAACCCAATGTCTAAGTCTATGCTAGATACTGCAGTAGGAGGAACAATCATGGGAAAGCAAGTGAGTGTTGCAAATAAACTACTTGATGATATGCAAAATAACCATGCCCAATGGCCTATGGAAAAAAACCTCAAAGAGAGTAAGTTCAATCACCAAGGTAAATAATGAAGAGAATACATCTAAGGTAGATGAGATGGTTAGCATAGTAAAAGGTAAAGATGATACCCAAGTTAATGATATTACTGCCAACGTTAATGATGTTAATCTCATAGCTCTCACTCCTTTTAATCCTACATGGAAAAATCATTATACATCTAATGTTCAAAAACGTTATCCTAATCCTGTAGGAGCTCCTTATAATAGTTATGATAATAATAATTGAGAAAATCATGGCCATCTCTCGTTGGAACAAACTGTTATAACTTTTATACAAGCTCAAATCGAGCAAAATAATATGCTTATCAAAATCACGGAGGACTGTGACAATAATATAGGAAAATTATTTATCTAGACCATTGCAATTAGAAATGATGTGCAGGGTCTACATGAAAGGACAAAGACCGTGGAGGCTCAACTGGGTAAAGTTAACGAGAGCCAAGCTCTCATACTAGCAAAGTTTGCTGGAAAACCCGAGCCAAATCTGGTAGAAGACCTCAAGATGATGAGGGTGGAAACTAATAAAGAGAAACCTGAAGAGCTAGATTATAGCAATGCGCCAACACCAAAGTATACCATGGAAGATCTATTGAAGATGATCACCGTGAAGAATCCCGGTATAGAACAAGGTAATGATGCAATGTACCAACAATTTATACAACAAATAGAATCTAAAGTTCATGAGCTAGAGATGGAGTACAAAAGACTAGCATATAATCTTCCTGCTAAGCTAGATGATATATTTGATCCCACTATTAAAGTTAAGTTGGGAGTTAATCCGCACTTTGTGATCTTGGTGCAAGCGTCTCAACAATTTCCAAAATCTTATTTGTAAATTATACTTGGGACCCTTAGTTAGTACTGTTAAGACTCCACCTAGCGGATTCAACTTATAAACAAGCTATTGGGATAAAAGAAAATATAGTTGTAGAAATTAAAGGTAGTCCCACACTTATTGATCTTGTTATTGTAAACATGCCTGAAGATCCCATAACACCTATAATTTTAGGTAGGCCATTCCTAAGAACTATTAAAGATTTGATTAATTTACATGAAGGTAATGTGAGAATTTGGCTACAATAAATAGAAGGCCAAACCCTAAACCAAAACCTTTTATAGTCCACTTTCCTAGGAAAAAAAAGGCCAAGCCTAATGATGATGATGGCATAATTACTTTGAGAGCCAACTATTTTGGAGTGTGTATTCCACTCCTCAAACCTAAATGATTGCCATTAGGGTCAAGCTAATTGCCTTAACTAGAAGTGCTTCATGGAAGGCAACCCATGTGAAATAAAATTTTACTTTTGTGTTAGTTTTGTTTTTGTTTTTTTGTTTTAAATAAAGATTGTTCAATAAGACCTTTGGAGAGGGGAGAAGAAATAATGTAATCCTTGATCTTTTATTTTCACTAACACATGGCCTTAGAAGTATTGCTGAATTTTTTATAAAGTTTATTTGCTGTTACTTTTACTTATGATGAGATGTGCAAAGGTGCACGAAGCTACTAATTAAATTCTTGAAGTTTTGCAGCTCACAGTATACTTAACGACCTATGGTACGGTCGGAAGTGACCGTACTGTGTGCTCGTACCACCTCGATTCAGAGAAAATTAGAAACTTTGATTTTTGCCGCAGGGAATAGTGTTGATAACAACTCGTGGTACGGTCAGACGCGCCCGTACGGTGCGCCTGGACCATACCCTCGAGCAAATATCAGAATTCAAAGCAACCATACCGTGTCGACAACGACCAGCAGTACGGGCGCGTGCGACCATACCGCGCTCCCATACCGAGTGCACCGCCTGGGAGCAGCTGTCACCCAAAGGTAAGTCATTCGGTACATATGGGCTCTGACTGTAACGCATGCCCGTACCACATACACAAACGCCATAAGCACCCTGAGGATGTAACCTAAAAATCCCCAAATATCAAACTCTCCTTATTCTTCCTCCAAACTCCAAACCACCTCCATTGGATCTTGGAATTTGCCCAATCTTTCTTCAGTTCCTCGCACTCAATCGATCTAAGGTATGATTCTCCTCCGATTCTCAACGTATTTTTGCAAAATATTTACTCAATCAATCACCATTGTCAATATAGACTTAGGTCTTGTTCTTGATTCAATCTTGATGTTGAGCATGCTCAATATTGTATTAGAGGAGTATTATTTTGTAACTATTGTAGGGAATCACATATGCTATGTTTCTATTCGATCAAAATTTTACTATTAGAAATTTTTATTACTTATTTATTCTAAATTATTATTTTTAGATGAACACAAGGAGTCATACACATGCGATGGCTGTGGAATCCTCCGCAAACCCATTGATATGTTGACCCCCCCGAGTCACATGGTATCGAGTTCACCGAGGAATTTCAGTTGAACCGTTTCAATCGTCTCAAGATTCGAGAGATCAAGTCCACAAAGTATGTGTGTCCTTATATCCTGAACCAACTTGGCATTGCTGCTGATTTTGATTTACTTTGCAAAAATGTTGGTTTGTATGACTTTGTGTTTTAGGATGTCGCCACGTATTGCCGCTTGAAACTTGAGTTCCTCAGCACCATGACACATATGGTGGACTAATACTATTGTACCAAGGAACAAAAGCCCGAAGTTGAACGCGTCAAATTCTGCATGATGAACCGTGAGTACATCCTAACAATCGACCAATGGGGCCAATGTTTTGGGTTTGCTAACAACGCCACTGATGTACGCACAACTACTTTTGTTTTAAATCCTACACCTTGGGAATACTTTAATTTGATGAGAATTCATGAAATCACACCCAAGAGAAACCAAATTGATCACCCTGCTATTCGATATCTATTTTATGTGATTTCTAACACCTTGGAGGAACGTGGTGAGTTTACTAGAGTAAATGAGGATGACATGTTGATCCTCGCAAAAGTTGCTATTATTAATTTTAACTTAATGCCAAATTTGGGCGCTTTGCTTGTGTTTTACCTTAAGCATTAGGCTCTTCAATCTCGTGGATCCATATGCGAAGGGGCAGTGTAACATCCCAAAAATCATGATTTCAAAGTTCGCATATCAAAATGATATTCAAAAAAACAGAAGCATTTGTTGTTTATTATTTTATGTAAGCAAGGAAATGGCCTTATTTCTACTCTCTAATATGAGAATACTTGTTTTAACCAGAAAAGATTTGATCATAGGTTTGGTTGATTTTCCAAAGCTTGGCCAAAGTTTTCAAAACAAAAATATGAATTCAAACCATACATATGACTATTATAAATAAATAATTAAAGGATGGTTTAATTCTAAAAATTCAATGGGCCAATGTATTTTTGAGTGAACAACATTGTTCTATAGTAAAATATGTGCAAGTTTTACTATACAAAAATCCAGAATAAGTTTGAATACAATCTCATTTGAAATCATTTGAAAAACATTTCAGAAAATCAAATTAGAAATAGAAAAGAATAGAAGAAAACAGAAAGGGCCGGTGCCACTTATTCGGCCCAGCAGCAGACCTAGCCCAGTAACCAGCCCACCCGGGTTTTCCCCTCTACCTATGTTTCTCACCCAACCCGCACACACCCACTCGTTGACGCCTTGGACCCACCTGTCCCGTCAGCATCGTCCTCAATCACCGTGCAACGACCCGCTCCGCCGTTACCTCCCCATAGTGACGCCGCGATTAATCTCTGCTTAAATCCCATTGATACAGCGCGTGATTCTCGTCCTCACTCTGGCTATTTAACCACCTCCCCACGCCGCTCATTTTCCCTCACTCAACTCGCTCGCTCCGCCACCAGGCTGCCCACAATTGTTCTTACACCGCCGTAGTACCGACGAACTCTGACGACGAAATTCCAGTGAGCCTGACCACCCCTGTCATTCTAGTTCATATGAGCATGTTCCTTGTGATCTTGTGCATCTTCTGACATCATTCGTTTGTCCGCGCATGACCCAGGCCGCCGTTCCCGTTCACGCCTGCAAGCGACAGAGTCGTCGCTCAACTCCGGCGATCGATTACGGTAACTACGGAGAGCCCCTTGACCTCGCATGCATATGATCAGATTCGCCTTGTCCTTGCGCAGCTACTGACACCACTAGCTCGTGCTAGGACGATCCAGAGCATCGGTAATGACCTCGTCTGCAAGGACCCGACGCCGCCAGCAACTCCGACGAGCCCTAGGCCCCGCTACAGCACGCCCCTTCACAACCGCGACCACGTTGAGCTCCCTCGTGCACGTGCGAGTCTGGTAAGCATCTTCACCACCCCTAGGCCTCGCTGGAATCGTCGTTCCGCCGTCGCCAGTAGAACCGCCTCCGCATCACCGTCGCAGTGCCACTCGACTTTGGTCTGTTAGATTTAGGCCGTTAGATCTGGATCCAACGCGTACGATAGATGACTTAAGTGAAGCAGTACGGCTATATCTGACCCGTGCGATGCACTTTTAATCTGACGATCCAGAGAGTCTGATCCACGCGAAATGGTACCGTCCAATCAGGAAGCACCGCGTGGCCTGTAGTTTGATTTAAAAACAGAAAACATTTCTATTAGATGTTCAAACTTGCAAAATTCATAACTCTTGATCCACACGTCCAAATTTTTTAAATTTTATATCAATGGAATCAGGAAAAAGAATTATATCCAAAAATTTACTTTGTTTAATGAATTGCTTCTGTAAAATTAGTTATTTTTGCAGAGATATTTGTAGGCTTATTTTGTGTATAAAAATAATTGGAAAATGTTTTAAAGGCCAAATAAAGTTTATTTGATGCATAAATGTTTATTTTATTGACCAGTAATGTTTTAATTGTCTTGTTTGGTTTAGAAAAAAATCATCACATGGCATTTGCATGCATTCATGTATTTTTGCTTGTTTATTTTGATATGTGAATTTGGTGCTATCATTTTATGTGTAGATTTTGGTGCTAGTGGTGATTGTGACTGTGAGGATTGTTGTTACTCCCCCAACTACCAAGGAAAGTGGTTCTTCATGCTTTTGTCCCAATATTTTGACTATGCATTAGAAATATTTTGTATAGGGCTTACATGATAATTTTTGCTAAGTATCTATATGCTATGCTTGGGAAATCCTAGTAGTTGTAGAATTGTTAGAATTTTCCCTAAGTTAAGATACTTGCTATTTACATGCTTAGCATAGCTAGTAGAAACCAAGGGTGGATTATATACACATGCTATGGAAAATATTTCTAAGTCTTTGACTTATGTGTTGCTTAATAAAACAACTAAGTGAATGAAACAGCTAGGTGGAATGGTGGATTGGTTTGTGTTGAGTGGTTACACAAGGCCCATTTCTATGGTTTACCTTGTGTATCACACTTGTGGAATGCCACCCAGGAACAAAGGGATTTGAGATGCCAAATGTTAAGAAGCTTCTAGTGCAGCCACATGGCATTATGGGCTCTGCCTGGATCATATAGGTTGCAATAACTTAGCCAAATGGACAGTTGGTGGTAGGGGATGATAGGTTTGGAGCGCGTCCATTTTGTTCTAAGGGAAGGCTTCTGAAAGGTCTTGTCTTGGTGAAAATCAAGTCTTGTGGGGAAAGTGAACCACCTCTGCAGAAGGAAGAAACTATGTACTTAGCCGTGTCCCCGGTAATGGACAATTTGAGCATCAAGACATGGAAGCTATCAAGAATCTCCTCATCCCAATTTTCTAAGTTAAAACTTGTGGTTGAACAAGGGTGAAGGTTCACCAATTTCTATTGGTCGTTCCTTGGGAGTTTTTGCCAAAAAAAAACTTAGTGTTTTCAACTGATAGGTAAAACCTATTTTGAGCAAAGCAAGCCTGAGCTACACTTAGCCAAATTCATGTAGAAGTTAGATACTATTATTCTACTAAGGTATCACTTGCCAATACTATGATAATGTATTGACCCATTGTGGATGTAACTTGTGATGTTGCAGGTTACTCTGATGAGGATTAGGGTTATGAGTCTACACTCAACATGCTTGCCTGTGGCACATGAAGATGAAGACTTTTATTTATGTTGTTATGTTAAACTCTTGTACTAGCCTATGGCTATGGAGTTGTAAAAGACTATGTTATCTCTGGAATGACGATGTAATAATGACCTTTGTTTCTGTGTACTTCATCTAAACTGTGGATGCTAGCAATTGATCCAGGGACTAGCATTGCAATCACAGGGACCTTTACCTTTATAAAGGTGGGGTCTTACAGATGGTATCAGAGCGCTGTGTTGCCTGCAGGATTATGACCATAGGATTGGATTAGAAACCACTAAGGAAAAATTTCAACACTTAGAAAATTCCACACTTGTCTTTTTCTTCTCGTAAACTTTTCTAACCTTCTTTCTCATCTCTATTTGTAGATAAACTCCATCAACGAAGCCGTGAGGAAGGGACCACTCATGACCATGACTTTGGAGTGTGAGACTGAATTTCCCAAGGCCCTCAAGAACCTTATGGTTACCATGGGGATACATGGTGCAGCTGTGTACAAGGGATTCCCTGTGATGGATGAAGGAGAAGAGTATTGGTGGGTGCAACTTCACTTGTACAAAAACAAGGAAGACAACCACAAGGAGTCAGGATTCTGCATGGTCACCAACTCAGAAATGCACACAACATTCTTTGATTCTGCAAGAAATGCAGCTTGGAATGCTATTAAGGAACTCGGTGATAGACTCAAGTGCAGAATGCTCAACACCCAAAATGACCTTAGAGAAGAAAAGAAGTGTACCCAGGACATAGAGGCTGCTGACCAACATCTAAGAGAAGACATCATAGATTTAGCAATGGAATCATGTGATCAAGATCGACAGATTGCCTCTAGGGATGCCCTGATAGCTAACTTGGCAAGTGATTGGGGATTGTAATGTACTCCGTTAGTTGGACCACCACACTTATCGTTTTCCTTCCAAAAATTTGTCTAAGTTATGTTGAACCTTTGATGCTTCTAATGGATTTGTGTATGCCATGATTTGTGTGTTTGTTGCAAAAGATATTCTTGTGATATTTTGTCTTGTGATTTTTCTCTATTTGATGATGATTCTAACTTTTCTCTATCTTATAAAAATAGATGCCTAATGTTATTATCAACACGGCCGAGGAGTTCAAGGAACTCTGCTTTTGGTACTGCCTCATTGGGCTCACTAGTGTGCTCAACCTTCCACTTCCTAGCATCATGACATTTCCACTCACCAAGTTTGAGAGGAAGGACCTTTGGGGCTTCAGAGTCACTCACCCGGGACGCCAGACACAACCAACCACGGAGACCATCACTTTCAAGCTGATGCATGACGACAAGGATAAAGGCCTAGATGTAGTCATGTAGGAGTTACTTGGGCGCCTGGTAAGGAGACACTCCACCGAGCTTAGAGATCTTTACTTTCACCCCTTCGGGAGACGCAACGAGGAGGGTGAAGACATAGAGTACGAGGATGCTGCTAGAGAGACGATGGAGCCGATTCGTCTGTACCTTCAGGACCTAGAGGGTCTTATTAGGCACCTAGATACTGATAGGACCAACGTTATGCTTATCAATGATGAGCTACAGGTTCAGCTTCGTGAGAAGGACAAGCTCTTCGTGGAGCAAGACGAGATTGTCAAGGAAATGGAGGCCAAGTTTGAAAGCCAGGACAAGAAGTTCAAGAGCCAGGAGAAAAGAGTCCAAGACAGGAACAAGAAGATCCGGGAGATGAAGGAAGAGCTAGAGGCCAAGGACTTAGAGCTTGAGCATTAGCAGGGAGTGATCGAGAGGCTTCACTCACAGAATAGGGCTCTTAGGGCCAAGATTGAGGCATTGACTACTAATGTTGAGGAGTACAAGACCGCTATGGAGAATGCAGGTCTTACCCTTGTTGATGTGGAGATTGATGCGGAGGAGTAGTGTAGACTACTCGTTTATCTTTCATCTACCTTACTTTGATTATTGAGTCGCAATGTCCATCCAACATGTGGGTGACTTGCTATGGTGTGTTTTGCATTTCCAAACTTGTTGTTTATGTCGTTCAAACTCTAGGTTATTTTGATGCTTGGTTATGGTGATTGAGTATGTGATGTATTGTGCATGTTAAGCATCTATGGGTATCTCATTCTTATCCTTATGAAAACCACAGATGCCTCCTCGACGTGCCAACCCCAACCCAAACAACAACAACAATGTCACTCCCGAGATGCAGCAGTTGATGACAGCGCAGGCACAACTGATGCAGATGATGACCCTTTTATGCAGAACCAGAATTAGAATAAAAACAACAACAATAACAATAATAACAACAACAACCAGAATAATCCACCAGGATTTGACATGCTCACCAGATTTCTAAGACTGAGGCCTGCAAAGTTCTCAGGAACCACTAATCCAATGGTGGCCAATGATTGGCTATGTTCAGTAAACAAGGATTTAGTGACTGTCGGCTGCACCGACGAAGAGAAGGTCAGGTTTGCAGCACATCTACTAGAAGGGCCAGCAGCAACCTGGTGGGACAACTTTCATATCACCACCCCCATTGAGGATGTGACATGGGCTATCTTTGAGGATGGATTCCGTACAACTCACATCTCATCCGGAGTGATTAATTTGAAGAAGAAGGAGTTCCACGACCTGAAATAGCGTCACCGCAGCGTGGCCGAGTATATTGAGGATTTCAACAATCTGGCGCGTTATGCACCGGATGAAGTTAATACTGATTCCAAGAGGAAGGAGAAATTCCTCGAAGAACTGAATGATGAAATGAATCTGCAGCTGTCTATTGCCTATGTCCCAACCTATCAGTCACTCTGTGACAAGGCTACCATCTTGGAGAACAAGATGAAACAGGTTGAGAGTAGGAAGAGGAAGCATAGCTTCGATAAGAACAGCCCAGGATTGTCTCACAAGCGTTCCCATCATGATGATAGTGGGAGTTCTGGATCCCACAAACATGGAAAGTACAACAACCACCACAACCACCATCATGACAACAAGCATCACCGCAGTCATGATAATGACAAGTACAAGGACCACAAGAGTGGACACAAGAGTCACCACAATGGAGGTGCAAGTGGAAGTGGAAGTCGGCCTGCAAGGAGAGAGATCAGTCAGGTTGAATGCTTTAAGTGTAAGAAGATGGGGCACTATGCTAATGAGTGCCCAGAGTAGAAGGTTGAAGGAACCACCAAGCCCAACCCTTTCCAGAAGGGACAAGTGAACCACATCAATGTGGAAGAGATATATGAGGAACCTAATGTTGTGGCTGGTAAGTTCAAACTCAATTCTATTCCAGCACTTGTTCTTTTTGATACTGGTGCATCACATTCATTCATATCAAGAGCATTTGTTGATAGAAATGGATTTCCAACTGAAAATATTGGGTGTCCTATAAAAGTAAGTTCTCCCGGTGGAGATATGATAGTAAGTCTTGGATGTCGTGATCTAGTGATAGAATTTGGAAAACATAAGTTTCCAGTTAGTCTGATAATCCTAGATTCCCAAGGACTGGATGTAATTTTGGGAATGGATTGGATGACCAAGTATAAGGGAGTGATAGATTGTGCCAATCATACTGTCACACTCACAACCCCGGATAAGAAACGGATTAGATTCAAGTCTAACTTTGAATCAAAAGGGAGTAAGCTAAATTCTCTTAAGGGGGTTAGCATAGACAGTGTGCTAATTGTGAGAGAATACACAGATGTGTTTCCGGAAGAATTGCCGGGAATGCCACCAGATAGAGATGTAGAATTTCTGATTAACATGCTGGCAGGATCGGGACCGATAGCAAAGATACCTTACAAGATGTCAGTTGATGAGTTGAAGGAACTCAATAAACAACTTGGAGAACAGTTGCAAAAAGGATTTATTCAACCAAGTTCTTCATCTTGGGGAGCACCAGTCTTGTTTGTTGAAAAGAAAGATAGAAGTCAAAGGTTATGGATAGATTATCGTTCACTCAACGAGGTGACTATCAATAACAAATATCCTTTGCCCAGAATCAATGACTTGTTTGATCAGTTAGAAGGAGCCCGTGTGTTCTCAAAGATTGATCTCCGGTCAGGCTATTTTTACCTTAAGATAAGGGAACAAGACATACCTAAGACTGCTTTCACCACTAGGTCTGGATTGTATGAGTACACCGTGATTCCTTTTGGTTTGACCAATGCACCGCCCTACTTCATGAATATGACGAACAATGTGTTCACGGAGTTTCTTGACAAGTTTTTTGTTGTCTTCATCGATGACATTTTGATCTACTCCAAGAGCAATGAAGAGCATGAGGGACATTTGCGTTTGATACTTGAGAAGCTTAGAGAGCATAAACTGTATGCCAAATTCAGCAAGTGTGAATTCTGGCTGAATGAGGTTGGATTTCTTGGACACATTGTGTCAGGAGATGGTGTAGCAGTTGATCCCGCAAAAGTGTCAGCTGTAACTGAGTGGGAATCTCCTAAGTCAGTAAAAGAAGTTCGTAGTTTCCTTGGCTTGGCAGGGTACTACATAAGGTTCATTGAGAATTTCTCAAAGGTAGCTAAACCAATGACGGAGTTACTCAAGAAACACAAGAAATTTGATTGGACTGAAGGATGTGAACTCAGTTTCCAAGAATTAAAGAAGAGACTAGTGATAGCACCAGTCTTATGTCTGCCAGATTTGGAGAAGGATTTCCAAGTGTATTGTGATGCATCTCATCAAGGATTAGGTGCAGTTTTAATGCAAGAAGGGAAAGTTGTGGCTTATGCCTCGAGACAACTCAAAACTCATGAAGTGAACTATCCTACTCATGATTTAGAGTTCGCCTCTGTTGTCCATGCACTGAAAACATGTAGACATTATCTTTTGGGAAAGCGATGTGAAGTGTTCACAGATCACAAAAGTTTGAAGTATATCTTCACTCAGAAAGAAATCAACATGAGACAAAGAAGATGGCTAGAACTCATTAAGGACTATGAGTTAAGTTTGCAATACCACCCCGTAAAGCAAATGTTGTAGCGGATGCATTAAGCCGTAAGGTTTATGTGAATGGCCTTACTAAAGGAGAGTTGCCAGATGATTTGTGTGCCCAATTCAAAGATCTCTGATTGGAGATTGTGCCTGAAGGACATCTCATGTCATTGGATGTTAAACCCACCTTGTTGGACAAAATCAAGGAAGCCCAAAAGACAGACAAGGAAATTGAAGAGATTAAGGAAAAGACTGGCAAGGGAAAATCCAAAGGATTCCATGAAGACGAATAGGGCACTTTATGGTATGGAAAACGTATCTGCGTTCCACAAGATCCGGAGCTTCGGAAACTGAGTTTACAAGAAGCACACAACTCACCATATTCCATTCATTCAGGTAACACCAAAATGTACATGGATGTGAAGGAAAGATTTTGGTGGAATAATCTCAAGAGGACATCGCCGAACATATTGCTTTTTGTGATGTATGTAGTAGGGTGAAAGCGAAACATCAGAAACCAGCGGGATTGTTACAACCACTACCTATTCCTGATTGGAAGTGGGATAAGATTGGCATGGATTTCATCACTGGATTGCCAAGGACTAGATCAGGATATGATTCTATTTGGGTAGTAGTGGATCGCCTAACCAAAGTGGCTCATTTCATACCCGTGAAGACAACCTATACAAGTGCTAAGTTGCCCAAGATCTATATGAATAGGATTGTGTGTCTGCATGGAGTACCCAAGAGTATTGTGTCTGATAGGGGAACTCAATTCACTTCCCATTTTTGGAGGCAACTGCATGAGTCATTGGGAACGGGATTGGAATTTAGTACTGCTTTTCATCGCCATACTGATGGACAGATAGAAAGGACCAACCAGATTTTAGAGGATATGTTGAGGGCATGTGCCCTAGACTATGGAGCTGGTTAGGATGAAAGTCTACCTTATGCAGAATTCTCCTACAACAACAGCAATCAAGCCAGTATTGAGATGGCACCGTTTGAATTTCTCTATGGGAGAAAGTGTACTACACCATTATTATGGAATGGTGTTGGAGAAAGAAACTTGTTCGGGCCAGAACTAATCAAGGAAGCTGAAGAGAAAGTCAAGTTGGTAAAGGACAGATTGAAGATAGCACAGTCCCAACAGAAGAGTTACACGGATCCAAAGCGTAGATAAGTCGCCTATGAGGTGGGTGATAGAGCATATCTTAGAGTATCACCACTTCGTGGAGTAAAGAGATTTGGAGTCAAAGGAAAATTGGCCCCATGATATGTTGGACCATTCAAAATTCTGAGCCGTAAAGGAGAAGTTGCATATGAGATTGAACTGCCTGAATCATTATCTGCCGTTCACATTGTATTTCATGTGAGTCAGCTCAAGAAATGCGGAAAAACCTATCAATATTCTTGAGACTGCAGAAAGAGTTACATGGACAAACCTTTGGAGGAGGTCCAATTGGAAAGCATGGTGAGGAAAGTGATGGAAGAGACTTCTTTGAAGGATACTATACCTTTGGAGGAGGTCCAATTGGAAAGTGATATCACTTATGAGGAAAAACCTATCAAGATTCTTGAGACTGCAGAAAGAGTTACACGGACAAAGACTATCAAATTCTACAAAGTTCAGTGGAACCATCATTCTGAAGAAGAAGCAACATGGGAAAGAGAAGATGATCTTCAGAAAGACCACCCTCACCTATTTGCTGGCCAATCCGAATCTCGAGGGCGAGATTCACGTTAAGGGGGGTAGATTTGTAACATCCCAAAAATCATGATTTCAAAGTTGCATATCATTCATGCATTCATAATCATTTTAGGATCATTTTCAAAATGAGATTCAAAAAAATAGAAGCATTTGTTGTTTATTATTTTATGTAAGCAAGGCAATGGCCTTATTGCTACTCTCTAATATGAGAATACTTGTTTTAACCAGAAAAGATTTGATCATAGGTTTGGTTGATTTTCCAAAGCATGGCCAAAGTTTTCAAAACAAAAATATGAATTCAAACCATTCATATGAATATTATAAATAAATAATTAAAGCATGGTTTAATTCTAAAAATTCAATGGGACAATGTATTTTTGAGTGAACAACATTGTTCTGTAGTCAAATATGTGCAAGTTATACTTTACAAAAATCCAGAATAAGTTTGAATACAAACTCATTTGAAATCATTTGAAAAACATTTCAGAAAATCAAATTACAAATGGAAAAGAATAAAAGAAAACAGAAAGGGCCGACGCCACTTATTCGGCCCAGCAGCAGACCTAGCCCAGTAACCAGCCCACCGGGTTTTCCCCTCTCCCTCTGTTTCTCACCCAGCCCACACACACCCACTCACTGACGCCTTGGACCCACCTGCCTCGTCAGCATCGTCCTTAATCACCGCGCGACGACACGCTCTGCCGTTACCTCCCCGCAGTGACGCCGCGATTAATCTCTGCTTAAATTCCATTGATACAGCGCATGATTCTTGTCCCCGTTCTGGCTATTTAACCACCTCCCCACGCCGCTCATTTCCCCTCACTCAACTCGCTCGCTCCGCCACCAGGCTGCCCACAATTGCTCTTACACCGCCGCAGTACCGACGAACTCCGGCGACGAAATTCCGGTGAGCCTAACCACCCCTGTCCTTCTAGTTCATACGAGCGTGTTCCTTGTGACCTTGTGCATCTTCTGACATCATTCATTTGTCCGCGCATGACAGGCGACAGAGCCACCGCTCAAATCCGGCGATCGATTACGGTAACTACTGAGCGCCCCTTGACCTCGCATGCATACGATCAGATTCGCCTTGTCCTTGCGCAGCTAATGACACCACTGGCTCGTGCTAGGACGATCCAGAGCCTCGGCAACGACCTCGTCTGCAAGGACCCGATGCCGCCAGCAACTCCGATGAGCCCTAGGCCCCGCTACAGCACGCACCCTGCCCAACCGCGACCACGTTGAGCTCCCTCGTGCGTGTGCTAGTCTAGTAAGCATCTTCACCACCCCCTAGGCCTCGCTGGAATCACCGTTCCGCTGTCGCCAGTAGCGCCTCCGCCGCATCACCGTCGCAACGCCGCTTGACTTTGGTCTGTTAGATTTAGGTTGTTAGATCTAGATCCAACGCGTACGATAGATGACTTAAGTGAAGCGGTACGGTTAGATCTGAGTCGTGCGATGCACTTTTAATCTGACGATCCAGAGAGCCTGATCCGCGCGAAACGGTACCGTCCAATCAGGAAGCGCCACATGGGCTGTAGTTTGATTTAAAAACATAAAACATTTCTATTAGATGTTCAAACTTGCAAAATTCATAACTTTTGATCCACACGTCCAAATTTTTCAAATTTTATATCAATGGAATAAGAAAAAGAATTATATCCAACCATGTACTTTGTTTAATGAATTGCTTCTGTAAAATTAGTTGTTTTTGTAGAGACATTTGTAGGCTTATTTTGTGTATAAATATTAATTGGAAAATGTTTTAAAGGCCAAATAAAGTTTATTTGATGTATAAATTTTTAGTTTATTGACCAGTAATGTTTTACTTGTCTTGTTTGGTTGAGAAAAAAAATCATCACATGGAATTTGCATGCATTCATGTATTTTTGCTTGTTTATTTTGATATGTGAATTTGGTGTTATCATTTTATGTGTAGATTTTGGTGCTAGTGGTGATTGTGACGGTGAGGATTGTTGTTACTCCCCCAACTACCAAGGCAAGTGGTTCTTCATGCTTTTGTCCCAATATTTTGACTATGCATTAGAAATATTTTGTATGGGGCTTACATGATAGTTTTTTGCTAAGTATCTATATGCTATGCTTGGGAAATCCTAGTAGTTGTAGAATTGTTAGAATTTTCTCTAAGTTAAGATACTTGCTATTGCCATGCTTAGCCTAGCTAGTAGCAACCAAGGGTGGATTATATACACATGCTATGGAAAATATTTCTAAGTCTTTGACTTATGCTTTGCTTAATAAAACAACTAAGTGAATAAAACACCTGGGTGGAATGGTGGATTGGTTTGTGTTGAGTGGTTACACAAGGCCCATTTCTATGGTTTACCTTGTGTATCACACTTGTGGAATGCCACCAAGGAACAAAAGGATTTGTGATGCCAAATGTTAAGAAGCTTCTAGTGCATCCACATGGCACTATGGGCTCTGCCTGGATCATATAGGTTGCAATAACTTAGCCAAATGGACAGTTGGTGGTAGGGGATGATAGGTTTGGAGCGCGTCCATTTTGGTCTAAGGGAAGGCTTCTGAAAGGTCTTGTCTTGGTGAAAATCAAGTCTTGTGGGGAAAGTGCACCACCTCTACAGAAGGAAGAAACTATGTACTTAGCCGTGTCCCCGGTAATGGACAATTTGAGCATCAAGACATGGAAGCTATCAAGAATCTCCTCATCCCAATTTTCTAAGTTAAAACTTGTGGTTGAACAAGGGTGAAGGTTCACCAATTTCTATTGGTGGTTCCTTGGGAGTTTTTGCCAAACAAAAACATAGTGTTTTCAAATGATAGGTAAAACCTATTTTGAGAAAAGCAAGCCTGAGCTACACTTAGACAAATTCATGTATAAGTTAGATACTATTATTCTACTAAGGTATCACTTGCCAATACTATTCTAATGTATTGACCCACTGTGGATGTAACTTGTGATGTTGCAGGTTACTCTGATGAGGATTAGGGTTATGAGTCTACACTCAACATGCTTGCCTGTGGCACATGAAGATGAAGACTTTTATTTATATTGTTATGTTAAACTCTTGTACTAGCCTATGGCTATGGAGTTGTAAAAGACTATGTTATCTCTGGAATGACGATGTAATAATGACCTTTGTTTCTGTGTACTTCATCTTAAACTTTGGATGCTAGAAATTGATCCAGGGACTAGCATTGCAATCACAGGGACCTTTAACTTTATAAAGGTGGGGTCTTACAGGCAGTTGTGACCATTCTTGCACACGCACTTCACATCAACCAAGGTAATATCCAACCATTGGTAGGAAGTCACCATCTCGCTCTCCCTAATCTAAGAGCATGTGGTATGGTTTCTAAAACTCATGGTAGATATTTCCTTGATATACCTAGAGCAGATCACTTGATCCCAGCTCTTTTGCCTAATGGTCTATTCTCTATCGAGGAGGGATGTTTGCATTATGACGCACAGGTTGAGGCTAAACTATCACAACAAGAGATGCCCATGGGAGGAGGAGGAGAAGAGGATGAAGTAGAACAAGGAGGACTCGAACAAGATGAGCAGCCACAAAACTACTACACCACCTATAAAGACATCTCAACACTTGAAGGAAATATCAAAACATGAATAACCTCTCCATAAATCTTCGAGATGCTACTATAAGCCTCTCTACCCAGTTCCACCAGCCGAATTTCCTAGGATAGGGAAAATAATTAAGAGGGCTGCCAAGAGATCTCCTCGTACTAAGGTGGCGCCATCCATTACCTCATATGTTTTCTTTCTAGAACTATGCTTGTATTTCTTGTTTCTCTCTATATTATCTTACACATTCCATCTTATTGTTTTACCTCTGAAGGGATTCCTTTAAATATCATGGCGCCAGCAGTTCTGGCGCCGAACTAGTTTTAACCAAGGATCCAGCAACCTTGGCCCTAGCTCAACCTCAAACCTCACCACAAATAGCGCCTCCACCAACTCCAAGCCAGCAGTATAAAATAGCACCAACATCATCCGAGTCTTCCAAGACTCAGCTACAAGACCAACCTCGAAAGAGCCCTCTCTCTAAATCTTAGCCAAGTTTGTTGTCTCATCCTCCTCCAACCTCGTCAACCGAAGCTCGGCCCAGCAAATCTTAGACGCAACCTAATCCACCTACAAAGTAGAAGAAGGGGGTAGATGCGACCAAGGCGCTCCAAAAGAAGACTGGGAAACAACTTCCCAACCATCTATTGCCACCATGCTGCAGAAAGGTGCTTCTCCCTCTGCCTTGGCTGCGGGGAAGCAACTTGCACTACATACCAGCCTGACAGCTATGATGGCGGACTACAAAGTTTCAGGTAAGAAGGTATTGGTATTGACTCGAACGTCGGGCGGTGAAAGCCTCGGCTCTTTCTGATTATGCTGATAACTGGAACAACGCTGACTTTGAAGAGGTTAGATCTGGCAACCCTTTGCCTCAGAAGTTTGGTCCGACCGAGATTGGCAATATGATGTTGACTGAAGCAAAGCCATAGCTGAATCTACCAAGATGATGGAGGTAAATATCTTGTCTATACCTTTATTTTTTAAATACATAATATATAACCATTACTCCTCGAGCCTCCGGGGGAGTAAGATATTACTCGGCAGATGCTCCCTTAGGTTACCACTTAGAATCTCAACCTTGTTTAAACTTAGTATGTCCAATGTATTAAGCCGAGTCAGTGTAACTTAGTCATAATTTCTTTTAGAATCGAATATCGAGCCACCTAGATTCAGATCGAGTTTACTAGGTTCGAATCTTGAGTAGTTTTCAAATATGCAGCCACCTAGATACGGATCGAGTTTACTTGGTTCGAATCCTAAGTAGTTTTTGAATATCCAGCCACCTAGATTCAGATCGAGTCACTACAAGAAATGTTTCCTTCCGCAACGACTTGGACCGTCGGTCGTCGTAGAAGGCGCGTCTTCCGCGACGAAATTTTCTGCTCGACCGTGGCTGATGCAGAACTTTTTTTCGGTTTCGTGCCCCTCTACTATGACGAAACCGCTAAAAACATGGACGAAGCTCGACAGGCATGTGGGAGAAGTAAGATTTCCAGTTCCTTGAGATATGTTGACACACCGAAGTATTTTTTGCGTGTGGGTCCCGGACGTTAGTGACTCTAGTAAACCATACTTTTCGGTCATGACCCTGGTTTGAACTTGATAATGTTGGTCGACGCCTCTTCCGTTTAGTCAGGCTACTGGGTCCCACATGTCTGCATCTCATTAGAGGAGTCATGTGTATGTTGTAATTTTTTTCCTTCCCTATTCCGAAATTGATATTGTTGCTCGATGCATCTATTGTTTAATCAGGCTGATGGGTCCCACGTGTCATCGTCACACTAAAAGAAATGAGTGCATGATTGATTTTTTTCCTTGGCTTGTGCCTCCCTGATTTGAACTCAATAACGTTGCTCGATATATCTGCCGTTAATCACGCTACTAGGTCCCACATGACAACCTCTCATTAGAAGAATCATGTGTATGATTGATTTTTTTCCTTCGCTCCCGCTACCCTCTTTCGTAATTTATAGCATTTCTCAATGCATCTGCTGTTTAATCAGGCTGATGGGTCCCACATGTCATCCTCACACTAGAAAACATGTGCATGATTGATTTTTTCCTTGGATCGTGCCTCCCTGATTTGAACTCGAAAACTTACTCGATCTATCGGTCGTTAATCACGCTATTGGGTCCCACATGACATCCTCTCATTAGAAGAATCATGTGTATGATGGAATTTTTTCTTCGCTCCCGCTACCCTGTTCCGAACTTGATAGCATTGCTAGATGCATCTATAGTTTAATCACACACCTAGGCCCCACATATCATCCTCTCATTAGAAGAAACTTGTGCATGAAGGACCTTTTCCTTAGCTAATGTCTCCCTGATTTGAACTCGATAACTTTCATCGATCTATATGCCATTAATCACATTGATGGTCCCACATGCTCATGCCACATGTCAGCCTTAGAGTACAAAAAATATGACTATAAGTTTCCTAGGATTCGAACTCGAGACCTCAGCAGCGGTAAACTGCTTTCCTTGCCACTGCGAAAGAAACAATTAATACAATAGAAAGTTAAACGGTACTTCTATAACTTAAATAGACATTATTTGACCATGTTTATCTCCCTTAAAATAATAAGGCAGTGCTCCTAGAAGCTAAACTAAAAATTGCTACATAATGAAGTAGTTTCTATACCAAAACATAGGTATGCGGAGCTTTTGGGGGGGGGGCGTAATGCCCATAAAGGACGAGTTAAAAACATTCTAAGCTAACTCGGAGCGGATGCCCTATTCGTCATAGGCTATATTCTATGGGCTCACTCCTAAATTCAATGGGCTATGGGAGGCGGCCACAAGACCACGAAAAGGCTGAATTAGAAGGTTTTGAGCTATGCATGGGCCTGTTAGGCTAGTTTCATGGGCTCAGTAATAAAAATTTCAGACTTCAACAAGGAATAAAAATTTGGTAGATATTTCGCTTGAAAATTGTTGACAACCAGGACACATAACCCGCACGCGCCATCTTTTGGAGACACACCGTCCTTGAAAACCATAGGCCACGCACAAAATCATTCAGAGTCCGTCTACGACTCGGGGAGGCTGACACCATTGCTGGTGGTGGATTTCTTTTCGAGATGCACATATGCTTTCCGTCATCTGTTCGATCCCCACAATACACTTATAATTTCCTTAGTTCGCTCGAGTCATTCCCTAGAAGTCGTATTGTACTCGATCTGTTCATTTGACATTGTTATGCAATTGATCTGTTTGTTCGAATTGGATGGAATTTTATTTCTCTCGGTCGATTTGTTCTCTCAAATATGTAACATAGTTCTGCACTAAATTTCTTTAATAGGCTAAAATTATGTGGCATTTATAGGTCTATATTCCATAAGTTTGCTCAGATATCATGGCTTAATTAGATTTGTAATCAACCTGTTCTCTGAAATATCATGAAAGATTCTGACCATCTCTATCCTCAATAGATGGACATATATTGGATATTGAATGAACAAAAAGCAATACCAGTTATATAGTACGCCATGGAGGGGTCCTCACAGTGCGTGTTTAGAGATGTGGGGGAAGGCGGACGGTTAACGGGTACGAGGTAACACAACTTACCTAGGTTCAGATCCCACAACGGTGGCGGAATCCTACTCCTGCTATAATCACTATAAGGGCAATACGCCGAGTTACAGGGATTGGTTCATTGTGCGAGGTTGTGTGAAGTTGTCTGAGATTATGCCCTAAAGGATCCCATAGGCCCGACTTATATAGTCGCCAGGTCCTTGGTTACAGAGAAAAGTCCTAGCCGGAAAGGTTACAGAGTCCTACACCGTCTATTACTAGTCTAGCGTGTCTTGTACTCCAAGGCTCTGGGTACGTTGGTGACTCCACCGTAGACATCCTTTATCCGGCATGGGCCTCCCTTCTTGATCCATCTAACTGGGCCGCCCAGCAGGCCATGGGCCATGCTACCAACTGTGGGCCACCCGGGTTATCCGGATAAGAGACATGCTATGAGGATACCCATATAGCATACCCCAACAGTAGCCCCCAGATACCCATGTTGAATGCTCCATCTAGATGGATGTCGACAAATCGTCAAGAAATATCTTGTAGTCCTCCCAAAGAACCCTGCAAGGTTTTCTCCGTCTTCAATTTCTAAGTCAGAGAATTGCTGAATCTTCCATCGTACTCTTTCGTAGCTGGACTAGATCTATCCATGCTGGAATCTTCTGATGTGATGGTTCATCTGCCTATGTCAGTTAGGGCTACGTAGACGTAGGTCAGCAACGCCTCGTAACTCACACATGCAGAGAACATAATCATGTCCACTTTTCCAGCGCAAGCGATACAAATCATTGGCGGCGACGGTTGGTACGTGGCGAAATTTCCGCGCACGCCTCCGCACACGTCGTCTACGCGGCAACCATTCGATCAAGATGCACGAATATTGATGCTGGAGATCATAAATAGTAACTGCGGTGGAAAATTTACTTTTTCACCTCATTCTCCCCTGCATCTTCTTCTTCCTTAGGCAAGCGTCTCCTCGAGCTCTCCGCGCCTCGCACGAAAAAACCCTAACTCCCAATCTCACCAGTCACATCCGTACGCACCCAATGTCCAGCAGCAGCTCCTCCCCTTCGATGGCGGCGTCGGGAGAAGCCGCGGCGAATCCGGTGAGCTCCCTCGTCATGCCCCCAGAAGTCCTGGTCATCCCCAGGTCCGTGGTGGTCGAAGCCACCGGCGGCGACCATAATCCAGCGGCGCTGGAGCTGCTGGAGGAGGAATATGATTCCCACAAAGGCGACTGGCGCGGTTCGGACATCACAGACCGCGACATCAAAGAGTTGATCATCGAAGGCTACCTCCCCATGACAGAGGGGCTCGCCTGGCGGGCGGCGCCGGGCGGCGAGGTCACACCTTATCCCCAAGCCAGAGAAAAGGTGTACCTCAAAGCACAGTTGGTACGCGGCGTCTCCCTGCCCATCTCTAACTTCTTCCTTGCTATCTTGAATCATTACCGAGTATAGCCACAGAACCTTTCTCCCAATAGTATCCTAGCGCTTAGCAATTACGCGGCGCTTTGCGAGGGTTACTTAGGGATTAAGCCTAGGCTAGATCTCTTCATATATTTCTTCACCGTCAAACGCGAAGTCGGGGCCAGCAAGGACGAACTTAGAAATTGTGCCACCATTAGCTTCAAGATCCGGCCTGGCCGACGCTTCCCCGACATCGTCGGCCACGAGTCCTGCAAGAACTGGCAGCGTACTTACTTCTACGGCCCAGATATCCCTCTGGCCGGCCGAGAAGTAACGTACCCGGACTTTGTCGATGGAGCGGCCGCCGAAGCCTCGACATGGAGATCCCAGGCCTCCCTTCCCTCCGACATCGATGCTTCCCGCGCTATAAGGCGGATAGAGTGGTTCGTAGAGACGGGTTTGACCAGATTCGACCTAGCCATGTGCTGGTTCATCAGGCGGATCCAGCATTTGCGCCACCGCTCGAAGCTGATGCACGAGTATACCAACGATAGAAGGGATAGCCTCCTTATCTCCGTGGACAACTTCTCGAGCGACTCCGTCAAGCTTCGCCTCAAGGACATCGTCAAGGTGAAGTACAAGAAGTGTGGCTTCGCCATCACCTACGACATGTTCATAGAGAGCAAGCTCCCAAAGGTAACTGCTTATTTTCCGTGTATGACATATAATCCAGTTCTTCCGTCTAGCCATTACCATCTCATCTAACACGGTGGTTCTTCACCTTAACAGCTTAGCGACATAGACGAGGACAACATGGCTCCTCAAATCTATGATCCAAATATGATGGAAGTCACCGTCGTGTCTGACGACGATGCTCTGTTGCCGTGAAAGCGGAAGAGCTCCACCTCTGACGCTGCCGACGGAGGCATGAAGAAGAAGACGAAGGGTGGAGCCTCCAAAAATACTACCGCCGCCCTGGAGGCGGAGAAAAGAAAGGTTATCGGGATCCCTTTTCCTAAAGCACCCCCTCTTGTGTAAGCTTCCTTCCTTCCGACATTGTCCATTTGTCTGTCTTATTCCTGTACTTATGCATTTTGGACGTTTCAGAAAGAAAGCCACAACCAGCTTGAAGAAGACCTCCAAAACTTCGGGGGCTTCTAGAACCATAAAGGATATGCTGCATCGCGACGCATCTCCCGCCATCTCGCCTGTCACTCCCATCATCAAGACTTCATCCGCTCCGACAAGCTCTCAAGCCAAGGAAGTAGCTGGCCCTTCCGCCATGGAAGTGGACTCAGGTGCCTCTACCGAGCTTGCTATTGTCGGCGAGTAGGCGACATAGGAGAGTGCCGCACACCAAATGGCTGAAGCTCTGGCTAAGGATGCCATCGGTAGCAATAAGGCGGTGGTGGAAGGTGGTACTTCTGCCGAAGGAGGCGCCCCCGCACCCAAGAAAACCATTGAGTTTACGAAGATAGTCTATCCGGTACTTACGCCGGGTAGCACTTCTCGGGTTCCTTGTGCGGCACCGACATCTCCGACGTGCGGTCTAGAGGAGCTTCTCCGGCAAGCAGAGATCTTGACAGGAAACAGTGTATCCTTCGGCAAGCTGCTGGCTGAGAGTGCTACCAACCTCAAGATCATTGCACTTGTAAGTTTTATTTGCCTTTTGCATTTCATATAAGTATCCCATTGTATCCCCCGAGGATTTAGACAAAAAACCATAAGTCTTTGTGTCTAAATGCTCTAAGAGTGACTGAACTAGAAAACTTCTCACTGTAGCCCCCAAGCATATAGGTGGAATGAATTATTCCGACTAGATGCTTTAAGAGTAGCATACGCAGTGTTTATAAATTTCGATACTATAGCCCCCATGCTTCTAGTTGTAACTGAATTAGTGCCGACTAGATGCTTAAAGAGAAGCTAAGCATACATCCGAGTTAAAAACTTTAAAATGTATCCCCCAAGCTTCTAATCGAAAACTAAATCAGTTCCGACTAGATGCTTAAAGAAAGACTAAGCATATTGCTAAGTTAACTCGCTGTAGCCCCCGAGCGTCTAGGTGGAAATTTTCCGGCTAGATACTTCAAGTAGACCAAACAACGTTTAACTTTATTTTTTCCACAGAATGCGAATGCTTGGAGGGGCATGGCCAACGACAAGTACCAGAAGAGGCGCGTGGACTTGGAAGCTGAAAAGGGTAAAACTGCCTTCTTGAAGGAATAGATCATCAAGAGCAAGCTTCTATTTTTCCTTTCTTTTTTGTATTCCGACTTGACCTTGTGTATTCTCCGAGTACTCACTGTGTACTTTGCTTTCTCCAACTTGCAGAAACCATTGCCAAGGCTAAGGACATTGTCGAGCAATCCAAGCATATTCAGCAGCTGGATAGCGAGAACAAGATCCTCAAGCAGGAGAGGAAGGACATGCTGAAGATGCATGAAGAATCAATGAAAGCCCTGCAGGACTCCACCACCGAGGAGATGAGCCGCTTGAAGGAGGAGATCGTGATCTTAAAAGATCAGAAGAAAGCTGCCGATGAGCAGAATCAATGCCATCATGAAGCATACAAGCTCCTCCAACAAGAACGGGACTCCTTGGCGGATACTCTCTAGCAAGCTGAGGCTAGCATCTTCAGTAAGTGATTCTCCTTCTTGGATTTCTGTAGTCTAGATACTCTGAATTTTTGAACTCATGTGCTCCTTTGTCGGAAATTTGCAGCTCCTATGGGTTTAACCCGGTCGCCTACTCCTGCAAAGGAATGCATGGTCCTTGCCGGCAACTTCATCAACACCTCCATTGCAAAGAGCAAAGAGATTGCCAAGCCCCTCCAAATCAATATCAAGGCATCGGACTCCGTGGCGAAGTTCTCGGAGATCCTGCGCCGAGCCCCCGAGCGTATCACAAGCTGGAAAGCTTCATGTGCACGGGCCGGTGCAAGGATGGAGCTGTCCATGTTCAAGGAACACTACGAGAATGCCGACATCGACACGGTAACCTCTGGCATCCCCGACGTAGATGACGAAGGCCACAAGATAAACCACGAATCTATCTTGGCATCACTCGTGGGTTATAACACCAGAGTTGCCGAGTTGATCAGCGTTAACGTCTTCACTCCAATGAATACCATCGATGGCGGCAACCAAAGCTCCTCCGAGTCTCTGCACACTGCCAACTTCGAGAGTGACTCAGAAATATGAGTGAACCAAAGAGCTTTATTTTATTGATCATATAAGAGGTACACAATTAGATAAAAATGCTAAGTGTAAAAAGGACGTAGCTGCGCTATGTTCCATGGCCGATCAAGCTCCCGGTAGTCATCATCCAGGTCACGTCGCTTACGCTTATGATACTTGTTGGGTCTATCCTTCAGTTCACGATTGTCAACGAGGTAGTAAGACCCATTGAGTAGCGCCTTGCTTATGATGAACGGTCCTTCCCATGGCGGGGATAATTTGAGCGACTTCTTCTTCTTAATTCGGAGCACCACATCCCCCTCTTTAAACGAGTGATGCCGAACGCAGCGACGATGGTAGCTGCGTAGCTTCTTCTGGTAGATGGAGGATCTTTGGCATGCCAAAACGCTCTCCTCCTCAAGAAGGTCCACATCTAGGCGTCTGGATTCTTCAGTGTCATCCTCGTCGTAGGCGGAAACCCTTGGTGCATCGTGAAGTATGTCGGAAGGTAGGATGGCTTCTGCTCCATATACCATGAAGTAAGGGGTGTAGCCGGTGGATCTGTTGGGTGTAGTTCGTAAACTCCACAGCACAGATGGAAATTCTTCCGCCCAGGCTCCAGCTGCTCTATGTAGCGGTGCCTCGAGACGTGGCTTAATTCCCTTCAGAATTAATCCATTGGATCGCTCAACCTGACCGTTGGATTGTGGATGTGCCACAGATGCAAGGTCAAGTCGGATGCACTTCTCCCAACATTATGCCTCCACTTCTCTGAGTGACAAGTTGTTGTCGTTGTCGGTGATAATGCTATGTGGGACACCAAATCTCACCACCAGATCCCGAACAAACCTAAGGGCAGTTGCCCCATCAAGCTTTCTAATGGGCTTAGCTTCTATCCATTTAGTGAATTTATCAACTGCTACTAGCAGATGAGTAAACCCACATGGTGCCGTCTGTAACCGTCCCACCATGTCTAGCCCCAGACTGCAAACGGCCAAGTTATTGTAATTGTTCGCAATTCTTCAGCAGGAACATGTGGTTGTCGGGCATAATACTGGCATCCCATGCATGTCTCAACCAGCTTGTCGGCGTCCGCCTTCGCGGTTAGCCAGTAGAATCCTTGCCGGAAGGCTTTCACGACCAACGATCGAGGAGCGGCGTGATGCCCGCAATCTCCGAGATGGATTTCGCGTAGGATTTTCATACCTTCTAGCTGGGAAACACACTTTAGGTATACTCCAGTAGTGCTTCTTTTGTAGAGTTGCCCATTGATTATGGTATAACCCTTTGCTCGTCGTACTATTTGCCGTCTTTCAACTTCATCATCGGGCAAAGTTCCGTGTTCGAGGTATTCCATGAACGGTTTTGTCCAAGCCGTAGGGACCTTAGTCACCATGTTGACAAAAGAGTCAGCTCTATCCGGGTTGTCGATGTTGGCTCCCTTCACGGATGGTGTGCGCGAGTTCTCTAGGAAAAATCCTGGCGGAATTTGCTCGCGCCCTGATCCAAGCTTAGACAGCAGATCAGCCGCCTTGTTTTGTTCCCTAGGTACATACTTGACTTCGTAGCCCAAGAAGCTCTTGGCTATCTTGTCCACTTCGTCTCGATATGCCGCCATCATAGGGTTCCACGCATTCCAGGTGCCAGCAACCTGTTGGGCAACCAAGTAGGAATCTCCAAAACAAAGTATGCGCTTGATGCCAATATCTTTGGCTACGCGTAATCTGTGAATCAGTGCTTCATACTCCGCCATGCTGCTCGTAGCCTCGAAGTTGATCTTCAGAACATAGTGTAGCTTGTCCCCAGTTGGTGACTGTAGCAGTACGCCAGCCCCCAAGCCATTGAGCAGCTTTGATCCGTCAAAGTGCATCACCCAGTAGTTTGTTTCCAACAACAGAGTAGCATCTGGCATCTCTGTCCAATCTGCAATAAAATCCGCCAAGGCTTGTGACTTGATAGAGTCGCGTCTCTTGTAGGTGATCTCGAAGGCGGCAAGTTCAATGCCCCACTTCGCGACCTTCCCGTAGCGTCGCTGTTGTTGATAATGTCGGACAGTGGAGTCTTGCTCACCACTGTGATTGAGTGCTCCTGAAAGTAATGCCTCAGCTTCCGAGAAGCAAGGAATACTCCATAAGCTATCTTCTGGTAGTGCGGGTAACACTGCTTGGACTCCGTCAAGACCTCGCTTACATAGTAAACTGGTTGTTGCACTCCATGCTCATAGCCTGGTTCCTTCCGCTTTACCACGACGACGATGCTGATTACCCGATTGGTTGCCGCCATGTAAATTAACATGGGCTCTCCAGGCTCGGGTGCTGCAAGGATGGGCGCTGAGGAAAGAATCTCCTTGAGCTGCTTCAATGCTGCATCTGCTTTGTCCGTCCACGTAAATTTGTCCGCCTTCTTCAGCAACTTGTACAGTAGCAGGGCCTTCTCTCCAATTCGGCTGACGAACCGACTAACTGCTGCAACACAACCTGTTAGTCGTTGAATGTCCTTTAGGCATGTCGGACGGTTTATGTTTAAGATGGCCTTGATTTTCTCCGGGTTGACCTCGATTCCACGCTGGCAAACGATGAAGCCCAACAATTTGCCGGCTGAAACCCCGAAGACGCACTTCTTAGGGTTAAGCATCATGTTGTATTTCCGGAGATTATCAAAGGTTTTGTTTTAAGTTGGATATTAAGTCATTTGACTTTTTAGAAATCATCGCTATATTGTCCACATAGGCGTGAACGTTCCGATCAATTTGGTCATGCAGGAACGTTGCACTGTCCGCTGGTACGTAGCACCTGTGTTTTCAGCCCAAAGGGCATTGTGACATAGCAAAACGTGCCATATGGAGTAGTGAACGAAGTGGCCAATTGGTCTGACTTCCTCATCTTGATCTGGTGGTATCCTGAGTATGCATCGCGAAAACACAAAAGTAACAAGCCAGCCATCGAGTCAATGACTTGGTCAATGCGAGGCAAAGCAAACGGATCTTTGGGCATGCTTTGTTCAAGCCGGTGTAATCAACTCACATTCGTAATTCTTCGGTTCCCTTTTTGGGGACAAGTACAGGATTGGCCACCCATTTGGTGTGAAGGACTTCTCGGATAAAACTAGCCTTAAGTAACCTAGCTATCTCTTTGCATATGGCGCGTCTCTTCTCATCTCCAAAGCGTCGTAGAGGTTGCTTCACTGGTTTGCATTTTGGATCAATGTTTAAGCTGTGTTCGGCAAGTTCCCTAGGTACACCTTCCATGTCGGCAGGTTGCCAGGCAAAGATGTCCCTGTTCTCACGGAGGAACTCGACGAGCGCGCTTTCCTATTTGGGGTCCAGGTTCGTCCCATTGGCGGTGGTCTTGGAGGCATCGCCTACCACAACTTCCACCGGCTTGGTCTCGATGGAGGCCTTGAATGCTGTAGCGGAGTCGGATATCTGTTTCTTCGACGCGGGCATCTCTGAGTCATCGACCTTGCTCTGGATCTATTCGAATTCTTTGTTATAGAGGACATCTTCCGCGTAGGCTGCTTCATTAATCTCGCAGCCCCTTGACTTGGTAAAGCTTTCGGATACGGTGATGACACCGTTTGGTCCGGGTATCTTGAGTTTCTTGTAGACGAAGCATGGCTTGGCCATGAAGGCGTGGAATATGTCGCGGCCGAATATGACGTGGTACACGCTCTTGAAGGGGACCACCTCAAAGGTCATGCGCTCTTGGCGGTAATTATTAACATCGGCAAAGGCAACCTGGAGTGTGATGCACCTAAGGGACCGAGCCTCCCAACCAGGAACTACGCCGTGGAAGATGGTGCTGGTCCGCCTTAGGTTTGCCTCCGTCAAGTTCATATTCTGCAGTGTATCCAGGTACATGATGTTGATGCTGCTTCCACTATCCACCATACATTTGGTGAACTCAATGCCGTCAATCAAGGGGTTGATGACCATGGCGTATTGGTTCTCCGTAGGGATAAGGTCTGTGTGATCCTTCCTGTCCCAAGTAATTGGAACCTCTGACCAGCGCAGGTACTAGGGAACTGGGGGTAGAGTAGCCATCAGTATCCTCATAGCGGTCTTCTGTTGTCGGACGGTGGTTGTGCCAAGGAAAGTGTGGTAAACTACCGCCTTCTTCTCGAAGGGGTTCTTGCCTTTGCCGTTGCTCTTGGTGGCGTGCTTGGGGTCAACATCCTCGTCCATGTCACTTGAATCCTTGGACTCCTCCTCCTTCTTCTTCCCCTTGCCCTTGCCTCGCAGTTTGTTCTTCCGACTTCGCTTGTATCCGGACTCCGGGTCCTCCTTGAGGTCGTTGATGAACTTGCAGTGTCGATTGGTATGGGTGGCCTTGCCATTGACATCGAGGTGTACGAGGCACGACATATCACGGAACTCTTTCTAGGTTTGGGGAACATGGAGTGCTACCGAGGTAGTTTCACTTCCTCGCTGCTGCCCACGACCAGCTCCCTGTCCTCGGCCACGTTGTCTGCCATCACCTCGTCCTGTGAAGGTCATAGTGACCATGTCAGGAGTTTGCTTTTCTTCTGGAGCGGTTTTCCGCTTTGTGCCGTTGTTCCTCCGAGCTTGAGTTGGAACAGCCGTTGCCGGCAGAGAGCCGCGAGCATCATCGTCGGCAGCTGCGAACTCACTAGCCAACTGAATCATCTGGTTCAATTCAAGCTGGTGATTGTCCTGCAAGCGCTTCAGTTTATGTTGGAGTAACGTGCCCCTTTCCAACCCATCAATGAAGGCGACCATGGCTGTCTGAGCATGCACTCCTGCGCAGGAATTTTTCATATCTAGCCAGCGGGAGAGGTAGGCGCGAGATGTCTCGTCTTTCTCTTGCACACACCGATGTAGATCGCCAACAGTGCAGGGACGTTTGTACGTACCCTTGAAGTTCTTAGTGAAGGCCTCTTGCATGTCCAACCAATTGCAGATGGATTTCTCCGGCAAGTCATCAATCCATTGACGGGCTGTGCCTGCCAACATCAACGGGAGGTACTTGACGGCAATGCTGGGGTTACCCCCGGCAATCTCTACCGTGTTGCCATAATCCTGCAACCATGTAGCTGGCTTAGCGGTGCCGTCATAGGGCTTGATGGTCTTGTCAATCAGGAAACCTTTGGGGTAAGTTGCGAACCGTATCGCAGGTCCAAAGCAACGTGGTCCCAGGTATGGTCCTTCCTGGACCTCGTGGATCTTATCAATCCGCGAACGTGCATCGTATGGCTCCAGGTTTCTTTTCTTCTTGTCAATAGGGGATGGGCTGCATGAACGACGCGGTCCTCCTCCGCCATGGTGACTGCTAGGTGGCGACAGAGGCGGAGGTGGCAGTGGGTTAGCCTTCTTGCTGTTACCCTCCTGCGACGCATCACGCCTGTCGCGATTGCTTGCCGGACGCGGAGGGTCATGGTGCGACCTGGTCTTGTGTCCTTTGTTGCGCTCTCCGTCATGACGGGTCTACTCCATGTTGTCGCGGATGACAATGCCGCTCTGCCTTGGCAGGGGCATATCCGTACGATGGTGAGCCTCGGGGTCTTCGCGGTGTCGGAGTGAGCGGGGCGATGGCGATAGGCGAAGAGGTTGGGTTATTTCTCCGTGGTTGGTGGATATGTTGATAGCATCCTTCCTATTGCACGCATCCCTCCGTCTTTGTTCTGATGAACCCGTTTGAGACCCGACATCAAGAGGAGATCCGTCCCTCGGCGTCTTATGATGGCTAGACTGGAAAAACGCTGGGTCAGACTCAAGCCTCTCTGAGGTGGCCTTTTCCTGCTGCTTCACCTCCTTGGCCACTAGGTCATAGACATGGTCCACCGCCTCTTTGCCTTCACTGTCAATGTATGGCTTGGATGTGCCGGCTTCGGGGGAGCCCATCCTAGGTTTCGCCGTACACTAGGATCGTTGATGACGCGAGCCGAAGCTTTCTTCGCCTTTTGCTACTGCAGCAGAGTCTTATACTCGGCTTCCATTGCTCTACCTTTCTCTATGGATTTCTGCGCGTTGACCAGATCTCGATCTAGCTTAGTGCCTTTCTCCGCGATGGCCTACGCTTCCTCCAGCAGCTGCTGGCGCTTCTCGTCAAGCTGAGTCACGTTCCAGATATGAGCTACGGTCAGTGGCTCGACGAGGAGATTGTCGTACATCACTCTATCAGCCGGAGTAACTTGGGCAGCAGCAGACATAGATGCCGGAGGTGGCAAGTTTGCGGTGTTGTTGTTGCTCGGGCCGTTACCGAGTTCCTGCGGCTGTTGCACTAGGTTAGGCAGAGGGGCCATGACCTTTGCGCGATCAATGTCAGCAGCAATAGGATGTACCTTCACTTTGTCCAGAGCTATAGGTGGAGGTTGTCTGGGTTGATCTTCATCCATCGGCGTCCCAATGTTGACGAACACCTCTCGAGACGTGACGGCGTGGTTGGCTTGCTCGTCGTGCGTGTAATCATCCTCCATCTCCTGCATGGCGGAGTCTAGTTCCTATGGACTGAAATCTATCTCCTCTGAATCTGCACTGAAGTCGATGTATAGCACGTCAATCACAGAGTCGGAGGGTGCCAGGACTTCCTCGATGACGGGGGGTGGAGGTGCAACAGCAGCGACGATGACTGGAGGTGGTGGCGCAACTGCGGCGATGGCGGCCGGAGGCAGTGGTGGTGGTGGCTGAATCAGAGGGCTCTGTCAATAAGCGCAAGCGCTGTCTGAGCTGCCGCTTCGGCCTCCGCATAGTTGTTGACGGTGTTCACCATGCCTTCGAAGGTAAGGCGTCCCTAAGCCTGCTGCCGCCTTAGAGAATGCCGGAGAAGCGTGCCGTGGTACAGTCCTTCCACAAAGTGATACATGGCATCATCATTGGGGTAGTGGGCCAGATCGGCTCGTATACGGAGCCACCTGGCCAGGTAATCACGGGGGTTTTCGCCCTCTCTTTGAACGCAACGCGCCAGATCGAAGATAGTAACCACGCCGACGAACTTGGATCTCATCTGTCCAGACGCATGGACGAAGCCGGCGGACTTGCAGTGATCTTCCACCTTTATATCCTGTAGAGGGGCGGTTTGGGTAGGCCTTGAATTTTTCCGATCTTTGCCGGCAAACTCCAAGGAGAGATCCGACATCGATCCTTCCGCGAACGTATCCTGCCCGTAGGCGGTCCCTGCGGGTCTTGATGCTCCTCCGACTCCCAGCGAACTAGCGCCTGAGTCGGTTTCGCCAATGAAGAGGTGGATGTGTCTGATAGGAACGATCGAACACCGCGTAGGGTTCGTATTTGCTGGGATCCATAACTCATCGGGATGGACGATCGGAACGTTGCCGGAGAAGAGGACGCGACCGATGGCTACGGTTTTGCCGATTCCCGCGAAGATCTTGGTCCTCGCCCGCTCAAGAGCCTGAAGCGCCTCTTGCCCCACGGTGGGCACCAACTGTCGTGGTATTGCCGACGAGTACGCCATGGAGGGGTCCTCACAGTGCGTGTTTAGAGATGTGGGGGAAGGCGGACGGTTGACGGGTACGAGGTAACACAGCTTACCTAGGTTCAGATCCCACAACGGTGGCGGAATCCTACTCCTGCTATAAATCACTATAAGGGCAATACGTCGAGTTACAGGGATTGGTTCGCTATGCGAGGTTGTGTGAAGTTGTCTGATATTGTGCCCTAAAGGCTCCCATAGGCCCGACTTATATAGTCGCTAGGTCCTAGGGTTACAGGGAAAAGTCCTAGCCGGACAGGTTATAGAGTCCTACACTGTCTATTACTAGTCTAGTGTGTCTTGTACTCCAAGGCTCCGGGTACGCTGGTGGCTCCACCGTAGCCTTCCTTTATCCGGCATGGGCCTCCCTTCTGGATCCATCTAACTGGGCCGCCCAGCAGGCCATGGGCCATGCTACCAATTGTGGGCCACTCGGGTTATCTGGATAAGAGACATGCTATGAGGATACCCATATAGCATATCCCCAACATTCATATTGGGAAGGTGTTAATGACTTCATGAAGTTTGTTAAAAAGCATAACGGTGACTTGGATGTGTTTTGGCCATGCCAAAAATGCCTGAATTATAAAAAGTTGAGTCAGGACACAGTTGCAGACCATATAATTATTAATGGGACGCAATGCACATATATTAGGTAGACTAAACATGGTGAACCATATGATCAACTTGTTCTTGATCCTCTAGCTAATGTTGATCTTCCTAAAGGTCATCACGTCGAGGATGAGGACCTTTCCGGTTTGTTAAGGGACATGTACCCCACTGCAAGCAAAAAGGGTGGCCCTTCTCTTGAAAGATCACCTTTCTCTGAACTGGTAGAAGATTCCAAGTGTTGAGTGGACCGTGATTCTGGTATCTCTAGATTCGAACTGGTAATGAAATTACTAAAGGAAAAGTTGTCCATCAAGGTTACGAACAAAGCTTTCGATTTAGTGATTAAGGTGTACACCGAGTCAATCCCTAGGGACGGACTGCCAAAATCCTTTTATGAGATGAAATAGTACATCAAGGTATTAGGACTATCATATGAGAAGATCCATTTTTGGTCCAAATAATTGTGTATTGTTCTGGGAGGATTATGAAAACTCGGTGAATGCCCATTATGTAACGAATCAAGATGGAAAATGGTGATAAAAAGAAGAAAGTTCCTTGTAAAGTTCTGAGATATTTTTCAATTATATCCATATTCGATTGCAGAGGCTATTTTAGTCAGAACAAATATCTAAGGAAACAAGATGGCATAAAGAGATTCTCAAGCCAGACGATTACTTACTGAGACATCTAGCTGATAGTGATGAATGGAAGAACTTTGACAAGGATCATCCAGGATTTGCCGTGGATCCAAGGAACCTGATACTTGGCCTAGATATAGATGGATTTATCCCATTTGGCAACATAGGTAACTCGTACATCATGTGGCCAGTACTTGTTACAATTTACAACCTGCCTCCCTAGGCATGCACTGATCAGTCAAAATGCTTTTTGAATTTACTCATCCCACGTCCCAAATCACCTGGGAAGGATTTTTATCTATTCATGCAGCCTCTTATACGAGACTTGTAGAAACTATGGAAGGGTGTTATGACTCCTGGTATCCTTGCAAGCAAACCTGAAGATGCCAAGTTCCCTCTACATGCTGCTGTTTTGTTATGCACCCATGATTTTCCGGCTCTTGGCACTATGTCAGGCAGAGTGACAACAGGTTACAATGCATGTGTTCGCTGTGAGTCAAAATAGGTCACAGTGAGGCAAAAAATAAGACCGGTTACCTTGACCACCGGGTTTTTGTTCCTAAAGGCCACAAATTCCAAAAAAACTTAAAAAAATTACAGTTCTCTGGAAAGAGGACTGAGTATGGCACCGCACCATGAAAGTTGGAAAACAAGGTAAAAGAAAGAATATAGAAGATGCACCGACAGTAGGAGAAGCATCCAAAAGGAAGAGGGCGGAAGAAGTAGCAGCAGCTGCCCAAGGGAAGGAAAAGGAACCAATAATATTTTATAAGCGCAGATCCATTCTATGGGACTTACTATATTGGGCTGGTAAGACGCTTCGACATAATTTTGATATCATGCACATGGATAAAAATATATGTGACAACATTATAGGAACATTACTTAACATTCCAACCAAGGCAAAAGATAGCTATAATGCAAGCTTGACTACGAAAAACTCAATGTTAACAACAACTTGAAGCTGCATCTTGAACATATGGTTGATAAGGGCAGTGAAAAAACATTAAAAATTTCGAGGTGCAGAATTTACCTTGCCGATGAATAAAAGGGTACTATTTGTGAATTCCTACTTGGTGGGAAGTTTCCATATGGATTTGCTTCCAACGTTGCAAATTGTATCAATGTAGATGGGAACAATCTCAAAGGGATGAAAACTCATGATTGCCACATCCTACTTCAAAGGCTTTTAGATCTTGGTGTTAAAGCTTTAGTGAACAAGGATTTCTGCAACATGCTTGCATAGTTGGGAAAGTTCTTTAGGGAACTTTGTAGCAAAACTCTAGATAGAAGAATTGTAGCGTGTCTTCAGATGGACATAGCAGAAACCATGTGCAAGCTTGAGCTTATATATCCACCATCCTTCTTTAATGTGATTGTGCATTTGGCTATTCATCTGCCAGAAGATGCACTCTATAGAGGTCACGTATAGTATAGATGGATGTATCCTATAGAACATCGACTTTGCACTTTCAAGGGTACTGTTAGGAACAAGGATAGAGAAGCATTGCAGAGGCATATATTGCTTCTGAAGCATTTGCATTTTGCTCAAGATACATTCCTGATCGTAAAACAATATCCAATCCGGGTGGCAGAACTGAAGAAGTTTAAAAATCTATTTTTAACCATGGTGTTCGCCTAATATGAAAGAAGGAACAAAGAACATTAATGCAGCACAAATATGACCAACTCACTTGGTATGTACTGACTAACGCTGATGTGGTCAAAAACTTTGTTGCATCATTATTATTCATACATATCCTCACATAGATGAAATGAAACTTATAGAAATATATGTTCAGATTTATGACTTGAGTATCAATTTTGTAGGTTATTTAAAGCAACCAAAGGAAAGTATTATGTTGGACCAGTATGTGGGGGTGGGTTTCAGGAATGGTTTAGGAATCATGTAAGATTTTCAACTGAACTTTGAATTGCATACGAATTGTGCACATGAGTTAACCTCTGGATTATTTTGTATAACCGCAGATCATGAAGCTACGTGAAGAGAACCCGGGCAACGTTAGTGGCGGTCTCTATGCCCTATCACATGGTCCTGCAAAGAGGGTGCAGACAACTTCAGCTTGCAATGATGATGGTATCCACTAGATCACTTATGAGTGTGAAAAACATTTGAAGACATAAAACAGTGGCATCACGACCAGTGGAGGGCACTTGATAGCCAGAATGAAGAAGTTAGAGGACTATGATCATTATGGTCGCATAAAAGAGATTATTGAGTTGAACTATAATGACAAGACCGGTGGTTGATCTGTGGTTCTATTCAAGTGTTATTGGTATGACCAAGATCTGAACAAGAAAAGAGGACCCAGAAATGATGATATTTTCCTGTTGGAATGTAATCCTATACTAATTTGTTTACATGTATAAATTGAATTAAGCTTATTTCGACAATTGCAAACATATGTAGAACAAGTTCAGCATATTAATCAATTAGCAACCACATGACTAGGTTTCATACAGAAGGGGGCATATGCACGTCATGTCTGTAGAGACGGGCAAGCACATTGTCTCGGAAAATTGGGCAGTTGGCATTGGTCTCAAACCAAGTAAAGATTCACTTGTGGTGGTACGGATGGTTGCATACCCGAAGACACACTGTTGTGCGCTTTGATAGCTCATGCATGCATATGCTGAAGTGGCCATCCTCCTACTCAACCAGGTACCAACTGTATTGAAGCGCCGGCAGGTTGACGACGATCCAGAGGTCTACGATGAGAGTTAGGTGGAAGTGGAACCCGTCGACCCACAGACACACCTCATGCCAGAGCTAGTGCAGAATGTCGTAAGGCATGATGATGTCCCACTCCTCCGCCATGAGTTGTAGATTCTTAAGCAGCCATACACGGCCAAGAACCTTCCACATAGTTCCCACGACCTTGATTGCTAGGAGGAAGGCCAAGATTCAACACCTCCTCTTTGTAGGGTGTGGCCACGACATCATCCTCCTCTAGAGGGGTTGGGATGGAGACAAGAATCCTCCTCCGCTCGTACGTCCTCAAGAAGATGATCTTAAATGTCATTGTGTATGGCATTACCTCATAAACTAACTGTGGCTCAAAGACAAAGAATTCGTTTGTGGCTACGGAGACACGGCAGACATGGAAGAAATGGGGCCCTAACTCGATGATGTGCTCCTGTGAGGAGCGCTCTAGTTCCGGCGATGCCACCATTTGGGGATTTATTTGTGGGGGTAGGGGGTGGAGGGGGAGGGGTGGGATGGGGGCTAGTCGACGGCGAGGAGTTGGTTTTTTTTAATTTTGGGTTCTCCAGCGCTAGCCTGGATGAGAGGGGAAGAGGCCAGGGGAAATGGGTGAGAGCGGAGACTTCGAAGGCGAGACCGCGCTATCTCGTCACTCCCCAACGTCAGCCCTGGCTTGTACTCTCTCCATGGTTCTATTTTTTATTTTTGTCAGGGCTCCATGGTTCTATTTATAGGGGAAAGTCCAAAATAAACATTGATTTTATAGGTAAAAAGGTAAATTTAAACCCCAACCCCAAATCCTTGAAATTGTCACTCCAAACTTATCAATCCTAGTCTGTTTTAAACCCTAGATCTATTTGAGATGGGATTTCATTCTCTCTTTTATGTAAAAGAGAGAAACTATGTGCATGCGGTGGTAACACCCAAGGTCTATGAATTTTCAAGCTTTCTAGCTAAAGGAGAGCAACTATATGGATGCACAGGCTGGTGAAACTTCCCCTTATTATCGGTAAAAGAGAGAAACTATGTGGATCCGATGATGCTTTAATTTATTTATAACATAACTAGTACAATCGCTCCATAACCACGGAAGAAAATAAAAAACATACTCTAGACGGAATTAGCACACATATGGACACCCGCATATCATATGGTTTTTTCCGTCAAGAACCTATGGCGCCATCTACCCTATGTGGACACGCCATCTCGTGTTCTATGTACTTATAAAAGCTGCCCCTCATGGCACACCCTTTGTTGCTGCAAGTGAACCTCACTGCCGAGACAGGCGATCCACAAAAGTGGTTGGTTCGAAGATGCTTGCATACTCACATCCCGGTCACTTTCCATCGCATAATTTTCCAAAGCATTATGTGCATGGCATGTGTGCATAGACAGAGCATGGATCGTGCAAGAAAAAGATATTTATCCCGAAAAACAACAGTTATATCGAACTAGTGTGACATAGAAGGAAAACATCATAAAGAAATAAATACTTAACCATGTACGCGGGATGACAGACAATTCGAGAAAAAACCCTGTAACTGAAGAACTACTTCACATGACTCTAGTAAATTGTAGCTTGAACCCACTTCTCCACCATAGAGCCGCCACTCATTTCAATCATAGCTTCGACTGCGGATCTGAGAAGTATTTTTGAGACCAAGCAAGAGATCAGAGAGAGAGGGTTAATGAGAGTGAGTGAGAGATACTTTCAAGTTAAATAGTAGTACTACTAGTAGACTCGTCATCTCACACTAGGGAAGCGAAATAGAAAGAGGCTGGCATGGAGAAAACTATGGAAGCGCTAGGTTTCCCGAGTAGGAGTTACTCTAGTTTTTGATTAATCTCTGACCCGGTGTACACAAAGCTTTGATGACCTTGGGCTACATGCAAGACTAAATATAGTAGTAGTACTACTAGTAGTAGTAAGAAATTATTTTCCCTGAATTTTTTAAGAAGGTGTCAAATTTCTCGGCATGTATATTACTACTAGCAAGAAGTTGAATGGGGCCATACTTTGGAGCATGTTTTCTCCAAAAATAATGAAAAATTCGTGTGCAGAGACTTTTTCATGGAACCGGTACATGTAAGAGAACACCATGTGCTTGTTTTCCCTGAAAAATGTTTTGTTGTACTACTTTAATTTATTTTTCCATATAAATGACAAGTACATGGAGCATCGTCATATGATCTGCCATCTCTCACACGTCTTTCCTTCTCGGTTCTTTTTTCCGAAAAGGACCTTGGTATTAAAAGAAACATCAAACATATAAAGCACCTCAACACAAACGAAAATTATATCGAAATCCTTGAGATGTCCTTCGTCATCAACCTTGGTTCCCCATGCCACAAGAAGCAATGGTACCTGCAAAATTGACATGTCTTTTTCCAAAGGTGTCGAGGATATCCCTGCGATGGAGGATGTCGACCATGTGGGCGTCGTCACAAAGAGGCTAATGAATTGGTCCAGCTTGTTGTGCTCGACAAGATGCTGCGTGAGAACAGCGACCTACATGTATATGTCTGCTGGCATGGAGGGAAGAGCCTCGAAAAGCCGCAGGGCCATCAGTGCGGGGAACAGATCGTCTCCAGAGAGACGAGTCGGAGAAGCGGTGAGTGCGGAAATAGCCTGGGGCGGCGTACGTGGACCAAAAATTGGGGCTAAAAGTCACGTATAGGTAGGCTATATGATGAAGTCCATAGAAGAAAATAATATCGCTGCTGGTTGCATGCATTCTCGCATATAAATATGGCGCTCGCCATAACAACCTCCATCTTTCATTCTCTCCCTCTCTCTTCCCTTTCTCGCTCTACGGCAGACTCCACCGCTGCTCAAGCTAGGTAAAAGGGCTAGCTACCCCAAGCCTGCATGCTTATATATTGGTAATTGTGGCCTCTCATAGGGAACTCAAATTCACACTTCTACTCGTTGAGTACTACTAATACTAGTAGTAGTACTCCTAATTACTACTCCTTCTGTTTGTGGCCATTTTGTTGGTACCAAGACCTGGCCTACAAAACATGTGAGACAATCTTGGGAACGTTTGACAAAAAAAAAACTGCACCATAATTCTCTCCCTTTGTTTCTTCTTCTTTTTTTCATATGCTTGTTGTAGCTCATGCACATGTCGTTTTTTAGGGGAAGCTTGGTGCCTTGGTCAAAGAAAGAACACAGAAAATGCGGTCCCCTTATTTATTCATTGTAACAGAGGGATTAGGAACAATAGTACTAGTACTGGATGAGTACTTCTGCTTCGTAAAAAGAAGTTCAACTTCTCATCCGTGCTACTCTCTAGCGCAATTTCTTCATTCCTCGAAAGGCATGTTCCCCTCACAAATACTTGAAGGAATCCCAGTGGACTGGCTGCGTCGTCCTCGGAGGTCTGCTTCAGCTCGAGGGAAGGCCCGAGAATAGTTCATTCGTCGGGAACATGTTGCCTCTGTAGGGCGCCTAGATGCTCGTGGTAAACATGTGATGGTTGTGCCGGCCGACGACACGATTTTGGGCCCCTTGAGGGTACCGATCCTGCGTTGGCTGCGTCACGGAGGCATCAAAACGGCAGTCGAAGAAAAGTGGACCTCTACAACAACGCGTCAGTGTGCTTCCATTTCGACTACGACGGAGCTGCATCCAGGGGGTGCTCTAGATGGACATCAACCGTGGCCAAGGTAAGACCATGCGAGAGAACGGTCAATCCTTTCGCCGGGAACCTGCGACCAGTGTGCATGCTACCGGGGTAGACAACTCGGGTGGGTGCCTGGTCGCCCTGGCCATGGCAGAAGACCCATTCCTGGGTCCCCTCGAACCTATCGATCCTATGCTAGCCCATGATTACGAGTAAAATAGATTTGTCTTAAAAGGCTACTTCTGGAGGAAACAACTCTTAAGCGATTCATAAGAGTGAATAAAGCACATCCAATTGGACAGGTGTAGAGGAACAATAAATTCCAATAGGTATGAACTAAATGAATTCAAATCCAATTTTTGGAAGGAATACCAGTATCAACCATACTATGACAAGAACAAAAAAATAGTCTTTTGGCCACAACTATTGGCAAATAGAAATTCAAAATCTATTTTAGTGAGACTTTCTAAACCTTACATAATTTAGTAAAAAATTCAATAATTAAGTAAAAGAGTTGGATTAGGATACCTAATCAGGATATGGAACTAAAGAAGAGACCCCAAATTAAGGAGTTATAATAAGTACATGTCTCTAAAGTAGGATCGTCAAAGGAATTTTGAAGCATTGGGACAACAAATTGGAGGTTTCAAGTATGACGAGAATACGAGAAAACTATCGGGACGTGGGACACTACAATTATTTCCATTTGGAGTCACCATGGAATGGAGAAATGCAGTAACCACTACGAGTTAAACTCTTTACTCCAAAACGTGAAAGTTTGCGAACTTCGAGGATGAAGTTTATTTTAAGGGGGAGAGTCTGTAACATCCCAGCATTAGAGCTTAGAAATAAGCTGAACCTAGATGTGTGCATTGCATTCATGCATAGAAAATCCAATTAATTTTCGCGCTTTTGAATAAAACTTGTTAAAGTGATTGAAGCTTCTGTCAACTTGATGGAATTGAAGTAGATCATCAAGTGGACTGCGATAAGTTTCAATATGACCTTTTCTAAAAACCTTATTTTGGGTAAATATAATTTGATCTAAGGGTAGATCAAATATAATAACAATTAAATAATAATGCACTGCTTAGATGATTAATATTTGATCCTTAAGAGATCCTATCATAATATTCATCACAATAACTCATGAATACCAAATAACAGGAATGTAATAACTAACTATTGATATATTCAATCCCTATTCTATTTCTACCATAAGAAACATGGTAACACTTCACCCAAACTCTTTAGTTAGGAAGGAAACTAAGTCAAGATCATTCATCACATATCTTTCTTTCTTTATCAATCTTTCTCATGTATATTGAACCTTATTCTAATATCTATTGTTCATAAATGTTGAGTAATCAACTATTGATTCATCAATTCTTAAACTATCAATACTTGATCTATTACCTCTTTTTCTTATGATAGCATTCACTTAAATCCTTTAAAGAAGGAGGTAAGGAAAGGTATATGGTAATTCTAGATTCAAATATCATCTATAGGATGGGAGTGTTGGAAGTAAATAAGATCAATAGGATTATTGGTGTAGTTAAATCACTCTTGAATGAATAGAAGAATTATTTAGATTATATAATTATATGGTGATAAAGTAGGTTATAGGGATAAACATTGAAGATAGTTATCAAGGAGTAATACTCTTGGAACAAGTAGGTATAGTCAACGAATAATATCTCTTAGTTCCACAGAGATAAACAGAAGATAATTTTAATATAAATATAATATTGCTTTAATGAAGTCTTGTTTAGCCAATTGGAAACCTAAACCATAAAGGATCAAAGGATTATAATGATCATGCTCTAGTCACCAGGATTGAATGCTTATATCCTGCATAAGTAATAGTGGTGGGTAAAACTTAATTGAACTCCAATATGAAATGTTGGAGCCAAGTAAAGATAAAATTGTATGATTAAGAAGATATTAGAGCAGCATTTAATTATAGAGTTAGTATCTTCCTCTGGAAAGAGTAAATACTTGAGGTGGAGTAGGATTTGATGTACATCCATTTATAAATACATCTACTAAAGCAATATTAGTGGATGGTTATGGTAGAATGGGAATGGAGTTAGAAGTAGCTACTTGTTGGATTGGAGGTTATCAATAGAAGGGTAGTGGGTATAACCAAGTCTAGATAGGTGAAGATTATGAAAAGTTTTAGTGTCAAACTCATTGAATTTATCAGTGGGTTTAGAAGAATAAAGGTGGATCAGAATATTCTTGTGAAGTAAAGCTCATCATGTTAGCACATGATGATAGATATGAAGGAGTAGAATATCTAGGAAAGTAATTCCTTAATAAGAAATCCAGAATTATGAATTATGTAAGATAGGAATTCTTGGTAAACACTACACCCTAAATCTATGATCAAGCTTAACAATTCATCTCATCTGTTGGATAAATTATATTACTTCCATAATGTTTTATAGGAATATTTCCTATAGCAAATCACTTAAGCACATCTCTGCCAATTCAGATTGTCTTAACCATATGTGTTTAAGAGATATTTTTATCAATTCTTTTTCCTAAGACATTCCAGTTAATATCCTTCTATTTTAAAAGGTGGTATTATTAAAGATCACAAACAAAAAGATAATATGCTTAGCCATAAACTTTTCTCAATAAAAGAAAATAAGTATATTAAGAACCCTAACTTTAGGTTAAACAATTGTAATTCAAAATCTTAACTCCTAAATTAACTATAATAGAATATTATGCTTTGATATTTCCTAACTTTATAAGAGTAATATTAACCCTATTAATTCCTGTGTATCTCAGACATCAAATAATGATATAGGTTCATTATATAAAAATTTCCATCCAAACTATAAGCTAACTAGAATTAAGTTTTATAAACAAATAAAGAAATATCATTTAAAAATCCATGGTTTAAAATGGAAAGAAAAGTAATAAGAAAGGCTTCTACAAAATATTAAAAGGGGTTCATATAAATAAAATAAATAATATAAATTTTTATATCATAAAGGTTCACAAAAGGAATCATAATAAATACAAATCGTTGCTGCAAGTATTCAACAAATAAATTTTATAAAATATATTTCAAAACAAATGTTAAAATACAAATGAATATAAAACAGGAAATTGAAAACAGAAAAGAATAAAAGAAGAGAACAGCAGACAATTCTGGCCCATGGCCCACTCTATCTTCGCCCTATCTGTCACTCACGCGTGTCACACCGCGGCCCACTAGGCCCAAGTCTGGCCCATACAGGTTCGTCGTCTGTCACCCCTTCGTCATCCTCACGCAGGCAGCTGCGTGGGCGGTGCCGATGCCGTTCGCCATCTGTCGTGGTATTACCGACGAGTACGCCATTGAGGGGTCCTCACAGTGCGTGTTTAGAGACGTCGGGTAAGGCGGACGGTTGACGGGTACGAGATAACACAGCTTACCCAGGTTCAGATCCCACAACGGTGGCGGAATCCTACTCCTAATATAAATCACTATAAGGGCAATACACCGAGTTACAGGGATTGGTTCGTTGTGCGAGGTGACTAGAAAGTCTAAGTTATCGTGCCCTAAAGGCTCCCATAGGCCCGACTTATATAGTCTCTAGGTCCTAGGGTTACAGGGAAAAGTCGTAGCCGGTCAGGTTACTGAGTCTTACACCGTCTATTACTAGCCGGACAGGTTACTGAGTCCTACACCGGCCGGCGAGGTGACACCCTCTCCCCAAGCCGGAGAAAAGTTGTACCTAAAAGCTCAGCTGGTACGCGGCTCTTCCCTGCCTATCTCCCACTTCTTCCTCTCTGTCTTAAACCACTATAGGGTCCAGCCCCATAACCTCTCCCCCAATAGTATCTTAGTGCTTAGCAACTTCGCAGCACATTGCGAGGGATATCTAGGGATAAGGCCTAGGTTAGACCTTTTTGTGTACTTCTTGACCATCAAATGTGAAGCCGGACATAGTAAGGAGGAGCTTAGGAACTACGGCACCATAAGCTTCAAGATTCGACCTGGCCAGCGGTTCCTCGACATCGTCGGCCACGAGTCCTGCAAGAATTGGCAGCAGACGTACTTTTATGGCCCCGACATTCCTTTGGCGGGCCGAGAAGTAACATACCCGGACTTCGTGGATGGAGTCGCCGCTAAAGTTTCCACATGGATATCCCAAGACTCCCTTCCCTCCGACCTCGACACTTCTCGCGCTATAAGGCGGATCGAATGGTTTGTAGAGACGGGTTTGACCGGCTTGGACCTAGCCATGTACTGGTTCATCAGGCGAATCCAACCTCTACAACACCGCGCGAAGTACATGCACGAGTATACCAGCGACACAAGGGATAGTCTCCGCATCTCCGTGGACAACTTCTTGAGTGACTCCGTCAAGCTCCACCTTAAGGACATCGTCAAGGTGAAGGATACGAAGTGTGGATTCACCATCACCTACGACATGTTCGTAGACGGCAAGTGCCCAAAGGTAGGTTTTTATTTTCCGTGTACGACATATACTCCAGTTCTTCCGTCTTGAAAATGTCATTTTGTCTAACACGGTGACTTCTTACTTAACAGCTTAGCGATCTAGAGGAGGGCAACCTGGCTGCCCAAATCTACGATCCAAAGATGAAGGAAGTCACGGTCGTGTCCGACGACAAAGTCCTGTTGGCACGAAAGCGGAAGAGCTCCACCTCTGACGCTGCCGACGGAGGCAAGAAGAAGAAGACGGAGGGTGGAGCCTCCAAAAAGACTACCGCCGCCCTGGAGGCGGAAAAGAGAAGAACCACCGGGATTTTTGCCAAAGCACCCCCATTAGTGTAAGCTTCTCATTTTGCATGTTTATCTGTTCTGTTCCTATACTTATGCATTTTGCATGTTTCAGGAAGAAAGCCACGACCAGCCTCAAGAAGACCTCCAAGACACCGAGGGCTTCTCGAAATATCAAAGGTATGCTGCATCGTGACGCCTCCCCCGCCATCGCCCCTGCTACTCCTGCCGTCAAGCCCTCGTCTGCCCCGACAAGCTCACAAGCTAAGGAGGCACCAGGCCCTTCCGCCATGGAAGTGGACTCTGGCGCTTCTATCGAACTTGCTGTTGTCGGCGAGCAGGCAACACAGGAGAGCACTGCTCAACAAATGGCTGAAGCTTCGGCTAAGGATGCCATCGGTGGCGGCAAGGCGGTGGTGGAAGCTGGTACTTCTACCGAAGGCGGCGCCCTTGCTCCCCAGAAACCCTTTGAGTTCCCAAAGATAGTCTACCTGGCGCTCACACCAAGTAGCACATCTGTGGTTCCTAGAGTAGCACCGACATCTCCGACATGTGGTCTTGAGGAGCTCCTCCGACAAGCAGAAATATTGCGAGGAAATAGCATTTCCTTTGGCAAGCTGCTAGCCGAGAGTGCTACAAACCTAAAGATCATCGCACTTGTAAGTATACTTTGCCTTTTGCATTTCATATGAGTATCCCACTGTAGCCCCCGAGGATGTAGACGGAAAATCATAGGTTTTGCATCTATATGCTCTAAGAGTGACTAAGTTTAGAAAAAACTCTCACTGTAGCCCCCCAAGCATTTAGGTGGAATGAAGTATTCTGACTAGATGCTTTAAGAGTAGCATACACAGTGTTTATAATTTTTCAATACTGTAGCCCCAAGCCTCTAGTTGTAACTGAATTAGTTTCGACTAGATGCTTAAACAAAAGCTAAGCAGATTCCGAGTTAAAAACTTTATATTGTATCCCCCAAGCTTCTAATAGAGAACTGAATTAGCTCCGACTAGATGCTTAAAGAAAAGATAAGCATATTTCTAAGTAAATAAACTCTCGCTCTAGCCCCCGAGCGTCTAGGTGGAAAATTTCCGACTAGATGCTCCAAGTAGACTAAACAACGGTTTAACTTTTTCTTTTTTCCACAGAACGAGAATGCTCGGAGGGGCATGACCAACGACAAGTACAAGAAGATGCGCACAGATCTTGAAGCTGAAAAGGGTAAACCTGTCATCTTGAAGGAACATATCATCAAAAACAAGAGTTTGTTTTCTTTTTGCGCATTCCGTCTTGGTTTTGTGCCTACATTCTCCGAGTACTCACTTTGTACTTTGTTTTCTCTGACTTTGCAAAACATGTTGCCAAGGCCAAGGACATTGTCGAGCAGTCCAAGCATATCCAGCAGCTGGACAGCAAGAACAAGATCCTTAAGGAGGAGAGGAAAGAAATGCTGAAAATGCATGAGGATTCCATGAAGGCCCTACAGGACTCCGCCTCCGCGGAACTCAATCGCTTGAAGGAGGAGCTTGCGATCTTAAAAGATCAGAAGCAAGCTGCTGATGAGCAAAACTATCGCCACAGCGAGACGTATAAGCTCCTCCAACAAGAGAAAGAATCCCTGGTGAACACCCTCTAGCAGGCTAAGTCCAGCATCTTCAGTAAGTTTCCTCTACCTTGTATTTCTGTAGTCTGGATACTTTAAATTTATTGAACTCATGTGCTCCTTGTCGGAACTTGCAGCTGCTATGGGTTTAACCCGATCGCCTCCTTCGGACAAGGAATGCATGATTCTGGCTAACAACTTTATCAACACCGCCATCACCCAAGCCAAAGAGATTGCCAAGCCCCTTCATATACACATCAAGGCCTCGGACTCCGTGGCGAAGTACTCGGAGATTCTGCGCCGAGCCCCCGAGCGTGTCACAAGCTGGAAAGCTTCATGTGCACGGGCTGGTGCAAGGATGGCGCTGTCAATGGTGAAGGCACACTACGAAGATACCGACATCGACACGGTGACCTCTGGTATCCCCGACATCGACGATGACAGCAAAGATATTGATCATGAAGCCATCCTGTCGTCCCTCGCGGGCTATGACACCAGAGTTGCCAAGTTGGTGGACATCGACGTCTTCGTGCCCATGAACACCATCGATAGCGTCACCAAGATTCCTTCGAGTCCCACCACAGTGCTGATGTTGAGGGTGATTCTCCGGCTGGCGACGATGCTGCTTCCAAGTCTCTTGCGCCAAAGGAATGAAAAACAACTTTGTAATATTTGTTTCACCTTTGGTGTATGCGCGGAAAAAACTTAATGATGTAACTTAAGGCGGAAAACAATGGTTGTTATTTCCTACTACATAAGAACTAGTTTCCAGCATGTATATATTTTTTAAGCAAGTGCTGGCTTATCCATTACTTTGGTTCTTATGATTTACTTTTCATGAGTCGAAAGACTCGTTGTCAGAACCATGCGCTCAGGTGATGATGCCCAATGGCACCGTCAATAACCTCAGCACAAAATCGCCAACAATAAGTGCCAAAAGTCACTACTCTAGAATCCACATAAAAACGACAAAGAACGTGTAGACCAGAAAACTTGAGCTAACGCCCGTAGGCAGAATTTTCACAAGTGCAAACGCTAGACTTGTGCATAAAGGTTTTATATGATCCAAAAATGAACACTAAAGGAGGTAAAAGACTCAAAAATATGAGTGACCCAGAGAGATTTATTTCATTGATCATATAAGAGATACACAATTAGATAAAAAATGCTAAGTGTAAAAAGGACGTAGCTGTGCTATGTTCCATGGCCGATCAAGCTCCGGGTAGTCATCATCTGGGTCACGTCGCTTACGCTTATGATCCTTGTTGGGTTTATCATTTAGTTCACGATTGTCAACAAGGTAGTAAGACCCATTTAGCAGCGCCTTGCTTATCATGAATGGTCCTTCCCATGGCGGGGATAATTTGTGCGACTTATTTTGCTTAAGTCGGAGCACCAAATCCCCCTCTTTAAACAAGCGATGCCGAACGCGGTGACTATGGTAGTTGCGTAGCTTATGCTGGTAGATGGCGGATCTTTGGCATGCAAAAACACGCTCCTCCTCGAGAAGGTCCACATCTAGGCGTCTGGATTCTTCAGCATCATCTTCGTCGTAGGCGGCAACTCTTGGTGCATCATGGAGTATGTCGGAAGGAAAAATTGCTTCTGCTCCATATACCATGAAGTAAGGGGTGTAGCCGGTGGATCTGTTGGGTGTAGTTCACAAACTCCACATCACAGATGGCAATTCTTCCGCCCAGGCTCCAGCTGCTCTATGTAGCGGTGCCTCAATATGTGGCTTGATTCCCTGCAAAATTAATCCATTGGCTCGCTCAACCTGGCCATTGGATTGTGGGTGTGCCACAGATGCAAGGTCAAGTCGGATGCCTTTTTCCAGCAATAAGCCTCCACTTCCCCGAGCGATAAATTGCTGCCGTTGTCGGTGATAATGCTGTGTGGGAGACCAAATCTCACCACTAGATCTCGGACGAACCTGAGGGAAGTTGCCCCATCAAGCTTTCTAATGGGTTTAGCTTCTATCCATTCAGTGAATTTGTCAACTGCTACAAGCAGATGCGTAAACCCACAAGGTGTCGTCTGTAACGGTCCCACCATGTCCAGCCCCCAGACTGCAAATGGACAAGTTATTGGTATTGTTCGCAGTTCTTCAGCAGGAACATGTGGTTGTCGGGCATAATACTGGCATCCCATGCATGTCTCAACTAGCTTGTCGGCGCCATTCGTGGGTCAGAAGAGAATCCTTGCCGGAAGGCTTTCGCGACCAACGATCGAGGAGCGGCGTGATGCCCGCAATCTCCGAGATGGATTTCGCGTAGGATTTTCATACCTTCTAGCTGGGAAACACACTTTAGGTATACTCCAGTAGTGCTTCTTTTGTAGAGTTGCCCATTGATTATGGTATAACCCTTTGCTCGTCATACTATTTGCCGTCTTTCGACTTCGTCGTCGGGCAAAGTTCTGTGTTCGAGGTATTCCATGAACGGTTTTGTCCAAGCCGGAGGTACCTTAATCACCATGTTAACGAAAGAGTCAGCTCTATCCGGGTTGTCGATGTCGGCTCCCTTCACGGATGGTGTGCGCAAGTGCTCTAGGAAAACTCCTAGCGGAATTTGCTTGCGCCCTGATCCGAGCTTAGACAGCAGATCAGCCGCCTCGTTTTGTTCCCTAGGTACATACTTGACTTTGTAGCCCAAGAAGTTCTTGGCTATCTCGTCCACTTCGTCTCGATATGCCGCCATCATAGGGTTCCGCGCATTCCAGGTGCCAGCAACCTGCTGGGCAACCAAGTCGGAATATCCACATCAAACTATGCGCTTGATGCCAATATCCTTGGCTACACGTAGTCCGTGAATGAGTGCTTCATACTACGCCATGTTGTTTGTAGCCTCGAAGTGGATCTGTAGAACATAGTGTAGCTTGTCTCCTTTTGGTGACTGTAGCAATACACCAGCCCCTGAGCCATTGAGCATCTTTGATCCGTCAAAGTGCATCACCCAGTAATCTGGTTCTGGCAAGGGAGTAGCATCTGGCATCTCTGTCCAATGTGCAACAAAATCCGCCAAGGCTTGTGACTTGATAGAGTCGCGTCTCTTGTAGGTGATCTCGAAGGCGGCAAGTTCAATGCCCCACTTCGCGACCCTTCCTGTACCGTCGCTATTATTGATAATGTCGGACAGTGGAGTCTTGCTCACCACTGTGATTGGGTGCTCCTGAAAGTAATGCCTCAACTTCTGAGAAGCAAGGAATACTCCATAAGCTATCTTTTGGTAGTGCGGGTAATGATGCTTGGACTCCGTCAAGACCTCTCTCACATAGTAAACTGGTCGTTGAACTCCGTGATCATAGCCTGGTTCCTTCCGTTCTACCACGACGACGATGCTGATAACCCGGTTGGTTGCCGCCATGTAAATTAACATGGGCTCTCCAGGCTCGGGTGCTGCAAGGATGGGCGCTGAGGAAAGAATCTCCTTGAGCTGCTTCAATGCTGCATCTTCTTCGTCCGTCCACGTGAATCTATCCGCCTTCTTCAATAACTTGTACAGCGGCAGAGCCTTCTCTCCAAGTCGGCTGACGAACCGACTAACTGCTGCAACACAACCTGTTAGTCGTTGAATGTCCTTTAGGCATTCAGAAGGTTTATGTTTAAGATGGCCTTTATTTTCTCCGGGTTAACCTCGATTCCACGTTGTGAAACGATGAAACCCAACAATTTGCCGGCTGGAACCCCGAAGACACACTTCTTAGGGTTAAGCATCATGTTGTATTTCCGGAGATTATCAAAGGTTTCTTTTAAGTCGGAGATTAAGTCGTTTGACTTTTTAGACATCACCGTGATATCGTCCACATAGGCGTGAACGTTCTGACCAATTTGGTCGTGGAGGCAACGTTGCATTGTCCGCTGGTAGGTAGCACCTGCGTTTTTCAGCCCAAAGGGCATCATGACATAGCAAAACGTGTCGTATGGGGTATTGAACGAAGTGGCCAATTGGTCCGACTTCCTCATCTTGATCTGGTGGTATCCTGAATATGCATCGACAAAACACAAAAGTTCCGAGCCAGCCATCGAGTCAATGACTTGGTCAATGCGAGGCAAAGCAAACGGATCTTTGGGACATGCTTTGTTCAAGCTGGTGTAATCAACGCACATTCTTAATTAATTGGTTCCCTTTTTGGGGACAAGTACATGATTGGCCACCCATTGGGTGTGAAGGACTTCTCGGATAAATCTAGCCTTAAGTAACCTAGCTATCTCTTTGCCAATGGCGCGTCTCTTCTCATCTCCAAAGCGTCATAGAGGTTGTTTCACTGGTTTGCATTTTGGACCAATGTTTAAGCTGTGCTCGGCAAGTTCCCTAGGTACACCTTTCATGTCGGCAGGTTGCCAGGCAAAGATGTCCCTATTCTCACGGAGGAACTCGACAAGCGCGCTTTCCTATTTGGGATCCAGGTTCGTCCCAATGGCGGTGACCTTGGAGGCATCGCCTACCACAAGTTCCACCGGCTTGGTCTCGATGGCGGCCTTGAACGCAGGAGCGGAGTCGGAGATCTGCTTCTTCGACGCGGGCATCTCTGAGTCATCGATCTTGCTCTAGATCTCCTTGAATTCTTTGCTATAGAGGACAACTTCTGCAATGGCTGCTTCATTGATCTCGCGGTCCCTTGCCTTGGTAAAGCTTCCGGATACGGTGATGATGCCGTTTGGTCCGGTTATCTTGAGTTTGTTGTAGACGAAGCATGGCTTGGCCATGAACGTGTGGAATATTTTGCGGCCGAATATGACGTGGTACATGCTCTTGAAGGGGACCACCTCGAAGGTCATGCACTCTTGGTGGTAATTATTAACATCGCCAAAGGCAACCTGAAGTGTAATGCACCCAAGGGACCGAGCCTCCCGATCAGGAACTACACCATGGAAGATGGTGTTGGTCCGCCTTTTTTTTGAACCTCATGACAGTAGGGGGGGGGAACCCTACTGTCTCTTTTTCTTCATTAACTTATAAAATCTGTGAACTTACATGAATGGTGGGTGCCAAGGAGGCAGCCAAGAAAAGAAAAAGAACAGAAATCTTATAGAGAAGTTACAAAACTATGAACAAATCGATGTAAGTCCTCTCTGGTTCTATGAACCAGAATACCAAAATCTTCAATAAATTTGGTTTTTCAGTTCTGGGCTGTGGGAGTAATATCCTTGAAGTGTAAATTGTTCCTCTCCTTCCAAATATTCCAGGCTCCCAACATAAATTTTTCGTTGAACATGTTACAATTCCTATTCTCTTTAGCCTCAGAAACTATAGACAGCCTGTTACCTTGATTGTGCCAAGACATCCCCAGAATATTCCAACAATCTGTACTGAAAGGGCAATGAAAGAATAGATGCTCCACTATTTCTTCAAGGGGATTTGTACACATGATGCAACTATATCCAGATTGTAGGAACATATTCTTCCTTTTCAAAAGATTCCATGTATTCAGTCTATCTGAGAAGAGAAGCCAGCAGAAGAATTTAACCTTTGGAGTGCATCTGGATTTCCAGATCCAATTAAAAGCAGCATGAGGCTTAATATTCCTGAAGCAGAACTCATAATATCTCTTAGAAGAATAACAATCAGAGCCCCAAACATATTTCCAAATGTCCTTAGGTTCCTTTTCAAAAGATTCCTTAGGTTTTCCTCCGTCAAGTTCATCTTCTGCAGTGTATCCAGGTACATGATGTTGATGCTTCTTCCACTATCCACCATACACTTGGTGAACTCCATGCAGTCAATCAAAGGGTTGATGACCATGGCGTACTTGTTCTCCGTGGGCACAAGGTCTAGGTGGTCCGTCCTGTCCCAAGCTATTGGAACCTCTGACCAGCGCAGGTACTGGGGAACTGGGGGGAGAGTGGCCATCATGATCCTCAGAGAGGTATTCTATTGTAGGACGGTGGGGGTGCCAAGGAAAGTGTGGTAGACTGGGGCCTTCTTTGCGAAGGGGTTCTTGCCCTTATCGTCGCTCTTGGAGGCGTGCTTGGGGTCAACGTCCTCGTCCATGTCACTTGAATCCTTGGACTCCTCCTCCTTCTTCTTCCCCTTGCCCTTGCCTCGCTGTCTGTTCTTCCGAATTTTCTTGTAGCCGGACTCCGGGTCATCCTTGAGGTCATTGACGAACTTGCAATGACGAACTTGGTATGGGTGGCCTTGACGTTGGCGTCGAGGTGTACGAGGCACGACATATCGTGGTACTCCTCGTAGGTTTGAGGAACACGGAGCGGCGCCGAGGTGGTTTCACTTCCTCGTTGCTGCCCACAGCCAGCTCCCTTCCTCGACCATGTTGTCCGCCTTCTCCTCGTCCTGCAAAAGTAATAGCGACCATGTCGGTAGATTGATTTTCTTCTGGAGCGTTTTTTCTCTTTGTACTGCTGTTCCTCCGAGCTTGCGTTGGAACGGCCGTTGCCGGCAAGGAGCCACAAGCATCGTTGTCAGCAACTGCGAACTCACTAGCCAACTGAATCATCTGGTTCAAGTCAGGCTGGTGATTTTCCTGCAAGCGCTTCAGCTTATGTCGGAGCAGCGTGCCCCTTTCCAACCCATCGATGAAGGTGGCCATGGCGGTTTGAGCGTGCACTCCTGCACAGGAATTCTTCATATCCAGCCAGCGGGAGAGGTAGGCGCGAGATGTATCGTCTTTCTCTTGCATGCACCGCTGTAGATCGCCCATGGTGCAGGGATGCTTGTATGTACCCTCAAAGTTCTTGGGGAATGCTTCTTGCATGTCCAACCAGTTGTAGATAGATTTCTCTGGCAAGTCGTCGATCCATTGACGGGCCATGCCTGCCAACATTAATGGGAGGTACTTGACGGCGACGTTGGGGTTGCCTCCGGCAATCTCCACCGTGTTGTCGTAGTCCTGCAACCATGTGGCTGGTTTGGCGGTGCTGTCATAGGGCTTGATGGTCTTGTCAATCCGGAAACCTTTGGGGTAAGTTGCGGACCGTATTGCAGGTCCAAAGCAACGCGGTCCCAGGTATGGTCCTTCCCGGGCCTCGTGGATCTTATCGATCCACGAACGTGCATCGTACGACTCCGGGTTCTTCTTCTTTTTGTCAAAAGGGGATGGGCTGCGTGAACGACGCGAGCCTACTCCGCCATGGTGACTGCTTGCTGGTGACGGAGGCGGAGGTGGTGGTGGGTTAGCCTTCTTGCTGTTACCCTCCTGCGACGCCTCACGCCTGTCATGGTTGCTTGTCGGACGCGGAGGGTCGTGGCGTGACCTGCTCTTGTGTCCTTGGTTGCGCTCTCCGTCATGACGGGTCTGCTCTGCGTTGTCGCGGATGACGATGCCACACTGCTTTGGTGGGGGCATATCCGTACGATGGTGAGCCTTTGTAATCTTCGCGATGTCGGGGAGATCGGGGGGCCTTTTCTCCGTGGTCGAAGGATATGGGGATGGCATCCATCCTGTTGCGTGCATCCCTCCGTCTTTGTTCTGATGAACCCGTCTGGGACCCGACATCAAGAGGAGATCTGTCCCTTGGCGGCTTGTACTGGCTAGATTGGCAGAGTGCTGGGTCAGACTCAAGCCCCTGAGAGGAGGCCTTTTCCTGCTGCTTCACCGCCTTGGCCACTAGGTCATAGACCCGTTCCACTGCCTCAGGTGATATATCCTGCTCTAGGAAGGTCTTGGCGACGGCAAGGTTAAGGAGTCGGGTGGGAATCACCTGCTTGCCTTCACTGTCAATGTATGGTTTGGCCTGTGCCGGCTTCGAGGGAGCCCATGCTAGGTTGCGCCATACACCAGGATCGTTGATGACGCGAGCCGGAGCTTTCTTAGCCTTCTGCTGCTGCAGTAAAGTCTTGTACTTGGCCTCCATTGCTCTAGCTTTCTCTATGGACTTCTGTGCGTTGACCAAATCTTGATCTAGTTGCGCGCCTTGCTCCGCGATGGCTTGCGCTTCCTCCAGCAGTTGCTGGCGCTTCTCGTCAAGCTGGGTCACGTTCCGGATATGAGCAACAGTCAGTGGCTCGACGAGGAGATTGTCATACATCACTCTATTAGCTGGAGTAACTTGGGCTGCTACAGACGTAGATGCTGGAGACGTAGACGTAGACGTTGTTGCTCGGGCCGATGCCGAGTTCCTGCGGCAACTGCACTGGGTTAGGCGGCGGAGGCATGACTTTTGCGCGATTATCGTTAGCAGCAATAAGTGGCCTCTTCCCCTTTTCCCGCGCCGTGGGCGGAGCTCGTCCGGGTTAATCTTCATCCATCGTCGTCCCGATGGTGACGACTACCTCTCGGGACGGGACGACATTGTTGGCTTGCTCGTCGTGCGTGTACTCCTCCTCCATCTCCTGCATGGAAGAGTCTAGTTCCTCTGGACTGAAATCTATCTCCTCTGAATCTGCACTGAAATCAGCATAAAGCATGTCAATGACAGAGTCGGAGGGTGCCAGGACTTCCTCGATGACGGGAGGTGGAGGTGCAACGGCCTCGACGATGACTGGAGGTGGTGGTGCTGCTGCGACAATGGCGGCCGGAGGCGGTGGTGGCGGTGGCTGAATCGGAGGGGCTCCGTCAATCAGCGCAAGCTATGTCTGAGCTGCCGCTTCGGCCTCCACGTAGTTGTTGACGGTGTTCACCATGCCTTCGAAGGTAAGGCGTCCTGACGCCTGCTGCCGTCTTAGAGAATGTCGGAGAAGCGTGCCATGGTCCAGTCCTTCCACAAAGTGATACATAGCATCCTCCTTGGGGTAGTGGGCCAGATCACGAGCCACGCCGTAATGTCGCGGGTTTTCGCCTCTCTCACGAGCAGCGCGGATCGAAGATGGTAACCACGCCGATGAACTTGGATCTCTGCTGTCCAGACGCACGGACAAATCCGGCGGATTTGCAGTGATCTTCCACCTTTATATCCTGCACAGGGGCGGTTTGGGTGGGCCTTGAATTTTTCTGATCTTTGCCGGCGAACTCCGAGGAGAGATCCGACATTGATCCTTCCGCGAATCTATCCTGCCCGTAGGCGGTCCGTGCGGGCCTTGGTGCTTTCCGATCTTTGCCGGCAAACTCCGAAGAGAGATCCGACATCGATCCTTCCGCGAACGTATCCTGCCCGTAGGCGGTCCGTGCGGGTCTTGATGCTCCTCCGACTCCCAGGGAACTAGAGCCCGAGTCGGTTTCACCGATGAAGAGGTGGATGTCTCCAATAGGAACGATCGAACACCGCGTGGGGTTCGTCTTCGCCGGGATCCAGAACTCGTCCGGAGGGACGATCGGAACTTTGCCGGAGAAGAGAACGAGGCCGATTGCTACGGTTTCACCGATTCCCACGAAGATCTTGGTCCTCGCCCGCTGAAGAGCCTGAAGCGCCTCTTGCCCCACGGTAGGCGCCAATTGTCGTGGTATTGCCGACGAGTACGCCATGGTGGGGTCCTCACATGGCGTGTTTAGAGACGTGCGGTAAGGCATACGGTTGTGAGTGCAGGTAACACAGCTACCGTGTTCAGATCCCACAACGGAGGCGGAATCCTACTCCGCTTTAAATCACTATAAGGGCGACGGAGTTACAGGATTGGTTCACAAAGTAGGTGACTAGAAAGTCTAAGTTATCGTGCCCTAAAGGCTCCCATAGGCCCGACTTATATAGTCGCCAGGTCCTAGGGTTACAGGGAAAAGTCCTAGCCGGACAGGCTACAGAGTCCTACACCGTCTATTACTAGTCTTGTGTATCTTGCACTCCAAGGATCTGGGTACGTTGGTGACTCCACCGTAGCCTTCCTTTATCCGGCATGGGCCTCCCTTCTAGATCCATCTAACTGGGCCGCCTAGCAGGCCATAGGCCATGCTACCGACTATGGGCCACCCGGGTTATCCGGATAAGTGACATGCTATGAGGATACCCATATAGCATATCCCCAACACCATCGCCGCTGCGATTCCCGCCACCGCCGAGGTCGCTCTGCGAGGATAAGAATGCCAAGGCAAAGCCCTTGTCCTCATCCTCTCACTCGCGCATCTCCACTCCTCCTTATCCTCTTTGTTTTGAAGGGGGTTTAAACCCTATCTCGTCGGAGCCACGCATTGCCGTTGATAGAGCCCACCTTAGAACCTAAGGAGTGGTCGAGCAGAACTGCCACGTTCCCCTCTTCATCCTAGTAGCATCAATAGATCAAGGGGAGTGCGGGTGGGTGCGAATTTGATCATTCCTTTCCGTCGGGGTTCTCCGGAGAAGTTGACTGTGTGCTCATCTCCGACCGCGCTTGTCCTTGTCGACCTCTCTATCGTCATTAGGGTTAGTTCCTAAACCTTCCAGTAGTCCTAACTCGCCTTATCTCGTTGTAAATCGCTGTCACACCTTATGCCATCGTCGGCCATCGTCGGAGCTCGTCGGAGCCGAGGCTCCGATGACCATTTCCGAGCGGCGCCGCCACTTTCGGGTTCTGCATGTTGCGCTGATTCGAACTAGGTTAGTCTCGCTTGCTGGGGCACCGTGGATTGTCGCCGGAGATCACCCACTGACGGCGGCAGTTGTGCTGACGTCATAGCGACGGCATGCCAACGTCACCTCTGTCTAGTCAGCCTGTTTGACCTAGTCTTTGCTCGCGCATCTGATGATGTGGCAACTGGCCCACTAGTCAGTGACCTAGGGTAGCTTTGGCTATGGTGTAAAAAGTTATGTTCTGTCTAAGAAACAAATAAAATGTTATAAGCTCAAAAATCAATATTCCAAAAATGAAATAAATAATTAAATCTTGTTTATTTAATAACTTTTGTTTTATAATTTAGAAAAATGTGTATTATATATGAAAATTTTCGAAAATATTATTGTTATAATTATTTAATTAAATATTATTTAATAAAGGTTTTATAAGTAATAATACTTTGAAAATTCATATTTTAATATTGGTAAATCTTAAAAATATAAAAAAAATACCAAAAATCTTAGAAAAAAAATATTTTAAAACTATAAACATACATTATTATTCCAGTTAATTCAATATTTATTATGTATTAATTTTTTATACGCTAATAAATCTTATAAAAATCATATCTTATCATTTATAAATCACAAAAATAAATGTAATATACCAAAATGATCACAAAAATAATACTTACATGTTAAAAATATCACATTCAACTTTTGAGGTAAATAAAAATTTAAACACTTTAATAACTTGAGTTTAAACCTATTTCCTTAGTTGTTAATTCATATAAGGGTAAATAAAAATTGCTAATATTTCTAAAATTAGTCAATTGAGTCTATTAAATAGTATTAGTCTTAAATATTAATAATATGAATCCATAATGGTTAAAAACATTATAAATACCATTTTATTGAATTATCTTTCAACCATAAGTGTAGATTATTTTCTAAAAGGATCCTTATCCAACATAAAATCTCCAAGAATAATTTGTGACTAAATTAAATCTTTTTCATCTAGTTCAACCACCAGATTACAAAAATATCACAACACTATAGTGAATCCATAAGTAGTTAAGTAATATTATTTCCTTGTCTATAAACTATAACCACTCATCTATAAAAAGGTAAATGATACTATTCCATTATAAAATGAAGAAACCACTACACCAAGTAAAAGTATAACATTTCTTAAGTAACCTTAAGGAATCATTATAAAGTACACAAGGTACAAATATCATAAGCATTACACCTTAAATCCATCTATGTTTTAAAGTTAACTTTAGTCTACAAGACTTTAAATATAATACTAAAGACATTGTTATATGTTTTATAGTTAACTTTGGTCTGTTATAGTTAAGTCATAAAGCATCTCAAGAATAAACTATTCAAGCAAGCTCAAACAACCTTGACCATAATTGATAAACCACAAAGCTTGTTTAAACCTTAATAAAAAAATATTTTCTTCAACAGTTATTCGTTTTGCCACTTCAATCCACAAACCTTATAATCATATTTCCAACTCTTAACAAATTAAAATTCAAGGAATTATCATCATAATCAACAGATGACAATTAATCACAATCATATTGTTTCGAACTTTACTTGTATACTTAGTAAACACTTAAGTTCCTTATTAAGGCCATTACTTGTAAAGTAAAATTTAAAGATAAACAATTATAATGTAAGCAATCTTGAGTAACATTTCACATTGGTGTGTATCTCATTGTTTTATGTTATTATTACATGTTGTTTCACACACTCACAAGCCTTAACAAGAAGCACAAGTATGAAACTTAACTAAAAGTACAACACATTCAAAGACATCATTTCTAGTATCCAAACCCTAAAACAATGTTATCCCTGGGCTCCGCGTTTATAAAATGCATCACATTACTTATGCATAAGTGCATCCTGCTTCTTTAAACATTAGTCCTTACCGGACCAATGATGCTGATTTCAGATATTGGATCTTATATTATCTTGAAGGCCGTGAGTGCATAATCTTGCAATCACAAAAGTCAAGTTCACACTTTCTCATGTCCTTTGATTATTTTCTGTAAAGTATTTTACAAATCCAGTGTTGTCATCACCTGCATTTGAAAAAGATCCGAAAACAGTACTTTCATAATAATGTGATTATAGGTTATTTACCATGAGGTAATAACCTACTATGAAAGTTCTGATGGTAAAGGAACATATTATCTAGGACTTAATGACCAATGTCTCCAGTGATTCTTGCGTTGTATATCACGCGTTAACCATGAGATTTGGAATGGGACGAAGAAGTCAGTTGTATCTTCTTCCTCTCGCATGTAGCCGAATGTGCAGGTTGTGGCTGTTATCCTCGTAGCGTGCATATTAATTGGTAATTCGTAGACGATATGCAGCATATGGGTGGGAACCCTCAACGTCCCATGATAGTTCTAGCATCTAACGGTCTGTACGAACCATTGCCATAATCCAATATGTGGGCATGGTGTACACCAAGGAGGCATGCGAGGTCGCGAAGGGGGCAGTGATTGGCTTGGATCATCTTCTAGGCCCCACATCATGGAATTATGGATGGGAATAAGCTGCCCGGTTGTGAAACAAAGAGTTGATCTCTCATGGGTAAAGTAACGCACCTCTGCAGAGTGTAAGAACTGTAACTTGTTACTCCCTGTTCCAGGAAGGAGCTACGAACGCTGCGGGAAAGGAACTCCATGAAAGTTCTGGTAAACCCGTGAAGGCTGACGGACATAGCTTTTCAGAATAAAAGCAACCTTTGAAGAAATATTTATAAAAACCTACATTTCCTACGAACTTTGGTCTGTGGCTATAGATATAGTGCAACAAACACTCCTTTCTAGTGAACTTGCTGAGTACGCTCGTACTCACCGTATCTTCTTAACCCTTGCTAGATTCTGAAGCCATTAAGACGATGTCTACATCAAGTTATGCTCCAGGAATCATCACCAGAAGCTAAAGTTCTTCAATGAAGTCAAGAAAGTCAACATATACATCAACTCAAGTGAAGACGAAGTTACTGATTAGATAAGAATATAATCTCTAGCCATAGAACCTATTTTGATAGTGTATTGCAATAGCAGCAATGCCAGACCAGTAGTTCAAACTACTAGTCTTATTAGTATGATAGTTTTTGAATTGTTTATTTCTGATTCTTCTTTGTAAGAAGTTCTTTCTCTCTCTTTACCCTAGAGTGTTCTCTGGATCTCGTGTAAAGAGTGAGTTTTAACCTTTAGCCATGTATTGGACCCACTGTGTTTCTATTGTACCACTCTGAGGGATGTAATACTAGTGAACGGTGTTTCATTGGTGTTATGTCAATGACTATAGTATACTACATCATGAAGTGGTATGCTGGGTCACTGCATCCACCTTCTATCCTTAGGCACCAATTAAGAGAGCATAGTTGCCATTCTTAGTTCTATGTGGATTGTCCCAAAACTTATTGATTGATTCATATTGTTGATATTGCTTGTCCTTGAACTATTTGTATCTAGTCGCTCTTATGAACTTTGAAGGTGTCCTATGCATTTATTTGCTACTCCATGAGGGACAATATGAATGTCACTATGCTATGTTTTCTATATGTGAAACAAACATCTTTCAATGCATTGTTATTCATGATCTTTGTTTGTAACCTTTCATGTTGCATGCCTAGTTACTTTGTCTTACTGTTAGAACTTCTTCTTTCATGCTCATGTTTAGAGTACTTTGATCCCAGCTTTGAATGCTTGCAAGTGGTTTGATCTTGATTGTGATGGTGCATGTCACCTCAAAAATTATTCTTTTTATAACTTACCTACTCGAGGATGAGCAGGAGTTAAGCTTGGGGATGCTTGATACGTCGTAAACGTATCTATAATTTTTTATGCTCCATGCTTGTTTTATATCATTTGTCTTATGTTTTTTCTACACTTTGAGGTATTTTTATACACTTTATGGAACTAACCTATTGACAAGATGCCATAGTGCCAGTTGCCTATTATCTGCTATTTTGGTTTCAGAAAAGCTAAAAAATGAATATTCTCAGAATTGGACGCGACAAAAGCTAAAGTCATTATTTTACCCGACACGACACGAAACCACGAAGAAGAGATGGAGGAGGACACCAGGGTGGCCACACCCCCCAGGCGCGGGCCAGCCCTGGTGGCGCCACCAGGGGGTGTGGGCCCCCTGGGCCTCCATCGACCTTGCCTCCTTCCCCTATAAGAAGCTCCCGACTCAGAAACCCTAAATCATCTGGCATACATCCACGAAAATTTCCGCCGCGCCGCCGCCATCGAAGGGGATATTTGGGAGATAGAAAGTATCTATTCTGGCACCCTGCCGGGACGGGGAAGTTCCCCCGGAGCCATCTCCATCGATCTCCATCTCCATCTTCATCACTGTTGCTGATTCCCATGATGAAGAGGGAGTAGTTCTTCCTCGAGGCTAAGGGCTCTACCGGTAGCTATGTGATCATCTCTCTCTATGCATGATCATATTGTGATCATGAGCTTTGTAATCAAATAGATCCGCTCTGCTACTCAAGTGTTTCAATAGATCTTTGCTCTCCCAACGTGTGTGAAAGTGACAGCATGCACGCCGTGGTGGCACTTAGGCTAGAGTTCCTAAATATTTGTCATGATTATATTTGGAGTTGGATGTCTTTATGAAATTGTGGTGTTTGTTGGAACCATCTAGCGCTCAAGGTGACAGTGTGAGGTTATCTAGATTGGGAAAGACGGACTTTGAGGTGTGCTGTTATAGCCCTACCATGGATTAGAGTGTCCAACCGAAGAGTAGTTAAGAGTAGTATCATGAAGACAATATATTTATATGAGAGAGTATTCACTAGTGAAAGTATGATCCCTAGGCCTTGTTTCTAAACATTGAACACTGTTCACATTTAGATCTATTACATGTTTGCTTGCTTCCAATATTTCCCTACCTGTCAAACTCTTTGTTGGCACCGTTGTCTTATAATCATCCATAGAACTTGTATTTCACTATCTCTTCGCCGAACTAGTGCACCTATACACCTGACAAGTGTATTAGGTGTGTTGGGGACACAAGATATTTATTGTATCTTGATTGCAGGGTTGCTTGAGAGGGATACCTTTGACCACTTCCTCCATGAGTTCGATAAACCTTGGGTAATCCACTTAAGGGAAACTTGCTGCTGTTCTACAAACCTCTGCACTTGGAGGCCCAACAACTGTCTACAAGAATAGAAGTGCGTAGACATCAGGTCGCAGGCATGCAGAGATTTAGACACTACTAGGAAAATGGTTGTTAGTGGCACACATGGTTTCCCCTTCCGTGGCGCACTAGGGGTGTTCCACTAGCCATACGCTACGACTAAAAAGTGCCTGTAGCGCACTGCCCTGGTGTGCTACAGTTATATGGGGTTAGGCGTAGCGCAGTACCAGGTGCGCCAGGCTATGTTTTTCAAAAAACAAAAAAATGCAAAAAACACCCTCGTTTTGAATTGCCAAAGCAACCGGGTCCGTGCATCGCCTCTGTCGTGTCGCTTCACTGGAGCATGGTGGCCGTGGCCACGACCTACCAACGAGGGAGGTGTAAGAGGCCGTGGCCGTGCTAGTCCTCGCCGGTATCGAGGAAGAGAGGGAGGAGGAGGTGTGGCTCGAGAAGGGGAGGTAGGAAGAGAGGGAGGAAGAAAAGAAGAGAAGGGGGGAAGGGAGGTAGGAGAGGAGAAGGAGGTCGCCTTCGCTCATCGTCACTTCAAGGAGGAGGAGAAGGCCGCCGTTGTCGTCGTGATTGCAAGGAGAGGAGGACGCTGGAGAAAGGAGGAGGAGGTTGGCTTCTGTCACCGTCATCACTACAAGGAGAGGAGGAGGACGGAGAGAGGAGAAGGGGAAGGAGGAGATGGAAAAGGAGGAGGAGAAGAGATAAGGAAAATGAGGAGGGAGTAGAATGAAAAGAAGAAGGGGAGGGAAGAATAGAGGGGTAGGTGGGCGGGGTGGGGATTCAAATATTGAATCCCGCCCAACTTACTCATGGCGCACTAAGTGGTGGTGTGCTATAGGTAAGTTGCCCTCTTTTTTCTGCAGGAAAAAATGATCTTTTGACCGTAACTCTTTACTCTTTTCGAATTTTGAAAATCTAAAAGATCGCTAAACGACTGAAGGTCGTTGCAAGCGGATGCGAAATTTCGTTCTTGTCATTTTGGTATATTAAATGTTTTTTTGACATCGTATGCAAAAGTTATACCTGTTTTACCGTGACGTGACCTTTTTTGCAGAAGAAGTCGAAATTGTTGTTTGTTAATTTTCCTACAAACTATACAACATTACCTACCTACATATGAAAGGATTTTATTTTTTGAAGTGTTTATCATTTTCTTTTATTTCTTCAAAGCCTAAAAAGGCGATCCATGGGGGGGGAGTTGGTGCAGGGTACTTATCCGTAGGGAACTAGGGCAGGGTGCCCTGCAACTAAGTTTACCCAACAGGCCGCAACCCACACACCCGTAGCACACTAGGCCAGTGTGCGCTACTACTAAGTTTCACACCCGTAGCGCACCCTGACCTAGTGCGCTACGGGTATGTGGTCTATGGCCACCTGTGCCCTGGCCCACACAAAGCCGTGGTGCACCACCTCCATGTGCGCCATGCTTACGGTAGTTAGCCGTAGGGAACCTGTGGGCAGTGTGCCACGCTTATTTTACCCGTGGGGCACCACTAGCACGTGCGCCACGGATGTGTGGATTACCTATAGGCGTTTTCCTAGTAGTGAGATCTCTAATAGCTACCACCACCAATCATGAAGGCCAGGTTTCTGAAGTAGAATCTGATCCTCAAGATGAACAAAACCCCGATGGAGACCTGACTCAGGAAGATAGACCGGTTGAGAACACCCCCCTAGTCCGTCGCTTGTCCGCCCCCAAGGTTCTTGCTCTGTCTCGTCATTGAGATATTGTTGCATCTTCCATGTTTTGTACCTCAATCCCACCAAATGTTTTGCAATGCCATCTGCTTAGTTCATGCATCATATATGTTCAGCTTGTCTTTCCTTATTGTTGTTCCGTTCTATCTATGTCTCATTATACATAGGACTTTCATAGATTAATGTATCATTTATGTGTGTTAGGAATTAGTTGGTTCACCCAAGACCCTTTCAGATACTAGAAAGGAGAAAAACTATTTCGGGCAAGTGTCTGATTTAGCATTGGTTTCTGTTGATGAACAATACCTCGAGGGGCACATCCTTTAGGAAGTTGGACTGGTTGAGGACCTCCTCCCTAGTCCGCCCACTTGTCCACCCCAAGGTTCTTGCTCTGTTTTTCATTGTGATATCTGTTGCATCTTCCATGTTTTCTATCTCAATCCAACCAAATATTTTGCAATGCCCTCTTCCTAGTTCATGCATCATATATGTTCAGCACAGTTTGCCTTACTGTTCTTCTGTTCCATTTGCGTCTCATCACATATAGAAATATAATTGATTGAAGTATCTTTTATGTGCGTCAGGAATCAGCTGGTTCAGGTAAGACACATTCAGGAACCAAACCTAAAGCATCGACAAGCGGTCCTACTAATGCTATAGGTGGAACACAAACACGTACATAACGGGAAACACAATAAACGAAATTCAAGAAACTCACATAAGGCTAATTTTTTGGTCTTGGCGGCACACCATAGGTTCCAATAGAAGTAGACTTAGCAAATACCATCCCACACATTCCATAATCAGAAATTGCCAATCTAGATAGCCATGAACAATTGACAGCCCAACTAGTTTTGACCTCTACTGGCCTAACACTGCTGGCACAACACCAACAAGCTAGCGATGGTCACCCACCTGTTGATCAGCCAGCTGCCAAACAAGGTATGTGTTCCAACGCTTATTGTTCCATGCTCCCTGGTATATACTGCGATAGCCTGATGTAACGGTTGAATTGGCAGCTACAAGAAGATTTAAGAAAAGGGGTCAACAGTAGGAAAAAAGCTTGAAGCTCAAATTTCCGGAACGCAATCTAGATACTGCATCAATTCTATTGTGCCTGGCAAGCAAAGGCCAGAAGATCCAAAAGAATCTGCTTTCCTAGCATCGAAAATATGCGTTTTTTTCATGAATGATATTCCCATCTTCGTACCATTCAAGCTCCACTAATAGACCCCTAACCATTACAATTCATTACTCCAGAAGTTACATGTAAGTCATGGTACTTTGTCCCATGCCTTCAAGCTTACTAGTGGTTCTATTATACGTCACATAACACATCAAACGTTCCATTCTTGTCGGCAGACAAAATTCAACTTTGATTAGGATAATGAGGATGTAGAGTATGTTCTGATGGACATGTTCTCCTGTTCTTTGCGCCAACAGTGCCATAGGATAAAGAATAAATAATTTGATGGTAAGGCAAGTAAGGATATTCAAAGAACGTCTCCTATGCTAATGTACCATATGCAAAGGATTGCATACCCCTTTGATCATTAGGAATTATTTGCTTGGTTGAGAGAGATATTTCATAAAAATATGAATAATATCCAGTTTAAATGTGGGTGTGGATGGCTATATTTCACAGCCATCAACGACTTGGGTAAGGCAACATACATTATAGGAACCCGGATCTATAGAGATAGATCAATGCGGCTCATTGGATTATGTCAAAGTACATATTTGGACAAAGTGTTGAAGAAGTTTAACATGGAATCGTCTAGGGGTTCTTACCGATGTCCCATGGTGGAAAACTTAGCAAGACTTAGTGTACTTCGACACCTGATCACGTATGCTTTGGCAGTCGGATCCATCATGTATGCCATGATTTGTACTAGGCTGTATGTTTCCTATGCTCTGAGTGTTGTGAGCAGATACCACGCTTACCCTGGATAAATCCACTGGGCAACGGCTAAAAATATCCTAAAGTATTTGAGAAGGACTAAGGATATGATTTTGTTTTATGGAGCTGAAGATGAACTCAGTGTAAAGGGTTACATGATTGCGAGTTATCTTACCGACTCTGATGATTCTCGTTCGCAATTCGGATATGTGTTTGTCATAAACAGAGGGGTTGTGAGCTAGAATATTTCCAAGCAAGAGACTGTGTATACGTCTACAACAAAGGCTGAGTATATTGCCGCCTCGGAGGCATCAAAGGAAGCTGTTTGGATGAGGAATTTCTTCATGGATCTTGGTGTGGTTCAGGGGTCGTCCAATCCGTTAGACGTGTATTCTGACAACAATGGTGCTATAGCACAAGCCAGGGAACCTAGATAACACCATAAGAACAAACATATCCTCATGTGGTACACCTGATTCGCCAGTTCGTGGATCAGGGTGTTATCAAGTTATGCAAGGTACACACGGATGCAAATATTGCGGATCCGTTGAAGAAACCGCTACCATAGCCGAAGCATGAGGCGCTGATGACCCACAAGTATAGGGGGTGTATCGTAGTACTTTCGATAAACAGGAGTGTCGATTCCAACGAGGAGAAGAAGGTGTTGACTAGTGGTATGGAGCAGGAAATCTCTGTAAATACTTATAAAACGGATTTTTAGTGGTTTTCTGATAAGGCAACAAAACAAAGTGCAAGTAATAAAGAGAAATAACAAACGCAGCAAGTGGCCCAATCCTTTCTTATCAAAGGACAAGCCGGTGGAAATACTTATAAGGACCAAACGGTCTCGAGGACACACGGGAATTATGTCAAGTGCTTTCGCTTCAAATAGTTAAGTACTCTTATTTCGTGTTGTAAGTCTTGTGTGGGTGAACCTGTGCTAATGTACCGACCTTACATGGACTAATACATACTTGTGATTAAACCCCCTGCAAGCATCCGCAACTATAGGAAAGTAATTAAGATATAAACCTAACCACAGCCTTAAACTCTGATATCCTACACTCCCTTGTGCAAAGGTGTCCTAATGGGGGTTCAGGTTTCTGTCACTCCGGCAACCCCACAATTAGTATCCAAATACACAATGCATTCCCCTAGGCCCATAAATGATGAAGTATCATGTAGTCGACGTTCATATGACACCACTAGAAGAATAGCACCACAACTTAAATACTAAACCATTGAATAATAACTCAACACAAATCTACTACTAACAACATGACTTCTCCCATGTCCTCAAGAACTAAATGAACTACTCACAAGACATCATATGGATCAAGATCAAAGATGATATGGTGATGAATAACAATCTTAACATAAAAAATAATCCAATGGTTCCACTCACAAGCATCAACTACAATAGTAATTAACACCGGGAAAGTTTCCCCTGAGAACTAAAGCAATATCCAACACAATTGTTACAGCGGGATGAAGTGGTGATGATGGTGCTGGTGGAGATGATGGTGTGGATGATGATGATGATCCTGATGAAGCCTAGCTTGATGACGGTGTTGATGGCGACGATCTCCCCTCTCCAGGAAGCAATTTCCCCGGCAGAAATCTGTCTGCCGAAGAGATCTTTCCCTCTCGGTGTTTTCCGCCCCGTAGAGGCAGCGAAAATCTATCTGTGGTCGCTCTCCTGGTGTTAGGATTCCGTAAGGAAGATATAGGCGAGAGGGCGGAGTCGGAGGCCGATAAGGTGGGCCACACCTTCCCTAGGCGTGGCCCAGGGGGGACCCGTGCCTAGGGGGTGTGGGCCCCCTGTGGTCCTTCTTCTCCTCCCCTTCTGGCTTCCTCTGTCTTCTGGGAAAATATAATTTCCTCATATTTTTCTCGTATTTTTTTGATCTTCACGAAATTGCATCAAAACACCTCTTTTTCCATCAAAATCCAGACACCGGCAGTCCATCCTCCAAGAATCATCCAACATGCAAAAACAGTGGAAAAGACATAAGTAATACCTCATAATAAGACATATATCAATGAATATAGGAAAATTATGATATAGAATGGTGATGCAAATTGGACGTATCAGGCGCACCTGAGGGCCATGGGCATTAGATGCCTAGACATATGATGTTGTAAGATTGACTCTAGTTCAAGTGGGAGACTGTTGGGAATATGCCCTAGAGTCAATCATGTATGATGTAATTCCCATTGTATTTATAAATTTATTGAGTTGTACCTGCATGAACATTTGATGTATATCTTTGAATATGTGATTCATTTGTGGAACTATACAATCATGTTGTTCATACTAAATATCCTTAGTCATTGTGGTTGTGCTGGACACACAAATTAGAATAATGTGAAAGTCGCCAGATGACTCGGTTCCACTTGTCATGGGCATGGTGATGCTATTGCAACTTACACAGATTTGTCTAAAGAGTTTAGCAAGTCGGATTGACCCATATTGAGATACAACAAACAAGTCAACATTTTTATGTCCCAATAAATGTAATCCTTAGACCTAAGGATATTTCACAATCCGAGTTGTGGATCACTAACTTAGGTTCTATCAAACGTTGTTCCGTCACATGGCGGTTATAAAGGCAGAGTTCGGGTCGACTGAGAATAAAGCTGCGTAATGTGAATAACCAAGATAGGATTTTTCCCTCCTCTTCTATAGATATCCTCTCGGCCCTCTCGGATGATATGATTCAGAAATCATGGCCATGCACGACTCGTCTAAGTATTAATCGAGACGATCGACTAAGATTTAATCGGGTGAATCACTTATCTCTGATTGAGAATAGAGTTGGACTATTTAAGAGATGACGATTATTCGTCTATAGTTCGACATGGTATATCGTGAAGCAAAAGGGACTTGGACACAAGTTGCATTGGAAAGGCATGTCGTCATGACTCTTTGGTACTTGGGAGTCAGCATGTTCTGCTAGGAGCTGCTACCGATTGATCGATTGAGAGTCGGAATCCAATTGTGTCCAAGTTGCCATGATCCTACGAGGTCACACACTTAAGAGCGGGAGCAAGTTTGAATTGGATCTGAACCGGTAATCTGTTTGGGTTGGATGTGAACCGGATTTGGACTGAGTCAGTGAGTCGGACTCACAGTGACTAATATGGGCTTTAGTGAATGGGCCACGAGTTAGTGGAGCCCACTTTCACTCCCTATATATACCGGGGCACACATACCTAGAGAGGTCCTACGATTAGGTCATTCCATGCATTGGAACCCTAGATCTAGGTTAGTCTTGTCGGCGTAACGAACCTATCAGTTCAACATCGGCGCTCCTACTTGTATGTGTGGGTAACAGCAGCGGTGACGTACGATCAGCACCCTGACTATTGGATCGGATCATGAGGACTGCAGTGCATTCAACTGACACGCTTCATGAGTAATCCGCAACGACGTGTCTAGTGGTAATCCCTGTGGCCTTCTACCTCAGCTAGATCTTAGGATCACCACATATGGGGAAAAGTTTTGTTTTATCTCTACATGTCCAAACAATCCCCTCTTCACTTGGGAATTCATTCAGGGTGTAGTTCTTGAACTCGGAGCCATTGTCGCTTCTTATTGCCAAAATGGGGACATTATGTTGACATTGAAACTCATTGGCAAAGTCGATGACGGTTTGTTGAGTATCAAGTTTTTCTTGAAGAAGTAGACCCATGTGTAGCTTGAGTTTGATGGCTGTGAAATATAGCCATCCACAACCATATTTAAACTGGATATTATTCATTTTTTTATGAAATATCTCTCTAAACCATACCACTAATGCCTAATGATCAAAGGGCTATGCAATCCTTTCTTTCTATTTACCCTGCACATATAATGCTGTTTGATGATGGGAATCACTATATTAAAGTCAAAGATACGAGATTTCCAATGACCCAAAGAAATCAAGAGTCGTGAAGTGGAGGCAGCAGCTTTAACGACCAACTATACGGCGGGAATAAAATTCCGGCCATATAGTTCCAGCCGTGTAGTTGGCACCGACACGCTAGGTCAAACAGAACAACTTTCTTGAAGGGACCCCTACATAAAGAGGCCTTGGGCGACGAGAAAACTCTCTCGCTTTGCCCCCGATGACACCCAGCCATCAGAAACCACACACTAGTAGAGAAAACCTTATAGCAGCAAACCTTATCATCGGCAAAGTGGGACCGCGATCGCCGGCGGTAAGAGCTTCCAGGCGCGCATAACATTACCACCGGTGAAAATAAACCTATATGCCGGTGATAGAGTAACTACCACCGGCGAAAAGGGCTCTGGCACGCCAGGGATAGGGTGGGCCTCGTGCCCCCAGATTGGGCTGAAACTTACCACTGGCGAAATAGCCCGTGCTCGCCGGGGCTAGAAGAATTATCGCTAGCGAGAACACTGCACGCACGCCAGGGATACGGTGGGCCTCGTGCCCCCATATTGGACCTCCACTTACCGCTGGCGGAAGGACACCTGCTCGCCGGGGATAGGTACTTATACCGCCGGCGAAACAGCCAGTGCTCGTCGGGGATGCATGGGGGGGGACGGGTGGGCCACTAGGCCGTGTTGATACCGCCGGCGAGTTGTTTCTTTCCGCTGGTGGTAAAGGACTACCACCGGCATTTAGGGATTGTTTCGCCAGTGGTAACCTGGCACTTATTACAAGGTCTCAAACCAGCCACTAGCAACACCTCCTCCCTCACGACTACCTCCCCTTTCTTGGAAACTAAAGCCCAAGCTTTGCTAGCTCATTCCCCCACTTCTCCCCACCTATTTTAGCTAATTCAACCAACAAAGTTTAATATATTTGTGGAGATGTCTCTCCCCTCGCATGCATTAGTAGATCTACCTACTAGCAAGATCTAGATCTAGATCTAGATCCATCTCCCCCACCACATTTCTCTCTACGGGCCGGTGCTCTACCCCCACTTCTCTTTACCGGTGCTCTTGGACCTCATGTCAACTAATAGGTATAATATATATGGCGGAATCCATGAGTGTTGGCGTAGTTGCACGCATATGTGGACCTTTTGTGTTGTTTTGTCAGTGGAACACTACTAGGAAAACGGCTATAGGTAATTAGCACATCCGTGGCTCACATGGTTGAAGTGCCCCACGGCTAAAATAGGCGTGGCTCACCTGTGGGCAGTGCCCTACTAGTAACTAGAACAACCATGGCGCACATGGTCATATTGTGCCACAGATATGTGTGGGCCAGGGCCCTGCTGGCCGCATGCCACATACCCGTAGCGCACATGGGGGAGGTGCGCTACGGTTGTTAGGAATAGCCGTAGCGCACATGTGGCAAGTGCGCTACGCCTATCTGAAGCCCCCTCTACTCCTTAAATGGGAAGAAACATCCGTGGCGCACTCTGGCATGTGCGCCACGGATGTGATTTTTCCCTGTGGCGCACTAGGGCCATGTGCGCCACGGATGTGTCGACCATGCATGTGCACAACATGTGATCATGTGATCATCCACACCACCCCACACTTCACTTTCCCCTTCTTCTTCCTCCTTAGATCTAGTCGGGATCCTTCTCCTTCCCACCTCAATTTCTCCACTCATTCACCATTTTTAGCATGTGGAACTTGCCTTGGATGTTACATACGTAATAGAGGAAGCTCTTCGGTCTCTCATCTCCTTCTCTGGTCTCGCGCGCACCTCTCCTTTCCATCTTCTCGCGATCTCGTTCTCTCATCTCGGTAAGTTGTCCATGTAAGGATGTGTTCATGTGTATATGGATGATATGCTCATATGTATGTAGATGATTGATGCTCATGATGTGTGTATGGAGAGGATCGATGGTCATGTGTGTGTATATATATGGAGAGTACTATCGATGCTCATATGCATGCATGTGTGTATGGAGAGGATAATGATATGTTCATGTGTGTATGGATCGGTCTCTCTCTTGTGTTTATGTGTGAACAAGTTGTCATTTTTTTTGCCAAAATGTTGATTCATTTCCATTTTGGCAAGACTTTGGCATCTCGCAAAGGTCCTAATTTTAGGATAGCTCATGCCGAAATTTTCTATCGACCATTGCATGCATGCATTGATTATGTGGTTCTAATAGACTTGTAATTGTACCATGTACACAGTGCAGGGAAAAATGGTGCTCATAATGAGCGAAGACATTGTGGCTAGATTTTTGAAATGTGCGACGGCCGACATGATATGGAATAACAAGACGGAGATAAGATGTCCGTGCAGAAGATGCAAACTCAACTGGGTGATCGAAAACCGTGTTCATGGCGCACCGGAGTTGGCTCGGCAAGAATGATCCATGGAGAAAACGTGGAGACCTATTCGATGGAAAATCCAATACCCGAGGAATCCCAGAGCATAGGAGCAGCGACGAAGTGGAAGAGTTGCTAAAAAACTAGAAAGATTGTCCCAAGCCTGGAAAGAAGCGAAAGAGGCAGCAAGACAAGCCGCTGATGAAGGTATGGAAAACAAGGTATGTTTTCTGGGAGTTGCCATACTGGAAGTTTCTCCGCACGCCTCATAGCCTCGACATCATGCATATCACGAAAAACGTGTGCGAGAGTCTGGTCGCCACCATAATCAACATGCCAGATAGGATGAAAGATGGTCCGAAAGCAAGGCACGACCTGATATTCATGGGTATTCGGAAGGAGCTTCACGGAGGACGCACTACTCCTGATGATCAGGAAGATGACGATGATCATGATTCGGAGACGACACAAGGTCGTCAGAAGGGTAAAAAGTTCAAGAAGAACGAATATTACTGCCCTCCTTCTTGCTTCACTCTAAGCAGGATGAGATCAAACAGTTTTTCAAGTGCCTTCTAGGAGGCAAATTTCCTTATGGCTACGCGGGCAAGATAAGAAGATACCTAGACGTGGCAAAGCAGAGGTTCAGTGGCATGAAGTCTCACGACTGTGCCGTGCTAATGACGAAGGTATTTCTGGTTACACTAAGAGCGATAATAGACGAGCACGTCCGTGAAACGTTATTTGGCCTCTACAAGTTTTTCGACGTCATCTCTAGGAAGTCGATTGGCGTGAATCAGCTCAGGAGGCTACAGGAGGAGATCATGGTGATACTATGCGAGCTTGAGGTCTACTTCCCACCCGCATTCTTTGATTTTCAATGTGCAGACTTTGATCGAGCAAACCTCGTCGCGCTACATCATTTAGAACTGGTCGATCCTTGGGTACAGAAGCACAAAAGGTTAATCGAGAAGAAGTACAGTGACCGGGACATACAGAGGACACAGGGAGAAATAATCAAAGAGCACAACTCAGATTTCACGCATTGGTTTAGACAGACGCTCCTTGATAATCCCCTACGATCGCATTCTTCTGACACGGAAAAGAGTATATTCACCTTGTCGCAGGGTCCGATGCAAAACCTGGTGACCTATCAGGCGTATGATATCAATGGCTACACATTCTACACGGAGGAAAAGGACAACAAGTGTGATTATCAGAACTCAGGCGTAACGTCGGAATTCTACACCGATGACAACGTGAAGGAAAGATTCTACGGAAGAATCGAGGAGATCTGGGAGCTCGACTACTATCGAGAAAAGGTGCCGATGTTCCGTGTCAGATGGGAAAAGTGCGTCAAAAGAGAAGACTGGTATTTCACAACCATGGTTATACCCGAAGCAGCCAAATCCAAGGCCGCCGGTGCGAACGTGGCCGCAAAAAATGAACCGTGGGTACTGGCTACCAAAGTGGACCAATGTTTTTTCATTACCTACTCGACAAAGCCTAGTCGTGTTGTCGTGAGGAGAGGAAAAAGAAACATCATCGGAATAGATGGAGTCGCCAACGAGCAAGACTTCGACTAGTACGGGGATCCAAAGATTGAAGATGTCGACGACTACGATGTAGCAACATACATCACAAGAATAAAAAGGACAACCTTACCCAAAAAAGGTAGCCCGTTCGAAAGAAGAAACAATAAAGTGCCGGGGCTAAATTATTCAACCGCGACAAAGAAGGGAAAAAAGATTGTAAAATGCTAGCTCAAAAAATATTGTAAAACGCGTGGTCGAAAAAGATTGTAATATTCATGGACAAATTATTATGACATATTTGTATCATGGACAAATTATTATGACATATTTGAATCATATTTGTACCACTTTTATGACATATATTATCACCGTTGGGCATTTTTAGAATATTTAAAAGTATTTTAAAAACAAAACAAAACTTTTATGGCATATATCACCACTTTTGGGCATTTTTGGAACTTTTAAAAATATTTTTAAAATAAAAATAAAAAAGGCGGGCACCAGGATTCGAACTTGGGTGCTCACAGGTTTAGAATAGAGCAGTGGGCGGATACATTGGGTTAAGGCAGTGCTAGTGATAACAATGGGATGGCAGCCCTCTTATCTGGCTAGTCCTACCCACTTAGGCGTAGCGCACCCTAGCCAAGTGCGTTACGGATAACCGTAGCGCACTTGGCTAGGGTGCGCTACGCCTAAGTGGGTACGACTAGTCAACCGTCGCCCTCGATCCCCATCCTCAGACACAGATCGATCCTCTAACCCCATCCCCATCGTCACCATCCCCATCGACGCGCCGCCGCCGCCGGAGGTCAGGAGGAGGAGCAGCGAGCCACGCCACCGCCGCCGGAGGTCAGGAGGAGGAGCAGCGAGCCACGGATGCTTGGGTTCCCCCACTGAATGACGTATCGTGGCCTCGTACCTAAAAAAATCCTCCTGGCGAATAAGACAAAGGAATACATTCTCGTGCCTTACTTTCCCGAGTAAGTCGTTATTCACTCGCCACCGTCGATTGGCTTTGTTAGATTATCATCATTCTTTTTCCAACACATTCCATTTGAATTTTTTGCGCAGAGATGAACACTGCACGCTCATCTCCTTATCGCTGAAGCATTCCCACGCCACGTATTTCGACTCGGGGAGTCTAGAAAAGAAGAAAAACTACGACAAGATCGAGGAAGTTCTGGATGATGCTCTCACTGACTATGCCTCGACGGAAGGCACCACCTTCGTGCGTACGAAGTTCAAGTTCCGTAGGCACGTCTTCAACCACGTAACTGAGTTCCCCTACATGAAGCAGCCGGAAAACAGTAAGAAGGAAGCCTACTACGCACTCCATCACATGAGGGCGTTCCTACTAGACCAGCAGAATTCTACGCTGCCAGATCATCTCAAACAGTGGGCCGAAGCAAAGGCCAAGATCACTGATTCAGATATTAGACAAGAGATGTATCGCATCCAGAAGCAGTTTGGGGCAATCATCTTTCGTGATGTCATGACTTCGGGGGGGGGTCTTCTACGGAGGAAATATCCCGAATAACCGTGACATAGAAGATCACCTAGAGATGCAGGGTGACTATAGGAAGTTCATGACGAGACAAGGCATCCTCCCGTTCCCTAAGCTGAGCTAGAAGGCTTGATGTTGGCCTAGTTGTAGTTACAAACTATAGATGACCTTTGTGTGTGTGTGGACAAGTGTACATGCTACTACTTATCTTATTAGGTTTATGAGTCATCGCTTACTTCTTCTGCTTATTATTATTATATATCAATTAATGCTTGGTTTTTTTGCTTACTCTTTGGTCCTTTGCTCACTTTGGTTCTTTTTTTTCCTTACTCTTTTTTCGAGAATAATGCCGATGATTGAAATGTCGTGGCACACTATATATGTGAAGGTGCTACGATGGGATTGTGAGCCTTGTGATATGCATAAGTCCAGGTCTTGTGCATCCTACTTGTCTCACGGTTCCGTCGTAGCATATTCCTGTGTCCAACGACCTATGTATATATATGAGACATTCTTTTTTATTTACTTTGGTCTTTTTAGAGAATAATGCCAATGATTGAAATGTCGTGGAACAATATATATGTGAATGTGCTACGACGGGATTGTTGAGCCTTGTGATATGGACAAGTCCAAGTCTTGTGCATCCTACTTGGCTCACAGTTTTATCATAGCATATTCCTGTGTCGAACGACCTATCTATATATATATGAGGCATTCTTTTCGAGTTACTTTGGTCTTTTTCGAGAATAATGCCGATGATTGAAATGTCGTGGCACACTATATATGTGAATGTGCTACAACGGGATAGTTAGCCTTGTGATATGCACAAGTCCAGGTGTTGTGCATCCTACTTGGCTAACTGTTCCGTCATAGCATATTCATGTGTCCAACGACCTATCTAGTCATATATGAGGCATTCTTTTCGAGTTACTTTGGTCTTTTTCGAGAATAATGTTGATGATTGAAATATCGTGGCACACTATATATGTGCATGTGTTGCGATGGGATTGTCCGCCTTGTGCTATGCACAGGTCCAGGTGTTGTGCATCCTACTCGGCGAACAGTTCCATCGTAGCATATTCGTGTGTCGAACAACCTAGTTATAGATGAGGCATGCTTTTTGAGTTACTTTGATATTTTTTGAGAATGTCGATGATTCAAATGGCGTGGCACACTATATATGTGAATGTGCTGCGATGGGATTGTCCGCCTTATGCTATGCACAGGTCCAGGTGTTGTGCATCCTACTTGGCAGACGGTTCCATCGTAGCATATTCCAGTGTCGAACAACCTAGTTATATATGAGGCATGCTTTTTGAGTTTGGTCTTTTTGATTTAGGAGTACTTTCTATAAGTGTATCTTCATATGCGACTTTAATTATACATGTTTTTTCAATCACTGGTTAATTATTATTGTTAATTTGTAGATGATGTGGTACGTCATGTACAAGGGACGGGTTCCCGGAGTCTACGATGATTGGGAAGACTGCCGGAGACAGGTGCACCGTTTTAGCGGCAATAGCTACAAAAGGTACAACACTATGGCGGAGGCGGAAGCTAGATACACGCGCTGTCTAGCGGGAGTTAGGACGAGGAACCGGATGAAGACCTACACCTTCGCCGCGGTGATCATGCTTATCTTATTTGGTTGTTTATTCCGCGTTTGTGTCTAGCTAGTTCAGATGTCTAGGCGAGCTTCCGAGCTCTAACTTGTTCGAGACACATGTATTCGCATGTCACCAACTACTTTGTAACTTGATCGAAAGAATGCATAACTTATGTATCCATGTATGGGACTTATCTATATGTATTTGTTTCAATCTTGTTTTGCGAATTGTGTATTTATATATATAAATGTATATCTTATATCTGTGTGTATATCTTCCTATAATATTGTATATAATCTGTATTGTATATCATCTGGCTCTGAAATTAAAAAAACACCTGTGGCGCACATGGCACAGCTTCTGTGGCGCACAGTGTCTAAAGCGCACCTGCGCAGGCTAGTGACGCACTACCATATGCACCACAGAAGATAAGTTTTGTAGCGCACCTAGACAGCTATCCGTGGCGCACTGGCATGTGCGCCACGCCTATCTCGGCACAACTGTGGCACACCAGGAAGTGCGCCACGGCTAGGAGATGGCCGCAGCGCAAGCCTAGTGTTGCACAACCAGTGCGCTACGGATGGCTTTTCTACGTGCGCCACTAACGAGCGTTTTCCTAGTAGTGGAATGTGTGCATGTACAATGAGTTGCCAATGTTTTCCTGGAATGTCGATTAACTTCCATTCTGGAGAATTTCTGGCACTCCGACGAGACCATTTTTAGCAAAGGCCATGCCGAATTTTTCCGTGAAAGCACCTAAGCGAGGTGACGGTAATATTCTAATCTATTCATGCCAACTCTTAATTGTGCAGGCGACGATGGTCATCGAGATGAAGGAAAGCATGGTGGATAGATACGTGGAACACGCGACTGCCGGCATGTATCGAAATAACCTCTTGGAAATAAGATGTCCGTGTCACAAATGCAAACTATCGTCATTGTTTGACCTCTTGTCACGCACGGTGAATGAGCACCTTCTCAGGTATAGTTTCATGGATGGCTACACTACTCCATGGATGGATGATGAAGATGATGATGATGACTTTGACCATAATAAGGAAGAGGATGCCATTCAACACGAAAATGAATATGATAAGGAGGAAGAAGAACGGGATGTCGCACACAATGATGACGGCCGTGATGAAAAACGTCGGGAAGAAGAAGAACATGCGGACGACAAGGATAGGAGTAGGAATACCCTGCTAACCGCGGCCGTGCGCGAACCTCATGTTCATGAAATTCTTCTCGCCAACGCATCGACTGACCCTAGATTCGCTGGTAGACGGAAGTCTAAGCTGGATCAACTAGAGGTAGACTCGAGAACTCCGTTGTATGACGCAGGTCGCGGGCCGGAGGAGACCTGCTTGAGAGTAACTCTCAATCTTCTAGAGATGAAGGCAAGATATTGTCACATCCCAAGATTTTCCAAATCTTGTAATGTGAAAATAAAATAAACAAAATAAACTTTTGTTGAAAATCAGGGTGAAAAGAAACTTTTGTTTCTAAAAGGAGACTTAAAATCCCATCTTGAACAAACTTTGGTAGAAGTTTGAATTCAACAAAAATCCAAATCAAGGGAAATGCATTCCTCAATGAATGTATCTGGAAATTTGAACATTTGGAAAGTAATCCAAAACCCTAAACCCTAATGGAAGGAAATCATTTTCCAAAGTATCTCCAAATCTATGGATTTGATCCATACCAAAGTTGATCAACAAATAATCACAAAGGATCAAGAAAGACCTTAGAGATTGGTATCACTTAGTTTGGAACCATAGACAAAATCTTGTGAATAATATAAGATAAGGAAATTGAATTTCCAAAGCCAATAAAGCCCTTACCAAAGCCCATACCCTTTGGTGAACAAATAATCCTAAAGGGATTTATAAAGATAAACATTTATCAAAGGAAGATAAATTGTTTTGGAAATACTATTTTAGATCTTTTAATAAAAGACTTTGGTTTCAAATGAAAAGATAAGCCAAATTAATTTTGGCTAAACTTTTGAAAGTAAAATATTTTGTTTTGATAAAGTGAGTAAAAGTTTATTTAAATAAAACAAAGGATTTAAATATCCAATTTTATTTAAGTAAGAGCTTTTCCCATTTTAAATGAACACCAAGTATTTTATTACTACTTTGAAATCTTTTATTAAAAGGTTTTGCTTTGATTAAAATGAGTAAAGAATTATTTAAATAAAATAATAAGGATTTAAATATCCAATTTTATTTAAGTAAAGGCTTTCCCATTTTAATTAAAACACCAAAACTTATTTATTTATTTAAATAAGTTTCCAAGTATTCTTTTATTTTTCAAATTAAACCTTCTGGTTTGGTTTTGAAAGTAATTGGATTTCAAATGGAAATTTTATTAAATCAAACACTATTAATAAACTAAAGATCCATTTTATTTAATTATTAAATGGATCCTAAAATAAATAAAAATAATATTTCATTTTGAGATTTGGATTATGTTGCCAAACAGAACCAAATTCAAATGAAAAGTTTGCTGTTTGATTTGATTTGAGTGTTGTTTGAATTGTGTGAATATTTGTTTGAAATTGAAAACAGAAAAAGAATTAGAAAAAGAAAAAGAGAGCAGACAGAAAAAAATAAGAAAACAGAACCAGCCCAGCTTTGGCCCAGGAAGCCCACTTAGCCCACCTGTTCTTTTCCCCGAAGCAATCTTTTTCTCACCCAGCTTCTGACCCACACAGTCAATGACAGCCGGACCCACTTCTCCCTCTCACTCACTCGCTGACAACAGACCCCACCTGTTCCCACACCCGAACCGTTTTTCTTCACCGATTAAACAGCCCACAGTGACACTGACTGGTGGACCTCTCCCTTCTTTCTTTTCCCCACTGACCGTTGGACCCCACTGCCACCTCCTTCTTCTTCCCCGCGCGACGACCACGCCCTCTTCCTCGCTGCCGTTGCTGCCTTCAAACCACGGATTAAATTCGCCTTAACGCGACCGTCGTTACCAGCCTTGATCACGCAGATGGAAACGCCTCCCTCTCCTCTATAAATCCCCTCTGACACCCCGCGCTAGCACGCCTTAGACTGCCTCCAATTTCTCCCCGAGCACCCTCTGCTCCGACGACGCTCCGAAGCCGATTCCGGCAGCCCCTCGCCGCCCCTTGCCCCCTCGACCATGCTCACATGTTCCCCAGCCTCTGGCGCACCTCACTGAGCCTCCCGTTCATCCGCGCGAGCATCACAGCGTCGGCAAGGTCAAGCTCGACTCCCCGCCACCGTCTGCCTCGTCTCCGTCAAGTTTCTTCGGTAGGTACAGACCGCCCCGCGCCTCCTAGTTCACGCACACGACTTCGTATGGGCCCTGCGCATCTAACCGTGTCGTCTTTTCGCTTTGAGGTGAACCACAGCAACGTCTTCAACCGCCAGACAGAGCCGCCCGACGCCGTCCTCTACTCCGGCGAGCAATCGCAGACGAACCAGAGCGCCCCTCGTCGAACCGTCAGTACCTTGAGCTTCGCCGTGACCCCCTGAGCCCGGTGAGCAAGTCCTCCTTCTCCCTCACTCCCTGTAGCGTCGCCTCCGTCGTCAACCGACCGCTCCGCCGCCAGCAGCCGCCGCATCGCCGCTCCTTTTAGGTCAAACGCCTAGCTACCGTTAGATGCAGATCCATCGGTTACGACAGAATCAATTAACGCGAAGAGGTATGTCCTCTGTGCCGTACGATCTAACTAGATCTAACGCACCGCAGCCACGATCCGGCCGAACCGGTACAGTCCAATAGAATCCTGCCGCGTGTCCAGTATTCTGTTTAAAAACAGATTTGAAAACAGAAACTTTTGCCAATTTCAAACCCATGTATCTTTTGATCCACACGTCCAAATTTTACAAATTTGATGTCGTTGGAATCAGCAAGACAAGCCCTAACCAACCCTGCCCTTAGTTTAGCAAATAGTATCTGTTAACTTGTTTAACTTTGCAGATTCTTTTGTGTGCTTGCTAACATTAGAAAAATCATTTAAAAATGATTCTTAGGTTAAAACCTTTGCAAATTGGTTTGTTGTGACCTTACTGACCCTAGGAACCAACCCATAGTTTGGAAAATGATTTTGGAAATGAATAGGATGGATTAATTAGTTTAGTCCATTTCTAGCTAATTAAAAACCATTGTTTTGTTTATGAAAATGCTTTCATAAAGAAAACTTTGAGAAAATATTTTGGACCAAACCTACTGACCCAAAACACCAAGTTTTGCAATAGCAACTCATTTGGTGAAACCTATAGGTTAATACCCTAGTAGAAATGTTTCTACACCACATAGAATGACACTTTGTTTTGAAAATGGTTTTATAGTGAAACCTTTTGCAAATGACTTAGCCACTTCACAAAATGACCAATAGGTGTGCCCAAATGCCTATGACCCATTAGGAACCACTCTTTCAAACAAATCAAAGCTTGGCATGCTTGCATGCATTACTTGAACTTTGCCACTTTGGTAAATGACCAATTTGGATCTTACAAAGTTTAGGAATCTAATAGAGACCCTCTTTGCAAATGACTTTGCCATTTTGGTAAATGACCAATTTGGAACTTACAAAGTTAGAAGCCTAGTGAAGACCATCCTTACAATAGAACCAACCTTTGCATGCTTATGCATGACTTAGATCCCATTACTTTGTGTGTGAGAAATTGTTTGTTTGACTTTGTTATTTTATGTGTGTAGTTTTGCTTGATTGGTAGATTAAGTTTGTGCCTTGCTTGATTGAATTGTAGTGACTTGAAGAGTGTGAGTGTTGCAAGGACAAGGAGTGAACCATCATTCCCTACCCAAAAAGGCAAGTTACACTATCATACAAAAGTCCTACTATTTTCTTTATACTTAGTGGATTTTGAAAACATGCATGAAAATAATTTCTATACTTATGCTATGCTAAATCCTAATAGGATATCCTTATATCCTCCTTAGTGAAAACATTGTAGTTGTAGTATGCTTAGCCCTGCTATATATTTTGGGATGGGATACATGTTATGATTATATGAAGTATTTAAAAGACTTATGTTTTATATAATAAAACAAGTACTCAATGAACCACCTGGGTGGACAAGGATACTCAAGGATGTACAAGGTGGCAACAAAGGAACCATGTTTATATGGCTATCTCTTTGTTGTGCACTAAAAGAAAACCACCCAGGGACTTAGAGATCGAACATGTTTCTCGTACAGTGGCTTCCGTGTGCAACCACATGCTAAATGGGCTCTGGCTTAGTCAACTACATAGTGGAAGACCCATGCATTGGCATCTCCAGGTTAACTAGATTTGTGTAAGGGAGTAACCCTACATTTGTGCCTGGTAGACAAGCTAGCATTGTGTATTGGGAGGACTCCTATGGAAAGACTTTGTCACATTCTCGATCTGCCGGTACTCCATTTTGGTGAGTACTTATCCAGCTGACCACTGGTGGCGTCAAGACAGATTGTGTCATGTGGGTAAAGTGTACAACTTCTGCAGAAGATAATAAAATCTAAGTACTTAGCCGTGTCCCCGGTTATGGACAATACTGAGCAACTAAGGCCTGAAGCTATGGAAGATCTCGACATTCCAATTTCTCAAAGTAAAACTTGATGGTGACAACAAGGGATTTTGAAGCACTTGGAGTTTCCAAGAAGTTCAGAAAGATTTGATAAAAGATCAAAAACTATTTTTGAAAAGTTAGGATAAAATATTGCTTTATGCAAATGAGCCTGAAACTCTACTTAGCCAAATATGCATGTAGTGATAGGATCCACCTATATTACACATAGAAGTGAAACTTGCCAATACCATTCAAATGTATTGACCCTTGTGGCTGTAACTTATTATGTTGCAGGTTTGATTGTTTTTAGTGAAGATTGATTGATTAGGATTACAAAGTCTACAACCAACATCTGCCTGTGGCACTTTGAAGATGAAGGACCCATGACTATAGTTATTCCGCTGCAATGTAATGAAAATAGCCAATGAGCTATGTTTGATGTAATAAAACTATTTTATTCCTGGTTATAAAGATGTATTATGACCTTTGTTTCTTGATATTACATCTGAACTGTGGATGCTAGCTATTGATCCAGGGACTAGCATTGTAAACACAGGGGACTCAATCTTATTAAAGGTTGGGGACGCTACAGATATGGATGGAACGATGCAAGCGCAGACGAACTCTTTCGATACTTGAAGAAGCACTTACCTAAAGATAACACGCTAGCAGGTAGCCTACAAGAGGCCAAAAAAGTGGTGCGCCCTCATGTCTCGTTCCGCCGCCGTCCCCATCGATCCTCCGCCGTCTGCCGTCTGCGAGGTGAGTCTCCTCAGCCCCCTCTCCCCTCCCTTCCTCTCTTCCCCTCGCCCTCCACTACCTAACCATCTCCACCTCGTAGGACAGAGCCGCTCCCCCCTCGTCGATCGCCCGGAAGAGGAGGAGGAGGCCCCCGTGGATAAGGAGACCACCGTGGAGGAGGCTCGGAGGAGGAGGAGACCTCCCAGAGGATGAGGAGGAGACCACAGCATCGCCGTTGCTGTCACATCTGCTGGCCGCCCGCAGGTACCACCTTCCCCCTCTCCTGTCCACATGGTGCCGGTGCACTTGAGGCGGACGTCGTCGTCAAAGCACTTGGAGGCGGCCGTGTGGACCTGATCCGCGGAGGCCACCTCCATGACCGCTTCCCCCTGGTAATAGTGCTTGCCTAATGTCGTTCCCCCCATCTCTGCACCCAAGCTGAGAACAGAACACCACTAGTACACAATGTTGAATAATGCAGAGCAGTGCTAGTTTAGAATTTTTTTTTCGTCTGTCATAAGGAGGCTAGCTATAGTAGTTTCAGTTAGCCACTTTGTTCCAGTTTGTTTAGAATCGGTCTTAGCTAGCCGTTGCATTAGATGGTCATGGGGATGGACATGTAGTACTTGGCCCATCTTGTTTGGAACATGGTCAATCTGACGAGGACTAGAACAAACATGACATGAGCAATTTATTTGGTAATGTAGATGATAGTGTCTCATTTTCATCAGCTAGGAGTAGCTCTTGTGCTAGTTCTATGGAAGATATATATAAAATTAGCCATTTAATTCCTGCTAGAGAAGCTACAATCTCAGTCTTGTCATATGTCCTGATTACAACCCAACTGAGAGGCATCCCTAGGAATGTAAGATCCATTTGATTTAAATTTCAACATCCATCAGCCAGGGCTTAACTCACCCGTGTCATATTTCGCATTACCTTCCTCCTTGAAAATGTTTCAGTTCTAGCTAATTGCAAATTATGTCTATGGTAACCTTGATCGACTGCATCTTTGCCAGTTCAGATCTGCATTGCTCAACTAATTTCAAGTTGTAGTGTCTACGCTCTTATACATCATCATGCCATTGCTGTTAATGAACCAGACACTCACTTAGTTATTCTCCTTCACTTCGACAACACCCAATGATTCGACTAGTACTAGTAATTGTGTCGATATGAATTCTACTCTACTCATTGTCTTAACATGCCTTGCAATGATTGTTAGATTGATCCTTTACATACCTTACAACAAAGTAATCACATTTTGTAAGATATCACCTTTATAAAGGTAAAGATCCCTGTGATTGCAATGCTAGTCCCTGGATCAATTGCTAACATCCACAGTTTAAGATGAAGTACACAGAAACAAAGGTCATTATTACATCGTCATTCCAAAGATAACATAGTCTTTTACAACTCCATAGCCATAGGCTAGTACAAGAGTTTAACTTAACAATAAAAATAAAAGTCTTTATCTTCATGTGCCACAGGCAAGCATGTTGAGTGTAGACTCATAACCCCTAATCATCATCAGAGTAACCTGCAACATCACAAGTTATAGCCACAGTGGGTCAATACATTGGAATAGTATTGGCAAGTGATACCTTAGTAGAATATTAGCATCTAGCAACTACATGAATTTGGCTAAGTGTACCTTAGGCTTGCTTTGCTCAAAATAGGTTTCACCTATCAGTGAAAACACTAAGTTTTTGTTTGGAAAGAACTCCCAAGGAACCACCAATAGAAATTGGTGAACCTTCACCCTTGTTCAACCACAAGTTTTAACTTAGAAAATTGGGATGAGGAGATTCTTGATAGCTTCCATGTCTTGATGCTCAAATTGTCCATTACCGGGGACACGACTAAGTACTTAGTTTCTTCCATCTGTAGAGGTGGTGCACTTTCCCCACAAGACTTGATTTTCACCAAGACAGGACCTTTCAGAAGCCTTCACTTAGACCAAAATAGATGCGCTCCAAACCTATCAATTCCCTACCACCAACTGGCCATTTAGCTAAGTTATTGCAACCTATATGATCCAGGCAGAGCCCATAATGCCATGTGGCTGCACTAGAAGCTTCTTCACATTTGGCATCTCAAATCCCTTTGTTCCTGGGTGGCATTCCAAAAGTGAGATACACAAGGTAAACCATAGAAATGGGCCTTGTGTAACCACTCAACACAAACCATTCTTTCCATTCCACCCAGGTGTTTCATTCACTTAGTTGTTTTATTAAGAAAAAAATAAGTCAAAGACTTAGAAATATTTTTCATAGCATGTATATAATCCACCCTTGGTTGCTACTAGCTAGGCTAAGCATGGCAATAGCAAGTATCATAACTTAGAGAAAATTCTAACAATTCTATAACTACTAGGATTTCCCAAGCATAGCATATAGATACTTAGCGAAAATATTCATGCAAGCCCTAAACAAAATATTTCTAATGCATAGTCAAAATATTGGGATAAAAATATGAAGCACCACTTGCCTTGGTAGTTTGGGGAGTAGCAACAATCCTCACAATCACAATCACCACTAGCACCGAAATCTACACATAAAATGATAGCACCAAATTCACATATCAAAATAAACAAGCAAAAATATATGAATGCATGCAAATGACATGTGATGATTTTTCTAAATCAAACAAGACAAGTGGAACAGTACTGAATCATAAACAAAACAATTATACACTAAATAAAGATCAATTTGTCCTTTAAAACATTTTCTATATAATTTATATACACAAAATAAGCTTACAAATGTCTCTGCAAAAACAACTAAGTTTACAGAAGAAATTCATTAAACAAAGTGCATGGTTGGATAGAATTCTTTCTCCTGATTCCAATGATATAAAATTTACAAAATTTGAACGTGTGGATCAAAAGTTATGAATTTTGCAAATTTGAACATCTAATAGATCTAAATCCAGATTTTAAATCAAAACTCTAGCCACGTGTCGCTATCTGATTGGTGCGTACCGCTTCGCGTGGATCGATCAACGTGAGCCGTTGGATTTAAGTGGCAGCGCACGGCCAGATCTGCGCGTACCGGTTCATTTAAGTGATCTATTCATGCGCATTGGATCTAGATCTAGCAACCGCCATAGCGACCAAAATCGCGGCGCCAATGGTCTTTGGCGGTGCGGCGCTTCGCCAATGACGCTCCGGTGATTCCAGAGGGGGCTAAGGGTTGAGTAGTGGCTTACCAGGCTCGCGAGAACACGACGATGCTCAAGGTGTCGCTGGCATGGGCGGGGGCGTGCTGCAGAGGCTATTGGGGCTCGTCGGAGTTGGAGACAATGTTGGGTTTGCTCGGACGGCGACGAAGGCGACGTTTCTGGCCACCCTAGCACAAACCGAAGGTATCAGTGTGTGCACAATTCTCAGGCGAACCTGATAGGGTCAAGGAGAAGGCACGGGGTGGTCGGGTTTTACCTAAATCTCTCGCCGGAGTTGGAGACGGCGTCGGATGCCTACGTTGCTCGTCGAAGTCGACGCTCTGGATCACAAAAAGATGAACAAAGGGTATCAGGAGGTGTGCATGGAACAGGGGGTCACCCCAGAGTGAATGAGTAGTGGGCGCGAGCACGAGGCTTACCGAAATACCTCGCCGGAGTTCGCTCAGTCTGCGGCGGTGTAACGCGAAATAGGAGCAGCCTGGTGGTGGAGCGAGCGAGTGGAGTGAGGGGAAAAGTGCGGGGTGGGGAGGGGGTTTTGTAGCCAGAGCAGGGGCGACATTCACGCGGCCAATCAATGGGATTTATGCCGGGTTTATTCGTGGCGTCACTGCAGAGAGGTAACGGCGGAGCAGCGTCTGCGCGCGATGATTTGGGGGAGACGACGATGACGTGGAGAAGGTCCCAGCGTCAGTGGCTGCGGGGTAAGTTTCGCGTGGGTGAGAGAGGGGGTAGAGGGGACTGGCCCGGGTGGGCTTTCTGGGCCGGTTCTGGTGCTGGGCTCAAATGGTAGCGCCTGATTTTATTTTTTTCTTTTCCCCTTTTCTTTTTCTAATTTGATTTTCAGGAATGTTATTCAAATATTTTTCACATGGGTTTGAATTCAAACTTGTTCTGAATTTTTGTAAAGTAAAGCTTTCACCTTTCTGGCTACAGAACAAAGTTGCTCACCCAAATTACTTTGGCCCATTGGAATTTAAAATAAACAATTCCTTTACCACTTATTTAATAAAGACATATGAATGGTTTTAAATTCATATTTTGTTTTGAAAATCTTTGCCCAAGCTTTGGGGAATATCAATCAATCATATGATCAACTCTATTCTGGTCAAAACAAATGTTCTCATATTAGAGAGTAGCATTAAGGCTATTGCCTTGCTTGCATAAAATAATAGATCACAAAGTTTCTATTTTTGAAGAAATGATCCTAAAATGATTATGAATGCATGAATGGTATGCAAACTTTCAAATCATGATTTTTGGGATGTTACAATCTAACCCCCTTAAGGTGAATTTCGCCCTCGAGATTCGGATGGGCTAGAAAATAGGTGAGGGTGGTCTTTCCGAAGGTCGTCTTCTCTTTCCCATGTTGCTTCTTCTTCAGAATTATGGTTCCACTTAACATTGCAGAATTTGATAGTCTTTGTTCGAGTAACTCTTTCTGCAGTCTCAAGAATCTTGATAGGTTTTTCCTCATAGGTGAGATCACTTTCCAATTGGACCTCCTCCAAAGGTATAGTATCCTTCAAAGAAGTCTCTTCCATCCCCGGATGGCATTTCTTTAGCTGACTCACATGAAACACATTATGAATGGCAGACAATGATTCTGGCAATTCAATCTCATAAGCCACTTATCCTTTACCACTCAGAATCTTGAATGGTCCAACATATCTTGGGGCCAATTTTCCTTTGACTCCAAATCTCTTCACTCCACGAAGTGGTGACACTCTAAGATAAGCTCTATCACCCACCTCATAGGTGACTTCTCTACGCTTAGGATCTGCGTAGATCTTCTATCGGGACTATGCTATCTTCAATCTGTCCTTTACTAACTTGACTTTCTCTTCAGCCTTTTTGATTAGTTATGGCCCGAACAAGTTTCTTTCTCCCACACCATTCCATAGTAATGGGGTAGTACACTTTCTCCCATAGAGAAACTCAAACGGTGCCATCTCAATACTGGCTTGATAGCTGTTGTTGTAAGAGAATTCTGCATAAGGCAGACTTTCATCCCAACTATCTCCATAGTCTAGGGCACATGCCCTCGACATATCCTCTAAAATCTGGTTGGTCCTTTCTGTCTTTCCATCAGTCGGGGGATGAAAAGCAGTACTGAATTCCAATCTCGTTACCAATGACTCATGCAGTTGCCTCCAAAAATGAGAAGTGAATTGAGTTCCCCTATCAGACACAATACTCTTGGGTACTCCATGCAGACACACAATCCTATTCATATAGATTTTGGCCAACTTAGCACTTGTATAGGTTGTCTTCACGGGTATGAAATGAGCCACTTTGGTTAGGCGATCCACTACAACCCAAATAGAATCATATCCTGGCCTGGTCCTTGGTAATCCGGCAATGAAATCCATGCCAATCTTGTCCCACTTCCAATCAGGAATAGGTAATGGTTGTAACAATCCTGCTGGTTTCTGATGTTCCGCTTTCACTCTACTACATACATCACATAGAGCAATATGTTCGGTGATGTTCTTCTTGAGATTATTCCACCAAAATCTTTCCTTCATATCCATGTATATTTTGGTGTTACCAGGATGAATGGAATATGGTTAGTTGTGTGCTTCTTGTAAAATCAGTTTCCGAAGCTCCGAATCTTGCGGAACGCAGATACGTTTTCCATACCATAAAGTACCTTGTTCATCTTCATGGAATCCTTTGGCTTTACCCTTTCCAATCTTTTCCTTAATCTCTTAAATTTCCTTGTCCGTCTTTTGGGCTTCCTTGATTTTATCCAACAAGGTGGGTTGAACATCCAATGACATGAGATGTCCCTCAGGCACAATCTCCAATCTGAGGTCTCTAAATTGGGTACACAGATCATCTGGCAACTCTCCCTTAGTAAGGCCATTCACAAATAACTTACGGCTTAGTGCATCCGCTACAACATCTGCTTTACCGGAGTGGTATTGCAAACTCAAGTCATAGTCCTTGATGAGTTCTAGCCATCTTCTTTGTCCCATGTTGATTTCTTTCTGAGTGAAGATATACTTCAAACTTTTGTGATCTGTGAACACTTCACATCGCTTTCCCAAAAGATAATGTCTCCATGTTTTGAGTGCATGGACAACAGAGGCTAACTCTAAATCATGAGTAGGATAATTCACCTCATGAGTTTTGAGTTTCTTGAGGCATAAGCCACGACTTTCCCTTCTTGCATCAGAACTACACCTAATCCATGATGAGATGCATCACAATAAACTTGGAAATCCTTCTCCAAATCTGGCAGACATAGGACTGGTGCTGTCACTAGTCTCTTCTTCAGTTCTTGGAAACTGAGTTCACATCCTTCAGTCCAAGCAAATTTCTTGTCTTTCTTTAGTAACTCCGTCATTGGCTTAGCTACCTTGGAGAAATTCTCAATGAATCTTCTATAGTATCCTGCCAAGCCAAGGAAACTACGAACTTCTTTCACTGACTTAGAAGATTCCCATTCAGTTACAGCTGACACTTTTGCGGGATTCACTGCTACACCGTCTCCTGACACAATGTGTCCAAGAAATCCAACTTCATTCAACCAGAATTCACACTTGCTAAATTTGGCATACAACTTATGCTCCCTAAGCTTCTCAAGTATCAAACATAAATGTCCTTCATGCTCTTCTTTGCTCTTGGAGTAGATCAAAATGTCATCGATGAAAACGACAACAAACTTGTCAAGGAACTCCATGAACACCTTGTTCATCATATTCATGAAGTAAGCTGGTGCATTGGTCAAACCAAATGGCATCACGATGTACTACAACAATCCATAGCTAGTGGTGAAAGTTGTCTTAGGTATGTCTTGTTCCCTTATCTTAAGGTGAAAATAACCTGACCGGAGATCAATCTTTGAGAACACACAGGCTCCTTCTAACTGATCAAACAAATCATTGATTCTGGGCAAAGGATATTTGTTCTTGATAGTCACCTCATTGAGTGAACGATAATCGATGCATAACCTTTGACTTCTATCTTTCTTTTCCACAACAAGACTGGTGCTCCCCAAGATGAAGAACATGGTTGAATAAATCCTTTCTGCAACTATTCTCCAAGTTGTTTCTTGAGTTCTTTCAACTCATCAACTGACATCTTGTAAGGTCTTTTTGCTATTGGTCCAGATCCTCGCAGCAAGTCAATCAGAAACTCCACATCTCTATCTGGTGGCATTCCCGGAAATTCCTCCGGAAACACATCCAGACATTCTCTCACAATTGGTACACTGTCTATGCTAACCCCCTTAAGAGAATTTAGCTTACTCCCTTTTGATTCAAAGTTAGACTTGAATCTAATTCGTTTCTTATTCAGGGTTGTGAGTGCGACAGTACGATTAGCACAATCTAGTACTCCCTCATACTTGGCCATCCAGTCCATTCCCAAAATTACATCCAGTCCTTGGGAATCCAAGATTATTAGACTAACTAGAAACTTATGCTTTCCAAATTCTGTCACTAGATCACGACATCCAAGGCTTACTATCATATCTCCACCAGGAGAACTTACTTTTATTGGACACCCAATATTTTCAGTTGGAAACCCATTTATATCAACAAATGCTTTTGATATGAATGAATGCGATGCGCCACAGCATCAGGTTCCTAATGAATCTCATCCACATTGATGTGGTTCACCTGTCCCTTTTGGAAAGGGTTGGGCTTGTTGGCACCTTCAACTTTCTTTTCTCGGCACTCATTAGCATAGTGCCCCATCTTCTTACACTTGAAGCATTCAACCTGACTGAGATCTTTCTTGACAGGCTGACTTCCACTACCACTTCCACTTCCATTGTAGTGGCTCTTGTATCCACTCTTGTGGTTCTTATACTTGTCATTATCATGACTACAGTGATGCTTGTTGTCATGATGGCGGTTGTGGCCGTGGTGGTTGTTGTACTTTCCATGTTTGTGGGATCCAGAACTCCCACTATCATTGTGATGGGAACGCTTGTGAGACGATCCCGAGTTGTGCTTGTCAAAGTTGTGCTTCCTCTTTCTGCTTTCAACCTGTTTCATCTTGTTCTCCAAGATGGTAGCCTTGTCACAAAGTGATTGGTAGGTTGGGACATAGGCAACAGATAGTTGCAGATTCAGTTCATCATTCAGTCTGTCGAGGAATTTCTCCTTCCTCTTGGCATCAGTATCAACTTCATCCGGTGCATAACGCGCCAGATTGTTGAACTCCTCAATATATTCAGCCACGCTGCGGCGACGTTGTTTCAGGTTGTGGAACTCCTTCTTCAAATTCATCAACCGGATGAGATGTGAGCTGTATGGAATCCATCCTCAAAGATAGCCCAGGTCACATCCTCAATGGGAGTGGTGATCTGGAAGTTATCCCACCAAGTTGCTGCTGGTCCTTCCAACAGATGTGCTGCAAACCTGACCTTTTCCTCGTGGTGCAGCCGACAGTTACCAAATCCTTGTTCACCGAACATAGCCAATCATTGGCCACCATTGGATCAGTGGTTCCTGAGAACTTTTCAGGCCTCAGTCTTAGGAATCTGGTGAGCATGTCAAATTCTGGTGGATTGTTCGGGTTGTTGTTGGTGTTATTGGTGTTGTTGTTACTCTGATTCTGCATAAAAGTAGTCATCATCTGCATCAGTTGTGCCTGTGCTGTCATCAACTGCTGCATCTCAGGGGTGACATTGTTGTTGTTTGGGTTGGGGTTGGCACGTCGAGGAGGCATCTGTGGTTTTCATAAGGATAAGAATGAGATACCCATAGATGCTTATTATGCATAATATATCACATAGACAATCACAATAACCAAACATCAAAATAACATAGGGTTTAAATGACATAAACAACAAGTTTGGAAAATGCAAAACACACCATAGCAAGCCACCCACATGTTGGATGGTCATTGCGACTTAATAATCGAAAGTACGGTAGATGAAAGATAAATGAGTAGCCATCACTACTCCTCCACATCAATCTCCACATCAACAAGGGTAAGACCTGCATTCTCCATAGAGGTCTTGTATTCCTCAACATTGGTTGTCAAGGCCTCTATCTTGGCCCTAAGAGCCCTCTTCTGTGAACGAAGCCTCTCGATCACTCCCTACTGATGCTCAAGCTCGAAGTCCTTGGCTTCTAGATCTTCCTTCATCTCCCGGATCTTCTTGTTTTTGTCGTGTACTCACTTCTCCTGGCTCTTGAATTTCTTGTCCTGGCTTTCAAACTTGGCCTCCATTTCCTTGACTATCTCGTCTTGCTCCACGAAGAGCTTGTCCTTCTCACGAAGCTGCACCTGGAGCTCGTCACTGCTAAGCATGACGTTGGTCCTATCAGTATCTAGGTGCCTAATAAGACCCTTTAGGTCCTGGAGGTACAGACGAATCGGCTCCATCGTCTCTCTAGCAGCATCCTCATACTCAATAGCCTCACCCTCCTCGTTGCGCCTCCCGAAGGGGTGAAAGTAAAGACCTCTAAGATATCTGGAGTGTCTCCCTACCAGGCACCCAAGTAACTCTTGCATGACTACATCTAGGCCTTTCTCCTTATCATCATGCATCAGCTTGAAACTGATGGTCTCTGTGGTTGGCTCTGCCTGGCGTCCCGGCTGAGTGACTCTGAAGCCCCAAAGGTCCTTCCTCTCAAACTTGGTGAGTGGAAGTGTCATGATGCTAGGAAGTGGAAGGTTGAGCACACTAGTGAGCTCAATGAGACGATTACCAAAACGAGTTCCCTTAAACTCCTCGGCCGTGTTGATAATAACATTAGGCATATATTTTTATAAGATAGAGAAAACTTAGAATCAACATCAATAGAGAAAAATCACAAGACAAAATATCACAAGAATATCTTTTGCAACAGTTACACAAGTCATGGCATACACAGATCCATTACAAGCATCAAAGGTTCAACATAACTTAGACAAATTTTTGGAAATAAAATGATAAGTGTGGTGGTCCAACTAACGAAGTACGTTACAATTCCCACTCACTTGCCAAGTTGGCTATCAGGGCATCCCTAGAGGCAATCTGACGATCTTGATCACATGACTCCATTGCTAAGTCTATGATGTCTTCTCGTAAATGTTGGTTAGTAGCCTCTAACTCCTGGGTATGCTTCTTTTCTTCCCTAAGGTCATTTTGGGTGTTGAGCATTCTGCACTTGAGTCTATCACCAAGTTCCTTGATGGCATTCCAAGCTGCATTTCTTGCAGAGTCAAAGAATGTTGTGTGCATTTCTGAGTTGGTGACCATGCAGAATCCTGACTCCTTGTGGTTGTCTTCCTTGTTTTTGTACAAGTGAAGTTGCACCCACCAGTACTCTACTCCTTCATCCATCACGTAGAATCCTTTGTACATAGCTGCACCATTATCCCCATGGTAACCACGAGGTTCTTGAGGGCCTTGGGGAATTCATTTTCACACTCCAAGGTCATGGTCATGAGTGGTCCCTTCCTCACGGCTTCGTTGATGGAGTTCATCTACAAATAGAGATGAGAAAGAATATTAGAAAAGTTTACGAGAAGAAAAAGACAATTGTGGAAATTGTTGAAAAAAAAATCTTAGTGGTTTCTAATCCAATCCTAGGGTCATAATCCTACAGGCAACACAGTGCTCTGATACCATATGTAATATCCCACCTTTATAAAGGTAAAGATCCCTATGATTGCAATGCTAGTCCCTGGATAAATTGCTAGCATCCACAGTTTAAGATGAAGTACACAGAAACAAAGGTCATTATTACATCGTCATTCTAGAGATAACATAATCCTTTCAAACTCCATAGCCATAGGCTAGTACAAGAGTTTAAATTAACAATAAAAATAAAAGTCTTTATCTTCATGTGCCACAGGCAAGCATGTTGAGTGTAGACTCATAACCCCTAATCATCTCCACCCTCGTCGGACAGAGCCGCTCCCCCCTCGTCGATCGCCCGGAGGAGGAGGCCCCCGTGGAGAAGGAGACCACCGTGGAGGAGGCTCGGAGGAGGAGGAGACCTCCCAGAGGATGAGGAGGAGACCACAGCATCGCCGTTGCTGTCACATCCGCTGGCCGCCCGCAGGTACCACCTTCCCCCTCTCCTGTCCACATGGTGCCGGTGCACTTGAGGCGGACGTCGTCGTCAAAGCACTTGGAGGCGGCCGTGTGGACCTGATCCGCGGAGGCCACCTCCATGACCGCTTCCCCCTGGTAATAGTGCTTGCCTAATGTCGTTCCCCCCATCTCTGCACCCAAGCTGAGAACAGAACACCACTAGTACACAATGTTGAATAATGCAGAGCAGTGCTAGTTCAGAATTTTTTTTTCGTCTGTCATAAGCAGGCTAGCTATAGTAGTTTCAGTTAGCCACTTTGTTCCAGTTTGTTTAGAATCGGTCTTAGCTAGCCGTTGCATTAGATGGTCATGGGGATGGACATGTAGTACTTGGCCCATCTTGTTTGGAACATGGTCAATCTGACGAGGACTAGAACAAACATGACATGAGCAATTTATTTGGTAATGTAGATGATAGTGTCTCATTTTCATCAGCTAGGAGTAGCTCTTGTGCTAGTTCTATGGAAGATATATATAAAATTAGCCATTTAATTCCTGCTAGAGAAGCTACAATCTCAGTCTTGTCATATGTCACATTACAACCCAACTGAGAGGCATCCCTAGGAATGTAAGATCCATTTGATTTAAATTTCAACATCCATCAGCCAGGGCTTAACTCACCCGTGTCATATTTCGCATTACCTTCCTCCTTGAAAATGTTTCAGTTCTAGCTAATTGCAAATTATGTCTATGGTAACCTTGATCGACTGCATCTTTGCCAGTTCAGATCTGCATTGCTCAACTAATTTCAAGTTGTAGTGTCTACGTTCTTATACATCATCATGCCATTGCTGTTAATGAACCAGACACTCACTTAGTTATACTCCTTCACTTCGACAGCACCCAATGATTCGACTAGTACTAGTAATTGTGTCGATATGAATTCTACTCTACTCATTGTCTTAACATGCCTTGCAATGATTGTTAGATTGATCCTTTACATACCTTACAACAAAGTAATCACATTTTGTAAGATATCACCTTTATAAAGGTAAAGATCCCTGTGATTGCAATGCTAGTCCCTGGATCAATTGCTAACATCCACAGTTTAAGATGAAGTACACAGAAACAAAGGTCATTATTACATCGTCATTCCAAAGATAACATAGTCTTTTACAACTCCATAGCCATAGGCTAGTACAAGAGTTTAACTTAACAATAAAAATAAAAGTCTTTATCTTCATGTGCCATAGGCAAGCATGTTGAGTGTAGACTCATAACCCCTAATCATCATCAGAGTAACCTGCAACATCACAAGTTATAGCCACAGTGGGTCAATACATTGGAATAGTATTGGCAAGTGATACCTTAGTAGAATATTAGCATCTAGCAACTACATGAATTTGGCTAAGTGTACCTTAGGCTTGCTTTGCTCAAAATAGGTTTCACCTATCAGTGAAAACACTAAGTTTTTGTTTGGAAAGAACTCCCAAGGAACCACCAATAGAAATTGGTGAACCTTCACCCTTGTTCAACCACAAGTTTTAACTTAGAAAATTGGGATGAGGAGATTCTTGATAGCTTCCATGTCTTGATGCTCAAATTGTCCATTACCGGGGACACGACTAAGTACTTAGTTTCTTCCATCTGTAGAGGTGGTGCACTTTCCCCACAAGACTTGATTTTCACCAAGACAGGACCTTTCAGAAGCCTTCACTTAGACCAAAATAGATGCGCTCCAAACCTATCAATTCCCTACCACCAACTGGCCATTTAGCTAAGTTATTGCAACCTATATGATCCAGGTAGAGCCCATAATGCCATGTGGCTGCACTAGAAGCTTCTTAACATTTGGCATCTCAAATCACTTTGTTCCTGGGTGGCATTCCACAAGTGAGATACACAAGGTAAACCATAGAAATGGGCCTTGTGCAACCACTCAACACAAACCATTCTTTCCATTCCACCCAGGTGTTTCATTCACTTAGTTATTTTATTAAGAAAAACATAGGTCAAACACTTAGAAATATTTTTCATAGCATGTATATATAATCCACCCTTGGTTGCTACTAGCTAGGCTAAGCATGGCAATAGCAAGTATCATAACATAGAGAAAATTCTAACAATTCTACAACTACTAGGATTTCCCAAGCATAACATATAGATACTTAACAAAAATATTCATGAAAGCCCTAAACAAAATATTTCTAATGCATAGTCAAAATATTGGGATAAAAATATGAAGCACCACTTGCCTTGGTAGTTTGGGGAGTAGCAACAATCCTCACAATCACAATCACCACTAGCACCAAAATCTACACATAAAATGATAGCACCAAATTCACATATCAAAATAAACAAGCAAAAATATATGAATGCATGCAAATGCCATTTGATGATTTTTATAAATCAAACAAGACAAGTGGAACAGTACTGAATCATAAACAAAACAATTATACACTAAATAAAGATCAATTTGGACTTTAAAACATTTTCTATATAATTTTTATACACAAAATAAGCTTACAAATGTCTCTGCAAAAACAACTAAGTTTACAGAAGCAATTAATTGAACAAAGTGCATGGTTGGATAGAATTCTTTCTCCTGATTCCAATGATATAAAATTTACAAAATATGAACATGTGGATCAAAAGTTATGAATTTTGCAAGTTTGAACATCTAATAGATCTAAATCCAGATTTTAAATCAAAACTCTAGCCACGCGTCTCTATCTGATTGGTGCGTACCGCTTCGCGTGGATCGATCAACGTGAGCTGTTGGATTTAAGTGGCAGCGCACGGCTAGATCTGTGTGTACAGGTTCGTTTAAGTGATCTATTCCTGCGCATTGGATCTAGATCTAACAGCTATGACACAAGCGACCAAAGACAGGCGGGGCCAATGGGTGTTGGCGGCAGCGCTTCTGCCGGCGACGCTCCGGTGATTCTAGAGGGGGCTAAGGGTTGAGTAGTGGCTTACCAAGCTCGCGAGAACACGACGATGCTCAAGGTGTTGCTGGCGTGGGCGAGGGCGTGCTGCAGAGGCTGCTGGGGCTCGTCGGAGTTGGAGACAGCGTCGGGTTTGCTCGGACGGCGACGAAGGCGATGTTTCTGGCCACCCTAGCACAAACCGAGGGTATCAGTGTGTGCACAACGCTCAGGCAAACCCGATAAGGTCAAGGAGAAGGCACGGGGTGGTCGGGTTTACCTAAATCTCTCGTCGGAATTGGAGACGACGTCGGATGCACACGGTGCTCATCGAAGTCGACACTCTGGTTCACAAACAGATGAACAAAGGGTATCAGGAGGTGCGCATGGAACAGGGGTCACCCTAGAGTGAATGAGGAGTGGGCGCGATCACGAGGCTTACCGGAATACCTCGCCGGAGTTCGCTCAGTCTGCGGCGGTGTAACGTGAAATAGGAGTAGCCTGGTGGCGGAGCGAGCTAGTGGAGTGAGGGAAAAGTACGGGGTGGGGAGGGGGTTTTGTAGCTGGAGCAGGGGCGGCATTCACACAGCCAATCAATGGGATTTACGCCGGGTTTATTCGTGGCATCACTGCAGAGAGGTAACGGCGGAGTAGCGTCTGCGCGCGATGTTTTGGGGGAGATGACGATGACGTGGAGAAGGGCCCGGCGTCAGTGGCTGCGGGGTAAGTTTCGCGCGGGTGAGAGAGGGGGTAGAGGGTACTGGCCCAGGTGGACTTTTGGGCCGGTTCTGGTGCTAGGCTCAAATGGTAGCGCCTGCTTTTATTTTTTTCTTTTCCCCTTTTCTTTTTTTCTAATTTGATTTTCAGGAATGTTTTTCAAATGTTTTTCACATGGGTTTGAATTCAAACTTGTTCTGAATTTTTGTAAAGTAAAGCTTGCACCTTTTTGGCTACAGAACAAAGTTGCTCACCCAAATTACTTTGGCCCATTGGAATTTAAAATAAACAATGCCTTTACCACTTATTTAATAAAGACATATGAATGGTTTTAAATTCATATTTTGTTTTGAAAATCTTTGCCCAAGCTTTGGGGAATATCAATCAATCATATGATCAATTCTATTCTTGTCAAAACAAATGTTCTCATATTAGAGAGTAGCATTAAGGCTATTGCCTTGCTTGCATAAAATAAAAGATCACAAAGTTTCTGTTTTTGAAGAAATGATCCTAAAATGATTATGAATGCATGAATGATATGCAAACTTTGAAATCATGATTTTTGGGATGTTACACATTTTTTGCCCTTGTCATGTACATGTTTTGTTTCTAGTTAAGTTCACATTATCATCTTCCCTTGATAATTCATCTTTGTTCTCAATCTGAATAGAATTTAACCACTGGGTACGATTCAGTTATAATGGAATAATAGTTTGGTAACCCATGCATAATTAGTTACCTATGGTCATCGAATATGCGGTGTTTGTTCTGTAGTCTGCTTACTGCCTTTTTCTTGTTTGTTTTGGATATTAAACTCTAAATCTGCATCTTATATGAATCTGAATCTGATATTGTTTGTTTTGGATATTGTATAAAGTCTGTTTTGGATATTGTATAAAGTCTGTTTTGGATATCCATATAAAATCTGCATCTTATATGAATCTCAATCTTATATAAAGTATGTTTTGGATATTGTCATTGGATTTTAGATATTGTACAGGTCTGTTTCCCTTAGGATTTTTATATTGTATAGGTCTGTTTTGGTGCCAAATATGGTGGCTGTAGCTGAATGTTCTGGAGGTACATTGAGTGCCAATGTTTCGCCGGAATGTCGATTAATTTCTGTTCCAGTGAATTTCTGGCACTCAGGCATGACCATTTTTAGCAAACGTCATGCCGGATTTTCCCCTTGAATTTGTGTATCTAAAATCCTTTCTTTTTGCTTGTGTAGTGCTTGGTATATCCATGTCGTCTTGTGGAAACTGCAACGAAGATGATCGGGGCCAGCGAGACTTAGAGGAGCAGTACTGGCTCATGTCCCAGGAGATAGAGCTGGACGAGGTAGGGGGCCGGGGCGAAGAAGACGACGAGACCACCAATGATGGCGGTGAGGAGATGGGCGTCGATGACCGCCTTGATGGCGGTCATGAGAGGGGTGACGAGACCACCGATAGTGGCATCATCGGGGGTGGCTCACAGACAACGACGTCGGCCAAGAGGGAACGGAAGAAGCGGCGACCGAACACGGACGGCCCCGCGAAGGAGACATTCATAGCGGTGGACCCCAAGACTGGTATCCCTACGGAGCCGAAGCATCACGCGAGGGGGTACGGACTCCAGCTGGGAATTATCCTTCGGGACGTTGTCAATGTCAACGAGACGAAACTCCGAACAAAGAAGAAGAAGCATCCGCAGGACCAACTCCTCTTGCGGCTGCATGCGCGGTACCTGTTCCCCGAGGGCTTCACGATCCTGGATCCCAAGGAGAATATCGTGAACAAGTTCACCCTCGGCAGGTTCACCAGGAACCTCAGCGGATATAAAACGATGCTAAGGGGGATGATTGCTGACGACGAGCCATGGGAAGAGATCAAGCGCCACTTCCCGCGGCTTACGCCCGAGGACTACACACGCTTCCTGGAAAACGAGGAGCTAGCGTACACCAAGGATCAGTCGGCCTGGGGAAAGGAGCTGGCGGAGAAGAACATCGGTCACCACCATCTCGGCTGCCGTGGCTACGACGGCAAGGCGGACAAGTGGTAGAAGGAGGACCTGACCTACGCAAAGAAGGGCATCGAGAACCCTTGGGCCAAGTACAAGAACCCGCTCTTTAGGGCATTTGTCAGGTCCCGGTACCGTAAATAGATGGATGGGAAACTTGTCACGAGCCCTATAGTGGTGGAGGGTGTTGTCTTGGTCACCGACCCGAAGGTGGTGCTAGTTGAGAACGCAGTGGTAAGAAATATGCCCGGCTTACTAGTTTCATACTCTCACCACAACTCCATCTCTAAAATTCTTCATGCTACTTGCAGTTCGCGGAAGAAGCAAACGAGTCTGGCTCCTCGTCCTAGACGTCGACGGGCAAAGTCCCGTGGGACAACCCTTTTATCAAGAGCTTGAACATTGTGAAGGAGCAGCCGCCGTTGAAGAGGCCGGCAAGAGGCCGTGTCACCATCGGGGGAGGAGGTCGCCAGCATGTCGATTATGGCTTGGACGTGCCCACTACCAAGGACTCGCTACAGGCGAAGAAGGACCGAGAGCACGCGGCTCTATTAGAGAAGGTGGCCAACTTAGAAGCAACCTTTGAGCAGCGCGTCCAAGCCGCGGTCCAAGCCAAGGTAGAAACTAGGGCCCAGGCAGAGGTGGCCAACTAGGTCGATGGCATGGTGGCCAGCCGGTTCAATGAGATCATTCCTGGAATGGTGGAGTCGATCTCCACTTACTTTGCCAACGGCCAAACGGGACCACTCCCGGTCATCAGCCTCGGCAGCAGCAACTCGGGCAACATGCGGCCTCCTGCTACACAGGCTCAAGACACACCTATATTGGTGACTTCACCCCAATGCAGGTGCTAGGGAGGATTCTCCGGCAATGGGGGAAGCCAGCAGCCCCTCGATCACTTGCACGCCCTGCCTCGGTCCCTCAACGCGAGCCGAGCTCGACGCTCACACGGTAATTAATTGAGCCTCTATGCAAGTTAATTACTTCGTCGCCGCCCCTCTGTGACCAACACATGCATGTTTCTTCACAGGATCAAAGTGTTCCTTGCACCATGCTCATGTATGTGGACAACAAGCTCGAGGATGTTGCGAGGGGACGCTTCATGAACCAACACACCGGACGTTCCACTGCAAGCCTATGGACGATAGCGTGCACCGGGTTGAGGTGGATCGGTCGTTCCCGGGATGCGCACACTTGGTTCGTCCTCATCAACCCTCGGGTACCGAAGACGAGCTGAAGGTCGGGCAACTGAAGAATCATGTCCTTATATGGCCAAAATCCCTACTTCGGCTGAAGACCACCGAAGAAATGTTCACTCCAACATCAGTGCCTATGGCGGCAAGCCAAGAAAGGGTCACTCCAGCATTTGTGCTTGCGGCGGCAAGCCAAAGGGTCACTCCTCCACCTGCCAATGATCCTCCCGAGCCCGAGACACATGAGCACGACAACGCGGTGGACATCGATAAGGCTCCCATTGATTCGTTCATCATTGATTTGGAGGCTCCCATTGATGTTGCTCGTTCCGAGGCACTCGCCCGTGATACCATGACGAAGAAGAAGCTCTTCCCTTCTCAAGAAACGCTCGAGCAGGAAAACGTTACCGCCTTCACCGCTCCGCCGCATGCTAAGGTTACCCCGAGGACACTCTCGTGATACGGCCATGGAGGTGATAAGACAAACCGGCACCTCTCCGTGCCATAAGAAGGGCAGGAAGCGGAAGCAGAAGCATGGTAAAGATGCCGCAGCAAGCAAGAAAGTGGTTCTCGACAAGATGCTGACTAAGTGGAGGAGGATGCATTATCTTGGTGTACCGATCATGCTGGACCACATTGTCAAGACGCTGTCGCCGGACCTGATTAGCCTGCATGATACTGATAGGTATCTGGAGCAGCAGCTTCTTCAAGATAAAAATCCCTCCTACCCGCTCTTCACGATCAGGGTCCCCACTAACTGTGGCTTCATCACGTATGAAGACATCTTCAAGCTCTTCCACATGTTACGGCTCGATCGAAACGTGGTCTGCCAGGTATCACTAAAAATGGCGCACGATATCATCGTGGAGAAGACCTAGCACCTAGCTATCATGGACCCCTTCTACATGACCGTAGGCACCGTCGACAAGGAACAAACGTTTGTCGCGAAGTATATCACGGATTTCTTGGTGGGGAATAAGGACAAGTCTTGCTTTCTCCTTCCATACTTTCCCGAGTAAGTAGTCGGTCGCTAAACTTCCCGCTATTACATTCTTTCGTGAATTTCCTTAATAGCCAAGGATGATGGTTTATTCCAACTGTTTTGCGTAGAGAGAATGGGTGTGTCCTCATTGCCTTTCAACCGTATTATTCCTATGTCATCTATCTCGACTCCAGGAGAGACGTGCAGAAAGACTACACCGACATCAAGTCTACTCTTGATAAAGCCCTCAACGGTTTCAGATCCGCGGTTGGACCACTCAAGTATGAGAAAATATCCAAAGGCATCTATGTGAACACCCATTTAACCAAATTCCCCTGCCTTAGGCAATCGTCGACCGACAATGGGATGGAGCCCTGGTTCGCCATCCTACAGATGAGGGAGTACGCAAAGGATGAGGAGAAACTCTTGATGCCATCCGGTCTCGAGAAAAGGTGCAGAGACATGACGGAAACGACCGATGCAAACATCAGAGCCGAGTTCCGTGCCATCCACCAAGATATTGGCACGATACTCAAGAGGGATGTCTTGACTAGGGGTGCCACATTCAACTACAGCGGTATCCCGCTGACTAATGCAGAGATCGAGGACCGCTTAGCTGTGCTCGCTGATGGGAGGACATTCACCACGCTAGGTGGCATCCATCCCTTCCCGCCGAAGCCGAAGAAAACATGATCAAGTCACAAACTTGTCTCCTACAAATGTTAGTCATAGAATTACGATTAGTTTATTTTATGCTTTTCTTTTTTGCATACCTATCTTTCCATGCAAATGTTAGCCATAGAATTACTTAGCTATATCCGATGCCTTTTCTTTTTTGCATACCTATATGTTATATCTCTATTATGAATATGTGGTAACAACACTAACATTTCTTTCTTGTGTGTGTGCACGCAGATGCCGTTGTATGTCGTGTACGAAGGCGGGGTTCCCGGAGTCTACGAAGACTGGGAGGATTGTAGGAGGCAGGTCCATAGTTTCTGCAGGAACAGTTACATGGGCTATGCCACTTTGGAGGAGGCGGAAACTCACTACGCGAGATTTCTAGCGGGGCGGAGGACGGAGATGTGGAGATGTCGGTTGACCCCCTTCATCGTGATGATGCTCGCAGCCACCGCCGCCTCTCTAGTCTATTTGCTAGTTGGAGTCTTGTATGAACTATGAACTGTTTGAATTAATGTGTCATACAACTCCGGAGACTTGTAATATTATGTCATATATGGTCACTTTCTAGACTTGTGTGAACTATTTGAATGTTATTGATGCATGGTTTGAACATATGTGTATTTCCTGTATCTGCTATGTATTCTGTTATTATCCTGTGTATTCTATGAAGATTACAGTGTATTCTGTGTGTATGTTGATTTTTTTTAACTCCTGGTAATATTACCCCTGGAGAAATAGTTGTATATCCCTGGCGAAACAGATATTGCCTGTACTAAACTACCACCGACGATATGAGAAGACGTCGGCAAGCGTGTTTACCCCCGGCATTTACGGTTGCTCCCTGGCGCTGGCGTAGATTACCACCAGCAATAGGAAAGCGTCGGCGATATAGGTGCACCCCCGGCGTTCGCTGCTGCTCGCCGGCGGTAGATGTATATTATCACGGGCGAAACTCAGAGGCAACAGCGATGAGGACTTACCACCGGCGAGGAGGTCGCCGGCGAGGTCGGACACGCCGGCGATGAGCCTTTTCTGTTCGCCGGCGCTAGTGTTTTCTCTACTAGTGACAACACCGGAGGGATAGATATCGATCTAATCTCTAAACCTTTCTCCTCCACCATAGGAATATTCCACCACTTGTAATAGTAGATCTCATCTCCAATTGGCGACATTGTAAGACTATTTTCTATCAATCTCATATTTCTATTGCAATGTTTATGATTATTGATTTCATCTCTATGTGTGAGTAATTCTCCTTGGGCTAAGGCCTTCAGCCTAGCCATGTAGCTATGTGCATGTTATTTATCATAGATGGGATCATGTATTAGTTTGTATGACATGATGATTATTGTACTCTCTCTTTCCTCAACCTAAGGACTTGTCAGGTACCCAAGACCCCAAGGATTGATCCAGGTATAGGGAGTGTGAGTAATGACTAATCTGCATGATGGGAACCCTAGTGATAGAAAGGGTAGTACGATTGTATGTGAGGGATTTACTTGGGATTAATGGTGACATTACTATGCATATCATTAGTTCTCTTTCTTCTATGGATGAGACTAGTAGGTTATTGCTATAAGCGATTGCGGAGGCAATAACAATTATTGATGCAATGCAAACATATAATTATCTTTCTCTAACAATTACATGCATACTTTTTATTACCTTTTATTCCCATCAGATGTTTTGCACAGCTACAGGTGAAACCGAAAGCCCCAGGAGCTCTCTCTCCATCATCAACAACAACAAAAGACAACAAACTCTTGGTCTGGTAAAACAGAAAAAGAATTCTAAAACTCCCGAAGGTCCGCTAAAGTAACTTTACTATGCTTTCTGCTTCCCGAGGATTCGATAACCTAGGTCTACTAGGAAAAAAAAGCTATACTACATCCGTAATCCAGATCAAAGGTATAACCCTTTTTCTGGCGCCATTGTCGGGGAAGCAATAGCTACCCTGTTAAGGTTAGTAGGAACCATGCTAGTTTTAATTCTTGTTTTTAATTTTGTTAGTTTTCTTTTAGTCTTTATTTGAAAAAACCAAAAAAAGTTAGTCTTTAAATTATTGTTTACTATCGTAAGTTTTTGTTTAAAAGAAAACCCAAAACATAGGAAATATGGCTGAAAAGAAGCTTGGGGAGTTTGCAACTCCCAATAATGATTATTTGCATACTCCTATTACCCAGCCAACAATTACTGCCGAAGATTATGAGATTAATCCCCATTATTTAAGTTTGGTTCAACATAATCAATTTGGAGGCTCTGCTATTGAGGACGCAGGTATGCACTTGAATACTTTCACTAAAGTATGTGATATGATGCGCATTAAAGATGTTGACCCCGATGCAGTCAAGTTGCGCTTATTTCCTTTCTGTCTTAGAGTAAGAGAAAAAGAATGGTTCCTATCTTTTCCTAGAAATACTATTGTATCATGGGTGGAGAGTACTTATTTATTTATGACTAATTTTTTCCCACCTGCAAAGACTATGCAACTAATATCTAATATTACTGGTTTTAGACAGGAAGAGCATGGGCCACTAGCGCTTGCATGGGAGAGAATGAAAGAATGCATGAGAAACTGTCCTAGCCATGGGATGGAAGATTTGTTAATGCTCCGTTTATTTTATAATGCTCTTAACCATGTGTCTAAGTCTACGCTTGATATTACAGCTGGAGGAACATTTATGGGCAAACAAATTACCAAGGCAAAGCAGCTGCTAGACAATATGAAAGACAACCATGCCCAATGGCATGTGGATAGATCAAACACAAAGAAGGTGCACTCCGTCACACCTCAAGAAAATGGAGAACTCAATGCTAAGCTGGATGAGCTCATATTAGCCATCAAAGGTAAGGAAACCCAGGTAAGAGCTATCCTAGAATTAAATATTAAAGAAATAGATTTCATAGCTCGTAATGATTATAACCCTGCTTGGAACAAGAACTACAATCCTAATTTCCAGAAACATTATTCTACTCCTGCAGGTAACTCTAATAATAATATGGGATCAAGTAATGGTAGTCTCCAATAAACTCTTAAGTCCTTTATGGAATCTCAAAATGAGCAAAACAATATCCTAGTTAAAATAATGGAGAACCTTGATACTATGCTTGGTAAATTATCTAACCAAGATGTGAGTTTCAAGAATGATTTGCAGGCCTGATGACTGCAAGTGCATAGATCGTCTATAGCTAGTTTCGAAATAAAGATATCGATCCCACAGGGAACATGATTCTGAAGTCTAATAAATCTTGAAGTAAATACTAAAATAGAAATGCTAAAATAAAGTTCTAAGTAACAAGATAAAATGCAATTGTTGTGTAAAAATGTGTTTTGAGGTTTTTGGTACAAGAGAACAATAAGTAAAGTAAAGTGAATACAGAAAATAAGTATCGCATATGTAAAAGAGATTTGAAACCGCAATGGGGAAAGCGTTCTCGGGGAGTAGCGGATACACTCTAGCATTTATAAAGGGATAAGGTAAATTTTTTATCGTGAACATTCTCAACTATGTATGTGTGGGAGGAACTCCGCATTTGGACAAATTGAATTACTGCACTATTAAGGGACTTGATCCCATAGGACGTATCCCATGACATGGATAGTGTTCTGTGAGTTTCCTCGGTTCCCAAGTTATACGTAAGGACTGCCAACAACTTTATAGTCACTGTAAGTGCCAACACACCTCCGTCTACCAACAAGTAGTTCCCTCCATCAAGTCCCCATAAGAGGCAAATATTAAGAGGTGGACTTCTCCCAACATCAAGATGAAGACAATCTAACACATGGTCACAGCGATGAATATCATAATAAACTTTACCTTATTTCAATCTCATGCTAGGGTTTCTCCATCTCCCCAAGAACTAATGATCTACTCAGACATGGAGGCAATCAACATCATGGCAAAGACAATGGAATCAATCATAAATGAATAGTACTTTTATAAATACACAACGAGTACGGAAATTGAAAACAAGATGGAGATGGTGATGATGCAGCGGTTGATGATGAAGATCGATGCCTTAGCCTCCCGGATCTGCATTCAGCAAAGATGGATCCCCGGTGGATGAGTTCCCCCTCCAGATGCCTTCTAGAGGTGAGGTTTCGGCAATTTCTGGGTGTTCTGAATGTCTTCTCTCCGATCCTGCACGGGGTGAAACTATTTGAGGAGGTCGAGGCGGCGCCAACTATAGGGAGAGAACTATACGGCCAGAAAAGTTGCGCCCGCCGTATACTTGGTCGTTAAACCTTCTGTGTCCTCCAATTGCTTCAGGTTTTCTTCTAGTGTTATTGATATTTCCCAAATAAGCGATTTACGTTGTTTTTGACTCCTTTTCGCTCCAATACAACTGGTCAATGAATTGTGTCTATCGTATCCTGATCCTGGTAAAAATAGACATAAAATATGCACGTCAACGCCATAAAATACCAAGATCCTACAACTACAATGCAAAATAATAATATAAAACATGATGCAAATATGCACTCATCAACTTCCCCAAGCTTAGACTCTTGCTCGTCCCGAGCAAGTTTAGCTTAATGGATGTGATCCTCATATTCATGAAGCTGAGTTGATAAAATAAATGAGGCACTTGCAGCATGTTCTTATCATATATGATAGAGAGGAACATGTTCATGAATAGTACCTTAGTTAAACCGTCCAAATAATATTAGCAGGCTTCCACACCTTATCATTTAACAGTTCACAAAAGATTACTCTCAACATGATTTAAAAGTATTCAGTCCGACCGAATGAGTTAGCGAGGTAGTCCCAAGTGTTTTAGGATTAACATATTCACTTGGGATTCAAAATCTCAAACATTTCTTTGTCTTACTACAATATAGTGGTATATTCCTATTTGCTCTTTGCACATTTGCTCTTTTTCTTCTCTCTTTCCTTATTTATATATATGTGCTCACACTTTTGTCTAAGTGCTGTGGAAAGAAGCTAGCCATACATTCCACTTCATGTAGGAACTGAAAGTTTGACGATCTCAATTAACAAATTCGAATTGTATATGAAGCATATTTATAGATTGAATATTCTACCTCGTCTTGTTCTCACTCTAATTTGATAGCACTTTTAATTTTCCTTTGTTCAAGGTTTATTTTTCAACTCTAATTCATTAGATAATTTTTCCTTTGTAAATCAAACCATGAACTTACGACATATTGACCAAATTATCTTTGTATGTTCCACTAATACCAATGGTGTTGAAGAATCTTATTGCTATCATCAAGTGCAAGTTAAATTATACTCAGTCCATTCATATATCTAATAATACAAGTACAAACTCAATAATGCTCCATATATTATAATAAACTTGGAATTTCATAAAAGGGATCGACTATTTCTGAAGGGAATTCTAATATGCAAACTTTATTTCTAAGCTCGAACTAATGCAAAACTAAAACAGTAATAAAAGCTTATAAGATAGATTACAAGGTCTTAAAGATCTCCCCAAGCTTGGAATCAAGCCATGCGGGATCAAATAATCCCTCGCGACTATTTGATACTGTGATTATTGTAGATCACTGTGGCCCCATGGTATGTAGAGCTGCGGTGCGCAGCTTCTTGTTGGTATCCTCCAAGGCGGTGATGTGGCTATAGCACCTGCGCAAATCATATTGAAAAGTCTACCTTATCTACGAGTTTATTCAACAATGGGAGAAGATCATCCTTCTTCTCTATCTCCTTGAGACGGTGATGGACTTCAACGCGATGGAGTAGCTCCTGCTTCTAATATATCTCCAGTGCTCGCACATGGTCCTTGGTCCTGGGGACAACTTCCTCCTCCTCATCCATAATTGATGGATCAGGGAAGTAGAAACTGTTCCTCCACTCTTTCTGAGGCTTCACCCTCATACCAGCGCCAATGGTATGCCTTGAGCGGGGAACCGTTGCTTCCTTGCTAGCACCTTCACCAATGTTAGGTATTTCCTTACGCTTGTGCGGCTTGGGGTCCGTGGTGATGAACTTGACCGTCTCCACACGCCCTTTTACTTGCGGCTCGTGAACTTCTCTCTCTTGTTGACCTCTCTTCATCACCGCACAGTTGATCTCCGGGGGATCATAGATATCACGACTGATGTAGATCTCACTCCAATCTTCATCGCATCGCTGTTGTAGAACCTTGGCTCGATGTACTCCTTGTACCTCGGGCTAAATCTCTCCACATCCTCGTTGCCGTCCTCCATGCACGGGCTGCGAGAGCTGTCCCTAGAAGGAGCAATGAGACCTAGGGGTTTTCCACGGCCTGAGACAGGATAGAGGATGGCTAGATTGGTTCCTGGTGATTATGATTAGAGAGAAAACAATGGCAGTATATAAGAGGGGTCAGAGGTCGGTAAAACTCGCGATAAACACCAAATTCACGCCCAATAAAAGAATCTTAATGAAGCAGGGAATGAAATCACGGATTTGGAGAAGTCCTGCCGCGTAACGAACAACTATACGGTCGCGGCTCGTATAGCTGCGGCCGTATAGTTGGTCCCAGACAGATATTTCCAAATATCTCGAGTCCAGATCGTTTTAATTACTGACTTGGAACCGACAAAACAATTTTTTATATGAATAAATAAGCAAAAAGGGTCGAACCATCCATAAGGTTTAACGACCAACTATACAACGGGAGATTTTTATCCGGCCGTATATTTGGTCGTATAGTTTCTAGAGGCCGAAAAATTATTTCGCGAAGGGGATACAATACCTTTAATGACCAACTATACGGCGGGAGATTTTTCTTCGGCTGTATACTTGCGCCCGTATAGTTACTAAAACCACTCAAAAATTTCAGAAAAACAAGAGGAATTCAAAGGCAAAAATTTCAGAAGTAAAAACTATGAAGACAAATAACTTATTAGAGGATGTAAACTTACCTTCCACTTACCGTTTATTTAGTCGGGAGTGACAAGATCCTCCAAACACAAGGACTTCTTCTCTTGTGGAGAAATTGACCTTAGTTCATCTAATTATTCTCGAAAACGAAAATCACCAGGACTAAAGTTCCTCTCAAGACGATTGGTGTTTTGCTGGCCAAATATGGACACTGTATCCAACATCTTTATTTCTTGCCTCTGCATTATCTGCAACTCAAATTCTTGAAGTAAAAGTATCCAACTGATTAGTCTTGGCTTATGATTTTGCATCTCAAGTGGTTCTTTTAAGCCATCGTGATCCGTATGAACTCTTACTTTTGCATCAACTATATAAGAACGGAATTTATCATAGGAGAAAAATACAGAAAAGAGTTCTCTTTCTTCCTTAGGATAATCCTTTTGAGCACTATTAAGAGTTCTAATAGCATGATGTATAATATTAAATCTATGACCAATATGGTCCCAGAGTTTCTCCTACGGCATCATCGTTAGCTTCACATATTAAGTCAAAAGTCATATCCCAAATAGGTGGTTTAATAATAGGAGCATGGGATAAAGCATATTTAAGTTTATTAAAGGCAATAACGCATTTATCATCAAAATTAAATCTTACTCCCTTTTGCAACAGGTTAGTTAAAGGTTTGGAAATCCCAGAGGAATTTCTAATGAACCTTCTATAAAAATCCACATGACCAATGAAACTTCTTATACCTTTTATATCCCTAGGTTGTGGCATTCTCTCTATCGCTTCAACCTTAGCTCTATCTACATCAATACCATTACCTGATACCTTATGTCCAAGGACTATGCCTTCTTTGACCATGAAATGGCACTTCTCCCAGTTTAGAACAAGATTGGTTTCTTCGCAATGCTGCAAAACTCTTTTGATATTATCCAAGCAACAAGTAAACAAAGTTCCATAGAGAGAAAAGTCATCTAAAATACTTCCATTATCAGTTATATAAAATCCGCAAAAATAGTAGTCATGCATCTTTGAAAAGTAGCTGGAGCATTACATAAACCAAAAGGCATGCGTTAGTAAGCATGTAAACCATAAGGACTTGTTTTAAGTTGGTCATCAGGATGAACAACTATTTGGGAAAACCATAGTATCCGTCCAAGTAACGAAAATGAGTGTGGTTTGCTAACCTTTCTGAAGTTTGAACTATGAACGGTAAAGGATAGTGATCTTTACTAGTTTCTTTATTCAATTTCCCGAAATATATGCACATCCTATGTCCAACAATAGTTCTAGTAGGTATCAATTTATTTTTTTCATTAGGACCAACAGTAAAACCACCCTTCTTAGGAACAAAATGAACAGAACTTACCCATTCACTTTATTTTACAAGATAGATTATACCTGCATCCAGTAGGCATACTATTTATTTTCTTACCACTTCCTTCATTTCGGGCTTCAGCCGTCTATTGAATTATGCAACTGGTTTAGCAACTTCCTCCATGAATATTCGATGGACGGTTATCATGGGACTACTGCCCTTCAAATCATCCATTGAGTATCCAAAGTCCTTGCGATGCTCCTTTAGTACTTTCATGAGTTCTTCTTCTTCATCCCCTTAAAGTTTAGCACTAATAATAACAGGGAATTTATTAGTATTGTATAAAAATATATATTTAAGATTATCTGGTAAATTCTTCAATTCTAGGGGTGGTAATTCTTCATCCCCTCTCATTTTTGGCTCTTCAAAAGCCTCATTAGTTGGAGGTCCTAAAATGGGAAGTGAATCGAATTCACTTTCTAATTCTTCTAGGGGCCTTTCCTCCATAATTATTTCTTCACAATTTGAATCTTCATTTGTTTCCTCTTATTGTTTACTAAAGAAGAGAGCTGCCATCTCCTCAATAGTTTTTTCTTTCTCTTCTTCCTGTATTTGTAGAGATCTATCTTTAAATTTGGAAATTTGGAATGATTTTTCCGCTTTCCCAAGCTCAAGAGATACAATATCTTTTTTAAATCAACTTTGGCGCCTACATTGCTCAAAAAGTTTCTTCCAAATATTATTGGGCAAAGAGTGTCAGCTGGCATATCAACAACTACAAAATCGATAGGAAATTTTTTATTGCCAATTGCGACAATGCATCTTCAACTACTCCCATTGGAATTCTAAGATTTTTATTGGCTAACATGATTGTCATATCAGTATTTTCTATTGTAGCCGGTACTATCTCTTCTTTTATTTCTAAAAAAATCATAAGATATAACATTAACTGCGGTGCAAAGATCACATAAACCATAATGCGAGGTTTCTTTAAATATGTAGAGAAGATTAGGCTTACCCACATCTTTTACCTTAGTTTTACCTTCAACCAATACGGAAGTCTCTTCATCAAGTTCAACTATGTTACAATGTGCATACATAGCCATAATTGCTTCCTTGGTTACCTCTTCATCTTTGGTCTCATCCAGATGTCCTTCAACTTCTAGCACAGTTTCCTCTTCCTTCTTCTCCTGTACTGCTTTGACGTGTTCATACTCCAAAATATGCTTATTTCCAGTGTTAGGAAAAGGTATCTGAAACATTGGTTCTAGGGAGGCCAGTGTTGCTTTAACTTCTCTTTTCATCTCAGGTTCGGGTGGTGGATCATACTTTACTGAATCCTCTTTTGGAGCTTTGATATGTTCTGTAAAAGCTTTAACAACTTCCAACACAAGATCTGAATCTAAGTAAAGTTCTTTAGATAATTCATTAACATGGCCCTTCTTTTTATAGTCATGAATACAATCATAATCGATTTATGTGCCTCCTTCGCTTCCTAGACCAAAATTCCATGAAACTCTATGATTGCCAATTCTATTGAGTAAATCCCAAGCTTTAATAATGGGAAGATTCATAAAATCTCCTCTCGCACAAGAGTCTAGTTCAGGTTCAATTAAACCGCCATAAAATATAGGAAATAAATACCATTCAGGCAAATTATGATGAGGACATTGATTAAGTAAATATTTAAATCTTATATAAGCTCTCAGTAGTCATTCATTGGGACGATTCCTCCAAGTCATTATAAGATTCCTGATTCCAAAAGATTTTGATAATGGATAATATTTTGCTAGAAACTAACAAGCTAAGTTATCCCAAGTAGTAGTGGCTTTTGGGATAGTGATATATACCATGAGAGAGTTGTGCTAGTCAAAGTCTGACTAAAAAGATTAACCCTTACCTCATTAGCAGTATACCCCATTATTTGGAAAGTGCCACATATATATTTGAAGCATGCAATATTCTCATATGGATCAGGATCTTCTTCATCTCTGGTAAATTTCTTCTTGTGTACAATGACAAGTTGTAGAGGATTTATTTCAAACCCCTTTTTCTCGTTGGAGTTGTCTCTTTTATTAATATCATAGGGCTCTCCAAAGTGGATGAGTGGGTTAGCACTAGTCAAATGCTCAAACACCATCATGTTGGTGGAAACCTGTAACTCAAAACAAAACTTAGCAAGACTAAAATAAATAAATAAAAACTAAAATACCTACAACACTTAGCTCCCCGGCAACAGCGCCAGAAAATAGCTTGATGACTGCAAGTGCATAGATCGTTTGTAGCTAGTTTCAAAATAAAGATATCGATCCCATAGGGAGGAGGAGTCTGAAGTCTAATAACTATTGAAGTAAATACTAAAATAGGAATGCTAAAATAAAGTTCTAAGTAACAAGATAAAATGTGATTGTTGTGTAAAACGGTGTTTTGGGGTTTTTGGCATAAGAGAACAATAAGAAATTAAATTAAAGTGAATATAGAAAATAAGTATCACGTATGTAAAAGATATTTGAAACTGCAATGGGGAAATGCGTTCTTAGGGAGTAGCGGATACACCTATAGCATTTATAAAGGGCTAAGGTAAAGATTATTATCATGAACAATCTCAACTATGTATGTGTGGGAGGAACTCCGTATTTGGACAAATAGGCAACAACCACTGCTCACATCATCCACATAACCACATCAGACAACAATCAACATCAATTGAATTACTACGCTATTAACGGACTTGATCTCGTAGGACGTATCCCATGGCATGGATAGTGTTCCGTGAGTTTCCTCGGTTACCAAGTTAATACGTAAGGAGTACCAACAGATTTATAGTCACTGTAAGTGCCAACACACCTCCATCTACCAACAAGTAGTTCCCTCCATCAAGTCCCCAAAAGAGGCAAATATTGAGAGGTCGACTTCTCCAAACATCAATATGAAGACAATCTAACAAATGGTCACAGCGATGAATATCATAATAAACTTTATCTTATTTGAATATCATGCTAGGGTTTCTCCATATCCCAAGAACTAATGATCTACTCAAACATGGAGGCAATCAACATCATGGCAAAGACAATGGAATATATCATAGATGAATAGTACTTATATAAATCCACAATGAGTATGGAAATTACAACAAGATGTAGATGGGATGGATGGAGATGGTGATGATGCAGCGGTTGATGATGAAGATCGATGCCTTAGCCTCCTGGATCTGTGTTTGGTGAAGATGGATCCCTGGTGGATGAGTTCCCCCCTCCAGATGGCTTCTAGAGGTGAGGTTTCGGCGATTTTTGGGTGTTCTGAATGTCTTCTCTCTGATCCTGCATGGGGTGAAAATATTTGAGGAGGCGGAGGCGGCACCAACTATACGGCGGGAACTATATAGCGAGAAAAGTTGCTCCCGCCGTATAGTTGGTCGTTAAACCTTCTATGTACTCCAATTGCTTCGGGTTTTCTTCTAGTGTTATTGATATTTCCCAAATAAGAGATTTACGTTGTTTTTGACTCCTTTTCGCTCAAATACAACTGGTCCAAGAATTGTGTCCATCGTATCCTAAACTGGTGAAAATAGACATAAAAGATGCGCGTGAACGCTGTAAAATACCAAGATCCTATAACTAAAATGCAAAATAATAATATAAAACATGATGCAAATATGCACTCATCAACTTCCCCAAGCTTAGACTCTTGCTCGTCCCGAGAAAGTTTAGCTTAATGGATGTGATCCTCATATTCATGAAGCTGAGTCGATAAAATAAATGAGGCAGTTGCAGCATGTGCTTATCATATATGATACATAGGAACAAGTTCATGAATAGTACCTTACTTGAACCATCCAAATAATATTAGCAGGCTTCCACACCTTAGCATTTAACAGTTCACAAAAGATTACTCTCAACATGATGTAAAAGTATTCGGTTCGATTGAATGAGTTAGCGAGGTTGCACCAAGTGTTTCAGGATTAACATATTCACTTGGGATTCCAAATCTCAAGTTGCGCTTATTTCCTTTCTCTCTTAGAGGAAGAGCAAAAGAATGTTTGATATCTTTGCCTAGAAATACTATTGTATCATGGGTGGAGCGTACTTCTTTATTTATGACTAAATTTTTCCCACCTGCAAAGACTATGCAACTAAGATCTAATATTACTAGTTTTAGACAGGAAGAGCGTGAGCCACTAGCGCTTGCATGGGAGAGAATGAAAGAATGCATGAGAAACTGTCCCAACCATGGTATGGAATATTTGTTAATTCTCCATTTATTTTATAATGCTCTTAACCCTATGTCTAAGTCTATGCTTGATACTGTAGGTGGAGGAACATTTATGGGCAAAAGAATTACCGAAGCAAAGCAGCTGGTAGACAATATGCAAGACAACCATGCCCAATGGCATGTGGATAGATCAAACACAAAGAAGGTGAACTCCGTCACACCTCAAGAAAATGAAGAACTCAATGCTAAGCTGGATGAGATCATATTAGCCGTCAAAGGTAAGGAAACCCAGGTAAGAGCTATCCTAGAATCAAATATTGAAGAAATAGATTTTATAGCTCATAATGATTATAACCCTGCTTGGAAGAAGAACTATAATCCTAATTTCTAGAAACATTATTCTAGTCCTGCAAGTAACTCTAATAATAATATGGAATCAAGTAATAGTAGTCTCCATGAAACTCTTAAGTCCTTTATGGACTCTCAAAATGAGCAAAACAATATCCTATTTAAAATAACGGAGAACCATGATACTATACTTGGTAAATTATAAGCAAGCTATCAGTTTGTGGAATGATTTGCAGGCCCTCCAAGAAAGAACAAGGATTGTTGTGTAACACTACAGCACTGAAAAGACTGTAGCTTCTATGCAACATGCCAATCCCTGGATCGGTTCATTGGCTTAAATAGAACTTAGATTAATAACAAAACAAAATATCTGTGTATCATAAATAACGAAAGATCCAGAGTATACATTTATTACAATAATGCTTAGATCGAAGGCTAGCTCGAAATTATTCAAGTATCGAACATAAATAAATAACTCCTTCAATCTCCAAATTTCCCACAAGAAAACAAGTGCAGAGTGAAGTACCGTGACCTAGCTGATCACTCGAGTCGGAATATCCTGCAACATAAAACGTATCATCCCCGAAGGGTCAATACATAGAATGTATGGAAAGTAGCGCTAAATAGGGAGACATTAGACCTAGCAACTACATGCTTATTTGGCTGGTGGAGCTATGGCTAGCTTGCATTTTCCGAACACTTTGTCCTACTTTATTAAAACAATTTGATTCACATCAACCCTTTAAGTTCACCCATCAAGTTGTAGAAATCAAGAAATAAGGATGAGCGAGAATATGTCATAGCATCAATATCAAGAAACTCATTTGTCCGTAACCGGGTACACGGCTAAGCACTTAGTTTATACACCCTGAAGGGGTGTGTACACTTTACCCATGTGACTTTGTCAGCCCAGCTCGTACCATCACACTCATATTGTGTGATGATAGGGAGAAGCCCAAGAAGAGACCGTTCGGGAAGTAGATCCTCAAACCCCACTGTGGACCGGTCCCAACCTACCATTCACTATATCTCTGGCTACACTAGGTTCGGGTCACCACGATCTACTGAGTCCAACCAGCTACCCATTGTCACTGTCACATGGTTGCACATGTAATCTACTGCAATAAAGATGACTAATCCTTCTTAGTGCCCTGGGCGGCATTCCTCACCATTATTCACACTCCGGTGACTAATTTAGCCACTCCGACCAGGTAGTTCATTGACATTATGTTGCTTTAGCAGAACAAAACCTTTACTTTACCAAAGCATGATCCCTTTCTTGTATCTACAGCAATGCTAAGCACATCTACCATACGGGATCTCGACTACAAAGGATTTCCCTACCACAATACATAGGATATAGCATAGCATAGTAATTCCTACACATGTAGCTACGAAATACACTACACATGCACAAGGGAAAATAGTAGGACAAATTCATGATCAATATAGCAACTACTTGCCTTGACAGTAGGAGTCGATAGTAAAGTCCTCACAGAAGCAAGCGTTGCACTCGTTACAATCTACACGATACACAATTGCAACACATAAGCAACCATATACAATCATAATAATGCAAGATGCATGCATGACAAGTTGAACAAAGCTTCAGTAGCAATCTACAACATCTGTTCAGTATACCTACTGTATGCATACATGGAAAAAAAATTTAAAGATTAAAAAAACATCCAATTTAAATGACCAAATAATGGAGCTCTAATCCAATTATTAAGCCACTGCTGTTGATTGGTTTGTAAAATCTAGGAAAAATAACTACTATGTAGGCAATCAAAAAAAGATCCAGGGCCAACTAGAATCTAGGAAAAATAACAACAACAACAACAACAACAACAACAACAACAACAACAACAACAACAACAACAACAACAACAACAACAACAACAACAACAACAACAACAACAACAACAACAACAACAACAACAACAACGACAACAACGACAACAACAACAACAACAACAACAACAACAACAACAACAACAACAACAACGACAACAAAGACAGCGACAACAACGAGAACGACAACAACGAGAACAAAAACAACGACGACAACGACGACAACAATAACAACAACAACGACGACGACAACGACAACGACAACGACAACAACAACAACAACAACAACAACAACAACAACAACAACAACAACAACAACAACAACAACAACAACAACAACAACAACAACAACAACAATCAAAACAACCCACCAGCCTTTGACATGCTTACAAGGTTTATAAGGTTGAGGCCAGCCAACTTCTCAGGAACCACTGATCCAATGGTAGCCAATGACTGGTTACGTTCCGTGAATAAGGACTTAGTCACTGTTGGTTGCACCGATGAGGAAAAGGTCAGATTCCTAGCACATCTACTTGAAGGGCCAGTAGTAACATGGTGGGATAACTTCCAGATCACCATTCCCCTTAAAGATGTGACTTGGGACATATTTGAAGATGGTTTCTGCACTGCCCACATCTCATCAGGGGTGATGAACTTGAAGAAGGTGTTCCACAATCTGAAACAGCGTCACCACAGTGTGGCTGAATACATTGAGGAGTTCAACAATCTGGCACGCTACGCGCCGGATGAGGTTGATACTGATGCCAAGAGGAAGGAAAAATTCCACGAGGGACTGAATGATGAGATGAACCTGTAGGGGTTCGTAGTGTGGAAAACAAAAAATTCTACTACATTCATACAAACAAGCCAAGATCTATCTACTAGATTGAAGCAACGAATCGATTAGAGTACTTACCCTTGAAGATTCCAATGCGGTTAACGAGAGCAGATTCTCGTGGGTGATGTAGTCATACACTTGCCGATCTCAAGATCGCTTAGACTATCCTTCCGGCGCTGCGTTCTAGCAGTGCTTCCGCAGTCAGTCACACATTTGGTACTCGATGAAGAACTTCCTCTCCCTTGTTCCAGCAGGCAGCGGAGGTTGTAGTTCTCCCCTCGCGATTCTGGCAGCACGACGACATGGTGTCGGAAGTAGAGGGAAGATCCCGCAGGGCTTCGCCTAAGCCAGTGCGAGTTATGGTGGATCTAGGGTTTCCCGCGATATAAGTTTAGAAGGCCGGAGAGGAGGAGGTGGTGTCGGCGGCGGCTAGGGCGACGGCGACGGGCCAAAAGTGAAGCGAGGCGGCGGCGCACGGTGGGAAGGTCTTGGTGTTGTGGTTGTTGGGGCAGCCCTCGTCCTCTATTTATGAGAGGGGGCAGCCTTGGGAGAGGGGAGTTTGAATCCATACCCAAACCCAAGTTGGATAGAAGGAAGGACTCTTTCCTTCTTGCACTAGAAAACTATTGTTCCAGTTTGACTTTTGAAACCTCCCTTTTGACTTTCAATTTAGAGCTTTAATTCTCTCTCACAAATGCCCAACCAAGTGACCTAGGATATGATCCAATCATTCCACTTACCCATGACACATTCATGGACCGTTCCCCTTACGGTATGGTGAACCTTCTAGAACATCTCCGATGAAAACAACGAAATCATTCCTGAACTCCGGAATCGGACTTTCCTTATATGAATCTTATTCTCTGGACCATTCCGGATCTCCTCGTGATATCTCAGATCCTATACGAGACTCCGAAAAACATTCGGTTTCCCTACTTACATTCCATATCTACTACACAACATCGAATCCTTAAATGTGTATCCCTATGGTTCGTGAATTATGAGGACATGACCGAGACACTTCTCCGATCAATAACCAATAGAGGAATCTGGAAATTCATATGTCTCCCATATATTTCTATGATTACTTTGCGATCGAATGAACCACTTACATACGATACCAATTTCCCTTTGTCTCGCGATAGTTTACTTATCTGAGGTTTGATCGTCTGTATCTCTACATACCTAGTTCAACCTCGTTACTGATAAGTACTCTTTTCTCGTTCCCGTGATATGTGATCCCTTGTGAGCCAGTCAAATGCTTGCAAGCTAATTGGATGACATTCCATTAAGAGGGCCCAGAGTATATCTATTCGTCATATGTATGGACAAATCCCACTCTTGATCCATGTGCCTCAACACATACTTTCCGAACACTCAATGCCACCTTTATAGCCACCCAGTTATGGTGTGGTGTTTGATGTCATCAAAGCATCCTTCCGGTGATGGTGATTAGAATGATCTCATGGTCAAAGCAATTAGGTTACTATGTATCATAGATCTTATAGCAAACGAACTATTAAAATGACTTGATCTTTATGCTACGCTTATCTATAGGAGTATGTCCATCATACCATTCTCCTAATGATATGATCTTGTTGTTAATAACATCTCAATGTTCATGATCGAGAAACCACGATCATCCATTAACGAACAAGCTAGTATTATAAATAGGCTTTACCATGGACTCTAATTTAGTTTACAAATCACACAAGTATTAATGTTTCCGGTTAATACTATTATAGCATGAATGTAAACATTTATCATAAACACAAAGATATAATAATAACTAGTTATATTATTGCCTCTAGGGCATATCTCCAACAGTCTCCCACTTGCACTAGAGTCAACTAATCTAGATTACATGGTAATATACCGAACACCCATGGCGGTTTGGTGCTGGTCATGTTTTGCCTCGGGAGAGGTTTAGTCAACGGATCCGCCAAATTTAGATCTATGTGTACTTTGCAAATATTTATGTCACCATCTTTGACATGCTCTCGAATAGCGTGAAAACGTACCTTGATGTGCTTCATCTTCTTGTGTGACCTTGGTTCTTGCGCATTGGCTATGGCGCCCATGTTATCACAATAGATAGACATTGGGTCCAGCGCACTTGGAACCACACCGAGCTCTATAATGAGCTCCTTCATCCATATCGCCTCTTGTGAAGCCTCCGAAGTACCTATGTATTCCGATTCAGTTGAAGATCTCGCCACAACGCTTTGCTTTGCACTCCTCCAGCTAATTGATGCACCATTCAAAGTAAGTACGTATCTAGATTGAGATTTAGAATCATCTAGATCAGTGTTCCAACTAGCATCGGTGTAACCATTAACAACGAGTTGTTCATAACCTCCATAAGAAAGAACCATATCCTTAGTTCTTCTCAAGTACTTAAGGATTTTTTTTGAACGTTGTCCGATGATCCACTCCTGGATCACTTTGATATCTGCTAGTCAAACTAACAGCATATGCAATGTCGGGTCTAGTACATAGCATGGCATACATAAGAGATCCTATGGTTGAGGCATAGGGAGTTTTACTCATCCTTTCTCTATCTTCTGCCGTTGCAGGACTTTTATTTTTACTCAAGGTCGTATTGGGAAACATGGGCAACAACCCTTTCTTGCTATCTTCCATTCCAAAGATCTTTAGAACTTTGTTTAAATATGTACTCTGTGACAATGATATTATACGTCTCGATCTATTTCTATAAATCTTTATGCCTAATATGTAAGCTGCTTCGCCAAGAGCTTTCATTGAAAAACTATTATTCAAATAATCCTTGACACTATTAAGAAGGTTTACATCATTCCCAATCAACAATATGTCATCTACATATATTATTAAGAATGCTACAGATCTCCCACTCACTTTCTTGTAAATACAAGCTTCTCCATAAGTTTGTATAAAACCAAAACCTTATCAAAACATTGATTCCAACTCCGTGATGCTTGCTTCAATCCATAAATGGACCGTTGAAGTTTGCATACCTTGTTAGCATCTTTAGGATCGACAAAACCTTTGGGTTGTACCATATACAACTCTTCATTAATGTCTCCATTGAGGAACGTCGTTTTGACATCCATCTGCCATATCTCATAATCATAATATGCAGCGATTACTAACAAAATCCTCATAGACTTTAGCTTCACTACCGGTGAGAAAGTCTCATCGTAGTCAACTCCTTGAATTTGTCAAAACCCTTTTGCGACAAGTCAAGATTTATAGACAATAACATTACCATCAGCATCTATTTTCTTCTTGAAAATTCATTTGTTCTCGACAGCCTTCCGTCCATCCGGTAAGTCCACCAAAGTCCATACTTGATTTTTGTACATGGATCCAATCTTGGATTTCATGGCTTCTTGCCATTTATTTGAATCTGGGCTCATTATCGCTTCCTCATATGTCACAGGGCCATCGGTGTTGTCCACCAACATGACACTCATAACGGGATCATTCCAATCAGGAGTGGTACGAGTTCTCGTTGACCTGCGAGGTTTCGTAGTTACTTCAACCGAAGTTTCATGATCAACATCATTAGCTTCCTCTCTTATTTGTGTAGGCACCACAGGAACTACTTCCAGTGTTGCGCTACTCTCAAGTCTGAGAGAAGGTTCAACAACCTCGTCGAGTTCTACTTTCCTTCCAGTCACTTCTTTCGAGAGAAACTCCTTCTCTAGAAAGGATCCATTCTTGGCAACGAAGATTTTTCCCTCGGATCCATGATAGAAGCTATACCCAATAGTTTCCTTTGGGTATCCTATGAAGACGCATTTTCAGCTTTGGGTTCAAGCTTGTCGGGCTGTAACTTCTTTACATAAGCTTTGCAACCCCAAACTTTAAGGAACGACATTTTAGGTTTCTTCCCAAACCATAATTCATACGGTGTCGTTTCAAAGGATTTAGATGGTGCCCTATTTAAAGTGAATGCGGTTGTTTCTAATGCATAACCCAAAAATGATAGCGGTAAATCTGTAAGTGACACCATAGAATGAACCATATCTAAGAGAGTTCGATTACGACGTTCGGACACACAATTACGTTGTGGTGTTCCTGGCGGTGTCAATTGTGAAAGTATTCTTGTTACGTTGATTCTCTACCTCACGATCAGATCATAGAAATTTAATCTTCTTGTTACGTTGTGGTGTTCCTGGCGGTGTCGTTTCAAATGCTTGCCAAACTCGTAACTTAGATATTCACCTCCACGATCAGATCATAGAAATTTAATCTTCTTGTTACGTTGATTCTCTACCTCACTTTGAAATTCCTTAAACTTCTCGAAAGTTTCAGTCTTATATTTCATGAAATAGATATACCCATATCTACACAAGTCATACGTGAAGGTAAGAACATAACGATAACCACCTCGTGATGCTACACTCATTGGGCCACACACATCGGTATGTATGATTTCTAATAAGTCTGTAGCTCGCTCCATCATACCAGAAAATGGAGTCTTAGTCATTTTACCCATCAGACATGCTTCGCATCTTTCAAGTGATTTGAAATCAAGTGATTCAAGAAGTCCATCGGAATGGAGTTTCTTCATACGCTTTACTCCAATATGACCAAGACAATAGTGCCACATATAGGTCAAGTTATCGCTTAATTTCAAACGTTTAGCTTCAATGTTATTAAGGTGTGTATTTCTACAATCGAGATTCAATAAGAATAGACCATATATCAAAGGTGCATGTCCATAAAACATATTACTCATATAAATTGAACAACCATTATTCTCGGACTTAAACAGAAAACCGTCTCACAATAAACATGATCCGGATATAATGTTCATGCTCAACGCAGGCACCAAATAACAATTATTTAAGTATAAAACTAATCCCGATGGTAGATGAAGAGGTAGCGTGCCGACCGCGATCACATCAACCTTTGATCCATTTCCAACACGCATTGTCACCTCGTTCTTCGCTAGTTTCCGTCTATTCTGCAGCACCTGTTTCGAGTTACCAATATGAGAAACCAAACCAGTATCAAATACCCAGGCACTACTACGAGTAATAGTGAGATACACATCATTAACATGTATCGGATATACCTTTCTTCTTGAGGTTGCCGTTCTTCAAATCTGCCAAGTACTTAGGGCAATTCCGCTTCCAGTGACCTTCTCCCTTGTAGTAAAAGCACTCAGTATCAGGCCTAGGCCTAGCCTTGGTCTTCTTCGCCGGCGCGGTAACTTTCTTACCGCCCTTCTTGAAGTTTCCCTTTTTCTTAGACTTACCTTGCCTCTTGAATTTGGTGGTCTTATTGACCATCAACACTTGGTGCTCTTTCTTGATCTCCACTTCCACAGACTTTAACATGGAGAAGAGTTCGGGCAACAAATTGTACATGTTTTGCATATTGTAGTTCATCACAAAGTTCTTGTGACTTGGTGGTAGTGATTAGAGGACACGGTGAATCCCCAAAGCATTAGGAATCACTATACCCAATCTTTGAAGCTTGCTTGCATGCCCAGACATCTTAAGCGCGTGCTCACTAATGGAGCTTCCCTCTTCCATCTTGCAGTTAAAGAACTTTTCAGAAGCCTCATAACACTCAACTGCCGCGTGAGCCTCAAATATCATTTTGAGTTCACGGACAATATCATGTGGGTCATGGTTCTCCAACCTTTTCTGAAGCTCTGATTCCAAACCATACAAGATAGCACACTGAACTATGGAGTACTGATTCTTCCGAGCGAGGAAAACATTCTTTACCTCATCGGTAGCATTAGCTACAGGTGGGTCACCCAGCGGTGCATCCAGCACATAGCTCAAATTACCAGCATTGAGGACAATCCTCAAATTGCGGAACCAATCCGCGAAGTTGCTTCCATTGTTTTTCAACTTTTCTTTCTGTAGGAACGCATTAAAATTGATGGTAGGGGCCGCCATTGATCTACAACATATTTGCAATAGTTTAGACTAAGTTTATGACAAATTGAGTTCTAATTAATAGTTAAATTAATCTAGGTGAACTCCCACTCAAAACAATATCCCTCACATTGTTTTAGTGATCACACGAACCAAATCCACCACATCAAAACTGATCATCACGAGAGTTGATGTAGCTTTAATGGCGAACAATCAACATGTTCATCATATCTATTATCTGACTCATGCTTTAGCTTTCGGTGATCCGTGTTCTAAGACCACGTCTGTACATGCTAGGCTCGTCAAGATCAAACCTTAGCTTCCGCATGAGCAAATCTGGCTTGCTCCCGTTGTATACACTCACAGAATCTAACACACTCGATCATCATGTGGTGCTTCGAAACAACGAGCTTTAGCAACAGTGCTTACTAAGGATGAACACTTTATAACTTGAATTTTGGTGCTAGAGGGATCATCTTATAATGCTACCGTCGTGAACTAAGAAATCAAGATGCATAAAAGGATTAACATTAGATGCAATTCACAATATGTGATATGATATGGCCTTTCTTCTTGTTCTTTCGATCTCCATCTTCAAGCACGAACATGATATCCATCATCACCGGTATGGCGTCAAGGTCAATGGCGCCGCTTCATGGTTGTCGTCCACCAGCATCAACTATTACAACTACTTTAAATAATAGACACACGTGTCTTAATGGAATTAAAAGACAACCATATGGCTCCTGCCGGTTGCCGACTTACAATAAGGAACACTGCATACATCATATATAATCACAATCATGGCCATATCACATCACAGCACACCCCTGCAAAACAAAGTTAGATGCCTCTAATTTTCTTTGCATATTTTATGTGGTTTGGGGCTTTCAATAAGTGTCATTCTAACTTACGAACAAGAACCACAACGTTGATACTAGTATTGTTAATTACCCGTTGTAAATTGAATCTTCACTATGTTGGGAGAAACAGGCACCCACAAAGCCAATTATGCAATACAAGTTGCATGTCAAGCGTGGAGCAAGTCTCATGAACGATGTCATGTAAGGTTAGCCCGTGCCGCTTCATCCCACCATCCCGCAAGATGCATAGTACATAAGAAGCAATCGACAACAAAACCATCAACGCCCACAATGACCATTGTGTTCTACTCATGCAACAGATCTACATATAGACACGACTCTGATACCACTATAGGGGTTCGTAGCATAGAAAACAAAAAAATTCTACTGCATGCATACAAACAAGCCAAGATCTATCTACTAGATTGAAGCAACAAATCGATTAGAGTACTCACCCTCGAAGATTCCAAAGCGGTTAATGAGAGCAGATTCTCATGGGTGATGTAGTCATACACTTGCCGATCTCAAGATCGCGTAGACGATCCTTCCTGCTTTGCGTTCTAGCAGCGCTTCCGCAATCGGTCACACGTTCAGTAATCGATAAAGACCTTCCTCTCCCTTGTTCCAGCAGGCAGCGGAGGTTGTAGTTCTCCCCTCTTGATTCCGGCATCACGACGGCGTGGTGTCGGAAGTAGAGGGAAGATCCCGCAGGGCTTCGCCTAAGCCGGTGCGAGTTATGGTGGATCTAGGGATTCCGACGATTTAGGTTTAGAAGGCCGGAGAGGAGGAGGTGGTGTAGGCGGTGGCTAGGATGACGGCGACAGGCCGACGGCGGCGCGGCAGCGACGACTTGGGCGGTGGCGGCGCTGCACGGTGGGGAGGGCTTGGTGTTGTGGTCTTTTGGGCAGCCCTCCTGACATGGTTATACCCTACGGGTACGTGACCTCAGCATACCTGGTCCAGCCCAAGGAAGGCCCACAGCAGATGTATGCTGGCCCATGAAGATTTTCGGGTGGCCAAGGCCCATGACGCCTTCGGATCCTTGGAGAGCAAGACTAGAGTAGATAGGAAATTCAAAGGGGTAAAACCCTAGAACCTGTAACCGACTAGGACTATGCCCGGGACCTGCCTAAGTCTATATAAAGGCTAGGAGGGCACGACCTAGATCTCTCGAACTCATACTTTTGCATACGCACCTCCACGCCAGATCGAATTTGCGCACCCCTGTAACCTTCGGTTCCGCCGTAATCAAGAGCAGACAAGCAGGAGTAGGGTTTTCCCTCCGGGGGCCTGAACCTGGGTAAATCTCGTGTCCCCTGGTTGCTTGTCTGTTAACCGTTCCACGATCTCCAGCATCCCCCTCTTCTCCAAAACCCAAGTCCATAACAATGGGCATTGACGAGTCGAAACCTCGTCAATTGGCGCCATCTGTGGGAATCGGGGTTGCTGATTGTGCTGATTGTGCGGTCGTGACGGTCCCGACCCGATCGATCTATAACTCTGCGGCGACGGAGAGTCACCTCCTCTTCGGTTCTTTCGACTTCACCGCTCACTCGCCGGCCACCATGAAGGACTTCGAGCCCGTAGGCGACGGACTCGAAATCTTGTTCGGGAGCTTCTACTTCCAGGTGGGGCAAACTGGCACCCTCCGCCTCCCTGAGCGGGTGCCCCTACCATCAATCAGGCCCACTTCATGGGCCCCACACCCCGTGCTACGCACAACATCATCAGCAGATGATTCCTATGACAGCAGCAGCTGCAACTCCGATCTGTGCGATCCGCCATCGGATGCAGGGACCTATGGTTCCGAATCTAAAAGTTGCGGCAGTAGCAGACCGATCTACAAGCGCTACCAATGCGCCGCAGTCATCCAGGAACAGCAAACGCCTAACCCGCCGCCCAACACGAACCCCAACCCGTAGGACCGAAACGGCGGAAACGGCGGGAACAGAAGAAGCCAGTCCCCCCCACCCGACGGGGAAACAACAGCCACGTCATCCAACTTAGCAAAGAAGGATGGATCCAGGCACGCCGCGCCGTAGCAGGCGACATAGTCCTGCCTGCAGACGCCTCACGTGAACTACTGATGGCATACCACTTCCTCCTCATCGAGGAGCACAAGAAGCAAGTCAAGATGCAGGAAACACTTGACAAACGCAAGCAAGCAGCCTCTGAGTCCAGCACGCGACGAGATGCGCTCTCCGCCATGGCCCCCGGTTCTAGCATGAACGGAAACCAAGGAAACAAGCATCGCTCTGTGGATGGATCCCAAGGAGCGCCGTGATGTGACCCGAACTCTCCACACATCGTTCATGGAGATGGATGCCGACGGCAACATCATCCCAAAGACACCGCAAGATGCGATCATGGCAGCCACTGCGTATCTCGCGGCCCACCAACCACCGGAGGGGGACCCGAAAAGAGCCATGCATAAGTCCGCACTCACCGGACTCGGAATTGTCGGAGCTGCGCTCCACGAAGACACTCCTGCGGAGCCAAAGAAGAAAGCTCCGGCCAGGCGCGACCGGAGCCCCACCCCTTCATCCGAAGAGGAAGAGGAACACGACCTTCCTCGAAGGAAGAAGAGCTCGCGTCGCCATAAACGCGACTACGACGCCAGAGACGCGCTTACACAGCGCAAAATCGACAAAGCGCGAGCCAAACGTGCATGCTCGTCTGAATCCGAGATGGACGAAGACGAAGGAGAACTCTGTGGAGCCCGATGCTTCAGCAGATCTGTTCGGCGAACACAGATGCCACGCAATTTCAAGCTTTCTTCGGATACTCCGAAGTTCAACGGCACTCAAGATCCAAAATCCTGGCTCAGTGACCATCTGTCATCCGTCAAGCTGCACGGCGGTAACAAAGAAACCGCCATGCAATGCCTTCAGCTGCAGCTGACAGGCGCGGCGCGGGTCTGGCTCAGCAGCCTACCATCAGGGTCCATTCGCAGCTGGGAGGAGCTAGCTTACAGCTTCATCCGAAATTTCAAGGGAACCAGCAAGAGGCCCGCCTCAATCGAAGAGTTGTGAGCCTGCACTCAGAGAACGGGCGAATCTATTCGCTCGTACATACTACGCTGGTCTAACACCAAGAACTCCGCAGCACACATCTCCGAAGAGAGGGACATCGACGCCTTCAGGGACGGCGTCAAACGCCCAGACTTCAAGGAGGAACTTGGGCGCGTCAAGCCCAAGACACTCGACCACCTCATGGACATCGCCAACAGGTGGGCCGACGGCGAAGATTGCATTCACCGAGCACAATCAGATGAAGAGGACGACTACGGCCGAAGACGGGAACGCCGCAGCAAGAGGAGATTGCGCGTCTACGATGACCGCCACGGACCCGACATGGTCGCGGCCGGCTACGCCGACCGTCGCAACGACAACAGCCGCAACAGTGGAGGATACCGCGGAGGAAACTTTCGCGACGGCGGACGCCCAGCACAGTCGTGCAAAGCCGCGACCGCGACAACGGACCCTCAGCATACGACAAACTTTTGGGTCCATGCACCATCCACTTCTACATCGACAAGCAGGATGTCAAAAATAAAGCTAGCCACATGCTCAAGGATTGCCGCGAGTTCCAGAAACTCAGTGAAAGCATGGTACAGATGAGGCAACAAGCCCCAATCCCTGCGTTCGGAAACGCACCTGCGCCAGGTGAAATAGCACATGGAGCTCCTCCACCGCCACCTATCGGAGGCCCAAACCAACCAGTCGCACCTGCATAGAACAACGCTGGGAATGGATACCCCCCACCGAAAGGAGCACTTATGATGATCCAGAAGGGACGCCCCACGAATAGGGTGCAGAAGAAAATCACCCGACAAATCAACCTGGCCGTGGCAACCCCACCTGCCATCCCTGAGTACCTCAGTGGATCGGAGTCCTGCATCACATTCACTCGTGCGGATCACCCTTGCCAGATCCCCCGCCCAGGTCATGCTACCCTGGTGCTGGAGGCGCATATCGGAGGCTTCGAGATGAGTCGCGTCTTCATGGACGGCGGCAGCGGCATCAACCTAATGTTCGCAAGCACTCTAGCAGCAATGCGGATCCCGCAATGCAGCCTGGAACAGTCAGACACAACGTTCCACGACATCGTTCCAGGGAAGGGCATATTCCCCCTGGGCAAAATAGGGCTCGACGTCATCTTCGGGAAGCCGGACAATTTCTGGCAGGAGCGACTCGAATTTGAAGTGGTGGACTGGCCGTCACAATACCACGCCATCCTTGGGCGTGTAGCATTCGCAAGGTTCCTGGCTGTCCCACACTACGCATACCTACTACTCAAGATGCCAGGGCCAAGGGGCGTCATCACAATCCACGGGAGCTTCACCCGATCGGACCAATGCGACAGGGATTTCAACAAAATCTCCTAGTCTTTCGGCATGCAAGACGAGCTCGTAAGGCTCCATGAGGTGACGGACAACGGGGCACCCCCAATTACAAGGCAAAACGCACCTGACATGTCCTTCGACTCCACCGTCAACACCAAAAAGGTGCAGGTCCATCCGACGGATGCCTCCAAGACGGCGCTGATCGCCAACGACCTCAGGCCCGCATAGGAAGGCGCGCTCGTCGAATTCCTCCGTGAGCGCTGGGAAATCTTCGCCTGGTGTCCTGCGGACATGCCAGGAGTTCCTAGGGAATTCGCCGAGCACGCACTCAACGTCTTTCTAGACACCAAGCCAGTCAAGCAGTACATCCGGAGACTGTCCGAGCCACGAGCCGAAGCTATCGGCAAGGAAATCAACAGACTACTCGCTGCAGACTTCATCAGGGAAATCAAAGAAAGCGAGTGGCTTGCAAACACAGTCATGGTCCCAAAGAAGGACACGGACATCCTGTGGATGTGCGTGGATTTCACGTCACTAAACAAGCATTGCCCAAAGGACCACATCCCTCTTCCTCGGATCGATCAGATCATCGATTCGACTGCAGGTTGTGAGAAACTCTCCTTCCTCGACGCCTACTCGGGCTATAACCAGATTCGACTCAAGGTCGAAGATCAGGAGAAAACGGCGTTTATTACACCGTTCGGAGTATTCTGCTACAACACAATGCCTTTCGGGCTAAAGAACGCAGGTGCTACGTACCAGCGATGCATGCAGGACTGCCTCAAGGACTAGATCGGTCGCAACGTCCAAGTCTATGTTGACGACATAGTAATAAAAACCAAGGAGGCAAGAACACTTATCGACGATCTCCGCGAGACGTTCGACAACCTCGATCGCTACAGGATCAAGCTCAACCCCGAAAAATGCGCCTTCGGCGTCCCATCGGGTCAACTGCTTGGGTACTTCATCTCTCAGCAAGGGATCGAGGCGAACCCGAAGAAAATCAGAGCCATCATGGCGATGGAGAAGCCGAAAAACCTCAAAGGCGTCCAGCAGCTCGCAGGACGAATAGCGGCGCTAAGCAGATTCATCGTCCGCATGGGCGAGAAGGCCTTACCATTCTAACAACTGCTACGCAAAGCAGATAAATTCGAGTGGACGCCGGAAGCCAACGATGCATTCGAAAGCCTCAAGCGGCTTCTCTCCACCTCGCCCGTCTTGGTCACGCCAAAGGAGCGCGAGCCTCTGCTGCTGTACATAGCAGCCACACACCAGGTGGTCAGCACCGTACTAGTGGTCGAACGACCCGAAGAAGGCAAGACCCACGGGGTCCAGCGCCCAATCTACTACCTCAGCAAGGTACTGACACCAACAAAGCAGAGGTACCCTCACTACCAGAAACTCGCCTACAGCGTGTTCATGACGGCTCGGCGGCTGAGCCATTACTTCCAAGAGCACCAGGTGATGGTCTTCAATGAGGCACCCCTGAACAGCATCCTGAATAATCCAGAGGCCACAGGACACGTGGCCCTGTGGGGCATCGAACTGTCACCCTTGTACATCGTCTACGAGAAGCGACTGGCAATCAAATCTCAAGTCCTTCCGGACTTCCTGGTACATTGGATGGAGCTGCAGCTGCCAGACACCCCAGACATGTCGCAGTCATGGACGATGCACTTCGACGGCTCCAAGCGTGAAGCTGGAGCAGGAGCAGGGGTCATACTGACCTCCCCGCAAGGCGACAAGATGAAGTACGTCCTTCGGATGAAATTCCGAGCTTCCAATAATGAGGCTGAATACGAAGCCCTCATACATGACATGAGGATGGCAAAAATCTGCGGCGCAACGCGCCTGGTCATCTACGGTGACTCCAACCTCGTTGTCCAGCAGACGATGAACGAGTGCGACGCACACGCCGAAAACATGATTGCGTACCGCGCTCTCTACAACGCACTCGAAGGAGAATTCGACGGCGGCGAGCTTCGACATGTCGAAAGAGAAAGCAACGAGGAGGCCGATAGACTCGCCAACATCGGCTCCACCTGCGCAAAGGTGCCACCAGGTGTGTTCCTCGAACAGATCTGCGTGCCATCCATCAAGTGGAAATTCCCCAAGGGATCACCCGAAGAAGCAGAACACTCGGGGGCTACGCTGCCCGAAGGACATGAAGGACCCGAGAAACTGGACACATAGGTCGCCATGGTAAACCTAATGCATGTCATGGCAGTCGAAGAAACTTGGACGCGACCATACCTCCAGTTCTTGATAAACGGAGAACTGCCTGACAGCCCGACAGATGCCCGGCGCATATCTCGTCGGTCAAAAGCCTTCACCACCATCAATGGCGAGTTGTACAAGCGCAGTATTACGGGTGTACTACAAAGGTGCGTCACCATCGGTGACGGGAAGGCCATCCTCCAAGACATCCACGAGGGCATCTGCGGCCATCACGCGGGCAGCCGCTCCCTTGTCGCTAAAGCTCTACGAGCCGGATTCTACTGGCCAACGGCCATGAGCGACGCGAAGGACATCGTCCGAAGATGCAACGGGTGCCAACGGTTCGCCGACAAACCGCACGCACCCGGGTCAGAGCTCAGACCCATACCTATAGCCTGGCCCTTTGCTCAATGGGGCCTCGACATGATTGGCAAACTGCCAAAATCCTCAAAAGGGGGACACGTTTACCTCCTGGTCGCAGTCGACAAATTCACCAAGTGGATCGAGGCCATGCCGGTCACTAACCAGAAAGGCAAAACTGCCGTCAAGTTCTTCAAGTCCATTGTCTACAGGTTCGGCGTACCGCACAGCATCATCACCGACAATGGATCGAACTTTATCTCCAAAGAGTTTCAGGACTTCTGCGAAGGCCTTGGGATCAACATCACGTACGCCTCACTGGCACACCCGCAAACGAACGGGCAAGTCGAAAAGGCCAACGGCCTAATCGACGCAGGCATCAAGAAGCGCCTCATGAGTCCACTCGAACGGAAAGCAGAAGCCTGGACGAAAGAGCTACCATCCGTCCTGTGGAGCTTACGAACTACGCCAAACAGCTCCACAGGCTACACACCGTTCTTCATGGTGCACGGAGCTGAGGCCGTGCTACCAGCCGAAGTACGCCACCAGGCCCCCCGGGTCGTCGCTTACAGCGAAGCCGAATCTACGGCTGCACTCAAAGACGCCGTTGACACACTCGACGAAGCAAGAGACATAGCAGCAGCTCGATCAGCGGTGTACCAGCAGAGTCTCCGCAACTACCACAGCCGCCGGCTTCGCCCCAGGTCCTTCGTCGAAGGAGACCTCGTCTTGTGACTCAAGCAAGAGCGACCGACGAAATTCGAGTCACCATGGGAAGGACCCTACGTCATCACCGAAGTCATCCCAGGTGGCGCCTATCGCCTCAAGCACGTGGAGTCTGGAGTCGCATACTCCAACCCATGGAACATCGCGCACTTGCAACAATTCTACCCCTAGCTACCTATCCCTTTACTTTCAATAAGGCTTTTCAGCCAAGGCTATTCAGCCGAACAATGTACTTCCTCCATTACGATATAAATAAAGCTAAGTGCCTCGCCCCAAACTCTAGTTCGCTATTTTGCAACTTTACATTATGCTACAACGCACTCGGGGGCTCCCCCCACCTCACGATTTCATCGACTAGGGATCACGCGTGTACACCTGAGTAGCTGACAACGTCAGGCAAACGAAAAGGACACGTACTCAAACAAAGCATTGCGTGCTTACAACAAACAAACCTTTACAAGAAAGGGCACAACACGCCCAGTCGAAATATACAAATTTTACATCTATCTCTTTTACAGGTACTACCTATTCTGAAGGATAACCTGAGCACGCTGCTCAAACAAATCTACGACCTGTTCGGCATACTGCCTTACAGCTGCATAATATGGACGCATGTCCCACTCACCACCATCCGACCGAGGAGGTGGCCCAGCCGCCACTACAGACAAATCTACATCAGGCCAATGTAGCCTCAGAAGAGACAAAGCAGCCTTGACTCTGGCAACGAGTTGTTGCCGCACCAACTCCTTGACATTTCTCACGCTCCGAAACTTCGACAGAAGACCCGCAAGGCTCGTCGGTGCGGCATCCAAAGGAAACATGACGTGCAACACCGAGGCAAGCGACGTCTGCACTTGGCGAAGCACCCGCGAAACCTGGTGCACACGATCCTGCACCGTCGCCAGAGCCATGGCACGGTCACGATCCATCCAAAAGAAGCCGCCAGCCTCCATGTCCTGTTGAGTCAAACAATTGACCCGAACAACGACACGCTCTTTCTGTTCCCTCGGAGCAAGGTTCGCACCTGCGACAATTGCACAAAATAAGAGGCAAGGCCAGCAAGCAGACTCGAAGACCTGAGCTGCAGCTCGAAACAAAGAACAACTTACATTGCAGCTGCTCAGACAGCCGAAGCAGTTCCGCCATCAAGTACTCCTCTCTGGCTGCACCACGATCCGCCTTGGACTTCCAAACATCGGCGTGACCTCGCAACCCAAGCAACTCCCTCTCAAGACTACGAACACGATCCCGAAGAAAAGCGAGTTGCGAGGAATCATCCAAAGATGGACGCAGTTGCGTTGCAGGCGAGGTGTCAATGGGGTCAACACCCGAAGGAATCTGGCACAGCAGAAAAGCAAAGGACATAAACATTCAGACAGCAGCAGTGCACAACTCAGGCGAATTCATTCAGCACATAAAAGGCCACTACGTGGCACAAGAATTGTGTTCATCAAAATATTTACAGCAAAAGCAGACTACAAAATATCCTACGTCTACAACGCCTAAGACGCGGCACCCTGAGTCGCCTCGGAGCCGGACTGCCTAGCCTTGGCCCCGCCCTGCTGCCGCAGCGCATACTCAGACAGCAAATCAATGAGCTTCGGCCCATATATCGCTGCGTAGCGAGTAGGCAGCAAAGGCTACCTCGGATCCGTCTGCGGTCGTCGGCATCCGGGAAGTGATCTGGGGCAGGTCCAGCTCCGCTCCAGCCGCCAAGGCCATCGCCAGCCCGACAGACGCACTGATGCCCTTTTGCTTGCACTTGTACGCCGCAGGCGCTTCAGCTGACAAAGCCTCCGCCAAGGCATCCACATCATCAAGGGTCGCGCCCTTGGGGACAAGCTTCTTGTAGAAGCGGCCAAGGACCTCCTTCGCCTTGGCAAGGGAGCTGACGACGGTGCTGCAACGATCTTCGACCGTTGCAGTAGCATCATCTAGAGCACTCCCATGCTCTAGAGCGCCTCGGTCAAACTCGATGCCTGCGGCATCTGAGACAAAAAAAATAGAAGAAATGAAGAAAGCAACACAGAAAAAAGCAAGAAAACGAGAAGAAAGAAGCACAAATACAACATCACCCGAAACAGCCTTGGCAGCAGCCATGAGCTTGCCTGCAACCTCCCTCTCGCGCGCAGCCGCAACAGTGGCCAGCTGCTCCTCACGGTCCGCGGCCTCCTGCTGCAGACGCTCCTTCGCTTCGGCTGCCTTAGTCAGCTCTAGCTCGAGGCGTTCCTTCGCACCAACGGCGGCCTCGGCCTTCTTCTCCGGTTGACCAAGGCTCTTCTTGAGAGCGTCGACCTGATGGAGAGAATTATTATGCTCCTCTGCATTTCAAACAAGCAAACGTCAGATAGCAGGACCAGAATAAATGAAAGAAGCACCAAAAGGCAAACAGGTACCTTGAAGCTGCCGAAGGATAGCCTCCAGCACCAGCCGCTTGGCCTCCTGCACAAAAGGCTGCAGAAAAAGAAACACCAGTAAGGAAAAAGGACTTGGGGGCTGCGCCCAACATTAAGGAATAAAGCCAAAACTCGAACACGAAGACACTCCCCCCCCCCCCGAAGACTCGAAGAAAGAACAAGACACGAAATTTTTCATACACCCAGGGGCTCCCCCCGTGGTACGAAGCAGAGGTACTTACATGCTCTGATGGCGACTCCGAAGACCCGCTGGCGAAATTCTGAGGCGCAACCACCTGCACCTCCTGCAGAGGAGGATCAGGAGCGGCGCCCCCTGACGTTGCCACCGTTTGAGGAGGAGGAGACGCAACTTTCGACTCCCCCATCTTCTCCCGAGCACCATCGCTGGAGGAGTCGTGGGAGGAATGCCTGCATACGAAACAATCAGCACAAGTACAAAGTCAACAAGAAAAGGGGGACAGCAGTATAACAAGAAACTTACGAGCCCAGCGAGCTCAGGTCGAAGACAGGGGGAGTCCTTCAGGCTCTCTTCTCCTCCTTCTTCTCCTCCTTTTTCTCTTCCTTCTTTTCTTCCTTCTTCCGCTTCGCTGGCGGGTGTGGTGCTACAGCCCGCACAGGAATGGCAGGAATGGGAGAGAAAGAGCCTCCATGCCCGTCACTATGACACTCAAGGCCCAGAGGGTTTCTGGGAGTCGGAGGAGTCGAGGCATCCGAAGACTCGCTGGAGCTCCGTGATCATTTGCACGTATGGTCCTCACTCGACTCGTCGGCATCTTCCGCCGGAGATTGCGCCGACGGTAGCTCGGACACAGAATCCTCCACGTCATTATCCGGGGTATTCGGATATTTCTCAGGCAATGGCGGTACCATGCCCGGCACCTTGAAGCTCTGCAAAACCAGAAGGAACTTTGTTAGCAAACAAAGGGAAGTAAATATGCAGTCGACAAAAAACGCTACGCGCACAAATCTACACCTGTGGAATAGCCAACGCCGAAGAAAACGGCGGAGTCAGCGACTTCCCCGGGATTTCTTCACCGGCCTTGAACTTCAGCAGCGAGCGAAGGGTCCTGTCAAGATCCCCCTCAGAGATTTTCTCAGCCGAAACCCTCGTTGGATCACGACGCCCAGAATAAAGAAACATCGGGTGCCCCCTCGCTTGGAGAGGCTGCACCCGACGCTCGAGAAACGTTCGGATGATGTCCACGCCGTTCACTTCCTTCTCCGGAATCAGCTGGAGATCCTCCACCCGACGGTAAAGGGCCTCTATCTCCGCCACCTCTCCATCCAAGATTTTGTTTTTCCAAGACCTTTTCAGCTCAATCTTTTGGGAGGGGTCAAAAGGAACAAGGCCAAAATCTTGGCCAGGCACTACGGAGTCGCGGATATAAAACCATCGCCTCCGCCAGTACTGGACAGACTCGGACATAGAAAAGGAAAAGAAAAGAAGATTGGGACTGAGGGAGATGATGCAACCCCCAATGGGATAAACACCATCCGAACCAGACTACCTCTTCACGGAATAAAGTTTCCGGAAGAGGCCAAAGTGCGGCTCAATGCCGAGCCAGCACTCGCAAAAAGTGATGAAGCAAGCAATGTGGAGAAGAGAATTGGGCGACAGATGATGAAGCTGAATGCCATAGAGAAAGAGCAGTCCACGGAGGAAGTTGTGGACTGGAAAAGAAAACCCACGCATAACGAAGGCGAGAAACATAACCCGATACCTAGATGGGGGACGGGGGATTACCTCATTGCCGGGGAGTCTGACGGCCTCCCTACCTTGCAGGATTAAACCCCGCTCACGAAGCTTGCGGAGATCGCTCTCCCGCGTCTCTGATCGCCGCCAGCCACCGTCGGTGACACGGGTAGCGGTGGCGCATTTCTTTCCTCCGGCGGCGCTGGTTCCAACTTCAGATGACGATTTCTTCGATTTCCCCATCGCGTTGCGGCAGCGCCGGCAGTGAAAGCGCAGAAAGGAAGATGGAAATGTGGAAGGAAATCCCAGCGCGCAACAAGAATTGCTAGAGCACAAGGAGGAAGTGAAAACAAGAACTGATGCAGTGAAAACAAACTGCAGCTTTCCCCAATGATTATAACAACGAAGACGACGCACGGCAGCTGTCCATCCGAAAGACCTAACGCCAACGGCAGATCTAACCATACACGTGTCAGCATCACAACGAACCGTTGTTACCACGCCGTACACTACGCGTGGAAATCGAGGCGACGTCGTAATTATCTCCACGCCGCGCGTGACCGGTCAATTCAAGGTAAGCAAGTGGGACCCACGTTTCGTCCAGTCAAGTCAGCTCTGGCGTAGCAGACGCTTGAGGTCATTGATCGTCAGCACTGATGTCATCAAAAGCTATACTAGCACCAACTACAATTCTTCGGCTCCACAGCTAAGAGTACTCACTCGAATCTTCGATTCGACTAAATACTCGGGGGCTACTCCTATCAGGAGCGCTGACCGCACACCCGAAAGACGAATAAAGACAAAATATTTCTTCGAGTCCTACGTCGAGTCTACGACTCCACTACGGACTCGGGGGCTACTCCCATAGGGAGGATGGATTTAAGCATCCGAAATTTTTTGTGTCCTACGGACTTAACAACTGAACAATGTTTGAACTAAAGTCTCCGCTCGAGTCTACGACTCGAACAGACACTTGGGGGCTACTCCCATAGGGAGCGCTGGTCGCGCACCCTATGAAATCTTCGACTGCGATCTTTCGGATCAGCATGCAAAAACTTTTCGGCAACTATGCCCCAACAAAACGCTGAGTGAGCAACGATCTCCTTGGCCACCCGAAACACCTCCGCGGTGACAAACATTCGGATGCTGTGTCTGCGACACAAAGATAAGACCTACATATATCATCTGATGGCCTGGCAACGCACACGACTGCGCTCTCCTAGTAAAAACCTGCGCTAACAGGTGCGATGAAAAATCCCGACGGACGCGTTGGGTACGTCAATTAAAATCACTGGAATTCCACTCCTGTAAGTCCTCCGCGGCCTGAGTCGAATTATGATAACATATGTTCCGGGTTCGAGTTAAGGGACTCGAACCTGAGGAAGATCGTGTTGTTTCATCCTAAGACAGTTAACTGACCCTGATCCGTCGGGCGAGTCAGGCACACGCATCAACAATCCCTACACACATACTGTTAATACATAGTTGCACCCGAAGGATTGAAGAGTCCTCAGCCGAATCTATGATTCGACTGATAACTCGGGGGCTACTGACATGGTTATACCCTACGGGTACATGACCTCAGCATACCTGGTCCAGCCCAAGGAAGGCCCACAGCAGATGTACGCTGGCCCATGAAGATTTTCGGGTGGCCAAGGCCCTTGACGCCTTCGGATCCTTGGAGAGCAAGACTAGAGTAGATAGGAAATTCAAAGGGGTAAAACCCTAGAACCTGTAACCGACTAGGACTATGCCCGGGACCTGCCTAAGTCTATATAAAGGCCAGGAGGGCACGACCTAGATCTCTCGAACTCATACTTTCGCATACGCACCTCCACTCCAGAGCGAATCTGCGCACCCCTGTAACCTTCGGTTCCGCCGTAATCAAGAGCAGACAAGCAGGAGTAGGGTTTTCCCTCCTAGGGCCTGAACCTGGGTAAATCTCGTGTCCCCTGGTTGCTTGTCTGTTAACCGTTCCATGATCTTCAGCATCCCCCTCTTCTCCAAAACCCAAGTCCATAACAATGGGCATTGACGAGTCAAAACCTCGTCACCTCCCCCTCTATTTATGAGAGGGGGCAGCCTTGGGAGAGGGGAGTTTGAATCCATACCCAAACCCAAGTTGGATAGAAGGAAGGACTCTTTCCTTCTTCCACTAGGAAACTATTGTTCCAGTTTGACTTTTCAAACCTCCCTTTTGACTTTCAATTTAGAGCTTTAATTCTCTCTCGCAAATGCCCAACCAAGTGACCTAGGATATGATCCAATTATTCCACTTACCCGTGACACATTCATGCACCATTCCCCTTCCGGTCCGGTGAACCTTCTAGAACCTTCTAGAACCTCTCCGATGAGACATCGAAATCATTCCCGAACTCCGGAATCGGACTTTCCTTATATGAATCTTATTCTCCTAACCATTCCGTATCTCCTCGTGATATCCAAGATCCTATCTGAGACTCCGAACAACATTCGGTTTCCCTACTTACATTCCATATCTACTAAACAACATCGAATCCTTAAGTGTGTCTCCCTACGGTTCGTGAATTATGCAGACATGACCGAGACACTTCTCTGATCAATAACCAATAGAGGAATCTGGAAATTCATATGGCTCCCACATATTTCTACGATTACTTTGCAATCGAATGAACCACTTACAGACGATACCAATTTCCCTTTGTCTCGTGATAGTTTACTTATCCGAGGCTTGATCGTCAGTATCTCTTCATACCTAGTTCAACCTCGTTACCGATAAGTACTCTTTTCTCGTTCCTGTGATATGTGATCCCTTGTGAGCCAGTCATATGCTTGCAAGCTAATTGGATGACATTCCACCAAGAGGGCCCAAAGTATATCTATCCGTCATATGGATGGACAAATCCCACTCTTGATCCATGTGCCTCAACACATACTTTCCGAACACTCAGTTCCACCTTTATAGCCACCCAGTTATGGTGTGGTGTTTGATGTCATCAAAGCATCCTTCCGGTGATGGTGATTAGCATGATCTCATGGTCGAAGGAATTAGGTTACTATGTATTAGAAAGCTTATAGCAAATGAACTATTGAAATGACTTGATCTTTATGCTACGCTTATCTATAGGAGTATGTCCATCATACCATTCTCCTAATGATATGATCTTGTTGTTAGTAACATCTCAATGTTCATGATCGAGAAACCATGATCATACATTAACCAACAAGCTAGTATTTTAAAGAGGCTTTACCAGGGACTCTAATTTAGTTTACAAATCACACAAGTATTAATGTTTCCGGTTAATACTATTATAGCATGAATGTAAACATTTATCATAAACACAAAGACATAATAATAACCACTTTTATTATTGCATCTAGAGCATATATCCAACAGAACCTGTAGCTATCTGTTGCCTATGTCCCAACATATAAATCACTATGTGACAAGGCCACCATCTTGGAAAGCAAGATGAAGCAGGTTGAGAACAAGAAGAGGAAGCATCGCTTAGGCAAGCACATCTCGGGATCGTCTCATAAGCGTTCCCATGGTGATGATATTGGAGGTTCTGGATCCCACAAGCATGGGAAGTATAATAGCCACCACAACAGTAACCGTCACGATGACAACAAGCACCACCACAGTCATGACAATGATAGATATAAGAATCATAAGACTAGACACAAGAGCCACCACAGTGGGAATGGTAATGTGAGTCAGCCTGCGAAAAGAGACATCAGTCAGGTTGAGTGCTTCGAATGCAAGAAAACTGGGCACTATGCAAATGAATGCCCAGAAAAGAAAGTTGAGGGGAGCCAACAAGCCCAACCCTTTCCAGAAGGAACAAGTGAACCACGTCAATGTGGAAGATATCTATGAGGAATCTAATTCTGTGGCTGGTAAGTTCAAGCTTAATTCTTTTCCAGCACTTGTTCTTTTTTATACCGGTGCATCACATTCATTCATATAAAGAGCATTTGTTGATAAAAATGGACTTCCAACTGAAACTATTGGGTGTCCTATTAAAGTAAGCTCTCCCAGTGGAGAGATGATAGTGAATTTTGGATGTCATGATCTAGTGATAGAATTTGGAAAGTATAAGTTTCCAGTTAGTTTGATAATCCTAGATTCCCAAGGATTGGATGTTATTTTGGTCATGGATTGGATGGCTAAGTATGAAGGAGTGTTAGATTGTGCCAATCATACTGTTACCCTCACAACCCCGGATAAGAAACAGATTAGGTTCAAGTCTAACTTTGAATCCAAAGGGAGTAAGCTAAATTCTCTTAAGGGGGTTAGCATAGATGGTGTACCAGTTGTGAAGGAATATCCGGATGTGTTTCCGGAGGAATTGCCAGGAATATCACTAGATAGAGATGTGGAGTTTCTGATCGTATTGTTACCAGGATCTAGATCAATAGCAAAGAGACCCTAGAAGATGTCAGTTGATGAGTTGAAAGAACTCAAGAAACAGCTTAGAGAACAGTAGCAGAAAGGATTTATTCAACTCAGTTCTTTGTTTTGGGGTGCACCAGTTCTGTTTGTTGAGAAGAAAGATAGAAGTCAAAGGCTATGCATAGATTACTGTTCACTCAATGAGGTGACTATAAAGAACAAGTACCCTTTGCCTAGAATCAATGATTTATTTCATCAGCTAGACGGAGCCCGTGTGTTCTCAAAGATTGATCTCCGATTAGGCTACTTTCAGCTAAAGATTAGAGAGCAAGATATACCTAAGACTGCTTTTACCACTAGGTATGGTTTGTACAAGTATACCGTGATGCCATTTGGATTGACAAATGCACCAGCTTATTTCATGAACATGATGAACAAAGTGTTCATGGAGTTTCTTGACAAGTTTGTTGTCGTATTAATTGATGACATTTTGATCTATTCCAAGAGTAAATAAGAACAGGAAGAACATTTGCGTTTGATACTCGAGAAGCTCAGTGAGCACAAGTTGTAAGCCAAGTTCAGTAAGTGTGAATTCTGGTTGAAAGTTGTTGGATTTATCGGACATATTGTGTCGGGAGATGGTATAGCTATCGATCCCGCAAAGGTGTCAGCTGTAACTGAGTGGGAATGTCCCAAGTCAGTCAAAGAAGTTCGCAGTTTCCTAGGCTTGGCAGGATACTATATAGGTTCGTTGAGAATTTCTCAAAGGTATCTAAGCCAATGATGGACTTACTTAAGAAAGACAAGAAGTTTGGCTGGACTGAAGGATGTGAAGTTAGTTTCCAAGAATTGAAGAAGAGACTAGTATCAACACCAGTCTTATGTTTGCCAGATTTGGAGAAGGATTTCCAAGTCTATTGTGATGCATCTCACGAAGGATTGGGTGGAGTTTTGATGCAAGAAGGGAAAGTTGTGGCTTATGCCTAGAGACAACTCAAAACTCATGAAGTGAATTACCCTACTCATGACTTGGAGTTAGCCTCTGTTGTCCAGGCACTCAAAACATGGAGACATTATCTTCTGGGAAAACATTGTGAAGTGTTCATAGATCACAAGAGTTTGAAATATATCATCACTCAGAAGGAAATCAATATGAGACAAAGGAGGTGGCTAGAGCTCACCAAGGACTATGACTTGAGTTTGCAATACCATCCTGGTAAAGCAAATGTTGTAGCGGATGCTTTAAGTCATAAGGTTTATGTGAATGGCCTTACTAAAGGAGAATTGCCAAATGATCTATGTGCTCAATTCAAAGATCTCAGATTAGAGATAGTGCCTGAAGGATATCTCATGTCATTGGATGTTCAACCAACATTGTTGGAAAAGATCAAAGAAGCCCAAAAGTTGGACAAAGAAATAGAGGAGATTAAAGGTAAAATCAGCAAAGGGAAGGCTAAAGGATTCCATGAACATGAACAGGGTACTTTATGGTATGGAAAGCATATCTGCATTCCGCAAGATCCGGAACTTCAGAAATTGATTTTGCAAGAAGCACACAATTCACCATATTCTATTCATCCAGGTAACACCAAAATGTACATGGATGTTAAGGGAAGATTTTGGTGGAACAATCTCAAGAAGGATATTGCGGAACATATTGCCTTGTGTGATGTGTGTAGTCGAGTGAAGGCGGAACATCAGAAACCGACAGGGTTATTGCAACCACTACCTATTCCTAATTGGAAATGGGATAAGATTGGTATGGACTTTATCATCGGACTACCAAGGACTAGATCCGGATATGATTCTATTTGGGTTGTCGTGGATCGCCTAACTAAAGTGGCTCGTTTCATACCCGTGAAGACTACCTATACAAGTGACAAGTTATCCAAGATATACATGAACAGGATAGTATGTCTACATGTAGTACCTAAGAGTATTGTGTCTGATAGAGGAAATCAGTTCACTTCACATTTTTGGCGATGACTGCATGAGTCATTGGGAACAAGAGTAGAGTTCAGCACGACTTTTCACCCCTAGACTAATGGACAGACAGAAAGGACCAATCAGATTTTAGAGGATATGTTGAGGGCATGTGCCCTAGACTATGGTGCTAGTTGGGATGAAAGTCTGCCTTACGCAGAATTCTCTTACAATAACATCTATCAAGCTAGCATTGAGATAGAACCGTTTGAATTTCTTTATGGAAGGAAATGTACTATACCATTTCTATGGAGTGATGTAGTAGAAAGAAATTTGTTCGGACCAGAACTGATCAAGGAGGCTGAAGAGAAAGTTAAATTGGTAAAGGACGGATTGAAGATAGCCTAGTCCCGACAGAAAAGCTATGCAGATCCAAAGCATAGAGAAGTCACCTATGAAGTAGGTGACAGAGCTTACTTAGAGTCTCAACACTTCATGCTGTGAAGAGATTTGGAATCAAAGGAAAATTGGCACCAAAGTATGTTGGACCATTCAAGATTTTGAGATGCAAAGGAGAAGTGGCTTATGAGATTGAATTCCCCGAATCACTGTCATCAGTTCAAAATGTGTTTCATGTGAGTTAGTTGAAGAAGTGTCATCCGGAGATGGAAGAAACATAATTCAAGGACACTATACCTTTGGAAGAGGTTCAGTTGGAGAGTGATCTCACCTATGAAGAGAAGCCTATCAAGATTCTTGAGACCGCAGAAAGAGTTATTCGTACAAAGACTATCAAATTCTGCAAGGTTCAGTGGAACCATCATTCCGAACAGGAAGCAACTTGGGAAAGAGAAGATGACCTTCGGAAAGACCACCCACACCTATTTGCTAGCCAATCTGAATCTCGAGGGCGAGATTCATCTTAAGGGGGTTAGATTTGTAACATCCCAAAATCATGAATTGTAAAATCATGCATTGCATTCATATAAGCATATCATATAGGTCTTACACAAAAATTTCAAACCAAAACCCTAAAATAAAACCATATTTTACCCCTATTTATTTATATTATGGGGCATGGTTTTATTTTTATTTTTCAAAGGTCCAAGGTGTTTTTGAGTTAACAGATGTGTTTGACACACTTTTAAGTGCAAGGATCACTGTACAAAAATCTAGAAAAGATTTGATGTCAAACTTGTTTGAATTAGGGTTTGAAAATCATTCCTGAAATTCAAATTAGAAAAATAAAAAGAGAAGAGAAAAAGAAAAACCATGCGCTACCTATTCGGCCCAGGGCCACTTCTGGCCCAAAAGCCACCCGGGGTTCACCCTTCCTCCTCTCTCTCTCACACACGTAAACCCTACCCCGCAGTCACTGCCACTGGGCCCTGCGCCAGCTCACCTCTTTCTCCCCCAAACCCCGCGCGCGACCACGTCGTTGCCGGCCGTTCCTCCCCAATTCCTGCCATGATCAATCCCATTGATTCGCTGCGCAATTGACGCCCCTGCTCTGGCTACTTAAACACCATCCCGCCGCGACTATTTCCCCTCACTCGCCACCCCCTAATCGCCGCCAGGCTACTCGCATTTGAACTTGCACAGCCGCTGCCCGAGCATCTCCGACGAATGATTCTAGTGAGCATCGTTCGCCCCGTGCCTTCTAATCCATGCTATCGTGCTCCCCTTGTTCTTGTGCTTCTTCTAACACCATTGGTTCTCCCTATACTACCCCAGGTCGTCGACTCTGTTGAGCACCGCGAACACCCGACGACGTCCTCGACTCCGGCGAGCAATCGTGGTATGAATCGAACGCCCCTTGGCCTCTAGTTCAAACCATGTTGAGCGCCTCGTCCTTGTGCACGCACGGATGTTTTTTGTTTGTCCTGGGAGACCTAGAATGTCTCCGTCATCTTTGCCAACCCGTGCCCGACGCCAGCAAGGATTCCAACGAGCTTTCACGGTCACTACAGCATGCTCCGCCCAAGCAACCGACACCTTGAGCATCCTCGTGTTATTGCGAGTTTGGTAAGCCACTACACGACCCCTAGCCCCCTCTGGAATCGCCGGAGCATCACCGGCAGAAGCGCCACCGCTACCAGCACCCATTCGCGTCGCCCATTTATGGTCAAAGTAGCTAGCACCGTTAGATCTAGATCTAAAGGTTAAGACTAGATCACTTATTCGAACCGGTATCAGCAGATCTGGTCATACATTGTCACTTAATTCCTATGGCTCTCGTTGATCGGTCCGCGCGAAGTGGTATGGGCCAATCATATGCGCCCATGTGTCTGGCAATTAGATTTAAAATCCGTTTTTGAATCTATTAGGAATTTAAACTTGTAAAATTCATATCTTTGTTCTGTTTGGCCAAAATTTGCAAATAATATATCATTGGATTCGGAAAATTAAGCCCTACATTACTATGGGATTGAATTTGTATTTTTCTTCTGGAAAAATAGGATTATTTGCAGAACAAATTATAGGCTTATTTTGACTATATAAAATGTTTATAAAATTGTTTTGAGGCAAATTTGACTTTATTTAGATTCTAGATAAATCAGTTTGTGTTCAGTACTGTTTGGTTTGATTTGTTTAGTATAGAAAAATCATTTCATGGCATTTACATGCATTCATATATTTTTTTCTTGAATATTTGAATGTGAATTTCATGCTATCATTTTATGTGTAGATTTTCGTGCTAGTGGTGATTGTGATTGTGAAGATTGTTGCTACTCCCCCAACTACCAAGGAAAGTGGTGCTTCATGTATTTTGTCCTATTATTTTGACTATGCACTAGTGATATTTTGAGTAGGGCTTGCATGAAATTTTTGCTAAGTATATATATATATATATGCCTTGGGAAATCCTAGTAGTTGTAGTCTTAGTAGAATTTTATCTAAGTTAAGAAACTTGTTATGTTATCATGCTTAGCCTAGATAGTAGCAAACAAGGGTGGATTATTCATGCTATGAAAAATTTCTATGACTATGACTTCTGTTTTTCCTTAATAAAACAACTAAGTGAATGAATCACCTGGGTGGAATGGTATGATGGTTTTATGTTCAGTGGTTACACAAGGCCCATGTCTATGGTTTACCTTGTGTATCACACTTGTGGAAAGCCACCCAAGAACAAAGGGACTTGAGATGTTTAGTGTTGAGAAGCTTCTAGTGCAACCACATGGCATATGGGCTCTGCCTTGACCACATAGGTTGCAAGAACTTAGCCAGATGGAAAGTTGGTGGTAGGGTGATAGGATGTAATGCGTCCATGGTGGTCTAAGGGAATGCTTCCAAAAGGTCTCGTCTCGATGCATGTCGAGTCTTGTGGGGAAAGTGCACCACCTCTCGAGAGGGTAAAACCTAAGGGTGTGTTCAGTTCGGGAACGAAGTGGAATGGAATGTCATGGTTCCATTCCACTGGAATAGGTTGGTTCCGTTCTTATGTTTGGTTAGGACAAAAATGAGTAATGGAATGGTTCCATCCTATGTTCGGTTGGGCCAAAAGCGTGGAACGGAATGGTTCCATTCTATGTTTGGGTGCATTTAGCAAAAAGGATGGCTGGAGAATAGAGAGATAGAAAACGTTTGGGTGGATTTAGCATAGAGGAATGGGGAAATTCCACCAATTTGGTGGAATGAGTGCATTCTGCATCTAGAGGGAATATTCTCTTTTGAGGAACCACCTCGTTCCATTACATTTCTCAACTGAACACTAGAACGGCTCTCAAGTGTGGAACCATTCCATTCCATCCACTTCTTGACACCAACCGAACACACCCTAAGTACTTAGTCGTGTCCTCGGCAACGGACAATTTGAGCATCAAAGACATTGAAGCTATCAAGGATCTCCTCATCCAATTTCTAAGTTAAAAACTTGTGGTTGAACAAGGGTTAAGGTTCACCATGTCTATTGGTGGTTCCTCGGGAGTTTTTGACAAACAAAAAACTTAGTGTTTTCAACTGATAAGAAAAACCTATTTTGATCAAAGCACGCCTAAGCTACACTTAGCCAAAATCATATAGATATTAGATACTACTATTCTACTATGGTATCACTTGACAATACAATTCCAAATGTATTGACCAACTGTGGCTATAACTTATGATGTTACAGGTTACTCTGATGGAGATTAGGGTTGTGAGTCTAAACTCAACATGCTTGCCTGTGGCACATGAAGATCAAGACTTATAGTTATTTACTTTATGTTATGAACTCTTGTACTAGCCTGTGGCTAATGAGTTGTAAAATACTATGTTATCTCTGGAATGACGATGTAGTAACGACCTTTGTATCTGTGTACTTCATCTTAAACTGTGGATGCTAGCATTTGATCCAGGGACTAGCATTGTAATCACATGGGCCTTTACCTTTAAAAGGTGGGGTCTTACAGAAATGAGTTTATTTGTTTCATTTTCTAGTAAATTGTTACTAACAATAATAGGACATTTATTTTCATTATCTAAAACCTCATACCTTATATCGTCTGGAAGTCGTTTCAATTCAACTGGGGGAGGTTCTTTGTCTCCTTCTCTTACCAGTTCTTCATAGTCATGTGGATTTTGTGCTTCCGGAACTGAATCTAGGTAATCATCCATGTCTTATCTTTCCTCATCATCTTGTACCTACCCAAATTAATTAGGCTACTCTCTAATTCATCTTGCGGAGTGCTAAAATGAATTGCGGCTAGCTTGGCAATCGTTTTCCCTTCATTGATATCCTCCTCTTCATATGGCCTCTTCTTTAGTTTGGTGAAGTGGAATGTTATTTCCTCTTCTCCAAACATCATTGAAATATTCTCCTTCTTATTATCAATTCAAGCTTTGGTTATGGAGACAAAAGGCCCTCCTAAAAGAATAGGACAAAGAGAATCTCCAAGCATATCAACAATATAAAAATCAAGGGGGTACATGAGTGATCCAGTAAATACATAGATATTTCTAATAACACCTTCCAATTTACATTAGTTCTATTTGACAATTTAATAGTAGTGTCTACTGGTTCCACATCTAGATTATTTAAATTGTAGTGAAGTTCCTCATAAAGTGATGAAGGAATAATGTTTATAGTGGAGATCAGCTCACAAATTCCATATAAGAAATTTTATCCACAATATATAGGAGTCATAGGCTTAGATGTTTCGTTACCTCGTACCTTACCTTCGATGAATTCTGAAGTTTCAAAGTCTAGCATAACCACTTCATTATCCATGGTTCGTGCTTCCATAAGATCCTTCAATATAACAATGTATGCATTGGTAGCATCGGGGTTCTTTTCTGGTTTCTTTAATCTTTTCTTTATGTTTTCTTCCTCTAAGCACTTTTCTTGATATTCTCTTGAATAGGTTCAGAGGAAAACTCTACCATTGGTGCACTTTCTGTTGCATGCTTCTTTTCTTCGAGGGGTTTATAGGGTTTCCATCCTGTAGGTACCTGTAGATGCCCTGCATAATTCTCAATATTTTTATTTACTAAGTAAGAATCAATATCGAGGGTTTTAATCATCACACAAATCGTTAACACAAGCATATTCAAAAGAACTATTCATAATGCTCTCCTCATTTTTAAGATTTTCTGTTGTCTCCCTCATTTTCATTATTAATTTCAAGGCTTCATCATAGGTATAAGATAGAAAACTAACATTAGAAGAGGTATCTAGGCTCGTTTTATTCTTATTATTAATTCAGCCCTCCATAAAAAGTGTGAGTAATTAACCAATTATGCAAACGATGATGAGGGAAATTATCTAGATAGCTTTTATACATTTGATAGCCTTCATATAAACTCTCATCAGGATTATTTTTGAAACTAATAATAGTACCTCTCATCCTATGAGCTTTGCTTTCTGAGTAATATTTTGATAGGAAATTGGTTGTCAATTCTGTCCAAGTCCTTGGTGCTTCTGCACAAAAAGATCTATACTAGTTGCAAACATTATTAGAGAGAGATTAATCTTATCAACTGGACTAAACAACTGATTTAATCTTATCAAGATTACAGTCATCGAATATAAAGGAACCAAAAACATCTTCAAAGAATTGTAAATGTCCATATGGACTCTCTTCATTGGTTCTTGCAAATTTCTTAGAGTGTAGTACTTCAAATAATAAAGGATGGATATCAATACCATCAGGGTTTATGTTTTTTTGTCAGTTATAACAACGTCCATGGGCGAACCCATTTTCCTTACTGCCTCAAGCTGGATTAAATGCTGAGTGTTGTCCATTGTTATGGTCCTGCAACTTAAATAAAAAATTAGTACAACGAAAGTAAATAACTAAAAGTAAAGTGACTTATAGTGCTAAGCTCCCGGCAATGGCGCCAAAAATAGCTTGATGACTGCAAGTGCATAGATCGTTTGTATCTAGTTTCGAAATAAGGATATCGATCCCACAGGGAGCAGTAGGCGAAATACTAAAATACTTTTAACTAAAACTAAACAAAATACTGAATAATTTTAAGATGCAAGAAAAGTATAATTGTTTTTGGGTTTTTGATTGAGCGAAGCAATTAAAGTAAAGTAAAACTTAATGTAGAAAGTAGGAATCACGTATGTAAGAAAGATTGGAACTGTAATAGGGAAAAAGGCGTCCTTAGGATGTGGTGGATACGCCGCTAGTATTTTAGACAGAGTAGTCAAGATTATCATAGCAAATATTCTCATGACATGTATGTATGTGGGAGGATCTCCATATATGGACGAATAGGAATCAACCACTGCTCACATCTTCCATCATAACCATAGCTGACAGATAAACGACATCAATCGTATTACCTCGCTATTAAAGGATTTCTCCCGTGGCATGGACATGGCTTAATGATTTCTCCTTGCTTCCCCAAGTTACTATGTAAAGAATGATAACAGTAGTCACAGTAAGTGTTATCATCCTTCCGTCTACCAACAAGTAATCCCCTTCATCAAGTCCCCGTAAGAGGAAAATATTAAGGAGGTGCACAACTCCCAACATCAAGACTAAGATAATTAATACATACACATAATAATGTATAACATAATAATCTCTATGTTATCTCAATCTCATACTAGGGTTTCTCCATCTCCCCAAGAACTAATGATCTACTCAAACATGCAGGAAATCAACATCATGGCAATGATAATGGAAACAATCATAGATGAACAGTTCTTGTATAAATTCACAACTAGTACGAGAAATACAACAAGATCTAGATGGGGTGGAGATGAGATGAATGGAGATGGTGGTGTAGTGGTTGATGAAGATGAAGATCGATGCCTTGGCCTCCCATATCTGCGTAGGGCGAAGATGGATCCCTTGGGCAAGTTCCCCCTCTAGATCCCTTCCAGAGGTGAGGTTTTCAGCGATTCTGGGTGTTCTGTATGTCATCTCTCCGATCCAGTTGCACGGGTGAAACTATTTGAGGAGGTGGTGTCGGTGCCAACTATACAGCAGGAACTACACGGCCGGAGAAAATATTCCCGCCATATAGTTGGTCGTTAAACCTTTTGTACGCTTCGATCGCTTCGGGTTTTCTTCTGGTGTTATTGATATTTCCCAAATTAGTGACTTACATTGTTTTTACTCCTGTTTGCCCAAATACAAATTCTCCAAGAATTGTGTCCATCGTATCCATCATTTGTCCTGATCCTGGTAAAAATAGACATAAAAGATGTGGCGAACGCTGTAAAATACCAAGATCCTACCACTACAGTGCAAAATAATAATATAAAATATGATGCAAATATGCACTCATCAGAACCCCTTACCATAAGACAAGTGATGTTCTTGTTGGAGATGTTCTCATTGGGAGAGTCAGAAAGCGAAGCGGTTGGTGTAGTTGTGGTAGCTATGGCTGCAACCTCTCTTGAACCATCATCATCTTCTTCGTCTTCTCTTATGTACGAGTACTCCTATTGGGCTACCAACACTATCTTTGGTTTCTTCTTATAAGGAACAGTTTTCTTATTAAATGGCTTCTGGCGAGGAGCCTTTGGCTTCTCATTGAGGACCAGTATACCCCCATGGTCTTCTCTATTTTTATAGGGTCACTCAGCAATGAAATGTAAATGGTCTCCACAATTGTAACATGATCTCAGTTTTGGACCATTTTCCTTTCTTCCACTTGAACCATTCCTGAGTTCAACCTCGGATTTTTCTTTGGCAGGATCTTTCCAAAAGTTTCTTCTATAGAATGACATGTACTCACCATGTGCATGTTTTACCTCCTCGGGACAACTCATGGTAGCTATGTCAATGTTCCTATCATCTTCTTCCTGCTCAACAATATTGGCCTTCATGGCAACATTCACACCCTTTTGCATTACAATTGCTTGTGCACGAGCATCTTCGGCATTCTTGGCCGCAACTTTGAATGCGGCCATTCCTTGCATCAGTTTGTTGGAAGTCATTTGTTGATAATTGTGTCTTCCTTGAAGGCTCTTCAAATACGTTGGTTCAAATGGCATAAGAGCACTTACATATTTCCTATTAATCCAAGCATCATCAACATGTGTGTCACCATGATTTATAAATGTGTTGGAAATGGACTTGAGTCTTCTATACATATCTTTGTGGTCCTCACTATCCATCATGTAGAAAACTTCAGCTTGGTTGCTTAGTGCATCATACATATTCCTTCTCATGCTCTCATTTCCAATGAACAACTCAGTGAGGGCATCCAAAGCTTCCTTAGCGGTGCTGAGACGTTCAATGTGTGGCATGTCCTTGGGACCCACACCAAGATGAATCATGTGCAAGACAGTGGCATTGAGTTGGCTATCGACAACTTCTCTTCTTGTCATATTGGTTGGATCCGCAACATGGAGACTGATGCGTGGGTTTTCCTGTGATCAATAACAGGGTTATTGCAGTACTTGCAGCAGCAAATATTATTTATAAAGTCCGTACCTTAGAAGCTTTGCGGATGGCAATCAACACAACCCCATAGCCACATTGTCAGTGAGGCCACGTTGGCACCCAAAACGGTGTTTGTAAATAGTCTACACTATAACTTGCAAGAGTAGTAAACAAGAGAGATTTGAAGTAGCAAGTAACAAAGTAAATTGCTTTAGTCCGTCCCTTAGAAGCTTTGTGGATGGCAATAAACACAACCCCATTACACAATCATACACTCCTTGCAAGAGTATCTATGAAGTTTTGTGTAATATGGTTGAGGGGTTCTCAAGGAGTGTAGGATTCACCTCTAGCATGATACCATTAATCATAATTAAGATAATATACTTCTTGTGTCATGAGATGTGTGGCGAGAGCTCCATGATAAAAAGTTCACTACAAGGCTTGTAGGAGGCAACTTTGTTGATCCAAGAGTAAGGTCACCTCTAAATAACCATTGCAATGTCTAAGAGCAGTCACCCATACAAACCACTGCAATTAAGGATTTCCCCGCAGATATCATAATTAGCTTAGGGAGTCCCTATTTTATCCTCCTTTTACCATGTAGGTTACAAGCCGACGCCAATCTGTCATGGGGACATTCCGGGTACGATCCCAAAACACATCCAAAGTATTTCTCCCTCCTTTAGTCCCAAGGGAAAATTATATGCGGTCGACTACACATACCATCTAAATAGAGAGATCAAACAAAAATCATAAATCCATCATAGATCGGCAAGTCATATGGACACAAGAATAGCATCTTTATTGCAAATTCATAATAGTGCTAGGGTTTCACCATATCTCCCAAAGAACAAGGAAACTAATCATACATGAAGGAGATCAACATCATGGCAATAGTATGAATGAAATATGAAGGTACAATTGAATACAAGAGCAAATCCACAATAGAGATTGGATCACAACAAAGTAAAGAAAGGGGATCAGAGTTGGAGACATTGTTGATGAAGATCGATACATAGCCCTTCAAGATGAAAGTATCCTCTCTCCATTGAGTGGTGTGGTGGTGTAGACCTTGTGAGCGGCGGCTATGGAGGTAGCGGAGAGGCAGGGCTCCGCCCAATGGCATGTGTTGGCTCTCCCCCTTTCCTCTAGGGTTTCCCCTCTTTAAATAGGTATTATGGAGGTCGGTTTCATGAATCGACTGAGCTGGGAGACAAATATACCCATTGGGCCTTCACAAATGTTTTTTCGTTTGACGAAACGAGGTACGGTCATACCAGTGGTCATTACGCCTACTAGACTCTGTAGTGTTTTGGTTGCCATTTCTTCATACAGACTCCGATTAAGGTGTTCTTTGGCTTGTTGGATTCATATGTACGAGGGCTACAACAACATGGCCTTGGGTCTTCATTTGGAGTTGATGGAAAATTTTACTTCTTCCTCTCCTTAAATGGCTAAGTCTAGTGCATGCAGCTCCTCCATATTGCATCCTCTTGGCTCCTTTTATCCATGATTCTTCATAGCACCTACACACAAGTCAAAGAGAAGAAAAAGGTAATAAAATCCTAATAAAACTACTAATGTGCAAAGCTCATGTGAAAATGAATAAAAACTAGTAATCATACATAATAGGCATAGTTATAGCTAGATGTAGCATGTAATGAGTGACACTATGAATAATTTATATACATAAATATGATCCAATTTTGGTATCATCAACATACCCAAGCTAGTCTCTTGCTCGTCCTCGAGAAATAAGGTGGCTTATGGACAAGGTCATCATGTTCATGAGGCACGAGTTGATAACAAATGAGGCAAAAATTGAAACAAAAGTATAATATTGGATGTAGAAGATCGATGCCTTGTATCCTTATTTTCCCTACAAGGTAAAAGTAAGAAAGAACATATTCATACAAGGAAACACGAGCTTAGTTATGTCAATCCATAAAAGATCAATTAAAACTTCAATGCTCCATATCAAGAGTGAATATAGCTTCGAAAGCAAACTTGTGATCCTCCTATGATGTCTTTTATGTTTTATATCTCCTTACTTTTGTAAATTAAATGCTTCAACAAGAATATGAATTCACTTACAGTTGGCAGTCATATGCGTTCATCACTTCATCCATTTGAAAGGCTCATCAAAGTTAGAGAGATGACAAGAACACTATACAATCTTAGGTAAATCAAGACAATCAAAGTATAGTTCAATATAAGTATGAATAACTAGAAGTGTAACAACCAATCCAGTTCTTCTAGTTAATCCTAGGTGCCAAGGAACATAGAATGTTTTAATAGCAAAATTGAGTAAGAGAGTTCATGTCCTAAGTAGCATAATAGTGAAGTGTCTTATTGACACCGACATCAGTAAATCAAGGCTATCAAAACACTTCTAATCCAATCATTGTCTTTCAAGAAAATTCATAAAGTAGTAATGAGACCATGCCAAGGACTTGTTATGTGGATCTTTATTTTTCCCTTCTTTCAAGAATAATTCTCAACAAGGATCATTGAGTGATTCTTTTAAACATTGGTTTGCACAGCCTTCAAGAGTACCAATACTTTTGCCCATACGGTGACACGTATGCCACCTATGTCATCAACTCATAGCTGAAATTCGGGGTTATACCATAGATCGTTCAAAAGCTATTAGAGTTTTTGGCATCCAAAGGTGTGCATGGGAAACATAGAAATCTTTTATACACTATCACGATTTGATCCACAACGTTAGCTTTGGCATGCAATCAAGATTACCACTAGAGTTTATTTCCATCAAACAACTCCTTTCAAGAGTGTTGTCAAGTCTATCAAAACATCTATGGGGTTAAGTATCTTCAAAGGTAAACTCTCAAGACAATCATTCATCAAACAAGTCATAAAAATTTCATACTTTTTCTTATTGTACTTGTTTGGCAATATTATTTCCAAGGCAAGTCTCGATTAGCTAAAAGAACTAGAGCAAAATCTTCCACAACTAATCATTAATTCAAATAAAAAGATTTACTCTAACTATTTTGAATTACTCCCACTAGCATGGCATCTTCACAAATCAACCAACTAAGATAAACAATTCAAACTTCGAAAGTGGAAGACATACGATTTAAGTGTAGAAATTCTGGCAATGTTTTCTAGAGGATCACAAAGTTCTTCTCAAGCTAGATAAATATTTTAACAAAGTGCATCAAAGATATAAGTCAACTCTTATGAATCCCAACAAAAGCAAGTGCATCCATTATATAAACATGAAACACAACTTTCGTAAGCAAACATTAAAAAATTGCGGGATACATGATTGCACAAATTTTTTTCATCGAACAAGAACATTGCACAAGACTCTACACATGCAGAAATAACTCCCCTAAGCTAGAAATTTTCAAGAACCAAACTTGAATAGATTACCATAAGAAAAGAGAAAATGAAGTTATCAAAAGAGAGTGTGAGAAGTGGTTGCCTCCCCAATCTTGAACAAAGCAAGGGTGACATACTTTACCGTTGAGGTATGAATAACCTCACTTTGATGGACATGGACCTTTGGTTAAACGAATACTTCCTTGTTGAAGTGTTGAGTTGAAGCAACCAAGTGGCCTATGCAAGTATTTGCATGGTTGGCATAAACCATGCATGTCATCTCACAAGGTTCAAGTCCCTGCGAAAATAGCAAACAAAGTAAAAGCAAATGATTCGGTGTACGAACGGAGTTTGTTCACCCAACCGTGAAAAGAAACATGAAACACTACAGAGAATTATAGGCTAGGGAGTTTCAAAGGTAGGTAAAAGAAAATGAAGTACAATGGAACATGTATAAGGTAACTCACTGACCTGAGGTTGTCAAAATAAGGGGATATAACCTTTTTGTACTCGTATTTTCCCTTATTGCACCATGCTTCCTCTTGGTACGGGAACGTGGTACGGACAGACTCTGCCCATACTGCACCTTGTCTTCTTCTTCTCTTTTTTAAGGGTTCCGTTGAAGTTAGTCTGACCGGGTGGTACGGGCAGGATGTGCATGTATGAGTGGTCATCATGTCCTCTGGGCCGCCTTCATGTTTCCTTCACCTGGTAACGAGGTCGGTACAGACGCACAATGCGGACATGTCCCACTGTACCGGTACTTGTTAAGAGTACTGTCACCTTCCTAGAGGATTTTCTGCTTCTTCCAATTTGTCACAGGAATGGTATGGGCGCACGGTATGGACGGACTTGCCCATACCGCTGCTCGTTCAACTCACAGTGAGTTGCGAAACAAGTTATTTTTCTCCAGAGATTTTATTATAGACCTGAAACGTTAGTCCAGCAACCAAACAAAGCAAACATATTCTTTTGTTTAGAAGATTTAACCAAGATATGCAACACATGATTAGAGCAACAAATAATTCTACCTTTTAAAATTGTCCAAAGCCAACTCTAATAGAGAATCATGCAACTATATACAAGTGCCAATGAAATATGAATGCAACTAAACTCAAGATAAATAATTAAGAAATACACCTAAAAACTTCCAGGTTTCCTCCCGGGAAGCGCTTTCTTTAAAGCCATAAAGTCAGGATTATATGTTCTATTAAATCATCCACCTAGATCCCAGGGGATATCAATTTGAGGTGTAATGGTACTTACCTCTAGAAAACAATTGGAGCATCTCATAGTAGAGTACGGCCGAAGTCATACCCTCTTGCGGTGCATCGGCATCATATATGAATAAGTACTCGCCTCCAAGCGAGCATGGATGCACCAAGTGTGGTGAGCATGCCTCCTTATATAGTGGCAACAAGAGGATTAGATTTTGATATATAATTATTGAACTTTTATCTTGGTTACCATTGTAGGGAAGCACTTCATAATATTATTCCTTTGCAATAGGGAGTAAATCAGGTCCATGTATATTAGCATAGAAAGATTCATAGCAAGGTTCTATCTCTAGTTCATCATTAGTAATGCTCCCCTCATGAGTGTCTAGGCACAAGGCCTCCATAGATAAATTACAGTCAGTTTTAGAATTATAAGAATCATTACTAGAGAGAGAGGCATCATAAAAAAATGTAGTGTTTGTAATGTGCCAATCTTTGTCAACCTCACCTTTTTGTTGTTCCTCCTCTTTATCTTGTGGTTCCTGAAAATGGTTATCTTCGGGCACTACGGTTTTAGATCGTGCCTTACTATCTACCACAAGTGGATTATCACTAAGGCATTCTTGGCAATAAGATTGTAACTTTGATAATGGTTATCTTCGGGCACTACGGTTGGGAAGTTCCATAAGAAGCATACTATCACTACTCTTTCTCATAATTAAATATTTTGAGAGTAGATCATGGACACATTTATAAACCAAATACTCTAAGACTTCAACTTTAGTGTAATATACTAGGGATTCTTCAAGAGTAATGGAACATTGAAAACTAAGGTGGCCAACTGCCATACATTTATCACAAATTTCATGATATGAATTACAAAATGATTTTGCACAACCATCTAGCAGGTCATACAAGTTAAACAAACCCATACCTCGGTAGTAGCATGTTTACTGCGGTGTACATCCTTTTCTTCTTTCTTCTATGAGTCCTACAAAAGGTTAGTTTCTTCCGCAGCTATCCTCTTGTGAGCAATCACTAATGCATCATCACAAAAGTTATCAATACAATAAGAGTATATAAGGTATACTATTCCATAGATCTTATCGAGTACTTCATATTCTCTTTTTATATCACTCATGCGAGCTAGCAACTCACAACAAACGGTAAAAAGTACTCTCTCATAAACCTCCATATTAGCAGAGAATTCACAATTCCCATTATAAAGTGATAATTTGATATCATCGATATTATTCTTCCATTGATAAATTAAAATGATCTTTGGATCTGCAGTATTCACAAGTAAAATTATACGAGGTACATAATGTGGATGAATAGCCTTTCAACCAACTCACCCATTATTGTAATACCTTTTCCCTCATAATACAATATCCAAAAGTCCAACTTTTTTCTCCTCTATTGCGAGATTCATTTTTTCAAAAGTAGGAATCTAGAAAGACATGATTAGTAGAAAATGTTTTTATAATTTTTGGTTTATGAATTTTTATTGGTTTTTTGTTTGATAATTTTTTTGTTATTTTCAAATAAGTAAAAGCAGTAAATAGAAACAAACGGAAATAAAATATGTGCGAGTGGGAATGTAATAACCAAGTGTTATGCTCCCCGGTAAAAGCACCAATTTGATGTGTGGGTTTTCCTATGATCAATAATAGGGTTATTGCAGTACTTGTAACAGCAAATATTATTTATAAAGTTTTTCCCTTGAAAGCTTTGCGTATGTCAATCAACACAACCCCACAGCCACGTTGTCAGTGAGGCCACGTTCGCACCCAAAACGGTGTTTGGAAATAGTCTACACTATAAGTTGCAAGAGTAGTAAACAAGAGATATTTGAAGTAGCAAGTAATAAAGTAAATAACAAAAGTAAACTAAAGCAAGAGAGTATCTATGAAGTGTTCTGTAATATGGTTGAGGGGTTCTCAAGGAGTGTAGGATTCACCTCTAGCATGATACCATTAATCATAATTAAGATAATATACTTCTTGTGTCATGAGATGTGTGGAGAGAGCTCCATAATAAGATGTTCACTACAAGGCTCGTAGGAGGCAACTTTGCAGAGCCAAGAGTGAGGTCACCTCTAAATAACCACTGTGATGTCTAAGAGAAGTCACCCATACAAACCACCGCAATTAAGGGTTTCCCCGTGGATATCGTAATTAGCTTAGGGAGTCCCTGTATTATCTTCCTTTGACCGTGTAGGTTACGAGCCGGCGCCAATCTGTCACGGGGCCATTCCGGGTACGATCCCAAAACACATCCAAAGGATTTCTCCCTCCCTTTAGTACCAAGGGAAAATGATATGTGGCTGACTACACATATGTAACATCCTAAAAATATTAATCAAGGTTATCAAATCCTAATCAACCAAAAACTTTTGTTAATTAAAATCAATAAGAATGCATGTGTGTATGTGATGAGTGCATGAATGCTTGCAATGTCTTGTTTGATTGTTATGAATGGCAAGGATTGGTTCAAAGATGAAAACAGCATCATCTAAATCATTTCCAAGCAGAATCAAATCAATAGAAATTCAAAAACAAACAATATGAGCTAATGGTCATTTTGACCAAAGTTAACTACTAGACCACTTTGAGTGTTTCTAGTCCAAGATTTCTAGCAGAAACAAATCCAATTCTTTTCACCCCTTGCTAGACCAAGTAAAAGTGAACCCAAGCCCACCTTTCAAACCCACAGAAACATTTTGCAAATATATGCCAAGGACAATTCAAAATTGAATCTAGTTCATATGGTAAGATCACCATTTCTCAAAACCCAACCAAACCAGTTCACCTTGACAAACCCAAGCAACCAGAGACTACCAAGTATGTGCCCGGTACACTCACCAAATTTCATCCAAAAATTCAAATATAAATCTCTTCCGGCCATTTCATCAAACACCTTCTGAGCACAAATCAAATAAAACAACAAACACTATTTTGATCAGTGTTCTTGCTAAACTTGTTCCCTCTACAGCCCTCACCACACTCCCACTATGTCACCCACCTTGTCTATGCAACTCTAGCCCATTGTTTACACGACCATCTCATCAATGGCCACCATGGCCGAGCACATTTGCCACCCCCACCATCGACAGCACGATGCAAGCCACACCAGCCTCGCCAACCTTGTCTAGCATGTTGCTCGTGCCTCACTGCCCCCTCTAGACCAGCCCTAGCTCGAGGACAAAGAGAGGAGAAGCCGGAAATGTCGTGCCCATGCTGCTGTCAACCATGCCGGTGTGCACCGAAGTTCATGCTTCGTTCCCACTCGACCCGACCACCTCGAGCTCTCGACGCCCGCCTGCACGATCACCACCGTCCCAGGAGACCACCAGACATGCCCGTTTCCTTGACCGTGCCCCATAGCCACCGCATGCCGCGAAGTTCGCCATCGATACCATGCAGAGCACCGCCCCGTTCTGACCGTTGTAGACCACCATTTGCTGAGCCACGATGACCGTGATGACCGCCAGGCAACCGCCCACCGTCCTAGCACCCAAGCCATGCCACTAGCTCGATCTACTATTGCCTCCTTCGACATATTCCCACGCCGCGCTTCCCCTCTCGCTCGCCAATAAAAGGAGCCCCCCCCTTCACCATTTCTCCACACTCCAACACTCACCACTCCTCACTGATCCTGTCCCACTTCTTCCTGGAGAAAGGCGAGCTCTCCCTTGCCGGAATTTGGCCGGAGCCCGCCACTACTGGAGGAGAAGGGCGTCGTCGATTCAGGCCACCGCAGGAGAAGCCGCCAGTACCAGGAGAACCTCCATCGTAGAAAACCCCATTCGCCCCCATCGCCGATCCTCGCCAGAGCTCTGGTGAGCCTCCCCCGACCCTCACTGGTCGTGCTAGGGTTCGTTCCCGTTGGGTCCTGTTCCGATGAGGACGATGGCTGTGAGCCGTTGGTCTTGAATCTAATCCTACGGTCAATACCATCCCATACCCCATCGGCACCCCATGTCTCACTGACGAGTGGGGACACCACTTAAACCAGCCCGCGTGAGCGCTGTGCGCAGTGGGCCAGCCCAGTAACTCTCCTGCACAACCCAGTTAGTTCAAACTTAGATTTTCAATTTAAGTTCAATCCCTAGTTCTGTCCATTGATTCAAAAATCCATTCAGAGAGGTTCACTGAACAAAATGGCATGAAACCAATTTTGCTAGAAAGGTATTGAAATTCTTATTCCAAGCCCATTGGATTCAACCCATTTGAAATTATAGATCACCTATAGTAAAAATAACAAGGCAGAGACTTTTCTGCATTCAAACATTTTTCAAAATTTAACCATAAATGCTTTTGAGTTGATTCCAACTCTCCAAAATCACATTTGATAAGACCTTTCTAAATATATAAAAATATATAGGTTTACTTGCAATAATAATGGACAAGTAATAAAAGAATGCCCCATAGGCATTTCTAGTCACTTTAATTAATTAAAATAATAAGGTTAAAGTAATCCCATATTTTAATTGGAGAATATTAAATCTTAAGTAGTTTTCAATGAGTAGAAATTACTTTTCCAAAACAAAATAAATAAGATTAATGCTTTATTCCTTGTGATGATTGTGATGATGCTAGATCATCTAGTGTGAACCTTTGTGTGCCAAATAGAAGTAGTTAAGTATTGTTAGGTTATTGTCTACATCGTATTTATTTATAGACGCTAGTACCGACCAAGGATACGAAGAGGAAGGAGACTACTACGAAGAAGAAGCAGAGGAGAACTTCAACCACTGCACTGCTCAAGGCAAGCTATCTAATGCAAGTTATCTAATGCAAGCTACTAACTAAGCAAGCCATCCTAGCAAGTTAACACCTGCAACTTTGCAAGCTAGAACTTTGTAAGCTAACACTTGCATGATAACTCTGCAAACTAGATGCCTTAGGCATATTTGATTATACCACTTGATTATACCAAATCCTGATTTTACTTAAAAGCTTTATTATTTTATTTCTTTATCAAAACTCTTTATTTATGTTTACTTAGTGATTTGTGAATTTTGGGAAGATATTAGAGGTAGCATAAAGAGCAAAAAACTTGGCCCAAGTTAGATAGAACTAGATGTTATACTGAGGCATGCGATTAGATCTGGATAAGTCACACTTGATTAGCACCCCTCATTAGGGATTACCCTCAACTTTAGTGGCTAGTGCTAAGCATAAAACTTGATCACTTTAGATGGGAATACTTGGTGAAAATGGTTATGAAAACCTTAGAATGATGAGTCATTATAATTAAATGTTTTGACATGTGTTATTGAACACCTGATGGTTTGATGATGAAAATGTTGACGCATGAGCCTTAGCCCTTTATAAAACTGATGGTTGTGTTTGGATGCGACATCATTCCAATTTTACCGTACAACCACAATACCCGAATTTGGGTAGGACTTGACTGGAAGTTTATATATCTTAGTATGGGTTCCCTTACGGCCGAGGTTTGAGCTGAGCCTACCTCGTGATGATTGTCCACCTGTGCAGTTCCCAAGATGACAGATGGTCATGGTTGGGAGGCAAAACTCATAGGGGAGGTTCCTATACTAGGGTGTGTAATTGAAAGGTTAGGATTGATTATCTACATACTGAGTATGGTGAATCAGGATTGTTCCTGACGGATGTATCGAAAGTTGTGGTGAAAGTGTACCACCTCTGCAGAGTGTCAAACTATTCGAACAGCCGTGTCCGCAGTTATGGACAGTTTGAGTGGCCATACTGTTACGTCGTCAGATGTTTTCAAAATGACTTGTGAAATGAATCATGACTTTGACTTGACCACAACAGGGTTGTGAACATGAAAACTCAGTCCCCACTTAGGTGTTTTTAAACTTTAAGTTAGTTTTATTTGCTTCTAAACTCAGTTAGAGATAAACCTGGCTTTTTGGCAAAACAACCTAGAGCTTAGTATTCCTACTTTAACCACTTTACTTGTTAGTGATAGTTTGTGAGTACTTAAAGAGTACTCATGGCTTTGTCCCTGGCTATTCCTATGGCCAGACTATGAGGAGGACTACCAGGATGATGGAGAACAGGAAGTCTATGCCAACTAGGATCATCTCCCATTGTCAGTATTGCCTGTGACCTTGAAGATGGAGCTTCGCCCATGCTACCGTTATTATATTATTCCATTGCATTGATTGTATTAAGACTGGATCATGAGATCCTTTATTTGTAAGACCTTTATTATGGTTTGTAATGGATGATGAACTATGGTACCAATCTGTTATGTCTCACAAAAATGGTAATCCTGGGATTGCGATGTATGGCATAATAGGCATCTGCGATTAAAAATCCGGGTGTTGACAACATACCATATAAAGAGAGAGAGATCAAACACAAATCATAAATTTATCATAGACCGGAAAGTCATATGGACACAAGAATAGATCATCTTTATTGCACGTTCATAATAGTGCTAGGGTTTCACCATCTCTCCCCAAGAATATGGAAACTAATCATACATGAAGGCAATCAAAATCATGGAAATACTATGAATGAAATATGAAGGTACAATTGAATACAAGTGCAAATCCACAATAGAGATTGGATCACAACAAAATAAACAAAGGGAATCGGAGTTGGAGACGTTGTTGATGAAGATCGATGCATAGCCCTTCAAGATGCAAGTATCCTATCTCCCTTGAGTGGTGTGGTGGTGTAGATCTTGTGGGCGGCGGCTATGGAGGCGGCGGAGTGGTAGGGCTCCGTCCCAATGGCGTGTGTGGACACTCCCCCTTTCCTCCGGGATTTCCCCTCTTTAAATAGGCATTTTGGAGGTCGGTTTCGCGAACCGATGGAGCTAGGAGCCGAATATGCCCATTGATCCTTCACAAATGTTGTTCTGTTTGATGAAACGAAGCCTTCAAAGGGTGGTACGGCCGTACGGTATGGTGAGCTCTGCTCGTACGAGTGGTCGTTACGCCTACTGGACTCTGCGGTGTTTTGGTCGTTATTTCTTCATACGGACTCTGATTGAGGTGTTCTTTGGTTCATTGGATTCATATGGATGAGACATACAACACCATGTCCTTGGATCTTCATTTGGAGTTGATGAAAAATTCACTTCTTCCTCTCCTCAAATGGCTAAGTCTGGTGCCTGCAGCTCCTCCATATTGCATCCTCTTGGCTCCTTTTATCCATGATTCTTCATAGCACCTACACATAAGTCAAAGACAAGAAAAAGGTTATAAAATCCTAATAAAAGTACTAATGTGCAAAGCCCATGTGAAAATGAATAAAAACTAGTAATCATACATAATATGCATAGTTATAGCTAGATGTAGCATGTAATGAGTGACACTATGAATAATTTATATACTTAAATATGATCCAATTTTGGACTCATCAGATACCAACCAAGATAATCTTCCATAACTCAATAGATGAACTGCACACATAAGATTTCATCAAAAATTGCCATTTATTAAAAGAAGATGTACTTACCTTAGGTGGATTTCCCCTATTGTTTATATGAGGGTGAGGGATAAGTGGATCATGTGAGTATAAGTGAGAGACCTCACTATAATCCTCCTTACCACTTCTGTTTTTGAAGAGGAACTCTTATTTGTATCGTCACCCTCCAACTCTTCTTTAGTGGAGTTAGCCTTAGCTTTTTCCTTTGAAAGAGGACTTGTAGCCTTAGAAGAAGAAGGAGGTGTCGCTGGAGTTGGCAAGAGACATGCTATCATTTCACGCATTTCTTTCAACTGGGTCTCCATGTTTTTTGTGAAGTTTGTTTCCAAATTCTTGAGATCATCCATGGTGACTTTATCCCCAGCCCCACTACCATATCCTTGAGTACCCATACTCTCCTAGGCGGTAAATCCCGAACAAAGAGTCGAGGCTTTGATACCAATTTGTAGAGGTCCCAACCTTTAATAAGGTAGAGATCCCTTTGTTTACAATGCTAGTCCCTGGATCAATAGCTAGCATCCACAGTTAAGATGTAATATCAAGAAACAAAGGTCATAATACAACTTTATAACCAGGAATAAAATAATTTATTACATCTTACATAGCTCATTTGGCTATCTCATTACAATGCGGCAGAATATAACAATAGCATGGGGTCCTTCATCTTCAAAGTGCCACAGGCAGTCATGTTGGTTGTAGACTTGTAATCCTAATCAATAAACTTCACTAACATCAAACAAACCTGCAACATATTAAGTTACAGCCACAAGGGTCAATACATTTGAATTGTATTGGCAAGTGATACTATGGTAGTATAGTGGAGTCTATCATCTATATGCATTTGGCTAAGTGGATCTTAGGCTTGCTTTGCTCAAAATAGATTTTTCTTATCCTTTGAAAAACACTAAGGTTTTGTCTGTCAAAAATCACCCAAGGCATCTCGCAATAGAAATTGGTGATCCTTCAACCCTTGTTCAACCACAAGTTTTTAACTTAGAAATTGGGATGAGGAGATTCTTGATAGCTTCCATGTATTGATGCTAAAAATGTCCTTTGCCAGGGACATGGCTAAGTACTTAGATTTGCAAGACTTGGTTTCACCAAGACAAGATCTTTCAGAAGCCTTCCCTTAGACCAGAATGGACGCGCTCCAACCTATCAATCCCCTACCACCAACTGTCCATTTGGCTAAGTTATTGCAACCTATATGATCCAGGCAGAGCCCATAATGCCAAGTGGCTGCACTTGAAGCTTCTCAACATTTGACATCTCAAATCACTTTGTTCTTGGTTGGCCATCCACAAGTGAGATACACAAGGTAAACCATAGAAATGGGCCTTGTATAACCACTCAACACAAATCACTCCTTCCATTCCACCCAGGTGTTTCATTCACTTAGTTGTTTTATTAAACAAAACACAAGTCTTTGACTTAGAAATATTCCATAGCATCAATATAATCCACCCTTGTTTTCTACTAGCTAAGCTAAGCATTATAGTAGTAGGAATCCTAACTTAGGAAATTTCTACTAAGGTTTCATCTACTAGGATTTCCCATGGCATAGTTTTTACTTAGCAAAAATTCCATGCAAGTCCTACTTTAGAAATATCACTAATGCATAGTGAAAATAATGGGACAAAAGTATGAAGCATAACTTTCCTTTTTGGTATAGAGTATAAGTTCACTCCTTGATCTTGCAATAATCATACTCTTCAAATTCCACTATAATTCAACCAAGCAAGCAAGAATTCAATCTACCATTCAAGCAACATCACATAAAATAATAGAAACAAAGCAATGCATGCAAGCATGCCAAATATTGTTTTATTTGGAAAAGTGGTTTCTAATAGGTTATAAACATTCTAAAACACCTATTGGTCATTTTATAAAAGTGGCAAAACCATTTGCAAAATATTTTACTTATAAATCATTTTTAAACCAAATCAATATTTTATGTGGTTGAAAATGCCTTTAGCAAAGCAACAATATTTATAGGGTTCACCAAATACATTTTTAATTCCAAAACTTGGTGTTTTGGGTCAGAGAGTTTAAATCAAAATATTTCCCCAAAGGTTTTTCTCTAAAAAGTATTTTCAACATATAAACAACATTTTTATTTGACTAGAAATGCTTTAATTCAAAGATTTATTCTCTTGCTTCACAAAATATGTTTTTGAAACTACAAGTTGGTTTATATGGTCAGTAGGTTCAAACAATCTAATTGCCCAAAGGTTTTATCACAAAAATAATTTTAGAAAGAATTTCATATTCAAATTATGCCTACATAAGTTTCTGCAAAAACAACCAAGTTTCCAGAAGCAAAACACTAAACAAAGTGCATGGTTGGGTAGGGTTTGTATTTATGATTCCATTGATATAAAATTTGCAAAATTTGGACGTGTGGTTTGAAAGTTATGCAATTTACAAGTTCAAACTTCTAATAGATACAATTTCTGTTTTAAAGGATCAGGCAGGCCACGTGGCAGAACCTAACTGGCGCGTACCGGTTCGGCAGGATCATGCTCTAAAGATCGTTGGATCTAACTTAAATCGCACGGCACATAGTACACGATACCCCTTCGATTAAGTGACCTATCGCATCCACTGGATCATCATCCAACGGTTCACAGCAAGCCAACCATAGATTGGCGGCGCTGGCGGCGGCGAGTGGCGGCGGCCTGTATGGTGGCGGTGGTTCGGTGAATCTAGGAAGCGAGAAGAGGAATGGAGGTGCTCACTGGGTTCGCGGGGTTGCGGTGATGCTCAAGGTGGCCGCAGGATGGACAGGGGCGCACGGAGCTGGCTCGCCGGAGTTCGTGGAACCGTCGGGTGCGCTCAGATGTTGTTGAAGACAAGGCTTTGGAGCATGCCAGAGAAAAAGGGGAGCATGGTTAGATGCGCGGGAGAGTGGCGAGTACACGCGTGTGAAGGAGGAGGAGAGGGGCGGTCAGGAGCTACCTGGGAAACTCGCCGGAGTTCAAGTCGAAGACGGTGGCGAATGGTGTTGAGGTTGCCGATGCTAGGAAGCTTGCGCGGCTGAGCTCGGAGTACTGGGAGATGCACCAGAGGCCAGGGAGTGTGCTCGCATGGTCGAGGGGGCGAGGCGTGACGGCGGCTGGCCGGAATTCTCACCGGAAGACGTCGAAGGCAGTGGTGGTTCCGAGCAAAATCGGAGCAGCCTGGTGGCGAGTTGGTGCGAGCGAGAGAGGGAAAGTGGAGAGGGTAGACAGGCGCCTTTAACGAGCATGGTCGCGGGAAGAATTACCGAGCCATTAATCGTGAATTCAACTCGCGAAATCAACGCAAAAACGTTCGGATGAACTGGTCGTGGGGATGACGATGACTGTGTGGCAGTGGGGTCGTTTCCTCAGCGAAGGAGAGAGAGGGGAGTGGGTCCAGGCAGTCAGCGAGGGAGTGGGTCTGTTCTGCGGTGAGAAAACATTTCGGGGAGGGGAGTGGGGGTGCGCTGCTGGGCTGGATTGGGCCAGGCTGGCTTAGCTCTTTTTTTTTGTTCTGTTTCTCTTTTCTTTTTCCAATTCTAATATTCTATTTGATTTTGTTTGATTATTTCAAACAACAATTTGAATTCAATTTTCTACAAAACTTTGTGTATATTCCAATACTATTTACTAATACATTTTAAAGTCAAATTTAGAATATTTCTTTTATTCTTTTTAGGGTCTTTTAATTATTTAAAATAGGCCCTTGCATTTATTCAAATAAGATTTAATAATGTTTTCAAACTCCATTTGAATTCTAAATCTTTCCAAATCTTTCCAGTAGGTTTTATTTATTTATTAGGGTGTCAAATAATTCACCTTGAATCATTTGGAAAATATTTAATATGATTTATAAATCATTTGAATTGGGTATTTGTTTTAATTCCAATGAAATCAATTATAGTTTTAATTTCATAGTTTTTATTTAGGTGAATTCCTTGATTCCACTTTAAGTTAATTAAATGACTTTTAATTCACTTGGATAAATTCCGAATACTATTTTCCCATGATTTAAAATAATCATTCTTATTAGCGATTTGTCTTTATTCAAATAGAAATAGAATTTGGTTAATGCCATTTTATTTAATTTGAAAATTCTTTATCCATTATTTTATTTGGATTATATTTATTCCATTTTCTTATGGATTAGGTCAAGATTTAATTTGGTCTTTAAATGTTTCCTCATTAAATATTTCTTTCTTTATCTTATAAAATCCATATCTTTTTATTTATAGACCCAAACTTGGTGATTCCAATTTGTATATTTTTATTTAATATTTATTTATCCTTTTAAATATCTTTAGGATTATTTTCTCACCATTTGGTATGGATTTTTAGATAGGTGCTTTATTAGCTTTGGAAATTTAATTCCCTTATCTTATTAAATTCATAAGATTTTATCTATGGCTCCAATTTAAGTGAAACCAATTCATATGGTTTTATAATATTTCTATTTGTCATTCTTGATCATTTTGAAATGTTTGTTTGACCAATTTTATATGGATCAAATCCATAGGCTTAGAGATAACTTGGAAATGATTTTATTCCATTAGGGTTATAGGGTTTTGGTTTATTTGTCAAGTGTTTAAATTTCCAGATGCAATTATGAAGAATGCATTTCACTTGATTTGAATTTAGTTGGATTCAAACTTTAATAAAGTTTGTTCAAGATGGGATTTTAAATTTCCCTTTAGAAACAAAATTTTCTTTTCACCCTAAATTTCAACAATTATTTATTTTGTTTATTTATTTTTCACATTACAAAATTTGGAAAATTTTGGGATGTGACAGGCTACCACCCTTAAAATAAATCTCGTCCCGACATTTGGGAAAGATAGGGGTTACAAGTTGGCTCAAAGCAACTAGGGTACTAACACCGTTAAAAAATTTCCAACTAGATTACTTCTTGGCTTACTTGGAATCTTGTTGAAACCTCTCTGGGCAATTGTTTGCATAATGGCCTGGTTCTTTGCATTTGAAACACATCACTTGGCTGATATCTTTCTTTTCCTTTGGTATTGCCTTTTGTTTGTTTCCTTGGTTCTTCTTCTTTTCTAGGCATTCATTGGCATAGTGTCCCATCTCTTTGCAAGTGTAACATTGCTCTTGGGTAATATGCTTCTTGCTAGGGTTGGGGCATTTCTTCTTCTTCTTGGGTCTCTCCAAAGCTAGGAGTTCTTCTAGTTCATGCTCTTCATATTTCACCACAAAGGTGGGAAATCTTTCTCTCTTCTTGGGGCAGTTACTAGAGATATGACCTTCTTCTTCACAAGAGTAGCAACACTTTGTGGTCACTTTGGATTTGGACTTATGATGCATGGTTTTGACTTTGCCTTCATCCTTCTTGGCAGAAGTTTTCCTTCATGAGGGTTTACAAACTGTTTATGCACTCCACCTTGTTTCCTTTGTTGAACTATGGAATAGATGGGGCATTGGATAGGGACATGATTATTTCTTTCACATAGAAAACAAGTGGCTTGAGATGTGGGGCATTGATTAGTTGGATGTTTCTCTTCACAATTAGGGCACTGATCTTCATGCTCTTTGGAAGTGTGATCCTTTTCTCCACAAACATTGCAAGCTTGGGTTCCCTCTAGAATATCATCCTTGACATCCTTGTTATCACAAACTCCTTGGGAAGGGTTGTCTCCCATGTTGATCAATTTACTTGTCATCCTATGCAACAATTGGGTTTGGGTTTCCAAGAACTTTTGCATGGTTGGGTCTAACTCATTGTTGTTGGCCCAAAATTGAGTTGTCACTTGGTTCAACTGGGTTTGTGTTACTATGAGTTCTCTCATGTTGATCTCTTGGTTGTTGTTGTTGTCACCATCCTTGATGTTGGAGTTTCTTGGGGTAGTCATCTGTTTGGGTTGGATTGGGATTAGAATAGACAAAAGATTTCTAAGGAGATAATTCTAATCACACACAACACAATTCACACAAACAATGTGCAAGCTATCATAAACAAACATTCCACTCAAACAACAAGTTTCAAGCACATTTTTAGGCAATAAAATATTTTTTTGCTACACCATAATAGTTGGTGTGTTTGATTTAATATTAATATGGTGGTCCAACTATATGGTTCACTTGGGAGCATTCCATCCTTCTTAGTTGGTTATTCTTGATCAATATCTTTGTATCCTTGGAGAATTTATTGCATCTAGGTCACAAAACTTCAAAGGCGATGATGGTTCCTTCTAAGTCGTGTTTCCTTAGTCTTCAAGTCTTGAGCAATATTTCTTGTCTCATTTGTAGTTCTTAGTGATATCCAAGTTGAAGTCCTTGGTGAGAGTAAGGTTGAAATCACTTGAGTGGGTGAAGTCCTTTGCTCATGTTGAAGTCTTTTCTCATGGTGGAGGCTTTATCCATCAAGTTGAAATAGACAAGATGTAGAATCAAAACCAAAAGGTTGAGGAAAGAGTTTACAAGATTGTTTGTAAATAAGTTTTGGGACAAAAATAACTCCTATTTTTCAAAGGGTTTTGTCCAATCCTAGGGTTACAAATCCTACAGGCAACACAGTGCTCTGATACCATCTGTAGAGATCCCAACCTTTAATAAGGTAGAGATCCCTGTGTTTACAATGCTAGTCCCTGGATCAATAGCTAGCATCCACAGTTAAGATGTAATATCAAGAAACAAAGGTCATAATACAACTTTATAACCAGGAATAAAATAATTTATTACATCTTACATAGCTCATTTGGCTATCTCATTACAATGAAGTAGAATATAACAATAGCATGGGGTCCTTCATCTTCAAAGTGCCACAGGCAGTCATGTTGGTTGTAGACTTGTAATCCTAATCAATAAACTTCACTAACATCAAACAAACCTACAACATATTAAGTTACAGCCACAAGGGTCAATACATTTGAATTGTATTGGCAAGTGATACTATGGTAGTATAGTGGAGTCTATCATCTATATGCATTTGGCTGAGTGGAGCTTAGGCTTGCTTTGCTCAAAATAGATTTTTCTTATCCTTTGAAAAACACTAAGATTTTGTCTGTCAAAAATCACCCAAGGCATCTGCCAATAGAAATTGGTGATCCTTCAACCCTTGTTCAACCACAAGTTTTTAACTTAGAAATTGGGATGAGGAGATTCTTGATAGCTTCCATGTATTGATGCTCAAATTTTCCTTTGCCAGGGACATGGCTAAGTACTTAGATTTTATACTCTGCAGAGGTGGTGCACTTTCCCCACAAGACTTGGTTTCACCAAGACAAGAACTTTCAGAAGCCTTCCCTTAGACCAGAATGGACGCGCTCCAACCTATCAATCCCTACCACCAACTGTCCATTTGGCTAAGTTATTGCAACCTATATGATCCAGGAAGAGCCCACAATGCCAAGTGGCTGCACTTGAAGCTTCTCAACATTTGACATCTCAAATCTCTTTGTTCCTGGGTGGCCATCCACAAGTGAGATACACAAGGTAAACCATAGAAATGGGCCTTGTATAACCACTCAACACAAATCATTCCTTCCATTCCACCCAGGTGTTTCATTCACTTAGTTATTTTATTAAACAAAACACAAGTCTTTGACTTAGAAATATTCCATAGCATCAATATAATCCACCCTTGTTTTCTACTAGCTAAGCTAAGCATTATAGTAGTAGGAATCCTAACTTAGGAAATTTCTACTAAGGTTTCATCTACTAGGATTTCCCATGGCATAGTTTTTACTTAGCAAAAATTCCATGCAAGTCCTACTTTAGAAATATCACTAATGCATAGTGAAAATAATGGGACAAAAGTATGAAGCATCACTTTCCTTTTTGGTAGAGAGTATAAGTTCACTCCTTGATCTTGCAATAATCACACTCTTCAAATTCCACTATAATTCAATCAAGCAAGCAAGAATTCAATCTACCATTCAAGCAACATCACATAAAATAATAGAAACAAAGCAATGCATGCAAGCATGCCAAAGATTGTTTTATTTGGAAAATTGGTTTCTAATAGGTTATAAACATTCTAAAACACCTATTGGTCATTTTATAAAAGTGGCAAAACCATTTGCAAAAGATTTTACTTATAAATCATTTTTAAACCAAATCAATATTTTATGTGGTTGAAAATGCCTTTAGCAAAGCAACAATATTTTAGGGTTCACCAAATACATTTTTTAAAAACTTGGTTTTTGGGGTCAGAGAGTTCAAATCAAAACATTTCCCCAAAGGTTTTTCTCTAAAAAGTATTTTCAACATATAAACAACATTTTTATTTGACTAGAAATGCTTTAATTCAAAGATTTATTCTCTTGCTTCACAAAATATGTTGAATCTACAAGTTGGTTTTTATGGTCAGTAGGTTCAAACAATCTAATTTCCCAAAGGTTTTATCACAAAAATAATTTTAGAAAGAATTTCATATTCAAATTATTCCTACATAAGTTTCTGCAAAAACAACCAAGTTTCCAGAAGCAAAACACTAAACAAAGTGCATGGTTGGGTAGGGTTTGTCTTGCTAATTCCATTTATATAAAATTTGCAAAATTTGGACGTGTGGTTTGAAAGTTATGCAATTTACAAGTTCAAACTTCTAATAGATACAATTTCTGTTTTAAAAGATCAGGTAGGCCACGTGGCAGAACCTAACTGGCGCGTACCGGTTCGGCAGGATCACGCTCTAAGGATCGTTGGATCTAACTTAAATCGCACGGCACACAGTACACGATACCCCTTCGATTAAGTGACCTATCGCATCCACTGGATCATCATCCAACGGTTCACAGCAAGCCAACCATAGATTGGAGGCGAGTGGCGGCGGCGTGTCTGGTGGCGGTGGTTCGGTGAATCTAGGAAGTGAGAAGAGGAATGGAGGTGCTCACCAGGTTCGCGGGGTCGCGGTGATGCTCAAGGTGGCCGCAGGATGGACAGGGGCGCACGGAGCTGGCTCGAATCGCTCGCCGGAGTTCGTGGAACCATTGAGTGCGCTCAGATGTTGTTGAAGACGAGGCTTCAGAGCATGCCAGAGAAAAAGGGGAGCATGGTTAGATGCGCGGGAGAGTGGCGAGTACACGCGTGTGAAGGAGGAGGAGAGGGGCGGTCAGACGCTACCTGGGAAACTCGCCGGAGTTCTAGTCGAAGATGGTGGCGAATGGCGTTGAGGTTGCCGACGCTAGGAAGCTTGCGCGGCTGAGCTCGGAGTACTAGGAGATGCGCCAGAGGCCAGGGAGTGTGCTCGCATGGTCGAGGGGGCGAGGCGCGACGGCGGCTGGCCGGAATTCTCACCGGAAGACGTCGGAGGAAGTGGTGGTTCCGAGCAAACTCGGAGCAGCCTGGTGGTGAGTTGGTGCGAGCGAGAGAGGGGAAGTGGAGAGGGGAGACAAGCGCCTTTAACGAGCATGGTCGTGGGGAGAATTACTGATCCATTAATCGTGAATTCAACTCGCGAAATCAACGCAGAAACGTTCGGGATGAACTGGTCATGGGGATGACGATGACTGTGTGGCAGTGGGGTCATTTCGTCAGCGAAGGAGAGAGAGGTGAGTGGGTCCAGGCAGTCAGCGAGGGAGTGGGTCTATTCTGCGGTGAGAAAACGTTTCAGGGAGGGGAGTGGGTGTGGGCTGCTGGGCTGGATTGGGCCAGGCTGGCTTAGCTCTTTTTTTTGTTCTGTTTCTCTTTTCTTTTTCCAATTCTAATATTCTGTTTTGATTTTGTTTGATTATTTCAAACAACAATTTGAATTCAATTTTCTACCAAACTTTGTGTATATTCCAATAATGTTTACTAATACATTTTAAAGTCAAATTTAGAATATTTCTTTTATTCTTTTTAGGGTCTTTTAATTATTTAAAATAGGCCCTTGCATTTATTCAAATAAGATTTAATAATGTTTTCAAACTCCATTTGAATTCTAAATCTTTCCAAATCTTTCTAGTAGGTTTTATTTATTTATTAGGGTGTCAAATAATTCACCTTGAATCATTTGGAAAATATTTAATATGATTTATAAATCATTTGAATTGGGTATTTGTTTTAATTCCAATGAAATCAATTATAGTTTTAATTTCATAGTCTTTATTTTGGTGAATTCCTTGATTCCACTTTAAGTTAATTAAATGACTTTTAATTCACTTGGGTAAACTCCAAATACTATTTTCCCATGATTTAAAATAATCATTCTTATTAGGGATTTGTCTTTATTCAAATAGAAATAGAATTTGGTTAATGCCATTTTATTTAATTTGAAAATTCTTTATCCATTATTTTATTTGGAATATATTTATTCCATTTTCTTATGGATTAGGTCAAGATTTAATTTGGTCTTTAAATATTTCCTCATTAAATATTTCTTTCTTTATCTTATAAAATCCATATCTTTTTATTTATAGACCCAAACTTGGTGATTCCAATTTGTATATTTTTATTTAATATTTATTTATCCTTTTAAATATCTTTAGGATTATTTGCTCACCATTTGGTATGGATTTTTAGATAGGTGCTTTATTAGCTTTGGAAATTTAATTCCCTTATCTTATTAAATTCATAAGATTTTATCTATGGCTCCAATTTAAGTGAAACCAATTCATATGGTTATATAATATTTCTATTTGTCATTCTTGGTCATTTTGAAATGTTTGTCTGACCAATTTTATATGGATCAAATCCATAGGCTTAGAGATAACTTGGAAATGATTTTATTCCATTAGGGTTTTGGTTTATTTCTCAAGTGTTTAAATTTCCAGATGCAATTATGAAGAATGCATTTCACTTGATTTGAATTTAGTTGGATTCAAAATTTACTCAAGTTTGTTCAAGATGGGATTTTAAATTTCCCTTTAGAAACAAAAGTTTCTTTTCACCCTAAATTTCAACAATTATTTATTTTGTTTATTTATTTTTCACATTACAAAATTTGGAAAATTTTGGGATGTGACAAAACTGAAATGGATCGTATGGGAACCTAGAGGGAGGTGAATAGGTTCTACTCCAAAATTTAGTTATTTTTCAAACTTATGCTTGACATAAAGATAAATTCTATAGATATGCAACTAAGATGAATTTCCCTATGTGTCAACCTAGCTATTAAGTGAGTAAAGGCAGAGAAAGGAACAAGGTAACCGTAGTGGAGCACGTGGAGACACATGATTTGTTTTACTGTTGTTCCTTCCTTGGTAAGGGAAATATGTCTGCGTTGGAGGGATGGGCGGTACTAAGACCACCACAACACAATAGGACTCACCCTGTTCGTCGATGGATCTCGCCACAACTGGCATGATCCACCTTTCCACTATATGGTACCCTTCGAGGCGGGAACTGGTGCCTTTACAACACTACTGGGGCACACATCCACAACCGAATTGGAGGCTCCCGATATGACAACAAGATTACACAAGAAACAAATTTATCAATAAAAGAAACCAAGATCTATATATTCATAAGAAACTCTAGATCAAGAGGCCCCCAAGTGAATGCAGAGGAAACGAAGATCTTGATTGGTGTCGATGAAGATCAAGGCCTCCTCCTTCAATTCTCCAAAGATCGAAGTCTTTGAGTGGTTGAAAGTGGATATCTTGTGGAAATTGACATGAACAGTACTAAAAAATTTCGTTGGATCCGGAGAAAATTGAAATGAGGATCAGATGGGGTATATATACCCCCCTCCAAAAGGCTATCATTGGAACAAACTTGGCCCGGATAATTCAGCCGAAGTGGCGGGCCAGATAATCCCTCTAGGGCAAACATCCGGCTTGGGATGGAATATCCGGGCCAAAAATCCGCCCCGCATACCACGTGATGCGCCTCCGTGCTCCTTTGAGAAAAATCCATGGGGTCAGAATATCCGTCCAGGGCAATAGCTCCGGTCCTAGTCAGAAAATCAGGGGGAAAATCTTACCCCATACCGGGTGAGGTGCCTTGGTCCATTTGCAAAAAATCCTTGGGTGTGGATTATTCGCCCCCGGGAGGGCCATATTATCCGACTGGGGAAAAAACTCTAGCCCTAGTAGGATATTCTAGAGGATTCTCCGCCCCCACAAAGAGCGATGTGCCTTGGCTCGCTTGGTCGACCGTGGTAGGGGAGGATAATCCGCCCCCAAACTCATGTGTTTGCTGCATTTGTCTTATAGTTCCATAAAAAACTTCTGTAACACTTAATACGCAATTAAATAATCCTTGGTATTATTATCTAGCACACAAAACTATAGGGATCATAAAATATTCCTTCACTACCGGTGCACCGAAATGTCCGTGCATCACGGGTAAAAGAAGTTAGCCGTGGTGCACCATGGTATGCTACAGGTAGGGGTATACAGTGTGCCATAGGTACGAATTTCAAATTTAAAAAAATCAGGATCTAGATCGCGTCGTCGCCGCCGTCTTTGTCACCTCATCAGAAGTGTGGGAGGTCGTGGCCGTATCCTACCACCACAAGGAGGTGCTGGAGGTTGTGGCCACAACCTACCATGGAGGAGGGCGCGTCTCGAGGTGGATGGACAAGGTTTAGGAGGTGTTCAGAGGTTGTTGTAGGAGGTTATCGGAGGTGGTTGGAGGGGGAGAAGTTCGCGGCATGAGGTGGTCAGAGGAGGAGGGCACGGTCAAAGGAGGTCACGTCCAAAGGTGTTTGGAGGAGGGAACGGTCGAAGGCTGGTGGAGGAGGTCGCTTATGGAGATGGCTTGGAGGAGGGGACGTCAAAGGTGGGTGCAGCCGGATAGAGGAGGACGGAGAAGGAGGAGAAGGGAGGAGAAGTGGAAGAAGGGAGGACAAGGAGAAGTGTGGAGGTGCAGGCGAGGAGAAGGAGAAGGGGAAGATAAGGAGGGGTAGGTGGCCGGGTGGTGATTCAAATTTGAATCCCGCCCAAACTTACCTGTGGCGCATCTCTATGCCATGCGCCACGGGTAAGTGGGATCAATTTTTTCTGCGTAAAAAAGTCTTCTTTTTCCATAACTTTTTATCCTTTTCGAAATTCTAGCGGATGTAGAATTTCATGCTCGTCATTTTGATATATTAAATTTTTTATGACATCGTATATAAAAGTTATGGCCATTTTATTGTGGTATGACATTTTTTGCAATCAAAGTCAAACACTACAAGAATCTGGGCGGTCCATGACGTTTCTTTTATGACGCGCAGTAAAAATATCGCGGATGCCTGAAGTTCTTGCTCGTTTCATCACAACTACCTTGAAGGCCCTCCAGCCCGATTTTCCATGACGTTCCTTTCATCACGGTAGATTTCGTCGCAGTTTTCATCTCGGACCCTGAAGCCCAGTTCACCATTTTGTCTCCTTCTTCATTTGTCGTGGATTTCATCGCGGCCCATGGTAAATTTTTTTCATCAACCACGTCTTCTGTGCGTAAAGGCCACGTGTCATAGTATCACTGGATTTGATAGTGCTTCCTGATGTTTTTGGTTGGCCCCAACTGTGAGTGCGCATGTTGTTAATTCTTTTAGAAAGTGGAGATAGTGCACTAGCTATGAATGGTCCTGTGTTCCCACCCACACACATCCACACCCACACGTGTCACTTGAGGACTACGAACGGTCCCGCGTATATAAACCCGCTTGGCTTTCTTCTTCGACGAGCACGTGTCATTTTTCTCCAATCTGTCCAGTCATAAAATACCAATCTGCACCTTCCGTGCATGCCGAAGCTCCTTCGTCTGCACCACCACCCTCACTAGCTGCGCCATGAAGCGTACGTGTAAGGACGAGTCGAAGGTGAAGCCAGTTGGAGGCACAATAGCAGATGGCTCGGGCATCGCTGAGCAGGCGGAGGCGGCTCCAAGAACGCACGCCACTCGTCGCCACACCGTCGAGGTTTTGGGCTCTGTGCAGCCAGCAGTCAATGTCGCCGTCGAGCAGTGGGTGGCCGACAACGTCGTGGTGCCAGCAGCAGATTTGGAGGAGGGGCATGGAGCGCAGGCGGAGGCAACCCGGTGCTCTACATCAACGACCCCATCCTCCACGAACAAATCCTTAATGCAATCACCGAGAACGATGAGTCTGAGGAGGAGGTCTCCAATGAGGCATCTGAGGTACTACTTTGCTAGCTAGCTTCTCTATAGTCACAACCACGGATTTCATAATTCATAAGTAGGATTTTCTCAATCGTCTACCGATTCATTTACTCTTGATGTACGGAATATATGTGGTTTGAACCGTCGATTATTTTGGAGATTTGTATAGATATTCTATCTTCCATCTAGTAAATACACACTTGCTTGGCTTCTTGTTGTTTTAATCAATCTGTAACATTTGATTTTAGGGGTTTTAGTGATTTCTAGCTAAGTGTTGATTTCGATACACAACATGCATATAACATTACATTTCTATTCCTTACTAAGGCCAATGATTCAATTTTTTCCCAAAAGAGTGCAAGGGGGAGACACATATGATGGTGTCGGATTTCTTTAGGGATGGTGTTAGTGAACCTAAGGCAATGTACAACAATATAAGTTGTGGTCCTTTGGTTTGCTAACACCATCTCTAAAAAACTTATGAGGCCCGAATTTTTTTTTAAAACATATGTGTTGTATAAAATAGAAATTTACCAAGCGAATTACCCATAATAAACGCTGAGTAAAACATGATTAGAATAATAGACAAAATACTAATCATGTGAAACAGCAAAAACATAATAAGACAGGTAACCAAACAGACTGCAAGACGAAGATCTTGAGATGTGATCAGAACAAGATTAAGAAAGAAAACATACACGGCAGTAGCTGAAAAGGAACCGCCAGTGTTCGTGTTGGCACCGTCGTTAGCCATGTCATCGAGAAAGAGGGTGCTAATGTTGGGGAAGAAGTCCTTGTTGAGGAAGACGTCGGCACAATCGCTATCCGAAAAAGAGTCTGTGATGAAGCCAGTAGTCACGCCGATAGTGCTCCCCAAAAACCTTATCGCCCTTTTCCCGTACAGGACTCGAAGCAGCGGGGTCTCGGATGCCTACTGTTCTGGCTCGCGATGCACGCCGCAAGACGGGATGGGGAAGATCTAGGTAGCGCAGTGCTCTGAAACTGGAGGCGCGAAGGATGTGTGGCAGTGTATCTAAGAGGAGGCGCGACCTCTCTCTTATATAGGCACAGAGGGGGAGGCAGACAGGCTGCGCAGGAGATGAAACGAATGAACCGAAGTTGAAGCGAACAGGCGGCAGCCCACCAGACACCCTCCACTCAGTTCATATTAATTTAGCTCGTATTAAAAGTACACTCGATCAAAATGTTTCAGCTTTTGTACAACTGTTCATATACCATTCATGCATGGCAAAATAAAGCTCGGCTCGGCGAGATTCCCGCAACCCGCGGCGCGCGCGCGTCGTGACATGGCGAGGCGAGGCGAGGTGTGGCGTGGCGTGGCGAGGCGAGCAAGGAGGAGGAGCGCGCATGTATATGTCTTCTCTTATCAAGCTCGTACAAGTGGTGGAAGAGCTCACCTTATAAGCTGGTCCAACTTCCACTCAACTAGCAATATGGGACTAAACATTTGTCCCAGCTCTTGCCTTGCATGAATGGGCCAAATGGGCCTCTAGGATTTCAGGAATTTATTGGCCTATAATAAATGGGCTAGGCCTATTTAGGTAAAAATTCCAACAATCCCCCACCAGATCCCAGAGGCACATGAAGTTTTCCTTTGGTTCCAAAACATTGTTTATATACCGGTACTGTAGTGGAGACTGTTAAGTTGAACTTCAACCTAGAGCTTTATGTTATACTAGGCTGCAACTTGTACAGTGGACTATGCCTTAAACTGCAAGTTTGCTGCAAACCTAGCTTCACAAAAAGTCTTGACCGATACTAGGATACCGTGGGACTTCCCCGCGGGTGGAGCGTATACGTTATACTCCATGACCTTTCATGAGTTTATTAGAGAGAACCCTACTCTCATAGACTGCGACATTTTAACAGTCAGACTCATATAGGTGTGTTCTTCAAAAGATGTTCTGCAGGACAACATCTTTGCTTAGGATAAGCCACTTAGAACACATTAAGATAATAAATCAACCTGCCGTGCAGAATAGGAAAGTATTGCATATTTATGGAGTGGTGTTTATTAAAGTAGGGATACTTTCCTCTCAGCTAACCAACAACTTGTTTCCCAATATTAATTCATGGGATCTACGATCACATAGAGTGGTTTACCACTATGCAAAGCTCAAATCGTGGGTCTCATACCCATCTCCTTCAATGCATTTTCTATCACGTTGCGTGATAGACCCTTTGTGAAGGGATCTGCCAAGTTTTTAGATGTTTGGATATAATCCAATGCAATAACTTCGGAGTTTCTTATTTTCCTGACAGATGCAGTCTCCTCTTCACATGTCTTGATGACTTCATATTATCCTTAGAACTATTTACCTTGAAAATCACAGTTTGATTATCACAGTTCATAAGGATTGCGGGTATTGGTTTTTCAACCACAGGCAAGTTCATCAAGAGTCCACGAAGCCACTCTACTTCAATAGTGGCTGTGTCTAGTGCTGTGAGTTTTGCTTCCATAGTTGACCTCGTTAAGAGGGTCTGCTTGCAAGACTTCCAAGAAACAGCGCCACCAGCAAGTGTAAATACATATCCACTCGTGGCCTTTTTTCTCGTCAGCATCAGATATCCAATTTAAATCACTATAACCCTCTAGTACCCTTGGATACCCGGTATAGTGAATGCCATAGCTTGCAGTGCCTTTTAGATAGCGCATGACTCTCTCAAGAGCATGCCAGTGATCATCTCCTGGATTTTAAACAAATCGACTGAGTTTGCTTACATCAAATGCGATGTCACGCCTCGTGGCACTAGCTAAATACATAAGCGAGCCAATAATTTGAGAGTATCTCAGTTGGTCTCTAGCATTTCCTCGATTCTTTCTAAGCATCACACTAGGATCATACGGTGTAGGAGAACACTTGACGTTGCTATACCCGAAACGACTCAAGACCTTTTCCACATAGTGGGACTGAAGCAATGTAATCCCACCATCATCATCTCTCAATAGCTTGATGTTCAGGATGACATCAGATACTCCCAGATCCTTCATCTCAAAGGAACGAGATAAGAAATCTCTGACCTCCTTAATTGCATTAAGGTTGGTTCCGAAAATCAGCATGTCATCAACATACAAACAAAGGATGACTCCCTCACCCCCCATCATGGCGATGGTACACACATTTATCAGCTTCAGTTACAACAAAGCCTGCAGCAGTTAAAGTTCTTTTGAACTTCTCATGCCATTGCTTAGGGGCTTGTTTTAGGCCATATAAAGACTTCAACAGCTTGCACACCTTTCCTTCTTGACCATTTACCGCAAAGCCATCTGTCTGATACATGTAAATTTCCTCATCCAACTCTTCATTAAGGAAAGTTGTCTTAACGTCCATTTGATGAACGAGAAGACCATGAGAGGCAGCCAATGAGAGTAATACTCGAATGGTGGTCAATCTAGCAATAGGTGAGTAAGTGTCAAAGAAGTCTTCACCTTCTTTTTGAGTATATCCCTTGGCCACAAGCCGTGCCTTGTACTTATCAATAGTACCATCAGGTCTAAGCTTTTTGTTAAACACCCACTTGCATCCTACAGGTTTACACCCATAAGGGCGATCAGTGATCTCCCATGTTCCATTAGCTAAGATGGAATTCATCTCACTATGGACGGCTTCCTTCCAGTAGTCAGCATCAGGAGATGCATATGCTTCTGAAATGGAAGTGGGAGTGTCATCCACAAGGTACACAATGAAATCATCACCAAAAGACTTTGTAGTCCTTTGTCTCTTGCTCCTTTTCGGAATTTCATTATCATCCTCCTTAGGACTTTCAGAGTGTTCAATTGGAATGGTAGGTTCAGAGAATGTAGCAAATTCCTGATTAGATGAACTGGGTATCTCCGGATTTGATGAGTTAGGTTTATCCTTCATTGGAAAGATATCCTCAAAGAAAGTCGCATCAGTCGACTCCATGATTGTACTGACATGAATTTCAGGCACTTTAGATTTTACTATCAAGAATCTATATCCAATGCTATGAAAAGCATAGCCCAGAAAAATACAATCAATGGTTTTTGGTCCAAGCTTGCACTTCTTGGGGATTGGTACATTAACCTTTGCCAAACAACCCCAAGTACGTAAGTAAGAGAGTTTTAATCTTTTCTTCTCCCATTCTTCGAATGGAGTAATTTCTTTGTTCTTTGTGGGAACTCGATTTAGGACATGACACGCGGTCAATAGTGCCTCTCCCCACCATTCCTTAGAGAGACCCGATGTGTCTAACATGGCGTTAACCAAATCTGTTAGAGTACGGTTCTTTCTTTCGGCTACTCCATTTGACTGGGGTGAGTAGGGAGGCGTCCTCTCATGAATTATACCATGTTCCACACAAAATAAATCAAAATCGTTGGAAAAATACTCTCCACCACGATCAGACCTAAGCCTCTTAATCTTTCGATCAAGTTGATTTTCTGTCTCAGCTTTATAGATTTTGAAGAAACTCAAAGCCTCATCTTTTGATTTCAGAAGATACACATGACAATATCTCGTAGAGTCATCGATCAAAGTCATGAAATATTTCTTTCCACCTTTTTTCAACACACCATTCATCTCACAAAGATCAGAATGTATGAGCTCTAGTGGTGTTAAATTTCTCACTTCTGCAGTCGTATGTGACTTGCGAGGTTTTTTAGCTTGCACGCAGACTTGGCACTTCGATCCCTTAACAGTTGTGAAATCAGGGATTAAATTCATTTTGGCTAGCCGCATCATACAACCAAAATTAATATGACAAAGACGAGAGTGCCACACATTTGATTCAAAATTCGTGTAAATATGATTAACAATTTTATTACAAATGTCTGATAGAGATAAGCGGAACAAGCCTCCGCACTCATATCCTTTACCAACAAAGGTTCCATACTTCGAAATTACAAATTTATTGGACTCCAATACAACCTTGTAGCCATCTTGACACAAAAGAGATCGGCTAACAAGATTTTTATTTATTGAGGGAACATGATGCACGTTCTTCAGGTGCACGGTCTTTCCCGAAGTGAACTTCAGATCGAATGTACCAACACCATGAACAAAAGCATGCGAGTCGTTCCCCATCAGCATGATTTGAGTCCCTCTGACCTGATATGAAGAAAACATGGAAATATCAGAATAGACATGTACATTAGCGCCCGTGTCAATCCACCAATTAGGAGAATGACATAATGAAAGAACAGTAGGTAATATACCATACCCAACATCTTTCATCTCAATGTCACCCATGACAACATTAGCAGTCTTGCTGCCCTTCCCATGCTGGCACTTGTCAAAGCGGTTGGGACAAGCAGGAGCCCAATGATCAGGATCACCGCATACATGACAAGCACCTTTCCTCTTATCAGTCTTTTTCTTGAAGCTAGTAGACTGTGAGACCTTGTTCTTTCCATCGAACTTTCCTTTGCCGTCAAACTTGCCTTTGCCGTCAAACTTGCCTTTGTTCTTGAACTTATGAGGATGGAAGTTCCTTTTCTGTACCAGATTGGCATTAGAACCTCCCTCGATACCTCGAGCACGTGTGTCTTTTGCTCTCTCCTTCTCTTCCACATCATGAGTCCCAATGAGATCCGTCACGGAGAACTCTTGTCTCTTGTGATTTAGATAAGTAGCAAAATTCCTCCATGACTGGGGAAGTTTGGCAATAATTCCTCCGGCAACAAACTTGTCCGGTAACACACAAGTGAAGTTCTCAAGCTCCCTGGCAAGTGACTGTATCTCATGAGCCTGATCCACAATGGGGCGGTCATCAACCATCTTATAGTCATAGAATTGTTCCATGACATACAGTTCACTACCAGCATCAGAGACTCCAAATTTTCTCTCGAGCGCATCCCACATATCCTTTCCATTGCTAAATGATAGATATGAATCGACAATATTGTCGCTAAGAATGATGATCAAGGCAGCCTAGAAAGTGGTATCAAGTTTTTGGAATGCCTCTTCCTGAGCGGGATTAAGTTCTCCCTTAGGTGCGCCATAGATGGTGTTATAGAAGCTCATGGTCTGAAACCAGAGCACTTCTCTCGCACGCCATCATTTGTAATTGACACCTTCGAACACAGGTGGCTTCATAGAAGCAACAAGGCCACTTGGGGCAAATTGCCTGAAATAAGGTTTTTGGATTGTTGAATAAAAGAGAAATTTACCAAGCGAATTACCCATAATAAACGCTAAGTAAAACATGATTAGAATAATAGACAAAATACTAATCATGTGAAACAGCGAAAACATAATAAGACAGGCAACCAAACAGACTGCAAGACGAAGATCTTGAGATGCGATTAGAACAAGATTAAGAAAGAGAACATACACGGCAGCAGCAGAAGAGGAATCGCCGGTGTTCGTGTTGGCACCGTCGTTAGCCATGTCATCGAGAAAGAGAGTGCTAATGTCGGGGAAGAAGTCCTCGTTGGGGAAGACGTCGGCGCAATCGCTATCCAAGAAAGAGTCCGTGAAGAAGCCAGTAGTCGCGTCGATAGTGCTCCCCAAAAACCTTATCACCCTTCTCCCGTACAGGACTCAAAGCAGCGGGGTCTCGGAGGTCTACTGTCCCGGCTCGCGATGCACGCCGCAAGACGAGATGGGGAAGATCTAGGTAGCGCAGTGCTCTGGAACTGGAGGAGCAAAGCATGTGTGGCAGTGTATCTGAGAGGAGGCGCGACCTCTCTCTTATATAGGCACAGAGGGGGAGGCAGACAAGCTGCGCAGGAGATGAAACGAATGGACAGAAGTTAAAGCGAACAGGCGGCAGCCTCCACTCAGTTTGTATTCATTTAGCTCGTATTAAATGTCCACTTGAGCAAAACGTTTCAGCTTCTATACAACTGTTCATATACCATTCATGCGTGGCAAAATAAAGCCCGGCTCGGCGAGATTCCCGCAACCCGAGGCGCGCGCGCGTCGTGACGAGGCGAGGCGAGGAGGAGGAGCGCGCGCGTATATGTCTTCTCTTCTCAAGCTCGTACAAGTGGTGGAAGAGCTCACCTTATAAGCTGGTCCAACTTCCACTCAACTAGCAATACGGGACTAAACATTTGTCCCAGCTCTTGCCTTACATTAATGGGCCAAATGGGCCTCCAGGATTTCAGGAATTTATTGGCATATAATAAATGGGCTGAGCCTATTTAGGCAAAAATTCCAACAATATGAACTATATTCTTTGAAATTTTTATGCTACTACGTACACACAAAAAAAATTGTGATCATACTTTATAACAATTACATTTCAATTTATCAGTTAGTCCGAAGATTGAAATTGGCCCCATAAGATTGCAGGGGTGGCACACATTTTGTTGGTGTCGGTTTTTTAGGGACAGGTGAGTGAACCTGAGGCAATGTACACAAATATAATATAGGTTGTGTTGTTGGTACTTTGGTTCCCTAACGTCGTCTCTGAAAAAACTTTTGAGATCCCTAGATTTATTCTACATTCATATGAACTATGATCTTTGAATTGTTATTGCATAGTGTATAAAAATTATGAGGCCCCTAATTTATTCTCATATGGAACTATATGATCTTTGAATTGTTTTTGCTATATGAACTTTGAATGATTCGTATGATGCCTATGCATCATTTTGATTATAATTTGTTTCTACATGCATGTACCTAAATATTGTTTGCCTTTTTATTTATAATTAAAATATTTTAGGATTGTTTTTGTACCTGAATATGTATATCCCTGAATATTGTTTTGTAGGATTACATTTTAATTCCTTATTGTGGCCAATGATTTAAATTTTCCACAAAATAGAGGCAGACAAAGTGGTCTCAGGTTTTTTTCAGGGATGAGTTAGCAAACCTGGGGCAATGTACAAGAACAATATGTTGTGCAATTGGTACTTGGTTGTCTTACACCATCCCTGAAGAAACTTATGAGGACGTAGACTTTGTTCTGATCCAATTTATTGTTATTTTGTTTGCATACATGAAACAATACATGACCTGATCAAACTATTGCTAAGATGCATTCTCTTTGATATCAATATAATATTGTCTTATACAACATATGTATGAGTTCTGAGTTATGTTCTTAAAAAATAGCAGGAGGATTCTGACGACGTGGACTCTACGATGTACTCCAAGGACAATAAGAGAAACTACGAGCTGAGGAAGTTAAGGTGTGGGCAGATACGTTTTCACCATAGGGGGAGACTGTTTTGTCCATTAAGTGGCAGAGTCATCGACTCGGACATCACAACATGATCCAGCACGCGGTGGATGTTGGTAGAAGCCTAGGCTGAAAGCACCAGCCGAAGACCTTGGAGAGGCACGCAGCCTATGGCAAATTCCTCCGGGAATATGTTAGGATTGACCTGTTTCCACTGCATGCTCTTGCTGCTTCCCCTGCTAAGCCGTGTCAGTGTCCCTCCTGCTGTTGCCCCAGCTTATTTTGTATACGTTAATTATTACATGGTTGCATGTAAGACAATTTCACTCTTATGTGGTGTCTCTGGTTATGGTTGTTGAACTATATATATATATATTAATCTACTTCTTTATATGGAGTTTCCTAAAAAAAATAGTGTTCAATTATGTTACTGATCATGCATGCTTATGCAAACTACCAAATATTTCTAGTCCTCAATTATATTATAGTTGTCAAGGAATACATCAAATAGATTTTAAATTGGTGGAAAATTTGTATTGAAGTAACTAAATGATCTTGCATCGAAAGTAAATATTTGAATTAGTCAAATTCATCGGGCCCAGTTGTCTGTTTGTCTGATAGAAATTAAATGGCATAAAACACTACAATGAACAGAAATCAAACTCACGACCACACTCGATATTAATTCAGTCGTCTTTGCAGTTTTCACTCAAAAAAGAAAGAAAAAATAGAGTACCCTAACTAGGATTCGAGCTCACGACCACGCTCGTTGATCGAGATGCTCGAACCGCTGGTCCATAGGAATTTGTTTTTGATAGTTCTACTACTTCTCCTTTCTTATAAACATGTTCAAAAACATCCGTCTTCCATATTTTACACATGTTTTCACTAACAGCCTAATAGTTGGAGAGGACAACTAGGTTTTAAACATAGCACTCCATATTTCTTACACTCATTTCTCAATCACAAGAAACTACAGCAATAATCAACACACACACACCATATATCAACATGGAGATAGAATAGAATCTTACAAATATATAGAGAACATGGTTCACAGACAGTTCCAAACCAACTAGACAACTAGATTCACTAAGAGTTAGAAACCATGTAGACTACCAGGTTCACATACAGTTCTAAACCAACTACGAGTTCACTTATAAAACATCCAACCAGCACACAACCAGTACTGTGTTCCCTCAATTAAAGCGACTAATATAACACATGAAACAAAATATGGGCTCATCAAACAAGGTGAAGATGAAGAGATCCCTTTTTTGATTTGAGCAGCCTCGACCATGTTTTACCAGTTGGTTGTCATCTGGGCAACATCATTCTTCCCTTTGATGAAATGAACATGCTCACGACCTACACGATCTGTGATTATGACAAGGATCTCCAGAGACATATATTCGTTAAGGTAGGCATTGATGTACCTAGCTGAAAAGTACTGAAGGTGGAGAATAAAGTTAGTTTTCTTACTATAGTTCAATGTGCATAAGTAGATTCAAAGAGTAATGTCAAAAGTTTACCATCTTGGTCTTCCCAGGGATGACATTTGATTTTTTCATCTTACACACATAGAGTGGTATAGGTGCCTGGTGTTGTGAAACAGCTCTGAGATACATAGCTTGGTTTGAAGTCAATTCCATATCATTTCCAAACACGGAGTAATCATTGAAGTCCCCGCTTCCCTTCATTGAGGGATCTAGATAGAAAATATTAGAAAGTAATCTATAGCGGCATAAGAATGACTATAACATTAATCCAATGTATATGACTCTAACCTCTAGTAAGGTCCCTCGGTTTCTCAGCTTTCTTGGCTGCAGGTTGCTTCACCTCGTCATTAGATGGAATAATGTAGCCTTGGTTTTTAGCCTAAAATAGACATTGCACTAAATAGAATGTTTTCTTTTGATGCTATACAGTAGGTTTCACTACTATGTTAGTGCTGGTTGAAGCAATTTTAGAACCTGCTCATGTATGTCGCTAGCCTTCATGTGGTAGATCTTGCAATCCTCACATTTTATGATGTTTTGCGGGCTGGAGAAATTTCTCGGCACCGTCGCCACGATGTTTTGCGCAATGGCTTCCAAATTTGTGGTGTTCAACACCGAGTAGCCCATCTAAAACTAAATAAGAAAATTGAGGATTACTATGAGTATCTATGAGTAAATACAAAAATTAAATTAGAAGCACAAGCATCAAGCGACTAAAACAAGGCATCGTGGGAGCACTTTATGTTGTACGCGATGGCTAGACCTAGATCGAGTGTTTACCGGGGACCTAGACCCATCATCGGTGAACTAGAGCTAGGCAGCATTGCCGATGCGGTGACCTAGATAAATCACAGACGCACAGTCGTGGAACATGGAGAAAATTCGTTGAGATAGGTGGAGGGTCACTTACCCGTGAGCCTGCAGCCACCGTCGTCACCGGGGAGGGGAGTGGATTTGCTGCCTATGAGGGGACCGGATTTTGTCCCGGATTTGGTGGTCGCAGGGGATAGCAGAGTGGTGGGGACTAGGGAGGGTTAAGGAAGCAGTACCATGACGAGTCGGTCCCACAAAGGATCAGATTTTAGTCCAATGGCCAGCGGTATCGGCAGAATTTTGAAACCTTCCTTAGAAATTCAAAAAAATCCAAAAAATGTGAAACCCTCACACATTGCCATTTTATGTTGCCTAGTTGCATGCAAATATAACAAACATGGCATATGAGGATTATTCTTAAAAAGTGTTCACAGAAATCACCAACCGCCTTCGAGGATTCATGGCTTTCAAGGAAAATGAGCTAGGTCATGACCATAACCATGGCATAGTTTGCTTTAATGCATCCATATTCTGTACATGCGTGTATATTGTGATGTCAAACATTGTTTCTTCATGAAGTTTTCACATTCCATACACGAAAAATCCATTTTCCATTTTCCTGGTGCCGAAAAGGGCATATTTTGTGAAGCATCCACCAAGGATGTGATGTGAAAATGCATCACCCCATTTTTAATAAATACTATAGAGCATTTAATTACCAAATCGCCAATTGTTTTCAGATACAACCTCTCAGCGCAACCCCCATGACATAAACAAGTTTATGTCGGTCTAGCTAGAGGGGACCAAATTAAGCCTGGAGCTACCTTGTAGCTATCTCGGGAATTTTCCAAAAAAATCATTTCCATGTACAAAACATTTCATTTCTTTAGAGATCTAACAAGAGATTAGGAGGACCTGGCACATAGCCAGGAACCCTAACTGCCGCGGTATTGTCCGAGTTTCGAAACCGGCCTTAGAAATTCAAAAAAAAACAAAAAATATTAAACCTTCGCACATTGCCATTTTATTTTGCATAGTTGCATGTAGAAATAACAAACATGGCATATGGGGATTATTGTAAAAAAAGTGTTCATAGAAATCACCTACCGCCTTCGTGGATTCATAGCTTTCAAGGCAAATGAGCTAGGTCATGACCACAACCATGGAATAGTTTGCTTTAATGCAACCATATTCCACACATGTGTGTATCTTATGATGGCAAACAATGTTGTTTCATGTAGTTTTCACATATCTGCACGGAAAATCCATTTTCAATTTTCCCGGTGCCGAAAAGAGCTTATTTTGTGAAGCATACACCAAGGATGTGATGTGAAAATGCATCACCACATTTTTGATAAATACTAGAGACCATTTAGTTGCCAAATCACCAATTGGCACAACCCCATGATATAAACAAGTTTATGCCAGTCTAGCTGGAGGGGCCTAAATTTATCTTAGAGCTACCTCATAGCTATCTCGGGAATGTTCCAAAATATAATTTTCATGTACAAAACATGGCATTTCTTCAGAGATCCAACAAGAGATTACCAAGACCCAGCACATATCGAGGAACCCTAACTGTTGTGGCATCGGCCGAATTTCGAAACCTGCCTCAAAAATTCAAAAAAATATGAAACCTTCACACGTTGACATTTTATGTTGCCTAGTTACATGCAAAAATAACAAGCATGGCATATGGGGATTATTCTAAAAAAATGTTCACAGAAATCACCTACCTCCTTCGAGGATTCATGGCTTTTAAGGCAAATGAGCTAGGTCATGACCAACCATGTCATAGTTTGCTTTAATGCACCCATATTTCGCACATGCGTGTATCTTGTGATGGCAAACAATGTTGCCTCATAAAGTTCTCACATTCTCTGCATGGAAAATCTATTTTCCCGGTGCCAAAAAGGGCTTATTTTGTGAAGCATCCACTAAGGATGTGATGTGAAAATGCATCATCCCATTTTTAATAAATACTAGACAACATTTAGTTGCCAAATCAATAATTGCCTTTAGCCAGAACCTGTTGGCACAACCCCACGATATAAATAAGTTTCTGCTAGTCTAGCTGGAGGGGGCCCAAATTTAGCCTAGAGCTACCTCGTAGCTATCTTAGAAATTTTCCAAAATATCATTTCCATGTACAAAACATGGCATTTCTTTAGAGATCCAACAAGATATTAGCATGACCCGGCACGTAGCCAGGAACCCTAACTGCCATTGTATCGGCCAAATTTTGAAACCGGCCTCAGAAGTTCAAAAAAAATCAAAAAATCTCAAACCTTCACACATTGCCATTTTATGTTGCCTAGTAGCATGGACAAATAAAAAACATGGCATATGGAGATTATTCTAAAAAAGTTTTCACAGAAATCACCTACAGTCTTCGAGAATTCATGGCTTTCAAGGAAAATGAGCTAGGTCATGACCACAACCATGGCATAGTTTTCTTTAATGCCCCCATATTCTGTATATACGTGTATCTTGTGATGGAAAACAATGATGATTCATGAAGTTTTTACATTCTCTGCATGGAAAATCCATTTTCTTGGTGCCGAAAATGGCTTATTTTGTGAAGCATCCACCAAGGATGTGATGTGAAAATGCATCACCCCATTTTTAATAAATACTAGAGAGCATTTAGTTGCCAAATCACCAATTGGCTTCAGCTAGAACTTCTCGGTGCAACCCCCGAGATATAAACAAGTTTATGCCGGTCTAGCTCGAGGGCGCCCAAATTTCGGGAATTTTCCAAAAAATCATTTACATGTATAAAACATGGCATTTCTTCAGAGATCCAACAAGAGATTAGCAAGACCTGACACATAGCCAGGAACCCTAACAGTCGTGGTATCAACCAAATTTCGAAACCGGCCTCATAAATTCAAAAAAAAAGTGAAACCTTCGCACACTGCTATTTTATGTTGCCTAGTTGCATGCAGAAATAACAAACATGGCATATGGAGATTATTCTAAAAAAGTGTTCATAGAAATCACCTTCCTCCTTTGAGGATTTATGTCTTTCAAGGAAAATGAGCTAGGTCATGACCACAGCCATGGCATAGTGTGCTTTAATGCGCCCATATTCCGCACACGCGTGTATATTTTGATGGGAAACAATGCTGCTTCATAAAGTTTTCATATTCTCTGCATGGAAAATCCATTTTCCTGATGCCGAAAAGGGCTTATGATGTGAAGCATACACCAAGGATGTGATGTGAAAATGCATCACCTCATTTTTAATAAATACTAGAGAGCATTTAGTTTCCAAATCACCAATTGGATTCAACTAGAACCTCTCGCGCAACCCCTGTAATATAAACAAGTTTCTACCGGTCTAGTTAGAGGGGGCCAAATTTAGCCTGGAGCTATCTTGTAGCTATCTCGGGAATTTTCCAAAAAAATCATTTCCATGTACAAAACATGGCATTTCTTCAAAGATCCAACAAGATATTAGCAAGACTCTGCACATAGCCAGGAACCCTAACTGCCGCGGTATCGGCCGAATTTCAAAACCGGCTTCAAAAATTCAAAAACAAATAAAAAAATATGAAACCTTCGCACATTTGCATTTTATGTTGCCTGGTTACAACCAAAAATAACAAACATGGCATATGGGGATTATTCTAAAAAAGTGTTCACAGAAATCACCTACCGCCTTCGAGGATTCATGGATTTCAAGGCAAATGACCTAGGTCATGACCACAACCATGGCATAGTTTTCTTTAATGCACCCATATTCTGCACATGCGTGTATTTTGTGATGGGAAACAATGTTGATACATGAAGTTTTCACAATCATTTCCATGTAACAAACATGGCATTTTATGTTTCCTAGTTGCAACCAAAAATAACAAACATGGCATATGAGGATTATTCTAATAAAGTGTTCATAGAAATCACCTACCGCCTTCGAGGATTCATGGATTTCAAGGCAAATGAGCTAGGTCATGACGATAACCATGGCATAGTTTACTTTAATGCACCCATATTTCGCACATGCGTGTATCTTGTGATGGGAAACAATGTTGATACATGAAGTTTTCACATTCTCTGCACGGAAAATCTATTTTCCATTTTCCCGGTGCCGAAAAGGGCTTATTTTGTGAAGCATCCACCAAGGATATGATGTGAAATGCATCATCTCATTTTTATTAAATACTACAGAGCATTTAGTTTCCAAATCACCAATTGGATTCAGCTAGAACCTCTCGGCGCAATCCCGCGATATAAACAAGTTTCTACAGGTTTAGCTAGAGGGGGCCAAATTTATCCTGGAGCTACCTCGTAGATATCTCGGAAATTTTCCAAAAAATCATTTACATGTACAAAACATGGCATTTTTTTTAGAGATCCAGCAAGAAATTAGCAAGGCCCGGCACATAGCCAGGAACCCTAACTGCCATTGTATCGGCCGAATTTCGAAACCGGCCTCAGAATTTATTTCAGCCACACATCATGTATTCAGCGGCCAAAAATTTTGGGGTTCGTTCCTCCCCTCGCGCCGTAGAGAAAATTCTTTTTGCCAAAAGTTCCGCAGTTGGGCACGCAAATTCTTACTCCATAGAGCAAAATGAAACTTTCGCATGCTGATATTACCTTCAGCCCTCCCGCATAGGGCAACCCAAGCATTCGCGCAGAGGGCATGTACGTAATCTATGAAAAAACCTCCTTCATCCCCTCACCAAGAGGAGACAGATCCAATCCCCCCACCACACCAACACCATGCCCATCCCTGATGTCGCTGCACGTTGCAACCTCCAACCCTCATTTTCGTCCGTCCAGCGAGTAGTCATCTAGTCGTCACTCTAGCCCGTTCTCACATTTTCGGTTTCCCTCCACACCGTCAAGCTCGCAGATCTACTGCCTTGCCATGGAGGACCGCCATCTCGTCGTCACCATCACCAGCGAGGTCTGCCAACTCACCAACAAGGTGTTCATCCTCTCCATGAACCTGGGCGTGAAGGTATTCTATGTCGCCGTCCACCTCACCCACAATGTTCGTCTGCTCGCCGTACACCTCACCGTCAAGGTCTGCCACTTTGCCTCTCACCACGCTGTCAAGGCATGCCATATCATCGTCCACCTCTCCGACAAGGTCTGCCGCCAAGGTTCCGGGAAAGAAGCGCACAAATAAAAGGTCCCTACTGCATGCGGGCAAGGAAATAATCACTTTGTTTCTTTGCTCTTTTAAGCATGCTCGATGCTCATGTGTGTTTTCCTGTTTAAGGAAATATTTTTTTGCCCGTAAAATTTCTTGTCTAAGAGGGTGTTCATTATCCTGCTCATGTTTAGAATAGGACAATCAACACAACACGTTATATTTTGTTTAATTGTCTGTTTAATTTGTAGCTTACTTAGATTTCTTTATTAATTTTACAACTTCAAATGCATCCCATGTAAGAAAGTCAGCTAAAAAACATCATGAGAAACAATCAGTTGTTGCAACAACTAGGTATTAGGACCTTTGCAAGTATTTTCGCATCGCTAACTGTATTCTCTCCTAAAAAGAGGAAAATGAAGGCTCTCTATCTGACTATGATCCTGAAGAGGAGGAAGATGCCACTGAACAATACTCAGATGATGTCAGTGAGGAGGATGAGCTGCAGGTCGACCCTGTACCCATCTTGTGTTGAATTGTTTGCTAACTGATTTATCCATATATCTGTTGAATTAACCGCTACATATGAAATTTGTAGCCTGAGAAAATGAAATGCAAGAAGACATCTACCGCCAGGACAAAGTTGGATCCTGCTGGTATAGCAACTGCTCGGAAGGGCGTCTTGGCAGGCCTAGGTGTCGGCCTAGGAACTTCAAGAAAAACAGGTCCAAGGGGAAGCAACCAGTTTTCCAAGGTGCCCGGGCATCTCCCCCCACCTGAGCAAACACTTCCCCAAGGACAATAACAAGGTCCTTGCCTTCCACGGGCACTTCCCCAAGGCCAGTGGCTAGGTCCTTGCATTCCTCTGGCACCTCCCCAAGGCCAGCAGCCAGGCCCCTACCATCTGCCGACACCTCCCCAAGTCCAGTAGTCAGGTCCTTGCCTTCCGCGGGCACCTCCCTAAGTCCAGCGGCCAGGTCCCTGCCGTTCGTCGGCACCTCCCCATGTCCAGCAGCCAGATCCTTGCATTCCACAGGCACCTCCCCACGGCCAGCAGCCAGGTCCCTTCCATCCACCGGAACCTCCCCAAGTCCAGCAGCCAGGTCCCTGCCTTCTGTGGGCACCTCCCCAAGGCTAGCGGACAGGTCCCTACCGTCCATCGGCACCTCCCCAAGTCCAGCAGCTAGGTCCATGCGTTCCACGGGCACCTCCACAAGGCTAGCATCTAGGTCCCTGGCGTCCACCAGCACCTCCCCAAGTCCAGCAGCTGCCCGTACCTAGCCATGCACTAGCGCCCCTCCAAGGCGACCTTGCACCTAAGGGTTCAGATACCCTAGGAGACGGGTCAGATTCTTGTCGTGATGGATGGTTATTTGACCATTTTGACTAGGATTAAGAAGTTAACATGTTAAAACGATTGCTTTCTCACACTTATTGAGTTTTTTCTATTGTGGAACACCAACTCATACCCAGTATATTCTTGTAAATGAATTTGGCCATAATCATTATGAAGACACTATTATGCATGATGATCATCAGTTTGTGGTTGACAAGATCCCCATAGAACAAAAACATCCACTTATCATTCCTGCAAGAAGAACTAGACCAGTGTCACCATTGATGGCTGCCAAGTTTTCCACTGAGTGTGCATTAAGAGTCAGGAATAAGATGTCTATCTTCCCCAATTGTAAATATTATAGGCATATACCAGATGTCAATGCAGAATTTAACGGCAAAGTTTCTATATGTTCTGTAGCACTCAGTTGTCCCTTTATTCTATTGTTGTTTATGCAAAGGCTGATGATCCTTGTTTTATTTCAGCAAAAGGTTATCATGGACCCCTCTGTACCAGATGTGCAGTTTGCTTGCAACAAGCAGTTCATGAGGCATGCAAGAAATCAACGGCATCATCTGAAGAAAGTATTTTTTGACCCCTCCCCAAGAATGAAGTTACAAGGGTATCTCCTATGGAACACATGAGCGATGAGGAATGGTGCAGGCTTATCGATTTTTGGTCTAACTCCAAGATCCAGGTCATGTCTTGCTTACTCAACTCCCCTCTTGTTTGAATTGTTTAAGCATGACTAACTGTATGCTCCCTATTTGTGTAGGCTTTGTCTATAAAAAATAAGACTAGTAGACAGTTAGTCAAGTACCATCATGCCACTGGTGCTCGCAGCTACGAGGTTTTGTGCGACATGGAGGAACATTCCAATGAACTTCTTCTTCTTCCAAATGGCAATGTGAAAGAAGTAACGGTAAGTTCTCCATAATACTATCCATCTTAATAAAATTCAGTGCCCTATTCTTCCCTCGAGCATATACGATGCGTTTATAATTTGCTCGCTTTGTTTCTCATATTCTCTTTTATTTCTAAAACTAGTAGGCAGTCATGGAAAGCAACATGGTGCCATCTGCTTCAGAAGATGGCACAGACGATGAACCAAATCCTTCCAGTGATGTTGTGAACTTTGTGCTTTCGCGGGCAAGAGAAAGTCAACTTTCTAGAAGAACATGGTCATCCATGCAAGTACTTCAAGACCAACCAAGTCCCAACTAGAAGTGCAACTCGAGGCGCAGAGAGAAGGTAATATGGAACTGTGCTCTACCATTGATGAGTTGAAAAAGGTGAACGAATCTGGCGAGACAGATAGCCGAAGTATTTGGAATACCTACGAGCAATACGGAAGAAACAAGAAGACCTGAGTAAGAAACAAGAAGAGGCAAATGCATCAATTCAACAAGTGTTGGCTCAGCTATCGGAACCAGAAGAGGCAAGTTGGTAAGTGAACTTGTGGTGTGAATATTGTGGTGAATCTATGGAAATTTGTCAGACATTTGGCCAAGAAACATTTATGATGTTCGACAGTATTATGGTGTTGAACCTTTTATGTGAGTTTCTTTGAAGCTGGTATTTATTTCTGTGAAGTAAAACATCTGTACTGAAATTTATGTAAGCGTAAACATAGCGATTGTTTCTTCATGAAACATTTCCGTCATGCGTAGTTGTCAACGTGGCGGGCGGAGGCTGGCCAACTTCCATGACAACATAATAATGTAACGAAAAGTTAGTCCACGTGTCTCGCTCTAATTAGTCCACGTGTCTCGCTCTGATTAATCCACGTGTTACCCTTCTAGTAACCCCACGTCTTATCATTTTAATGGACCACATGTAGGCCTGTCGGCGGTAGGCTGCGACAAAGGAAATTCGTCACGGCTAGGTAAGACGTCTTAGACGTCATGATGACATAAGCAATCGGTGTTAACAGAATCAATCCAGGACGAAAACAAAATGTCAGGACGATGATGATGTCACTAACAGCCGGCATGACATCAGTTGACATCTCTAACGGCCACCCATGGTGCCGCCTGCCATGTGGCATGGACCGTGACAAAATAAAACTGTCAGGACCGGTTGGGCATGGGTCGGGCAGCTCCTGTTGGCTGCGATGAAATTCAAGGAATGTCACGGACGGTCGTAACATTTTCAGACTGGAAAATGTCACATATCAGATTATGACGTGAGGTTCATGATCTATTTTTTCATCGCAAAATTCGTTGTGGATGGTGATCTATGACGTTCTACCCCTGATCCACGACGGTATCAGATCGTCATGTACTGTCCAGATTCTTGTAGTAAAAATTCATGTTTGTTAATTTTACTATAAACTAGACCATATTATCTCCCAATATCTAAAAGGATTATATTTCATGTGAAGTGCTTACCATTTTCTTATATATTTTACAAAACTAAAAAGGTGATAGGGGGTGAGTTGGTGCTGGCTGGCCACACTTACCCGTAGGACACAATAGGTAGGAAACATACCAGTGTCGCACCACTATATGGTGCTCTACGGGTATGTGGGGTGCGACCTCTTGTGCTCTGGCCCACACATATTGGCGGCGCACATACGGCATGTGCACCATGGGTATGTGACTTACCTGTGGGGCACTTTCAGAACATGCGCCACGGATATTTGCTCATGGGTAACTACCTACCATGTGCATCACGGGTATGTGGATTACCTATAGCTCTTTTCCTAGTAGTGTCGTGGCCTTACACACATATGGTGTAGAGACTTCTCCTAGGCTCCAGTCCAGCAAAGCAGCGGAAGAGTCCAGCAGCATGACGGCGTGTGTATGGTGGAGAAATCTCTATTCCTGTATGCATTTCCAAATTTGGGAACCACACATAAGGGGGAGGGAGAGGGAGAGAGATCGATAGGCAAAGGCCAACTCATGGGATGGATTTGGGGAGAGGGTGGCCCCTCTTTATATAGGTGGAGGGGAGGCACCACCTCCCTAAAAGTCCTGGGGTAGGACTAAACAAGAGGGAGGAGGGGACGAGGCATGCCGACCAGCCGCCCAAATAGGCCCCACGTGGTGGGAGGCCCACTAGGGCTGGCGGCCCTCCCTTGGCCTTCCCTAGGGTGGCAACCCATTCTTGGGCCTCCTCCGGTGAGGCCCAATTAGGTGGGTTGCCCCCAAAATCCAATTTAAACAATATTTTTAATGTTAGTTCATTTAATTAATATTAAATACATATTATCTAATACCTATCACTCCAAAACACATTTCAGACCCTTCGATCATCACCAGATATCCTGGAACCATTCTGGTATCACCCCAGAACAATTCTGAAGTCTTATCTCATTTCTCCTACGATCTAGAATCAGTCCCTAAGCGTCTCTACCTTTAAGTATGACACCCTATGGCTTAGGAATACATAGACATGATCGACACACTTTCCGCTCAATGACTAATAGTGGTATCTGGAAACACATAGCGCCCCCATGCAGTCCACGATTAACTTGATCGTTTAAACCTTGAACGTAGAGTCTCATTCCCTTTGCTCTAGGATACCTGGTTTGTTCAAGAACCGATTTCCGGTACCGATATACCTAGTTCGATCTTGTTATTGACAAACGCATTTACTCGTTCTCGTGATATTACATCCCCGTGACCTAGTCACATGTTTGAACTTGAAAATGTAATCTGACCGAGTGGGCCCAGGGTATCTATCCGTCACTCGGATAGGAAAATCATGGTCTTGATACATAGGCGTGAAAAGTTCCTCTAGAATACCCAATACACACCTTTATGGTTATCCTATTACGGACATGACGGTTGATGTGATCAAAGCAGCCTCAGAATACATTGATTAATGTGATCTCACGGTCGAAGGACTGAATCACTATGTTTTGATAGATATTGTAATGTTGAACTTTGTGACTGGATCATATTGCAGTACTAGGGTTGAGTGTTGTCCATCACTTCATAAGTGACCTCGTTGTCAGTTGATGTGGTAAACTTCATGATCAGGAAACCTCGATCATCAGTTGCCCAACGAACTAGCCTAGAGGATACTAGGAACCTGGTTTGTTTATATACAACACATGTATTAATGTTTCCACTTCATATAGTTATAGCATGATAAAAAATATTACGAACTAATGAGATATGTCAATAAAAACATCTTTATTATTGGCCTCTAGGGCATATCTCCTTTAGTCCCATGGATTAAACTAAAAGTGGAGCTTCGCAACATGCCCCTTTGAAGCCCCACGGGCTAATGTTTTTACACACGTCCAACCAGATCCCATAATCAGAGGTCTAGGAGCACGTTGCTAATATATGAAGACCATCGGTGGAGAAATTCGGAACTTATTGCTATATTGGAGGAGGCCACCATCAGCAGATCGGGGAGAAGGATGGAAGTGGACCACTAGGCAGAAAAGGCCTACAACGCCGCATTGGGGTCACCCACCGCAGTTGACCGCCATTGTCCCCAACCACACCGTCCTATCCAAAGCCTAGATGGCGGCTCACAACCACTACATGATCCACTAAAGGCAACATCAGGCTACGAGGAGCCAATGTTCTAGAGTCGGACCTAGAGTAGGATGCGAAGTTGATCTGAGCCTGGACAACGGGGGATGAAGGAGAGATGGTAATCCACGTGAAGGGGTGGTCGATCACCAGGGTAGGGGTGGCTAGTGATGGCGGCGACAAGGGGATCCAGGATGCGAGTGGCCTTGGGAGGGTGGCAACAGGGACGCCTCAAAATCACCAGGAGGCAACCTGGAGGCATCGTCTATTAGGTCACCCCAATGGAGTGAAATCCCCATGAATCGTTGTTCTAATTAGAAATTCTGTACAAAAATATATGAATCCCATTGCAATGGTCACTAGGAAAGATATTCTCAAAATAAGCCTTGTTCCTAGTCTTCCAAAATGACCAGATATCAACTGCTCATACAACTTCTAAGAGCATCTCAGTCGCGCACCTAAACGATGTCCGGCAACAACACCGAATCGCGCGTATGTGGTGCGCTGGAGCGAGCGTCCGCCAATGGCGTGCACATGTACCCAACTACACACTCATAGGCGGCTCGCGGTAGGTTTTCTACATTTTTATTGCAATTTGGAATCAAAATGTAAATATTCTTGGTCATTATTCATAATCACAGTCAACGACACCAAATCTAACCACATATTAGAAAAGAACACTTAAAATTTAAATAGTTGAAAATACAAATACAATGAAGATCAAGCCCGACTCTCATCTTCCTTGTCCTTTCAGCATCCACAAATGACCGACCAGATCATTTTGCACTACCCTAATGCATGGTGAGGAAATCAGCCCAATCTATCGGCACCTAGTGAGCAATATCAGCAAGAGAAAACTGACACAAATACAGATGATCAACATTATCTATAGATTCACGCTGACTCTTGATGATCATATTGTGCGGTATCATGCGGTCAATCATCACCTTCCACATATGATCTTGAGATCAGGTAAGCACAACATACCGAATAATAACAAATCGAGATTGGAGCACACCAAATGACTGCTCAAAATCCTTGTTCTGAACTACATGCTCAATGATTGTCTTTGCAAAATTTTCCCATATTTGGATCAATGATATCAGCTAGGTAGCATCCTTTGGTATATTGGTGGCCATTATATCGTAGTTGCATGGTGGAGAATGACCTTCAACAAGTTTTGCAAACACAAAGGAGCATTGTAGCACGTTGATATCATTATGCGATCTTGCCATACCAAAGAAAGCATTCCAAAATCTACAGGTCATAATATGCATAGAGTACCATGAGAGGCTTGCGAAAGCTGATGAATGGAGGTGCAGTGAACTATCAAAGTCAAATGGGAAGCCCCAACTAGGTGACTATCTAGGAAGCTCGGGGTGTCAACGTTAAAGGGACAAGAAATTTGGCAGGGGTTGGAGAGGCGTGGGAGTGCTCTCGAGAAGGGACATGTGTGGCTGAGGGTGAATGGGGCTGGGTTACTGGAAAGTGGTGCCCTCCCTTCTATATTCGGTGTGTGGCGCCGTGCGCAGCCTATGTCCGACGCGTCGGCAAGGACACTAGCACTAGGGTTGCGAGGCAGACATCCGTAAACCCGCACGAAGGTATATCAAAAGTTAAACATGGGTTAATCTCAAATAAAAATTGTACTTGGTTGACTTTTAGAATTGGTGCCAACTAGGACGCCCGATGTAACACGCCTTTCGGGGTTGTGGTTAGGCATGTTTTTCTACTAGCACACCTAATAGCCGCCGCTTGGAAGCCGCTTGGGGTGCTTGGTGGGACGTTCTAATGATCTAGCTTTGCTGCATAAATTTTGAATCTATGTACTAATCTTATTAAAATTATCAGGAACACTATCTAGACAAAAGGTACATCTAATAATACCCCCAAATGTATTTCACAACCGCATAGTCAAAAACCAAATGATATCTGGTCTCTAAATTACGATAGGAGGACATGCATCTGTTCCCATTTCCCTTCCATCCTCTATGAATGAGGTTGTCTTTCTCTAAAATTCTATTATGGGCTGCTAAGAGCATCTTCAAGAGCCTTCCTATATTTGCCTCCAATTGCTATTTTAGCAATCCAGCTAAAAAACATTGCTCCAACAGCATTGCTAAAAGTGGTCCTCTACCAAAAAAATATAGCAAGCTGAGTATATTTGTCACCCCACTTGGTATATTTGCAAAGTCTCTAGCCCACTTCCTAAAATTATAGCAATCCAGATTCAGTGGTCCCCTTCATTTTTCTGTCCCATTGACATGTGAATCCGGTGTGTATGTGTGGCCATGTATGTGTCTTGTCCCCACGTGTCATTGTAAGTGCTGGGAAATATAGCAATCCAGTTTTAGGAATACTGCCAAAGCAAAGTGGGTTGTGAATTGTTATACCTTCTCTCTCTACTTGGTATAGCCAGTTTTTAGCAATCCATTATAAGAAGGCTTTTGGAGATGCTCTAACCACATGAAAATTTCAACATTCGTATGTACCTTTAGAAATCACAACTCTTTACGTGTCCACTTAACTTGTGACACCTTTATGGCCATTTACATTGATTGAACTGAATTGTGACCAAATTTGGTCAAGGTTCACCTAAGACTATCATCTGCATTGGTTAATCTAATTCACATAAAAGTAGCAATTGTCTCCACATCTCAGTTGTTGTATTTCCCCTCACAACACCCTTAGGGCACGTTCGGTTCATGGAGAAACAATCACCACGTGGAACAAACCACTCGAGGGATTGGATGATCCCCTCGTGTCACCCAGTTCCCCATTAGGGCTTGTTTGGATGTAACGGGATTTTTATCCCACGGAATCAAATCCTGACCGGGAATCCACGAAAACAGTTTAAATCACCGGGATTTTATTCCCCATCTCCCTGCTAGTGGATTTATTTCCCTGGGAAAAGGCTGGGTTTCCCTCCTACATACCAAACAAGCCCTTAATCCCTTCCCCTAGGCCCGGATAATACCTGCACAATTTTTGCCTGTTCGTTTACTCCCCATGGAAACTGACACAGCGTACTAACAAGCAATCAAAAAATCGGAAAGAATCTACCGAACTCCCCATGAAAACTGCAGCCGCACCAGTGCGAGGCTAGGAGCGCCAGTCTCCTCCGTTTCCTGTGGTGCCGACGTCCCTTGTGTACACGCCGCTGACCACTCCATGCTTGCCGTCGTCGTCCTTCCTTCGTTGCCGGCGCCGGCGTCGCCTCGGAATTGGGTGAGAGAAAAGTCAAGTGGAGCCGACGTCCCCTGCGTGCCAACCAGTCCATGCTTGCCGCCGTCCTTCCTTCGTTGCCGGCGCTGCCACGGAATCGGGCAAGAGAAAAAGGAGCGATATGTCTTTTTTCGTTGAACTGTTTCGGGAGGAGTACTCGGGGAATAGTTCCACGAGGTGGGACTCGGTTTTTTATCTCCACGATTTTGACGGGATTGGGGAGGTTTAGGCCGGAGATTTATCTCGATCGGGTTTAAACAAACGCGTTTTGTAGTGTGGTAGGATTGATTCCCGGCCAGACCGATCCCTGCTCACCCACGGCCACGGGGATTGAGTCCAAATCCCGGCCAGGGCGGGAATAACCAAATAAGGCCTTATAAATCGGACGCATCCCCATCCATCTTCAAAAACCTTTGCCATACTAACATTTGTGCTAAAACTCAAACCGTAAAGTCTAGAAAATTTAGACAAGGGTTTATCACCTATCCAGGGATGTCACCGCTTTAGAAGGGGCCTTATAGGTAGAATATAGATATGTAGTCCCAGCCCGGAACTTGTGGCCCATCGGCTTGAAGCCTTGAAGTACCCTCGACACAAAAAAAAAAAATCGATCATCTGCTCTCTTGTAAGTGCATATAACCTGTTTTAGCAACCATGAATACTTTTTTGCAAATAACCATGCATGAATACTTTATCCTATGCGTATGATTATTAGATGCATGATTGGGATGCTTTGCACTCTCCAACACTTGCCAATTAGAGCTGTTTCCTGTGCGACGGATGGATGATTGTATGATGATACTACATGGACTTGCTGATTAGTACACCAGTTTTGAAGTCATCAGGTAGAAGAGGAATTGGTTGACCGAAAATGAAGGGAGGGGACGAACACATATACACACTAGTACATGACACATCCCTACCACTCTCGGGAGAGGCAACCACCTTTGCAGCCCTTTTTTTTTGCCGCATGCATCATGTGTTTGGTAGAGTATTTACTTGTGTTAGGTAGGCATGCATGCGGCCATGCCCTTCCCACGGACCAGATCGGTTGCTGCGTCCCGAACGGAGATCAGGCCGGGAGCGGGCAAGACCGATATCTGCACCAGTCTAGTCGCCACTACAGTACTAACACACAGCAGCCGGCCTTGTGTACTCATATCTATCTTATGCTATGATCATGCATGTGTGCGTTCTATATCTTATGCAAACAGACCGATCAGCGTCACGTCTCTGACCGGCCATGTACACGCACAGGCACAGCTACCCTAGAGCCTATCTAGGTATAGGCTGGCTTTGCGTCGTTGGAACAATTTCGCGTGTGTGATTGCGTGTCGCTTTTCCTCATTCAGGGCCGGTGCAATCACCTTTGCTGCAGCTGTAGTACTTGTGGAGGAGGATGATGGAGGGGCTAGGAGGATAGGCCTGCAGTGTCGTGGCCTTTCTCTTGGATGCTTGCCTTTGCTAGCTGGGCTCATGGTCGTGCCTCCTGGGTAATAGGGTGGATCGCCCATTGTACCATCATTCTCAAGTGTATATAAATGGCCTTGCAGGTCTGTGCGCACGTACTCTCAGCTATCCGGCCGGTCAGGCTACAAGAACCTACAATAATAATCTATCTATGGAGATAAATAATAATATTTAGTGCTCGGGTAGGAGCAGTCGATTCTTCTTTTTACTACTACTAGATAGTTTTGCTAAGTAATGCACAATCACCTGAAAAGGCTGTTTACCTTATGGTCTAGATAGTTAAATATGAAGCTTAAACTAAGTACTATGTTGTGTAGGATTTTGCGATATTTCTTTGATATAGTTTTCCTCCATGCATGTGTCAGGCAGTAGAAAAGCCCTTCCGGAAATTAAGCTCACACGCACAGTAGCTTAGTTCCCCCGCACAAAGAGTGTATGCACGCAAATATGCAAGCACCTGGTCAGCATGAGATTAGGCGTGCTCCTCTTATGGAAACATAGGAACCATGTAGGGAGGTCTCTTTTGGCACAGTACCATCCATCTCTCTCCCACCGCCTGCTGCAGTGCTGCTTGGCCGCACGGGCATGCTGGTGTTGGCTTCATCCCCCGCTTGGCCGCTAGCTAGCACCCGTTTGCGCTAGCGAGAGAGGACTGAGGAGTGAGGTGAGGAGAGGAGAGGCCGGGTCACGCGCGCGCGTACCCCCCTCGGTGCGTCCCGTACTACGTACGTCCCCGCCACTGTCTAGCTACCCCCACGCACGGCGCCCGTACGACGGTAGCGTCTCTCTGCGCCTGCGCGCACGAACGCGCCACTGTGGCAGGATCAGCATCGCTAGGCGGCAGGCCGGCCGGCCGTCCGCCCGCCCGCCGGGAAAAGATTCGGTTTCCCCCCGCGCGCGCGGCGCCAGTGAGTATGTGTAGCTTATTATTAGCACATCGATCCAACGTTGTTGCCTTTGGTTTTCCGGACACTAGTATGTTGACTAGATCAAAACACTCTCTCTCTCTCTCTCTCTCTCTCTCTCTCTCTTGATGTACAAACACAAACGCAGGTGCATGCGCAAAGAGGTGTGGTACGGACTACGGATCGATCGGGTACTAGTGTAAAGGCTGGCTGCCCCAATGTCCATGTGTGCGGCCGTACGTACGTTCAGATAACATCTACAAGTGTTAATACAGCTAGCATGCTAGATTGATTCACTTGATGTAGTTCAATAGTACTTAATTATCACCATTGGTTCTTTCTATCTACTCAACAGAGGTGATCATGACATGCGTGTACCAACAGCTTGTCCGTGAAACAAACACCAAGTTGTGACCGATGGAGACATGCATGACCGGCCACGTACGGATACATATAGCAGTACTACTACTGAATGTATCTGTACGTACATTGTGCATGAATGGATGTACTGTATACATGTACTACAGTACACGCGGTAAACTATCGCTGTAGGCCATGGTCGGAGGGGGGCGGGTTGAATTGAATTAATAAACGGCCGGGGTTTGGACAAGAGCATGCGTGCGTGCGTGGTTGCAGGGTTCAGTACAGGCACAGTCACCGGCCCCCTGTTGAAAAGAAAGGTGCCTGTAGGAGTCGCAGGGCTCATTCAGACCGACAGCACCGGAGCCAGCCGGAGGGGCTAAGCTAGCTACGCCTAGTAGCAGCTTGCATTGCATTGCATGCATGTTTTGTCAAGGGGGTCAGGGACGGAGAAGAGGCAACCCCCCTTGCCGGGGCCGGCCTGTTTCGCGTACGTGCGTTCGTGCGCGCGAGGGCTGGCTGCTCGTTGATCTAAAAATGTTTATTGATTCGTACTTGTGCCACGCACTAAAAAGGAGTACTACTATTTAAACAAAGAATATTATTGCACTCGTACGTACACGTTCCTGCATCTGCATGCATATATACAATAATAAACAAAGAATATAGTATGGCGCATGTACATACATGTAGTACGTACACTCGTTCAGTCGTTCGTACCCTTTTTTTCCCCACGCGAGAAAGATCGTCCTTGCAGTCGATGTGGTGAGATGACACCTACACGTGCGGTGGGGACTCTTGACGCTTTGTTAAACTCGGTGAAAGCCATGAGAGATGGCAGGCGCTAGTGGACAGCTGGGACTGTGACAAGCCTAGCGCAAGCGCAGTAAGATCTTCTGCACCTCGCCACTCCCCGCAACCACATCCTTGCTAAACCATTGGTCTCTACTCTCTTGGTTTGAGGGTGATTTTGTTCAGGCATGTTTAGTTCTAGATGTAATGACATACCGAGCGTGTCTTTGATTTGAACGATTCTCGTAGTAATTCTTGAGGATTTAAATCGTTAGCCTTTTTTCCCCTACAGTCAAATTTTTACTATGAAACTATTGCTTTTTGTGTCATAAAATAAAATGAACTTTTCTGCATATGAATCATGTAGGACCCGATTGGCATGGTGGCTTGGTAACTCTACATTTTTTCCTATTTCCATGTTTTCACAATCCTACAACTCTTAGAGAGTCGAAAACACGGGAATAATACAGCTTGTTTGATTACATTTAGGAGAAACTGTTGGAATTTGGGGGTAGTTCCGTATTAGGGCTTTGGACCAAAACCAATACAAATTCTGAAAAAAAAATTGGCCATTAGGTGAGACAGCTCATGGCTATACTAATTATGCTAAATTTTAGTTTTATATTGCTACTGGAAGGTGGGTTATACTACCTTATATACTATGTTGTTCTACTACTTAGTAAAGTGTGAGGAAATGGAGCAGAATGGCGCCAGTCTCATCTCGTCACAACACACGCGCTACGGATTGTGGGTTGCGAGAATAAGTTCAGCTCATGTATTTATTTTGCTGCTCGGGAACACTCCAGAAAATATAGATATTTTCTATTCTCGCTCTCCCTTGTCGTTTTGTGTCCGCACTTTGTCGGTCTCCCTATCGCTTTGCATCCAGGTTTTCTAGGATCTTGTCCCTTCGAAGCTTCCTTGGAAAGTAGGAGGCTCTTATCCTTTATAAACATGGGACACCGGAAATAGAGGATATACGAGACACATACACACTTTCAGTTTTAGTTTATTGAGTAGTCGCCCTCGTCTTCTCCATCCTGGCCTACGGCTCGCATCACAGATCGGGACAATAGATATCTGGAACCCCGCCTCTCGAGGACCTGTACGGTGAGGGGCAATTAGGTTTTTGGGGAGCGCTTAGCGCTACTACTGGCAACCACGACGTCGTCCGGCGACGAGTTTCCGATGACAACTTCTTCCTGGACATCAACAACAGTTTCGACAACATGGCCGCAACACGAACGCTGCTACTGCTCAGGATACACCATACGTGCCCCTAAACTTCGTCTTTTTTCTATTAGAATGTCTTGTTCTAGGGCGCGTTTGGTAGCCTGCAGTTCCACCGGGAAGGATCCGTTGGGCAAAAATTGGCCTGTTTGGTTACCTGCAGCCCCTCCACGTTGTGTCTCGCATGCGTCTTAAAGCAGGCCAGAGCCAGGCCTAGGGACAATGCTCGAATCTTCCATTTTTCTGGGGCCTGGCTCGGGCCAGCGAGAAAGAGCCGAAGCGGTGCACTGGTGGGAGAACGCGGGGGAGATGATGTGTCGCTTCCAGTCCAACCGCCATAAATCCCCTCACTACCCACCCTTCTCACTCACCCTCCTCTGTGCGCTGCGGTCACCCCCCACCACCACCACCACCACCACTCGACGGTGTCATTCCCGAAGGTGGCAGGAAGGGCTTAGAAGTAGGATACTCTGGCGGTGAAGGGCTTGTAGGGACGAGACTCCGGTGTCGAGGTTGCCGATCAGTATTGGAGGTGGCGGTCTTTGTACGAGAAACAATGGTGAATCCCGAACCATGGCGGTAAGCTTGTTCCCCTATTTACCCGAGGCATCTAGACGGTAGATCTGCTCGTAGAAGGTCAAGGGTTAGGGTTGTAGATTTCATGTGATGTAGATCTGCCCGGGTATCCCCTGCTCAAGGTTTTTTCTTCGATTTCGGTTGTTTACTGTTGTAGCATTAGCAGGACAAGTTCGTGTGATTTGTGGTGCATTTCTTCGGTAGTATGGAACCGGGATATGGTAACCCTGCCTGGATGATCATTTGCCAATGATTACAATGGCTAGGGACAATTTCAGGATGAGGTGAATGAATCAGGATGAGTGTTCAAAGGTTTTGTGCATTCCTCCAGGTTCACTCACCCTGTCCCTAAAACTCGTGTTCGTCCGTTGCCACATGCAATAGTATTGATAAATGCAAGTCAGACCTATATGAGGCAATGTTTCCACCTTTACGAACTTCCTATGATCAGGATAGTTCCACATGCAGCAACTTTTTGGATGGTACCTAGTACTTTTTCCCAAAGAGGAAATTTGTATAGAGACATGTTAGATTATTCAGATCTTTATGTCCCTTCTATGTGTGCTACGCCGATGATTACATTTGTCACACACTGTAACTTCAGGGATGACTGGTCGCACCTTGTTGTGTGTACAAACTATGTATTTATGCATATCATTTGGTTCGCTCATGCCATCCCTGAACTTGAAATGCAATTCCCATATCGTGTGTATTCACAAATATGAGGCGCCAGATTTTTGACTCACTGCTTTGCATTGTGTTCATAGCATCAGATTGTGTTCATTGCTTTGCAGGATGTTCATTGATTTGTTGTCTGTTCACTACTTTGCATTGTGTTCATTGCTTTGCATTGTGTTCATTGCTTTGATTTCTTTTCATTGCTTTGCATTTTCTTCATTGCATCGGATTGTGTTCATTGCTTTGCATTGTGTTGACTGCTTCAGATTGTGTTCATTGCAGGCTATCAACATCAGTGGCGGGGGAAAGAATCCTACCGATGGCTCAAAAAAGAGGGCAAAGAAAGCAGAGATGCCTCCCAACATTAGCAACTGGGAAGAGGCATTGAGCCCTACCTAGTTCTACAAGGTGTTGGTAGTGCCTGAACTAGGATTGCTTCCTATCCTAGACGCATTCAGGCCATACTTGGACAGTGTCCCTGACACATTCACACTAAATATAACGACCGGTTTCCAATGGGACATCACCATCTCTGAGGTCAACGGTAAAGCTTGCTTCGATCAAGGTTGGGCAGCTTTTGCAGTAGCTCATGACCTGAAGATCGGTTACCTGCTAACCTGCAAGAAGATCTACCCAAAGGTTTACAAGGTGGTCATTTACGACTACAGTCAAGCCAATGTTGTCTAGAGGTGTCCTGAGCACCCGGAAGCTTTCAGGAGGATCATGGAGCATCGATGACTCCTATCTACATGATAGTTGTTCTTATTTGTGTGTGTTGCCGATGAACTATCGTGCGCTATCGTGAATTGTCAGTTTGATCTACATTTCTGTTTGTGTTTGTGTTTATGTGGTATCCTCACCTCTCTCCCAAAGAGGTGACCCTATCAGGAACACTACAGACAACCAAAGACATGGCTTTATTGTGTTCATACATGCATGCAGGCAACCAAACAAGCACATTTCTATTTTTTGTCGATGCAAAAAAAGGCATACATGATACCAAAGGGGCTACCATTCATGGACTGAGGCCTATATGAGGCCGGCCGTCCCAGCCACAACATTGCCGGACTGGGACAGAAAAGGAATGCAGGCTACCAAACATTGCCTCTCTGTGACGAGGTTTGATCTCATCAATGCCCATTGTTATGGACTTGGGTTTTGGAGAAGATGGGGATGCTGGAGATCGTGGAACGGTTAGCAAACAAGAAATACGGGAACACAAGGTTTACCCAGGTTCAGGCCCCCGGAGGGAAAACCCTACTCCTGCTTGTCTGCTCTTGATTACGGCGGAACCGAAGGTTTACAGGGGTGCGCAGATGCAATCTGGCGTGGAGGTGTGTATGCGAAAGTATGAGAGAGAGATCTAGGTCGTGCCCTCCTGGCCTTTATATAGACTTAGGCAGGTCCCGTGCATAGACCTAGTCGGTTACAGGTTCTAGGGTTTTACCCCTTTGAATTTCCTATCTACTCTAGTCTTGCTCTCCAAGGATCCAAAGGCATCATGGGCCTGGGCCACCCGAAAGTCTTCATGGGCCGGCGTACATTTGTCGTGGGCCTTCCTTGGGCTGGACTAGGTATGTTGAGATCATGCACCCGCGGGGTATAACCATGTCAGTAGCCCCCGAGTGATCAGTCGAAACGTAGGTTCGGCTGAGGACTCCTCAATCTTTCGGGTGCAACTATGTATTTCAATAGTTCATGTGTAGGGATTGTTGATGCATGTGCCTGACTCACCCGACGGATCAGGGTCAGTTAACTGTCTTAGGACAAAACAACACGATCTACCTTAGGTTCGAGTCCCTCAACTCGAAACTGGAACATATGCTGGCGTAATTCGACTCAGGCCGCGGAGGACTTACAAGAGTGGAATTCTAGTGAATTTAATTGATGTACCAAACGCGTCCGTCGGGATTTTTCATCGCGCCTGTTGGCACGGGTTCATACTTAGCAGAGCGCAGTCGTGTGCGTTGCCAGGCCATCAGATAATATCTGTAGGTCTTATCTTTGTGTCGCAGACACAACATCCGAATGTTTGTTACCACGGAGGTGTTTCGGGTGGCCAAGGAGATCGTTGCTCACTCAGCGTTTTGTTGGGGCAGAATGGCCGAAAAGTTTTTGCATGCGGATCCGAAAGATCGCAGTCGACGAATTCATAGGGTGCGCGACCAGCGCTCCCTCCTATGGGAGTAGCCCCCGAGTGTCTGTTCGAGTCGTAGACTCGAGCGGAGACTTTAGTTCCAACATCGTTCAGTTGTTAAGTCCGTAGGACACAAAAAAATTCGGATGCTTAAATCCGTCCTCCCTATGGGAGTAGCCCCCGAGTCCGTAGTGGAGTCGCAGACTCGACGTAGGACTCGAAGAAACAGTTCGTATTCATCCTTCGGGTGCGCGGCCAGCGCTCCTAATAGGAGTAGCCCCCGAGTATTTAGTCGAATCGTAGATTCGAGTGAGTACTCTTAGCTTTGAAGCCGAAGAACTTGTAGTTGTTGCTAGTATAGCTTTTGATGACATCAGTGCTGACGATCAATGACCTCAAGCGTCTACTGCGCCAGAGATGACTTGACTGGACGAACGTGGGTCCCACTTGCTGACCTTGAATTGACCGGTCCCGCGCGGCGTGGATATAATTACGGCGTCTCCTCGATTTCCGTGTGAAGTGTACGGCGTGGTAACGACGGTTTGTTGTGATGCTGACACGTGTATGGCCAGATCTGCCGTTGGCGTTAGGTCTTCTAGATGGACGGCTGTCGTGCATCGTCCTCGTCGTTATAATCATTGGGGAAAGTTGCAGTTTGTTTTCACCGCATCAGTTCTTGTTTTCACTACCTCCTTGTGCTCCATCGATTCTTGCTGCGCACTGGAATTTCCTTCCACATTTCCATCTTCCCTTCTGCGCTCTCACCGCCGGCGTCGCCGTAGCGTGATGGGGAAATCAAAGAAGTCATCATCTGCGGTTGGTACCAGCGCCACCGGAGCAAAGAAAAACGCCACCGCTACCCGTGTCACCGACGGTGGTTGGCGGTGATCAGAGACGCGGGAGAGTGATCTCCGCAAACTTCGCAAGCGGGGCTTGATCCCGCAGGATAGGGAGGCCGTCAGACTCCCCGGCAACGAGGTAATCCCCCGTCCCCCAGCTGGGTATCGGGTTATGTTTCTCTCCTTCGTTATGCGTGGGTTTTCCTTTCCAGTCCACAACTTCCTCCGTGGACTGCTCTTTCTCTATGGCATCCAGCTTCATCATCTTTCGCCCAATTCTCTTCTTCACATTGCTTGTTTCATCACTTTCTGCGAGTGCTGGCTCGGCATTGAGCCGCACTTTGGCCTCTTCCGGAAACTTTATTCCGTGAAGAGGCAGTCTGGTTCGGATGGTGTTTATCCCATTGGGGGTTGCATCATCTCCCCTAGTCCCAATCTGCTTTTCTTTTCCTTTTCCATGTCTGAATCTGTCCAGTACTGGCGGAGGCGATGGTTTTATATCCGCGACTCCGTAGTGCCTGGGCAAGATTTTGGTCTTGTTCCTTTTGATCCCTCCCAAAAGATTGAGCTGAAAAGGTCTTGGAAAAACAAGATCTTGGATGGCCAGGAGGCAGAGATAGAGGCCCTTTACCGTCGGGTGGAGGATCTCCAGTTGATTCCGGAGAAGGAAGTGAACGGCGTGGATATCATCCGCACGTTTCTCGAGCATCGGGTGCAGCCTCTCCAGGCTAGGGCGCACCCGATGTTTCTTTATTCTGGGCGCCGTGATCCGACGAGGGTTTCGGCTGAGAAAATCTCCGAGGGGGATCTTGACAGACCTTCGCTGCTGAAGTTCAAGGCCGGAGAGAAAATCCCGGGGAAGTCGCTGACTCCGCCGTTTTCTTCGGCGTTGGCTGTTCCACAGGTATAGATTTGTGCGCGTAGCGCTTTTCGTCGATTGTGTATTTATTTTCCTTTGTTTGCTAATAAAGTCTCTTCTTTTTTGCATAGTTTCAAGGTGCCGGGCATGGTGCCGCCATTGCCTGAAAAATATCCGAATGCTCCGGATAATGACGTGGTAGATTCCGTGTTCGAGCTGCCGTCGGTGCGATCTCCGGCGGAAGATGCCGACGAGTCGAGCGAGGATCATACGCGCAAACTATCACGGAGCTCCAGCGAGTCTTCGGATGCCTCGACTCCTCCGACTCCCAGAAACCCTCTGTGCCTTGAGCGTCATAGTGACGGGCATGGAGGCTCTTCCTCTCCCATTCCTGCCATTCCTGTGCGGGCTGTAGCGCAGCACCCGCCAGCAAAGCGGAAAAAGGAAGAAAAGAAGGAAGAGAAGAAGGAAGAGAAGAAAGGGGAGAAGAGATCCTGAAGGACTCCTCCTGTCTTCGACCTGAGCTCGCTGGACTCGTAAGTTTCCTTTATACTGCTGTCTTTCTGCTGTTGACTTTTTGTTCTTGTGCTAAATATTTCGTGTGCAGGCACTCCTCCCACGATTCCTCCAGTGATGGTGCTCGGGAGATGATGGGAGAGTCGAAGGTTGCGTCTCCTTCTCCTCAAACTGTGGCAACTTCGGGGGGCGCTGCTCCGAACCCTCCTCTGCAGGAGGTGCAGGTGGTTGCGCCTCAGAAGGCTGCGAGCGGGCCTTCGGGGTCGTCGTCGGAGCATGTAAGTATTCTGCTCTCGCCACGGGAGAGCCCCGGCGTCAATTCTTCGGTCTTGGGAGCCCGGCGTTTCGCAGCGGATTTTTCTTTTTGTTCCTTCGTGGTGGGCGCAGCCCCCGAGTCCTTGTCCTTACTGGTAGTTCTTCTTCCTGCAGCCTTTTGTGCAGGATGCTGCGATCGTGCAGGCACTGGTCCGGAGGCCAACCTCCAACAGCTTCAAGGTACCTGTTTGATTTGGTACCTCTTTCTTTTTGCATTGCTGTCTTGTTTTCTGACGCTTGTATGTTTTGAATGCAGAGGAGCATAATACTTACCTCCATGAGCTTGATGCTCTCAAAAAGAGCCTTGGTCTCGCAGAGAAGAAGGCTGCGGACGCCGCTGGTGCGGAAGAGCGCCTTAAGCTGGAGCTGGCCAAGGCAGCCGAGGCTAAGGAGCGTCTGCAGCAGGAGGCTACGGACCGCGAGGAGCAGCTTGCCATGGCTGCGACTGCGCGTGAGAGGGAGGTGGCGGGCAATCTCATGGTTGCTGCTAAGGCAGTTTTGGGTGAGTACCTTATTTTTGCTTCTGTCTTTTCTTTCTTCTGTGTTGCTTTCTTCAATCTTCTCTCTCTTTTTTTTGTCTCAGATGCCGCAGGCATCGAGTTTGACCGCCGCGCTCTGGAGCACGGGAGTGCTCTGGATGATGCTACTGCAGCGGTCGAAGATCGCTGCAGCACCGTCGTTAGCTCCCTCGACAAAGCGAAGGAAGTCCTTGGCCGCTTCTATAAGGAGCTTGTCCCCAAGGGCGCGACCCTTGATGATGTTGACGCCCTGGCGGAGGCTTTGTCACCACGCTACCGCGCGCATAAGCGCAAATGTAAAGGCATCGGGCGCGTCTGGCTGGTCGGGCGATGGCCATGGCGGCTGGAGCGGAGCTGGACCTTCCCCAGATCACCTCCCCGATGCCGACGACCGCGGATGGATCCGAGGTAGCTTTTGCTGCCTATTCTGCTCGCTGCAAGCGATATGGGCCCAAGCTCATTGATCTGCTGTCTGAGTATGCGCTGCGGCAATAGTGGGAGGCCAAGGCGAGGCAATCCGGCTCCGAGGCGACTCAGGGTGCCGCGTCTTAGGCGTTGTAGATGTAGGATAGTTTGTAGTCTTCTTTTGCTGTAAATATTTTGAGGAACGCAATCATTGTGCCACGTAGTGGCCTTTATATACTTTAATGAATTCTTCTGAGTTGTGCGCTACCACTGTCTGAATGTTTGTGTCCTTTGCTTTTCTGCTGTTCTAGGTTCCTTCGGTGTCAATTTCGCTTCGCAGCTGCTAGCTGCGTCCATCTTTGGATGATTCCTCGCAACCCGCTGTTCTTCGGGACCGTGTTCGTAGTCTTGAGAGGGAGTTGCTTGGGTTGCATGGTCACGCCGATGTTTGGAAGTCCAAGGCGGATCGCGGTGCAGCCAGAGAGGAGTACTTGATGGAGGAACTGCTTCGGCTGTCTGAGCAGCTTCAATGTAAGTTGTTCTTTGTTTCGAGCTGCAGCTCAACTTTTCGGATGTGCCTGCTGGCCTTGCGTCTTATTTTGTGCAAGTGTTGCAGGTGCCAATCTTGCTCCTAGGGAGGAGAAAGAGCGTGTCGCTGTTCGGGTCAATTGCTTGACTCAACAGGACATGGAGGCTGGCGGTTTCTTCTGGATGGATCGTGACCGTGCCATGGCTCTGGCTACGGTGCAAGATCGTGTGCACCAGGTTTCTCGGGTGCTTCGTCAAGTGCAGACTTCGCTCTCATCCGTTCTGCATGTGATGTTTCCCCTTGATACTGTGCCAACATCCTTGTCCGGCCTTCTGACTAGATTTCGGAGCGTGACTCGTGTCCAGGAACTAGTGAGGCAGCAGCTCGTCGCAGGGGTGAAAGCTGCCTTGTCCCATGTTAGGCTGCATCGACCTGACGTAGATCTGTCTGTTGTAGCAGCTAGGCCACCCCTTCGACCGGATGGTGGCGAGTGGGATATGCGTCCGCATTATGCGGCTGTAAGGCAGTATGCCGAACAGGTCGTAGATTTGTTTGAGCAGCGTGCTCAGTGTTGGAGATATGCCCTAGAGGCAATAATAAATATAGTTATTATTATATCTTTGTGTTTATGATAAATGTTTACATTCATGATATAATAGTATTAACAAGGAAACATTAATACTTGTGTGATTTGTAAACTTAATTTGAAGTCCCTAGTAAAGCCTCTATATAATACTAGCTTGTTGGTTAATAGATGATTGTGGTTTCCCTATCATGAACATTGAGATGTTATTAACAACAAGATCATATTGTTAGGAGAATGATATGATGGACATACTCCTATAGATAAGCGTAGCATAAAGATCAAGTCATTTTAATAGTTCAATTGCTATATGCTTTCTGATACATAGTAATCTAATTCCTTCGACCATGAAATCATGCATATCACCTTTACCGGATGGATGCTTTGATGACATCAAACACCACAATCGTTCGGGTGGCTATAAAGGTGGCATTGAGTGTTCGGAAAGTATTGGTTGAAACACATGGATCAAGAGTGGGATTTGTCCATCCATATGACGGATAGATATACTCTGGGCCCTCTCGGTGAAATGTCATCCAATTAGCTTGCAAGCATGTGACTGGCTCACAAGGGATCACATATCACGGGAACGAGAAAAGAGTACTTATCGGTAACGAGGTTGAACTAGGTATGAAGAGATACCGACGATCATAACCTCGGATAAGTAAACTATCGTGAGACAAAGGGAAATTGATATCGTATGTAAGTGGTTCATTCGATCGCAAAGTAATCATTGAAATATGTGGGAGCCATATGAATTTCCAGATTCCTCTATTGGTTATTGATTCGGAGAAGTGTCTCGATCATGTCCGCATAATTCACGAACCGTAGGGAGACACACTTAAGGATTCGACGTTGTTTGAGTAGTTATGGAATGATGAGAAAGAGACTGAATGTTGTTCGGAGTCTCGAATGGGATTCGGGATATCACGAGGAGATCCGGAATGGTCCGGAGAATAAGATTCATATAAGGAAAGTCCCGTTTCGGAGTTGGGGAATGGTTCCGGTGTTTTCATCGGGAATGTTCTAGAAGGTTCCGGAATGTCCGGCACTCCGGAGGGGAAGGGTACATGAATGTGTTGTGTCAAGTTGGTATGATTGCATCATGTACTAAGTGTCATCGCTGAACCAAATAAAGGATTAATTTAAATCCTAGTTTGAAAAGTCAAATAGCTAGTTTGAAAAGTCAAACGGCTAAATTTGGAAAGAGGAAAAGAGGAGGAGTGGGAAACCGAGTTGGGGAGGAGTTCCCTCCTCCAACCGGCGGCGCACCCTCCAAGCCGAGTTGGGGAGGGACTCCTCTCCCTCCCCTTGGCCGGCCCCTCCACCTATATAAGGAGGGGCAGGGCTCCCTCCTAGAGACACACAAGATCCTCTCCTCCAAACCCTAGCCCCAAGCCGCCGCCGCCTCCATAGCCGCCGTCGGCCCTAGGGCAAACCCTAGCCGCCGTCTATCTAATCCCTAGCCGCTGTCTTGCCCCCTCCTTGGTGTGTCTAAACCCTAGAACACCGAGGACTCTCTCATACTCCACCATACTCGCTCCGGCTTAAGGCTCAAGCGAGATCTCCCTCTACTTCCCAGACCATTGCCAGCCGGAATCACGAGGAGAGTGCTACAACCTCCGCTCACTGGAACAAGGGAGAGAGGAAGGTCTTCGCGAAAATCAACGTGTGACCGATTGCAGTAGCGCTAACGAACGCAGCGCCGGAAGGATCGTCTACACGATCTTGAGATCGGGAAGAGTACGACTACATCACCCACGAGAATCCGCTCTCATTAAACACTTTGGAATCTTCGAGGGTGAGTTATTCCATCGACTCGTTGCTACAATCTAGTAGATAGATCTTGGCTTGTTTGTTTGTATGCGGTAGAAAATTTTTGTTTTCCATGCTACGAAACCCTACAGTGTATCAGAGCCGTGTCTATATGTAGATCTGTTGCACGAGTAGAACACAATGGTCATTGTGGGCGTTGATGCTTTTATTGTCGATTGCTTCTTGTGTACTTTGCATCTTGCGGGATGTTGGGATGAAGCGGCCCGGGCTAACCTTACATGACATCGTTCATGAGACCTGCTCCACGCTTGACATGCAACTTGTATTGCATAAGTGGCTTTGCGGGTGCCTGTTTCTCCTAGCATAGTTAAGATCCAATTTACAACGGGTGATTAACAATACTAGTATCAATGTTGTGGTTCATGTTCGTAAGTTAGAACGACACTTATTGAAAGCCCCAAACCACGTAAAACATGCAAAGAAAGTAGAGGAGTCTAACTTTGTTTTGCAGGGGTGTGCTGTGATGTGATATGGCCATGATTGTGATTATATTTGATGTATGCAATGTTCCTTATTGTAAGTTGGCAACCGGAAGGAGCCATATGGTTGTCTTTAATTTATGTTAAGACCCGCGTGTCTATTCAAAGTAGTTGTAATAGTTGAAGCCGATGGACGAGAACCATGGAGAAGCGTCATTGACCTTGATGCAATGCCGGTGATGATGGAGATCATGTTCGTGCTAGAAGATGGAGATCGGAAGCACAAAGAAAGGCCATATCATATCACATATTATGAATTGCATGTGATGTTAATCCTTTATGCATCTTGTATTGCTTAGTACACAACGGTAGAATTATAAGATTATCCCTCATGCACATGAATTTCAAGTCATAAAGTGTTCACCCTTAGTTAGCACCGTTGCTAAAGCTTGTTGTTTCGAAGCACCACGTGATGATCGGGTGTGTTAGATTCCGCAAGTGTATGCAACGTGAGCAAGCCAGATTTGCTCATGCGGAAACTAAGGTTTGATCTTGACGAGACTAGCATGTATAGACATGGTCTCGGAACACGGATCACCGAAAGGTAAAGCATGAATCATATAGTAGATATGATGAACATGTCGATTGTTCGCCATTGAAACTATATCAACTCTCGTGATGATCGGTGTTGATGTGGTGGATTTGGTTCGTGTGATCACTAAAACAATGTGAGGGATATTGTTTTGAGTGGGAGTTCACCTAGATTAATTTTATTATTAATTTGAACTCAATTTGTCATAAACTTAGTCTAAACTATTGCAAATATGTTGTAGATCAATGGCAGCCCCTACCATCAATTTTAATGCGTTCCTAGAGAAAGAAAAGTTGAAAAACAATGGAAGCAATCATGGATTGGTTCCGCAATTTGAGGATTGTCCTCACAGCTGGTAATTTGACCTATGTGCTGGATGCACCGCTGGGTGACCCACCTGCAGCTGATGCTTCCGATGAAGTAAAGAATGTTTACCTCACTCGGAAGACTCAGTACTCCATAGTTCAGTGTGCTATCTTGTATGGTTTAGAATCGGAGCTTCAGAAAAGGTTTGAGAATTCAGACCCATATGATATTGTCGAGGATCTCAAATTGATCTTTGAGACTCATGCGGCAATTGAAACCTATGAGTCTTCATAAAAGTTCTTTAACTTCAAGATGGAAGAGGGCAGCTCCATGAAAGCATGTGCTTAAGATGTCTGGGCACGCAAACAAACTTCAAAGCTTGGGTATAGTGATTCCTAATGCTTTGGGGATTTACCGTGTCCTCCAATCACTACCACCAAGTTACAAGAACTTTGTGATGAACTACAACATGCAAAACATGAACAAGACGTTGCCAGAACTCTTTGCCATGTTGAAGTCTGCAGAGGTGGAGATCAAGAAAGAGCACCAAGTGTTGTTGGTCAATAAGACCACCAAATTCAAGAAAGGCAAGTCTAAGCAGAAGGGACACTTCAAGAAGGGTGGTAAGAAAGTTACCACGTCGACGAAGAAGACCAAGGCTGGACCTAAGCCTGATACTGAGTGCTTTTACTGCAAGGGAGAAGGTCACTGGAAGCGGAATTTCCCAAAGTACTTGGCGGATTTGAAGAACGGCAACATCAAGAAGAAAGGTATATCCGATATACATGTTATTGATGTGTATCTCACTAGTACTCGTAGTAGTGCCTGGGTATTTGATACTGGTTCGGTTGCTCATATTTGTAACTCGAAACAGGTGCTGCAGAATAAACGGAAGCTAGCAAAGAACAAGGTGACGATGCGCGTTGGAAACGGATCAAAGGTTGATGTGATCGCGGTCGGCACGCTACCCCTTCATCTACCATCGGGATTAGTTTTATACTTAAATAATTGTTATTTGGTGCCTGCGTTAAGCATGAACATTATATCGGGATCTTGTTTATTGCGAGACGGTTACTTGTTTAAGTCCGAGAATAATGGTTGTTCGATTTATATGAGTAATATGTTTTATGCACATGCACCTTTGATAGATGGTCTATTCTTATTGAATCTCGATAGTGGAAATACACATATTAATAACATTGAGGCTAAACGTTTGAAATCGAGCGATAACTCGACCTATATGTGTAATCGCTGCCTTGGTCACATTGGAGTGAAGCGTATGAAGAAACTCCATTCCGATGGACTTCTTGAATCACTTGATTTCGAATCACTTGAAAGATGCGAAGCATGTCTGGTGGGTAAAATGACTAAGACTCCATTTTCTGGTATGATGGAGCGAGCTACGGACTTGTTGGAAATCATACATACCGATGTGTGTGGTCCAATGAGTGTAGCATCGCGTGGTGGTTATCGTTATGTTCTTACCTTCACTGATGACTTGAGTAGATATGGGTATATCTATTTCATGAAACATAAGTCCGAAACTTTTGAGAAATTTAAGGAATTTCAAAGTGAGGTAGAGAGTCAACGTAACAAGAAGATTAAATTTCTACGTTCTGATCGTGGAGGTGAATATCTAAGTTACGAGTTTGGCGAGCATTTGAAGAAATGCGGAATACTTTCATGATTGACACCACCGGAACACCACAACGTAATGGTGTGTCCGAACGTCGAATCGAACTCTTAGATATGGTTCGTTCTATGATGTCACTTACAGATTTACCGCTATCATTTTGGGGTTATGCATTAGAAACAGCCGCATTCACTTTAAATAGGGCACCGTCTAAATCCGTTGAAACGACACCGTATGAATTATGGTTTGGGAAGAAACCTAGATTGTCATTCCTTAAAGTTTGGGGGTGCGAAGCCTATGTAAAGAAGTTACAGCCGGACAAGCTTGAACCCAAAGCGGAAAAATGCGTCTTCATAGGATACCCGAAGGAAACTATTGGGTATACCTTCTATCATAGATCCAAAGGCAAAATCTTCGTTAAGAATGGATCCTTTCTAGAGAAGGAATTTCTCTCGAAAGAAGTGACTGGAAGGAAAGTAGAACTCGACGAGGTTGTCGAACCTTCTCTCGAAATTGCAGTAGCGCGCCGGAAGAAGTTCCTGTGGTGCCTGCACCAATAAGAGAGGAAGCTAATGATAATGATCATGAAACTTCGGTTGAAGTTGCTACAGAACCTCGCAGGTCAACGAGAACTCGTACCACTCCAGATTGGTATGATCCCGTTATGAGTGTCATGTTGGTGGACAACACCGATGACCCTGAGACATATGAGGAAGCGATGATGAGCCCAGATTCCAATAAATGGCAAGAAGCCATGAAATCCGAGATTGGATCCATGTACGAAAACCAAGTATGGACTTTGGTGGACTTACCGGATGGCCGGAAGGCTGTCGAGAACAAATGGATCTTCAAGAAGAAAACAGATGCTGATGGTAATGTTATCGTATAAAGCTCGACTTGTCGCAAAAGGGTTTCGACAAATTCAAGGAGTTGACTACAATGAGACTTTCTCACCAGTAGCGAAGCTAAAGTCTGTGAGGATTATGTTAGCAATCGCTGCATATTACGATTATGAGATATGGCAGATGGATGTCAAAACAGCATTCCTCAATGGAGACATTGATGAAGAGTTGTATATGATGCAACCCAAAGGTTTTGTTGATCCTAAAGATGCTAACAAGGTATGCAAACTTCAACGGTCCATCTATGGATTGAAGCAAGCATCCCGAAGTTGGAATCAACGTTTTGATAAGGTGATCAAAAGTTTTGGTTTTATACAAACTTATGGAGAAGCTTGTATTTACAAGAAAGTGAGTGGGAGCTCTGTGGCATTCTTAATACTATATGTAGATGACATATTGTTGATTGGGAATGATGTAGACCTTCTTAATAGTGTCAAAGAATATTTGAATAATAGTTTTTCAATGAAGGATCTTGGCGAAGCAGCTTACATATTAGGCATAAAGATTTATAGAGATAGATCGAAACGCCAAATATCATTGTCACAAAGTACATATTTGGACAAAGTTCTAAAGAGGTTTGGAATGGAAGATCGCAAGAAAGGGTTCTTGCCCATGTTGCCCAATACGACCTTGAGTAAAAGTCAAAGTCCGACATCGGTAGAAGATAGAGAAAGGATGAGTAAGACTCCCTATGCCTCAGCCATAGGATCTCTAATGTATGCCATTCTATGTACTAGACCTGACATTGCATATGCTGTTAGTTTAACTAGCAGATATCAGATCCAGGAGTGGATCATTGGACAGCGGTCAAAAACATCCTTAAGTACTTGAGAAGAACTAAGGATATGGTTCTTTCTTATGGAGGTGATGAACAGCTCGTTGTTAATGGTTACACCGATGCTAGTTGGAACACCGATCCGGATGATTCTAAATCACAATCTGGATACGTATTTATTTTGAATGGTGCAGCAGTTAGCTGGAGGAGTGCAAAGCAAAGCATTGTGGCGAGATCTTCAACTGAATCGGAATACATGGCTGCTTCGGAGGCTTCACAAGAAGCGATATGGATGAAAGAGTTCATTACAGAGCTGGGTGTGGTTCCTAGTGCGCTGGACCCAATGTCTATCTACTGTGATAACATGGGCGCCATAGCCAATGCGCAAGAACCAAGGTCACACAAGAAGCTGAAGCACATCAAGCTACATTTCCACGCTATTCGAGAACATATCCAAGATGGGGATATAAAGATTTGCAAAGTACACACAGATCTGAATGTGGTGGATCCGTTGACTAAACCTCTCCCGAGGGCAAAACATGACCAGCACCAAACTGCCATGGGTGTTCGATATATTACCATGTAATCTAGATTAGATGACTCTAGTGCAAGTGGGAGACTGTTGGAGATATGCCCTAGAGGCAATAATAAATATAGTTATTATTATATCTTTGTGTTTATGATAAATGTTTACATTCATGCTATAATAGTATTAACAAGGAAACATTAATACTTGTGTGATTTGTAAACTTAATTTGAAGTCCCTAGTAAAGCCTCTATATAATACTAGCTTGTTGGTTAATAGATGATTGTGGTTTCCCTATCATGAACATTGAGATGTTATTAACAACAAGATCATATTGTTAGGAGAATGATATGATGGACATACTCCTATAGATAAGCGTAGCATAAAGATCAAGTCATTTTAATAGTTCAATTGCTATATGCTTTCTGATACATAGTAATCTAATTCCTTCGACCATGAAATCATGCATATCACCTTTACCGGATGGATGCTTTGATGACATCAAACACCACACCGTAACTGGGTGGCTATAATGGTGGCATTGAGTGTTCGGAAAGTATTGGTTGAAACACATGGATCAAGAGTAGGATTTGTCCATCCATATGACGGATAGATATACTCTGGGCCCTCTCGGTGAAATGTCATCCAATTAGCTTGCAAGCATGTGACTGGCTCACAAGGGATCACATATCACGGGAACAAGAAAAGAGTACTTATCGGTAACGAGGTTGAACTAGGTATGCAGAGATACCGACGATCATAACCTCGGATAAGTAAACTATCGTGAGACAAAGGGAAATTGATATCGTATGTAAGTGGTTCATTCGATCGCAAAGTAATCGTTGAAATATGTGGGAGCCATGTGAATTTCCAGATTCCTCTATTGGTTATTGATTCGGAGAAGTGTCTCGATCATGTCCGCATAATTCACGAACCGTAGGGAGACACACTTAAGGATTCGACGTTGTTTGAGTAGTTATGGAATGATGAGAAAGAGACCGAATGTTGTTCGGAGTCTCGAATGGGATTCTAGATATCACGAGGAGATCCGGAATGGTCCGGAGAATAAGATTCATATAAGGAAAGTCCCGTTTCGGAGTTCAGGAATGGTTCCGGTGTTTTCATCGGGAATGTTCTAGAAGGTTCCAGAATGTCCGGCACTCCGGAGGGGAAGGGTACATGAATGTGTTGTATCAAGTTGATATGATTGCATCATGTACTAAGTGTCATCGCTGAACCAAATAAAGGATTAATTTAAATCCTAGTTTGAAAAGTCAAATAGCTAGTTTGAAAAGTCAAACGGCTAAATTTGGAAAGAGGAAAAGAGGAGGAGTGGGAAACCGAGTTGTGGAGGAGTTCCCTCCTCCAACCCTGCGGTGCACCCTCCAAGCCGAGTTGGGGAGGGAATCCTATACCTCCCCTTGGCCGGCCGGCCCCTCCACCTATATAAGGAGGGGCAGGGCTCCCTCCTAGAGACACACAAGATCCTCTCCTCCAAACCCTAGCCCCGAGCCGCCGCCGCCTCCATAGCCGCCGCCGGCCCTAGGGCAAACCCTAGACGCCGTCTAGCTAATCCCTAGCCGCCGGCTTGCCCCCTCCTTGGTGTGTCTAAACCCTAGAACACCGAGGACTCTCTCATACTCCACCATACTCGTTTCGGCTTAAGGCGAAGCCCTGCGAGATCTCCCCTCTACTTCCGGTACCACGCCGTTGTGCTGCCGGAATCACGAGGAGAGTGCTACAACCTCCATTTTCTGGAACAAGGAGAGGAAGGTCTTAAGGTCCGAAAATGTGACCGATTGCGGTAGCGCTGCCGAACGCAGGCCGAAGGATCGTCTACACGATCTTGAGATCGGGAAGAGTACGACTACATCACCCACGAGAATCCGCTCTCGTTAAACACTTTGGAATCTTCGAGGGTGAGTTATTCCATCGACTCGTTGCTACAATCTAGTAGATAGATCTTGGCTTGTTTGTTTGTATGCGGTAGAAATTTTTTGTTTTCCATGCTACGAAACCCTACACTCAGGTTATTCTTCAGGATAGGTAGTACCTGTAGAAGAGATAGATGTAAAATTTGTATATTCCGACTGGGCGTGTTGTGCCCTTTGTTATAAAGGTTTGTTTGTTGTGAGCGCGTAGTGCTTTGTTCGAGGACGTGTCCTTTTCGTTTGCCTGACGTTTGTCAGCTACTCAGGGTGTACACGTGTGATTCTGGTTCGTCACTCTGGTTCGTTTATGTTATATAAATGCAATTGTTTCATCTACTCTATTAGTTTGCATGATTAGTTTAATTACTCTTTTATTAATCATGATTTATTGATTAATTCATATTAAATCAAATGAATTATTGCTCATATATTCAACGGAAATGCATAATTTGTGCGGATAATTAGGTGCATGGCATGATTGTCATCGAGACATAAAAAATTTCAACTAGGTTGGTCCTCATAAGGTAAATTTTCTTATGAAATTACTTACATGTAGCCTTTAGGAAAATATGTATGTTTTTTTGAAAGGAATATGCCCGAGAGGCAATAATAAAGTAGTTATTATGCTATTCCAGGTTTATAATAGATGTTTATTTTTCATGCTATAATTGTATTAATAGGAAATATTAATACATATGTGATTTATAAATAGAAAGGTTCCTAGTAAAGCGTCTCTTTATACTAGCTTGTTTATTAATGGATAATCAAAGGTTTCCTGATCATGAACATTAGATGTTGTTAATAACAGGGTCATATCATTGGAGAATGATATGATGAAGAGTCACTCGTAGTAGATGTAGCAATAATATCATGTCATCAAGTTTAAATTTCTATCATATTCTTAGTAACTCAATGTACTTAGACCATAAGATCACGTTAAACACTTTCACCTGAAGAGTACCTTGATTACATCAAACGTCACACTGTAACAGGGTGATTATAAAGGTGTTGTCGGGTATTTGGAAAGTATTAGATGAGGCTCGTGGATCAAAAGTGAGATTTGTCCATCTGAATGACGGAGATATATACTCAGGTACCTCTTGGTGATATCACATTGACATAGCTTCAAGCAAGTGATTTGATCACTAGAATGTCATATCATAGGAACGAGAAAAAGAGTACTTGTCAAGAACGAGATTAAACAAGGTATAGATGATACCAAGTGATCAGATCTCAAACAAGTAAAATATCGCGAGACAAAAGGGATTTAATTAGAACGAAAGAGGTTCAGACGATCATCTGATTTTCGTGGAACTAGAGGGAGTCATTATGGATCTCTAGGTCCGGATAATGATTATTGATCGGAGAAAGTATTGATCATGTCTACATAGTTCTCGAACCCGTAGGGAGACAAACTTAAGGTTAGTCGACACAATTGAGAGGATATGGAACACATGAGAAGTCAACGGACATCACAAAAAATTGTTCTGGCATAGAAACTTGTTTTATTGAATCTGCCAAAATAATTTTGGTGTATCGAAACAAATCAAGGGATAAAAATGTTAATGTGTTCATTAAATGAAGTGTTCATTAAATGAAATACTCATTAAATGAAGTGTTCATTAAATTGATTTACAATAAAACAAGGGAATCAAAGTGCTTTAATGGAAATACCTTTGGTTTTTGAGTGGAGATTTAATGGGAGAAAGTGAAGATGGAGTTTATGTGAGTGGAGATGCCACTCACATGAACGAGAGGAGGGGAGGGTGTAGAGGTCCCAAGCTGATAAGGTAGAGATCCCTGTGTTTACAATGCTAGTCCCTGGATCAATAGCTAGCATCCACAGTTTAAGATGTAATATCAAGAAACAAAGGTCATAATACAACTTTTAACCAGGAATAAAATAATTCATTACATCTTACATAGCTCATTTGGCTATCTCATTACAATTCTCTATATAGAATGGAGTACTTCATCTTCAAAGTGCCATTGGAAATCATGTTGGTTGTAGACTTGTAATCCTATTCAACACACTTCACTAACATCAAACAAACCTGCAACATAATAAGTTACAGCCACAAGGGTCAATACATTTGAATTGTATTGTCAAGTGATACTATGGTAGAATAGTGGTATCTATCATATATATGCATTTGGCTAGGTGGAGCTTAGGCTTGCTTTGCTCAAAAAGTCAAAATAAGGTTTTCCTTATAAGTTAAAAACACTAAGTTTTTGTTTGTCAAAAATCACCCAAGGCATCTACCAATAGAAATTGGTGATCCTTTAACCCTTGTTCAACCACAAGTTTTGACTTAGAAATTGGGATGAGGAGATCCTTGATAGCTTCCATGTCTTGATTCTCAAATTGTCTATTGTCTGGGACACGACTAAGTACTTAGATTTTACTCTCTCGAGAGGTGGTGCACTTTCCCCACAAGACTCGACATGCATCGAGACAAGATCTTTCAGAAGCCTTCCCTTAGACCAAATGGACGCGTTCCAAACCTATCACCCCTACCACCTTCTGTCCATCTGGCTAAGTTATTGCAACCTATATGATCCTGGCAGAGCCCATAATGCCATGTGGCTGCACTTGAAGCTTCTAAACATTTGACATCTCAAATCTCTTTGTTCCTGGGTGGCTTTACACAGTGTGACACACTAGGGTAGGCCATGAATATGGGGCCCTAGGTAACCACTCAACACAAATAATTCCTTCTGTTCCACCCAGGTGATTCATTCACATAGTTGTTTTATTAAATAAAACACAAGTCATAGACTTAGAAATATTTCATAGCATGAATATAATCCACCCTTGTTTTCTACTAGCTAAGATAAGAGTACTAGTAGCAAGATCTTAACTTAGGTAAAATCTACTAAGGCATCATCTACTAGGATTTCCCATGGCATAGCATACTTAGTAAAATTTCCATGCAAGTCCTACTCAAAATATCACTAATGCATAGTGAAAATAATAGGACAAAATGTATGAAGCACCACTTTCCTTTTTAGTAGAGAATATAGATTCACTCCTTGATCTTGCAATTGTCACACTCTTCAAAGTTCACTACAATTCAATCAAGGCACAAATTTAATCTAGCATTCAAACAATTTCACCACATAAAATAATGAAAACAAAACAATGCATGCAGGCATGAAAAAGATTGTTTTATTGGAAAAGTGGTTTATAATAAGGCTATAAACATTTTAAAACACCTATTGGTCATTTATAGAAGTGGCAAAACCATTTGAAAACAAGTTAGTGGAAATGGCCATTTAAATCATTTTTGTTTTGCTAAAAATGATTTTAATCAAAGTAATATTTTTGTAGAGTTATACAAATATGTTTTTAAACAAAAATGCTAGTGTTTATGGTCAAGTTGTTTAAATCAAATCCATTTTCAAAAGATTTCACTAAAAAAAACAATTTTAAATCAAAGCAACATTTTTATTTTTCTAGAAATGCTTTTTATTCAAAGGAATAATTCCTTAGTGTCACAAAATATACTTTTAAATCCAAAAGTTGGTTTTTATGGTCAGTAGGTTAAAAAAACATTTGCAAAAGATTTTACTCAAAAATCATTTCTAGAATAATTTTTATACTCAAAATAAGCCTAGAATTATTTCTGTAAAAACAACCAATTTTATAGAAGCAAAATGCTAAACTAAGGGCATGGTTGCAAATTTTGCATTTTTGTGATTCCATTGATATAAAATTTGTAAAATTTGGCCAAGCATATCAAAAGTTATGGATTTTACAAGTTTAAACAATCAAAAAGCATTTCTGGAATTTTAAACAGACAGGACAGCCACGTGTATTAATCTTATTGGGCGATAACGGTTCGCTGGGATCGAGCTACACTGGCCGCAGGATTTAAATGAGATTGTACGGTGCAGATTAGAGCATACCGCTTCGGTTTAAGAATCTATCGGTTTAAGATCTAACGGCTCACAACCTGAGCCAAGAACTATAGCTGGCGGCTACAGCCTTTCATGGTGGTTCCGGAGAAATAGGAAGCAAGGGGGGAAGAGGGATGGCTCACCGTGTTCGCAGGAGAGTGTAGAAGCTCAACATGGTCGTTGCAGTGATAGGGGCGCACGGTGCTGCTGGCGATTGCTCGCCGGTGTTTTCATCGGCGTCGAGCGCGTATGTTCGTCGTTGTTGGCGAGGTTACGGGTCACGCCAAGGCAAGAAAAAGGGTGTGTCAGATGCACGAGAGAGAGGAGGTTGTATGTCACATCCCAAGATTTTCCAAATCTTGTAATGTGAAAAATAAATAAACAAAATAAAATTATTGTTGAATTTTAGGGTGAAAAGAAACTTTTGTTTCTAAATGGAAACTTAAAATCCCATCTTGAACAAACTTTGGTAAAAGTTTGAATCCAACAAAAAATCCAAATCAAGAGAAATGCATTCCTCAATGAATGTATCTGGAAATTTAAACACTTGGAAAATAAATCCAAACCCTAAACCCTAATGGAACAAAAATCATTTCCAAGTTATCTCCAAGCCTATGGATTTGATCCATATAAAAATTTGTCAACAAACATTTAGAAAAGATCAGGAATGATAAATAGAAATATGTTAAAACCATATAAATTGGTTTCACTTAATTTGGAGCCATAGATAAAATCTTATGAATATAATAAGATAAGGAAATTAAATTTCCAAAGCTAATAAAGCACTTATCTAAAATCCATACAAAATGGTGAGCAAATAAACCTAAATATATTTAAAGGGATAAATAAATATTAGATAAGATTTTACAAATTGGAATCACCAAGTTTGGATCTCTAAATAAAAAGATATGGATTTTATATGATGAGGAAAGAAATTATTCAATAAGGAATATTTAAAGACTTTAAAACTTGGCCAAGACCATGAGCAAATGGAATGAATTTAATCCAAATCCAAATAAAATAAATGGATAAAGAATTTCCAAAATAAAATAAAATGGCAATAACCATTCTATCCCTATTTTAATAAAGACAAATCTCTAATAAGAATAATTATATAATTCATGAGAAAATAGTATTTTGGAATTTACCCAAGTGAAGTAAAAGTTGTTTAATTCAACTTAATTAAGATTAAAGAAATCTTCCAAATAAACTTTAGGGAATTAAAACTATATTTAATTCCATTGGAATTAAAACAAATACCCAATTCAAATGAATTATGAATCATATTAAATACCTTCCAAATAATTCAAGATGAATTATTTGACACCCTATTAAACAAATAAAAACGTACTGAAAATATTTGGAAAGTTTAAAGAATTTAAATGGTGTTTGCAATATTATTAAATCTTATTTGATTTAAAACAAGGGCCTTTTGAATAATTAAAAAGACCCCAAAAAGAATAAAATTTTATTCCAAAAATTTACTTCAGATTTATATTACTAATCAGTATTTAAACCTACACAAATTTTGGTTGAGGTTTGAATTCAAATGAATGTTTAAATTGTTTAAAAAAAATCAAAACAGAAAAATCAAATGAGAAAAAAGAAAAACAACCAGATCAAAAAAATGAATAGGTGTAGCCCGACCCAGCTAGCCCACCTGGCCCAGCAAGCCCATCTCCCCACCCCACCCGTAGCGAACCATTTTTCACCGCGTGAGAAACCCACACAGACGATGACCACCCCTCTCCCTCTCTCTCTCTCGCCCAGCCCGAGTTCCCCACCCAGTCATCTTTTTTTTTCTTGACCACATGCCCCTCTCGCCGGCCGTTTTTGCAGGTTTTAATTTGCTTCAATATGCGTTGATGCCGCGACCATTACTCGCCGCGACTGTGCCCTATTAACCGCCCTGGTCTCCTCTCCCTTCTCCCCCAGACCTCACCCCACAGGAGCCACCAGGCCGCTGAAATTTTGACCTTGAAGTCCCTCTGCCCGACGGTACTCCGGCGACGAATTCGACCAGACCTCGCCTCCCCTCGCCACCTCGAGCACACAAGCGTGACCCTCAGACCCTGGCGCACCTCCCAGTGGCATCAGCTCGCCCCCGCGCGCCCTAGAACCTCGGCAACCACGACGACCACCGCCGCCACCATCTGCTCCAACTCCGACGAGCTTCACAGGTAGTCTCTGACCGCGCCGCCCTCTCTCTTTGATGCTCCTATACTCCTTACTCTTCCACGCGTCTAATAGCTCCATCTGTTTCCTCTCGTGCTCTCTGGCGTCGTCCCGACAATGACGCGTGCCGTCGACAGACAACTCTCCGGCGAGCAATTCCCGCAACTCCAGTGCGCCCCTTGACAAACTGCAAGCACGTTGAGCATCGCCGTGATCTCCTGAACCTGGTGATCCAATCCCCTTCCTCCCTCGCTTCCTCTATCACCAGCCCCGCTGTAGCCAGAGCCAGCGCCGCCACCTGCCGCCGCCAGCGCCACTGCTGCATGGTCAAAGCAATGAGGTCCATAGGATTTTGATCTGACGGTTAAGATTAGAACGTGAGTGAAGGGGTAAGAAGCAATCTGTGCCGTGCGATGTAATTTAGATCCAACGCCTCACTGAGCCCGATCCGTGGGAACCGGTACCAGCAAATAGCAACACGACACGTGGCCCTGTTAGTTGATTTAAAACAGAATTAATCTATTAGATGTTCCAATTTGAAAAATTCATAACTTTCAAACTACACGTCCAAATTTTGCAAATTTTATATCAATGGATTCAGCGAGACAAGCACTTTCTGACCATGCACTCTGTTTAGTAAAAAGCTTCTGGTAAAATGTTTGTTTTTGCAGAAACTTGTGTATGCATGTTTTGAATATAAAAATTGTTCTAAAATGATTTTTGAGATAAAACCTTTGTCAAATAGTTTGTTTTGAACCTACTGACCCTAGGAATCACTTTGTGGTTTCAAAAATATATTTGGTGAAGCAAAAGAATAAATCTTTGATTTAAACCATTTCTAGTCAAATAAAAATAATGTTTATTTATTAAAAATGCTTTTGGAGGAAAACCTTTGGAAAATGTTTTGGAATAAACTCTCTGACCCCAAGCACCAAGTTTTATGATTTAAAAATGTATTTGGTGAACCATATAAAAATTATTACTTTGCTAAAGACATTTTCAACCACATATAATAATGACTTGGTTTAAAAATGGTTTATGACGTAAAATCTTTTTCCAAATGGTTTTGCCACTTTATAAAATGACCAATAAGTGTTTTAGAATGTTTATAACCTATTATAAACCACTTTTGTAAATAAAATAAAGTTTGGCATGCTTGCATGCATTATTTTGATTCTATTATTTTATGTGATGTTGCTTGAATGGTAGATTGAAATATTGCTTGCTTGATTGAATTGTAGTGATTTGAAGTGTGTTAACATTGAAAGATCAAGGAGTGAACCTATATTCTCTACCAAAAAGGCAAGTGATGCTTCATACTTTTGTCCCATTATTTTCACTATGCATTAGTGATATTTCTAAGTAGGACTTGCATGGAATTTTTGCTAAGTATAAACTATGCCATGGGAAATCCTAGTAGATGAAACCTTAGTAGAAATTTCCTAAATTAAGATTCCTATTACTATCATGCTTAGCTTAGCTAATAGAAAACAAGGGTGGAATATATATTCATGCTATGGAAAAATTTCTAAGTCTGAGGACTTGTGTTTTGTTTAATAAAACAACTAAGTGAATGAATCACCTGGGTGGAATGGAAGGAATGGTTTGTGTTGAGTGGTGACACAAGGCCAGGGGACTGGTGAACCTTGTGTATCACACTTGTGGAATGCCACCCAGGAACAGAGATATTTGAGATGTCAAATGTTGAGAAGCTTCAAGTGCAGCCACTTGGCATTATGGGCTCTGCCTGGATCATATAGGTTGAAATAACTTAGACAAATGGAAAGTTGGTGGTAGGGGATGATAGGTTGGAATGCGTCCATTCTGGTCTAACTGAAGGCTTCTGAAAGATCTTGTCTTGGTGAAACCAAGTCTTGTGGGGAAAGTGCACCACCTCTACAGAGTGTAAAATCTAAGTACTTAGCCATGTCCCCGGCAAAGGACAATTTGAGCATCAAGACATGGAAGCTATCAAGAATCTCCTCATCCCAATTTCTAAGTTAAAAACTTGTGGTTGAACAAGGGTTGAAGGATCACCAATTTCTATTGGGAGATGCCTTGGGTGATTTTGACAAGCAAAAACATAGTGTTTCCAAATGATAAGGAAAATCTATTTTGAGCAAAGCAAGCCTAAGCTCCACCTAGCCATATGCATATAGATGAGAGACCCCACTATACTACATAGTATCACTTGCCAATACAATTCAAATGTATTGACCCTTGTGGCTGTAACTTATTATGTTGCAGGTTTGTTTGATGTTAGTGAAGTTTATTGATTAGGATTACAAGTCTACAACCAACATGTCTGCCCGTGGCACTTTGAAGATGAAGGACCCCATGCTATTGTTATAATCTGCTGCATTGTAATGAGATAGCCAAATGATCTATGTAAGATGTAATAAATTATTTTATTCCTGGTTATAAAGTTGTATTATGACCTTTGTTTCTTGATATTACATCTTAACTGTGGATGCTAGATATTTATCTAGGGACTAGCATTGTAAACACAGGGATCTCTACCTTATTAAAGGTTGGGAACCTTATAGATGGTATCAGAGCATTGTGTTGCCTGTAGGATTTGTAAACCTAGGAATGGACCAAACCCCTTATAAATATAGGAGTTGTATTGTTCCAAAACTTATTTACAAATAATCTGGTAAACTCTTTCCTCAACTATTTTGGTTTTTACTCTACATCTCTTCTATTTCAACTTGATGGATAAAGCCTACACCATGGCCAAAGACTTCATCATGTGCAAAGGACTTCATCAACTCTAATGACTTCAACATCTTCAAGTGATTTCAACATTATTCTCAACAAGGACTTCAACCTTGGATATCACTAAGGACTACAAGTGAGACAAGAAATGTTACTCAAGACTTGAAGACTAAGGAAACACAACTTGGGAATCATCATCACCTTTGAAGTTTTTGTGACCAAGAATTTTCCCAAGGAAACCATGACCTCATTCAAGAAGAATCCACCAAGAAGGATAGAATGATCTCAAATGAACCATATAGTTGGACCACCATATTTAGATCAAACCAAATTCACCAACTTATGTGGTGTAACAAAAATATTTTGTTGCCTATAAGTGTGCTTGAAACTTGTTGTTTGAGTGGAATGTTTGTTTGTGATTGCTTGCACTTTGCTTGTGTGAATTGTGATGTGTGTGATTAGAATTATTTCCTTAGAAATCTTTTGCCTATTCTAATCCCAATCCAACCCAAATAGATGACTTCTCCAAGAAACTCCAACATCAATGATGGTGACAACAACAACCACAAAGAGATGCACATGAGAGAACAACTACTAGCAAACCAAACCCAGTTGAACCAAGTGACAACTCAATTTTTAGCCAACAACAATGGATTAGACCCAACCATACAAAGGATTTTGAAAATTCAATCCCAATTGTTGCAAGGGATGGCCACTCAAATGATCAACATGGGAGAAAACCTTTCCCAAGGAGTTTGTGACAACAAGGATGTCCAGGATGATATTTTAGAAGGAACCCAAGCTTGCAATATTTGTGGAGACAAGGATCACATTTCCAAAGAGCATGAAGATCAATGCCCCAATTGTGAAGAGAAACATCCAATTGACCAATGCCCCACATCTCAAGCTACTTGTTTCCCATGTGAAGGAAATAATCATGTCCCTATCCAATGCCCCATCTATTCCCTAGTTCAGCAAAGGAAACAAGGTGGAGTGCATCAACAGTTTATAAACCCTCATGAAGGAACAACTTCTACCAAGAAGGATGAAGGCAAAGTCAAAACTATGCACCATAAGGCCAAATCCAAAGTGACCATAAAGTGTTGCTACTCTTGTGGAGAAGAAGGCCATATCTCTAGTAACTGCCCCAAGAAGAGAGAAAGATTTCCCACCTTTGTGGTAAAGTATGAAGAGCATGAACTATAAGAACTCCTAGCTTTGGGGAGACCCAAAAAGAAGAAGAAGAAGGACATAAGCCAGTTACAATTGCAAAGAAATGGGACACTATGCCAGTGATTTCCCAGAAAAGAAGAAGAACCAAGGAAATAAAGAAGAAGAATTGATACCAAAGAAGAAGAAGGATAATAGCCAAGTGATGTGTTTCAAATGCAAAGAGCTAGGCCATTATGCAGACAAGTGTCCAGAGAAGTTTCAACAAGATCCCAAGAAAGCCAAGATGTAATCTAGTTGGAAAATTTTTAAGGGTGGTAGTACCCTAGATGCTTTGAGCCAAATTGTAACCCCTAGCCTCCCCAAATCTCGGGACGAGATTTATTTTAAGGGTGGTAGCCTGTCACATCCCAAGATTTTCCAAATCTTGTAATGTGAAAAATAAATAAACAAAATAAAATTATTGTTGAATTTTAGGGTGAAAAGAAACTTTTGTTTCTAAATGGAAACTTAAAATCCCATCTTGAACAAACTTAGGTAAAAGTTTGAATCCAACAAAAAAAATCCAAATCAAGAGAAATGCATTCCTCAATGAATGTATCTGGAAATTTAAACACTTGGAAAATAAATCCAAACCCTAAACCCTAATGGAACAAAAATCATTTCCAAGTTATCTCCAAGCCTATGGATTTGATCCATATAAAAATTTGTCAACAAACATTTACAAAAGATCAGGAATGATAAATAGAAATATATTAAAACCATATAAATTGGTTTCACTTAATTTGGAGCCATAGATAAAATCTTATGAATATAATAAGAGAAGGAAATTAAATTTCCAAAGCTAATAAAGCACTTATCTAACATCCATACAAAATGGTGAGAAAATAAACCTAAATATATTTAAAGGGATAAATAAATATTAGATAAGATTTTACAAATTGGAATCACCAAGTTTGGATCTCTAAATAAAAAGATATGGATTTTATATGATGAGGAAAGATATTATTCAATAAGGAATATTTAAAGACAAAATTAAAACTTGGCTAAGACCATGAGCAAATGGAATGAATTTAATCCAAATCCAAATAAAATAAAAGGATAAAGAATTTCCAAAATAAAATGAAATGGCAATAACCATTCTATCCCTATTTTAATAAAGACAAATCTCTAATAAGAATAATTATAGAATTCATGAGAAAATAGTATTTTGGAATTTACCCAAGTGAAATAAAAGTTGTTTAATTCAACTTAATTAATATTAAAGAAATCTTCCAAATAAACTTTAGGGAATTAAAACTATATTTAATTCCATTGGAATTAAAACAAATACCCAATTCAAATGAATTATGAATCATATTAAATACCTTCCAAATAATTCAAGATGAATTATTTGACACCCTATTAGACAAATAAAAACCTACTGAAAAGATTTGGAAATTTTAAAGAATTTAAATGGTGTTTGAAATATTATTAAATCTTATTTGATTTAAAACAAGGGCCTTTTGAATAATTAAAAAGACCCCCAAAAGAATAAAATTTTATTCCAAAAATTTACTTCAGATTATATTACTAATCAGTATTTAAACCTACACAAATTTTGGTTGAGGTTTGAATTCAAATGAATGTTTAAATTGTTTAAACAAAATCAAAACAGAAAAATCAAATGAGAAAAAAGAAAAACAATCAGATAAAAAAAATGAATAGGTGCAGCCCAGCCCAGCTAGCCCACCTGGCCCAGCAAGCCCATCTCCCCACCCCACCCGCAGCGAAACCGTGAAAGAAACCCACAGAGACGATGACAGCCTAGAACCACTCCCTCTCTCTCTCTCTCTCGCAGACAGCCAGGTCCCACCTTCCTAGTCATCTTCTTCACCCACGCGACGACCACGCCCCCTCTCGCCGGCCGTTTCTGCAGGTTTTAATTTGCTTCAATACGCGTTGACGCCGCGACTGTTCCCTATTAACCGCCCTGGTCTCCTCTCCCTTCTCCCCCAGACCTCACCCCACAGGAGCCACCAGGCCGCTGAAATTTTGACCTCGAAGTCCCTCTGCCCGACGGTACTCCAGCGACGAATTCAACCAGACCTCGCCTCCCCTCGCCCCCTCGAGCACACAAGCGTGACCCTCAGACCCTAGCGCACCTCCTAGTGGCATCAGCTCGCCCCCGCGCGCCCTAGAACCTCGGCAACGACGACGACCACCGCCGCCACCATCTGCTCCAACTCCGACGAGCTTCACAGGTAGTCTCTGACCGTGCCGCCCTTTCTCTTTGATGCTCCCAAACTCCTTACTCTTCCACGCGTCTAATAGCACCATCTGTTTCCTCTCTCGTGCTCTACAGCGTCGTCCCCGACAGCGACAGTGCGTGCCCGTCGCCAGACAACTCTCCGGCGAGCAATTCCCGCAACTCCAGTGCGCCCCTTGACAAACTGCAAGCACGTTGAGCATCGCCGTGATCTCCTGAACCTGTTGAGCCAATCCCCTTCCTCCCTTGCTTCCTCTATCACCAGCCCCGCCGTAGCCAGAGCCAGCGCCGCCACCTGCCGCCGCCAGCGCCACTTCTTCATGGTCAAAGCAATGAGGTCCATAGGATTTTGATCTGACGGTTAAGATTAGAACGTGAGCGAAGGGGTAAGAAGCAATCTGTGTCGTGCGATGTAATTTAGATCCAACGCCTCACTGAGCCCGATCTGTGCGAGCTGGTACCAGCAAATAGCAACACGACACGTGGCCCTGTTAGTTGATTTAAAACACAATTGATCTATTAGATGTTCCAATTTGAAAAATTCATAACTTTCAAACTACACGTCCAAATTTTGCAAATTTTATATCAATGGATTCATCGAGACAAGCACTTTCTTACCATGCACTCTGTTCAGTAAAAAGCTTCTGTTAAAATGTTTGTTTTTACAGAAACTTGTGTATGCATGTTTAGAATATAAAAATTGTTCTAAAATGATTTTTGAGATAAAACCTTTGGCAAATGGTTTGTTTTGAACCTACTGACCCTAGGAATCACTTTGTGGTTTCAAAAATATATTTGGTGAAGCAAAAGAATAAATCTTTGATTTAAACCATTTCTAGTCAAATAAAAATAATGTTTATTTATTAAAAATGCTTTTGGAGGAAAACCTTTGGAAAATGTTTTGGAATAAACTCTCTGACCCCAAGCACCAAGTTTTATGATTTAAAAATGTATTTGGTGAACCATATAAAAATTATTACTTTGCTAAAGACATTTTCAACCACATGAAATAATGACTTGGTTTAAAAATGGTTTATGAAGTAAAATCTTTTACAAATGGTTTTGCCACTTTATAAAATGACCAATAAGTGTTTTAGAATGTTTATAACCTATTAAAAACCACTTTTGTAAATAAAATAAAGTTTGGCATGCTTGCATGCATTATTTTGATTCTATTATTTTATGTGATGTTGCTTGAATGGTAGATTGAAATATTGCTTGCTTGATTGAATTGTAGTGATTTGAAGTGTGTGAACATTGCAAGATCAAGGAGTGAACCTATATTCTCTACCAAAAAGGCAAGTGATGCTTCATACTTTTGTCCCATTATTTCTAAGTCTGAGGACTTGTGTTTTGTTTAATAAAACAACTAAGTGAATGAATCACCTGGGTGGAATGGAAGGAATGGTTTGTGTTGAGTGGTTACACAAGGCCAGGGGAATGGTGAACCTTGTGTATCACACTTGTGGAATGCCACGCAGGAACAAAGAGATTTGAGATGTCAAATGTTGAGAAGCTTCAAGTGCAGCCACTTGGCATTATGGGCTCTGCCTGGATCATATAAGTTGCAATAACTTAGCCAAATGGATAGTTGGTGGTAGGGGATGATAGATTGGAACGCGTCCATTCTGGTCTAAGGGAAGGCTTCTGAAAGATGTTGTCTTGGTGAAACCAAGTCTTGTGGGGAAGTGCACCACCTCTGCAGAGTGTAAAATCTAAGTACTTAGCCATGTCCCTGGCAAAGGACAATTTGAGGATCAAGTCATGGAAGCTATCAAGAATCTCCTCATCCTAATTTCTAAGTTAAAAACTTGTGGTTGAACAAGGGTTGAAGGATCACCAATTTCTATTGGGAGATGCCTTGGGTGATTTTGACAAGCAAAAACATAGTGTTTCCAAATGATAAGGAAAATCTATTTTGAGCAAAGCAAGCCTAAGCTCCACCTAGCCATATGCATATAGATGATAGACTCCACTATACTACATAGTATCACTTGCCAATACAATTCAAATGTATTGACCCTTGTGGCTGTAACTTATTATGTTGCAGGTTTGTTTGATGTTAGTGAAGTTTATTGATTAGGATTACAAGTCTACAACCAACATGTCTGCCTGTGGCACTTTGAAGATGAAGGACCCCATGCTATTGTTATAATCTGCTGCATTGTAATGAGATAGCCAAATGAGCTATGTAAGATGTAATAAATTATTTTATTCTTGGTTATAAAGTTGTATTATGACCTTTGTTTCTTGATATTACATCTTAACTATGGATGCTAGCTATTGATCTAGGGACTAGCATTGTAAACACAGGGATCTCTACCTTATTAAAGGTTGGGAACCTTACATTGTAGTGGTAGCAACCAAAGAGGAGGGGGCGTTCAGTGCTTATGGGGAGGGGTGCAAGTGGGCCTTGATCGGCAGTGGCGCTTAAGCGAGTCATTGCCGTATGTGGAGCACACGTCTTGAGCGAGCTAGGGTTACTGGCAGTTGCAGGAGACGTTGGCGAGCAAGCTCGTATGTTCCAGGGGCAGTGGGGGTGGCTGGGGTGGTCGGAATTGTCGCCGGAGAGTCGTCGGATCAGTGGGGTTGCAGCGAGAAATTTGAGCAGCCCTGGGGCGGAGAGGTGTGGGAGAATGAGGGGAAAAGGAGAGGGGATGTGGGTGCTTATGTACGCGTGGTCGCGGGCGAGGATTGATCACGGCATTTATGCGAATTGACGCGCGGAATCAAGGCAAAAACGGGCGAGTGAAATGGGGAAGAATGGGTCGCGGGCGAGGAAGACGATGCCAGCGTGGTGCAGGACCGGGGTGTCAGCGAGATGAGGGGTATGTCCGCGGGTGAGAAAAGAATGAGGTGGAGGGATTTCCCAGGTGGGCTCCTGCTGGGCTAGTTGGGTTGGGGTTAGTGGGATGCTGTGTCTGTTTGCTTTCTCTATTTTTTTCTTCCGGAATCTTTTTCTTTTTCTGTTTTGAATTTATTCAAATGTTTTTAACCATTTGTTTGTATTCAAATTTCCAGAATCTTTTCAGTAGGTTTTGTACTTATTTATTAGTGTGTTTTGAAATTCCATTTTTGAATAAATCAAAATATTTTAATGTGATTCAATATTTATTTGAAAGGGCTTTTGTCTTTATTTTCAAGTAATATTTAATATGATTCAAAAGCTTACTTTTAATTCAGATTTCTATCAAACCTTTTAGTAGTTTTACTATTAATTAATAGTGTATTTAAATAATCCATTTTAGAATATTTCTTATATTCTCATATGGTTTGTTATTTATTTAATTTAGACATTTGTCTTTATTTTAAATAAGATTGGAATATGGTTCCAATCCATATTATTTATTCAAATAATTCTTTTATTATTTTTAAGTCAATTAGATAACTTTTAATCCACTTGGAAATTTCCATTATTTTTCCCATGATTTAATTAATCATTTATATTAGGAATTTTTGTCTTCATTCAAATAGAATTGAATTTGGTTAATGCCATATAATTTTATTTGAATATTCCTTATCCCTTTATTTTATTTGGATTATCTTTATTCCATTTGCTTATGGATTTAATTCAAGGTTTAAATTGTCTTCTAAATAATTTTATTGGGATTTATTATTTAGTTTAGGCAATTTGTCTTTATTTAAATAAAATTGAATATTGTTCAATCCTAATGATTTTATTTAAATAATCTTTTACTCCTTTTTATTATTCAATAATCTTTCATTTTATTTGTTTATGGATTTGGCCAAGATTTAATTTGGCTTTTAAATATTCCTTATTTATTTATTTCTTTCTTTGCCTTATAAAATCCATATCTTTTTATTTATAGATCCAAACTTGGCGATTCCAATTTGTATGATTTTATTTAATATTTTTTTATCCTTTTAAATGCTTTTAGGATTAATTTGCTCACAATTTGGTATGTATTTTAGCTAGGAGCTTCATTAGCTTTGGAATTTAATTCCTCTTATCTTATTATATTCATAAGTTTTTATCCATGGTTCCAAATTGAATGAAACCAATTTCTATGGTTTTATAATATTTTTATTTATCATTATTTATCATTTATAAATGTTTGTTGCTAGATTTTTATATGTATAAAATCCATAGTCTTAGGGAGATCTTTGGAATTGATTTCTTTCATTAGGGTTTTAGGGTTTTGGTTTATTTTTCCAAGTGTTTAAATTTCAAGATACATTCTTTGATGAATGCATTTCACTTGAATGGAATTTTGTTGGATTCCTTTTTCATTCAAATTTTGTTCAAGAAGGGTTTTGATGTTTCCATTTAGAAACAAAAAGTTTCTTTTCACCCTAAATTTCAACAATTATTTCTTTTGTTTATTTATTTTTTTCACATTTCAAAATTTGGAAAATTTTGGGATGTGACAGGCTACCACCCTTAAAAGAAATCTCATCCCGAGATTTGGGAAGGCTAGTGGTTACAAGTTGGCTTCAAGACAACTAGGGTACTACCACCCTTAAAAGTTTTTAAACTAGATTACATCTTGGCTTACTTGGGGTCTTGATGAAACTTCTCTGGACAGATGTCTTCATAGTGTCCTTTGTTTCCACACTTGAAACATGTGACAAGGCTGATGTCTCATATAGGTTTGCTTATCTTGTCTTCCTTCTTTTCTGGACAATGTGATGCATAATGGCCTTGCTCTTTGCATTTGCGGCACATCACTTGGCTAATATCCTTCTTCTTCTTTGGTATCATTGCCTCTTGTTTGTTTCCTTGATTCTTCTTCTTTTCTGGGCATTCATAAGCATAGTGTTCCATCTCTTTGCAATTATAACATTGCACCTGGATAATGTCTTATTTGCTGGGGTTGGGGCATTTCTTCTTTTTGGGTCTCTCCAAAGCTAGGAGTTCTTCTAGTTCATGCTCTTCATATTTCACCACAAAGGTGGGAAATATTTCTCTCTTCTTGGGGCAGTCACTAGAGATGTGACCTTCTTCTCCACAAGAGTAGCAACACTTTGTGGTCACTTTGGATGTGGCCTTATGAGGCATGGTTCTGACTTTGCCTTCATCCTTTTCGGTAGAAGTTATTCCCTTATGGAGGTTTCCAAACATTTGATGCATTCCATCTTGTTTCATTTGTTGAACTATAGGATAGATGGGCCATTGGATAGGGACATGATCATTTCCTTCACATAGGAAACAAGTAACTTGAGATGTGGGGCATTGTCCAGTTGGATGTTTCTCTTCACAATTAGGGCATTGGTCCACATGCTCTTTATAAGTGTGTTCTATGTCTCCACAAATATTGCAAGCTTGGGTTCCTTCTATAATATCATCCTTGATATCATTGTTGTCACAATCACTTTTGGAATGGTTGCTTCTCATGTTGATCATTTGATTTGTCATCCTTTGCAAGAATTGAGATTGGATTTCCAAAAACTTTTGTATGGTTGGGTCTAACTCTTTATTGTTGGCTAAAAACTGAGTTCTCACTTGATTCAACTAGGCTTGGGTTGCTAGTAGTTGTTGTCTCATGTGTATCTCTTGGTTGTTGTTGTTGTCCTTGATGTTGGAGTCTCTTGGAGAAATCATCTGTTTGAGTTGGATTGGGATTAGAATGGGCAAAAGATTTCTAGAGGAAGAATTCTACTCACACACAACAATTCACACAAGAAATGTGCAAGCAATCACAATCAAAGAATCCACTCAAACAACAAGTTTCAAGCATATGTTTAGGCAACAAAATATTTTTGCTACACCACATAAGTTGGTGTGATCAAACTAAACACTAGTATGGTAGTCCAACTATGGTTATCACTTGAGATCATTCCATTCTTCTTAGTTGTTTCTTCATGAATAAGATCATGGTCACAAACTTCAAAGGTGATGATGATTCATTCTAAGTTGTGTTTCCTTAGTCTCCAAGTCTTGAGTAATATTTCTTGTCTCACTTGTAGTCCTTAGTGATGTCCAAGTTGAAGTCCTTGGTAAAGATTTGAAGTTGAAGTCATTGGTGATGTTGAAGTCCTTGCTCATGATGAATTCTTTGTCCATCAAGTTTGAAAAGGGATAGATGTAGAATCAAAACCAAAAAGGTTGAGGAAAGAGTTTACAAAATTGTTTGTAAATAATTTTGAACAAATACAACTCCTATTTTTCTAAGGGGTTTTGTCCAATCCTAGGGTTACAATCCTACAGGCAACACAGTGTTCTACAGACAAAAAGTTTCTTTTCACCCTAAATTTCAACAATTATTTCTTTTGTTTATTTTTTTTTCACATTTCAAAATTTGGAAAATTTTAGGATGTGACAGAGGGGCAGCCATGGCGCCGTCCAAGGAAGGGGCTTGCACCCCACCCTCTCCCCTATAAAAGGAGGTGGCCTCCTTCTCCCTCTCACACACACTCCCACTTGCTCTCTGACATAGGTATGCCCTATGAGTGCCTAATATTAGCCTACCCGGTCTGGCCTAGCAGAGGCCCATAAGATGAAGTACCCCTGATAATGAATCCCAGGAGGATTTTGGGTAGCCCAAGACCAAGAAGGATTCAAATCCTTGGAGGATACGTTTTCTTTAGATAGAAATTCAAAGGGGAAACCCTAACTTGTAACTGACTCGACCTACCCCCAAGACCTGGCCTGTCTATATAAAGGCCAGGATGGCATGGTGAGGCGGACCAATCCAGAACCCTAGCATACTGCGGTGACCCAGCATACCACTGCATGATGTAGTATACTATAGTCGTTGACATAACACCAATGAAACACCGTTCACTAGTATTACATCCCTCAAAATGGCACAACAGAAACACAACGGGTCCAATACATGGCTAAAGGCTACAACTCACTCTTTACACAAGATCTAGAGAACACTCTAGGTTAAAGAGAGAGAAAGAACTTCTTACGGAGAAGAATCAAAAATTAACAACGCAAGAACTATTATAATATTAAAACTAGTATTTTAACTACGGGATTGGCATTGATGCTATTGCAATGCACTACAGAATTAGGTTCTTTGGCTAGAGATTATATTCCTATCTAATCAGTAACTTCATCTTCACTTGAGTTGATGTATTTGTTGATTTCCTTGACCTTATTTGAAGAACTTTAGCTTTGAATGATGAGTCCTGGACCATAACTTGATGTATATGTTGTCTATTCCGGCTTCAGAATCTAGCAAGGGTTAAGAAGATACTTTGAGTATGAGCATACTCAGCAAATTCACTAGAAAAGGAGTGTTTGATGCACTATAACTACAGCCACAGACTGTAGGTCGTAGGCAATGCAAGTTTTCATAAACATTTCTTCAAAGGTTGCTTTTATTCTGAAAAGTTATGTCCGTCAGCCTTCACGGGTTTACCAGAACTTTCATGGAGTTCCTTTCCCGCAGCGTTCGCAGCTCCTTCCCGGAACAGGGAGTAACAAGTTATAGTTCTTACACTTTGCAGAGGTGCGTTACTTTTCCCATGAGAGATCAACTCCTTGTTGCACAATCGGGCAGCTTACCCGTCCACAATTCCATGTTGTGGGGCCTGGTAGATGATCCAAGCCAATCACTACCCTCTCCGCGACCTCATATGTCAGCACGATCCTTCGGGCTCGCTCACCTTCGCTAATCCTCCTTTCGTGCAGGCTAAAATCCTGATGAGTTCCCGAAGACTCTATGACCTGGTGTTGCCCTGGCAAGTGCTATATTAAATGGTCCATCCACTAAACACCATCCATAGATAATCTAGACACCAAAAGTGTGGGGCGTAAGGGTCCCACCCATATGTTGGATCCACACAAGGAATCACAACGTCACGTTAAGGTCGTCTTGCCTCCATACAAGAGGAAAATGATACAGTTGACTTCTCCGTCCCATTCCAAATCTCATTCTTAACGCGTAATATACGGTGCAAGAATCACTAGGGAAATTGGTTGTTAAGTCCTTGATATTATGTTCCTTTACCACCGGAACTTTTATAGTAAGTTATTACCTCATGGTAATAACCTATAATCATTTTATTATGAAAATAGTATTTCCTGACCCTTTTCAAATGCAAGTGATGTCAACACTGGATTTGCAAGATACTTTATAGAAAAATAATCAAAGGACATGAGCAAGTGTGAACTTGCCTTTTGTGATTGCAAGATTATGCACTCACGGTCTTCAAGATAATATAAGATCCAATATCTGAAATCAGCATCATTGGTCCGGTAAGGACTAATGTTTAAAGAAGCAATATGTTCTTATGCATAAGTAATGTGATGCACTTTTATGAATGCAAATTCCGGGATAACGTTGTTCTAGGGGGATTCCAGAAATGGTTACTTTAGAATGTGTTGTCCTTTTAGATAAGTTTCACACTTGTGCTTCTTATTAGAGCTTTGTGAGTGTGTGTGAACAACACATATTTATGCAGCAATAAAATATATACCTATGAAATGCTATTCAAGATTGTTTACACTTTAATTGTTTATTTTCAAAATTTACTTTACAAGTAACGTCACTTATAAAGAGCTTAAGTGTTATCGATCCTAAGTAAACAAGTGAAGTATGAAGTATTGTAATTTTGATTATTTGTCATATAATGTCTAAAGTGGCAAAACAAATAACTTTTGAAGAAAAGATTCCTTTTCTAAGGTTTAAACAATCTTTGTGGTTAGTTAATGGTGATTAATGTTATTTGTGCTTGCTCGAATAGTTTTGGCTTGAGATGCTTTATAACTTAACTCGTTCAGACCAAAGTTAACTATAAAATATATAACAATGTTTATGGTGTTATATTTAGATTCTTGTAGACTAAAGTTAACTTTAAAACAAAGATAGTTTGAAAGTATAATGGTTATAACATTTGCATTTTGGTGTACTTGGTAATGTTGCCTTAAGGTTACTTAAGAAGAGTTATACTTTTACTTGGTGTAGTGGTTTCTTGATTTTATAATGGAGTAGTATCATTTACCTTTTGATAGATGAGTGGTTATAGTTTATAAACCAAGATATAATATTACTTAACTACTTATGGACTTACTATAGTGTTGTGGTAGTTTTTGTAATCTGGTGGTTAAAGTAGATATAAAGGATTTAATTTATTCACAAGTTGTTCTTTAAGGTTTTTATTATGAATAGGAATCCTTTTAGAATATAATCTTCACTTAAGGTTGAAGATAATTCAATAAAAAAAGTATTTATAATGTTTTAAACCATTATGGCTTATTTTATTAATATTCAAGACTAATATTATTTATTAGACTTAATTGACTAATTTTAGAAATATTAGCAATTTTTATTTACCCTTATATGAATTATTAATTAAGTAAATACGTTTAAATTTGAGATATTAAAGTATTTGAATTTTTATTTAACTCAAAAGTGGAATATTATATTTTTAACATGTAGAAAATATTTTTGTGATCATTTTGGTATGTTACATTTATTTTTGTGATTTATAGATAATAAAATATGATTTTTTATAATACTATTACTTTATAAAGACTTAATAAATAACAAATTTTTAATTAAGTGGAATAATAATGCATGATTATGGTTTTAAAATATTGTTTTTATTTTTTTCAAGATTTTTGGTATTCTATTTATATTTTTAACATTTACCATTATTAAAATAGGAATTATCAAAGTTTTATTACCTTCAAAATATTTATTAAATAATAATTATTTAAATTGTTAACATAATAATGTTTAGTAATAGTTTTAAGTTATAGATTTTATTTTTCTACAATTTTTCATATATTATACATATTTTTCTAAATTATAAAACAAAAGTTATTAATTAAACAAGATTTAATCATTTTATTTAATTTCTGGAATATGTATATTTGGATTTATACTTTTTATTCTTTCTTAAATAGGAAATACTTTTTACACCACACCCACACCTAGCCTAAGTCACTGACCAGTGGGCCTATGTCCACCTCAGCACTCAGGTTAGTAAATGTATTTTGTTACCGACTGGTTTGCTACCCCCAAACAATGACACATGGGCCCTGGCCCACGTCACACGCCACGCTAGCAAAGACTGGTCAAACTAGCTGACGTGGTTTGAACCTGACGTAGGCATGAAGTCATATTGTTTGATTCTCACTGGTTGAGGATCGATCGATTGATATAATGCTCGCGCGAGGCTATGGCTAGGTGCGTTGGAACGAGCATGCGCTGGCAAGTTGATCTATGGCCGCGCCGCCCCTAAATGGTCATCGGAGAACGATTCACAATGGTGACCGACGGCGGTGCACAACGGCGTATGGCGAGATTTCAATTTAGGACGCAATTGAACCAACGAAGTCTCTTAGAAGATAGAGGAGCTTACCCTGGTTGCGATGGAGTGGTCGAGGAGACTTGGGAAGGCGTGACGATGGCGAATCGATGATAATGGCCACGGCGGCCGATGAAAGGAATGCTTGATTTCACATGATTCCCGGTGCGCGGGCTTCCGTGCTTGGTCCTAGGTGAGTCGATCCGCCCAACGGTGGCTACAACGCTGTGAGGGGTGGTCGAGCATCGAATGACGAACTCCGACGAACTAGGGTTTCGGGTGAGGAAGGAAGGTGGTTCTGGAGAGCGAGATGGAGGATGAGATTGGTATGAGAGGATAGAGGAGGACGCGGCGTCCTTATCTAATCCTCCCAGGGACGGCGGCGCGCATCGTAGCGCGGCGGTTGATCAACGGCGGAGCTCCGGCCAGCGAGCTGATTCCAGTAGACGAGGTAGACGACGAAGTCGTTTTTGCAGAAAACCCCCTGGCGCTTCTTTCCTCTCAACCCGCTTTCCCTCATTGGTCCCACCTGTCAGCCAGAGATGAGAATGAGCTGGGCTGGTTACTGGGCCTTAGTGGGCTGCACAGGGCGGTAGGTTAACAGATATGAGTTGGGCCACGGCCAGGATTTGTTTTTTTATTTGTTTTCCTTTTTTTCTATTTTCTGTTTTACTTTCAGATTTTAATTCCCCTTCTTTGATTTGAATTCTCCTCATAGAATTGATTTGCTGGATGATTACAGTATTAATAAAGTATATTAAGGTTCTTTTATGAGTTTGCCATATAATGGTATTATTTCTTTATTTGTTTTCTATCGAAACCCTTTTTATATTATGTAGAAACCCTTATTATAAATTTTTCTTTCTACATTAAACCATGGCTTTATTATATAATATTTCTTATTTGTATATAAAACTGAACTCTAGTTGACTCATAGTTTGAATAGAAATTTTTATGTATCTAATGATTGTATATCATTATTTGATGTATGAAATATACAAGAAATTAATATGGTTATTACTACTTCCATTCACTTCGAAAATGACAATGTATAGACTCTATTATGATGAACAAAGAAGTTTAGGATTCTTATTTTAACTTATATTCCCTTATTGATGTGAGTAAAGGTTTAATAACTAAGCATATTGTATTATGTTTGTGATATTTGATGTCATTACCTTTTAAAATATAAAGTTATACCTAGAATGTTTTATAGAAAGGAATAGATAAGTATACTTTTAAGCACATATAATGCTGATGGTTGGAATTGACAGAGACGTGATTATGTAATTTGCTATAGGGAAATATTCCTATTAAGTGATATAGATATGAGATGAGGAACTCTTAATATGAAATGGATATTATACTTGGTTTTAATATTTAAAGTTGATTGTTTACCAAGAATTACTATTTTCCATAATTCATAATTCTAGACTTCTTATTAAGGAATTCCTTTCCTAGATATGCTACCTTTTCCTATCTATCATCATGATTAACATGATGAGCTTTACTTCATAAGAATATTCTTATTCACTTATTAACCTTCTAAAATCATGGATGAATCCAATGAGTTTGATACTAAAGCATTTTATAACTTCCTCATATCCTTGCTTGGTTATATCCACTACTCTACTGTTGATAGCCTTTCATCCAACAAGTAGTTCCTTCAAATTATACTCATAATCCTCCTTAATCATTCATCACTAATATATCTCTAATATGCATCCAACTACCTTTCTCTAAAGTTTACTATCCTTTAAGATGAATAACACTACTTCCATAACTTTATGCTACAATAGCTTTAATTGAATCATGCTTTCTTACATTTACTCTAATAACTTATACTCCAACCTCACATTATATTAATGTGACTAGTCATGGCTAACCTAGGATAATATATTTATACTAGGGTTTAATCATGTTCTACCCACCAATGTCACTTATACTAAATATAAGCATTCAATATTGGTGGCTAAAGCATCACCATTATAATCTTTAATCATTTATGGCTTAGGTTTCTAGTTGGCTGATCAAGGTCTCAGCAATACAACATTACAGTTGTGTTGAAATTATTTTATTAGTATCTCTATTAGTTTAGGGAATGTTATTCATTGACTATTGTAACATCCCAAAAATACTAAATTTGTATCATCAAACTCTAATCATCAAAATTAGGGTTAACAAAAAAAATTCTAAAATAAAAATATGAATGCATGCATGTGAGTATGCATTTCATTTTGAATCCTTTTGAACCAACTTGTTTGTGTGTTCCTTTGCTTGTAAATGGATGCTTAGGTGAAATAAACATCATCTAAACAATTCCCAAACTTTTCTCAAAGACAAGTAAATCAAAACAAATAAAATAAGGGAATGGTCATTTTGACCAATTTAACTCCCATGCCTACTTTGGCTGTCTCAAACTTTTAGAACTTAACAAAAACTTTTCTGGATCTTTGCACCCCTTGATTGTACTAATAACAAGGTATCAAGGCCCACTTTGTGATCATCCAGAAACTTTCAAATGCATAGTTTAAAGGACAGTTCAAAATTGAATATTTATCATATGGGAAGATCCCACTTTTTCAAAAACCACTCAAACAAGCTCAACTTTCAAAACCCAAGCATCTGCAGACTCACCAGCACCAACCTAGCACAACCACCAAAAATCTTTTCCAAATTCAAAACTTTAATTCTTGCGGCCATTTCATCAAACACATTGCAGACACAAATCATCAAAATCTTAAACACTATTGTGAGTAGTGATTGAAGTCTAACTTGTTCCCTCTCTAGCTCACAACCATCTCAGTAGATCACCTAGCAAGTTAAACCAAGCACTAGACTCACTGTAAGCTGGGCAATGACATCAATGGTGAATAGCCGAAGCTCACCATGCCACCCCAGTGGAGACAGCAAGCTAGGAGGAGATTTAGCCGTGCCAACCTTGTCTAGGAGGCAGCCCACTGTCCATCGCCACTCCCTGTCCCAGCCGCGAGCGTTGCCAAACCCTGGACCACGCGCATGAACCGCGCCCAGCTCGCCAGCGACCATGCCGAGCATGCGCCAGAGCACCACCCTCGACCGAAGCCCACAGACTGTGCGTCGCCCTTGCCGTGTGCATACACGATCGCCACTGACCCAGGAGACCGCGAGACATCCCCGTTTGCCGCCCCATGCCTCACAGCCACTGCTCACCGTCGAAGACGCCGCCTCTACCGCGCAGAGCATCGCGCGTTCCAGACCAAACCGCACCGCCCCTACATGCGCATTAAAGCCATAGAGCATCACCAGGAGACCACCAAGCGATCGCCACCGCCGGCCATGGCTCTAGCAGCTCGTAGCTGTGTCGCCACCATCGCCTGCCCATCCCGTTCGGTCTCGTCGTCGCGACTATAAATAGAGGCCACCCCTAGCCGAATTGAGCACACCATCTCACTCCCCTCTCCTCACTGATCGTGCCACCCCGTTCCTAGAGCAAGGCGAGCAACACATCGCCAGAATTTCACCGGAGTCTGCCGCTGCTGGAGAAGAAGGGGGCCAGCGATTGGAGCCGCCCCAGGAGAAGCTGCCGGTACCAGGAGGTTCGCCGTCGTCGACTTCGTCGTTCGCCCGCCTCGCCGACCCTCGCCTGAACCCCGGTGAGCCCCCAATGACCCCCACTGGCCGTGCTAGGTTTCTGTCTCGCCGGCGTTCCCCAACGTCGACGATGACCCTCAGCCGTTGGATTAGAACCAGATCGAACGCCCCACATCGCCCCATACCGCTTCGCACCCCCCTGTCTCACTGACGCGTGGGGACAGCCACTTAACCATCCCGCGTAAGCGCTGTGCTTAGCAGGCCAGCCCAGTATCACTTCCCGCGCAGCCCAGTCATTTGAAATTAACCTTTTCCATTTTATTTCAAACACACTTCTACACCTAGATTCAAAAATCATCCCATATCGATTCAGTGAACCAAATTGAATGAAACCAATTTTGTTAGAAAGGGCTGGGAATGCTGAATCCAAGCCCATTGGATTCAAGTCATTTGGATCTGTAGATCATCCTTGGTAAAAATAACAAGGCAGAAGCTTTTCTGCATTCAAACATTTTTCAAATTAAAACCATAATAGCTTTTGAGTTCATTCCAACTCTCAAAAATCACATTTGATCATACCTTTTAGAATATATAAAAATATATAGGTTTACCTGCAGAAATAATGACCTTGTATTAAAAGAATGCCACATAGGCATTTCTAGCCACTTTAATTAATTAAAATAAAAGAGAAACACCTTATTAAATTGTGACACCACTTTAAATCACATTCCCATGGACTAAAATATGTGGTGATGACATGTGTCAACATGATCCCATGTTTGGTTTGGAGAATATTATATCTTAAGTATTTTTTCAATGAGTAGAAATTACTTTTCTAAAAATAAAAGGAATTAAACCAAGCTTTAATCTTGTAATGTTAGTGATGATGCTAGATCATCTATAGGAACCTTTGGTGTGATGATTGCAAGTAGTTAAGTATTGTTTGGTGATTGTGTACATCGTATTTATTTATAGACGCTAGTATCGACCAAGGATACGAGGAGGAAGGAGGATACTACGAAGAAGAAGCCGAGGAGAACTTCAACCACTGCTCTGCACAAGGCAAGCCTAATGTTACTAGTTGAATGTGCAAGCTAACACTGGCAACTTAGCAAGTTTATACTGATACTGTGCAAGCCAATACTTGCTTGCTACCATGCCCACTATATGCCTTCAGCATATGTGATCATATCCACTTGATAAACCAATCCTAGTTTTATTTGCAAGCCCTCTACTTTATTTCTTTATCAAAGCTTTAACTTAGAGTTGACTTTATTGACTTGTAGATTCTAGAAAGATATATTGAAGGTTGCATAAAGAGCATAAAATTTGGCCTAAGCTAGAAATCTTGATGTCATCCTAAGGCATAAGATTGAACTTAGCTGAAACTCCACTAGTTTACTATCCCCCATTAGTGCTTACCCCCACTTGTAGATGCTAGTGCTAAGCATAAAAATTGATCAACATTAGATGGGAATACTTGGTGAAAATGGTTATGAAAACCTTAGAATGATGGATCATTCTACTGAGATGTTTTGTCATGTGTTTCCGAACACCAAATGATTTTGGTGATGAAAATATTGAGGCATGAGCCTTAGCCCTTTATAAAACTGATTGTTGTCTGGATCCGATACCATTCCAATTTTATCGTACAACCACAATACCCGAAGATTGGGTAGGGCTTGACTGGAAACTTATATACCTTAGTATTAGTTCCCTCACGGCCAAGGTCTGAGCTGAGGCTACCTTGTGAAGATTTTCCACTGCGGTACCAAGATGACAGTTGGTCATGGTTGGGAGGCCAAACTCACAGGAGAGGTGCTTATACTAGGGCGTGTAATTGAAAGGTTAGGATTTATTATCCGCATACTGAGTATGGTGAATTCAGGAATTGTTCCTGATGGATGTATCGAATGTTGTGGTGAAAGTGTACAATCTCTGCAGAGTGTCAAACTATTCGAATAGCCGCGTCCGCGGTTATGGACAGTTGGAGTGGCCATACTGTTCCCCCGTCAGATGTTTTCAAAAGACTTGTGAAATGAATTGAGACCTTGACTTGACCACAACAGGGTTGTGATATGAAATACAAGTTCCTACTTAGGAGTTATAAAATTGTGACTAGCTTCTCTTGCTTCTCAGCTTAGTAGAGATAAATCTGGCTTTTGCAAAACAACCTTAGAGCCTAGTGTCCTATTATCAAAAACCCCTTTCACTTGTTAGTACTAGTTTGCGAGTACTTAAAGAGTACTCATGGCTTTGTCCCTGGCTATTCCCGTGGCCAGACTATGAAGAGGAGTACCTGGAGGATGGACCCCAGGAAGGTTATGACAACTAGGATCATCTCCCATCGTCAGCATTGCCTGTGACCCCGAAGATGGAGCTTCGCCTATGCTACCATTATTATTACGTATTCCGTTGCTTGAAGTTGTATTAAGAACTGGATCATGAGATCCCTATTTGTGTAAGACCTTATGTATGGTTTGTAATGGATGATGTACTTTGGTATCCAATTCTGTTATGTCTCGCAAAAATGGTAATCCTGGGATTGCGATGTATGGCATAACAGGCATCTGGGATTAAAAATCCGGGTGTTGACAACTATGCCCACTTTAAAAGAGTTAAGTAGGTATTATGATAAGATCAAGAAATAGTAGATCAGGGATTGATAGTTAAAGAATTTGTGAATCAATGGTGGATTACTCAACATTGATGAACAACAGATATTAAGATAAGTTCCATAAAAATTGATATGGAAAGAAAGTTATATAGTGAATGATCTTGACTTAGTCTCTTTCCAACTCAAACTCATTAAGAGTTAAAGTTAGGTATTACTATGATACTCATAGTAAGAGTAGATAAGAATAGGAGAGGTCAGGATTAGTCATTACATTTATTTTACTTTAGTTGTAACCTTAACTTGACACTTATGGTTTGTTGTGATGATTGTTATGATATGATCCCTTAAGGATCAGATACTAAATATTTATGCAAGATATTATGAGTAACATTTATTATATCTGGTCTACCCTTAGATCAAATCATGTTTACCCAAATAAGGTTTTAACAAAGGTCATGATGAGACTTATCACAGTCAACTTGATGATCTACTTCAATTCCATCAAGTTGAGAGAAGCTTCAATCACTTTGACAAGTTTTGTTCAAAAGCGCGAAAATTATTCAGATTTTCTATGCATGAATGCAACGCACACATCTGGGTTCAGCTTATTTCTAGGCTCTAATGCTGGGATGTTACACATACACACCACCAGATCTCATTTGCGCACTCCGTGTAACCTTTGGCTTCGCCATTAGTCAAGAGCGGACAAGCAGGAGTAGGGTTTTCCCTCCGGGGGCCTGAACGTTGGTAAATCTTTTGTCCCGTGTTGCTTGTCTATTAGCCATTCCACGATCTCTAGCGTCCCCTACTTATCCAAAACCCAAGTCCATAACAATGAGCATTGATGAGTCGAAAGCTCGTCACTCTCTCATATGCCCTTTGGTTGGCATCTTCTCCACCTTGCTTTCGTTGCCCATTATCACTAGAAAAGGTGCTCGGAGAAGCCCTGATCTAAACCTTTCCCTCTACCACCACTACCATGGAATAGCGTTGTTGGAGTTCCCGGGAATCCTCTACTTCCGTTGCCCGCTGGAGCGAGGGTTCGGGAGTCGTCGGCACACTGAACGTGTGACTTATTACGGAGGCGCTTCCCGTCTATGTCCCTGATCATCTGCACTCCTCGAGGACGGTCGTGTACATCTACATCAACCATGTTTGTTTGCGGGGATGTTTTCCCACTTATGTTCTACGAGGGTGAGTCCATCTGTAATTGTTACAAGTATCGCCTAGATTCAATCTTGGTAGTTGCAACCGTACGAATTTTTTATTTTCTATGCAACGAACCCCATCAGTGATATCAGAGCTATCTCTATGCGTAGATGCTTTGTATAGTTAGAACACATGGAGATGTGGGCGTTGATAGTCTTGTTATTTCAAATCTCTTGGATATTGGTGGCATAGTGGGATATGAGCTATTTGTTCCAGTGTTGACTCCACCAATGGAAAAAGGAAATGATGATGAGGTACCCGCCCCTCCTCATGAAACTCCGAGAGAGAGAGTACTACCAAACCTCGCAAGTCAGGCAGGATACGTACAACTCTAGAATTGTACTGTGATCCTATCCTCAATTTCATGATAGATAGAAGTGATGACCCTGTGACGTATGATGAAGCGATGATGATCCCGGATTCCAACAAATTGCTAGAAGCCATGCAATAAGAGATGGGATCCATGTATGATAACCAAGTTTGGACTTTGGTAGACTTACCTCATGACTAAAAGGCCGTTGAGAATAAATGGATTTTGAAAAAGAAAACAGAGGTTGACGATAATGTGACCGTCTATAAAGCTCGAATTATCATGAAGGGGTTCCGAAAAATTTAAGGAGTTGACTACGATGAGACTTTCTTATCGGTAGTGATGCTAAAGTATATTAGGATTATGTTAGCAATTGCTGCATTTTTTAATTATGAAATCTAGCAGATGGATGTCAAGACAACATTCCTTAATGGAAACATTGAGGAAGAGTTGTATATGATACAACCAAAAGGTTTTGTCGATCCTATGGATGCTAACAAGGTATGCAAACTTCAGCGATCTATCTATGGACTAAAGCAAGCATCCCGAAGTTGGAATCTCTAATTTGATGAAGTTGTCAAAGGTTTTGGATTTGTCCAAATCATCGGAGAAGCTTGTATTTTCAAGAAAGTGAATTCTAGCTCTATTGTATTTCTAATATTATATGTGGATGACTTATTGTTGATTGGAAATGACACGGAACTTTTGAAAAGCATAAAGGATTACTTAAATAGTAAGTTTTCAATGAAAGATCTTGGTGAAGCTGCATACATATTAGGTATCAATATCTATAGAGATAGATCAAGACACTTAATAGGATTGCCACATAGTACATACCTTGACAAGATTTTGATGAAGTTCAAAATGGACAAAAGTAAGAAGGGGTTCTTACCGATGTTGCAAGGGACGATTTTGAGTAAGACTTAAAGTCCAGCGAAAACAACAGATAGAGAAATGATGGACCGTGCCCCCAATTCCTCAGCCATAGGTTCTCTTATGTATGTTATGCTATGTACAAGTCCAGATGTGTCACATGCTATTAGTTTGACTAATATTTACCAATCTAATCCAGGTTTGGAACACTAGAAGGCAGTCAAGGATGTCTTTGAGTACTTAAAAAGAACTAAAGACATGTTTCTTGTATATGGAGGTGAAGAAGAGCTCATCGCAAGGTATTACATCGATGCTATCTTCGACACCGATCCAAATGACTCTAAGTCACAATCCGGATATGTATTTTGATGAATGGTGTAGTGGTGAGTTGGAGGAGCTCCAAGCAACCAGTGATTGTGAGATCTACAATGGAGGTAGAATATATGTCTGCTCCGGAAGCAGTGGCGGAAGAGGTTTGGATGAAGGAGTTCATTTCCAAACTGGGTGTGGTTCCAAGTGCTGCAAAACCCAAGTCCATGACAATGGGCATTGACGAGTCGAAACCTCGTCAATTGGCGCCGTCTGTGGGAATCGGGGCTGCTGATTGTGCGGTCGTGACGGTCCCGACCCGATCGATCTACAACTCTGCGACGATGGAGAGTCACCTCCTCTTCGGTGCTTTCGACTTCACCGCCCACTCGCCGGCCACCATGAAGGACTTCGAGCCCGTAGGCGACGGACTCGAAATCTTGTTCGGGAGCTTCTGCTTCCGGTGGGCAAGCCGCACCCTCCGCCTCCCTGAGCGGGTGCCCCTACCATCAATCAGGCCCGCTTCATGGGCCCCACACCCCGTGCTACGCACAACATCATCAACAGATGATTCCTATGACAGCAGCAGCTGCAACTCCGATCTGTGCGATCCGCCATCGGATGCAGGGACCTACGATTCCGGATCTGAAAGCTGCGGCAGCAGCAGACCGATCTACAAGCGCTACCAATGTGCCGCAGTCATCCAGGAACAGCAAACGCCTAACCCGCCGCCCAACACGAACCCCAACCCGCAGGACCGAAACGGCGGAAGCGGCGGGGAAGAAGCCGGTCCCCACCCGACGGGAAACAACGCCACGTCATCCAACTTAGCAAAGAAGGATGGATCGGCACGCCAGCGCCATAGCAGGCGACATAGTCACACTGCGGGCGCCTCACGTGAACTACTGATGGCATACCACTTCCTCCTCATCGAGGAGCACAAAACAAGTCAAGATGCAGAAACACTCGACAAGCACGCAAACAAGCAGCCTCACGAGTCCAGCGGCGCAGCGAAGGCTGCGCTCTCATATGGCCCCGGCTCTAGCACGAACGGAAACCAAGGAAACAAGCATCGCTCTCGGGTGGAGAACATGGATCCCAAGGAGCGCCGTGATGTGACCCGAACTCTCCACACATCGTTCACGGAGATGGATATCGACGACAACATCATCCCGAAGACACCGCAAGCTGCGATCATGGCAGCCACTGCGTATCTCGCGGCCCACCAACCACCGGAGGGGGACCCGAAAAGAGCCATGCATAAGTCCGCACTCACCGGACTCGGACTTGTCGGAGCTGCGCTCCACGAAGACGCTCCTGCGGAGCCAAAGAAGAAAGCTCCAGCCAGGCGCGACCGGAACCCCACCCCTTCATCCGAAGAGGAACAGGAACACGGCCTTCCTCGAAGGAAGAAGAGCTCGCATCGCCATAAACACGACTATGACGCCAGAGACGCGCTTACACAGCGCAAAATCGACAAAGCGCGAGCCAAACGTGCATGCTCGTCTGAATCCGAGATGGACGAAGACGAAGGAGAACTCTGTGGAGCCCGATGCTTCAGCGGTCTGTTAATTGGCGAACACGGATGCCACGCAATTTCAAGCTTCCTTGGATACTCCAAGTTCAACGGCACTCAAGATCCAAAAGCACTGGCTTAGTGACCATCATCATCCGTCAAGCTGCAGCGGTAACAAAGAAACGCCATGCAATGCCTTCATTGCGGTGACGGTAGCGCGGTCTAGCTTCATGACCTATCATCAGGGTCCATCCGCAGCTGGGAGGAGCTAGCTTATAGCTTCATCCGAAATTTCAAGGGCACCAGCAAGAGGCCCGCCTCAATCGAAGAGTTGCGAGCCTACACTCAGAGAACGGGCGAATCTATTCGCTCGTACATACTACGCTGGTCTAACACCAAGAACTCCGCAGCACACATCTCCGAAGAGAGGGCCATCGACGCCTTCAGGGACGGTGTCAAACGCCCAGACTTCAAGGAGGAACTTGGGCGCGTCAAGCCCAAGACACTCGACCACCTCATGGACATCGCCAACAGGTGGGCCGACGGCGAAGATTGCATTCACCGAGAACAATCAGATGAAGAGGACGACTACGGCCGAAGACGGGAACGCCGCAGCAAGAGGAGATCGCGCGTCTACGACGACCGCGACGGACCCGACATGGTCGCGGCCGGCTACGCTGACCGTCGCAACGACAACAGCCGCAATAGCGGAGGATACCGCGGAGGAAACTTTCACGACGGCGGACGCCCAGCACAGTCATGGCAACGCCGCGACCGCGACAACAGACCCTCAGCATACGACAAACTTTCGGGTCCATGCACCATCCACTTATACATCGACAAGCAGGATGGCAAAAAGAAAGCTAGCCACATGCTCAACGATTGCCGCGAGTTCCAGAAACTCAGCGAAAGCATGGTGCAGATGAGGCAACAAGCCCCAATCCCTGCGTTCGGAAACGCACCTGCGCCAGGTGAAATAGCACATGGAGCTCCTCCACCGCCGCCTATCGGAGGCCCAAACCAACCAGTCGCACCTGCACAGAACAACGCTGGGAACGGATACCCCCCACCGAAAGGAGCACTTATGATGATCCAGAAGGGACGCCCCACGAATAGGGTGCAGAAGAAAATCACCAGACAAATCAACCTGGCCGTGGCAACCCCACCTGCCATCCCTGAGTACCTCAGCGGATCGGAGTCCTGCATCACATTCACTCGTTCGGATCACCCTTGCCAGATCCCCCACCCAGGTCATGCTGCCCTGGTGCTGAAGGCGCAGATCGGAGGCTTCGAGATGAGTCGCGTCTTCATGGACGGCGGCAGTGGCATCAACCTAATGTTCTCAAGCACTCTAGCAGCAATGCGGATCCCGCAATGCAGCTTGGAACAGTCAGACACAACGTTCCACGGCATCGTTCCAGGGAAGGGCATATTCCCCCTGGGCAAAATAGGGCTCGACGTCATCTTCGGGAAGCCAGACAATTTCCGGCAGGAGCGACTCGAATTTGAAGTGGCGGACTGGCCGTCACAATACCACGCCATCCTTGGGCGTGTAGCATTCGCAAGGTTCCTGGCTGTCCCACACTACGCATACCTACTAATCAAGATGCCAGGGCCAAGGGGCGTCATCACAATCCACGGGAGCTTCACCCGATCGGACCAATGCGACAGGGATTTCAACAAAATCTCCCAGTCTTTCGGCATGCAAGACGAGCTCGTAAGGCTCCGTGAGGTGACGGACAACGGGGCACCCCCAATTACAAGGCAAAACGCACCTGACATGTCCTTCGACTCCACCGTCAACACCAAAAAGGTGCAGGTCCATCCGACGGATGCCTCCAAGACGGCGCTGATCGCCAATGACCTCAGCCCCGCATAGGAAGGCGCGCTCGTCGAATTCCTCCGTGAGCGCTGGGAAATCTTCGCCTGGTGTCCTGCGGACATGCCAGGAGTTCCCAGGGAATTCGCCGAGCACGCACTCAACGTCTTTCCAGACACCAAGCCAGTCAAGCAGTCCATCCGGAGACTGTCCGAGCCACGAGCCGAAGCTATCGGCAAGGAAATCAACAGACTACTCGCTGCAGACTTCATCAGGGAAATCAAAGAAAGCGAGTGGCTTGCAAACACAGTCATGGTCCCAAAGAAGGACACGGACATCCTGCGGATGTGCGTGGATTTCACGTCACTAAACAAGCATTGCCCAAAGGACCACTTCCCTCTTCCTCGGATCGATCAGATCATCGATTCGACTGCAGGTTGTGAGAAACTCTCCTTCCTCGACGCCTACTCGGGCTATAACCAGATTCAACTCAAGGTCGAAGATATGGAGAAAACGGCGTTTATCACACCATTCGGAGTATTCTGCTACAACACAATGCCTTTCGGGCTAAAGAACGCAGGTGCTACGTACCAGCGATGCATGCAGGCCTGCCTCAAGGACCAGATCGGTCGCAACGTCCAAGTCTATGTTGACGACATAGTGATAAAAACCAAGGAGGCAAGAACACTTATCGACGATCTCCGCGAGACGTTCGACAACCTCGATCGCTACAGGATCAAGCTCAACCCCGAAAAATGCGCCTTCGGCGTCCCATCGGGTCAGCTGCTTGGGTACTTCATCTCTCAGCAAGGGATCGAGGCAAACCCGAAGAAAATCAGAGCCATCATGGCGATGGAGAAGCCCAAAAACCTCAAAGGCGTCCAGCAGCTCGCAGGACGAATAGCGGCACTAAGCAGATTCATCAGCCGCATGGGCGAGAAGGCCTTACCATTCTACCAACTGCAACGCAAAGCAGATAAATTCTAGTGGACGCCGGAAGCCAACGACGCATTCGAAATCCTCAAGCGGCTTCTCTCCACCTCACCCGTCTTGGTCACGCCAAAGGAGGGCGAGCCTCTGCTCCTGTACATAGCAGCCACACACCAGGTGGTCAGCACCGTACTAGTGGTCGAACGACCCGAAGAAGGCAAGACCCACGGGGTCCAGCGCCCAATCTACTACCTCAGCGAGGTACTGACACCAACAAAGCATAGGTACCCTCACTACCAGAAACTCACCTACGGCGTGTTCATACTGGCTCGGCGGATGAGCCATTACTTCCAAGAGCACCAGGTGATGGTCGTCAATGAGGCACCCCTGAACAGCATCCTGAATAATCCAGAGGCCACAGGGCCGCGTGTACAGGGCATCGAATCACCCTTGTACATCGCTCACGAAGCGGCAATCAAATCTCAAGTCCTTCCGGACTTCCTGGTACATTGGATGGAGTTGCAGCTGCCAGACACCCCAGACATGTCGCAGTCATGGACGATGCACTTCGACGGCTCCAAGCGTGAAGATGGAGCAGGAGCAGGGGTCATACTGACCTCCCTGCAAGGTGACAAGATGAAGTACGTCCTCCGGATGAAATTCCGAGCTTCCAATAATGAGGCCGAATACGAAGCCCTCATACATGGCATGAGGATGGCAAAAATCTGCGGCGCAACGCTCCTGCTACGGTGACTCCAACCTCGTCGTCCAGCAGACGATGAACGAGTGCGACGCACACGCCGAAAACATGATTGCGTACCGCGCTCTCTACAACGCACTCGAAGGAGAATTCGACGGCTGCGAGCTTTGACACGTCGGAAGAGAAATCAACGAGGAGGCCGATAGACTCGCCAACATCGGCTCCACCTGCGCAAAGGTGCCACCAGGTGTGTTCCTCGAACAGATCTGCGTGCCATCCAACAAGCGGAAATTCCCCAAGGGATCACCCGAAGAAGCAGAACATTCGGGGGCTACGCTGCCCGAAGGACATGAAGGACCCGAGAAACTGGACACAGAGGTCGCCATGGTAAACCTAATGCAGGTCATGGCAGTCGAAGAAACTTGGACGCGACCATACCTCCAGTTCTTGATAAACGGAGAAGCGCGACAGCGGCCTGACGGATGCCGGCGCATATCTCGTCGGTCAAAAGCCTTCACCACCATCAATGGCGAGCTGTACAAGCGCAGTATTACGGGTGTACTACAAAGGTGCGTCACCATCGGTGACGGGAAGGCCATCCTCCAAGACATCCACGAGGGCATCTGCGGCCATCACGCGGGCAGCCGCTCCCTTGTCGCCAAAGCTCTACGAGCCAGATTCTACTGGCCAATGGCCATGAGCGACGCGAAGGACATCGTTCGAAGATGCAACGGGTGCCAACGGTTCGCCGACAAACCGCACGCACCCGGGTCAGAGCTCAGACCCATACCTATAGCCTGGCCCTTTGCTCAATGGGGCCTCGTCATGATTGGCAAACTGCCAAAATCCTCGAAAGGGGGACACGTTTACCTCTTGGTCGCAGTCTACAAATTCACCAAGTGGATCGAGGCCATGCCGGTCACTAACCAGAAAGGCAAAACTGCCGTCAAGTTCTTCGAGTCCATTGTCTACAGGTTCGGCGTACCGCACAGCATCATCACCGATAATGGATCGAACTTTATCTCCAAAGAGTTTCAGGACTCCTGCGAAGGCCTTGGGATCAACATCACGTACGCCTCAGTGGCACACCCGCAAACGAACGGGCAAGTAGAAAAGGCCAACGGCCTAATCGGCTCAGGCATCAAGAAGCGCCTCATGAGTCCACTCGAACGGAAAGCAGGAGACTGGACGAAAGAGCTACCATCCGTCCTGTGGAGCTTACGAACTACGCCAAACAGCTCCACAGGCTACACACCGTTCTTCATGGTGCACGGAGCTGAGGCCGTGCTACCAGCCGAAGTACGCCACTAGGCCCCCCGGGTCGTCACTTACAGCGAAGACGAATCTACGGCTGCACTCGAAGACGCCGTCGACACACTCGACGAAGCAAGAGACATAGCAGCAGCTCGATCAGCGGTGTACCAGCAGAGTCTCCGCAACTACCACAGCCGCCGGCTTCGCCCCAGGTCCTTCGTCGAAGGAGACCTCGTCTTGCGACTCAAGCAAGAGCGACCGACGAAATTCGAGTCACCATGGGAAGGACCCTACGTCATCACCGAAGTCATCCCAGGTGGCGCCTATCGCCTCAAGCACGTGGAGTCTGGAGTCGCATACTCCAACCCATGGAACATCGCGCACTTGCGACGATTCTACCCCTAGCTACCTATCCCTTTACTTTCAATAAGGCTTTTCAGCCAAGGCTATTCAGCCGAACAATGTACTTCCTCCATTACGATATAAATAAAGCTAAGTGCCTCGCCCCAAACTCCAGTTCGCTATTTTGCAACTTTACTTTATGCTACAACGCACTCGGGGGCTCCCCCCACCTCACGATTTCATCGACTGAGGATCACGCGTGTACACCTGAGTAGCTGACAACGTCAGGCAAACGAAAAGGACACGTACTCAAACAAAGCACTGCGTGCTTACAACAAACAAACCTTTACAACAAAGGGCACAACACGCCCAGTCGAAATATACAAATTTTACATCTATCTCTTTTACAGGTACTACCTATTCTGAAGGATAACCTGAGCACGCTGCTCAAACAAATAAACGACCTGTTCGCATCGCTTCTTACAAGCATAATATGGACGCATGTCCCACTCACCACCATCCGACCGAGGAGGTGGCCCAGCCGCCACTACAGACAAATCTACATCAGGCCGATGCAGCCTCACAAGAGACAAAGCAGCCTTGACTCCGGCAACGAGCTGTTGCCGCACCAACTCCTTGACATTGCTCACGCTCCGAAACTTCGACAGAAGACCCGCAAGGCTCGTCGGTGCGGCATCCAAAGGAAACATGACGTGCAACACCGAGGCAAGCCACGTCTGCACTTGGCGAAGCACCCGCGAAACCTGGTGCACACGATCCTGCACCGTCGCCAGAGCCATGGCACGGTCACGATCCATCCAAAAGAAGCCACCAGCCTCCATGTCCTGTTGAGTCAAACAATTGATCCGAACAGCGACACGCTCTTTCTCTTCCCTTGGAGCAAGGTTCGCACCTGTGACAATTGCACAAAATAAGAGGCAAGGCCAGCAAGCAGACTCGAAGACCTGAGCTGCAGCTCGAAACAAAGAACAACTTACATTGCAGCTGCTCAGACAGCCGAAGCAGTTCCGCCATCAAGTACTCCTCTCTGGCTGCACCACGATCCGCCTTGGACTTCCAAACATCGGCGTGACCTCGCAACCCAAGCAACTCCCTCTCAAGACTACGAACACTATCCCGAAGAAAAGCGAGTTGCGAGGAATCATCCAAAGATGGACGATGATTTGGCGGTGTCAACGGGTCAGCAAGACCGAAGGAACGCAGCATGAAAAAGCAAAGGACATAAACATTCAAACAGCGGCAGTGCACAACTCAGGCGAATTCATTCAGCACATAAAAGGCCACTACGTGGCACAAGAATTGTGTTCATCAAAATATTTACAGCAAAAGCAGACTACAAAATATCCTACGTCTACAACACCTAAGACGCGGCACCCTGAGTCGCCTAGGAGCCGGACTGCCTAGCCTTGGTCCCGCCCTGCTGCCGCAGCGCATACTCAGACAGCAAATCAATGAGCTTCGGCCCATATCGCTTGCAGCGAGCAGAGTAGGCAGCAAAGGCTACATCGGATCCGTCTGCGATCGTCGGCATCCGGGAAGTGATCTGGGGCAGGTCCAGCTCCGCTCCAGCCGCCAAGGCCATCGCCAGCCCGACAGACGCACCGATGCCCTTCTGCTTGCGCTTGTACGCCGCAGGCGCTTCAGCTGACAAAGCCTCCGCCAAGGCATCCACATCATCAAGGGACGCGCCCTTAGGGACAAGATCCTTGTAGAAGTGGCCAAGGACCTCCTTCGCCTTGGCAAGGGAGCTGACGACGGTGCTGCAACGATCTTCGAACGTTGCAGTAGCATCATCTAGAGCACTCCCATGCTCTAGAGCGCCTCGGTCAAACTCGATGCCTGCGGCATCTGAGACAAAAAAAGAGAAGAAATGAAGAAAGCAACACAGAAAAAAGCAAGAAAACAAGAAGAAAGAAGCACAAATACAACACTCACCCGAAACAGCCTTGGCAGCAGCCATGAGCTTGCCTGCAACCTCCCTCTCGCGCGTAGCCGCAACAGTGGCCAGCTGCTCCTCACGGTCCGCGGCCTCCTGTTGCAGACGCTCCTTCGCTTCGGCTGCCTTAGTCAGCTCTAGCTCAAGGCATTCCTTCGCACCAACGGCGGCCTCGGCCTTCTTCTCCGATTGACCAAGGCTCTTCTTGAGAGCGTCGAACTCACGGAGAGAAGTATTATGCTCCTCTGCATTTCAAACAAGCAAACGTCAGATAGCAGGACCAGAATAAATGAAAGAAGCACCAAAAGGCAAACAGGTACCTTGAAGCTGCCGAAGGTTAGCCTCCAGCACCAGCCGCTTGGCCTCCTGCACAAAAGGCTGCAGAAAAAGAAACACCAGTAAGGAAAAAGGACTTGGGGGTTGCGCCCAACATTAAGGACTAAAGCCAAAACTCGAACACGAATACAATCGCCCCCCCCCCCCCCCCCCCGAAGATTCGAAGAAAGAACAAGACACGAAATTTTTCATACACCCGGGGGCTCCCCCCTGGTACGAAGCAGAGGTACTTACATGCTCTGATAGCGACTCCGAAGACCAGCTGGCGAAATTCTGAGGCGTAACCACCTGCACCTCCTGCAGAGGAGGATCAGGAGCGGCGCCCCCTGACGTTGCCACCGTTTGAGGAGGAGGAGACGCAACTTTCGACTCCCCCATCATCTCCCGAGCACCATCGCTGGAGGAGTCGTGGGAGGAATGCCTGCATATGAAACAATCAGCACAAGTACAAAGTCAACAAGAAAAGGGGGACAACAGTATAAAAAGAAACTTACGAGCCCAGCGAGCTCAGGTCGAAGACAGGGGGAGTCCTTCGGGCTCTCTTCTCCTCCTTCTTCTCCTCCTTTTTCTCTTCCTTCTTTTCTTCCTTCTTCCGCTTCACTGGAGGGTGTGGCGCTACAGCCCGCACAGGAATTGCAGGAATGGGAGAGGAAGAGCCTCCATGTCCGTCACTATGACGCTCAAGGCCCAGAGGGTTTCTAGGAGTCGGAGGAGTCAAGGCATCCGAAGACTCGCTGGAGCTCCGTGATCGTTTGCGCGTATGGTCCTCACTCGACTCGTCGGCATCTTCCGCCGGAGATCGCGCCGACGGTAGCTCGGACACGGAATCCACCACGTCATTATCCGGGGCATTCGGATATTTCTCAGGCAATGGCGGTACCATGCCCGACACCTTGAAGCTCTGCAAAACCAGAAGGAACTTTGTTAGAAAACAAAGGAAAGTAAATATGCAGTCGACAAAAAACGCTACGCGCACAAATCTACACCTGTGGAACAGCCAACGCCGAAGAAAACGGCGGAGCCAGCGACTTCCCCGGGATTTCTTCACCGGCCTTGAACTTCAGCAGCGAGCGAAGGGTCCTGTCAAGATCCCCTCGGAGATTTTCTCAGCCGAAACCCTCGTTGGATCACGGCGCCCAGAATAAAGAAACATCGGGTGCGCCCTCGCTTGGAGAGGCTGCACCCGACGCTCGAGAAACATCCGGATGATGTCCACACCGTTCACTTCCTTCTCCGGAATCAGCGAGAGATCCTCCACCCGACGGTAAAGGGCCTCTATCTCCGCCACCTCGCCATCCAAGATTTTGTTTTTCCAAGACCTTTTCGGCTCAATCTTTTGGGAGGGGTCAAAAGGAACAAGGCCAAAATCTTGGCCAGGCACTACGAAGTCGCGGATATAAAACCATTGCCTCCGCCAGTACTGGACAGACTCGGACATAGAAAAAGAAAAGAAAAGAAGATTGGGACCGAGGGAGATGATGCAACCCCCAATGGGATAAACACCATCCGAACCAGACTGCCTCTTCACGGAATAAAGTTTCCGGAAGAGGCCAAAGTGCGGCTCAATGCCGAGCCAGCACTCGCAAAAAGTGATGAAGCAAGCAATGTGGAGAAGAGAATTGGGCGACAGATGATGAAGCTGAATGCCATAGAGAAAGAGCAGTCCACGCAGGAAGTTGTGGACTGGAAAAGAAAACCCACGCATAACAAAGGCGAGAAACATAACCCGATACCCAGATGGGGTACGGGGAATTACCTCATTGCCGGGGAGTCTAACGGCCTCTCTATCTTGCGGGATTAAACCCCGCTCGCGAAGCTTGCGGAGATCGCTCTCCCGCGTCTCTGATCGCCGCCAGCCACCGTCGGTGACACGGGTAGCAGTGGCGCCTTTCTTTCCTCCGGCGGCGCTGGTTCCAACTGCAGATGAAGATTTCTTTGATTTCCCCATCGCGCTGCAGCAGCGCCGGCGGTGAAAGCGCAGAAAGGAAGATGGAAATGTGGAAGTAAATCCCAGCGCGCAGCAAGAATCGCTAGAGCACAAGGAGGAAGTGAAAACAAGAATTGATGCGGTGAAAACAAACTGCAGCTTTCCCCAATGATTATAACAACGAAGATGACGCACGGCAGCCGTCCATCCAGAAGACCTAACGCCAACGGCAGATCTGACCATACACATGTCAGCATCACAACGAACCGTCGTTACCACGCCGTCCACTACGCGCGGAAATCGAGACGACGCCGTAACTATCTCCACGCCGCGCGTGACCGGTCAATTCAAGGTCAGCAAGTGGGACCCACGTTTCGTCCAGTCAAGTCATCTCTGGTGTAGCAGATGCTTGAGGTCATTGATCATCAGCACTGATGTCATCAAAAGCTATACTAGCACCAACTACAATTCTTCGGCTCCACAGCTAAGAGTACTCACTGGAATCTTCGATTCGACTAAATACTCGGGGGCTACTCCTATCAGGAGCGCTGACCGCGCACCCGAAAGACGAATAAAGACAAAATATTTCTTCGAGTCCTACGTCGAGTCTACGACTCCACTACGGACTCGGGGGCTACTCCCATAGGGAGGATGGATTTAAGCATCCGAAATTTTTTGTGTCCTACGGACTTAACAACTGAACAATGTTTGAACTAAAGTCTCCGCTCGAGTCTACGACTCGAACAGACACTCGGGGGCTACTCCCATAGGGAGCGCTGGCCGCGCACCCTATGAAATCTTCGACTGCGATCTTTCGGATCAGCATGCAAAAACTTTTCGGCAACTATGCCCCAACAAAACGCTGAGTGAGCAACGATCTCCTTGGCCACCCGAAACACCTCCGCGGTGACAAACATTCGGATGCTGTGTCTGCGACACAAAGATAAGAGCTACAGATATCATCTGATGGCACAACGCCTGCAGCTGCGCTTCTGCTAGTAAAAACCCGCGCTAACAGGTGCGATGAAAAATCCCGACGGACGCGTTGGGTACGTCAATTAAAATCACTGGAATTCCACTCCTGTAAGTCCTCCGCGGTCTAAGTCGAATTACGCCAGCATATGTTCCGGGTTCGAGTTAAGGGACTCAAACCTGAGGAAGATCGTGTTGTTTTGTCCTAAGACAGTTAACTGACCCTGATCCGTCGGGCGAGTCAGGCACACGCATCAACAATCCCTACACCCATACTGTTAATACATAGTTGCACCCGAAGGATTGAAGAGTCCTCAGCCGAATCTACGATTCGACTGATAACTCGGGGGCTACTGACATGGTTATACCCTACGGGTACGTGACCTCATCATACCTGGTCCAGCCCAAAGAAGGCCCACAGCAGATGTACGCTGGCCCATGAAGATTTTCGGGTGGCCAAGGCCCATGACGCCTTCGGATCCTTAGAGAGCAAGACTAGAGTAGATAGGAAATTCAAAGGGGTAAAACCCTAGAACCTGTAACCGACTAGGACTATGCCAGGGACCTGCCTAAGTCTATATAAAGGTCAGGAGGGCACGACCTAGATCTCTCGAACTCATACTTTCGCATACGCACCTCCACGCCATATCGAATTTGCGCACCCCTGTAACCTTCGGTTCCGCCGTAATCAAGAGCAGACAAGCAGGAGTAGGGTTTTCCCTCCAGGGGCCTGAACCTGGGTAAATCTCGTGTCCCCTGGTTGCTTGTCTGTTAACCGTTCCACGATCTCCAGCATCCCCCTCTTCTCCAAAACCCAAGTCCATAACAATGGGCATTGACGAGTCGAAACCTCGTCATATGGAGATCTATTGTGACAACAATGGTGTTATAGAGAATGCTAAGGAACCATGGTCTCGGAAGAATTCCAAGCATATAAAGTGTGGGTTTAAATCCATCCAAGAACATGTTCAGGATGACGATGTAGAGATTTTAAAAGTAGATATGAATCTGAATGTTACAGATTCGTTGACCAAAGCTCTCCCAAGGGAACAAACATGATCAACACCAAAACTCTATTGGTGTTATATTCATGACTATGTAAACTAAATTATTAACTCTAGTGCAAGTGGTAGACTAAAAGGAATATGTCCGAGAGGCAATAATAAAGTAGTTATTTTTCTATTCCGGGTTTATAATAGATGTTTATTTTTCATGCTATAATTGTATTAATAGGAAACATTAATACATGTGTGATTTATAAACAGAAAGGTTCATAATAAAGCCTCTCTTTATACTAGTCTATTGATTAACAGATGATCAAAGGTTTCCTTATCATGAACATTGGATGTTGTTAATAATAGGGTCATATCATTAGAGAATGATATGATGAACAGTCACCCATAGTAGATGTAGGAATATGATCATTTCATCAGGTTTAAATTGCTATCACATTCGTAGTAACTCAATGTCCTTAGACCATGAGATCACGTCAATCGCTTTCATCGGAAGAGTACTTTGATTACATCAAACATCACACCATGATAGGGTGATTATAAAGGTGTCGTCGAGTATTTGGAAAGTGTTAGTTGAGGCTCGTGGATCAAGAGTCGGATTTGTCCATCCGGATGACAGAGAGATATAGTCAAGACCATCTCGGTGATATCACATTGACATAGCTTGCAAACAAGTGATTTGATCACTAGAATGTCATATCACAGGAACGAGAAAAAGAGTACTTGTAAAGAACGAAATTAAACAAGGTATCGATGATACCAAGTGAACGGATCTTGGAAAAATAAAATATCACGAGACAAAAGGAATTTTATTACAACGAAAGAGGTTCGGACGATCATCTGATTTTCGTGGAACTAGTGGGAGTCATTTTGTATCTCCAAGTCCTGCTAATGATAATTGATCGAAGAAAGTCTCGATCATCTCTACATAGTTCTCGAACCCATAGGGAGACAAACTTAAGGTTAGTCAATGCAATTGAGCAGATATGGAACACTGGGGAAATCAGTGGACATCGCAAAAAATTGTTTTGTCGTAGAAAATTTTTCTGTCGAATGTGCCAAAATAGTTTCGGGGTATCGAAAAAAAGCGAGGGATAAAAATGTTAATGTGTTCATCAAATGAAGTGTCCTTTAAATAAATTACCCATTAAATTAAGTGTTCATTAAATTGAGTTGCATTAAAACAAGGGAATTAAAGTGCTTTAATGGAAAGACCTTTGGTTTTTTAGTGGAGATTTAATGGGAGAAAGTGGAGATGGAGTTTATGTGAGTGGAGAGGCCACTCACATGAATGAGAGGAGGGGAGGGGGCAGCCTATGGCGCCGACCAAGGAAGGGGTATTTCCCCCTCTCCCCTATAAAAGGAGGTGGCCTCCTCCACCCTCTCATACACACTCTCACTTGCTCTCTCATATGCCCTTTGGTTGGCATCTTCTTCTCCTTTCTTCCCTTGCCCATTGCCACTAGAAAAGGTGCTCGACAAAGCCCTGCTCTAAACCATCCACTTCACCACCACTACCATGGCGTAGAGCTGTTGGAGTTCTCCGGGATCCGTTAATTCCGCTGCCCGGCTGGAGAGAGGGTTCAACATTTGTCGGGACACCCAATGTGTGACTGATTACGGAGGCGCTGCCCGTCTATGGCATTGATCATCTGCATGTCTTAAGGATGGTCGTGTACATCTACATTAACCACGTTTGTTTGCGGGAACGTTTTCCCGCTTATGGTCTATGAGGGTGAGTCCATTTGTAACTGTTATAAGTATCGCCTAGATTCGATCTTGGCAGTTGCAACCATAGGAATTTTTTTGTTCTTTATGCAACAAACCCCATCAGTTTCTAGTTGTACAAACAAAACAAGATTAATACAAAATTTCTAAAGATAGAGTCCTCTTAAATTCCTGAACCAAATAGGACTTTACATCAAGAGGTGACTATAGATACCACATTCTTTATATATCACAAAAATAGTTTATTTTTCTCTTACGACTTTTCTATAGTCTACAAAAAGTTCTATCGGTATTTACCACCATGTTCTTTTATACTTTAGTACAAGCGATGTGATGTGCACACACTTAAGTTATACTAAGTTTCTCAATAAAAATACTTATTGAGAGCAACGACCGCGTGGTGAGTGAGAGCCTCGACTCCTCATTATAAGTACTTCTTTCTCCCTGGGAACGACACGCTAGGGGGATATTAGCCTCACAACCAGCTTTGGTCTTAGTATCTATCCCGCACCTCACCAACAACACGATCATGGTGCAGATAAAAGTGGGCGATGAGGCAGGGTGGTGTTTCACTAGAGTCTACCGGCCCCAAAGTGACGAGGGCAAGCGCTCCTTCCTTATTGAGATACATGACATCCGTGGTCTTTTTGCAGGTATGTGGATTGTAGCTGGAGACTTTAATCTCATAGTCAATCCGGAAGATAAAACCAAGGTGTACTCCACAGATGCATGGTGGGTAGATTCAGGTGCGCACTTTTAGTGCTCAAACTCAAGGAACTCTACCTCAACGACATGCGTTTCACGTGGACTAGTGAGAGGGTGCTCCCACTTTGGAGATTCTTGACAGGCTTTTCTTGACCGTCAACTAGGAAGAGCGTTTCCTGGATGCCTTCCTCTCAACGCTATCCATTGCACCTTTAGACCATTGTATGTTGCTTCCGAGCCTCGCTCCTGACCTGCATGAGGTGTGGTCATCGGTTCCAGAGACCGCCAACCCCTTCAAGCGGTTTGACAAAAATATTAGGATGACAACAAATTTTTTGTCTAGTTGAAGCTCCAAGTTCATTGGGAGTGTCAAGATGTAGATACTCATGGACAACGAGTTAATTCTCCGTTTGGACTCTATGATGGATTCTTGGGAGCTCTAATAGAGAAAAAGTGTTGAGAAGGATGATGAAAAGGGAACTTTTGGGGCTAGAATCACTTGAGAGGACGATTGCTTGGCAGCGATCTGGGTTGTTTCGCTTTGGGAAGTCGATGCCTGCACGCAATTCTTCCACATGCAAGCAAGTCATAGAAGGCTGAAAAAATTCATCGGGCATCTCATTGTGTATAACACTAGGTTGACAGAGCATGTCGATAAGGCGTTGATGATACCCTGTCTGTGTGTGCCAACTCATTGGGACTCCAAGTGTATAGTGATTTAGGAAGCGTATTTTTTCCATAAGAATGACTCGAGGGTTTATATCAAACTCTCGGTATCCAATGCTACAACTTTCTTTTAGCCTCTTCCAGCAACATACAAAACAAATTTTTTATCTTGTGCACCCAACTCCACTGTGTTGTTATCAAGCAGAAGGTTTCGTTTCAGTAAAACTAATAAAACTGTAAAGTAATCTATAACTAGTAAAAACATTAAAGTAATTTTTAGGGGGTTTGTTTATGCTTGCAGAAAGTAGAAGTTTTTTATTTTCGGTTTTAATTTTGAAAGGAAATGTAAAAGAGAGTAAAAGTAAGTAAAAGTGGTTTCTTATAATAAAAAGTGGACTTTGGCTCATGGGTTCACTTGTCTATTATCCCATAAAGTGCGGTGGCGATAAAATAGCTCACGGATGATATAAAATTACTGAAATTTTATTATGTGTTTGATTACCATTCATATGGGCATCACGTGTTAATATAAAGATGATGCAACGCATCTCACTTATACTCCTCTAGAAAGGGAAAACTCTATGCAACTATAATTAAGAATAAACAAAGTATAACCTTAGGTAATTTAACATGATGTTTGAATTAAAAAATGTGCTACCTTGAGCAAACACGATCATCTTTGTTGTCATTATATGATTATAACACATGCATTCACTTTATCCCTAGTGTCGTAACCAAAAAAGGTAAAAACCGTAGTAGATCTCGAATTTTCTATCACTATCGAATCACTACCACCATGTTACCCCAACTAATGCACACGCTCCCCCACACACCCTTGCATACAAGTTTGATCAGAACAAGCACTTAAGAATGGGGTACATAATAGTATGCATCCATCAATACATCATAAATATATTAGAATTCCAATCTCAAATATCTTATCATGAAACAAAGATCCACCGCATAGAAATTAAATATATGACCATAATCATGTAAGGTAGTGAAGGGGTTCGTAGTAGAAAACAAAAAAATTCTTATCTAATACAACACCAATTGACAGGATTTATCTAGGAGTAATACTATAACAAAGAGTGTTTCAGTAGCATATCCTTGTAGACCGAAAGTGTTTAATGTTCCGCAAGGAACATGGATGATGTAGGCGTACTCGTAGCCGACCTCAAGGTCGCGAATATCCTCACAAGTCACACCAGGTATTTGCACGGAATTCCGGGTTCCACAACTAGAAGCACCCCCATGGTGTAACACACGTCCGGTGCTTGACGACGACCTTCGGTTCTCTGATCTAGCCGAAAATGCGGAAGTAGATCTTCTGGCAGTAATCCTCGTAGCACAACCGCGTGCCGCAATAAAGTAGTATCTTATGCGTGAAGCCCTTACTTGGGGCCATAGTTGTAAGAGAGGAGAGAGAGAGAGTGGAAGGGAAATCCTCAAAGCTTGAATTAATTCGTGTTTTAATTCCTCCACATACCTCCCTCTATATACGGGGACAGGGGTGCACCCTTCCCAAGTGCTCCTGTAACATCCCAGGATTAGCACCTAGAAATAGAGAGGACACAGGTTTGTGCATTGCATTCATGCATAAGAAAATCCGGAAAAATTTCACGCAAAACTAAAAGATCTATAGAGGGATCGGGATCTCTCTTGTACTGATGAAAACTTCAGGAGCAAGTGCGATAGATTTCGACATGACCTTTGTAGAATTCTTTGTTTTGGGAGAAAGTTGTTCAAACATGTATTTGAATTACAAACATGAATTCAAATGAATTTATAAATTCACAATTGGGAATTGGAAATATTTAATAACTTGAAATGAAATGATTACAAAAAAGATATAAAAAGAATTCTTTATTAATATATATACATATATTATTACGTTGATCTTTTACAATAAATGAATAAAAGTAAAGTATTAGGAAACAATTAAGTAGAGAAAGGAATTACATTACTGAAATAAATAAAAGAATTCTTTATTGCAAGAAATAAATATTACATTGTCTTTACAAATAAATAAATGAATTACAAAAGAATAAACATTACAGAAACAAAAATCTAAACTATATTACTACAATGTTTTGGTATTACCCCAAAAAAATACAAGAAATTACTAAAAGGGAAAATTACAACAAGAATAATAACAGAAATTCCTAGGGTAAATCTTCATATCTTGAAAATTCTCTTCCTGATCTTGATTCCTGCAAGAAGGAAAGACAAAAAGAACAAATCCAATGAAAAAAATAAAAGATTGGTTAGTGTGTTGAATTTCATCACTGAGTATATTTATGTATGGACCAGACTGTCGTGTCTGCTCATATTAGTGTTTTTGCCTCAGAACCCCATCATTGGATATCTAAGAAATCCACTTGGAAAATACAAATAAAGGTCAGGATCAGATAGTATGAAACCAGTCGAGCACATCCATAGCAAAAAGATCTCACAAATAAAACCTCGACAAGGGGGGGTTCCTGGACCAGCAGCACACAAACAAGCAGCTTACACATGCATGCAGACATATGTGCTATCAACACCACAAGGAAATAGCAAGTAGAGAAAGATCACCATCCATAGTAGAGCTGCTACTATATCCTTTTCACATACACAACCAGACCAATAGATCTTATACTAGCCCAAGAACACCACAAAGAACATATTTTGTTCTTAGAAGTTCTCTCTCAAGAAAACACAAATCACAAAGCCAACCACTAGATAACAACCACACGTATTACTCCATCATCTCACACATCTCTAGCTCTGGTTGCTCCCTGGAGCCATCCTGAAGCTAGGACAAGGGGAAGATCAAGATCAAGCCACTATCAGTTCCAGGAGGAGAAGGCTAACAAGCTCAAGACCAGAGCACTAGGCTGAGCAGACCGAAATACAACACACCAAGCAGCCACATGCATCAAGGTAGAAATTCACTAAATCACTAGTTAGATCTGGTAACATACATGTTCTTACAATTTCAAGCAATATCAACTATTATTCTGCATATTAGGGGGGCAGCTTATAACAGTAATAAGCATCTGCTCTGCTCACTTATTTCTTTATAGCATGGTTTAAGTGGTGGAAATAGAAGGCTCTTAGACTGGTGTAGAAATGCTACACCAGTGCCATCATTGAGCTAGGATAAATATTCAAGCATCTGTTCTTTATAAGAAAGAGGCCTCAGTCTTTTGCACCATTGGCAGGGCAATAGCAGTAGATCATACCATCATGGGATCACCAATGCGCATACTCTAATGAGGCACCACAGTGGCATATTCCAAAAAAGTAGAAGCCACTAATTTTAAAATGGCACAAGTAGAAGCTTATTAATAAAATCTACAACAGATCAGATGTGTAGCAGGCCAAGCATAACACTACGGTATGTGTAAACCTTAGGAAATTCTTCAAATCATTTTCCCAGATCATGTGATCTAGGAATCATTTATCTAGTTATCAAGAAATTAAGTAGATAAAGAAATCTACTTTAAATCTTCTAATTAATAATTGCCCAAGATCATGCCTTTGCATGATATGATCATAAATAGCTCATTCAAAACCATCTACAAGCAACCAACACTAAATTTTAGATCATTTTCCTAGCTATTTATCTAGGAATCATTTGTGTGTGACATCACTTTCATATTGACAGTACAAATAGGGCACACCAAATAAGTTCAAATCATTTTTCTAGCCAAGCAACTAGAAATCATCTAAGATACACATATCACTGTCATTTGATAGAGGAAAGTCAGTAAGACAGATTCATACACCCAAAAGGTTCTAAATCACGAGAGGAAATCATCTTAAAATTCAGTCAAGCTAAATCTTAAACCAATGGTACAAGCTACACGTAGAATGGTACTTGCAGGTACCCAACAATGATCCCAAATACAACACTTACGCCTTTGCAAACAAACCAATTTCCTTTGCAAACAATAACCAGTATAGAATAAATCATTTTCCTAGTATGAGTACCTAGTAATCATTTAGTTTTAAATACAAAACTGTCAAGAGATATGTTAAATCGTCACTGATTTTCTGCAATAGTCACATATGTGTTATCTATAACTAGAAGGGAAGCACATAAAGCTTCAGTTCCCTGAATCTTGGTCAAATACCACAAGGTCCTATCATCATCACATCATCAGCACAAAAGCTGGTCACAGAAGGGATATGACTCACTGTGGGTGTCGAGCACCTGGAGCGGAGGCGTGGCGAAGTCCTAATTGTCACAGCCGACGCCGGGGTTGCGTTTGTAACGTCGTCCCACTGTTGTCGAGTTTAGAGTAGATGATATGACCATCACCACGATAGCCTTGCAGCATCCATAGCACCACCATCGCCACACACAAAACCACCACTGGTACACCACCACTATAATAAATCCATCAGAAAAAGCTTGGGTAGTGCTTGACATCGACCAAGAGCAACTGCCAGCGGCAGGACTTGGAGATAGAGTAGAAATATGCGTGCAGGTGGGGAGAATGTAACAACACTGGAGGTTCAATAGAGACAGAGGTGGCAGAGCCAGGGCGGAAAGTGCAGGTACCGGAATTTGACGGCGATGGCCGGACCGGAGCGGCAAGCCTAGGTTATTCTCAGAGGGGGCATGCACGAGAGGCAGAGAGGAACAAATCGACCTAGGGGAGGTTATAGATCATAGCACGATGGACCAAAGCCCCATCTTACTGGCACCGGAGATGGCGGTAGCAGCCGGAGCAAAACGATGGCGCCCAGAAGGTCGTGGGGTGCATGGTGTGCCTAGGTGCGAGGAGGAAGAGAAGGGCCAGGGGTGAGATGTGATGACCCCAAGCCGAACTGGTCCGTCCTGTTGGGCCAAACCAACTCGGTCCGTTGGACCAGGTCTATTTACACCCAATTGGGCCACAGCCCAACTACTTGTCAGCCATCAAACCATTTTTTTAATAAACTCTATACAATATTTCCAATGCATATGAAATTCATATCAAATCCTAAAAAAATACTTATAACATATAAAATTGTTTATATATATTTATATATAAGACTAAGCAATAAAAAAATATTAATTTATATTTTAGCATAATAAAACTTAAATTAAATATTTTAGTGTAAGAAATCCTTTAAGGAATTTTCTAAAAATAGGGATAAGACATAAAATAATTCAAAATCATTTAAAAATATATATAAATAATACTTTTTGAAAGAAAAATATTAGCTTGTAGTTAAATCTAATAAAATTAAACATATATTTAAAAACACTTATAACTTTATGGAATTTTAGGAAAATAAGGAAGAGCCCTAAAAATGTGTAAAAATCAATCTTGTGTATAAAAATAACTCTACTATTTTATAAAAATACTAACTTAGGGTTTTACAAATAAAACATAAAACAAATATTTAAAAACACTTAATTCTTTGAAGAATTTTATAAAAATAAATATAATACATAAAAATAAATAAAATTCATTTTTAAGATCTTTAATAAGTATATTTTACTAGAAAAATACTATGTATATTATTCAAAAACATTTTAATAACCTTAGATAATAAAATTCATTTACTTATTTTACTAAAATGAAATAACCACTTTGTTAATTCTTTAGATTTATTTACTAAGAAAGAAATAACCACATTTCTTAATAAAACACTTAATCCTTTAAGTTTAATTACTAAATCTAAATCCATAATCATAATAAATCTTAAGTATAACTATTAAGCTTTAAATATTTTTAAAAAATCTTAAATTCAAATTAAACTCCTTTTAAATAAACATTATGTATCACTCATATATAATATGGTGAATAATCATTATATCTTAATCATTCTTAACATAACTACAAATTACTAAGGACATCTAATTATTCTTCCATTAAATTGATACAAATTATTATTTCCATAATAACACAACAAATTTAAGCTAATCATTCACTTACAAATAAAATGAATAACTCCACACCTCAGTCATACTTATCATAAATTTAAAACTTGGGAATAATTAAAACATATCACACCTTAAGTTTAGTTACCCTTTTAAAGTTAACTTTAATCTCAAAAATTATAAACATCATATCTAATAAGCTACTTATGTATTTTGAACTTCACTTTGGTCTATTTCCATTTAAGCTATAAAGCATTTCAAGACCAAACTAATCAATTAAACACCAAGAGGCATCGACTACATTATATTAACCATAAAGTTTGTTTAAACCTTAGAAAAGAAACCTTTTCTTCAAAAGTTATTATTTTTGCCACTTCAAACAACAAATCTATAATAGTTCCTTCAACTCTTAACAACTCAAGCCAAGGACTTTTATCTTATTCACCAGATAACAATTAATCATAATCATATTACTTTATCCTTACATGTATATTTTGGATTGTTAACACTTAAGTTCCTTATAAATGCCATTACTTGTAAAGTAAAACTTGAAGATAAACCAACTCTTAAAAGAATCACCTAAATCACTTCACTCAAAATATTGGGGATCACTTTGGGAATTATAAAATTGCATAGCATTATTTATGCATAATGGCATCTTGCTTCTTTAAACATTAGTCCTTACCGGACCAATGATGCTGATTTTAGATATTGGATCTTCTAGCGTTCCGAAGACCATGAATGCATAATCTTGCAATCACAAAATGCAAGTTCACACTTGCTCATGTACTTTGATTATTTTCTGTAAATTATTTTGCAAATCCAGTGTTGTCATCACCTACATTTCAAAAAGTTCAGAAAACACTATTTTCATAATAATATGATTATAGGTTATTTAACATGAGGTAATAACCTTCTATGGAAGTTCCGGTGGTAAAGGAACATAATATCTAGGACTTAACAACCAATATCACCAGTGATTCTTGCGCCGTATATTACGCGTTAACCATGAGATTTGGAATGGTACGGAGAAGTCAGCTGGATCAGCTCCCTTTCGCATGCCAACGGATGACCGGGTTGTTGTTGTAACTCCTCTTATAGAGGGTTGGCACGATATGGGTGGGATCCCTCAACGTCCCACTGCTTCTGGTATCTATGAGGGTTGTACACCTTAGGCTGATATTGGAAACAAGTTTTACCCTAGGCCTGCTGTGCAATCCGTAGGGTATGCGGGGTCACGGAGAAGGACAGTGATTGGCTTGGATCTTAGTCTGGGCCTCATACCAAGGAAGTGTGAATGAGCCTATAACTCGGATGTGCAATAAAGCTAAGATCTCTCATGGGTAAAGTAACGCACCTCTGCAGGGTGTAGGAACTATAACTTGTTACTCCCTGTTCCGAGAAGGAGCTATGAACGCGGCAGGAAAGGAATTCCATGAAAGTACTAGTAAACCTGTGAAGGCTGATGGACATAGCTTTTCAGAATAAAAGCAACCTTTAAAGAAATGTTTTCGAAAACTTGCATTGCCTACGACCTATGGTTTGTGGCTGTAGATAGTGCATCAAACACTTCTGTTTAGTGAACTTGCTGAGTACGCTCGTACTCTACCATATCTTCTTAACCCTTGCTAGATCTCGAAGAAACCAATGGCGTTCCCAGGAAATAAGTTACTTGAAGAGTTGAAAATATCTGATGGAGATCAACAGAGCCGAAGACCTTACCAGAAGCTATGGAAGTCAAGCTGAAGCATAGAGTATAAATAAAACTCCTAGAATCTAGAGCCTACTTCTGTAGAACAATACTATAGTAGCACTTTCAAGCCTTATATATACTAATAGTAGTACTCCTAAAGTAAACTCCGAGTGGATCTTTCTGGTTCCTTCTATATAATATTCCTCACTGTTCGAGCAAGTTCTCTGGATCTTTTGTAATATGTTGTATGTAACCTAAAGTAATGTCTTGGACCCGCGATGTTTCTGTTGTACCACTCTGAGGGATATAATGCAAATGGAACGGTGTTCCATTGGTGTTATGTCAATGACTATAGTGTACTACATCATACAGTGGTATGCTGGGTCACCGCAGCTCCCCCATTTGAGACTAAAATAGGGAGTAGGGAAGAGGGGTGGTGGCTGGCCGGTGGTGCCCTTGGGTCCAAAACGTGCCCCAGGCCCACCCTCCCCTTCCTCCTATAGGACGGTGACCTCCTCACTGATCCTTCCCTCCGTGAGGGCCTAATAATGTGGGTTGCCCCTAAACCCCTATTTTAATATTTTAAATATATATAAATAATATTAATTCCATTAATTAATATATTTACATATTATTTAATTCCCGTGGCTCCAAAACTCCTTTTGGACCACTCCGAACACCCATCGGACTTTCTGAGAAACCTTCCGGTTTTCCCTTCTCTCTCCTTCGATGATTTAAGTCTAACCAAAACGATCTTCGAGCTTCATAGAACCTTTAAGTGTGTTACCCTACGATTCAGGAACATTATAGAAATGATCGAGACACTTCTCGAATTAATGATCATCAGCGGGAATAGGATGCCCATAATGACCCATGTGCATTAAATGATTTCAATGTCGTTTGAACCATAAACGTTGAGTCCAATTTCATTTTCTACTTTGATACTTGACTCATTCGATATCTGATCATTGGTACCCATATACCTTGCTCAATCTCTTTACCGACAAAGGAAAATTTACTCATTCTCATGATATTCCATCCCCGTGACCTAGTAACGTGTTGCAACATTATGGATATAATCTCACCGAGTGGGCACTGTGTATCTTTCTGTCACGTGGGAGAACAAATCCTAATCTTGATGCATACGCCTCAACATATCCTCTATAATACCTAATATAAACCTTTATGATCACCCTATATGGTGTGAAAATTGATGCAATCAAAGCAGCCTCGGGTGATATTGATTAAATATGATCTCACCATCAAAATAGTAGGATACTTTGTTTATAACTATTGCAAATATGAACTTGTGACTTGAATGTGTCGCAATACTTATATTGTGTAATGTCCATCACATCATTCACTAATGATATGATTTCATTATCAATTAGCATTAATGCTCCATGATTGGGAAACCTTGATCATTAGTTGCCCAATGAACTAGTTGAATAGAGGCTACTAGGGACCTTGGTTTGTTTATGTAGCACATGTGTATCAATGTTTCCGATTGACACAATTATAGCATGGTATAAAAAAATTATGAACTTTAATGAAATGTGATAATAAACAACATTATAATTTGCCTCTAGGGCATATTTCAAATAGGTAGCTCGTATGGTTCTAAACAACGATATCACGATGGAGAGAGAGACAGATCAAGATACTGCCACAAACCAATAACCTAGAGGTGGACTAGTCCCTCTTCATCATGGAGATGGTTACTATGATGTTGGAGAGGGTGGAGATCCAACCGGTGATGGATCCGGCGGCATCTCCCCCTCCAATATTTGTTGGTTCTGGCTTGGTTTCGTAGTTTCGTAGTTTCTGCTCTGCCTCTTCTGAAACCACGTCGAGTACCCTTTGATATAAGGGTTTAGGTCAGAACAAAGAGAATGGAAGTGGAATCGACGGCATCTGACCCTCTACGGACAAGATTGCATGGGTGCTACGCTAGGGGTGTGGGCCACTCCATGTAGGATCATTAGGGCCATAGGCCTCCCCTTCGGTGGTCCAAGTGCTCTAGCTCCTTGTCTTTGACAAAAACTATTCCTCGAAAAATCCCAGGACCATTTGACTTCATTAAGGTCCCTAAAAGTTTAAAAATACGCAAAACGGGGTATTCATGTCCTGTAGAGTTATAAATAAAATCAAGGGGATCATTGGTAAATAACCAAACATCAATTTAAAACATGGATATAACATTATATAAGATGCAAATATGTTGGAATATGTGACAACAAACTACAAAATTCATCTATGCATTTTACATGATCAACATCCCTAAGCTTAACCTATGCTCGTCATCGATCATAAAGGTAAGAAAAATAAATATGGACTTTGGAGTTTGTTGTTATTTTGAACATCACACGTCATGATCATAGCTACACAAAGTTAAACAATTCATCCTTTAAAGAATGACACCGAGCAATTACCTTATAAAGTGATATATATCATAAACTTCATCTGTGCTTACCAATCTGTCAATATTGTATAAAAATAAATGCACAAATTACCATGGACCATTAAGCATGCTAAGTGCAAGTGAAAGTGCATAGTGTATATTATCCTACTTTGGTCTCAAAATCATGAATATGTTTGTGTCTTTTATGTAGACTCTTGAAAAAATAGAAAGTAAGCAGAGATTAAACATGCACAAGAGATTTCTAGCTTCCAGACACTACCTCTTAAGTTTATATTTAATCATATTACATCACTAGTGTTTGGTTCTATTTCCCCTCATTTTTCATCCTTTTATTTTTTATTATGGCATTTTTGTTTTTGGACACTTTTTTCTTCTTTCCACTCATCACCTATTTATTATGACGAGATACATTCATATCTATAAATTTGTCAACTTTGCCTGAACACTCACTCTCGCACCTCTTTGATATATTTCTTGAAGGGTATTTGCCCTAATATTTTGTGGATGCACCCTTGCTAAGAGGGTCTGTGCCCTCATATTTTGGGTATGCATATTTTATTCTACTGCAAGGTTGTTGATGCTTGCGAGTTTCTGGCCACCCCACAACTAACTTCTCTATGAAAGCATAACCACAAGTAATACCATTTGGATGCTATAAAAATCTAAACATGATAAATATACTTGGAATAGCATGATTGCTATGTAGGTAGATATGGTGGACACTGTTGAAAATAACTTGGTTTAAGGGATCATGGATGAACATGTATTTTGTTCTTTTATTGGAAAGGCTCAGCAAAATGGGGATAGTTGACCATCTACAAGCATGCAAAAGTGTCCATAGTACTAATAATTTCTTAATAAACAATATCAAACTAAAGTTAAACATATATGTTGTAAATAAGAGCTAGCACTAAATATGACACTTGCAAATTGTTGCTCATTCAAATAAATAAACCATACAATAAAGTGTGACAACATGCATACCATTTAATGCAACTATTCTTCCCTTTCCATTTCTTTATTATCATCCAAATTTAACATTTTTTATTCCAATAAATCATCCATATTCATTAAATATGTTTTCATATGGTGGTGTTTTTATTCCAAAGGTATAATTGCAAAGAAAAACATAAAAACTAGATACAAACACTCCAAGTTTAAACGACTATCTTATGTTGCTCGAAAAACAAAGTTTTGTTGTGTGCAAACCGAGAGTGTAATAGGTTTAGTGGCGTGCCTTGGGCATCCCCAATCTTATGGTTTTTACCATTCTTGGATAGCTCATAGTATGATGTTCCTCCATTCCTTGTAAAAAACTTCAACACAAAACATTTTCCCATTTGTTTTTTATGGGGTGACATTAGTGGCATAAAGATAATATCCAAGTTGTTCCCCAAACCTCAAATAAAATGAAATCTCAAATGTACAGATAGGTGCTTAAGTGTCCAACATTCAAAATATTTTAAAACACCCAAAAATAATCAAATAAAACTCAAAGAAGCTACTCTTACATCAAAAGACACAGTTTGTCTAGAAAACAGCTATTGAAATATGTAATTATTTCGACCACTTAAACATGGCAGGATTTTTTCCAATTTATGTGTATAAAGAGGATAACAAGTTGTAAGTTCAATAGAATTTGAGCTTAATCAATTAACCAAAAACTAAAAAATCTTTTTGTGAACAGCAATGTGCAGCAATATGCAACTCCAAATAGTTTTGTCAACTTGAAAACATCCAAATGGATAAGACTTGGTACTTTATTGAGAACTCCAAAAAAAGAAAACCAAAAGAAAACTCTCCTGCTACATAAAGAGTGAAAAAATAAAAACCAAAAGGACAAATAATCGGGTTGCCTCCCGTGAAGTGTTTTCTTTATAGCCATATAGCTAGGCTTACTTACCTTATTTTTGAATGGGAAAGATCATGTGGACACTTGTACCTTTATGCCACCTCCTTCCTTCAAAAGGATAACTTGATGAAAAAATACCATGGTCACATTGTGTGATCAAACCAATTAAGATTTTTAAGACTTTAAAGCATGATAGAACAAACCATGAAGCATAAATCAAATAACTCTGAATTCTAACTATTTTCTTATGCATTGGCATTTAATCAATAAATGAATCACATAAATAGGAGTATACCCATTCATATTATCAGTAGATAAATGAAACCTATAATTATTAAAAGCATAAAGAGGGAACTTATCACCTCCTATTTCATGATACTTGCAAGTAAGTACTAGAAGTAAATTTAACATTATAACCATTGAAAGCATGCAAGAGGAAAATTTTAGGCACATAAAGAGGATTAAATTTATTATGGCATTCATTAGAATGCTTTTTTCTTTCAAAATAGTTGATACTACTATTTTCAATCATAATATCATGGTTGCGATGAGAGCGCTAGGACTTATATTTATCTATACGATCCCACTATCTCCTCCTCACAAGAATTAATTAGATTTCTACGTTGTATGATATGGTGCTCATTAATGTGAATGTTGCATGGAATCATGGAGAAAGATGTTCCGCACACAATTATGCCTTATATTTATTCAACAATCCTAAGTACCGACATATCCTTATGGACTAGCTGTGGAGTTAGGCTGGTCATAATGAAGAGTAACATAGGCTAATAACTAACATACATATGTTACTAGTCTATATTACTATCTTTATAGTGGAGAGTAACATACAGTGCAAAATATCATCTATTAGATGATAGACTCATTTTTTACAGTAACCAAATATATTACTCCATCTTCCTTCCTCTTCGTTAAGTCACTGCCATATAAGGTTGGTCATAGTGGTGAGTAACTTGGACTAGTGTCATGCATATAACACTAGTCTAAGTTACCACCTTTATAGTGCATAGTAACTAATAGGTAGTGTCATGCATGACTATATTAATTAGGCTATAGACTCATTTTGTCTAGAAAAGTGTGATGTTAACATAGCTAGTTACCACAACCATCTCTCTCCTCATTTAATTGCATACCATGTTATCAAACTGCCTAGTTGACACTGCATGTAGTTCTATGTTATTAGTGATGTTACTCCCACTATGGTTAGCCTAAGCAATTTTGCTGAGTTAAACTTTTAATTACTACTGAAGTTATTTGCATTATGACTAGGCTTATGTGAAGTAAACGAGTGCAGCAGGGGAAGAACCCAACGACACTTGGCTGTAGCTGTAGCATTGCTGATATTTATACTATAGTTGCTTTTTTTTCTTAGTATATGAAACTTGAGAGTGGCCGTGTATACAAAACGGGAGAGTACCTTTAACATTTTCCTATGTTCGTTTACATGCAAAGTATACCGTCTTAAATGTAGAAGGCAAAGTATGATTTCTCTATACGGTACAGTTGATGCGGCGACTCCCGGATTAAGCCATACCAACGGTTTTCTCCGGCTAACCCGCTGCGGTCCCAAGTCACAACAGACCACCGTCTCAACCTCATACCGATAAATCTCACTCTCGTGCATGCATGGGGTTGTACGGCTGTAGTACCAAACCAATTACTAGCTACATTCGGCCGGCACTACACCATCATTAACTAATCGCAACTAGTTGTAATAAACTCAAATCATTTGCCCCAGTACAACACTGCAACCTCTCCCCAAACTTATTAAAGGTACGTACTAATATAGTCAATAGGCTTTAATTAAGTAATTAATAAATGAAACTAAATTAACCACAGCCTCATATCAAACCCCCAATGCGCGTATACAATATTCCGCACTAGATCACGAGTAGGACGTTCACCGTGCTCACTCTAGACCCGCTCGCCGTGCCATCGCAGCTCCGTCGGCCATATGGATCAACTCCGGCCGTCTTCACTTCACGATTGCCGTGAGAATGACCACGACAGATGCTGTAATCGGCAGCGAGTAGTAGAACATGGGGCAAAGGCGGCCAGCCATCTGCGGTGCGAGATGAGGGCTGAGACACAAGGGTTTACCCAGGTTCGGCCCTCCGGAGGGTAAAGACGTACTCCTGCTAGATTGTATTATGATGAGAGTACAATGGTGCGAGCTCGACGGCTAGGCGGCGAGCCGCTAGGGTGTATGATGGAATGTATCCTCTATGCGTCCTCTAGGGAGGTTTATATAGACTCACCTCCCTAGGGTTTACAGATCTCAACCGAATTAGTTAAGGATTCGGTGATTCTACGACCTAGTCCGACTGGGCCTATCTACGCTTCTGGGCCTTCAGCTTCCAGTCGCTTGAGTCCACGCCTCATCTTGATCCAGTCGCCGTCCTGCAGGCCCACTAGCCCTTGGGCCAGTAGGAAACGTCCTACTGGGTATACCCCGGTAGACATATCTCCATCAGTAGTCTCCGAGGCCGTCGTTGATTTGTCGCAGGCTTTCGCTGGCAGTCGGAGTATGCGGGTCCAATGCGGACGCCCAGTCGAATCGGCGGCGGACTCCTGAATACAGGAAGAACTAGTCATTTTAGTCGCAATACGGCGACCAATCAGGTCGCAGCTCGGCGAACGGGTCGGCGAATACTCAGTCACTGTTATAATGATCGGGTCGGCGAATCATCGAGTCGCATGGAGCGACGAGTCAAATGGATGAAGTTGGACCGTCAACGCGGGTCAAACTAGCCGTTGGGGTAATTTAACAGTAACTTCGGCGTAATTATCGTGGTGTCTGGGTGGATGCCGACCGTGTTGTACCACAGATCTTGCCACCGTTGGACCCAGCTGCGGGTCGACTCGCGAGGTCCCTGGACGCACTGTTCCAGGTCCTCGATGGTGGTGGCGCGGGTGTATGAACCCTCGAAGTGCCTGACGAAGGCGTCGCGCATCTCTTACCAGGAGTCGATGCTATCCGCGGGAAGAGTGTTAATCCACTGCCTGCACGCCCCCTCCATCATCAGGGGAAGGTAGCGGGCGGCTAGTAGATCGGTGTGGCCGGTGATCCCCATCGCCATGAGGTAGGTATCCAGCCACACGGAGGGATCGTACGAAGGGTCGTACTTCTCTATTTCCATCGGCGCTTTGAAGTTCGCCGGGTATCTTTCGCCTCGGATCATCGGTCCGAAGCACCGGGGCCCGAGCCGGCTCAGCGATCCCCTCGGCTCACTGTCGCGGCGGTTGGTTAGGGTATGCCGCAGGTCGTCGGGCTGGCGTGCGCGCCAGCTCTGGTTGTTGATGATATGGGTGCGGGCGTCGACGGGTTGCCCGTTGGCGGCGACGAAGTTGGTCGCCGGTCGGGGGTCGTTGGTGGAGAGTGCCACGTTCGCGGGTCAGTGTTGGAGCTGTAGTGATTCGGGTGGCGGGCAGTTGAGGGTGTTCGCTGCCATGGGGCGGCCGCTTGAGGCCGCTCTCCTGCCCGATGAACGCGAGTACATCCGACCCTGTGAGTCGACGCCTGCGTTTTGTTGCTCGACCTCTTTGGCGAGCAGCGCCTTGGCGTACTGGATCTGCAGGGCGCCTTCACCAGTGGCCGCGATGTTGTCGACTGCTGCTCGGCCCACGACGAGGTTGTCCATTGGGGTGGAGAACAGCGGGAGGCCGTTCGCGTCTCGCTCTCGTGAGGAGACCACGATCTTTGGCTGGTCCCTGGGGGGTGCGCGGTTGGGTGGTGGCGGGACGCCATTGGGCATTGCCCCTGGTGGGGGCCGAGTGCTTCCTCCTGGTGGCGCGTCTTCGCAGATCGCGCGTTCGGACGCGCGGGCCGGGTCGTTCTCGTCGTCGAAATTCAGGGCGCGCCCCTGGACGGTGGGGTTCAGGCGCGACCTGATTCGGAGTTGGTGGTAGCGCGACAGCTCCTGTGCTGTCACCTTCTCGAGGCAAAAAATTTCGCGCTCGGCTTGTTCCTTGCGGACTGCTTCCGCCAGCTTCAGGCGGAGTTCCTCGACCTCCGTTGTCGTCGCGTTTGGTGGGATCGGCGTGGAGAATGGATCTTCTTGTGGGTCGGCGCCGGTCGCCATGTAGGTCGCGGCGTGGCGGCCGGTTCCGTCGCGGAGGTCGGCGGAGTTCTCCGACTCGGAGTCGAAGTCGAAGATCCCGAGGATGGAGGGATCCTCGAAGTCTTCGACGTTGGAGACCTGGGTGATGGAGCCCGCGGGTGACGCGGTGACAATGGATCCGGCGAGTGACGCCGGGGTCGCCGAATCGGCGTCGTCGTTGAGGGCCGCGTCTTCCGCGGCTGCGGTGGTTTCGGCCATGTTGCTGTGGGCCGAGTCATACTCGGAGGCGAGGCGGTGAATCGTGCGGACCTGGCTCTCAGAGAGCCGGTCGCGCGGCGGCTACTCGTGGATGCGGGCCGAGTCCTCCGAGATGATGACGTCGGTGAGGCCGGCGAAGAGGCTGATCGTGCCGACCGTCAGGATCATGCTATGCGTGATGGGTCACGCCGCCGGGACGTAGCTGCTCGGCAAGATCTGGAGCATCTCGCCGATCGCGATCATGCGGCCGGTGGCGATCGACTCGTTGATTGGAAGATTGGATCTCGCCGCAGAACACCGGCCTGACCGGCCAAGCCCCACGGTGGGCGCCACTGTCATGGGATTGAACACGACAGATGCTGCAATCGGCAGCGAGTAGTAGAACATGGGGCAAGGGCGGCCAGCCATCTGCGGTGCGAGATGAGGGCTGAGACACAAGGGTTTACCCAGGTTCGGCCCCCCGGAGGGTAAAGACCTACTCCTGCTAGATTGTATTATGATGAGAGTACAATGGGGCGAGCTCGACGGCTAGGCGGCGAGTCGCTAGGGTGTATGATGGAACGTATCCTCTATGCGTCCTCTAGGAAGGTTTATATAGACTCACCTCCCTAGGGTTTACAGATCTCAACCGAATTAGTTAAGGATTCGGTGATTCTACGACCTAGTCCGACTGGGCCTATCTACGCTTATGGCCCTTCAGCTTCCAGTCGCTTGAGTCCACGCCTCATCTTGATTCAGTCGCCGTCCTGCAGGCCCACTCGCTGGCGCTTGGGCCAGTAGGAAACGTCCTGCTGGGTATACCCCGATAGGCATATCCCCATCAACGATCAAGTGCCGAATCGGCCTCCACCATCGGTCCTTCAGCCACTTCTCTCGAGACTATGCATGTGGACGTCGCCACCAGCCGCCTCCTGATCCCAGCTTCACAGCCGGGCAAGTCCAGTGATTTTTTTTGGGTGAATGAAGATAGATTAGATCAACCACATTATAGAGAGGTCCACAAATAAAACAAAATTACGACCACCCTCTGCAAGACAACCACGCCGGCGAGACGAAGCTGTCGGTGGCGCACTATCACCGCTGCCTCCCTCGATGCCTTGGATCGGAGGCAGTCCTCTGGCGAACGGGAAGTCGCCGAGCACCGGTCCAACTGACCTACTTCTAAGCCCACCATCATCGTCGTCGAATCGATCTGCAACATATTCTTCGACAAAGCCAACGCAAGCCAGGTCCGCCATCCCACGGCTTCCGGCGTAGGGGAACTCGCGACCAACACCTCCACGGAGATGCGAGCGCGACGAAGGCCAAAGATCCGCCGCCGAGCTCCGAGGAGCACCGCCGACAGAGAAGAACTCCAGCCGCAAAACCAACTCGGAACCACCGCGCCTTCTCCCTGACGCCTCCGGCTGGCAACCAAAGAAAACCTACTCTATGTACATCGCGAACCGGGGCTCCCCCGACCACCCGCCGCCGCAGCGGCCGGCGGATCTTCGGTGTTCATGTTATACATACCCGTGTATACATAGCCATACATATTTAATTAGGCCATACAAGTTTCTATATGTATAAATTAATTAATTTATTAAATATTTCATAAGGACCATTTGTATCCTTAGTTATGAACCGTACAACGATCTTATTAGGTGTTGTTATGTTTAACTTTAGAAAAGGGGTTTATTGGAGCCTAGAGCAAATTAAACCCCTAAACTTAATTTTTTAATTTTACTAGTGAAGAAATTAAAGGATTTCTGCACTAGTTAATTATTTCAAAAGGTCGATCTAATAAAATGAGGCTAGACAACGTATTCAACAGAAATGACTATAGACGAAAAACTGAATATTAGCCTGTATGCAAAAAACAGAACAATTTATAGGACCGTTATAGTGGCTTAAGAACAGTGTGCAAGCCAAGTAGAAGTTCACATCCCTGTTATAATCGGAGATGCACGATAACGAAAAAGATAAGTAAATACGACAGAGGAACACAAGATTTAACGTGGAAAACCTCTCTAACACGAAGGGGGAAAATCATGGACGTCAGCCAGCAAACTCTTCACTATTTTCGATGGGTATTTACAAACGCCGTGGGTTATCAAAGATACGATAAACCCTGGCCGGCGACGGGCCTCACTCCGCTCCGTCCAAAGTAAGATTTTCTTCGGTACACCGATGCTTGAATTTGGATCACAGTATAATACCCGCGTACACCGGCAGCCCTGCCGTCTCATCAGCGGGCAGGCGCCACGACGCGCATAAATCGATGTCGGCGACCAGCGCAACACCACGCCGGCGCGCAGACGATCCCCTCGTCTCACCTCCCTATCCAACAGTAAAAAAAGCAAAGCTCACACTACTACGACTCCTGCATTTATTAGAGTGAGTGTGAGTGAGTGAAGGTGAAAGGCCTATAGCTCTAGCCCCTTCGTGGTTTTCCTTCTGTTAAAGAAAAGGAGCAAGCCGCTCCCTCTCTACTCCTGCCGCCGTGCTTCCTCTCCTCACTCTCTTGATCTCTTCCTTCTTCGTTCTCACTAGAGAGTCTTTGTTTGCTTGGAGTCTCGTAGCTAGGTAGTTAGATTAGGTCGGCGCCGAGACTGGCTGTGGGATGCCTTGCTCCTCGGCGGCTCCTCCGTGGCTGGTGCGCGTGGTGGGCGCCAACGCCGACCAGGCGTCTTCATCGTCCTCGTCCAAGGGAGGCACGCGCGTGCTCACCGCTGGGACAACCACCATGGATACAGGAGCTACCGCCGCAGGATACTACGGTGGTGGCGGGGCAGGGTGTAATGCTGCTGCCGATCCTCAGGAGAGCAGCAGCAGCGGGCAGTCCAGGCTCGCGGCGCGTGGCCACTGGCGCCCCGCCGAGGACGCCAAGCTCCGTGAGCTGGTTGCGCTCTACGGGCCGCAGAACTGGAACCTCATAGCCGAGAAGCTCGACGGAAGATCTGGTATGTACGGCTATTTTATGGCTTGTGCGAACACAGATCGTTGCCGTCGCCGTGCTCATACTGAATGATGTGGGATCGATGCTGCAGGGAAGAGCTGCCGGCTTCGGTGGTTCAACCAGCTTGACCCTCGGATCAGCAAGCGGCCCTTCAGCGACGAGGAGGAGGAGCGTCTGATGGCGGCGCACCGCTTCTACGGCAACAAGTGGGCCATGATCGCGCGGCTCTTCCCCGGGCGGACCGACAACGCCGTGAAGAACCACTGGCACGTCATCATGGCGCGCAAGTACCGCGAGCAGTCCACGGCGTACCGCCGCCGCAAGCTCAACCAGGCCGTCCAGCGCAAGCTCGACTCGTCCTCCGTGGTGGCCACCGGACACGTCGACGTCGTCGGCCACCACCACCACCTCATGAGCATGGCCGCCGCCCACGACTCTGCTGGATTCGCGGACCCCTACGGCTTCAGCTTCCGGCACTACTGCCTCCCTTTCGCCGCCGGTGCCGTGGCTGCCTCTGCCGAGGATCCTACCTTCTGCTTGTTCCCCGGTGAGTAACTGATCTACTACCACCACCACAAGGCCGGTTAGCCTGTTACTATAGTACGTATTGTAGAGCTAGGAAAGGTTAGCTTGCCCATAGCAGCACTGCATCCCCAAACTGTTGACACTGACCGGTGGTCCCTCACGCATTCCAAGCTGATTATTCTGGCCGGCTGAGCTTCGTCACACCGGCCGGCTGCTGACAGGGATGCTAGCCGGTTAATTTAATCCTAGAGAGAGAATTACTGTGCCCTAGGGTGCAACTGTTCAATTCATGTACGTACTAGTAGATGAATGGACTGCTGTGTACTAGTGGAGTAGTAGTAGTAGTACATGTAATTCCGGAGAGATAGTGGAAGTGCACACAATTAAGCATCGACGATGGAGCCCCCATTGGGCGGTACACGGCCGGCCTTTTCGTTCCTTCCACTGCCACCGGCCGGCAACCGAAATAAATGCCTTGCTCCAAACCGGCAGCATGTGGGAGACGATAGATCGAAGACCAGGTACTGGCCGGGAAGACTTGGACTTTCGCCACACACAGTGACAAGCACAGTGATCTCGCACACGCACGCGAGCAGATGCAGGCGCACACGAGCCGAGCAGTAAACTTTCTCACTCCTGACCAGCCAGCCAGCCAGCCAGCCAGCCAGCAGGCCACTGTGATGGACGGATCGATATGCCCGTATGTATGGCGAACTTGGCACGGCCATGCACAGGGACACACAACGGCGGTATGGGCGCGTGATCTGCCACATCCCCATAAATGCTAGTAGTACTCTCACCTCTAACTGCTACCCTTCTCCTGTTCATCACCCCTTTCCTTTTCTTCGCTCGCCGCTTCATCCTGCCGATCGAGCAGTTTACAATGTACTAGTAAGCAGTAACGGTGTCGTTCGATCGCTGATGTGTTTGTTTGTTTCGACTGCAGGGCACGGCGCCGCATCGGTGCACGACATGGCCGTGCGAGGGGGAGGAGCAGGCGGTGGCGGGATGGCCGGCCGGTACGGAGAACCGCCGTTCCTGCTGCCGGCGGCGCACGGCGGCTGGATCGGCAGCGGCCACCACGAGATGGCGCGGTTCATCTCTGACCAGGCAAACGGGCCATCGGACACCGCGTTTGAGGCGGGGACGGCGAGGGATCAGGCGGCTCGCTTCGACTCAGCGGTGACGTCGCCAACTTTCATAGATTTCCTCGGGGTCGGAGCAACATGATGGATCAACGGACGCGCGCATGCATGGATCGATGCGGATGCTCGAACGCAGCGATTCTACCATGGCGATAGTGTCCCCGTCTTATCCAAAGGTCAGGGCCGCTCCAAGATCCAATTTTACACCAAGAACCTTGACATTGTACACTTCTTTTCCCTATAGAAACCAAGTTGTACACGCACACTTCAACCCCCTCCCTCTCACCGATTCTCCCCCGACCTGCCCCACCGCCTCCATCCCTAACCTCACCCACCGTTCTCCATCCCTGGTGCCCAACTAGCTATCGCGGCCGACGACCCTCGGCACTCCAAAAACCGTCGCTGCCATGGATCTAGCTAACCTGAGCCCCGCCGTCACCATTCCTGCTCATCTCCACGACGGCCACCACTGAGCTCTCCTCTCCTGGCCCTGGATCAGCCGTCGCCGCTGACGGGAGCGAGGCTGCCGGCGACGCGAAGATAAGAAGCGCCGGCGGGAACGGAGGCAGCCGTTCTTCATTCCCGATCTGGATTTATTTTTCGAGATTTCCTTACTATTCATGAGTTCGTTTCTTTTTTTGTCCCAATCCGAATCTAGTCGTTACTCCTATTCTTGTTCATGTACATGGATGGGATCCTGAATCCTTATTCTGTAGTTCATGTATGGGTACAAAATTAATTCTGTACAAGAAGTGGGTGGCAAAGTGCTCCCGGAGCTCCTCCACCATGCCTATGATTTTCTTCCTTTTTCCTCAAACCCAAGCCCCAGATTACTCCTTGATTTGCTTCCATATTTGAAGATCTGATTTGTATCGATGAAGCACGATGGATTGGATGACAGGATTCCTATTTACAAACTAATTGTGCCTAATTCTGTACTAATAGTATAATCTTGTTTGTAAGCTGATTGTTAACAAGAAAAAATCTATACTAATTCTGGAACGGAACGAGCTTAGGCAAAAGCTAAAGGCCTTGTATACAAAAACATCAAGTCGAGGAAGAAGACCCTGCCGGTGGCAGGACAGTTGGACGGGCAGACTAATCTGCCTGTGGCTGTGTAGTTGCTGCTCTTGGATCAGTTCGTAGTGAGAGCTGGTTGCCTGGGTCAAAGCTGTGGTTTGGGGCTGTGTCGTTCTGTGTGTGCGTGGCTGTTGTCTGTGTGTTGGAGCGGCAGTCTGTTGCCGAGGCTTTAGTGGTAGTGTTGCAGCTGCTGTTTGTTCCTGTTAGTTCCTAAGTCTCGTGTTTAGCTGTGTTTGTTGCGTGTTTGCTGCTTGTTGCTTGTTGGTGGCAGATGGAGGAAGCTAGTAAACTCAGGCTGCTAAGCAGCAATGTGCGCGGTCTCAACAGCTCGGACAGGCGTGACGCTGTTCGTGATCTGGTGAGAGATACAAAGGCTACGCTGGTTTGTCTTCAGGAGACAAAATTGCAGAATGTGGACAGGCAGTGCATCCTGGAAACTCTGGGTGGAGATTTTGTGGATAATTGCTCCTTCTTGCCGGCCGACAGAACGAGAGGTGGAATCATCCTTGCTGCTTCCAGCAGAGTTTTCTCTCTTTCAAACGCTAGCACATCGGACAATACGATTTCTGCAACCATAACAAACAATGAAGACGGATTCGTTTGGACGGCCACGGGTGTCTATGGGCCGCAGGGCGAAACACAGAAGGTTGCTTTCATGGACGAATTGCGCTCCCTCGCCGCGGCGAGGCCTGCGCGTTGGCTGATCTTCGGGGATTTCAACCTCATTTATATGGCCGCGGACAAAAATAATGGAAATTTGAACAGGCGCCTCATGAGAAAATTTAAAGCCGCACTCGATGCCATGCGCTTGCGGGAGCTGCGCCTTTTGGGAAGAAAATTCACCTGGTCCAGTGAGCAGCGGAGTCCAACAATGGCCAGCGCGTGACAGATTTTTCTGCTCGGAGGACTGGGACATGTCCTTCCCATCGGCCATCCTACAGTCGCTGCCTTCTTCCCTTTCGGACCATGCGCCTCTTCTGCTCCTCGGTGCAGCTGATTTCCCGCGACATAGACCATTCAGATTTGAGTCCTTTTGGGTGCGTATGGAGGGCTTCCAGGAGGTTGTGCAGCTTGCTTGGGAGCAGGACGTGGCCTCACCTGATCCTATTCGGCGTTTGCATGTAAAACTTGAGCGTCTGACAAGAGGACTGAAAGCGTTGGCATAGGAAATTCTTTGGTAATCTGCGCTTGCAGCTGGCCATCGCAAGGGAGGTGATTGGCCGGCTAGATGCGGCCCAGGAAGTTAGAATGCTCTCGTCGGCCGAGAGAGGCCTGCGTGTGAGTCTGCGCGATAAAATTTGTGGTCTGGCAGTGATTAACAAGATAAAAATCCGGCAGCGGGCTCGGCTGTCTTCGATTCGGCTCGGAGACACTAACTCCAGATTGTTTCATCTACGTGCTAACGGTAGAAGGCGGAAAATTTTTATCCAGGTTCTCTCGTCGCCAGGAGGGCTTGCGGTCTCTTATGCCGAGAAGGAGGAGGCCCTGAAGGAGCATTTTCAGGCATTCTTGGGCTCGGCGCAGCCTCGATCGGCTTCCCTGAATTGGGCCGCCTTTGGATATGCTCAGAGAGACCTTAGCCAGTTGGACGAGCCTTTCAGCCTTGATGAGCTTCGGGCGGCAGTCTTTGCACTACCGGCGGAGAAGGCTCCGGGGCCAGACGGTTTCATTGGTTTATTCTTCCGGAAATGTTGGGGCATAATTTGTGAGGATTTACACGCGGCCATCATTGCGCTCACCAAGCAAGGAGGTGCAAACTTCGGTATCCTAAATAAGGCAAGCATCGTGTTACTGCCAAAGAAGGTGGATGCCGGAGGAATCGCAAACTATAGGCCGATAAGCCTCATTCACAGCGTCTCCAAGATATTCTCCAAGATCTTGGCCTTGCGTCTGGCACCCCTCCTTCCCGAGCTTGTGTCTCCTTCTCAGTCAGCCTTTATAAAGAAGAGATGCATTCATGATAATTCCCTTCATGTGCAAGGGTTGTTAAAGGAGTTACACAAAGAGAAGTCTGCCGCTTTCTTTCTAAAGTTGGACATCACGAAAGCGTTTGACACTGTCAGCTGGCCGTATTTAATTGAAGTGTTAGAGGTTCTGGGCTTCGGGCCAAGATGGCGGCGGTGGATTTGCTTGCTTCTGTCGACGTCCTCTTAGAAGGTGCTACTAAATGGCAAACCGGGGCCTTCTATTGCACATGCTAGGGGTCTCAGGCAGGGAGACCCTCTCTCGCCGATGCTCTTCATCATCACGATCGACCCTCTGCACCACCTTTTCCGCGTGGCCTCGGAAGAGGGAGTGCTCCGGCCTATTCGAAACAGGCCGGTTCGCTTTGCGGTTTCCCTCTATGCTGATGATGCGGGCATTTTTGTGGGGCCTTCGAGTGAGGACATGACTGCGGTTTGCCGCATTCTTGCGGCCTTTGGAGGCGCCAGTGGGCTTCGCACCAACTTGGCTAAGTCTGAGGCCTTTCCGATCGCGTGCTCCGAGGAACAAGTCGCGGCAGCCTTGGCAATCTTCCCGGCAAGGAGAGGATCCTTCCCATGCACGTACCTCGGCCTTCCTCTGCACTTTGCTCGCCTCAGAGCTATCCATTTCCAGCCACTCCTCGACAAGCTTGGCGCGCGACTTGTAGGATGGTTGGGAAGGCACTTCACTCGTGCGGGACGGGTGCTCCTGTGTCGTTCCGTCCTTTCCTCCATGGTCTTATACCATCTTGCGGTCTTCAAGCTGCCCAAGTGGATAATCCAAAGGATTGAGAGGATCCAGAGATCTTTCCTTTGGATGAAGCCGGGAGCGACTCCAGGGTCTCACCCGCACCCTCTAGTTAACTGGAGGACGGTCTGCCGCCCAAAGAAATTAGGTGGTTTGGGAATTTTTGACATTGAAAAGTTTGGGAGGGCTTTGAGGCTTCGGTGGCTTTGGTTCTCTTGGACCGATTCTTCCAGGCCATGGCATGGATCATCTCTCCCATGTGACGCTGCTGATACGGAGTTGTTCAGAGCCTCCACCGATGTCGACGTACGAGACGGGGCTCGATGTCTATTCTGGCATGACTGTTGGCTCCCAGGAGGGGCCCTAAAGCTTCAGGCTCCAGAACTTTTCGCAATCGCAACACGAAAAGGAAGGACAGTGCAAAAGGAGCTAACAAATGGGAATTGGATGCGGTCTTTGGTACACATCTCATCTCCGACGCACTTGTCCCAGTTCCTCAAGATTTGGAGTCTTTTGCAGGATGTGACCCTTCAGCACGGTCCAGACTTGATTGCATGGCGATGGACATCCTCCAGGATCTACTCATCGGCGTCGGCATACCGGTGCCAATTCTCCGGCTCTTGTGAGTCTTTCAAAGCTTGCAAGGCTTGGAGGGCTGATGTGGAGCCAAAGTGTCGATTTTTTGCTTGGCTTGTGCTACATGGAAAGATCCTCACCGCGGACAACTTGGCGATTAGAGGTTGGCCTCACGATCCAATCTGCAAGCTTTGCATGATTCATCCTGAGACGATCCAACACCTGCTTCTCGATTGCTCCTTCTCTTCTGCCGTGAGGGAGCAAATTTTTGCTTGGAATGGCACGTTCGTATGGCTACACCGCCGGCGGGACGAAGCCTTAATCTATGGTGGGAGGAAACTATTGCTTTGTTGCCAAAGGCTAAGAGAAGGGAGGTGAGTGGCGCATTCATCTACGCCATGTGGGGAGTTTGGAAGGAGAGAAATAGGCGTGTCTTTCGCAACACGGCCCTTCTCCCGGATGTCGTGGCGGCGCTGGTCCGCGAGGACATTGCGCAGAGGGCGCACGCCCACACCCAGGACCCCGGAGACATGGTTGCAGCAGGGTAGGCATTTTTTGGGACGACATGAACCATTTTGGTTCTGGTTGTGGCAGGTGCCTTGTGTTTTGGTTCCGGTTCTTGGAACCTTCTGTACATAACAATCTCTTTCTAATCTAATCGGATGGCAGAACGACTGCCTTTTAACCTCAAAAAAAAAAAAACAGCAGGGACTGTGCCAAGACAAATCGCTTTAGTGTGGGGTGTTCTCTGCAAAATTAAGGTTCGAATCTTGATGCAAAATAAGACAATTGGACGGCGTGCGATAAGACCGTGACCCTAACGTATGGGTAGAGTTGCATTTTCGGCGGATGCTCTAGCGCAGCATGCATGTGGCAGGTGGATCTAGGACTATCTACTACCTCTAGACTCTCTAGTTAGCTTGCCATAAAAGCCCATGCATGGCAAGCTTGCTTCTAGTCTTGTACCCGGTTAATTAAGCTACATATATGCATCTGGAGAAATATGTGCTTATCTAAGCTACAAGGTGGGATTTGGAGCATATATTGTGGAGAGAGGCAAGTAACTTTTATTGTTCGGGATTTTAGTTTAGTTAGCTCCATGAGTAAGCTAGGCAAGATCTTGCATGATGGAGACAAGCTTCAATCGGCTGAGCTTTCTCTTCAGGATCAGTGAGATTCTTGGTCTCCTAGATTTGTTGGCCTATTTTCTAAGCCAGATTATTGCAGATAAGAAGAGGCTAGCTGCCTAGCCCTAGATAGAAGCATTCAGTAGTCTCTTGTCGATTTTAACCGCCATATATGGGGAAATTGCATTTCTGACAACTACTCTCTCCTTGGCATTGTTTGTCACTTGTTAGTGACTCAGTGCTGAAATGATCCCTTGTAACCCTAGAGAGGATAATTTTCATGCATTTCTATACAATCTGATTTCATGCATTAGACGCTCTATGCATATATATGTAGGTTACTAAAGCATACTATGATTTAGCTAGAGCGCTAGCTAGCCAGAGGTCGACTGTGGTTTGCAAATTGATTCCAATACTCACGAGTGAGAAAACTGGGCCGCCTCTAGTCGTGTTCTAGGTGCTCAGTGTTTTGAAGCTACTTATAAGCTACTATAGTGGGGGTTTATTTGCGTGCATGCTGGCTACATTGTCACGCAGTTTGCAGTTCGCAGGCAATGAATGAATGCAGCGATGCTCTCAACTGAGTAGAAAGTGACTGCTCGATTAAGTTGAGACGTCTCACATCTCAGATACGTACGTGTTCCATGTGTCGGGGGGCTATAATGGACTTGTCTCTTTTAGAGAGAGAAATGGCTATAACTACAAACGTAGTCTTCGCCCTGGACAGGCCAACTTTAGGATAACCATGTTGGATTGAGTGTCCAGATGATTGGGTGTTTTTTTAGGGTTAAAGCAGTTTCTGCCATTAGGGCTCAGTGTTAACATCAAATTTGCTTTTATTTCCTATGCATCATCTAATATTTAGGACATTTAAAAAAATGGCAAAAAGTACCAATGATAGGGACAATGGAACTCCATACGTGTGATGAACTGCTGTCATGAGCTACACCTCCGAAAATGTTTTATATTCTGTTTTTTAATCGTTAAGATCTAGCACATGTTTAATCTTTGCTTCCTCCAGGGAAGGCCCTTTATTTTTTAATTATTTTTTACTCAAAACCAAAGTCTTTAAAAATCTCTCTAGACCAATGCTTAGAAAAATTCATTTTTGGATAAGCTTTGCTTATGTTTCACACAACCACATTTTACACCCGAAAATTTATCATTGACCATGGTACTTTGAAAAAAAAGTGTAGTGTTGTTTTACATACTTGAAGTTTATGTCATTTATGCGGTGACCTAGCATACCACTTCATGATGTAGTACACTATAGTCGTTGATATAACACCAATAAAACACTGTTCCACCAGTATTACATCCCTCGAAGTAGTATAACAGAAACATAGCAGGTCCAAGACATGACTATAGATTACAACTCGACTCTTTATAAAAGATCCAGAGAACACTCTAGGTTATAGAGAGGGAAAGAAACTTCTTACAAAGAAGAACCAAAATAACAACTCATAAATATCATACTAAATAGACTAGTATCTAAACTATTTGGCTAGCAAATGTTGTTATTGTATTGCTCTATAGAAGTAGGTTATATGGCTAGATATTTTACTCCTATATAATCAACAACTTGGTCTTCACTTTTTTTGATGTATATGTTGTCTTCATTGACTTCATTGAAGAGCTTGAACTTTTGATGATGATTCCTTGAAGGGTCTGTTGGTGTTGACGACGTTTTCATTGGCTTTAGAATCTAGCAAGGATTAAGAAGGTATAGTTGAGTACGACCATACTCAGCAAGTTCACTAAAAGAGAGATGCACTATCTACAATAGGGTATGTAGGTTTTTGTAAATATTTTTTAAAAAATTGCTTTTATTCTGAGAAGCTATGTCTGTCAGCCTTCAAAGGTTTACCAGAACTTTATGGATTTCCTTTCCTGCCATGTTCGTTGCTCCTTCCCGGAACAGGGAGTAACATGTCACATTTTTCTACACTCTGCAGATGTGGGTTTCTTAGCCATAAGGTATCCTTATCCTTATTGCACAGCCAGACGCATATTCTCGTTCACACTTCCTTGGTATGAGGCCCGATATAAGGATCCAAGCTGATCACTGTCCTTCTTCGCGACCCGCATGCCCATCAGATTGCACGCCAGACCCAGGATAGAACTTGTTTCCAATTACGGCCTGAAACGTACAACCCTCGTAGATACCAGATGCCATGGGATGTTGAGGGATCCCATCCATATGCTGCATATCCTCTACGAATTAAACCATACTGCAAAGATTTCAGCCATGGCCTAGTCATCCGTTGGCATGCGAAAGGAAGAAGAACCGGCTGACTTCTCCGTCCCATTTCAGATCTTATGGTTAACGCATATTATATGGCGCAAGAATCACTGGCGACATTATTTGTTTAGTCCTAGATATTATGTTCCATTACCACCGGAACATTCGTAGTAGGTTATTACCACTTGGTAAATAACCCATAATCATATCATTATGAAAATAGAGTTTTTTATGACTTTTTAGAAATGCATGCGATAACAATAGTAGATTGCAAATACTTGATAAAAAATAGCCGAAGGACATGAGAGTGTGAACTTGCCTTATGTGATTGCAATATTATGCACTCACAGTCTTTGATACAACAGAAGATTCAATATCTGAAAACAGCATCATTGGTTTGGTAAGGACTAAAGTTTAAAGAAGCAAGATGCTATTATGCATAAGTATTGCAATGCAACTTTGTAAACTCGAACTCCTCAAAAAAACGTCGATGATCTAAGGTTTGGGAACTGGAAATGGTTTCTTTAGAATGTGTTGTCCTTTTTTATTAGTTTCACAATTGTGCTTCTCATTAGGCTTGTGAGAGTGTGTGAAATACTTGCAGGTATAATAAAGTAGCATACAATCATAGAACACCCAAGGGTTGAGGGACATTCAACTACTTCCTATTTAAAGATTTTTTATTCTATTAGAGCCTTCATGAAAATACTTTAAGCCTTACTTTGTAATGTATCTTAAAAGAATAACTTTTGAAGAAAAACTTACTTTACAAAGTAAAGAATTTAAACTTGTAAATAGGTACTACTATGGTTTTTATTACTCTTAAAGAACTCATTATTATAATTGACTTAAGCATGTTACTAGAATTTGGAATTTGTAAAGCATTTATATGAGATGGTACCATATTCTGTCTACTTCATAACAGTTTAGATCAAAGTATTATTACCTTTATTTGAGGAGTGTTTTATTGAGGGTATAGGTGAATGGAATATTTCATCCATTTTGGGACTTACTGATTATATTTTATGAACATGGAAATAACATTACTTAAACTACTTATGAATTATCTTTGAATTTGGAATACATTTATAAACTTGTAAGTGGAATGCTGGTGAAAGGTTTAATACACTAGTAGGAAAACCCTTATAGCAGCCATTTTTCTAATGGCGCCCCAAACATAATGTACGCCACTACTTGTAGGAGAAATATTAATGGCGTCGATAAAATTCGGAACGGTACTACTAATACGTAGTAGTGGCTTGTATGGATAAGTAAATGCCACAAATGGGCGGTTACCCATACACAGTCGGACCAAAGGTTATAGTGGCGTTCTCCCTATACGAACGCCACAAATATGAATTCTAGTGGTGGCGTTGGATTCAGGGCAACACCACGGTTACCCACCACCCAGCACGCCGACACCCTTCATTATCGATCTTCTCTCTTCTTCTCCTCTCACATCCTGCATGCGTCAATCATTCACACACCCTCCGCCCTCTATCTTTGTCACCGCCCCGCATCGGACGCCCGGATCTACTCCCCGCACCTGCTACTGTGCCCGACCGTGCGCATCCGTCCCCCCACCAGACGCCCGGATCCTCTCCCAACACACGCGACTGCGCCCGACCACACACGTCCAACGCCACTCCGGCCGTATCCGACGATGCCGCTCAATCTGCCGCCGCTGGTTGCTGCAATCCTCGAGCTGCCGGCCATCGCAACCTTCTCGTCTGAGCCCCATCGCTGACCTCGCAGTGATCGACCCACCGCGCCTCCCCTTTTTTTATATAAATCCATAAGTTATAGATGTTTATATGGTAGATAATGATCTTTCAATTTCTAGATATAGGAGATAGTGTTTAGATACTAAATTTTAGATATAGGAATGTTAGATAGTGCTTTAGAGATATTAAATTTGGGCTCTATTTCTAGATATAGGAATGTTGGGTAGTGATAGTAAAGGCCGACATTTATCTCTACTTGATGTTTATTTTGGTTGTTTTTCCTTTCAACGCTCAATGATTACACTATGACACAATTTAATGAGAAAAGGTGTCCATAAGAGTTTGTCGTATGTCCATGAATATATTGCACATTTTTTTTGGTCTTATAGGCACTCTTTTTTCCTTCTGTGTCTTTATATAGACTGTTCCCTGACACACCTTCAGTTTAGCTGTGACACTTTGTATTTATAAGATCACTTCCTTGCCTTTATGTTTGAGTTTTCTACAAAAATGATTTACAACTTTGAATACTTGAACATATTTAATATATTGGATGAACATGCAGCAAATGCATCATGCATCAACTGTGGCCATGAAAGTTGTCAGGATAAGAAGTTTATCATAGTGCTTCTCGAAGACTTTGAGACTATGACGGTATGTTTAGCTTAATTATGATTTCCAGCCTTACATGCATTTTGATCGAAACTAATTAACTATTGTTTGCATATAACTTTTTCTCAGACCATCCCTTGTCACGCAATAAAGGACCTTTTGACCATGGGAACAAACGTGTCAATCACCAGGCACAATTTGAGGTCACCTTGGTGGAAGAGACAATACCTGATGGGAGCTACAAGATTCTAGTCATCAACGAGGCAAACCGAACTTACTTTATAGGACCACTTTGGACAAAATTGGTAGAAAGGTATGGAATGGATGTTAGGATGATGTTGAGAATCTACCTTAACAAAACGTGTGGACTCATATTTTTCTCATACGAGATCCCTGACTTAGAGTATTCTAATGTTGAAGATCATTCTCTTAGGTAGAACTAGTCTTCTAACTTTGAAGACCATTTCCTGGGTAGAACAAGCTAGATAGTCTTCTAAGTTAGTTGTTGTATCATTGTATTCTGAATTCTATCTAGTATTAATTGTTGTATCCTATTATTGTATTCTGAATGATGTTTAGTATTGTTGTATCCTGTTATTTGATATTGCTGATATAATCAAGATTTTAGTATTTTTTTAATTGTCGAATTACGGTTAATGGCGTTCGGTAATGCTCGAACGTCACTGCGGGTTAGCTTACTAGTGGAGTTCAGCAAAGCGCCACTAGTAGCTAACTTAGTACTGGAGTTCGCCAGGAATGCCACCACTATCCTCTACCAGTGGTGTGAAGTTAGTGGCGTGCGGGTTCAACTCCACGAACCCCCATTTTCGAACGCTGCCATTAGACTTTTTCCTACTAGTGGGAAATAAATACACATTTATTTGTGAAGGATAAGTTGAAAATTTTCATTTAATATGTTTTGGTCTATATTTTTACTTCATACTAGCAACAATTATTGCTAATACTATTATTAGATCTTAAATGGATAATATTAAAAATAAATAGGTTTAAATTCAAGTTATTAGAGTATTAAATTTTTATTTACTTCAAAAGTTTTATATTATATTTTACTTGTATTTATTATTTTTTGTGATCATTTTGGTATTATATGTATTTTTATATATTATAATATGATTTTTAAGATATATTACTTTATAAAATACTTATTAAATAATAAATATTTATTTAAGTGAGATAACAATGTATGGTTAGAGTTTAAAATTTTATATCTTGTTTTTCTAAGAATTTTGATATATTATACTTATTCTTATGAATTTTAAATGATAAAATATGTTTTTTTCAAGAATTATACTTAATACAATATTTTCTAAATAATAATATATTTTATTTAGATCGTATACAAAATATGATAATAGATTTAAATTTTATATTTTATTTTTATAAAAAATGATATATATATATATATAATACATATTTTCCTGAATTGTGAATTAAAAGTTATTGAATTTATAATGTTTAATAAATTTCTGGAAATATTAAAAATAAAATATCTAAATGGTTTTAATGTGTCACGCTGACGTAAGTGTGAGGTGTGGTCGTTTTGTAATGTGACTGGTTCTAGACATAGGGACCGACGGCTTGCCTATGGCCATGTCAGATGATGACCGGTGGGTGTGGACTAGGTCAAATGTGTTGCTTGGGTCATTGATGACGTCACCTTGCCGGAATCCGATGTCACCACATAGGAGTACGACAGCGATGCTAGGATATGGCACTAGATACTACACAAAGATGTGTGTTCGAAATGCCTCAATGTGGTAAGTCGATCTGGGCAGTACACGTGCTCATTGGTCCTCGGTGGCAACTCCGACGAGCCCTACTATAGTCGTGCTCGCGGGTCTCACGCCGAACTCATGCTACAAGATAAGCTAGGAAGCATAGATAGGGTCTTTCGATGCGGAAACTCACTCTAGACATGATGAAGTGGTCGGCGATGTGAATGGTGACCGGATAAGACCATGATACCGTGGATTTCAGCCAATCCTCGAGAGAAGGAATGCTCATATTCTCTCGCTACCAAGCTCCACTTGATGTTGCACTCCTTCTAGAAGATCTACAAAACATGGCACTTCTCCTGGACCATGCCATGGTGTAATACCTCGGACACTATGCTCTAAGCAACAAACTAGGATAAACCTAAAGTGCATAAGGTGTCCTACCGAGAAGGCCCAAGGGCCACCCATGTATAGGCCCTGTCTAACAGGAGCAGGGCACGGTACCAGCTGAAAGAGCATTTATGTCTTTATGTTGTTTTGATGTTTGTTGACAACACTTGGATATGTTTAATAAGCTGCTAAATGTTTCAGGATATATCAACTACATTTGTGTAAATTGTACCCAAGGAAAAAGAGCCTCCAAGGATCAACAATGTGCAAGATCAAAGTCCGCCGGACTATCCGGATGATATGCACCGGACTGTCCAGGCTCGTCGGACTGTCCGACCCGATTTTTCCGGACTGTCCGGCCCTCGGGATTTCCCAATTTTCCTTTGTGTAATGTGGACGTAATGTGTGCCACTTCGGACACTACCCGGACACCTGCTGGACACTGGCCAGAAACTTTTCCAGGCCGGAGTGTTCAGCTGGTATGCACCGGAGTGTCTGGCTGGGCCGGACTGTCCGGTCTGTTTTTTCCGGATTCTCCGATATAAGTGGCTCCCAACGGCTCTAATTTCAGGGGCCCTATATAAAGGCCACTTCTTCTACCTTGGGAGCTGCTCAACCAGGTCAAGAACTGTTGGAGATATGCCCTAGAGGTAATAATAAATGTAGTTATTATTATATATCTTTGTGTTTATGTTAAATGTTTACATTCATGCTATAATAGTATTAACAAGGAAACCATTAATACTTGTGTGATTTGTAAACTTAATTTGAAGTCCCTAGTATAGCCTCTATACTTCACTAGCTTGTTGGTTGATTGATGATGTGGTTTCTTTGTCATGAACATTGAGATGTTATCAACAACAAGATCATATCGTTAGGAGAATGATATGGTGGACATACTCCTATAGACAAGCGTAGCATAAAGATCAAGTCATTTCAATAGTTCGATTGCTATATGCTTTCTGATACATAGTAACCTAATTCCTTCGACCATGAGATCATGCATATCACCTTTACTGGATGGATGCTTTGATGTCATCAAACACCACACCGTAACAGGGTGGCTATAAAGGTGGCATTGAGTGTTCGGAAAGTATTGGTTGAAACACATGGATCAAGAGTGGGATTTGTCCATCCACATGACGGATAGATATTCTCTGGGCCCTCTCGGTGAAATGTCATCCAATTAGCTTGCAAGCATGTGACTTGGTCACAAGGGATCACATATCAGGAACGAGAAAAGAGTACTTATCGAACGAGGATGAACTAGGTATGCAGAGATACCGACGATCATAACCTCGGATAAGTAACATATCGTGAGACAAAGGGAAATTGGTATCGTATGTAAGTGGTTCATTCGATCGCAAAGTAATCGTAGAAATATGTGGGAGCCATATGAATTTCCAGATTCCTCTATTGGTTATTGTTCGGAGAAGTGTCTCGATCATGTCCGCATAATTCACGAACCGTAGGGAGACACACTTAAGGATTCGACGTTGTTTGAGTAGTTATGGTATTATGAGAAAGAGACCGAATGTTGTTCGGAGTCTCGGATGGGATCCGGGATATCACGAGGAGATCCGGAATGGTCCGGAGAATAAGATTCATATAAGGAAAGTTCCGTTTCGGAGTTGGGGAATGGTTCCGGTGTTTTCATCGGGAACATTCTAGAAGGTCCCGGAATGTCCGGCACTCCGGAGGGGGAAGGGTACATGAATGTGTCATTACATATTGGAATGATTGCATCATGTACTAAGTGTTCTTGCTGTCCCAAATAAAGGATTTATTTAAATCCTAAATTGAAAAGTCAAACGGCTAGTTTGAAAGTCAAACGGCAGTTTTGGGAAGTGGGAAAAGAGGAGGAGAGGTGGAGGCCGAGTTGGAGGGGAATTCCTCCCCTTGGCCGGCGCACCTCCCAAGGCCGAGTTGGGGAGGAACTCCTCCCCTTGGCCGGCCAGCCCTTCAACCTATATAAGGAGGGGCAGGGCTCCCCTCCTAGACACACAAGTTTCCTATCCTCTACTCTAAACCCTAGATCTAGACCCCGGTTTAGAGCTATTCGGTTTAGAGCCTTCTAATTGGTTTAGAGCCCTCTAAATTGGTGTGTCTAATTACTAGACCACTAATAGCCTCTCTCATAAGCTCCACCATACTACTTGGCTTAAGGCGAAGCCTGCGGGATCTCCCTCTACCTCCGGTACCACGTTGTCTTTGCCGGGAATCGCGAGGAGAGTGCTACAACCTCCAGCCTTTGGAACAAGGAGAGGAAGGTCTTCGTCGAGTACCGAACGTGTGACCGATCATGGGAGCTGCTGGAACGTGGCGCTGGAAGGATCGTCTACGCGATCTTGAGATCGGAAAGAGTACGACTACATCACCCACGAGAATCTGCTCTCGTTAAACACTTTGGAATCTTCGAGGGTGAGTTATTCCATCGACTCGTTGCTGCAATCTAGTAGATAGATCTTGGCTTGTTTGTTTGTATGCGATAGAAAATTTTTGTTTTCCATGCTACGAACCCCTACAAAGGGTATCGAGCCGTGTCTATATGTAGATCTGTTGCCTGAGTAGAACACAATGGTCATTGTGGGCGTTGATGCTTTTATTGTAGATTGCTTTTTGTGTACTTTGCATCTTGCGGTATGTTGGGATGAAGCGGCCCGGGCTAACCTTACATGACATCGTTCATGAGACTTGCTCCACGCTTGACATGCAACTCGTTTTGCATAAGTGGCTTTGCGGGTGCCTGTTTCTCCTAGCATAGTAAAGCTCCAATTTACAACGGGTAATCAACAATGCTAGTATCAATGTTGTGGTTCTTGTTCGTAGGTTAGAACGACACCTATGGAAAGCCCCAAACCACGTAAAATATGCAAAGAAAGTAGAAGCGTCTAACTTTGTTTTGCAGGTGTGCGATGATGTGATATGGCCATGATTGTGATTATATTTGATGTATGCAATGTTCCTTATTGTAAGTTGGCAACCGGCAGGAGCCATATGGTTGTCTTTAATTTCTGTTAAGACCTGCGTGTCTATTCAAAATAGTTGTAATAATTGAAGCTGGTGGACGACAACCATGAAGAAGCATCATTGACCTTGGTGCTATGCCGGTGATGATGGAGATCATGTTCGTGCTTGAAGATGGAGATCGGAAGCACAAAGGAGAAAGGCCATATCATATCACATATTATGAATTGCATGTGATGTTAATCCTTTATGCATCTTGTATTGCTTAGTAGACGACGGTAGCATTATAAGATGATCCCTCATGCACATAAATTTCAAGTTCAAAAGTGTTCACCCTTAGTATGCACCGTTGCCAAAGCTTGCGCTTCGAAGCACCACGTGATGATCGGGTGTCTTTGATTCCGCGGGTGAATACAACGTAAGCAAGCCAGATTTGCTTATGCGGAAGCTAAGGTTGATCTTGACGAGCCTAGCATGTACAGACATGGCCTCAGGAACACGGATCGCCGAAAGGCAAAGCATGAATCATATAGTAGATATGATGAACATGATGATTGTTCGCCATTAAAACTATATCAGCTCTCGTGATGATCGGTGTTGATGTAGTGGATTTGGTTCGTGTGATCACTAAAACAATGTGAGGGGTGTTGTTTTGAGTGGGAGTTCACCTAGTTTAATTTCATTAATTAATTTGAACTCAATTTGTCATAAACTTAGTCTAAACTATTGCAAATATGTTGTAGATAAATGGCAGCCCCTACCATCAATTTTAATGCGTTCCTAGAGAAAGAAAAGTTGAAAAACAATGGAAGCAACTTCGCGGATTGGTTCCGCAATTTGAGGATTGTCCTCACAGCTGGTAATTTGACCTATGTGCTGGATGCACCGCTAGGTGACCCACCTGCTGCTGATGCTACCGATGAAGTAAAGAATGTTTACCTCGCTCGGAAGAATCAGTACTCCATAGTTCAGTGTGCTATCTTGTATGGTTTAGAATCGGAGCTTCAGAAAAGGTTTGAAGAGTCAGATCCATATGATATTGTCGAGGATCTCAAATTAATCTTTGAGACTCATGCGGCAATTGAAAGTTATGAAGCTTCTGAAAAGTTCTTTAACTGCAAGATGGAAGAGGGTAGCTCCGTCAGTGAGCATGTGCTTAAGATGTCTGGGCACGCAAATAAACTTCAAAGTTTGGGTATAGTGATTCCTAATACTTTGGGGGTTTACCGCATCCTCCAATCACTACCACCAAGTTACAAGAACTTTGTGATGAACTACAACATGCAAAACATGAACAAAGAGTTGCCAGAACTATTTGCTATGTTGAAATCTGCAGAAGTGGAGATCAAGAAAGAGCACCAAGTGTTGATGGTCAATAAGACCACCAAATTCAAGGAAGGCAAGTCTAAGCAAAAGGGACACTTCAAGAAGGGTGGTAAGAAAGTTACCACGCCGACGAAGAGGACCAAGGCTAGACCTAAGCACGACATCGAGTGCTTTACGCAAAGGAGAAGGTCATTGAAGCGGAATTGCCCAAAGTACTTGGCGGATTTGAAGAACGGCAACATCAAGAAGAAAGGTATATTTGATATACATGTTATTGATGTGTATCTCACTAGTACTCGTAGTAGTGCACAGGTATTTGATACGGTTCGGTTGCTCATATTTGTAACTCAAACTGAGCTGCAGACTAAACGGCAGCTAGTGAAGAACGAGGTGACGAGGCGCGTAGGAAACGGATCAAAGGTTGATGTGATCGCGGGCGGCACGCTACCTCTTCATCTACCATCGGGATTAGTTTTATACTTAAATAATTGTTATTTGGTGCTGCGTTAAGCATGAACATTATATCGGATCTTGTTTATTGCGAGACGGTTACTTGTTTAAATCCGAGAATAATGGTTGTTCGATTTATATGAGTAACATGTTTCATGCACATGCACCTTTGATAGATGGTCTATTCATATTGAATCTCGATAGTGGAAATACACATATCAACAACATTGAGGCTAAACGCTTGAAATCAGCGATAATTCGACCTATATGTGGCACTGTCGTCTTGGTCACATTGGAGTGAAGTGTATGAAGAAACTCCATTCAAATGGACTTCTTGAATCACTTGATTTTGAATCATTTGAAAGATGCGAAGCATGTCTGATGGGTAAAATGACTAAGACTCCATTTTCAGTATGATGGAGCGAGCTACGGACTTATTGGAAATCATACATACCGATGTATGTGGTCCAATGAGTGTAGCATCGCGCAGTGGTTATCGTTATGTTCTTACCTTCACGGATGACTTGAGTAGATATGGGTATATCTATTTCATGAAACATAAGTCCGAAACTTTCGAGAAGTTTAAGGAGTTTCAAAGTGAGGTAGAGAATCAACGTAACAAGAAGATTAAATTTCTACGTTCTGATCGTGGAGGTGAATATCTAAGTTACGAGTTTGGCGAGCATTTAAGGAAATGTGGAATACTTTCAGCTTGACACCGGGAACACCACAAAAAATGGTGTGTGCGAACGTCGTAATCGAACTCTTAGATATGGTTCGTTCTATGATGTCACTTACAGATTTACCACTATCATTTTGGGGTTATGCATTAGAAACAGCCGCATTCACTTTAAATAGGGCACCATCTAAATCCGTTGAAACGACACCATATGAATTATGGTTTGGGAAGAAACCTAAATTGTCGTTCCTTAAAGTTTGGGGATACGAAGCCTATGTAAAGAAGTTACAGCCGGACAAGCTTGAACCCAAAGCGGAAAAATGCGTCTTCATAGGATACCCAAAGGAAACAATTGGGTATACCTTCTATCATAGATCCGAAGGCAAAATCTTCGTTGCCAAGAATGGATCCTTTCTAGAGAAGGAATTTCTCTCGAAAGAAGTGACTGGAAGGAAAGTAGAACTCGACGAGGTTGTCGAACCTTCTCTCGAAATTACGAGTAGCGCAGCACCGGAAGAAGTTCCTGTGGTGCCTGCACCAATAAGAGAGGAAGCTAATGATGATGATCATGAAACTTCGGTCGAAGTTACTACAGAGCCTCGGAGGTCAACGAGAACTCGTACCACTCCAGATTGGTATGATTCCGTTATGAATGTCATGTTGGTGGACAACACCGATGACCCCGAGACATATGAGGAAGCGATGATGAGCCCAGATTCCAATAAATGGCAAGAAGCCATGAAATCCGAGATTGGATCCATGTACGAAAACCAAGTATGGACTTTGGTGGACTTACCGGATGGCGGAAGGTCATCGAGAACAAATGGATTTTCAAGAAGAAAGCAGATGCTGATGGTAATGTTACATCTATAAAGCTCGACTTGTCGCAAAAGGGTTTCGACAAATTCAAGGAGTTTACGATGAGACTTTCTCACCGTAGCGAAGCTAAAGTCTGTGAGGATTATGTTAGCAATCGCTGCATTATGATTATGAGATATGGCGGATGGATGTCAAAACAGCATTCCTCAATGGAGACATTGATGAAGAGTTGTATATGATACAACCCAAAGGTTTTGTCGATCCTAAAGATGCTAACAAGGTATGCAAACTTCAACGGTCCATCTATGGATTGAAGCAAGCATCCCGAAGTTGGAATCAACGTTTGATAAGGTAATCAAAAGTTTTGGTTTTATACAAACTTATGGAGAAGCTTGTATTTACAAGAAAGTGAGTGGAGCTCTGAGCATTCTTAATACGTATGTGGATGACATATTGTTGATTGGGAATGATGTAGACCTTCTTAATAGCGTCAAAGAGTATTTGAATAATAGTTTTTCAATGAAGGATCTTGGCGAAGCTTACATATATTAGGCATAAAGATTTATAGAGATAGATCGAACGCCAAATATCATTGTCACAAAGTACATATTTGGACGAAGTTCTAAAGAGGTTTGGAATGGAAGATAGCAAGAAAGGGTTCTTGCCCATGTTGCTAATACGACCTTGAGTAAAACTCAAAGTCCGACATCGCGGAAGATAGAGAAAGGATGAGTAAAACTCCCTATGCCTCAGCCATAGGATCTCTAATGTATGCCATGCTATGTACTAGACCCGACATCGCATATGTTGTTAGTCTAACTAGCAGATATCAAAGTGATCCAGGAGTGGATCATTGGACAGCGGTCAAAAACATCCTTAAGTACTTGAGAAGAACTAAGGATATGGTTCTTTCTTATGGAGGTGATGAGCAGCTCGTTGTTAATGGTTACACCGATGCTAGTTGGAACACCGATCCGGATGATTCTAAATCACAATCTGGATACGTATTTATTTTGAATGGTGCAGCAGTTAGCTGGAGGAGTGCAAAGCAAAGCGTTGTGGCGAGATCTTCAACCGAATCGGAATACATGGCTGCTTGGAGGCTTCACAAGAAGCGATATGGATGAAAGAGTTCATTAGAGCTGGGTGTGGTTCCAAGTGCGCTGGACCCAATGTCTATCTCTTTGTGATAACATGGGCGCCATAGCCAATGCGCAAGAACCAAGGTCACACAAGAATCTGAAGCATATCAAGCTGCGTTTTCACGCTATTCGAGAACATATCCAGGATGGGGATATAAAGATTTGCAAAGTACACACAGATCTGAATGTGGCGGATCCGTTGACTAAACCTCTCCCGAGGGCAAAACATGACCAACACCAAACTGCCATGGGTGTTCGATATTACCATGTAATCTAGATTAGATGACTCTAGTGCAAGTGGGAGACTGTTGGAGATATGCCCTAGAGGTAATAATAAATGTAGTTATTATTATATATCTTTGTGTTTATGATAAATGTTTACATTCATGCTATAATAGTATTAACAAGGAAACCATTAATACTTGTGTGATTTGTAAACTTAATTTGAAGTCCCTAGTATAGCCTCTATACTTCACTAGCTTGTTGGTTGATTGATGATGTGGTTTCTTTGTCATGAACATTGAGATGTTATCAACAACAAGATCATATCGTTAGGAGAATGATATGGTGGACATACTCCTATAGACAAGCGTAGCATAAAGATCAAGTCATTTCAATAGTTCAATTGATATATGCTTTATGATACATAGTAACCTAATTCATTCGACCATGAGATCATGCATATCACCTTTCTTTGGATGGATGCTTTGATGTCATCAAACACCACACCGTAACAGGTGGCTATAAAGGTGGCATTGAGTGTTCGGAAAGTATTGGTTGAAACACATGGATCAAGAGTGGGATTTGTCCATCCACATGACGGATAGATATTCTCTGGGCCCTCTCGGTGAAATGTCATCCAATTAGCTTGCAAGCATGTGACTTGGTCACAAGGGATCACATATCACGGGAACGAGAAAAGAGTACTTATCAGTAACGAGGATGAACTAGGTATGCAGAGATACCGACGATCATAACCTCGGATAAGTAACATATCGTGAGACAAAGGGAAATTGGTATCGTATGTAAGTGGTTCATTCGATCGCAAAGTAATCGTGAAATATGTGGGAGCCATATGAATTTCCAGATTCCTCTATTGGTTATTGTTCGGAGAAGTGTCTCGATCATGTCCGCATAATTCACGAACCGTAGGGAGACACACTTAAGGATTCGACGTTGTTTGAGTAGTTATGGTATTATGAGAAAGAGACCGAATGTTGTTCAGAGTCTCGGATGGGATCCGGATATCACGAGGAGATCCGGAATGGTCCGGAGAATAAGATTCATATAAGGAAAGTTCCGTTTGAGTTGGGGAATGGTTAGGTGTTTTCATCGGGAACATTCTAGAAGGTCCCGGAATGTCCGGCACTCCGGAAGGGGAAGGGTACATGAATGTGTCATTACATATTGGAATGATTGCATCATGTACTAAGTGTTCTTGCTGTCCCAAATAAAGGATTTATTTAAATCCTAAATTGAAAAGTCAAACGGCTAGTTTGAAAGTCAAACGGCAGTTTTGGGAAGTGGGAAAAGAGGAGGAGAGGTGGAGGCCGAGTTGGATGGGAATTCATCCCCTAGTCCGGCGCACCTCCCAAGGCCGAGTTGGGGAGGAACTCCTCCCCTTGGCCGGCCAGCCCTTCAACCTATATAAGGAGGGGCAGGGCTCCCCTCCTAGACACACAAGTTTCCTATCCTCTACTCTAAACCCTAGATCTAGACCCCGGTTTAGAGCTATTCGGTTTAGAGCCTTCTAATTGGTTTAGAGCCCTCTAAATTGGTGTGTCTAATTACTAGACCACTAATAGCCTCTCTCATAAGCTCCACCATACTCGCACTTTGCCAAGCTTAGCCTGTGGGATCTCCCCTCTACCTCCGGTACCACGCCGTTGTGCTGCCGGAATCGCGAGGAGAGTGCTACAACCTCCGCTGCCTGCTGGAACAAGGGAGAGGAAGGTCTTCGTCGAGTACCGAACGTGTGACCGACTGCGGGAGCGCTGCCTGAACGTGGCGCTGGAAGGATCGTCTACGCGATCTTGAGATCGGAAAGAGTACGACTACATCACCCACGAGAATCTGCTCTCGTTAAACACTTTGGAATCTTCGAGGGTGAGTTATTCCATCGACTCGTTGCTGCAATCTAGTAGATAGATCTTGGCTTGTTTGTTTGTATGCGATAGAAATTTTTTGTTTTCCATGCTACGAACCCCTACAAGAACAACATCACATTTTAAGCCACCAAATCCACAAGATCTCTTCACTCAACCATCCAAAGTCATTGATCTTTGGAGAATCGAAGGAGGAGGCCTTGATCTATAACTTCACCAAGAGAGATCTTCATTTCCCCCTCATTCACTTGAGGTCCCCTTGCTCTAGTGTTTCTTTGGAAACACTAGCTTTTGATTTGGTTCTTACAAGCTTGTCTTAGATTGTTTGACAGCTTGCTTGTATTTGGGAGCCTCTAATTAGGTTTTGGATGTGTGCCTCGAACTTATTGTAAAGGTGTCGTCTTCCACCTCGAAGGTTGCCATTATAGTGGAAGAGGTGAATCAAACCCTTTGGGGTGAGTTTCATCGGAGAATAAGGGAGGCCTCTCGTGGCGTTGGTGGTTTGATACCACCCCCTCTCCAAACGTAGACGTACTTCCCCTCAAAAGGAAGGAACCACGGGAAACAAATTCTTTTGTCTCCGAGTGCTCCATTTTGGTTACTTCTATCTTTTACCGCACTTTACTTTACTTGTTCTTGCTTAGTGTATGTGCTAGTTTGACATATAGGTAAATGCACCTTAGTTGCATAATCTGGAGAATTTACCTGTCATGTCAAACCCTAATTTGAAAAAGAGTAAAATTTGAAGTATCACCTATTCACCCCCCTCTAGGTGCACATACGACCCTTTTAATTGGTATCAGTGCCTCGGCTCTTTATTTATGCTTTACCTCCTAATTGTATATGGGTATCCAAGATGGAGAAGGAGGGAGTGAGGCAAGTAACACCGTGTCCATGGCAGACCTCGAGAATTGGGAAACAAACTTGAGATCCACCTTGGGCAAGGAAATCAAAGAATTGCGCAACCTATTCGAGCAATTTGTTAAAGCCCCATCTCCTCTCTCTCTCCTCGAGATGGACTCCCACCAACCCCAAGGGTGAATGCTCCGTAATCACCCACGGGTGTGGTGGTGGGGGAAAATGAAACCGCTAATCCCTCCACCAAAAAGGATGGTGGGAAGGGAGAGCACCACGAAACTCAAGGATGGTACTCTCCTGACCCTACAATTCCTCACCCTCATATAAACAATAGAGGAGACCCACCTAAGCTTACTGCATCTACTTTTGTTCTATGGCAATCACTAATGAAATATCATGTGCGCAGCTCTTGTATAGAGTTATGGAATATCATTGAAGAAGGACCCCATATTGCGGATCCAACCAACTTGATAAGAAGAAAAGTTGTCAATAGTCAACTCAATGCCACTGCTTTGCACATGATTCAACAAGGATTGGGTACAAAAGATTACCCGCATATTGAACACCTCAACACCGCCAAGGAAGCTTGGGATGCTCTCACAGAGTTGTATGTTGGAAATGAGAGTAGAGAAGTGTAGCACCCCGGGTAAACCACTACTAGAAAATCGCTTGGTATTTTTGTTTTGTGCATCTTCATGACATCATCATGCATCTAATTGACTAAAACTGTTTTTCTTAAAACCTAGTTTTGCTTTCTACAAAGATCCCTCTCTATTTCAAAAGTAATCCCGGACCCTTCCGGATATTTTGTTTGTCTAAAAACAAATTACACAAGTGATTTAAATAATACATAAAAAATTTATATTATTTTTAGGGGAGGCAGCCCAATCGGCCAGGCCCAAGGCCCAGCAAACAGGACACCTACAACCACCCCTAGACAAACCCTAGCTAAACCTAAGCCTAAACCCTCTCTCCACACCCCGCCACCAGCCGCCACACCACGCACCCCAAATCCCCACCGAACCATCATAGACCACACTGGTAACACACGTACACACGCACGTGACCACATCCCCACTTCCTGACCCCACCCTGCAGTATCGCCCCGCTCCCCTGGGTCACTTCCGTCCGCGTGACCCCCGCTCGCAACTCTCGGCTCGCTCGTCCCCGTCCTTCCTCGTGCCCACCAACTCCCGCATCCCCGTACCGTCTTCCTCCCTCCCAGGCGTGCGCCGCCGTCGGCGGCTTCCCTGCTCGCAGGGCCCGTGACTCCTACCGCACGTCACCAACCCTCCCCGCCGCCTCCAAGCTCTGCAGCAGTGCGGTGCCATCCTCCCTCAAGCGCCGCCACTCCCCATCGTCCTCCCCTTTGCGCCAAGCTCGACGCCTCCATGCGTCCGACCGCCGCCGCCTGGACAGCGACCCTGGATGCGCGAGACCATCTCCGCGCCCCCCGTCGGCTTCCCCTCTCTGGCTCACCCTCCACCGCCAGCGCCGTTGGTCCTCCTCCCCGGGCACCTCCTGCACCCGCGGGGTCCTCCCTGTCGACCTCTGCGCCTCGGAGTCCTGCCGCCCGTGTCCCCCGTCGGGCCCTGCACCTCATCCTCGAGCCACCGCCGGGCGCACCTCCCAGGGCCTCCGTCCGTGGCCATCCTCTATCTTCACCGCGCATGACTCCTTGTTTTTCTGTGGTTTTGTTCCCTTCGATAACGATGGACATTTCTGTGGTAAGCGGGTGTACTGGTTAATCAATCCTTGGGCATGCCGTTGATACTAGCATGCCACCGAGTACACCGAATGCAAGCACTTCAAGTACCCTACCTCCATCAAGATATTTGGGGCGACAAGATCGACGCCGTGTCAAGTCCGTCCTTGACATTGGAGTCGGAACGCCAAGATCACCCCCACGGATCCGAAGACCCCGAAGACCGATCCCCCGAACCCTCGGAACCCCAAGATCGCCATTCGATGTGTGACCCCTATCAGAGACCCCTCATATTTTTATAATATATGATATTGATCTTGTTGCATATTAAATGAACATGTTTGCATACATATTGTGGGTGTTTGGGGGTATCTAGATGATTCATCTAGATTAAATATGGTGACCATATGCGGGCGATTCTAGTCTAATATTGGTCCCATTTAAATTTGTGCATCGAAATGGTGAAATATTTCGCCTTGATAAGATAACATTTAAATTGCGGGTTATCTAAACAACTTGACTCACCTAATTAATTGTCGCGACCCCGATTCCGCTTAATATGGCATAATTGCACCGCATATTTTCCATGTCATACATCATACATGCATCATGCTCGATCTTTTACCGTAGTATTAAATAGTGTATCCGGTGTTTCTTCTAGTGCTTTGCTTCTTCACGGATTAGGCCGATGAGTTGATGCGAGTGTCGACCGATCTTCGGATAAACCTTCGGCAATGTTTTCAGGCGAGCATTCTCCCCCTTTCTACCTATTTTACCTTTCTAGTCTTTATTTCTTCCTTTTGATCTATTGCTATCTGTGTTGCGATGCTCTAGTTTTCGTACCCGTGATATCCCTTGCAGCCTTATATTGCCTTGGACACATCCTATTACCTGTTGATTGGTAGATAGTTGGACTTGCGCGTCGTAGTCGCTTGCTCAAGTGCTGTTGCGTGTCGTCAAGTACCACAGTTGTTGGAGTAATGCCGCATGTTTAATGTTGGATATGATCATGGATTTAATTACCGTTTAATAACTAAAATTGAAAGTAGGTAAATGCAGAGGCACCGGTGGGTAATAGACAATATTTGGTTTTTAACCTCTCACTGGTGTCCCGTAGGACCCCGAGTTCTTGACACCTGTTCTTGGCACTAACCATAGGTGGGGTGTGTGGGCACCCCCATCGATTAGTAGCTGATTTCAAAGTACTATACCGGGGGCCGCAAAGTAGTTTGGGGATTTATTACTATCTTGTACTTATGCTATGCTTTACTGCTTTATTTACGATTGCGCGTGGAGCGCCTGTACTGTTTTGGAACCAATGTGGAATGTTTTCGCGGTATCGACAAGCCCAGTCACACTTTCGGGTTCCCAGTCATTTACAGCCATTGTCACAAACCCAGTGTCCGTCTCGGAGACTGGCCGACTTCGTTACGGGTAGCTTAGTGGGGTGGCCCCCATGTGCTTACTTTGGGTCTGGGAAACGTCGTGTCCGAAACCCAGTCGACATACCGTTGGGTGTATGTTTCGTGATCTTGTACCTACCTGATCTGACAACAAGGGTGTAGGTGCGTGTGGAAACTTTGGTGCACCCCTACAGGGTTAAATCTTTTCGAGAAGCCGTGTCCGCGGTTGTGGACGACTTGGAGCACAGTTCTCGATCATAGACAACTATAACTAAAGTTTACTGTTATAATTTGACTTGTATCCGATATGACTAGTAATCAGCTTCACTACAACGGAATGTCTAAATAAAAGTACCAACAACTGCTGGGTTTGGGATACCTCATGCTATTTGTATCTGACTAGTAAGTGTCGCAATTATAACGGAATGGTTAACTAAAACTGCCCACTACTTATTATATCAGGATGACTATCTATACCTGACAAGTAATTGCTGCAACGATAACTGAATAAATAAAACTGCCAACTGTGTGAGTTCCTCGGTTGACTTCCTCGTTTGGTCTCGAGGGGGAAATACCAGGATGGGTATGTTTGGTGGTAGTATCAGGTTGGTTCCAAATAGGTCTTTCTTATCCCTCTCTGATGGCAGCGGTTATATCGAGTCTCTATAGGTTGTTTAGTGCATAGTGCATGGCCGCTTGATCCACCATACCTATGTGGCGAGGACCGCGAATTCTAGTCTCATGGTGTCTTGGCCTCAAGATCTTGACCGCTCTCTTTTTCCTTTGCCCTTTGTCAGCACCTCTTTTGGTTAAGCAGGTTTTGAGATCGACGTCGTTAGCAGGGTTACCCTTCCGGCTTGGCCTCGGCAGGGTTATGGACGCCATTGGTTATTCTTCAGGGCTCTTAGCCCCATTTGCATCTTGTCCGTAGTCGGACGCTGTATCATTTTCAAGTTGATTTGGATCTTTGTATTGTGTATCTGTATTCTTGACTCATGGAGTCGTTGTTGAATATATCTGTTCTGTGGGTTCCATCATGGACTATTGTGTAATTGTATTACTTCGTTTTCCACCCGCACGAAAGTGCCTGGTGGGCACCTTTGAATCGTTTCTATATGGGTTTGGCGGGAATCGCTGAGACTTGCATAGGGTCGATTCCGAGGGTGTTACAAGAAGGAACCAGTATGATGCACTAAGCAATGAAGTCGAAGGCTTCTATATGAAGGATGGAGAAGATCAGGAATACATGTATCGAAGGCTCAAGTCCACTTCCATCGCCTTTAGGAATGTGGGTGCCTCACATGTGGACGATGCTTGGATAAAAAGGAAATATGTAAGTGCACTCATGCCCTTTGAGCCCACCGACTTGAAGAGCCTACAAGGAATACACAAGTACCACCTCATTACCTCCAATGAAGTTATGCAAGAGATGGCCTCTTTCAAGGTTTCCGCCAAGAATGCCAAAGATGCCCGTGCTTGAGCCCTTGGAATGGGCAATGGTGTCAACCTTGCATTAAAGGCCAAAGTTGTGGAGTATGTGGATGAACATGATAGTTATGAAGGCATATCTATGAGCCACCCCAATGATGTCAAGATTGCTCATGGTGAATATATGGCCTTCTATGCAAAAAACTTTTGGAAAGATCCCGCCAAGGCCAAGATGGAAATGCAACGAAGAAGCAACCCAAATGGAAGAAGAGACAATGTCACTAAATTAAGAACTTGCGTTAATTGTGGTGACCGCTATCACTTTGTAGCGAGTTGTCCTTATGAGAAAAGAGAAGATCATGAGGGTAAACTTGTGTTGATAAAAACCTCCAAAGCTCCTTTCAAGAAACCCTTCATCAAGAAGAATCTCATCAACAAGAAGTCGGGTGAAATTGTATTGATTACCCATGAAGAATTCTCCTACGACAATGAAGATGATGAAGAGGAAACATCAAGTGGTGTGGCTGCTCTTTTCACTACTTCTACACCCACATTCTCCCTCTCCGACTCTCCAAATGAGAATATCTCCAACAAGAACGTCACTTGCCTTATGGCAAGAGGAATAGAGGTACCATCATAATCACATCCCTCCTCCTTGATTAATGATGAAATTGATGATGAGATATCTCTTGAGGTCAAAAAGGAAATAATTGCTTTTGATGAGTTCATGAATAACTTGCAAGGGGAACATAAGAGACATTTTGTGGACCTCTTAGATCAACTTTCTCACACACCAGAGCTTCTTGATGAGAGATGTAAACTAGGGAGAGAACACATGATTGAGGTAGAAGCTCTAAATAATGCTCTAGAAGAAGAACAAGAGACTAGGATGTCACTTGAACTAAAACTTGAAGGGCTTGATGAGGCTAATGACATAATTGTTAATAGACTCGTCAAGGAGCGATACCATGCAATTGCTAAATATGAAAAGGCTAAAAAGGACAAGATTGAGTTTGGTGTTATTCATGAAAAACTTGCCGAGGACTTTAGGATGCTTGACAAGGCTCACAAAGTCCTTGCAGAGTGAACTCTTGTTACTCACAAAGTCTCGTGAAAAGCTTCAAACTCAATTGACCAATATTTCTTCACCTAGCACTTTTGTTCCTTCTAGTTGTACAAATATGCTTGAAGAAAATGCTAGGTTGAAGGGGAGCTATCTAAGGCCACCTTTCCAAAAGGAAACAAGTCCATTGATGACCTCTTGAGAAAGCAGAGGCCAAATGGTGAAAAAAGGGGCATTGTCTATGTATCCAAAGCCAAGAAGAAGAAGAAGAACAACAACAACAACAAGAAGAAGAAGAAGAAGAATAAGAAGGCCAAGCCCGCATAAGAAAAGGACAAGGCCATTGTGGGTAGTAAGACCACAAGTGGCAAAACTATGTCTCATGATGACTTTGCGGGAAGTGCTAACCCTCACTATGTCTTAATGTGTGATTATTATGGTGATGTGTATTCACAATATGTTGACCCATTTGATGGTTACATTGCTTTGTCTATTTGGGTTCCCAAGACCCTTGTTGCTAACAAAAGAGGACCCATTGAAAAATGGGTACCTAAAAACTAGTTTGATCTTTTGTAGACCTATGCTTCCAGAGGGTCAAAGTGGGTGCTTGATAGTGGATGCACAAGTCATATGACCGGAAGAACATATATTGTCAAGGAGTTGAGACCAATTGATGATCAAATATCCGTGACATATGCCGACAAGTCTAAGTCTAAGGTAATGGGTTTCGGAAAGGTTGTGGTTGCCCACAACATTACACTCATGGACGTCATGCTTGTTGAGACCCTTGGCTATAATTTACTTTCAGTCCGTGCTCTTGGAAAGATGGTTTTTTCCGTCTTTATTGATAATGATATTGTGGTCCTCATGTGGAGCAAGTCTCTAAAGGTCGCTTTCGTTGGGTACGTCGAAAATGACTTATATGTGGTGGACTTTTCCGGGAAAACCACTACAAGTGCGATGTGCTTATTCGGAAAGGCCGATGTGGGTTGGCTATGGCATCACCGTCTAGCCCATGTCAACATGAGAACTTTGCAAAAGTCTCCACAAGGATGGCCATATTGTTGGACTAAAAGAAAATGTCTGCTTTGCCAAAGATTGTGTTTGTAGGGCGTGTGTTGAAGGAAAGATGCATGATTATCCCTACAAGCTGAAGAACTACATCAAGTCCAAGAGTATCTTGGAGCTCCTTCATGTGGATCTCTTTGGTCCTCCATCTCATGCATGTCTTGGTAGGAAGAAATATTGTTTGGTGATTGTTGATGACTATTCAAGATACACATGGGTATATTTCTTCAAATTGAAAAGTGAGACCCAAGAGAACTTCATCGACTTCATCAACATGGTTCAACGTCAATACAATGTCCCTGTGTTGATAATAAGAAGTGACAACGACATCGAGTTCAAGAACTACACCTTGAATAGATTTTTTAGTGATGAGGGGATAAAACACCAATATTCCGCTTCATATACCCCTCAACAAAATGGTTTAGCCGAGAGGAAGAACCGGACTCTTATTGATATGGCAAGGACCATGTTGGCGGAGTTTAAATCTCCATATAATTTTTGGGCCGAAGCAATCTCCACTGCTTTCCATGCATCAAAATGGCTCTATCTCCACAAAGAATTAATCACGACTCCATATGAAATACTTACCGGTAACAAGCCCAACGTGTCTTACTTCTGGGTGTTCAGATGTAAGTTTTTCTATCGCATAAAGGGTGTTCATTTGTCCAAATTTGATTCCAAAGCATTAGAGGGTATTTTGGTTGGCTATGGTCTCGAATCTCACACTTATAGAATCTACGATAAGCTCTCCGGAACTGTCATAGAATCTTGTAGTGTGATTTTCAAAGAATATGATAGTCCCCAAGGGGGGCATGTTGATGTTTGTGATGAAGATGATGAAATGCCTCAGGATGCCATAGGAAGAATGGGCGTGGGATTTATCCGCCCCGTTAAGTAACCCCTTATGGCGGATCGAAAGAACTATGTCTACTCAAGTGGAGCCCTCATATTCACAACTTCAACATGCTCCATCTATCGAGGAGGACAATGACCCAAGCCAAAGACAAGCTGTGGACCCTCAACATGTTGATCAGGGAGATACCTCTAGTCAGGAGGAGCTTGAGTCACCATTTTCCAGAATGTCCAGTGCTGCTCAGTCTATTACACAAGGAAGATCTGTATAATCTGCTATAAGAGTAGCTCAACTCTAGTCTAGAAGTGTGCCTGATCAAGACCAAGGTCAATATTTGCCTCTTGATGAAGAGAATGATTCCAATGATGATCAAGGTCAAGTTAATGGTCAAGATGAGGACCAAAATGATGAAGAGACCCCCCTAGAAACAACGAGGAGATCAAAACTCGTCGCAAAGCTAGAATGGATAGAATGTTGGAATTAAGAGACCACTCTTTAGATAATGTGGTTGGGGATCTAAGAAGATGTCCACAAGAGCTCAATTGAAGAGGTTTAGTGAACACCAAGCACACATTTCCATGATAGAACCCAAGAAAGTATGGGAAGCTCTTGAAGATTCGGATTGGTTGGAAGCAATGCACAAAGATCTCAACAACTTTGAGAGAAACAAAGTGTGGAAGTTATTTGAAAAGCCAAAATATTGCCGCAATGTTATAGGCACCAAGTGGATATTCAAGAACAAGCAAGATGAGCATTGAATTGTTGTAAGGAACAAGGCAAGATTGGTTGCACAAGGGTTCTATCAAATTGAAGGCATTGATTATGGAGAGACATATGCACTCGTGGCTCGCCTTGAGTCCATTCGTATCCTTCTTGCTTATGCGGCACATCATAACTTTAAATTACAACAAATGGATGTAGAAACTGCATTTCTTAATGGTCTGATACGTCCAAAACGTATCTACTTTCCCGAACACTTCTGCTATTGTTTCTCCTCTAAACTTGTGTGATTTGGATACAACTAACATGGACTGATGCTGTTTTCAACAGAATTACCTTGGTGTCTAGTTTTTGTGCAGAAAATGAACTATCAGCAAAAATCCTGGAAAATATGCCAAAAATTATGTTTCACCAGAAGATCCATGGAGCCAGAAGACGAGACGAAGAAGGGGCCTGGGGGGCCCACACCCTTGCAAGGCACGGGCCCAACTCTGGCCGCGCGTAGGGGGGTGCAGCCACCCCAGGCACCCCCTCGGCCTCCCTCTGCGCCTATAAGTTGCCTCTCGACCTAAAAACCAAGGGGGGTCCATAGTTTTCCAGAAAGAGTTCCGCTATGCCGCCGCCACCAGAAACCAAGATTCGGATCCAGAAACTCCATTCTGGCACCCTGCCGGGACGGAGAATTTGGAGAGGATCATCACCATCGTCATCACCAACGCATCTCCATCGACCATCGATGTTTCCCTCATCCATGAGTGAGTAATACCCCGCTGTAGGCTTGGGGATGGTAGGTATTGGATGAGTTCTATCATGTAATCAAATAAGATTGTTAGGGCATAGTGCCTAGTATCTCTATTAGTGCTATTTGACTTTGTTGCAACTTGTTGTGCTTAATGCTTGTCACTAGGGCCCGAGTGCCATGATCTCAGATCTGAACTTATTATTGAATCATTATGATAGTATTGTTTGTAATCTTACCTGCAAGTTGTGTACACATATCATTGTTGTGGTGACCTAGCATACCACTGCATGTTGTAGTATAGTATAGTCATGGACATAACACTCACGGAGTACCATTCCGCAAATATTATATCCTCAGAGTGGTACAACAGAAACAAAGTGGGTCCACATCATACATTATCATTATTACAACCATAATTACATGACGACTTGGAGATCCTCCTAGGTCCATAGAGGTATCCCGATGACTCAGGGCTAACTATAATAACTTAAAGAACAAAATAAAAAAGCAACTAAGGTTTATACGAGATTTAATATAGATAGAGGATAGAGATCTATGCAACTGGACTATATCACTATATATGCTACATCTACACTTCAGATACGTCGGTCTCCATTCCATAGATGTTTTCGTAATTGTTCCCTTCGACGCTTCCGGATACTTCTGGTTCTTCATAGCGGAATTCTTCTTGGTCTTCAATTGGATATAATATTTCCTTTTCCTAACCATTAATGTCTTTAGAATCTAGCAAGGGTTAATAAGATACGTTGAGTACGAGCGTACTTAGTAAGTTCACTAAAAAGGAGTGTTTGATGCACTATATCTACAACCACAGACCATAGGTCGTAGGCAATGCAAGTTTTTGTAAACACTTCTTCAAAGGTTGCTTTTATTTTGAAAAGCTATGTCCGTCAGCCTTCACGGGTTTACCAGAACTTTCATGGAGTTCCTTTCCCGCCACATTCGCAGCTCCTTCCCTGAACAGGGAGTAACAAGTTACATTTCTTACACTCTGCGGAGGTGCGTTACTTTACCCATGAGATATCTTAGCTTTGTTGCATATCCGGGCACGCATTCCCGTTCACACTTCCTTGGTATGCGGCCCAGACTAAGATCCAAGCCAATCACTGTCCTTCTCCGCGACCCCGCATACACCACAATTGTTGTATGCCCAAACTCAAGGTAGACTTTTCCCTGTATAAAACGGCTATACCTTAGTTGGATACACACAACAACCATTAACACTAGATATCTGTCTTTTGTAAGCCCAGATCCACGGTAGACTTTTCCCCGCATAAAACGGATATACCCACGATTTGCAACTTACAAATGCCCAGAACAGTGTCCAATGCATGAGAAAGGGAGCCGATCCAGCTGACTTCTTCGTCCCATTCCAAATCTCATGGTTAACGCGTAATATACGCCGCAAGAATCACTGGTGATATTGGTTGTTAAGTCCTAGATCATATGTTCCTTTACCACCGGAACTTTCATAGAAGGTTATTACCTCATGGTAAATAACCTATAATCATATTATTATGAAAATAGTATTTTCTGACCTTTTTGAAATGCAGGTGATGACTACACTGGATTTGCAAAATACTTTACAGAAAATAATCAAAGGACATGAGCAAGTGTGAACTTGCCTTGATATAGCAAAGTATTGTAGTCGAATGTCTCGACTTGACCCTGGACCTCGGGTTCTACAAAATTACCATCATTGCCCGGTAAGGACAATGTTTAAAGAAGCAATATGCTGTTATGCATAAGTAATGCTATGCATTTTGTAAAAACTTAAGTAATTCCTCAACATTATATGTGAGTTGGATTTAGATGATTTGTTTAGGATGTGAGTTATCTTTAAGTTTACTTTATAAAGGAGTGTAGTTGTAAGGGTTTTTGGATAACATATAAGATATGAAAGTAAGGTTCACTTGTAATACAATTATAAGATTGGGTGATACCATGTAATCATTACAAGGTTTATGTTTTAATTTTGTTATGGTTTAAAAGAAATGGTATAGTGTTTCTTTTGAAAGTGGCAAAAAGAATAACATTTAAAGAAAATATTATTTATGTTAAGTTAATCTACTCTGAAGATTAATAAGATTAAAGTTATGGTTTAGGATAAGGTTTGAATGATTTTGAGTCATTATATATCTAGCTTATGATATGTCAGACCAAAGTTAACTATAAAGATATAATTGGACTTGGGATATAATATTTATGGTATTAACCACAATTAGGGTTTTTTCCTAAGCATAATGAAAATTAGTCTTAAAGACTTAAAGATAGTATATTTAATATCCATAGATTATACTATAAGATTTTGTCTATATAAAGAAAACAGGTGAATTTATTTTATAATATATTTAGTGAATACTAAGCTTGTTAGTATGATTATATATGAATTGAGATCACTTACTTCTAATTTAAGTTAATGATTTGTAAGACTAACTTTGTAAATCTTGGACTTACAGTGGATTCAATATTTTAAAAGAATATTATAAAATTGATTGTTTATATTTGGATAGCATCCTAAATTATAATTATAGGTTAGAATATTTTAGAGTTAAAAGATTGTGGTTTGAACATGATTATTTCTTACTTAGGAAATAATGTTAAATAATTAATAAAACAACTATCTCATTTTAATAATTGAAAATATATGATCTAAGAATTTTAAAATGTTTTTGGAATAATATATTTAGTATTATCCTAGTAAGTATTCTTACTTAAAATTTTAAAATTGAATTTTATGTATCTTTAGGTATTATTTTTTTATAAAATTTCTCAATTATTGAATGTCTTTAAATATTTGTTTTAAGTTTTATTTGTAAAATTTTGAGTTAGTATTTTTATTAGATAAGAGATTTATTTTTATGCATGAAAGATATTTTTATTTATTTTTATTTATTTATCTCAATTTATTAAATTTCATTTAGTCATTAAAGGGTGTTAATGTTTATTTGTATTTTATTAAAATAAAATAAATATGATCATATTTTTCTTAGGTGGAGATTATTTTAATAAACATTTTGATGAACTAAATATATTTTTAAGATTTTTCTACATTTTTCTAGAAATAAAATAGTGTATAGGGGTATCTTGGGCATTACTTTATTCTAGCTTTTTCTTATACCCTCCTTTTCTTTTTATTCTGGTATATTTGGTTTGCAACATAACTGGCTCAACCTAGCCAGGTCTGGCTCGGCGTCAACCCGACCCTGGCCCCCTTCACCCTTCTCACAACTCTCTCTTGGGACAATCCCGAGCTTCCCCTTGCGACGCCCATTGCCACTGCTCGCCAAACCCCGGCGAACCCCGGTTGCTGCGGCCACCGCCGCCAGCCACCCTAGCTCCGCCTATCTCAGACCTACTCATCCCTATAATTCGACTTGTGAATGATGCACTATTGATCTTGCCCCCTTCAATTGTCTGGTTCTAGGGTTCTTGTTGCCCATGGCTCTAGATATTGACGGTGACCTTGTTGGTTTGTGGTGGTGTCCTGGTGGTGCCGATAGGATCTGGTGGTGCTGATTGCTGCAGGTTGCAGCTCTGCGCGGGGTAGCACTTGGTGCGCCCTGTGCCGCTGCTCGATTTAGGCTTATCCCTGCTTCCTCTTCGATGAGCAGTAGCTTGTCAAAGGCAGGTGATCCTTTACTCACCCCTCCCTCTCAGTTTTACTCCTGCCACTTTATCTGCGTCCAACCCTTGCTAGGGTTCCTCTCTCTGGTTCCTAAGCACATTACAGTAGCTTTGCTACTGAACCTGACTAGCAGGTTTGATCCTAAAATTCTAATTATCTGAATTGAGCTAGTGGATGGCTTATGGATGTGATTACCTTATGATTATGACACTAGCTCATGATGTAGCTACAAGCACAAATGGAACTAGTGCTTCTAAGTGGAATTGTCACGTAAATTCAGTAGAGGAACTATTGGAGCTCTTGATGTCACTCTTGATAGTAAATATATGAGATATTTTGCTCCACTTAAAACGATGCCTTTGTCTGAATGAATTTCTCATCCTAGAGTTGTGTGATTTGCTATGGTTCTATCCCTGAAGAAATTATCTTTATTGAATGGTTAACTGAACCTAACTTGCCAATACTGAGGATGAAGTTTGCTGCTGGATATAAAATTATTTAGCTGATGAATGTGTTTTCTATATTGCTGAATTATAGAATGATGGTTGTGACTTTGCTACTAATTTAGAACTTGGGAAAAATCTGACTACATGTCCTTATTGATAGTGAAAGAATGTATACATTTGATTCCTAGATTCTTCTACTAGGAAAATGATATGTGTTGATTGGATTGCCATTGTTATTTAAAAAGATAGCTTCTGTAATATGACTGTGCTGTTGTGAAGCCTCTTTGAGAGTGAACACATCAACATAGTTCATGTTTATGATTTTCTATACTTTTATTTATAGAATGTTGGTCCATGTTCTTGCCAATGATGCCAAGTCTGAGGCTTTACTTGTGTTGCACATGATCATATATAATTGTTGCCTTGCAACTGATTTGGCTAGTCTCTGTGTACAAACTTTGTGGCTATTGTAGCTAGGCTATGTTGTTGTGGTACCTCCCTAGAGGATGCACAACAATATAGATCCTTCTACATGATTTCTGTAAAGCTTAATTGGCAAAAAATAAAATCATGGGCAGTTGCCAAGGATGCAAAGGCTGAGGTCCAAGTGATAACCTAAATATCTCTGGCTGTAGAACTATGCTTTGCTCCTATGATGATTTTATACTCCACTTGAGTATAAGTCTGAGTAGATGATTATTTTACACCTAATCATGCTTGGAACTGGTATGAATAAATATTATGTATGATTGATAATGGTGCAACCTTTTATTGTTGTTGAAGCTATGCTGTGACTTGTGGTTCCTGGTGGAACTTGTTCCTAGTTGCTGCTTGATATGCTCCTTCTTGTTTGGTTGGCTGGCTTCTTGTTCTTTTGGCCTACTCCTTATGCTTCTGACCTCCTCCTGGTGCTCTTGGATGGCTTCCTCAAGCAACCAGGGCACTGGTGCTGAGGTGATGATGTACTATGGGGTTTTGGTGCTGAATCTACAAAATCTGGGGTGTAGAGATTACATGGATGGTTGATATAAGCTGGGTGTGTTTGCTGTTCTTGCTATGATGCAGAGAGTTCATTATAGAACTCTATCTTTGCCACGGCTGTGCATTATCTCTCTCTCACAACACCCCTTGTGTTGAAAGCACATCCACATGCAGTTGTGTGTGAGCTGTCTGTGTGCTTGCCTCACTCAAATGGATCAGATCAAGTAAAATCTGGATCTTTTGATGGGTATAACTGTTTAACTCTTACCTTTTACTAATTTGGTGAAACTTGCCCCAACTTGCCTGTGATGTGGAACTGAGGCCAGGTTTTCAATAAGAACAGATACTACTTTATTTGGCCCCTATTTACTCTGCTCAATGATGTGAATAGCAATTCATCTCATTGCCATACTGAGAGCAAAATTACTAACACTAACCCCTCTCTTTGTTTTTATCTTTTATTTATTTGTTTTGCAGGAATCAAAAGAACATCCAGGAACATCAGAGTAGATAAAGATTCTAGCTTAGATTTATAATTTCTGTAATCTTTTTATTTAATTGTAATAACAATATAATTATTATATATTTTAGTGAAGCCTTTCTTTTTCTTATTTGTAACTACTCATCTATGTAATGACTTCTAATTACTTGTATTGATTAAATCTTTGTTTTATTAAACAAAGATTTCTTCTTATTTGTATGTCTTTGATTTCCATTAATCTGTATGATTTCTACCTTTTTATTTAATGTATTGTACCTTATTCTTATTCTTTTATTGTACAAGAATAATGTAATACTTTATGTATTCTTTTATTATAAATAATTTTGTTATATCCTTTTTGTAATCATTTCTTTTTTTATTCCTTTATTATAAAAGGATAATGTAATATACATATATTATTTTATTATAAGGAACTCTTCTATTTGTTTCATTATTGTAATTCATTTTCCATTTTCTTTATTCATTTAAGTATTTTATTATTATCTTCTCTTTATTCTTTTATTATAAAAGAATACTGTAATGTTGGTCTTAAATAATCTTTATACTTTTATTTATAATACTTGCATTTGTATTATTGTGAATAATTAGTTATAAGTCAAATTTATCCCCCATAACTCTAGAAAACAATAGAAGTCATGTTGAAATTCATCTCACTCCACTTCTAATAACACTAAACCTAATTCATCAGAGTGAGAATTCTGATCACTCTAGTCTTTTTATTTGGCGAAATATTTACCCGCATTTTCAGATGCATGCATGCAGATGCACAAAATCCTAAATCTACCCTTCGTTTGGTCCTAAATGCTGGGATGTTACAGACTTCCCCCCTTAAATTAAACTTCGTCCCGAAGTTTGTGGTTTCTTGTTCAAGAAGGTTTCCGATAGTCTCGTCCTAAGTTTTCTTCTTTTCTCCCAGTTTCTTGTCTTTTCAACGTAATGTTTTTAATAAACTTAGCACTCTTTGAGTTTACTTTCCACCTTGATTCGGTTATTGTTAATGCCTAATGTTAACTTATACTTCCTCCTGAAGCTTCATGAGATTACTTTTAACCCTGAACAACTTTATTGACGAAGGACCACTGATACTAAACATACCTGTCGTAGCCTCGTCAACGTGGTTCCATCCAAAGTTTCCACCCCTTGATGGTGGTTTTACTCCTCGAGTAACCAACTTGTTGGGACATTCAGATCTCTTATGTCCGTCCAGACCACACCTATAATACACCTTATCGGTCTTCCAACAATTCCTGCTTAGGTGACCTGAAGTTCCACACTAATTGCATATGATTTTTTTCTTTCGTTTTGATGCCTCATGTTTTGATATACCCTTTGCGGATAAAAATCTGGGCATAAAACTTAAGTTTGATGTTGATTCTGGAGATTGAATCTTCTTTGGTTCCCTTATAGCTCATTTCTTGGCTAATTTCTTCCTCTCTTCCGTTAGCATCTTGTAATCATCCTCGAAAGTAATTGCTACATCAACTATCTCTTGGAAACTTCGTGTTGAAGCCCCTCGTATTTTCATCTTCATATAAGGGTTTAGTCCTTCCAAGAACCTTCTCTTGTGCTTCTCCTCCGTATTTACCTCATCAACTACATAACGAGATAATTGACTAAACATGCTAATATATTTCATCACGGTTTCATCATTTTGTCGTAAATCCTTGAATTATCTCCTCTTAAATTCCATAATTCTCTCTGGAACATGATACTCATGAAACTTCCACTTGAATTCTTCCCAAGTGATTATCTCTTCTGGTGTGAGCATGGCTAATTGATTTTCCCACCAATTTGCGACAGCTCCGGATAGAAGAAATGTTGCATAACATAACTTCTGCTCATCATTGCATCCAATAGTTTTAAGCTTCCTTTCTGTATCCATCAGCTAATCCTCCGCATCCATAGGTTCTGGTGCAGACACAAAAGGAATTGGTTTGGCATTTTGGAAATCAGAAAGACTTACTCTGATATCTTTGTTCCCCTCTCCGGGTCCAATTCGTTTGAGTATCTCTTGCATGAACTTATTCTGGTACTCTTGCATAATTTGCATGTATTGCATGAAATTCTCCTCTGTCAAAGGACAAGTTGATCGTCTAGTTGCGGGTACATCCTCATTACTTTCCCTCTGCTTAGCTTCTTGCTCTATACGATGTCCTTCAGACCCAGCCTCTACTCCCGTGTCCATACCCTCTCTAGTTCTGCTACATAAAGCGATTACTCATACTTACATCATGCATATGTTTTCTGAGCTCAACTCTATGCACAGTGCTAGTCACACAAGGAAATCAAGAACCAAATCCAAATAACAACCAAACCTATACCATGTAGTATGCATGGTTTTTATAAGCTATTACAAACAATCCTCATAACTACGGTTTGTCTCTCACTTGGTACATTACTTGTATGTTTCAAGGACTTGCTTGCTCGTATGAGCATGCTCTTACTTCTTAAGTCATGCCTCTCAAACACTACGATGCACATTACTGGTTATGTACATCATTTAAGCCCTTTACTTCTATGGATATCTCTCTTTCTAGTACTTTCCTGGAGTTCCGTCCATGATGACATGAAATCTGACAACTACCTTCTGGAGTATATAAACATCCAGAGGGTGTGCACTTTTGATTAGAAGTACTTAGATTGAGATTAGCCATTGTGAAATGACTAGAAAATGTGTGATCTCCCATGGAATTCTAGGGTCCACCTTCAAACGCACTTTTGAAGCAATATGTATTTTCTGCTTTTCCTTGATTCAGTCATACATATAGATGTAATAACTGTCAATGCCTTCTTCCATGTCAATAGGATTGGTACTACCCCCATATGGATCATAGATTCCATGCTAATATTGCTAGTTTCTACTCCTTTATTAGGATCACAGACATAGGATTCTCCCTGGTTCCAGTCTAAGATTCTACTCCCCATCCATCGTGATCCCAAACTAGAATACTTGGATTGGATGTTTACTAAGTTTCCGGTATTACTCTATACTTGTCCAAAGCCTACATGTTTCTAAGGCCCATTTTAATAATAGGCACAGGTTTCAGACTATGGTCCTTAAAGCTCATTCTCTTCATACACCACTTTAGAGAAGACTATTCTAAAATGCCTAGCTTCTCTGTCTGAATCCTTTTTTGCATTCTTTTGCTTTAGTAGGATTATCATAATCCTCAAGGTTGTATCCATCTCCTGGACTAGAACCTTAATGTGTGTCATGATAGGTACTGAATAATGTCCTATTATGATCTATGTATTCAGAAGCTAAGGTAGATTTAGTCTGCACAAATGCAGCATGATCTAACTTAACTTCCGAATTTATGGAATCTTGAGGTATAATAGCATAAGTACTACCTACCAATTTCCTTGGATTTCTTTTGTCGAAGCCTAATTATTGCTTCTAAAATTGCAATTTGATACGCCGCTGCCATACATCTCATCTTCCCAGTTGACATTACTTCTATTATCCCCAACTTTTTGGTAATATAAGCACCACACGGGACTTGACTAACACTTTCCTGTAATGGAAACTATAAACCTTGACAGAAAGTCGAGATTTGCAACTCCATATTCCATAAAAGTTATCTCAAAAGTTCGGTCCAATCACCAACATAGTCCTATACATCACTTGAACGTTCTGGTTTGGGTACCGAGATGCCATTCCTTACTATAGGTAAGAGGTTATAATTATTCCTACTAGGTTATAAATTATTATTATTACCCCAAATTGCATCATAATAAAGAATTATTGCACTAGAAACATGACAATGTAATTCTCAAGTGAATACTCATCATATTTCTAGAAAACTCTTTACCGTTGCTAACATACTTCCTACAAGTTCTTCCCATTTAATAGGTTTCCAACCTAAGGTCAAAGCTTTTTCTCTAATACCAGCTGTGGTGACCCAGCATACCATGCATGTTGTAGTATACTATAGTCATGGACATAACACTCATAGAGTACCATTCCGCAAATATTATATCCTTAGAGTGGTACAACAGAAACAAAGCGGGTCCACATCATACATTATCATTATTACAACCATAATTACATGACGACTTGGAGATCCTCCTAGGTCCATAGAGGTATCCCGATGACTCAGGGCTAACTATAATAACTTAAAGAACAAAATAAAAAAGCAACTAAGGTTTATACGAGATTTAATATAGATAGAGGATAGAGATCTATGCAACTGGACTAGATCACTATATATGCTACATCTACACTTCAGATACATCGGTCTCCATTCCATAGATGTTTTCGTAATTGTTCCCTTTGACGCTTCTGGATACTTCTGGTTCTTCATAGAGGAATTATTCTTGGTCTTCAATTGGATATAATATTTCCTTTTCCTAATCGTTAATGTCTTCAGAATCTAGCAAGGGTTAAGAGTATACGTTGAGTATGAGCGTACTTAGAAAGTTCACTAAAAAGGAGTGTTTGATGCACTATATCTACAGCCACAGATCATAGGTCGTAGGCAATGCAAGTTTTTGTAAACATTTCTTCAATGTTTGCTTTTATTTTGAAAATCTATGTCCGTAAGCCTTCACGGGTTTACCAGAACTTTCATGGAGTTCCTTTCCCGCCGCGTTCGCAGCTCCTTCTCGGAACAGGGAGTAACAAGTTATAGTTCTTACACTCTGCGGAGGTGCGTTACTTTACCCATGAGAGATCTTAGCTTTGTTGCACATCCGGGCGCGCATTCCCGTTCACACTTCCTTGGTATGAGGCCCAGACTAAGATCCAAGCTAATCACTGTCCTTCTCCGCGACCCCGCATACACCACAATTGTTGTATGCCCAAACTCAAGGTAGACTTTCCCCCGTATAAAACGGCTATACCTTAGTTGGATACACACAACAACCATTAACACTAGATATCTGCCTTTTGTAAGCCCAGATCCACGGTAGACTTTTTCCCGTATAAAATGGCTATACCCACGATCTGCAACTTACAAATGCCCAGAACAGTGTGCAATGCATGAGAAAGGGAGCCGATCCAGCTGACTTCTTCGTCCCATTCCAAATCTCATGGTTAACGCGTAATATACGGCGCAAGAATCACTGGCGACATTGGTTGTTATGTCCTAGATAATATGTTCTGAGCTATTTTCTGAGTTGTACTATGGTTTCAGGACTCCTGTCCGTCCCATGCAGTGGTTGGAGATTGAGAAGCTTCGTTCTCACAACTACTTTGAGGAGGCTCTTTGGGTGACTGAGAAGATGGGGTTGCACACCATCTTTCAGGTAAAAGAATACTACAATGTTGAGTTGGTTCAGCAGTTTTATGCCACTGTGGTCTTTGGGGAGACTACTGATATTCCTCTTGTGTGGATGTCCGGTACTATCAAGTGTCGTTCCAACATGGTTCAGTTTGCACACATTCTTAGGTTACCTTTCAATCCCAATGCTCCCAGTGGTCTCAGGATGCATGTGCATGGACAAGCATATGACAAGAAGAGGCTGGCCCCAATTTATTCTCAGAATGGTGTGGTTGGCCAAACCGCCAATATTAATCTCATCTACAACATTTTGCTTCGCATGTTTCGCCACACCCTCACTCCCAAGGATGAGATGAGAGGCGCTGAGATCAATCTTATGGCCCATGCTCACATAGTGTATACTCATGGTCCAAACCATCTAGGTGGTGCTATTGATGTCATGGATTTCATCTATGAGGATCTGTATAGGTGCATCACTGACAAGAAGTGCCCTCTGTTTGCTCCTTATGTGATGAAGCTCATTGCTGATCACACTCCAGCGATTCCCCTGCTCTACAATGACCTTTTTCCTCACCTTGCTGCCAAGCTATAGAGGAAGGGTGCCCCTACCACCAAGGTCCCTCGAGGCTACCCCCCTCCCCAGGACATCTATGAGGATGATGAGATAGATGCTGATCCCACTGACAATGATGGTTCCGAGGAGACACATGAGGTTATGACTCGAGGCCCTCGCATGAAGCATGCTAGCAACGCATATCGCTTCAACACCTCTAAGGAGGAAGTGCACAAGAAGGTGAAGAAGGCATCTTGGTGGAAGAAGCTTCTCCTATGCCAGAACATTGACATCCGCCATGGACAGTAAGATGCATACAAGGCTAACATGAATGTCATGAAGGAACTCAAGCGGATCAACCAGCCCATGGATGTTGATCCTTCTCAGCAGCAGGCATCTGATGGCACCCTGTCCTATGGTCACTGGAGTCAGGGACGTGTGGACTGGTCCATGTTTGAGGACGTATCTTCTTATTCTCTCCCTCACGGCCAGAGCTCAACTCAGGATGACTATGAGGATGAGGACAAGGACGAGGATGAGGATGGCGACGATGATTTCAGTGGCTAGAGTTGGCCTTGGGGCGTGTTAGTAGTGCTCTTTTCCCTTTTTGGCATCTCGATGCCAAAGGGGGAGAAGTAGCCCCTTATTAGGTTGCTACCGAGGATTTGCATGGGTACATGATCTTCACGTTATCTCAGTTTGCCTCTTAGAAGCTTCGTGTCTTTATCTTGTTGGTTTGTGAACTATGTTATATTGTGTCGAACTTTGTTCTATGTGTGTCATGACATCCATACCCGGTTATGTTAAAGACTATGTTATGACTAGCTTATCTATCTAGTCTTTATTATATCATGTCATAACTTGTTATATACAAATCTAGTGAGGATGTGATATTAGGGTGTGTGGCCTTGTATTCAAATGCAAAGATAATTTGGTCACACATCTAGGGGGAGCCTTACTATGTGTTGTAAAATCTCCTATTGTGAATTTAATGACCTATCCTATATGCAAATCCTTGAGTTGTCATCAAACACCAAAAGGGGGAAATTGAAAGGGCATTTATGCCTTTCATATTGTTTTGATGTTTGTTGACAACACTTGGATAGGTTTAATATGCTGCTAAATGTTTCAGGATATATCAACTACATTTGTGTAAATTGTACCCAAGGAAAAAGAGCCTCCAAGGATCAACAATGTGCAAGATCAAAGTCTGCCGGACTGTTCGGATGATATGCACCGGACTGTCCGGGCTCGCCGGACTGTCCGGCCCGATTCTGCCGGACTGTCCGGCCCTGGGGATTTCCTAGTTTTTCTTCGCGCGGTGTGGACGTACTATGTGCCACTTCAGACACTACCCAGACACCTTCCAGACACTGGCCGAAAACTTTGCCAGGCCGGAGTGTCCGGCTGGTATGCACCGGAGTGTCCGGCTGGGACGGACTGTCCGGTCTGTTTTGGCCGGACTGTCCGGTATAAGTGGCTCCCAACGGATGTAATTTCAAGGGCCCTATATAAAGGCCCCTTCTTCTACCTTGGGAGCTGCTCGACCAGGTCAAGAACATCATTACATTTTAAGCCACCAAATCCACGATATCTCTTCACTCAACCATCCAAAGTCATTGATCTTTGGAGAATCGAAGGAGGAGGCCTTGACCTATAGCTTCACCAAGAGAGATCTTCATTTCCCCCTCATTCACTTGAGGGCCCCTTTCTCTAGTGTTTATTTGGAAACCCTAGCTTTTGATTTGGTTCTTACAAGCTTGTCTTTGATTGTTTGATAGCTTGATTGTATTCGGGAGCCTCCAATTATGTAACATCCCAAAAATACTAAGCTTGGATCATCAAATTCTAATCATCAAAATTAGTGTTAACAAAAAACTTTCCTAAATAAAATCATGAATGCATGCATATGTGTATGCATGGACTTTGAACTCTTTTACAAACCCCCTTGTTTGTTTGTTTCATTGCTTGTAAAATGTTTCGTAGGTGAAATAAACATCATCTAAAACATTTCCCACACTTTTCCTAAAGACAAGTAAATCAAAACACATATATGAAATGAATGGTCATTTTGGCCAATTTAACTCCCATGCCTACTTTGGCTGCCTCAAACTTTCAGAACCTAACAGAAACTTTCCTGGATCTTTGCACCCCTTGAATGTACTCATAACAAGGTATCAAGGCCAACTTTGTGATCATCCAGAAACTTTCAAATGCATAGTTTAAATGACAATTCAAAATTGAATCTTTATCATATGGGAAGATCCCACTTTTTCAAAAACCACTCAAACAAGCTCAACTTTCAAAACCCAAGCATCTGCAGACTCACCAGCACCAATCTAGAAAACCCACCAAAAATCTCTTCAAAATTCAAAACTTGAGTTCATGTGGCCATTTCATCAAACAGGTTGCAGACACAAATCAAACAAACATCAAACACTATAGTGTGCAGTAAAATTGGCCTAACTTGTTCCCTAGCTAGCTCACACACAGCTCAGTAGATCATCTAGGGAGTTTAACTAAGGACTAGCACCCCTGTGAGCTTGCCATTGCCATCAATGATGAACAGCCGAGCACCCCCTTGTCACCCCATTGTGGACAGCAGGCTAGAGGAAGAACTAGCCGTGCCAACCTTGTCTGGGAGGCAGCCCACCGTCCACCGCCACTACCTGTCCCAGCCGCGAGCGTTGCCAAGCCCTGGACCACCCGCACAAGCCGCACCCAGACCGCCAGAGACCATGCCAAGCATGCGCCAGAGCACCACCCTCGACCAGCGTCCACAGACCGCGCGCCGCCCTCACCGCGTGCACACACGATCACCACCGACCCAGGAGACCGCCAGACATCCCCGTTTGCCGCCTGCGTCAAGATCGCCACCGTCGTCGAAGACGCCGCCTCTGCCGTGCAGAGCACCGCCCGTTCCAGACCAAACCACACCGCCCCATGCCTCGAGACCATGTCGTTGAGCATCGCCAGGAGACACCGCACCGTCCCCTACCCTTGCCCATGCCATTCGCCGCCTGTAATCTCGCCCCCGACGAGCTCACCGTGCGCCCCGACGGTCCCCTCGCTCGACTATAAATAGAGGCCACCCCCGCATGATTTCTTCACACCATCTCACTCCCCTCTCCTCACTGATCGTGCCACACCGTTCTCAGAGCAAGGCGAGCACCGCCCCGCCGGAATTTCACCAGAGCCCGCCGCCTCTGGAGAAGAAGGGAGCCAGCGATTGGAGCCGCCCCAGGAGAAGCCACCGGTACCAGGAGATTCACCGTCGTCGACTTCGTCGTTCGCCCGCCTCGCTGACCCTCGCCAGTACCCCGGTGAGCCCCCAGCAACCCTCACTGGCCGCGCTAGGTTTCGTTCTCGCCGGCGTTGTCTCGCGTCGACAATGACTCCCAGCCGTTGGATTAGAACTAGATCGAACGATCCACGTCGCCCCATACCGCTTCGCCCAGCCCCGTGTCACTGACGAGTGGGGACACCCACTTAAGCAGCCCGCGGGAGCACTACGCTTAGTAGGCCGGCCCAGTAACTTTTCCCGCGCAGCCCAGTTATTCAAATTAAACCTTTTTCTATTTCAATTCAAACACACTTCTGTACCCAACTTCAAAAATTAACCCAGATCGATTCAGTGCACCAAATTGAATGAAACCAATTTTGTTGGAAAGGTCTGGGAATGCTGAATACAAGCCCGTTGGATTCAAGTCATTTGGATCTATAGATCACCCATGGTAAAAATAACAAGGCAGAAGCTTTTATGCATTCAAACATTTTTCAAATTTAAACCATAATAGATTTTGAGTTGATTCCAACTCTCAAAAATCACATTTAACCATACCTTTCAGAATATATAAAAATATATAGGTTTACTTGCAGAAAAAATGTTCAAGTAATAAAAGAATGCTACATAAGCATTTCTAGCCACTTTAATTAATTAAAATAAAAGGGTAAAACCTTATTAAATTGTGACACCACTTTAAATCACATTCCCATGGACTACAATATGTGGTGATGACATGTGTCAACATGATCCCATGTTTGGTTTGGAGAATATTAAATCTTAAGTAGTTTTTCAATGAGTAGAAATTACTTTTCTAAAAATAAAAGGAATTAAAGCAAGCCTTAACCTTGTAATGTTAGAGATGATGTTAGATCATCCATAGGACCCTTGTGTGTGATGATTGCAAGTAGTTAAGTATTGTTTGCTGATTGTGTACCTCGTATTTATTCATAGACGCTAGTACCGACCAAGGATACGAGGAGGAAGGAGGATACTACGGAGGAGAAGCCGAGGAGAACTTCAACCACTGCTCTGCACAAGGCAAGCTTATACTGATATTGATGCAAGCTGATACTATCCCTATGCAAGCCTTACTAATCAAGTTGACCTATGCAAGCTAACCCTTGCAAGATACCCTACTGATGCAACAAACCCATACTTGTTCTATGACTACTATATGCCTTAAGCATATGTGATCATACCCACTTGATAAACCAATCCTAGTTTTATTTGCAAGCTTCTTATTTTATTTCTTTATCAAAGCTGACTTAGAGTTTACTTAAGTGACTGGTAGAGATTGGAAAGAAGCTAAAGGTTGCATAAAGAGCATAAAATTTGGCCTAAGTTAGAAACCTTGACATCAGCCTGAGACATAAGGTTGTACTTAGTTGAAACTCCACTAGTTACCACCCCTCATTAGTACTACCCCCACCTGTAGATGCTAGTGCTAAGCATAAAACTTGATCAACTTTTAGATGGGAATACTTGGTGGAAAAATGGTTATGAAAACCTTAGAATGATGGATCATTCTATTGAAATATTTTGGACATGTGTTTCCGAACACTTGATGATTTTGGTGATGAAAATGTTGAGGCATGAGCCTTAGCCCTTTATAAAACTGATGGTTGTCTGGATGCGATTCCAATTTTATCGTACAACCACAATACCCGAATATTGCGTAGGGCTTGACTGGAAACTTATATTCCTTAGTATTAGTTCCCTCACGGCCAAGGTCTGAGCTGAGGCTACCTTGTGAAGATTGTCCACACATGCACTCCAAGATGACAGCTTGGTCATGGTTGGGAGGCCAAACTCACAGGAGAGGTGCTTATACTAGGCGTGTAATTGAAAGGTTAGGATTGATTATCCGCATATCGAGTATGGTGAATTCAGGATTTGTTCCTAACGGATGTATCGAATGTTGTGGTGAAAGTGTACAATCTCGCAGAGTGTCAAACTATTCAATAGTTAAGGCATGTTATGGACGCAGTTGGAGTGGCCATACTGTTCCCCCGTCAGATTTTTCAAAATGACCTGTGAAATGAATTAAGACTTTGACTTGACCACAACAGAGTTGTGATATGAAATACAAGTTCCCACTTAGGAATTATAAAATTGTAACTAGCTTTGGAACCTAGTAGAGATAAATCTGGCTTTTGCTAAACAACCCTAGAGCCTAGTGTCCTATTATCCAAAAACCCCCTTTACCTATTAGTATTAGTTTGCGAGTACTTAAAGAGTACTCATGGCTTTGTCCCTGTCTATTCCCATGGCGGACTATGAAGAGGAGTACCGGAAGATGGACCCTGTGAAGTTTACGACAACTAGGATCATCTCCCATTGTCGACATTGCCTGTGACCTCAAGATGGAGCTTACCACGCCATCCGTTATTATTACGTATTCCACTGCTTGATGTTGTATTAAGAAGTGGATCATGAGATCCCTATTTGTTTAAGAAGTTATGTATCGTTTGTAATGGATGATGTACTATGGTCTCCAATGTTATGTCTCGCAAAAATGGTAATCCTGGGATTGCGATGTATGGCATAATAGGCATCTAGGATTGAAAAATCCGGGTGTTGACAAGTTGGTATCAGAGCCATCCTGACCATAGGAGACCCTAGTTAGACTGGACGTTTGAACCAAAAACTTAGTTTCAAAACCAAAGAAAACAAATATTTACAAAAACTTATTCTCATCCTTATCTCTTTGATTCTTTCATAAAAATTCATGTTACTCAAAAACTCTTGCAAAATACATAAAATTTGGACACACTTGATCACTCTGCTAATCTACTCATCCTCTATTTTTATAGATGGACGTGAACTACAGCAAGTTTTACCAACTTGGGAATGGAGGAGATCTTATCTTTGAGAGGGATCTGGATCAGCTTTCGGAACTTCTGGAGCGTCCGCACCCCGAGTTCTTCGGAGCTCAGCTCAATGATCAAGGAGGAGAAGATCTGTAGTGGCTAATTGTTGCAAGTCTCCGAGGAAAGATTGAACCTCCCACTGCGGAGGGAATTCAGTTTACCTTGAGGGAAAACAACTGGCTCGATGGACTTGCCAGAGCAATGCAGGAAGCTCTTTCCCGTCTATGTGGGCAGAGCATCAATCAGATCAAGGGTACTCGCTTTGAGTTTTGCCCAAGGCGTGATGCAAATGGACAACCACTGGAAGCCCCATACCACCCCGAGCTGAAGACTCAATTGGACCACCTTAGCTTCATGATGTATGATCGTCAGCAGGAGTTGGACAACTGCCGTGACTATTGCAACCACAAGTCTGCCATCATCAAGACGAAGGATCAGACCATAGCCATGCTAGCAAAGGATCGCAAGTCTGGCCGCCGTCAGCTCGACAAGAAGGAGCGCATTATTGCCCGTCTTTGCCACCGCATCTCATCTCTGTAGGAGACCATCCACGAGAGATACATGCAGTTGGAGGAAAGGGAGAATGCCGGAGAGGATCTTCGTGGAGACCCTTACTCCTATCTCAGTGATGACGATGATTTTCTGGAGGATCAGGCCATGGACTTCTTCACCGATGAGGATGATTTCGCCTTCATCGATGATGATGAAGATGATGAAGCCATAGACTCCGAGGAGTAGTAGCACTGAGCACTAGCGTAGTGAGTAGTAGTCGGTCCCACTGTATCGTAGATTCCAGAATGGTTCTTAAACCTATCTGTTTTTCCTTGCTATGGTGTGCGTTGTATCGAGTGAATGAATGAATAAAAAAGCAAGTTGCTAGAAAAATCTGAGTCAAACATTTAAAACTTTTCAAAGACCCAAAACCTTAGAAATTTCCCTCGTTTCTCATGATCCATATCAATCTTCAGATGCCACGTGGAGGAAGTGGTTCAGCCCCGGACCCGATGTTGCAGATCCTGCAAATGTTGACTTCTGACCGCGAAGCTGAAAGAGCGGAACGTCAAGCCAACCTAGCCACTCTGCAACACATAGCCCAGCTAGCCCACAACAACCAAGGCCACGGAAATTAGGACAACCATGGATCTAAGATCAAGAATTTCCAGAATACCAACCCACCCGTTTTCACCAAGTCAGAAGAACCCCTAGACGCTGATGATTGGCTGCAAACCATGGAAAACAACTTAGAAGTCGCCGGAGTGGAAGCCAACGAGAAAGTCCTGTTCGCCACCCATTATCTAGCCGGAGATGCCAGGGCATGGTGGAACAGTGTTCGTGCAATGACCGGAGGCCATATGATGACCTGGGAGGAATTCAAGGTCAAGTTTAGCAGAACCCATGTGCCACCAGGTTTGATCAAGAGAATGAGAGACGAGTTCAGAGAGCTGAAGCAAGGAAGGATGACTATAGTGTAATACAGTGGCAATTTTTTTCATTAGCTAGGTATGCCTCGGACGAGATAGACACCGAAGCCAAGAAGAAAGAAAGATTCCTGAATGGTCTGCATGACGAGATGCAGATGGTGTTAGTCAATATCCCATTTGCTGATATTGAAGCCCTTATCGACTCTGCTATCCAGATGGAAGGAAAGATCAACCAAGCCAATGAGAACCGCAAGCGTTGCATGATGCATCAACCAAGAACCCATCAGACCCCAAAGTATCGCCCCAACCCATCTCCAGGATTTGCCCCAAGAACCAACAGACCCCCTATGACCCGTTCGACCTACCCCAACCGTGGAAACCCTAGACCCGGAGGAAATCACAAAAACCCCGGCAACTCTAGCAATTTCACCCGTGCCCCACCCAAGTTCAACACCAACAATGCTACCGCCAACACCAACACTGCCCCGAGGACTGGAAGCAATGTTGTGCCTGTCGCAGCCAAGGACAAGTCGCAAGTGACCTGTTATGACTATGGAAATAAAGGCCACTATTCCAACGAGTGCCCCAACAAGAAGAATGCTACAGCCCCTAATGCCAATGCCCCAGCTCAGCAGCAGCGTCGTGTCCAGCCAGGGAGAATATTTTCCCCAGGGAATTCACTCAACCGTAATGGCCGTCTTTTTCTCATGCATGCTGAAGAAGCTCAGGAAGCGCCAGACGTCGTGCTGGGTATGTTTTCTGTTAATTCAGTACTTGCAAGAGTGTTGTTTGACTCTGGTGCCTCGCATTCATTTGTCACCGAAGAATTTGCCTGCACTAGTAAAATTCAACCAACCAAACTGAAGCATGTTATGATTATGCAAATTCCTGGATCAACCACCAAGGCTAGGCAAATTTGCAAAGCCGTCCCTATCCGAATCCATGGCATAGATTTTTATGCTAATCTAATAGTACTCGGAACTAAAGGTTTGCAAGTAGTACTAGGAATGGATTGGATGTCCAAACATAAGGGGTTGATTGACTGTGCTAAGAAAGCCATCACCATGACCAAGCATCACGAATATCGATGAGCATATATCTGAAACCTTACCTCGCCAATTCAAGTGTAACAAGAGTCTAGCCCAACCTACCATTGACCAAGTCCGGATAGTCTGTGAATACCCCGATGTATTTCCATATGTTTTGCCCGGTATGCCCCCAGATCGGGATATCGAGTTTATCATCGAACTAATCCCCGGAACAGGACACATAGCCCAGAGACCCTATAGTATGAACCTGTCAGAACTAGAAGAACTGAAGAAGCAACTGGATTCCATGCTAGAAATTGGATTGATTCAACCAAGTGCGTCACCATGGAGATCACCTGTCTTATTTGTGGACAAGAAAGATGGATGTAACCGTTTGTGTACGGATTATCGGAAGTTAAATGATGTCACCATCAAGAACAAGTACCCCTTGCCCAAGATAGAAGATTTGTTTGATCAGTTGACCGGTGCCAAAGTGTTTTCTAAGATTTATCTTAGAACTGGCTATCATCAACTCAAAATTCGTGCAGAGGATATTCCAAAGACTGCCTTTACCACCAGATATGGATTGTATGAGTATACAGTCATGTCTTTTGGATTAACCAATGCCCTCGCTTATTTCATGAACCTCATGAATAAGATTTTTATGGACTTCCTGGATAAGTTTGTCGTTGTTTTCATCGATGACATTCTGATTTATTCCAAATCAGAAGAAGAACATGAGCTACACCCAAGGACCATTCTTGGAACCCTTAGAGAGCATCAGCTGTATGCAAAGTTTAGCAAATGTGAATTCTGGTTACAGGAGGTAGGATTCCTCGGTCACATTGTATCAGCCGGAGGAATTGCCGTTGACCCTGCCAAAGTGAAAGATGTAGAAGATTGGCAAGCCCCAACCACTCAAACCCAAGTTCGTGCTTTTCTCGGATTGGCGGGATATTACCGCAAATTCGTAGAAGGATTCTCGAGTATCGCTAGACCCATGACCCAATTGCTGAAGAAGGACAAGAAGTTTGAATGGACCGACAAATGTGAAGCGAGTTTTCAAGAACTCAAGAGGAGATTGATTTCAGCCCCAATCTTGATCATGCCGGATATCACGAAGCCCTTCAATGTGTATTGTGACGCATCCAAGATTGGTCTCGGATGTGTGCTAATGCAAGAAGGCAAAGTTATATCTTATCTATCTCAACAATGAAGCAACATGAGCAAAACTATCCAACCCATGACCTCGAACTCGCAGCCGTAGTTCTAGCCCTGAAGACATGGAGACATTACCTAATGGGAAACCGTTGTTAGATTTATTCGGATCACAAGAGCCTAAAGTATATATTCACTCAGAAGGAGTTGAATATGAGGCAGAGAATATGGATTGAGCTAATCAAGGATTACGATCTGGACATTCACTATCACCCTGGTAAAGCCAACGTGGTAGCCGATGCCCTTAGCAGATTGCCGTGTCGCTTGAACTCCATGATTTTGAAGGAGCAACCAAGCTTGCACAAGGATATGGAAGCTTTTCGAATGGAATTAGTAAGTGAAGGATTTTTGGCTAGCATAGAACTTCAGCCCACTTTGATCACCAGTTAAAGAGGCGGAAGGGAAATGCCGATATCGACGAATCAAGCGTCAGATCGACGAGCAAAGTACCCGGATTCACCAAGGACGAAGAAGGAGTTCTGTGGTACAAAGGACGCCTTTGTGTACCAGCAGATTCGGAGTTGAAAGAAGTTATCTTGAAGGAGGCTCATGATACTCTTTATTCTATCCATCCCGGAGGAACTAAGATGTATCAAGATTTGAAAGAGCAATTTTGGTGGCATAAATGAAGAGAGAAATCAGAAGCTATATCGCCAAGTCTGATATATGTCAGCGAGTCAAGGCAGGACATCAAAGACCCGCTGGATTGTTGCAACCTTTGCAAATTCCGGAATGGAAATGGGATTCAGAGGAATGGACTTTATCATCGGACTACCTACTTCTAGTAGGGAAATGACTCTATTTGGGTCATAGTGGACAGATTGTCCAAAGTCGCCCATTTCTTGCCCGTCAAAACCACATATCGAGTTCAAGCTAGCGGAGTTGTACATCGCTAGAATCGTCGATTTGCACGAGTCCCCAAGAACATAGTATCGGATCGAGGAACTCGGTTTACCTCGAGATTCTGGAAGAAAGTCCAAGAAGGTTTAGGAACCCGCCTAGATTTCAGTCACAGTATCACCCTCGCATCGATGGACAAACGCAGCGAGTAAATCAAATACTCGAAGATATGCTTAGAGCATGCGTGTTAGAATATGGATTCAAGTGGGAAGACTGTCTGCCGTTTGCAGCATTTTCATACAACAATAGTTACCAAGCCAGTTTGCAAATGGCCCCATTTGAATTCATGTACGGAAGAAAGTGTCGTACCCCTTTGAACTGGTCGGAAGTAGGAGAGAGTCAGATTTTCGGACCCGACATCCTCCGAGAAGCAGAAGAGAAGGTTCACAAGATTCGTGAGCACCTCAAGACCGCCCAATCCCGACAGAACAGTTATGCCGACAAGAGACATCGAGACCTCGCCTTCAATATAGGAGATTTTGTTTATCTGAAAGTGTCGCCATTGAAGGGAATGCAGTGTTTCCAACTCAAAGGAAAGTTAGCCCCCAGATATATCGGACCTTTCAAAATTCTGAACCGTCAAGGAGAAGTATCGTATCAATTGGAACTACCTGAAGAGATGTCAGCTGTGCACAATGTGTTCCATATCTCGTTACTTCACAAGTGTCTCGAAGTCCCCGAAAAGACCGAAGTGTTCAAGAATATCGATCACCAGACCATAGAGATCAACGATGACTGACCTATCCTGAGGTACCCATCCGCATTTTGGAACAAGCTTTTCGAACTACCCGAACCCGAAGCATCAAGTTTCTCAAGATTCAGTGGAGCAACCACACAGAAGAGGAAGCTACCTGGGAGCGCGAAGATCACATTAGGATGGAGTTTCCCGATCTCTTCAAATCCTAGGTAATCTTTTCGTCCTTTTTCAAATCTCGGGACGAGATTTTGTTTAAGGGGGGAAGGTTTGTAACATCCCAAAACTACTAAGCTTGGATCATCAAATTCTAATCATCAAAATTAGGGTTAACAAAAAACTTTCCTAAATAAAATCATGAATGCATGCATATGTGTATGCATGGATTTTGAACTCTTTTACAAACCCGCTTGTTTGTTTGTTTGTTTCATTTCTTGTAAAATGTTTCTTAGGTGAAATAAACATCATCTAAAACATTTCCCACACTTTTCCTAAAGACAAGTAAATCAAAACACATATATGAAATGAATGGTCATTTTGGCCAATTTAACTCCCATGCCTACTTTGGCTGTCTCAAACTTTCAGAACCTAATAGAAACTTTCCTGGATCTTTGCACCCCTTGAATGTACTCATAACAAGGTATCAAGGCCCACTTTGTGATCATCCAGAAACTTTCAAATGCATAGTTTAAATGACAATTCAAAATTGAATCTTTATCATATGGGAAGATCCCACCTTTCCAAAAACCACACAAACAAGCTCAACTTTCAAAACCCAAGCATCTGCAGACTCACCAGCACCAATCTAGAAAACCCACCAAAAATCTTTTCAAAATTCAAAACTTGAGTTCATGCGGCCATTTCATCAAACAGGTTGCAGACACAAATCAAACAAACATCAAACACTATAGTGTGCAGTAAAATTGGCCTAACTTGTTCCCTAGCTAGCTCACACACAGCTTAGTAGATCATCTAGGAAGTTTAACTAAGGACTAGCACCCCTGTGAGCTTGCCATTGCCATCAATGGTGAACAGCCGAGCACCCCCTTGTCACCCCATTGTGGACAGCAGGCTAGAGGAAGAACTAGCCGTGCCAACCTTGTCTAGGAAGCAGCCCACCGTCCACCGCCACTACCTGTCCCAGCCGCGAGCGTTGCCAAGCCCTGGGCCACGCGCACAAGCCGCGCCCAGACCGCCAGAGACCATGCCAAGCATGCGCCATAGCACCACCCTCGACCAGCGTCCACAGACCGCGCGCCGCCCTCACCGCGTGCACACACGATCACCACCGACCCAGGAGACTGCCAGACATCCCCGCTTGTCAGCCTGCACACACCCACCGCCGTCGAAGACGCCGCCACAGCAGAAAGCACCGCCTGCCTGCACCAAACCACACCGCCCCATTCCTTGAGACCATGTCGTTGAGCATCGCCAGGAGACACCGCACCGTCCCCTACCCTTGCCCATGCCATTAGCTGCCTGTAACCTCACCCCCGACGAGCTCACCGTGCGCCCCGACGGTCCCCTCGCTCGACTATAAATAGAGGCCACCCCCGCACGATTTCTTCACACCATCTCACTCCCCTCTCCTCACTGACCGTGCCACACTGTTCTCAGAGCAAGGCGAGCACCACCCTGCCGGAATTTCACCGGAGCCCGACGCCTCTGGAGAAGAAGGGAGCCATCGATTGGAGCCGCCCCAGGATAAGCCACCGGTACCAGGAGATTCGCCGTTGTCGACTTCGTCGTTCGCCCGCCTCGCCGACCCTCGCCAGTACCCAGGTGAGCCCCCAGCAACCCTCACTAGCCGCGCTAGGTTTCATTCTCGCCGGCGTTGTCTCGCGTCGACGATGACTCCCAGCCGTTGGATTAGAACTAGATCGAACGATCCACGTCGCCCCATACCGCTTCACCCAGCCCCGTGTCACTGACGAGTGGGGACACCCACTTAAGCAGCCATGGAGCATCACGCTTAGCAGCCGCCCAAGAATTTCCCGCAGCCCAGTTATTCAAATTAAACCTTTTTCTATTTCAATTCAAACACACTTCTGTACCCAACTTCAAAAATCAACCCAGATCGATTCATTTGGATCTATAGATCACCCATGGTAAAAATAACAAGGCAGAAGCTTTTGTGCATTCAAACATTTTTCAAATTTAAACCATAATAGCTTTTGAGTTGATTCCAACTCTCAAAAATCACATTTAACCATACCTTTTAGAATATATAAAAATATATAGGTTTACTTGCAGAAATAATGTTCAAGTAATAAAAGAATGCTACATAAGCATTTCTAGCCACTTTAATTAATTAAAATAAAGGATAAAACCTTATTAAATTGTGACACCACTTTAAATCACATTCCCATGGACTACAATATGTGGTGATGACATGTGTCAACATAATCCCGTGTTTTGTTTGGAGAATATTAAATCTTAAGTAGTTTTTCAATGAGTAGAAATTACTTTTCTAAAAATAAAAGGAATTAAAGCAAGGCTTAACCTTGTAATGTTAGAGATGATGCTAGATCATCCATAGGACCCTTGTGTGTGATGATTGCAAGTAGTTAAGTATTGTTTGGTGATTGTGTACCTCGTATTTATTCATAGACGCTAGTACCGACCAAGGATACGAGGAGGAAGGAGGATACTACGGAGAAGAAGCCGAGGAGAACTTCAACCACTGCTCTGCACAAGGCAAGCTTATACTGATATTGATGCAAGCTGATACTATCCTTATGCAAGCCTTACTAATCAAGTTGACCTATGCAATCTAACCCTTGCAAGATACCCTACTGATGCAGCAAACCCATACTTGTTCTATGACTACTATATGCCTTAAGCATATGTGATCATACCCACTTGATAAACCAATCCTAGTTTTATTTGCAAGCTTCTTATTTTATTTCTTTATCAAAGCTTACTTAGAGTTTACTTAAGTGACTGGTAGAGATTGGAAAGAAGCTAAAGGTTGCATAAAGAGCATAAAATTTGGCCTAAGTTAGAAACCTTGACATCAGCCTGAGACATAAGGTTGTACTTAGTTGAAACTCCACTAGTTACCACCCCTCATTAGTACTACCCCCACCTATAGATGCTAGTGCTAAGCATAAAACTTGATCAACTTTTAGATGGGAATACTTGATGGAAAAATGGTTATGAAAACCTTGGAATGATGGATCATTCTATTGAAATGTTTTGGACATGTGTTTCCGAACACCTGATGATTTTGGTGATGAAAATGTTGAGGCATGAGCCTTAGCCCTTTATAAAACTGATGGTTGTCTGGATGCGATACCATTCCAATTTTATCATACAACCACAATACCCGAAGATTGGGTAGGTCTTGACTGGAAACTTATATTCCTTAGTATTAGTTCCCTCACGGCCAAGGTCTGAGCTGAGGCTACCTTGTGAAGATTGTCCACCTGTGTAGTACCCAAGATGACAGTTGGTCATGGTTGGGAGGCCAAACTCACAGGAGAGGTGCTTATACTAGGGCGTGTAATTGAAAGGTTAGGATTGATTATCCGCATACTGAGTATGGTGAATTCAGGATTTGTTCCTGACGGATGTATCGAATGTTGTGGTGAAAGTGTACAATCTCTGCAGAGTGTCAAACTATTCGAATAGTCATTCATGTTATGGACAGTTGGAGTGGCCATACTGTTCCCCCGTCAGATTTTTCAAAATGACCTGTGAAATGAATTAAGACTTTGACTTGACCACAACAGAGTTGTGATATGTAATACAAGTTCCCACTTAGGAATTATAAAATTGTGAATAGTTTTGGAACCTAGTAGAGATAAATCTAGCTTTTGCAAAACAACCCTAGAGCCTAGTGTCCTATTATCCAAAAACCCCCTTTACCTATTAGTATTAGTTTGCGAGTACTTAAAGAGTACTCATGGCTTTGTCCCTGGCTATTCCCATGGCCAGACTATGAAGAGGAGTACCTGGAAGATGGACCCAGGAAGGTTACGACAACTAGGATCATCTCCCATCGTCAGTATTGCCTGTGACCCCGAAGATGAAGCTTCGCCTACGCTACCTGTTATTATTACGTATTCCGCTACTTGATGTTGTATTAAGAACTGGATAATGAGATTCCTATTTGTGTAAAAACTTATGTATCGTTTGTAATGGATGATGTACTATGGTATCCAATTCTGTTATGTCTCGCAAAAATGGTAATCCTGGGATTGTGATGTATGGCATAACAGGCATCTAGGTTTGAGAAATCCGGGTGTTGACAAATTAGGTTATGGATGTGTGCCTCGAACTTGTTGTAAAGGTGCCGACTTCCACCTCAAAGGTTGCCGTTATAGTGGAAGAGGTGAGTCGAACCCTTTGGGGTGAGTTTCAACAAGGGAGGCCTCTCGTGGCGTTGGTGGTTTGATACCATCCCCTCTCCAAATGTAGACGTACTTCTCCTCAAAAGGAAGGAACTACGGGAAACAAATCCTTATGTCTCTGAGTGCTCCACTTTCGTCACGTCTATTCTTTACCACACTTTACTTTACTTGTTCTTATTTAGTGTATGTGCTAGTTTGACATATAGGTAAATTCACCTTAATTGAATAATCTAGAGAATTTACCTTTCGTGTCAAACCCTAATTTGAAAAGGAGTAAAATTTGAAGTAGCACCTATTCACCCCCCCTCTAGGTGCCCATATGATCCTTTCACCAGCCAACCACCATATCCACTTTGCAAGAACATCATATCAAGTACTAGCGGCATAGTTGACAGGTATGCGAACAAAACATATACAAGTGTGTATGTCAGCGGCATACAACAGTACGTCAGAGACAGACCATCTAAAAGAAATAGAAATATTCAACACCATATGGCATGATCCAAATATCCTAGATAGAGATAATATTTTAGGATACATCCTCATACCTCACACATCAGAGTATCAAGTGGAAGTGGAAAATAAGATCCAAGTACGGATAAGAAACAAATTGTCATAAGATGCCCTGAAAATAAGCACATCCCGCCCACAGATTTCAAGGATCTCCATGCCCCGGAATCTCTACACTGATGATCGTTACCGCCATCATAAGTCTCCTCGGCCTAGTAACCTTCCTGTGGATATTCTTGTTCATCTGAACAATTTTTATCGTGTGAGACCCTAGGAGGCTCAGCAAATCTTTATGCATCTAAAGAGAACAACCTGAGGGTGACGCAATTGCAACGAAAATAAAGCCTAGAAGTTCTATAGAGACATGTTACAACATTCGCCTAACCAATGATAGACGAACGCTTGTTAAATAAACAACAATTAGTTACCCAACAAATACATATATTAACATAAATAAACATCGCTCGCCCTCCTTCTCGTTCCTAAACGAGAAGGAAGACGAACATCACATGCGGTGGCAATTTTATTAATTATTCCATGAATATTGCACTATACTAGTCAAGTTTTAGTCATATTAAAAGCGGTACTTTAGTTATAGTTGTCTATGATCGAGAAACTGTGCTCCAAGTTGTCCATAACCGCAAACACGGCTTTCAAAAAGATTTACCCTACAAGGATGCACAAGTAGCAACACACGCACGGTCAACCTCGGAAAATTCAAATAAAAAACCCAACGAGACATCACGACAAAGCATTCGCAAGATTCACATATGATTTCAGGAGGCCACCCAACTAAGCACCCTGCAACGAAGTAGGACGGCTCCGAGACGGACCTAGGGTTTGTGTCGATAGCTATGAGTGACTGGGAACCAAAAAGTGTGACTGGGCTTGTCGATACCGTGTAAACGTAGTCCTAAACAGTACATTAGTAAACACTCCTTGAGCAACAGTAGTAAATATAGCAGTAGCATGTCATACGTATATGATAGTAATAACGCCCCAAACTAGTTGTGTCCCCAAGAAATTAAATGTGACTCAAGCTAAGATTAAGGGGATTCATGGTCCCACATACATATAGTGCGATAGTCAAGGAATAATAATCAAGTACTCAGGTCCTACGGGACACAAATAAGCGGTTAAAAATCAGATCTCAAATATTTCTCACCGGTGCCTCTTTCTGTAGTTATCCTATTACTACTCAATTTAGTTGTTTAGGTACCTCATTATTTAAAGACACCTACAAACCCTACACATGCAATTCTATGACTTGCATGGCTCAAACAACTCCTGTAGTAATGGCTCATAGGATGGACGAACAAGCTTTGGTGGGGTTTAAAAGTAGAGGCTATGCAGTACTTGGGATTGCAATTTAATTCGTGACATGATTATGATGCAAGAGTAAGATAGATGCAATATGTACTATATGTAGTGCAATCGTGGGTAATTGCTCTTCTCACAGTTCCGTTGCAGAATAGTTGGGATCTGGGTAATACTCCTAAGACTCCTAATAGTTCCCTTGCTCGGTGTCTATCCAGATAAAAACCAAACATACAAGGGGCCAAATAAATACTTGGCACAAACATATAAATCATATGCAACAAACAAACCAGGTATTCCATGATGAAATAATGCAAAATTACATGGGAGAACATAGCATGGCATGGGTGAGATGTGGAGTACAAGAATAAAGCATTTTATTACTTGTTTAGTCATGTTTCGCTTGCATAAACCTTGCTAGTTCGTTAATATTTATAAGATGCATGCGTTAATTCATATCATGGAACACACAGTTAAAACGGGCTCGTCGCACTGATTATTTTAGACATATTATTTTTCGAAATCAGAGTTATAGAATTAAAGTTATGCATTTATTAAGAAAATGTATTTATTAGCATTAAATTATTTCGAAATTTTAAATTACTCAAATGATTTTTAAAATAGCATATTAATAATCCTCATGTTTTTCTGATTCCAAAACATATATAATTTGTATTATTTGAAAATATAATTTAAAACAATATTTGAATCAAAATATATAAAATATGGTCAAATGCTAAAGGTTTGACTTGTTTGAATTAGTTTTGAAAAGATTTAAATTTACAATTAAATTCACATCTGAAAATAAAACATATTTCATATTCAACATTTAGTCAAATTTCAAATCATTAAAAATTTATTAATTATTTCATACTTATATCATATTACGTTTTTATTTAAAATCAGAACACAGGGAAAAACTTTTGTTACTGGGAGGTTTGCTACCCACAGCCAATAATAGGTTGGCCAGAGAGCGGGGAGGGGCCACCGTGTGCGCGGGCTGTTGGGCGATAACACGTGGGTCAAGGGGAACTGCGGGTTGAGAAGACAAAACGTGAGGGGCCTTAATACAAAATCTTCTGGAGGATTGACTGACGGATCTCAGAAGCGATTCGCGAAATCGGCTAGCTGAGCTGATTTTCAGAGGACGATGGCGACTAATCCATGAAGAAATTGGATATTCCATAGAAATAGAAGTTGTATATAGGACAACTTAATACAACTTTAGTTAAGTATACTTCGCCAGATATGGGTTGTAGAAGTCGGAAACCGTCGAGGAACAGAGAAGGAAAAAACGGTTTTGTCTGACTGAAGAAACTGACAGAGTTTCATTTTAGATCGGCTCAACTTTGTCGGAGGTTTTCTTGAGCTGTAGATCTCAGATTGCGGCACGGTTTTCACTGTAGTGCATCCTGATGAACCAAGAACAAATTTTATTTTGAAGGTTTAGCCCTAAAAGAGGTCTAGATCACCGGGAATATTCGGTTGAACAGAGGCCCACGAGATGCTTACTGCTGCTGCTGTCTGGATGCGTCCGCGGGTGCGCGGCTGCTGCTGTGTGCTTGGCGCGCGGCGCATGGCAGAACAGCAAGGCGGCAACGGCGTTCAACAGGGAGGTGTCTCTAGTGAACGGCATGAACGGGTAGGGATGGAACACGGAGAGGAGCTCACCGGGCGGTGTTGGAGACGACGGTGGAGAGCTGGAACTCGACGAGGACGGCAACAACGAGGCGGCGGTGCGGCGGTGGTGGTGACCATGGGCAGCGATCGTGGCGTTGCTGTGCTTCGCTTCCTCGCTCCTGATATCGAGCAGCTCCAGAAGCTTCACGTGCAGCTCCTAGGCACGGCATCTTGGCTAGGTTAGACATGGTCACGGTGGGGTTTTGCTTGTGGAAGAAGAAGAGGGGAGGCTTCTCGATCTGAATCTTGATCCAGCTGGGATGGCTGAGGCTGGCTTGGCCTTCCTTGCCTCTTCTTTATCGCTAGGAAAAAGGTGGACGGGGGAGACATGCACAAGGCATGGGCGCTAACGTGCAACTCAGGAAGAAAATCAGTGACGGTGCGGTGTCTGCTGCTGGTCATGCCAAACTAAGAGAGAGGCGGGTCGGCTCGCACCAGGTTGAGAGGGGAGGGCTGGCTGGGTCGGACCGAACCAGGAAGGAAAAGAATCAGCAAGAAAGAGGGAGGGAGGTTTAGAGTAAGGGAACTACTGAGCGTCTCCCGGGGGATCGGAACCAACGATCCCCCAGCTGGCCTGCCGTTCGATTGCATCAACGCTGACCGTCTGATTAAATTGGTCGAGTTCTTCCCCTGCACACCTGGCTCCCCAGACTTGTTATTCTCTCCCTCGCAGTCTCTCACCGTATCTTCTCTCACAGCGGCATGGCAGAAAATACCCGTATTCTCCTGTAGCTCCCGCATCTCTCCTGCACAAAAGAAAATCCATGTGCTCCCCGCGCTCGTCTTCCGCCTCATCGCTCCTCCTTGAGGACCGCCTATCACCGCAGTTTTGCTGATGCAGGAGACCGATGCCTCTCTTCTATAGCTCCAGCGCCAGCCGCTTGTAGCAACGGCGGTGTCTGCTCACGCGGCTAATTGTAGCAGGACCGTCAGCCGTATGTAGCAGGGTCAGCGGCCATTTTTAGCAGCGCTCGTCCCCGTCGGCAGCAGAACTCGCCTACATCAGTAGCAGAGCTCGCAGCCTCTGGTAGAAAAACTCACCACCGCCGGTAGCAAAGACCACCGTCGTCGGTAGCAGCGCTCGTCGCCGTAGGTAGCAGAGCTCGCAGCCACTGGTAGCGGAACTCGCCACCTTTGGTAGCAAAGCCCACCGTCGTCGGTAGCAGGGCTCGCTTCCATCGGCAGCAGAGCTCACAACCATTGGTGGCAGCACCCAAACCCACATGTAGCATCGTTGTTGTTGGTAGCAGAGCTCGCCGCTAGGTAGCAGAGTCCACCCTCACTTGTAGCACTGCCGTCTTGCCCTTGAAGCATTCGACTCCAGGCTCACGAAAAATGTTGCCGCTCGTCATCGTATCGCCGCCCACGTCTAGAAGGTGTTCACATCACCGCCGCCAGTACTTGCAGTGGTGACCGCCGCCTCGAACCTCCGTGCTCGACGGCATGGACGAGGGTAGAGAGAGGGTGGAAGAAAAGCACAGTATAGGGAGGCGAGGCTAGGGACGTAGGCGCGTGTGGCAGCAGTAGACAACGGTGAGGGCGACCTCTGTCATCCGGTGAGGGCGACGGGAATACAGGAGCAGGGAATAGCTATTTGGGAAAGAAAGAGTAGAGGAAAAGAAGAGATAAGGAAGATGCTCAAGGGTGGGACCCGCCAGCAGTCGGTTTCTCTCCACGCAGGAGCAACGTGGCTCGCAACGGACCCGGGGGATCGCGAGGCATTTATCCCCCGGAGGAATCGTATCATTTTCCTTAGAGTAAGGGGGTATAAAGCAAGTGTTGTTTTGTTTTGTTTTGTTTTGTTTGGATTATCTTATTTTTTTTGGATTATCTTATTTGAATTCAAACCCAAGCATGATAATCAAAAGAACCAAGGAAGACAAGCAAAGTTCGGTGGGGGTTTTCCTCTTATTTAGTTTTATTAGGTCCCTTGATTATATCCATAATACCCAAAACCATATAAATCCAAAATAATTCAAACCTGAAGCTTAGACTGGAAATAGAGCTTTACTTGCATGGCCCATGCATGCATCAAATACATGCTTTATAGTGTTGAAAACCGCCATAGATGGTATATGCCCTGTTTCCACTCAATCCACCAACAAATGAATTGAATCCAAAAGAAGGATGTTTGTGGAAGCTCTACCAATCCACATGGTGTTTATTTGGTTCATGATCATACTTGAATAAAGGTGTTTACTTATGTTTGATATAGCCATTCTAAATTCAAGAAGCCCACAATTCCAAATTAAACCATATGGCAGGCTAAAAGGAACACTACTCACATAGCATGCAAAGATGGCCATGTGTCTCCCATCTCCATATTGTGAAAACAACATGGTAACAAGAATGGAAGCATGTAGAAAATAATTGGAACCATACCCAAAAGTTTATGAGCTAAAAGAAAATACACTGCTCATATTATTTGGGATGGTGGAATTTAGATGGAAACATATAAAGGTGGTGGAATTAGAATAGATATGCCCCCAACTCAACTTAGAAATCAAGCAATATATCAAAAGCCAGCTACAATATATCAAGAGGAAAATACAAGTAATACAATATGAATGCATATGAGATAAGAACCAAATGAAAAGGGGTTTTATATGATGCTCAAATACAAGGTGACATGGTGACATGAGCATGATATTATGCAATGCAATATGACATGTAGGAAGTAGCAATGTATTATAGGCAAGTAACATTACAATTGTTAGACAATTGGGATGCTACAACTCTCCCCCACTAAACAATAATCTCACCCTGAGATTTCTAGGAAAAGAAAAATACCAAGGATAGGCGGGTGTTCAGAATGAAGGTGATCCTCACGTTCCCAAGATGATGAACAACGGAATGGTGCGACCACTACACCTTACAAAACTTGCTAGGCTTGTTGCGAGTCTACACTTTGCTTCTAGGAAACAAACGACTTGAAGCATTGTACGATTTTCATGAAACAAGGTAGGATGAACATAGCTGAAAGGACCATGTTTTCCCTTGTTATTTTGGTGATGATGACAATCCCACTTGTTATCTAACCTTGTGCTTGAGTTTTAGGTTACTTGTTTATTGATGGAGCTTATGGAGTGTGTGGTTGCCTTTCTTGAAGTCTCGTGAAGACGGTGGTCTTTCGGTTTTTCTCTTTCTCTCATTTTATTGTTTTAGATCGCCGTACTATAAAGAGGGGGTCCACCTCGGAAGGCTGTGGGGAATCACTTGTACTTGCACAAACCATATTTGCACCGCCACAGCCATCCTATCCATCAGCGAGAGAGCGAGTTTCTGAGCTGCTGGTGCTATTTTTGTCTGATCGGAACTTCCGGCCAGGAGCCAGAAGTTCCGCCTAGGGTTCTCTGTGGAATGGACCCGGCCATATTTCCGGTCCAACTTCCGGCAGAAGTTCTGGCCCCAGTTCAGAACCTACTGTATTGAAGTGTTCTAATTGGCAAAACTTCCACCGGAAGTTCTGGTCGCGGGGTTTTCCTATGCTATTTCCGCCGAGACTCTGAGCAGAACTTCCGCCCAGGCATCGGAACTTCCGGTCACGCAGTTCCCGAGCCAATTGTTTCCGCTCCAAATTCCGCTCCAAGTTCCGGTCAAGCACTGTATGCTTCTGTTTGGAAGTTATCTAATTGACGGAACTTGGCCCGAAATTTCTATTCGTGTCTGACCGGAAGTTCCGGTCGAACTTTGGAGCGTGTGTCAACGGTCTTCGAGCCATTGAAGCCACGCTGAGCGAAACTTCCGGCCCCCACTGGAACTTCCGGTGGTGTCGCGAATAGTCCAACGGTTCAGTTTGAAGGGGGCCTATTTAAGGTGCCCTTCTTCTTCCTCCCACCTAACTCTTTAATTTTCTCTCTCCTCCATTAATACTAGAGCTTCACCTCACTAGATCTCTCTCCCTAGCCACTCAAACCTCTTGATATTTTGAGGAGTGGGAGAGGTGACCTAGATCTACACTTCCACCAAAGAAGATTTGATTCCCCCCACCTATCCATTGTGGATCTTGTTACTCTTGGGTTTCTTGGAACCCTAGACGGTGTAGGGCATCCTCGGAGCTAAGGGCATGTGTTGTAAAGCTCTGTGGTGTCATTGAGGGCCTCCAATTGAGTTATGCAGCTTCCCCCTAAACCTTGTTGTAAAGGTTTAGGTTGGCGCCTTCAAGGCCACTGGTTAGTGGATTGTGAGGCCTCCTTTGTGGGGGTGCTCACCGGAGAAGAAGTGAGGCCTTTGTGGCGCTCGGGTGACCTTGTGTGGCCCCGACACCTCTCCAACGTAGACGTAGCTTCCTTGGAAGTGAACTACGGGAATTACATCTCCGTGTCCCCGCTCCGGTTATCTCGTTCCTTACCTTTACTACTTGCTCTTTACCGCTCTTGTGCTTGTTATTAGTTCTCTAGCGTATAGGTTGTTCACCTAGTTGCATATCTAGAGAACTTATCTTCTTGCCAAGCCTAAAATTGATTAACAAATTAAAAATTGGTAGTCTCCTATTCACCCCCCTTCTAGTCGATTCAAATTCGGTACTTTCAATTGGTATCAGAGTCAAGGCTCTTATTTCGGGCTTTACCGCCTAAGATATGATGGCCGACGAAGCGGGTAGTGAGAATGACAACTCCAAGACCTTTTCCACCATGGATGACCTCAAGCAATTGGAGTAATCCATGATGACCAAGTTTGAGGAAATGATGACTCTTTTGCAGTCCCTCAAGCCAAACCCCATGGTTCCTCATGTCACACCCCAAACCACCAAGCTACCTCCCACCGTTCCCATGACCGCCCCTGGGGTGAATCCCGCGGCCGTCACCACTCACTTGGGACTTGGTTTTGTTGCTCAAACATCTACTAAGGGCCCAAGCGAGAACACCGAGGGGCTCGAAGACTCAACTTCCAAAGAGGAAAGTGGAGGGAAGGACTACTCGGCGGTGCCACCACCGCCGAAGTATACTCCGGATCCTCCCATTCCCATGCCACACATCATTCCTCAAGGATCACCACCTATGTTAGATACTTCAAATTTCACCAATTGGCAATACCTAATGCGCTCACATATTTCCATATCTTCCATCGAGTTAATGAGGATTGTGGAGGATGGGTTCTCTCCATATGACCCAAAGAAGTTGACTCGAGGTGAAGTGGTGGACAAGCAACTCAATTCCATGGCTTTGGGCATGATTCAAAATGCATTGACTCCCAAGGACTTTGCTCACATTCGCCAATTCAACACCGCCAAGGAAGCATGGGATCAACTCACCGAACTGTTTGTTGGGAATGCAAGCATCCAAAGCTCCAAGTTTGATGGAGTCAACAATGAGTGCGATGGTTTTACTATGCAAGATGATGAGACTCCCGAAGACATGTATAGGCGGCTCAAGGTCCTTCATTGCACTATGAGGGATCTTGGTGCCACCTATGTTGATGACAAGTTCATGAAGAGGAAGTTCATTCAAGCTCTCCTTCCATTTGAAGAACAAAAGCTCAACTCCATTAAGGGAAGAACCAACTTTCACTTAATGACCTCCCAAGAAGTCTTGAGTGAAGTGATTGCCATGACCATTGCCAAGAAGAACGTGGAGTCCGCTCGTGCTAGGGCCATATGATCAACAAAAGTGAATATTGCATTAAAGACTAAGGCTATTGAAGTTCATGATGATGATACATCAAGTGAGTGGTCTCAAGAGGATCTCAAGTGTGCCTTCAACGAACATCTTGCCCTCACTTCAAGAGCTTTTTGGAGCAAGCCCGACAACAAGTCAAGATCAAGGGACAACACAAGATTCAACTCATCCAACAAAGCTCCCAAAGGGAGATCATGCTACAATTGCAATGACAAGAGTCACTTTGTGGCTAAGTGTCCCTTTGAGAACCGTGAAGACAATGGTGGCCGTCTCATCCGCAAGATCAAGTCAAGGCCTCCTCATCCTTTGAACAAGAACTACGTAGTCAAGAATGTTGTCAACAAGGAAAGGGCTATTGTGGTCCATGAAGAATACCTTTAGGGCACAGATGAAGATGATGATGAAGTCCAATGCAGAGAGATTGTGGGAGTTGTTGCTAATGATGCTCGATGTGGCACTTTGTTGGTAACCCCACGCGCAGGGTGTGTGAAGAGCAAGAATCAAGTTTTCCCTCAGTTGAGACTGAGGTTATCGAACCAGAAGGAGGAAGGAAACATCACACATGTGTTGCAAACAACGTGGAGACCTTCACAACACAAACTCAAGACTTTGCCCCAACGAATCAGTGAGGTTGTCAAGCTCACCAGTTTTCTGTAACAAAGGATTAAACATATGGTGTGGAAGGTAATGGTTTGCAGCAAGTAAAACAAGTAACAGTGGAAGATGTATCAATTTTAAAGATTGGACCGGGGTCCATAGTTCACTAGAGGTGCTCTCCTTAAATAAACAACATGGCATGAAGGGTAAAAAAATTACAGCGGGGCAATTGACAGGAACTGAGCAAGGCATAACAATGCAATTACTAGCCAGAAAGATCCTATGAGGTTGATTGGGAAATACAACAATATACATAGACCGTCATCCAACTGCATCTATGACTAGAAGTCCACCTTTAGGTTATCATCCAAACCCCCTCCAGTATTAAGTTGCAAGAAACAGACAACTGCTTTAAGCAAAGTGTGTAAGGTAAACAGTCCACATGTTCCATGAACAAGAGACCGTTGTTTTCTCCCTAGTAGCAACAACACATTTACAATCGAAGAGATTATTGTCACTTCCCTTGGAAACTAGAGGCATGAACCCACTATCGAGCATAAATACTCCCTCTTGGAGTCACTAGCAACTACTTGGCCAAGATAACCACTAGAAACGGAGAGCATGCAAGATCACAAACAACACAGACATGATAGAATCATAAATATAAAACCATTAATCAAACCAACATAATAATCTCAATATCCATCGGATCCCCGCAAACACAACATGCATGATTACAAATAGATTAGATCTTGATCATGAACGGAGCTCACAAGATCTATACATGAAATCACAAAGGAGGAGATACAACCATCTAGCTACTACATGGACCCATAGTCCAAGGTGGAACTACTCACGAATGATACCGGAGAGAAGGCCTCCGGGATGATCTCCCTTCCGGCAGGGTGCCGGGAAGAACTTCAGATCCCCCGATCTAGGGACGATGGTGGCGGCGGCTACAGACGGGTTTCGTGGATTTCTGATCGGGTACTCAGGGTTTCTGTATCGGGGGCTTCTTATAGGCGAAGGGGCGAGACTGGGAGGAGGCCAGGGCCACCAAACCCTAGCCAGGCGCGGGCCCACCTGTGGCCGTGCCTGGGGGGGGGGGTGGCCCCTCTGGTCGGCCCCTCCATCTCTCCTCTGGACTTCTTGTTCCCCACGGAAAGTATTTGACTTTGTCCTTCGTCCCGTCCAATTCCGAGAATATTTCTTTACTAACTTTTCTGAAACCAAAAAACAGCAGAAAACAGGCATCTGGCACTGTTGCAACTTGTTAATAGGTTAGTACCAGAAAACATGTAAAAAGCACCTCAAAGTGTGGACAAGTAAAGCAAAGTAGATACTAAGCAAGCATGGAGCATAAAAAATTATAGATACATTTCCAATGTATCAGCATCCCCAATCTTAACTCCTGCTCGTCCTCGAGTATGTAAGTGATAAAATATTTTTTTTGAGGTGACATGCACCCTCACAATAAAGATCCAACCATTTGCAAGCATTGAAAGCTGGGATCAAGGAACTCTAAACATGTGCATGAAAGATGGAGTTATAACAATAGGACATAGTAATTATGCATGCAACATGGCAAGCTACAAACAAAGATCATGAATAATATGCATTAAAAAACGTTTGTTTGTTTCACATGCAGAAAACATAGCATAGTGGCAATCAGCTTGTCCCTCATAGAGTAGCAATATAATGCATAGGACACCTGCAAAGTTCACAAGGGTGACTAGAAATAAATAGCACAAGAGCAAGTAATAACACAATATGCATCAATTAATAAGCTTTGGAACATTGCACACAGAATGACAACTATGCTCTCTTAATGGTGCCTAAAGGTAGAAGGTGGAGACTCAAATAATGGTGGAATAAAGGCCTTTTTGTAAAGGAATCAGGGATTACAAGTTTCAAAAAGAGCTTCCAAAAATTATGGTACTTGTTAGGTTTCATCCCTCATTTCCCCTATCATAAGCATCTTGAAGTGGTTAAGGTTAAAGTGACACAGCTAGAGTATATGCTTGACGAAGTATAAGTTGGCAATATCATGGCCCTTGAATACGAGGGCCACACCTCATGCATACTCAACTTTGGGTCTAGGTAAGTTCTTGTCACTGTAAGTATTTGCATATCATTGAGAACCGCCAACGGGGTACCCCTTGCACATGGCACAGGAGCTTTCCCATAACCAAAATGACAAGGCAAGCAGACAATGAGCATCTCAGCAATTCTTCTTATGTACCATGGGAATATGGTGCTTTTTTCTCTCTTTCCTCTTTTCTCAATGTGTCTCTTTTTTTATAAGAAGAATGCTTCATAGATGTCACTATGGTGATGCTTCAAGTTTCCACCATGATTAGGCATGGCTTAGGCTAGCGGCCCAGGCGTTTCTCTAACACAGGATACAAACTCCATGGACTTACAAGTTCCCTCTTTATTTCTTTACTAACTTCTCTGACACCAAAAATAGCATAAAACAGGCATCTGGCACTGTTGGAACTTGTTAGTAGGTTAGTAACAGAAAACAAGTAAAAAACACCTCAAAGTGTGGACAAGTAAAGCAAAGTAAATACTAAACAAGCATGGAGCATAAAAAATTATAGATACGTTTCCAACGTATCAACATCCCCAAGCTTAACTCCTGCTCGTCCTCGAGTACGTAAGTGATAAACAGAATAATTTTTAGGAGACATGCACCCTCACGATAAAGATCCAACCATTTGCAAGCATTTAAAGCTAGGATGAAAGAACTCTAAACATGTGCATGAAAGATGGAGTTCTAACAATAGGACATAGTAACTATGCATGCAACATGACACGCTACAAACAAAGATCATGAATAACATGCATTGAAAACATTTGTTTGTTTCACATACAGAAAACATAGTATAGTGGCAATCAGCTTGTCCCTCATAGAGTGGCAATATAGATGCATAGGACACCTGCAAAGTTCACATGGGTGACTAGAAACAAGTAGCACAAGAACAAGTAATAACACAATATGCATCAATTAATAAGCTTTCGAACACTGCACACAGAATGACAACTATGCTCTCTTAATGGTGCCTAAAGGTAGAAGGTGGAGACTCAATAGTGGTGGAAGAAAGGACTTTTTGTAAAGGAAGCATGGATTACAAGTTTCGAAAAGAGCTTCGAAAAATTATGGTACTTGTTAGCTTTCAGCCCTCATTGCCCCTATCATAAGCATCTTGAAGTGGTTAAGGTTAAAGTGGCAAAGCTGGAGTATATGCTTGATAAAGTATAAGTTGGCAATCTCAAGTCCCTTGAATACAAGGGCCACACCTCATGCATACTCAACTTTGGGTCCAGGTAAGTTCTTATCACTGTAAGTATTTGCATATCATTGAGAACCGCCAACGGGGTACCCCTTGCACATGGTAAAGGAGCTTTCCCATAACCAAAATGACAAGGCAAGCAGACAATGAGCATCTCGGCAATCTTTTTATTTACCATATGCATAGATTTTTATTGAGGATGCTTCATAGATAGCTCATTATGGTAATTCTGCAAGTTTCCACCATGATTAGGCATGGCTTAGGCTCGCGGCCCAGGCGTTTCTCTAACACAGAATACAAACTCCATGGACTTACAAGTCCCCTCTTTATTTCACACCGGTGACATCCATAGACAAAAGAGCATGATATCAACTGAGTACAACAAGGTACAAGTGCAATATTGAAAACATTCCCCATGACAGCACGGTTCTGCTAACTCCAACTTATAAGTGCAAGCATATACAACAAAGTTGTCACAATGGTTCAAGTTTATTAGGGGCAAAGAATAAAGTGTGCCATCAAGTTCGTGAGGGCTTTAATCACTAAGTTTTCACATGACAAAATAGTTTTTAATTGGAAGATAGTTGAAAACAAGAATATACTTGGAATGGTGTACCACACCATGCATAGGATTTTATAGTGGACTCTTTGGAAAAACTTGGTTTCTTGGGATTTGGATGCATGAGTAGAACTTACTCATACTAGTGGAGGCTAGCAAAAGACTGGGACCAACCAACTAAAAGAGCAATAATGGCCATAATCATGCAGTGCAACAAAGCATACTAATCAAAGCAAAGAGTGGTACTACAAGTCAAGGACTAAATGATCATAGAAGCTAATTGTGACTTGTGAGAGTCATAACATGGTGTAAGCATGTGCCAAGTCAACCCAAGCAAAACATCAAAGGAGAATACCACAATACTATGCTTTTGCATGCTAAAACAAAGCATAATTTCTTCAAGGCACACTAAGCAATCCCAATTGTGTGGAACAAGGCATGATACAATAATAATCACTAAGCATAATGCTAAAACAACACCTAGCATGTAATGCTAAAGTCTAAGTCATAGTCAATGCAAGCTCCTCTTGCACTTCAAGCAAGAACTTACTAATCCTTTCCAACACCAAGAAAACTTATTTCCAAAACAACACAGCGAGAATGGGGGTCCAAACTACTTTATAAAACTAAACAAACTAAGAAAAGTAAACGAAACTAAGACGCTCCAAGAACAACACAACTGTGTATGAAACAATAAAAACAAAGTGTCTAGACAGACCTGAGCTTTTTATTGATGAAGAAGGGGATGCCTTGGGCATCCCCAAGATTTGACGCTTGTAACTCTTGGATATTTCTTGGGGTGACACCATGGTGGCATCCCCAAGCTTGAGCCTTTGTCCATTCTTCATCTCATTGCATCATTCTCTCTCTACACCTGAAATGTTTCCTTCAAACAAAACTTCACACAATCTTCATTAGCAACATTAGCTTATTCAAAAGATATTAGACCACTGTCAAAGCTTTGGAACAACAAGTCTTTTCACTAAAAACACAAGCTTCTGTAGTAACTCCTTCAAAAATCTCAATTTACCTGAAGAGAACTCAAAAAGGAATCAATATGAAGCAAATGCAAATAATGGCAGAAATCTGTCAAAACAGACTAGTAGGTAGAAACCGATTTTTTCGAACATCTTATGTTGCTCAAATCAAAAAGTGTTAAACTAACGAAAGTTACCTAACATACCGGGGGATTTATTCGTACATTTGGAGATCAATCCGAGTTACAGAGCCTCCTCACGATTTTTTTGGTGGTGGACAGAAATCTGTTTCAGGACAGCAACTCCCCAAATCTTACTTCCCTCTCATTAGAGGTCATTCTTGGCACAAAAAGAAAACAAAAAAGATAAGGAGAGGTTATTACTGAAGTAGTAACTTCCAAGACTCAAGGAAACTCTTGGGTTATTTCCCAACAAGTACTTTTCTTTAACGCCTTTAAGTTAGGCACAAGAAGCAAGAAGAATCAAGTATTTTCAAATGAAGAAGCATTAACATTCATACTTGCAAATTCTTCAACTATGAAAGGTATCTCATCCAAATGGGTCTTGGAGGATCCCTTCTCATCTCTCTTTGGTCTACTACTTTCATCAAAAAGATTTTCAGGGACAATCCAATAAAAGTTCTTTTCAAAGGCTTCATGCATTCCAACAAGCTTAAAGGGGATGGGTATATTGAATTATTCTCTAGGCTTAGTTTTATCAGAAATACCCACAACATCTACACTTGAGCCTAGCATATTGAAACGCTCAAAGACCGTTTTGGCTTCCCTAGCAACATCATGGAATTGTTTTGATAAAGTTTCAAGGATGAATTCCCTCTTTTCAGCATTCTTCTCTTCTTTTAGTTTTAGGAACAAGAATTGTATGAAGGGGTTAAGGCTAACAAACCTAGCCTCCAACATATGAACTAAATAAGCTGCATAAATATCATAATTAGGAGCAAGCTCTGCTATAGATTTATCCTCAATATCCTCATGCTTGCTAACATAATTAAAGAATTCTTCAATATTATCTTTCCCAATTATGGAGCCACTACCTATTGCAAGATCTTTCAGGGCGAACTTGGGGAGCAACATGGTGAGCTAGAGCAAGGTGGCAACTAGAGCAGGGACTAATTTTTTTGTGTTTTTTATAAAGAAAGCAAAACAAGCTAAACTATTTTTTTTGGGTTTTTTCGGAAAGAGGCAAACAAAACCAAGCAAAAGAAACAAAGCAAACTAAAAACAAAGTAAAGAGAAAGGAATCCCCTAGTGAAGACGTCCTTAGCCTCCCCGGCAACGGTGGCAGAAAGACTTTATAGCTGCTGCTTGACGGGGAGGAAAAGGTTGAAGCTATTCTATATATGTCCCCGGCAACGGCACCAGAACGACTTTGATGGTGCTCGACGTGGCACTTCGTTGGTAACCCAAAGCGCAGGGTATGAAGAGCACAGCAGCAAGTTTTCCCTCAGTTGAGACCGAGTTTATCGAACCGGAAGGAGGAAGGAAACATCACACATGTGTTGCAAGCAACACGGAGACATGCACAAAACAAACTCAAGACTTTGTCCCAATGAATCAGTGAGGTTGTCAAGCTCACCGGTTTGTTGTAATAAAGGATTAAACGTATGGTGTGGAAGGTAATGGTGGTTTGCAGCAAGTAAACAAGTAACAGTGGAAGATGTATCAATGGTAAAGATTGGACCAGGGTCCATAGTTCACTAGAGGTGCTCTCCTTAGATAAACAACATGGCATGAAGGGTAAACAAATTATAGCAGGGCAATTGATAGGAACTGAGCAAGGCATAACAATGCAATTACTAGTCAGAAAGATCCTATGAGGTTGATTGGGCAATACAACAAGATACATAGACCGCCATCCAACTGCATCTATGACTAGAAGTCCACCTTTAGGTTATCATCCAAACCCCCTCCAGTATTAAGTTGCAAGAAACAGACAACTTCTTTAAGCAAAGTGTGTAAGGTAAACAGTCCACATGTTCCATGAACAAGAGACCGTTGTTTTCTCCCTAGTAGCAACAACACATTTACAATCGAAGAGATTATTGTCACTTCCCTTGGAAACTAGAGGCATGAACCCACTATCGAGCATAAATACTCCCTCTTGGAGTCACTAGCAACTACTTGGCCAAGATAACCACTAGAAACGGAGAGCATGCAAGATCACAAACAACACAGACATGATAGAATCATAAAGATAAAACCATTAATCAAACCAACATAATAATCGCAATATCCATCGGATCCCCGCAAACACAACATGCATGATTACAAATAGATTAGATCTTGATCATGAACGGAGCTCACAAGATCTATACATGAAAGCACAAAGGAGGAGATACAACCATATAGCTACTACATGGACCCATAGTCCAAGGTGGAACTACTCACGCATCATACCGGAGAGAAGGCCTCCGGGATGACCTCCCCTCCAGCAGGGTGCCGGGAAGAACTTCAGATCCCCTGATCTAGGGACGATAGTGGCAGCGGCTACAAACGGTTTCGTGGATTTTTGATCGGGTCCTTAGGGTTTATGTATCGGGGGCTTTTTATAGGCGAAGAGGGAGACCGAGGAGGCCGCCAGGGCTGGCAAACCCTAGCTAGGCGCGGGCTAGGGCCCACCCACGCCTAGGGTGGGTCTGGCCCCCCTGGCTGGCCCCTCCGGCCCTCCTCTGGACTTCTTGTTCCCCACGGAAAGTAATTGACTTTGTCATTTGTCTCGTCAAATTCCGAGAATATTTCTTTACTAACTTTTCTGAAACCAAAAACAGCAGAAAACAGGCATATGGCACTGTTGCAACTTGTTAGTAGGTTAGTACCAGAAAACATGTAAAAAGCACCTCAAAGTGTGGACAAGTAAAGCAAAGTAGATACTAAACACGCATGGAGCATCAAAAATTATAGATACGTTTCCAACATATCAGCCATCAAAGTTAAGAAGGACCAGACCATTGCCATGCTGGTGAAGGATCGCCAGTCTCGTCGCTGTCAGCTTGACAAGAAGGAGCGCATCATTGCCCGCCTTCGTTACAGGATCACAAATTTGGAGGAGACCATCCACGAGAGAGACATGCAGCTTGAGGAGAGGGATAATGCAGGGGAAGACCTTCATGGAGACCCCTACTCTTACCTCAGTGACGATGATGACTTTCTGGAGGATCAAGCCATGGACTTCTTCACCGATGAGGATGACTTCGCTTTCATCGATGATGATGAAGATGATGATGATGATGAGGCCACGGATTCCAAGGAGTAGTAGCACTTGATCACTAGCGTTAGTGAAGTTGTACCTGGTCCCATTGTATCGTAGTTGCATAGAATGGTTCTTAAAACCATATGTTTCCTTGTTGTGGTGTGTGTTTGTATTGTGTGCTATGAATGAATGAATGAAAAGCAAGTTGCTAGAAAACTCTAAGTCAAACTTCAAAAACTTTTCCAAAATAGAACCCTTGAAACTTAGAAATTTCCCTCTTTTCTCATGATCTATCTCAATCTTCAGATGCCTCGCGGAGGAAGCAGCTCATCCCCGAACCCCATGTTGCAAATCTTGCAAATGTTGGTCTCGGACCGTGAAGCTAAAAGAGCCGAACATCAAGCCAACTTAGCCACCCTTCAACACATAGCTTAGATGGCCAAAAAAACCAAGGCCATGGAAATCAGGACAACCATGGATCCAAGATCAAGAACTTTCAGAATACCAATCCACCCATCTTTACTAAGTCTGAAGAGCCCTTAGATGCAGATGATTGGCTGCAGACCATGGAGAATAACTTAGAAGTTGCAGGAGTGGAAGCCAACGAGACTGTACTGTTTGCCAACCACTATCTGGCCGGAGATGCAAGATCCTGGTGGAACAACGTTCGTGCCGTGACTGGTTGACAAATGATGACTTGGGATGAATTCAAGCTCATGTTTAGCAGAACCCATGTGCCACCGGGTTTGATCAAGAGGAGTGAATTCAGAGAACTGAAGCAAGGGAGGATGACAGTAGTTGAGTACCGTGATAAATATTTGTCATTGGCTAGGTATGCACCCGATGAGATCGACACTGAAGCCAAGAAGAAGGAGAGATTCTTGAATGGTCTGCATACTGAGATGCAGACTATGTTAGTCAATATCCCGTTTGCTGACATAGAAGCCTTAGTGGACTCTTCCATTCAGATGGAAGGAAAAATCAACCAAGCCAATGAGAATCGCAAGCGTAGGATGATGAATCAACCAGGAACCCACCATACCCCAAAGTATCGCCCCACCCCGTCTACAGGATTTTCCCCTAGAAACAATAGACCCCAGATGAACCGTCCGACCTATCCCAACCGTGGAAACCCAAGGCCCGGAGGAAACCACAACAACCCTGGCAACTCCAACAATTTCAACCGTGCACCACCCAAGTTCAACAACAACAATGCCGCCACCAACACCAATACCGCCCCGAGGACTGGAAGCAATGTTGTGCCTGTTGCAGCAAAGGACAAGTCTCAGGTGACTTGTTATGAATGTGGAACCAAGGGTCACTATTCTAATGAGTGCCCCAAGAAGATTACAGAAGCCCCCGATGTGAATACCCTAGCTCAGCAATAGCGTCGTGTTCACCCTGGAAGAAGATTTGCCCCAGGGAACTCTCTCAACTGCAACGGCCGTATGTTTCTCATGAATGCTGAAGAAGCCCAAGAAGCGCCAGATGTCGTGTTGGGTATGTTTTCTTATAACTCAGTACTTGCAAGGGTGTTGTTCGATTCTGGAGCATCGCGTTTGTTTGTTACTGAAGAATTTGAATGCACTAGTAAGATTCAACCAACAAAATTGAATCATGTTATGATAGTTCAAATACCTGGTTCAACCACCAAAGATAGACAAATTTGCAAGGCTGTACCTATCCGAATCCATGGCATAGATTTTTATGCTAATCTAATAGTACTTGGAGCTAAAGGTTTGGAAGTAGTACTAGGAATGGATTGGATGTCGAAACATAAAGGATTAATCGACTGTGCCAAGAAAGCCATAACCATGACTAGTACAGCTGGTATATCAGTAGAGCATATATCTGAAACCTTGCCCCATCAATTCAAGTGAACAAGAGTCTGGCCCAACCAACCATTGACCAAGTTAGAGTAGTCTGTGAATACCCCGACGTATTTCCATATGTTTTGCCCGGTATGCCCCCAGACCGGGATATCGAGTTTATCATTGAACTAATTCATGGAACCAGACCCATAGCCCAGAGACCATATAGTATGAAACCGTCTGAATTAGTGGAGCTGAAGTAGCAACTAGATTCTATGCTGGAGATAGGACTCATTCAACCAAGTGCTTCGCCATGGAGATCACCTATTTTATTTGTGGACAAGAAGGATGGAGGTAACCATTTGTATACGGATTATCGGAAGATGAATGGTGTCACCATCAAAAAAAAAGTACCCAATGCCAAAGATAGAAGACATGTTTGACCAGTTGACTGGTGCCAAGGTGTTTTCTAAGATTGATCTTAGAACTGGTTATCATCAACTCAAGATTGGCGCAGAGGATATTCCAAAGACTGCCTTTACCACCAGATCTGGACTATATGAGTACACTGTCATGTCTTTTGGATTAACCAATTCCCCCGCTTATTTCATGAACCTCATGAATAAGATTTTTATGGACTTCCTGGATAAATTTGTCGTTGTTTTCATCGATGACATTCTGATCTATTCCAAATCAGAAGAAGAACATGAGCTACACCCGAGGACAATCCTTGGAACCCTTAGGGAGCATCCGTTGTATGCCAAGTTTAGCAAATGTGAATTCTGGTTACGGGAGGTAGGATTCCTTTGACATATTGTATCAGCTGGAGGAATTGCCATTGGCCCAGCAAAGGTGAAGGATGTTGAAGAATGGCAAGCCCCAACCACTCAAACCCAAGTTCGTGCATTTCTCCGATTAGCGGGATATTACCGCAAGTTCGTAGAAGGATTCTCGAGCATCGCAAGACCCATGAACCAATTGCTGAAGAAGGACAAGAAGTTTGAATGGACGGACAAATGTGAAGCGAGTTTTTAAGAACTCAAGAAGAGATTGATATCAGCCCCAATTTTGATCATGCCAGATATTACGAAGCCTTTTGATGTGTATTGTGACGCATCCAAGATCGGTCTCGGATGTGTGCTTATGCAAGAGGGCAAATTTATATCTTATCTATTCGGACAACTGAAGCAACATGAGCAGAATTATCCAACCCATGACCTTGAACTAGTAGCCGTAGTTTTAGCCCTGAAGACATGGCGGCATTACCTTATGGGTAACCGTTGTGAAATTTATTCGGATCACAAGAGCCTGAAGTATATTTTCACTCAGAAGAAGCTGAATATGAGGCAACGGAGATGGATAGAGTTAATCAAGGATTATGATTTGGACATTCACTATCACCACGGTAAAGCCAATGTGGTAGCAGATGCCCTTAGCAGATTGCCGTGTCGCTTGAACTCCCTGATTCTGAAGGAGCAACCAAGTTTGCACAAGGAGATGGAAGATTTTAGAATGGAATTAGTAAGCGAAGAATTTTTGGCTAGCATAGAACTTCAACCCACTTTGATCAGTCAGATCAAGGAGGCGCAGAAAGGAAATGCTAGTATCGATGGAATCAAACGCCGTATCAGTATAGGCAAAGTACCCGGATTCACCGAAGATGAAGAAGGAGTTTTATGGTACAAAGGACGTATCTGTGTGCCAGCAGACTCAGAATTGAAGCAAGCTATTTTGAAAGAAGCCCATGATACTCTTTATTCTATCCACCCCGGACGAAGATGTATCAGGATTTGAAGGAACAATTTTGGTGGCATAAGATGAAGAGAGAAATCAGAATCTACATAGCCAAGTGTGACATTTGTCAGAGAGTCAAGGCGGGACATCAAAGACCAGCAGGACTGTTGCAACCATTGCAGATTCCGGAATGGAAATGGGATTCAGTCGGAATGGATTTTATCACCGGTTTGCCTACATCTAGTAAGGGAAATGACTCTATTTGGGTCATAGTGGATAGACTATCCAATGTCTCCCATTTCTTACCAGTCAAGACCACCTACCAGAGTTCGAAGCTAGCAGAGTTGTATATCGCTAGAATCGTCTGTTTGCATGGAGTCCCCAACAACATCGTGTCGGATCAAGGAACCTAGTTTATCTCGAGGTTTTGGAAGAAAGTCCAAGAAGGATTAGGAACCCGACTAAATTTCAGCAGAACTTATCACCCTTAGACAGATGGACAAACGGAGCGAGTAAATCAAATACTCGAAGATATGTTGAGAGCCTGTGTGCTAGAGTATGGATCTAAATGGGAAGATTGTCTACCGTTTGCAGAATTTTCGTACAACAACAGTTATCAAGCTAGTTTGCAAATGGCCCCATTTGAATTCATGTATGGAAGGAAGTGTTGTACCCCTTTGAATTGGTCGGAAGTAGGAGAGAGTCCAATTTTTGGACCCGACATCCTACGAGAAGCAGAAGAGAAAGTTCACATGATCCGTGCGCACCTCAAGACCGCCCAATCTAGATAGTAGAGTTATGCCGACAAGAGACATCGAGACCTTGCTTTCAATATCGGAGATTTTGTGTATCTCAAGGTGTCGCCTTTGAAGGGAATGCAACGTTTCCAGCTCAAAGGAAAGTTAGCCCCTAGATATATCATACCTTTGAAGATTCTGAATCATCGAGTAGAAGTATCGTATCAACTGGAACTACCAGAGGAGATGTCAGCCGTGCATAATGTGTTCCATATATCGCTACTTTGCAAATGCCTAGAAGTCCCGAAGAAGACCGAAGTATTCAAGAATATTGACCACCAAACCATAGAGATCAACGATGACCTGACGTATCCCAAAGTACCCATTCGTATTTTGGAGGAAGATTTCAGAACCACCAGGACCCAGAGTATCAAGTTTCTCAGGATCCAGTGGAGCAATAACACTGAAGAAGAAGCTACCTGGGAGCGATAAGACTACATCAGGACGGAGTTTCCCGATCTCTTTAAATCCTAGTTTCTTTTTCTCAAATCTCGGGACAAGATTTTGTTTAAGGAGGGAAGGTTTGTAACATCCCAAAAATATTGATCAAGGTTATCAAATTCCAATCACCAAATTTAGGGTTAACAAAAACTTTTGTTAATCAAAATCAATATGAATGCATGTGTGTATGTGATGATTGTATGAATGCATGAATGGACTTATGTGATTGTTGTGAATTGTTTAAAGATGAAAACAACATCATCTAAATCATTTCCAAGCGGAAACAAATCAAGAGAATTTCAAAAACAAAAAAAACAAGCAAATGGTCATTTTGCCAATCTTGCTCACTAGACCACTTTGAGTGTTTCTAGTCCAAGATTTCAAACAGAAACAATTCCATTTCTTTTCACCCCATGCTATACCAAGTGAAAGTGAACCCAAGCCCACCTTTCAAACCCACAGAAACAGTTGGCAACTTGATTCAAATGACAATTCAAAATGGAATCTATATCATATGTGAAGATCACCATTTCTCAAAACCCAACCAAACCAGTTTACCTTGACCTTTCCAAGCAACCAGAGACTACCTAGTATGTGACTAGTACACCCACAAAGTTTCATCAAACACCTTGTAAACACAAATCAAACAAAATAGCAAACATTATAGTCAACAGTGTTTGTGCCTAACTTGTCTCCCCTCTAGCTCACAGCACACTCTCAGTAGATCATCTAGTCAATTTAACAAGCCCTAGCTCATTGTAAACTTGGCATTGTCATAAATGGTGACCATGCCCGAGCCCAAATGGCCATCCCATTGTCGACAGCAATCTAGGAGCCTCCCAAGCCTTACCAACCTTATACGACACACAAGACACCGTCCACCGCCACCCCTTGTCCAATGCCCAAGCCTTGCCAGCCCCTGGACCACGCAGAATGAGCACGCCCATCCTCTCTGCAAGCATGCCGAGAGTGCGCCAGAGCGCCGCGCCCGACACGTGAGCACGGAACACGCCCCTCCTTTGCCGCTTGCGTGCGTGATCACCACCTCCCAGGGAACCGCCCAGACATGCCCATTGGCCGCCGCGCGGACCGTAGACGTTGTGCGCCATTAAAATGCCCGTCGGACCCGCCTAGAGCATCAAAGTGTTCGACCAAATTGCACTGCCCCATGCCTCGCCACCATGCTGTTGAGCTTCGCCAGGAGGCAGAGCACCTTCCCCTACCCCCAGCCATGCCATTAGCTCGCTGTGCCGACGACCACAACGAGCTCCACCCACACCCGTGGTCCCCTCTTTGCACTATAAATAGAGGCCTCCCCCGTTCGATTTCAGCACACCATCTCACTCCCCACCTCTCACTGATCACACCCACTCATCCCCAGAGCAAGGCGAGCACCAGGTGGCCGGAATTTCATCGGAGTCCGCCGCTGCTGGAGGAGAAGGGCACCGTCGATTGGAGCCGCCCCAGGAGGAGCCACCGGTACCAGGAGGATTGCCGTCGTCGACTTTGTCATTCGCCCCCATCACCGACCATTGCCGGAGCCCCGGTGAGCCACCACTGACCCCACTGGCCGCGCTAGGGTTCGACCTCGCCGCGCCCTGTTCAGGCGTGGACGATGAACCACAGCCGTAGATCTAGCTTCTAATCCTACAGCCCAAATCACCCCGTACCGCTTCGCACCCCCTGTCTCGCTGACACATGGGGACATCCACTTAAACCCACCCGCGCGCGCTATGCGCAGTGGGCCGGCCCAGTTACACTCCCGCGCGACCCAGTAATTCAAATTTAGGTTTATCAATTTAGTTTCAAACCTAGTTCTGTCCATAGATTCAAAAATCAATCCATAGAGATTCACTAAACCAAATTGCATGAAACCAATTTTGCTAGAAAGGTATTGAAATTCTTAATCCTTGCCCGTTGGATTCAAACCTTTTGGAATTATAGATCACCTATAGGAAAAATAACAAGGCAGAGACTTTTCTACATTCAAACATTTTTCAAAATTCAACCAAAAAAGCTTTTGAGATGATTCCAACTCTCAAAAATCACATTTAACAAGACCTTTCTGAATATATAAAAATATCTAGGTTTACTTGAATAAATAATGGACAAGTAATAAAAGAATGCCCCATAGGCATTACTAGTCACTTTATTTAACTAAAATAAAAAGGTTAAACCTTATTAAATTGTGACACCACTTTAAATCACATTACCAAGTACTGAAATATGTGGTGATGACATGTGTCAACATGATACCATGTTTTAGTTGGAGAATATTAAATCTTAAGTAGTTTTTTAATGAGTAGAAATTACTTTTCTAAAATAAAATAAATGAAACTCGTGCCTTAATCTTTGTGATGACTGTGATGATGATAGATCATCTAGTGAAAACCCTGGTGTGATAAATAGAATTTGTTAAGTATTGTTTGGTGATTGTACATCATATTTGTTTATAGACGCTAGTACCGACCAAGGATATAAAGAGGAAGGAGACTACTACGAGGAAGAAGCATAGGATAACTTTAACCACTGCACTGCACAAGGAAAGCTAAGCTAAACCATGCAAGTCATACATGCAAGCTTAAACCTACCAGATAACCTATGCAATGCATTAGGCATGCATTAGTTATACTACTTGATGATACCCAATCCCAGTTTTACTTGCAAGCTCTATTATTTTATTTCTTTATCAAAGCTTTTATTTGAGTTTACTTAGTGACTTGTAGACTTTGGAAAGATATTAAAGGAAGCATAAAGAGCATAAAACTTGACCTAAGTTAGATAAATCTTGATGTCATCCTGAGGCATGAGATTGAATTTAGATAGTTCACACTTGATTATCATCCCTCATTAGTGTTTACCCCCACTTGTAGATGCTAGTGCTAAACATAAAACTTGATCACTTTAGATGGGATTACTTGGTGAAAATGGTTATGAAAACCTTAGAATGATGAGTCATTCTACTGAAATGTTTTGACATACGTTCTTGAACACCATATGATTTTTGATGGCATGAGCCTTAGCCCTTTATAAAAATGATGGTTGTCTGGATACGATACCATTCCAATTTTACCGTACAACCACAATACCCAAAATTTGGGTAGGGCTTGACTGGAAATTTATATACCTTAGTATGGTTTTCCTTGCGGCCAAGGTTTGAGCTGAGGCTACCTTGTGAAGATTGTCCACCTATGTAGTTCCCAAGATGGCAGTTGGTCAAGGTTGGGAGGCTAAACTCATAGGAGAGGCGCCTATACTAGGGCGTGTAATTGAATTGTTAGGATTGATTATCCGCATACTGAGTATGGTGAATTCAGGATTGTTCCTGACGGATGTATCGAATATTGTGGTGAAAGTGTACCACCTCTGGAGAGTGTCAAACTATTCGAATAGCCGCGTCCACGGTTATGGACAGTTGGAGTGGCCATACTGTTCCGTCGTCAGATGTTTTCAAAATGACTTGTGAAATGAATCGTGACTTTGACTTGACCATAACAGAGTTGTGATATAAAAACTCAAGTTCCCACTTAGGTGTTATGAAACTTTCAACTAGCTTTCTTTGCTTCTGAACTTAGTTAAGGTAAATCTGGCTTTTTGCAAAACAACCTAGAGCTTAGTATTCACTTCACTTGTTAGTCTTAGTTTGCGAGTACTTAAGGAGTACTCATGGCTTTGTCCCTAGCTATTCTCGTGGCCAGACTATGAAGAGGACTATCAGGAGGATGGACCGTAGGAAGGTTACGACAACTAGGATCATCTCCCATCGTCAGCATTGCCTGTGACCATGAAGATGGAGTCTCGTCCATGCTACCATTATTATCATATTATTCCACTGCTATGATTTTATTAAGACTGGATCATGAGATCCTCTATTTTTTTGTAACACCTTATGTATGGTATGTAATGGATGATGTACTGTGATATCCAATCTGTTATGTCCCGCAAAAATGGTAATCCTGAGATTGTGATGTATGGCATAACAGGCATCTGGGATTAAAAATCTGGGTGTTGACAAGTTGGTATCAAAGCCATCCTGACCATAGGAGACCCTAGTTTAGAATGGACGTTTGAACCAAAAACTTAGTTTAAAAACCAAGGAAGTGAGTATTTATGAAAACTTATTCTCATTCTTATCACTTAGATTCTTTCATGAAAATTCATGTTCCCCAAAAATTCTTGCAAACTTACATAAAATTTGACACACTTGATCACTCTACTAACTTACTCATCCTACATTCTTATAGATGGACGTGAAGTATAGCAAGTTCTATCAGTTGGGAAATGGAGGAGATCTCATCTTTGAGTGTGACTTGGACCAGCTTTCGGAACTTCTGGAGCGCCCGCATCCTGAGTTCTTCGGAGCTCAGCTCAATGATCAAGAAGGAGGAGAATTGCAATGGCTGATTGTTGCAAGTATTAGAGGAAAGATTGAAGCCCCCACCTCAGAGGGAGTCTAGTTTACCTTCATAGAGAACAACTGGCTAGATGGACTTGCCAGGGCCATGCGGGAAGCTCTTTCACGTCTGTGTGGGCAAAGAATCAATCAGATCAAGGGTACCCGCTTTGAGTTCTATTCAAGGCGTGATGTTATGGGACATCCAGCTGGAGGTACCATATCACCATGAGCTGAAGAATGAAGTGGACCACCTCAGCTTCATGATGTATGACCGACAGAAGGAGTTGGACAATGCCCGCTCCTGTGCCAACCACAAACATGTCATTGATGGTGCTTGACGTGGCACTTCGTTGGTAACCCAAAGCGCATGGTGTGAAGAGCACAGTAGAAAGTGTACCACCTCTGCAGAGTGTCAAACTATTCGAATAGCCGCGTCATGATTATGGACAATTAGTGGCCATCTTTGTTCGTCGCCGATGTTTTCAAAATGACTTGTGAAATGAATCGTGACTTTGACTTGACCACAACAGAGTTGTGATATGAAAACTCCAGTTCCCACTTAGGTGTTATAAAACTTTCAACAAGCTTTCTTTGCTTCTGAACTTAGTTAAGGTAAATATGGACTTTTTGCAAAACAACCTAGAGCTTAGTATTTCCTACTCAAAACCACTTCACTTGTTAGTCTTAGTTTGCGAGTACTTAAAGAGTACTCATGGCTTTGTCCCTGGCTATTCCCGTGGCCAGACTATGAAGAGGACTATCAGGAGGATGGACCGCAGGAACATTACGACAACTAGGATCATCTCCCATCGTCAGCATTGCCTGTGACCATGAAGATGGAGTCTCGTCCATGCTACCGTTATTATTATATTATTCCGCTGCTATGATTGTATTAAGACTGGATCATGAGATCCTATATTCTGTTGTAAGACCTTATGTATGGTATGTAATGGATGATGTACTATGATATCCAATCTGTTATGTCTCGCAAAAATGGGAATCCTAGGATTGTGATGTATGGCATAACAGGCATCTGGGATTAAAAATCCGGGTGTTGACAGGAAGGCTGTGGGGAAACACTTGTTCTTGCACAAACCATATTTGCACCGCCACAACCATCCTATCCATCAGGGAGAGAGCGAGTTTCTGAGCCGCTGGTGATGTTTTTGTCTGATCGGAACTTCCGGCCAGGAGCCAGAAGTTCCGCCTAGGGTTCTCTATGGAACGGATCCGGCCATATTTCCGGTCCAACTTCCAGCAGAAGTTCCGGCCCAAGTTCAGAACCTACTTTATTGAAGTGTTATAATTGGCGGAACTTCAATCGGAAGTAGCACTAGAAGTTCCAGCCGTGGGGTTTTCCTATGCTATTTCCGCCAAGACTCTGAGCGGAACTTCCGCCCATACATCAGAACTTCCGGTCAGGAAGTTCGTGACCTAGTTGTTTCCGCTCCAAATTCCGCACCAAGTTCCGGTCAAGCACTGTATGCTTCTGTTTGAAGTTATCTAATTGATGGAACTTGGCCCGAAATTTGCTCTAGAAGTTCCACCAGAATTTCTGGTCGTGTCTGACCAGAACTTCCGGTCGAACTTTGGAGCGTGCGTCAATGGTCTTCGAGCCGTTTAAGCCATGCTGAGCGGAACTTCCGTCCCTCACCAGAACTTCCGATGTTGTCGCGAAAAGTCCAATGGTTCAGTTTGAAGGGGGCCTATTTAAGGTGCCCTTCTTATTCCTCCCACCTAACTCTTTAATTTTCTCTCTCCCCCATTAATACTAGAGCTTCACCTCACTATATCTCTCTTCCTAGCCACTCAAACCTCTTGATCTTTTGAGGAGTGGGAGAGGTGACCTAGATCTACACTTCCACCAAAGAAGATTTGGTTCCCCCACCTATCCTTTGTGGATCTTGTTACTCTTGGGTTTCTTGGAACCCTAGACGGTGTAGGGCATCCTCGGAGCTAAGGGAATGTGTTGTAAAGCTCCGTGGTGTTGTTGAGGGCCTCCAATTGAGTTGTGGAGCTTCCCCCTCAACCTTGTTGTAAAGGTTTCGGTTGGCGCCTTCAAGGTCACCGGTTAGTGGATTGTGTGGCCTCCTTTGTGCGGGTTCTCACCGGAGAAAAAAGTGAGGCCTTTGTGGCGCACGGGTGACCTTGTGTGGCCCTGACACCTCTCCAACATAGACATAGCTTCCTTGGAAGTGAACTACGGGAATTACATCTCCATGTCCCCGCTCCGGTTATCTCGTTCCTTACCTTTACTACTTGCTCTTTATCTCTTTTTTGCTTGTTATTAGTTCTCTAGCATATAGGTTGTTCACCTAGTTTCATATCTAGAGAACTAATCTTCTTGCCAAGCCTAAAATTGATTAACCAATTTCTGTACCAGTTCCGGAAGAGCGAAGAAAAAGGGGATGTTTTGTTAATGGGAACAAGGAAATTAAAAATTGGTAGTCGCCTATTCACCCACCTTTTAGGCGATTCAAAGTTGGTACATTCAATAGCTCAGGTGATCTCGAGAAACACGATAAAGGAAAAGAACCACTTGTTCAAACAATTGTGGAAGGACGATGTACCAAGGAGAGGAAGATGTAGGTGAGGATGATTCTTTGTTTTGCCAGAAGAAAAGAATGACTTGGAGGAGTTATCAACCACTATAAAAATAGCATTGTATATTCCCACAGATTTAAGAAATGAAGTTTGGATAAACATATTGCCTTCCAACAACAGAGTTACTTGGTATCAATAGACTAAGATTTGAATTGATAAATTCTTGGATTATGTTCTTCTTGGCACCGATAAGAACCAAAGGATCACGCGATTGAAGTGCATAGATTTATCTTCCACGAGAAAGAGTGAGACAATTTTATGGTGGAATCCTGAGAAGAAGTTCATATTGAAGATATGGAGTTTATTGTAGGGATGCTTATTTCTTTCCTTAACCATGAGGTTATTGCAATAGATTTTCGATTGATGGCATCGACCATAATTGGCTTTACCAAACGAAAAGGAATTAGACAACTTCAAGTAAGAGATATCTTCCCTCCATATTGTATGATGATGTTGAACGCCGGCCGAATAAAGATGATAGAGAGGATTTTGCATTTTCTTCCACCAGATCATTGAAGATTTTGCTCCATCTTGAAATAGACGAGAGCACCAATAAGAGATTATTGCTTACGCTCTTGAGAGAATACTCTAGAAAAATGTTACCTTCGATCTGGATTCTCGGATGTAGTATAATAACTTTTTTCCTAGAATACCTAGGTTTAATTGAATCTTGGAAACCAATGCTAAAAGTAAATAAAAAGGACACGTCTACAAGACTTTGTTTCTTTGTTTTACCTTAGTTTACCGGACCAATATAGTTTACTTTTATAGGGGTTGAATCAATGGATGGAGATAGGCCAGGGTTGAAGATCCACCTCCAGCTACACATCATATGGGATAGAAGATAATAATAATAAGCATAGTCATGTGTAATGTTTGAATGGAGATAATCTCTTGTGGGCAACACATCCTAATATACTAGAGCCCCCATGATGCAGAGGGCATAGCAATAGTCTTTTAATCCAACCGAGTGCACACCGAAGCCACGGGTTACAAACGATTATTAAGTGAAGAACACAGATTAAAGCATTAAGTGGTGATGTTGTTGTGATCCTGAATGGGTCGCCAAGCAAAGATCGTGCTACTCTTTCTGTCACTGGGGTTCCTATGAGATCACCGCTAGCCAAGTATCTCACCTCAAGCCTTGATCAATCTATGGGATCTTGGGTACCTACAAGTCCACAGATTGAGACAAGTGACAAAGAAACAAAAGATACAAATCTCAATTGCAAACAAAATACAATACTCCCATGATTAAATGCACATAGTTGCTGCGAGGTTTCTCCCCCAACTCGCAACCCGTGAGGACTACTCACTCATAACAAATAGATCAAGGATAGAAAACATTGTGCAAAATACTTAGATTGAAATCGAATATTCTTACAATGGTCCCCAAATCACAAGGAGATCTAAAATACCAAGCAATGGCCTAATGGAGGGATGGATGGTGGAATGGATGAACAATGGTGTGAATCTCCTTTGGTGGTGTTGTGATGAAATCTGAGAATGGCGGCTAACTGGATGGAGGCTGGAGCATCAAAATATATAGGCATCTTCATGAATGTTGTAGGGTTTGACGAGACACAGCCACCGCCACCCAGTATGGTCATACCGTACGAGCAGGCTCCGCCCATACTGTAGGTCGTTACGCATACTGTCGCCTAGAATTTGCTTCCCAATTACTTGGCCGTGTGGACTTCCTCAAATCCTTCATTATGACTCCTAATTGCAAAGCTTCGGTAATTCAAGACAATCAAAGTAGAGTTTAATATCAATATGAATAATTTGAAGTCTAGCAATCAATCCAAATCTTCTAGTTATTTCTCATCTTGCCAAGGAACACTAGGATGCTTAAATAGCATAATTAAGTAAGAGAGTTTCATGTCCTAAGTAGTATAACAATGAAGTGTCTTCACCCACATCAATGAATCAAGTCTATCAAAAACACTTCTAATCCAATCATTGTCTTTCAAGAAAAAATCGTAGAGTAGTAATGAGACCATGCCAAGGACTTGTTATGTGGATCTTCAAAGATATCTTTTTTATTTATTCTTTGAAGGATTGCTAGCTGTTTCCTTTGCAAGTATTTGCACAACTTTTGAGAATACCAATAATTTTTCCCATACATTGACACTAATGCCAATCATGTCATAAACTCATAGCCGAAATCCGGGGATATACCATAGATCGTTCAAAAGCTTGCGGAGTTGTTGGCATCCCAAAGGTGTGCACTAGGAACATAAATAGCATTTTTTTATGAGCTAGTACCACGGTTTGATCCACAAGGTTAGCTTTGGCATGCATCAAAACTATCACTAGACTTTATTTCAATAAAACAACTCCTTTCACGAGTGTCGTCAAGATTATCAAAATGTCTATGGGGTTAAGTATCTTCAAGGGTATACTCTCAAGACAATCTTTCATCAAACAAGTCATAAATTTCAGAATTTTCTTATTGTACTTGTTTGGCATTATTATTTCCAAGGAAAGGCTCGGTTATCTAAAATAACTAGAGCAAGAGCTTCAAAAACTAACCATCATACTAATAAAAAGCTTTAATCTAACTAAATTAAATTACTCCCACATGCATAACATCTTAGCAAATCGACCAACGATGATAAACAACTCAAACTTCAAAAGTGGGAGACATAGGACATACCTTTCATAAGCAACTTCATGATTCTCTTCCTTATAAGAATGTGTTCCTTGAAAACTCAAACACGATTACTCTCATAATAATATAAAATAAAAGAGGCAAAGTGCGTCCACATTTACGAAAAAAGGAAAAACAGAAAAATATTTTTGTATTTTTGAGGATAGGGATTAAAGAATAGAAAAGATCTTGCAACCAAGCAAGGGTTCTAAGAAAAGAAAAACAAACGAAAAACAAATGCAAACTAAAAATCAAAGTGTTGGAACGAGCCAACATGAGTGTTTCAAAGCTCCCAAGGAGTAGGAGTACAATCTTGATGTTACACAAATAAATTTGCAAGGGGAACACATCCCCAAGCTTAGGCTTTTGCAAGCCCTTTTGTTGCTCATTGTGGTGGCGGTGGATAATCTCCCATGTTCCATTGGCTATGCCAATCATGGAACTGGGTGGCGAGGCTTGTAGTAACATCTCGATGGTTGATGGAGAGGTTGTTCATGTTTTGAATATTTCCTTTGAGTGAATATAGATATCTTCATAGGTGGTGTAGCATTTTGGTGGCTTCTCATCTTGTTCGGGTCCTCCTTGTTCTACTTCTTCATCTTCTCCTCCTCCTCCCACGGGTATCTCTTGTTGGGGTAGATTAGCCTCAACCTGCGCATCATAACACAAACGTCCTTTATCGGTAGAGAATAGGCCATTAGGAAAAGGATCTGGGATCAAGTGATCCGCTCTAGGTATATCAAGGAAATATCTACCATGAGTTTTAGAAACCATACCACATGCTCTTAGAGTAGGGAGACCGAGACGGTGACTTCCTACCAACGGTTGGATGTTACCTAGGTTGATGTTAAGTGTGCATGCAAGAACCGTCACAACTCCCCCTCTACATATGGGTCCACGATATTGAAGAGCCAGATGCTTAAGGTAAAACACAAGCAAAGCGCCCAAATTTGGCATTAAGTTACAATTAACAATAGTAGCTTTTGCGAGGATCAACATATCCTCCTCATTAACTCTAGTAAACTCATGTAAGACCTCACCATTTAAGGTAAAGGCCCCTGTGATTGCAATGCTAGTCCCTAGATCGAATTTCTAGCATCCATAGTTTAAGATGAAGTACACATATACAAAGGTCATTATTACATCGTAATATCCAGAGATACATAATTCTTACAACTCATTAGCCCAAGGATAATACATAGAGTTCACAATACTTAACAAAATAAATAAAGTCTTCATCTTCATGTGCCACAGGCAAACATGTTGAATGTAGACTCATAACCCTAGTCACCATCAGAGTAACCTGCAACATAATAAGTTACAGCCACAGAGGGTCAATACATTTCGAATTGTATTGGCAAGTGATACCATAGTAGTATAGTAACATCTAATGACTATATGAATTTGGCTAAGTGTAGTTCAGGCTGGCTTTGCCCAAAATAATGTTTTTCTTATTAGTTGAAAGCACTAAGTTTTTGTTTGACAAAAACACCCAAGGAACCACCAATAGACATTGGTGAACATTTACCCTTGTTCAACCACAAGTTTTAACTTAGAGAAATTGGGATGAGGAGATCCTTGATCATTTCAATGTCTTTGAGGCTCAACATGTCCGTTACCGGGGACACGGCTAAGTACTTAGGTTTTACCATCTCGAGAGGTGGTGCACTTTCCCCACAAGACTCGACATGCATCGAGACTAGACTTTTCAGAAGAATTCCCTTAGACCACCATGGACGCGTTCCATCCTATCAACCCTACCACCAACTGTCCATCTGGCTAAGTTCTTGCAACCTAGTTGGTCAAGGCAGAGCCCATATGCCATGTGGTTGCACTAGAAGCTTCTCAACACTAAACATCTCAAATCTCTTTGTTCCTCGGTGGCCATCCACAAGTGTGATACACAAGGTAAACCATAGACATGGGCCTTGTGTAACCACTCAACATAAACCAATCTTCCCATTCCACCCAGGTGATTCATTCACATAGTTGTTTTATTAATCAAAAACATAGTCATAGATTTTGCATAATATCATAGAATGATTATTACACCCTTTTATTCTACTATCTAGGCTAAGCATACTTAGTATAACAAGTTTCTCAACTTAGGGAGAAACTACTAAGACAATATCTATAGGATTTACCCAAGCATAGCATATAGTTAGAAAATATCCATGAAAATCCTACTCAAAATATCACTAGTGCATAGGTAAAATAGTAGGACAAAAATATGAAGCATCACTTGCCTTTGTAGTTGGGGTAATAGGAACAATGCTCACAATCACACTCTCCCCACAATCCACAAAATCTACACATAAAATCATAACACAAAATTCACATTCAATATACAAACAAAAAAATATATATGAATGCATGCAAATGCAATGGAATATTTTGCCACACAAAACAAGTCAAACTAAACAGTACTGAACACAAATCATACTTTCTAAGATCTAAATAAACCAAAATTTACTTTAAAATAATTTTCTAAACATTTTATATAGTCAAATGAAGCCTACAAATGTTTCTGCATAAATTCCTAATTTTACAGAAGCAAATGGACAAACCAAGGCCATATTTGCAAATAGCTCATTTTTCTGAATCCAATGATATATAATTTGTAATTTTTGGACAAACAGATCAAAAGTTATTGAATTTACAAGTTTGAATAAATAATAGATCTAAATTCAGATTTTAAATCAAAGTTAGTGACACGCAGAAGCGTCTGATTGGCACGTACCGCTTCACGCTGGATCACGCTTCTGCTCCGTTAGATCTAAATAATTCCCGCGGCTCAGATCTACTCGTACCCCTTCGTTCTAATTCTAATTCTAACCACCAGATCCTGATCCGATGGACTAGATCAACTCGACCAGAAACTAGCGGCGGCGGTGCTACTGGCGGCGATGCGCCAGTGATGCTAGAGGGATAGGGGGTGGTGCCGATGCTTACCAGAGTCGCGTGGATGCGAGGAAGCTCAACGTGTGCTTGGCTTGGACAGGGGCGCACGGACACGGTCTTAGAAGCTTGTCAGAGATTGTACTGGTGTCGGTTGCTCACGAACAGCGACGGAGTCGACAACCTAGGGAGAGATCAGGCAAACGGTGGGCATTAGTGGCTGCGCATGGTCACGAGGAACACGATAGCATGAAACAGGGGTCAAGGGGCGCTCGGTTTTTACCTCGATTGCTCGCTGGAGACGAACGGTGCCTCGGGTGCTTGCAGTCATCAACGGGGATTGCGACTTGGGGTGACATGGGACAAACCAGAGGCATCAAAAGAAGCGCAAAGAAAAGGTGAGCATGCTCGTTTGAACCAGAGGTCAAGGAACGCAAAGAGCTCATCGTAATAGCTCGCCTGAGCTCATCGGGGCAGCGACAGTGCGAGGGGAAATTGGGGTAGCTGTGACACCCACGGGATCAGGGCTAAAAAAATCCCAGACCTCCGTCTGACATAAGCTTAACCTTGAGCTCGAGAATATCCAGTGAAGAATCAGGTAAACAGTAGTGACCCTATGACACAAAATTTATTACAGCAAGGTCATAACTGAACAGAGAACCAAAATATTACAAGCAGAGGTCACTGACAACAAACATCAAACAACGGAAGGCAAATTATGCTATTAAGTATAGCAAACTTAACAAATGGCCTAAGAGGCCTGAAGAAAAACGATGACGTCCCAGCCCATAGATTCTAGGCTGCCGGCCGGGAACCCCAAGCTACTCGTCGATGTCGATGTAGTACAAAACTTGTCTTCAGGGGAACACTTACTCTGCCAAAAGTATCAACACAGCAAGGGTGAGTACAGGGTGTACTCCGCAAGACTTATGGCTGGTGGAGTTGTTTTGCATAAAGCCATCTTTTGTTTACAAATCAAGAGGGAGAAGAAGCTCGTCTATTCGGAGTATTTGAAAAAGGGATAAGGTAGCGACATATCCAAAAAGTATTGATCATCATCTTTTGATATCCACCGAATCATCATCATCTTCTGAACTAGGATCACCCCCTCGTACCCATGAGGAAGCATCCTTAAGCACACGTTGATCAGCCAAGTTTTAAGATTAGGTTATAGTTCTCTATGATTTTTGAATCTGGTCACCAAGCGTTCATAACCGTGAACACGACTTTCTGAAAAGATTTAACCCTGTAGGGGTGTACAACTTTACCCCATCATACCAACCGACTCTTAATGCCAGATCATTAACCCTCTTCCTTGGAAGGACGGCAGAGGGTGTGGTAGGCCACGACCTTTACCTTGCTTTCGCCGAGACCATCAGTCACGCAATAAGTATTGTTCATCAGAACGGTCAAATCCGAGCCGTACTTAAAGATGTGAGGCGAGGTTGGTTTACCAGGGGCGCCATCAATCCCAAGCAACCCGGTCCACGCTTCCCTACCTGTATGAATGCACCTCCTTCACCTCCTTCTTTCGAAAACGTTTTCAATGCGTATGTCGAATGGAACGCCCGAACTATGTGACTCATGGAAGCTACTAGGCAATTTAATCAGGCGAGGGGTTCCCAAGCCCCGTGTGGCTGTACGCTCGTCTCGGTTCCAAAGGCAAGAACTCAGGTCCTAGTGGTGGCGAGCATGGGACTAGAAAAACCACATCCCACCATGGCCTCCCATACAAGCCTTAGCATGTTTAATCTCATATCACTGATCTCATCTCATCACGTTCTCCTGTCATACTAAATTATCTGCATCTAATACATCATCTGGATGGACCAGACTCAACAGCTATGCATGGCTAAGCAGGACACAGATATAAGCTCTAGCAGTGCACACACGCCAAACCTAGTTATGCTAGGAGCAGTGGATTAGGTAATATAAGCTCAAAGGGAGTAATGCAATAGATAGGATACTCTATCTAGCGATAAAAGACCACAGTAGAATCGTATGCAACATGGCAGAATTTAAAATGCTTTCGAAATCAGAGGATTATATCATGGTGGGGCTATGCTTGCCTTTGGCAGTTGATAACAGATGGACAAATCTTTGGGAGCCTTGAACTTGACTTGGTTAGAGTTGGTCAAGTATTGTTCGTCGATCTTCGAACTTCGACGGTGTTGTCCTCGGGCTTCGATCTCAATCTTGATATCGTATTCTACCAAAGAAGAACGAACCACCAGAAATAGAGGAAAAACAGTCAACACATGGCATCGATGCAATGCTCAAGCAAAGATGATGATATGACAAGTTAAATTGTATTGAGATGTAACCCTAAGGCATGCTCGACAAATTAAACGGGGTTCCGAGGGGCGCAAACCCTAATTCAGGAAAACTCCGGAGGCATATGAGAGGGGTTGATATGTTCTTCTAATTAAACTTGTCATTTAAGTTGTTGAACAATGCATGATTACAGCTTAAATAGCTAGATTTCATTTTTCTGAACATTTTGATATATTATACACATTTTTCTAACTTATAAATAAAAAGATATTGAATTTACAAGTTTAAAATCATTTTCTGGAATTATTAAAACATTTATTACATCATTATGACATCAGCTGGGGGGGGGGTTATTCTTTTTACACCGATCCAGAGGCTACCCGCAGTGACTGACTGATGGGCCCTGAGCCACCTTAGCAGCCACGTGGGCAAACGGAACCCACAGCGACTTTGATCAGGCCGAGCAGTGACGATTAGGTGATGTCCTTTGTGGACGTCACGCCGGTGAGCCACAGATTGGCAAGGAGACGGCGGTGGAGGGCTCTAGGGGAAACGGGTTTGCGCGTGTTTGAATGAGCGGAGCACGGGGAGGCTAACGGTGGTCGCACCGCCATTTATTGGTCACTGGGGATGGCTGGCGACGAGCTTACGCGGCGGCGGACGGCGGAGCATGATGCGGGGGTGATACAGGCGATGCTAGGAAGCGGGGTTAGGGCGTGGAGATGCAGAAGCTCACCGTGAGTCTTACTGAGGGTTCGGCAAGATGACGGAGATGATGGCCGGAGTTTGGGGAGGAGCTGGCGATTGGGCGTCTAGGATCCTCTCCGGCTTGCGCGTGTGGGGGCAATCAAACTAGTCGAGCTTGGCGGTTGTGGTGGTGGTCTCAGAGAGGCATAGGGAGGCGCAGAACAATGGCGACGAGTGGCTCTAGCCGGGGCTAGGGTTCAGCTCGCAGAGGGGATCAGCGGAGAAGAGAGGAAGGGCGCTGGAGCGAGTGCGAGGAAGAGGAGAAGATGACCACGTCGCGGCACTCTTATCCGTTCCTGTGGGGCTCGCCGGCGGCGACGAGGAAGCGGTGGAGATCGACGGCGGCGCTCGAGACACCGAGCTACTTTGCGTCGCCTGCGAAGACGATGAAGGACAGATGGGGTGAGGAACTGCAGCTGGGATGGGCCATCTTTGGGCTGAGGGTTCCGTGACTTGGCAAGGAGAAAGGGAGCAGAGGAGAGGAAGGTGGCTGGCTGGGCCGGCCTGGTTAGCTAGTCTGCCTTGTTTTTATTTCTAAAACATTTTTCCATTTATTTTTCTGTTTTCTCCTTTTGTGAATCATTTTCAAATCTGTTTTAAATGCTTTTAAAACACAAGAGGCTTTTATAAAATATGTAAAATATTTATGAGCCCTTTTAAATCCATATGGGCTCCAACAATTTTGGGGGTTTTCAAAATTCAAACCATTTGAAGATGTTTCAAAGAGAGGGGAGAAAACTAGGGTTTGGAGTTTGATTTGTTTTCTCCAATGCACAATTTAAATGATGATGCTCATTATGCACAAATCAAACCCTAATATTGATTAACTAAAACTGGGGTGTTACAGCTCTATCCCCCTTACGAGAATCTCGACCCGAGATTCCAAAGGTAGGAAAAGAGACAGAGAGAGAAAGAAACAGGGCCACTCTAAAGATAAGAGGGTAGCACACTAAAAGACACGGAGTATATCATGGTCAAATCATGGATAGAGTGTTCAAAAACAACTCTGAGATAACAAACATGAAACACAACAAGGTAACAGAGGAAAAAAGAGGAGAAGGTTTTCAAATTGTGAGTTGGATGGTATTCATAAGGATTGAGACCATGGAACTTACAGGAGGTTTTGAAGCTTCTGAAGAAGAAAGCTTCCAGCAGAAAGAACATGACCACAGACTTCGATAGGGATCCTCTACTAAATGACTTAAGTAGAAATTTTGGGTTGTAGAGACATGGATCAACAAAACCAAGCTATTGAACTACTTTTGACATAGAAGGGTCACTCTTTCGTCCAACAGAAGGTCAAGACAGAGAGGTGTTTTGGTGGAGAGGACTCATAAGAGTCACAAGGAACATGTAACAAGAGAAACTTTTGATTATCAAAATCATAGTCACTCCTAAACATGGTTGGGAAAATGAGGGAAACTCTTTATTCATCTAGGTTTATCAAAATCTTTGCCAAAGATAATGATATCACTTTATACCACTAGATGAGTAGGTAAGAAGATTCCTGATGACACGAGAAAAAGAAACTTTCTTCTCAGACTTCAATTATTTTACACAATAAAATGTTTGTCAACAGAAAAGGGTTTGGAGGATCGACCGAGAGACATTTAGCAACACTACTTGAAATGTTCTCCTTGATGTTCGAGACATGAGACATCAAGTAAAGGTCGGACTTCAGAGACAAAGGAAACCATAAGCACAACTCCTATAATGAATTATAGAAGAAGCCTCATGAAGAGTGGTTGTTACTGCTGATTTAAGATAATATGACAATAGGTCTTTCTGGCTAAGTGTGTCAACCATTACATCAATCTTGCCTGATTTGCAAAGAGACCTATGTCAAAACCTTGGGGAACACCAACCATCATTGCTGCTTGAGATTCAGCTTTGGTTAGGTGAGATGATATTTCAGACTTAGCATATTTGAATAGATAGTTTGCAACATTTATCGCAAAGTTAAGGTTACTAGATTCTCAAGATATGGACTTTAGTGTAAAGCTCCAAAAGACCGAGCTAGGTTGCTAGACCCATGTATTAGCAACTTGTCAAAGGACACCTGTGCCTACATGAAGTACTTGCAACAAAACACACATGTGTCCTTAGGGAACAGAGTTAACTCTACTCGAATCCACGACGGCATCTTTCAACAACTGCACATGAATCTGAGAAGGTCAATTCTAACATCCAGAGCACATACTTCGAGATGACTCGAGGATGGTCCTCGAAAGTTTCCAACATTAATGCCAATTGTTCCATAAGAATCTTGTCTAGCATGGAGAAGAAAAGGATGTCATTGATGGGCTCAACAACAAACATATCAGGCCACTCCAAGAAGATGGACTCATATGTTTCCTGAACAAGGCAAGAATACTGGTCATATTAAAGGACATGAAGATGTACTCAAGTGAAACATCACAAGTATAAACACCATCAAGATAGTCCTTGGAACTGAGTTTGATTTGACAATAACCCAAATCAAATCAAAGGTGGGGAAGATAACATATCCACAAAGGAAATATTATCATTCTTCAGCAAAACAAAACTAGACATCCCTTTAAGAAGGAACCAAGTCGGATATAACTTTTGTCTTACAACTCTCCAAGTTTTTTTAAGCTCAACCAACCAGTTCAGGGGTATCCAGTACAGATCCTTAGATAAAAGAGCAGTTTAGAGAACCTGCTTGCTCAAGAACTTGACAACACGGTCATGTGGCAACATGGCGATACTTTTAGTAGACATCTAGAATATCACAGACCACCGATATGCCACTTAGTTCCAAAGGATACTTTCTTGGTAAGGCAAGAGGACATAGTCTCAGAGTTTTGGCACAAAACTATCTCTTTGACGGAAGATATGTACCAGAATAGCGGACTTGGTAGCACAATCATCCATTGCTTAGTGATAAGGTTAACCAATCACGCTAAGAATGACTTGAATGTCCTTAGAGTTCAAAACAATAATAATTGCTAAGAATCTCAGATAGCCTCATCATTATGCACATGCATCCCTCACGAGCGCGAAAGCTCGAGGAAGGGTGGTAAGGATGTGTGAAAGCATCACTTCATTAAGGGGTCAGGAAACTCAGCATGACCTCTTAGTATAAAAGGGTGTGATACTTTAAGATAGAACAGATGGAAGCTAATCAATGCCTCTTGATCTACGGATTACAACACTTTGACCTGGTTCTAGATATGACGAGGTACTGGAGTTTGTTTCTCCTGACATCCCGAGATGGTTTGTCATGACAGACCACAAGAGTAACTTACATAGGAAGCCACCAGTGCAAATTTACTACTTGGCTACCAACCGGTAAACAAAGGTCGAAAAACAACAAGGGAAAAAGGTGAACATGCTCAGGATAGAATCCCGAGATGTGGATGCATAGATTAACAATCTTACGAAAACCAATGCAGAGAAGGGGTAAGGTGTGGCAGAGTCACGAGTATAGATGCGAGACTCTCGAGGAGTACTCTTGTCGTGATCTATTTGGTTCCATTAAAGAACATCTGCCATAGCTAGTGGTAGGGGAAGTCCTTGGTTGTCACAATTTAATCGCGACAATAACCACAAGCTTGAAGGCTAGAATGGTAATACCAGCCATCCTGAGGTAATGTATGAACATTAACGACAGGGGACAAAGGAATGGATCTTGGGTTAAAGGTCAGCTTCATGTACAAGATTGTTAACACCAGAATCCAGCACAATCAGGGATATTCAGTTCAAGTCCAAGGTTTAAACCCAAAGAGAGGAATAGCTACTGCTTGTGTGAAGTAGCATACACTACAAATTAGTAACCACGAGGTAGCTTCCAAGAGAAGAAACGACTTCCGAAGTACCCAACAAACAAAAAGGAGGCACACAAGGCGAAAGGAAACCTTGAAGCCTAGAACAGAACACTGCAGATCCAACAATATGATATTGTGGGTCCCAAAAGATAGAGAGATCATGATAGAAAGGAATCTATCAGATGAACAAGAGCAATGGGGAACAAGGAATTTACAACACACACAACTCTAGAGAACTCAACACTAGGTCAACTGGCTTAGAAACGACATGCCTAGAAGGCACCTAAGTTTTGAAAGACAAGAAGAGATATCAAAACTTTTCCAAAATCAACACCAGATAAGATAACCCAGAGTTAGAGTGAAACTGCATAAGAAGAAAAAGAAGCATACTAGAGTTTTCGCAAATAGTTTTCAGTTTTTAAAATAGTTTTCACAAACACTAGACTCAACATCGACCAATAGCAAGGTTTTCCTACGGTCGGTACGGCTCTGATACCAAGAACTGTGAAACCCCAGGGATCAGTGCTAAACAAATCACAGACCTCCGTCTGACATAAGCTTAACCTTGAGCTCGAGAATATCCAATGAAGAATCGGTAACACAACAGTGACCCTACGACACAAAATTTATTACAGCAAGCTCATAACTGAGCAGAGAACCAAAATATTACAAGCAGAGGTCACTGACCACAAACATCAAACAACGAAAGGCAAATTATGCTATTAAGTATAGCAAACTTAACAAATGGCCTAAGAGGCCTGAAGCATAACGATGACGTCCCAGCCCATAGATTCTAGGCTGCCGGCCGGGAACCCCAAGCTACTCGTCGATGTCGATGTAGTACAAAACTTGTCTTCAGGGGAACAGTTACTCTGCCAAAAGTATCAACAAAGAAAGGGTGAGTACAGGGTGTACTCCGCAAGACTTATGGCTGGTGGAGTTGTTTAGCATAAAGCCATCTTTTTTTATAAAACAAGAGCGAGAAGAAGCCCGTATATTCGGAGTATTTTAAAAAGGGATAAGGGAGCAACATCTCCGAAAAGTATTGATCATCATGTTTTGATATCCACCGAATCATCATCATCTTCTAAACTAGGATCACCCCGTCGTACCCATGAGGAAACATCCTTAAGCACACGTTGATCAGCCAAGTTTTAAGATTAGGTTATAGTTCTCTATGATCTTAGAATCTGGTCACCAAGCGTTCATAACCGTGAACACGGCTTTCCGAAAAGATTTAACCCTGCAGGGGTGTACAACTTTACCCACATGTACCAACCGACTCTTAATGCCAGATCATTAGCCCTCTTCCTTGGAAGGCCGACAGAGGGTGTGGTTGGCCACGACCTTTACCTTGCTTTCGCCCAGACCATGAGTCAAGCAATAAGTATTGTTCCGCCGTAACGGGTCAGATCCCGAAGCCAGTACTTAAAGATGTGAGGCGAGGTTGGTTTACCAGGGGTGCCATCAACCCCAAGCAATGTAACATCCCTAAAATCATGTTTTCAAAGATTTCATATCATGCATGCATGCATATCATTTAGGGGTCAAATTCAAACTCATTTTTGAAAGAAACAGAACCTGAGAGCTATGATTTTATGTGATCAAACTTTAGTCAGATGCTACTCTCCAATGGGAGATTATTTGTTTCAAAACCAAACCTTGTTGCTCTCAGATTGTTTTGCTTGATTGCTAGTGCTTAAACTAAAATTTACAAAACAAATATGGATTTGAAACCATTTTCAAAACTTGTTCAAATCAAGTGCTAAGTCACTGTTTATTTTGTTTGATCAAAAGGACCAAGCTAATAGAGAGAGACCACATGATTTTATGCCCAGAAATATGAGTGTTACACTCTACAAAAAATCCAGAAAAAGTTTGAATTCAAATGGTTTTGAAATCATTTGAAAATGTTTCCTGGAAATTCAAATAGAAAAAGAAAAGGAATAAAGAAATAAGAAAAGGCCGGCGCTGCTAATCTAGCACAATAGTGAAACGAGCCCACTAAGCCCACCCGGGGTTTTCCCCTCTCTCTCTCACTCGCAGCCGTACCCACAGAGTCACTGATCGCCTGGGCCCATCCCCTCTTTCCTTCTCTCACTGACAACCACGGCCCACACGGCAGTCGTCGTCTCCATCCCAGCGACCAGTTCATCCCCAAAATTACGCCGGGCGTTTCCTGTTTAATTCACGGCTTCAATTCCCTTTCAATGCCTGAGTGAATCACGCCCGCTTCCTTGCTACTTAAACCCCCTCTGCCCCCTCTCCATTTTCCCCCAAACCCCAAGCACAGAGCGCCACTAGGCTGCTAGAATTTGCCCTCGCGCCGCCGCAGTACTGAGCATCTCCGACAGCAAATTCCGGTGAGTCCTGACCACCCCTGTGCCTCTTATTCAAACGAGTGTGACCAGCATGTCCTAGTGCACCTTCTGATACCATTTGTTTGCCTGCTCGTGACCCAGGACGCTGTCCCCGTTCATTTCTGCAAACGACCGAGCCGCCACTCAACTCCGGCGATCGATTACGGTAAATACTGAGCGCCCCTTGACCCCTCTTGCATATGACTAGGTTCGCCTTGTCCTTGCGCAGCTACTGATGCCTCTGGTTTGTGTTAGGAAGGTCCAGAGCGTCGGCAACAACTCCGTCTGCAAGGACCCGACGCCGTGCACGACTCCGACGAGCTCCAGCGACCACCTCTGCGCGCCCCTTCGCCATCGAAGCCCACCTTGAGCATCAGCAGCACACGGCGAGCACAGTAAGCCCCTTCTCCCTCTCCCGCGTGACCTAGAACGTCGGCAACGACTCTGACAGAGCCACCGCCGCCAGTCGCCGCCGCTAGCGCCGCTCGTCCATGGTCGATAGATCTGTGGCCGTAGGATCTAAATCCAGTAGGTGAGATTAGAAGCTAGGCGAAGAGGTACGGGAAGATCTGAGCCGCGCGATTTAGTTAGATCCAACGGCTCGGAAGCGCAATCCAGCGCGAAGCGGTACCAGCCAGTAAGAAAGCGCCGCGTGGCATGTTCTTCGTTTTAAAATTCTGATTTAAATCTATTAGATGTTTAACTTATTTAATTAATAACATTTGATTCCCACGTCCAAATTTGACAAATTTTATATCAATGGAATCAGGAGAGAAAGCCCTTTCCATATATTCAATGTGTTTAATGTTTTGTTTCTGTTAAAATGGTTGTTTTTATAGAAACATGTGTAGGCCTATTTTGTGTATATTAATTATTTAAGAAATGTTTTAATGTTCAAATAAAGGTTGTTTGGCAAGTTTTAACTTGTTTATAAATCAGTACTGTGCACTTGTCTTGTTGAGTATAGAAAATCATCACATATCATATTGCATGCATCCATATATTTTTGCTTATATTTGTTTTGTATGTGATCTGGTGCTATCATTTTATGTGTAGATTTTGGTGCAAATAGTGATTGTGATTGTGAGGATTGTAGCTACACTCCAAACTACCAAGGCAAGTGGTGCTTCATGATTTTATTCCTAGGTTTTCAACTTTGCATTAGAAATATTTTGCTAGTCTTGCATGGTTATTTTGATCTATATGCTATGCTTGGGAAATCCTGGTAGTTGTAGAATTGCTTGAAATATTTCTAAGCCTTATTAATGCCATGATTAGCCTAGCTAGTAGCAACCAAGGGTGGTTATATATTCATGCTATGAATAAATATTTCTAAGTCTTTGGACTATGTTTTTGCTTAATAAAACAACTAAGTGAATGAAACACCTGGGTGGAATGGAAAGAATGGGTTATGTTGAGTGGTTACACAAGGCCCATTTATATGGTTTACCTTGTGTATCTCACTTGTGGAAAGCCACCCAGGAACAAAGGGATTTGAGATGCCATATGTTAAGAAGCTTCTAGTGCAGCCACTTGGCAATATGGGCTCTGCCTGGATCATATAGGTTGCAATAACTTAGCCATTTGGACAGTTGGTGGTAGTGGGATGATAGGTTGGAGCGCGTCCATTTGGTCTAAGGGAAGGCTTCTGAAAGGTCCTGTCTTGGTGAAAATCAAGTCTTGTGGGGAAAGTGCACAACCTCTGCAGATGGAAGAATCTAAGTACTTAGCCATGTCCCTGGTATTGGACAACTTGAGCATAAAGACATGGAAGCTATCAAGAATCTCCTCATCCCAATTTCTAAGTAAAAACTTGTGGTTGAACAAGGGTGAAGGACCCCATTGTCTATTGGTGGTTCCTTTGGAAAGATTTTGACAAAGAAAAACTTAGTGTTTTCAACTGATAGGCAAAACCTATTTTGAGCAAAGCAAGCCTAAGCTACATTTAGCCAAAATGCATATAGAATTTAGTCCACCAATATTCTACTAAGGTATCACTTGCCAATACTATTCCAATGTATTGACCCACTGTGGCTGTAACTTGTGATGTTGCGGGATATTCTGATGATGATTAGTAGTCATGAGTCTACACTCAACATGCTTGCCTGTGGCACATGAAGATGAAGACTTATTTATCTTATTATATATTTGAACTCTTGTATTAGGCCTGTGGCCATGGAGTTGTAAAATACTATGTTTCTCTCTGGAATGATATATAATAATGACCTTTGTTTCTGTGTACTTCATCTTAAACTATGGATGCTAGCATTGATCCAGGGACTAGCATTGATCCAGGGACTAGCATTGCAATCACAGGGATCCTTTCCTTTACGAAGGAGGGATCTTACAGATGGTATCAGAGCACTGTGTTGCCTGTAGGATTGTGACCCTAGGATTGGAAACCACTAAGGAAAAAATTTCAACAAACTTCCACACTTGTCTTATTCTTCTAGTAAACTTTTCTAATCTTCTTTGATAGAAGGATGCACTATTAGCCTTTAGATTAGGAAGTGAAAGAAGAATTGAGCCTTATTAGTTGGACCACCACACTCATCATTACATTTCCAAAATTTGACTAAGTTATATTGAAACTAGGTTGTTTGTGTTATATATGCCATGACTTGTGTGTCTTGATTTCCAAAGTTATGCATGTGATGCCTTGTCTTGTAAATTGTCTTAAATTGTGTTGATCCTAAATTTTTATCTTATAAATAGATGTCTAATGTTACTATCAGCACGGCTGAAGAGTTCAAGGGAACTCGTTTTGGCCCCCGTATTATTGAGCTCACTAGTCTGCTCAATCTCCCTCTTCCTACTATCATGATGCTTCCCCTCACCAAGTTTGAGAGGAAAGACCTTTGGGGCTTCAAGGTTAATCATCCAGGACGCCAGACTGAGCCAGCCACGGAGGCCAGCATCTTCAAGCTCATGCATGATGACAAGGAGAGAGGCCTAGAGGTAGTCATGCAGGATTTGATTGGACATTTACTAGGGAGACACTCTCGTGAGGTTAGAGGTACTCACTTCCACACCTTTGGTAGACATGATGATGATGGTGAGGACATTGACTTTGAGGATATTTCAAGAGAGACGGCAGAGCCGATTCACCTATACCTCCAGGACTTAGAGGTTCTTCTTAGGCACATAGACACTGATAGGACCAACGTAATGCTTAGCAATGACGAACTCCCGGTGCAGCTTCGTGAGAAGGACAAGATCTTCGCAGAGCAAGATGAGATAGTCAAAGAGATGGAGGCCAAGTTTGAGAGTCAGGACAGAAAGTTCAAGAGTCAAGAGAAGCGAGTCCAAGATAGGAACAAGAGGATTCGAGACATGACTGCAGAACTAGAGTCCAAGGACTTCGAGCTCGAGCATCAGCAGACCGTGATTGAGAGGCTTCGTTCATAGAAGAGGGCTCTCAAAGCCAAAGTAGAGACCTTGACCACCAATGTCGAGGAATACAAGACCGCTATGGAGAATGCAGGTCTTACATTTGTTGATGAGGAGGTTGATGCCGAGGAGTAGTGATGACTACTCATTTACCTTTATTTATCATGTATTTGATTATTGAGTCGCAATGACCATCCAACATGTGGATGGCTTGCTATTGGTGTGTTTACTTTGCAAACTTGTTGTCTATGTTGTTGAACTTTTATTATTATGATGCATGTTTGGTGATTGTTTATGTGATGTATTGTGCATGTTAGAATCTATGGGTATCTCATTCTTATCTCCATTGAACAAACCACAGATGCCTCCCCGACGTGCCAATCCCAACCCCAACAACAATAATATCACTCCTGAGATGCAGCAAATGATGACAGCTCAGACTTAGTTGATGCAAATGATGACTACGTTCATCCAGAATCAGAACAACAACAACAACAATAACAACAACAACAACAACAACAATCAGAACAACCCACCGGGTTTTGACATGCTTACCAGGTTCTTAAGACTGAGGCTAGCAAAGTTCTCCGGAACTACTGATCCTATGGTGGCCAATGATTGGCTACGCTCTGTGAACAAGGACTTGGTAACAGTTTGCTGTACTGATGAAGAGAAAGTCAGATTTGCAGCACATTTGTTGGAAGGACTGGCAGCCACTTGGTGGGATAACTTCCAAATCACCACTCCCATTGAGGATGTGACATGGGCTATCTTTGAAGATGGATTCCGTACTGCTCACATCTCATCCGGAGTGATGAGTTTGAAGAAGAAAAAGTTCCATAACTTGAAGCAGCGCCATCGCAGCGTGGCTGAATATATTGAGGAGTTCAACAATCTGGCGCGATATGCACCGGATGAAGTTGACACTGATGCTAAGAGGAAGGAAAAGTTCCTTGAAGGGTTGAATGATGAACTGAACCTGCAGTTAGTTGTGGCCTATGTCCCCACATACCAGTCCCTTTGTGACAAGGCTGCCATCTTGGAGAGCAAGATGAAACAAGTTGAAAGCAGAAAGAGAAAGCACTCTGACAAGCACAGCTCAGGATCATCTCACAAGCGTTCCCATTATGATGACAGTGGGAGTTCTGGATCCCACAAGCATGGGAAGTTCAACAAGCACCACAACCACAACCGTTATCATGACAACAAGCACAACCGCAGTCATGACAATGATAAGTACAAGAATCACAAGGGTGGATATAAGAGCCACCACAGTGGAAGTGGAAGTGGCAACGGAAGTCAGCCTGTCAAGAAAGATCTTAGTCAGGTTGAGTGTTTCAAGTGCAAGAAGATGGGGCATTATGCAAATGAATGCCTAGAAAAGAAAGTTGAAGGACCCAACAAACCCAACGCTTTCCAGAAGGGACAAGTGAACCACATCAATGTGGAGGAAATCTATGAAGAGCCATATGCTGTTGCTGGTATGTTCAAACTCAATTCTATTCCAGCACTTGTTCTTTTTGATACTGGAGCATCGCATTCATTCATATCAAAAGCATTTGTTGATAGAAATGGGTTTCCAACTGAAAACAATGGCCTTCCAATAAAAGTAAGTTCTCCAGGTGGAGATATGATAGTAAGTCTTGGATGCCGGGATCTAGTGATAGAATTTGGAAAGCATAAGTTTCCGGTGAACCTGATAATCCTAGATTCCCAAGGACTGGATGTAATTTTGGGAATGGATTGGATGACCAAGTATGAAGGAGTACTAGATTGTGCCAATCGTACTGTTGCACTCACAACCCCGGAAAAGAAACGGATTAGATTCAAGTCTAACTTTGAATCAAAAGGGAGTAAAGCTTAATTCTCTTAAGGGGGTTAGCATAGACAGTGTGCCTATTGTGAGTGAATATCCTGATGTGTTTCCGGAAGAATTGCCGGGAATGCCACCAGATAGAGATGTGGAATTTCTTATTGATTTGCTACCAGGATCTGGACCAATAGCAAAAAGACCGTACAAGATGTCAGTTGATGAGTTGAAAGAACTCAAGAAGCAACTTGGAGAACAGTTGTAGAAAGGTTTTATCCAACCAAGTTCTTCATCTTGGGAAGCACCAGTTTTGTTTGTGGAAAAGAAAGATAGAAGTCAAATGTTATGCATAGATTACCGTTCACTCAATGAGGTGACTATCAAGAACAAATACCCTTTGCCTAGAATCAATGACTTGTTTGATCAGTTAGAAGGAGCTTGTGTGTTCTCAAAGATTGATCTCCGGTCAGGTTATTTCCAGCTCAAGATAAGGGAACAAGACATACCTAAGACAACTTTCACCACAAGGTATGGATTGTATGAGTATACCGTGATGCCATTTGGTTTGACCAATGCACCATCATGAATATGATGAACAAGGTGTTTATGGAATTTCTTGATAAGTTTGTTGTCGTTTTCATCGATGAAATTTTGATCTACTCCAAGAGCAAAGAAGAGCATGAAGGACATTTGCGTTTGATACTTGAGAAGCTTAGAGAGCATAAGCTGTATGCCAAATTCAACAAGTGTGAGTTTTGGTTGAATGAAGTTGGATTTCTTGGACACGTTGTGTCAGGAGATGGTGTAGCAGTTGATCCTGCTAAAGTTTCAGCTGGAACTGAATGGGAATCACCTAAGTCAGTCAAAGAGGTTCGTAGTTTCCTTGGTTTGGTAGGATACTATAGAAGGTTCATTGAGAATTTCTCCAAGGTAGCTAAACCTATCACAAAATTGTTAAAGAAAGACAAAAAATTTGCTTGGTCTGAGGGTTGTGAACTCAGTTTTCAAGAATTGAAGAAGATACTAGTGACAGCACCAGTCTTATGTTTGCCAGATTTGGAGAAAGATTTCCAAGTATATTGTGATGCATCTCATCATGGATTAGGTGCAGTACTTATGCAAGAAGGGAAAGTTGTGGCTTATGCCTCGAGACAACTCAAAACTCATGAAGTAAACTACCCTACTCATGATTTAGAGTTATCCTCTGTTGTCCATGCACTCAAAACATGGAAACATTATGTTTTGGGAAAGCGTTGTGAAGTGTTCACAGATCACAAGAGTTTGAAGTATATCTTCACCCAGAAAGAAATTAACACGAGACAAACAAGATGACTAGAACTCATCAAGGACTATGACTTAAGTTTGCAATACCACCCCGGTAAAGCAAATGTTGTAGCGGATGCTCTAAGCCGTAAGGTTTTTGTGAATGGCCTTACAAAAGGAGAATTGCCAGATGATCTGTGTGCCCAATTTAGAGATCTCAGATTGGAGATTGTGCCTGAGGGACATCTCATGTCTTTGGATGTTCAACCCACCTTGTTGGACAAGATCAAAGAAGCCCAAAAGGCAGATAAGGAAATTGAAGAGATTAAGGAAAAGATTGGCAAGGGAAAAGCCAAAGGATTCCATGAAGACGAACATGGTACTTTATGGCATGGAAAACGTATCTGTGTTCCACAAGATCCGGAGCTTCGGGAACTGATTTAACAAGAAGCACACAACTCACCATATTCTATTCATCCGGGTAACACCAAAATGTACATGGATATGAAAGAAAGATTTTGGTGGAATAATCTCAAGAAGGACATCGCCGAACATATTGCTTTGTGTGATGTATGTAGTAGAGTGAAAGCGGAACATCAGAAACCAGCAGGATTGTTACAACCACTACCTATTCCTGATTGGAAATGGGACAAGATTGGTATGGATTTCATCACCAGATTACCAAGGACCAGGTCAGGATATGATTCTATTTGGGTAGTAGTGGATCGCCTAACTAAGGTGGCTCATTTCATACCCGTGAAGACAACTTACACAAGTGCTAAGTTATCCAAGATCTATATGAGTAGAATTGTATGTCTACATGGAGTACCCAAAAGTATTGTGTCTGATAGGGGAACTCAATTCACTTACCATTTTTGGAGGCAATTACATGAGTCATTGGGAATGAGGTTGGAATTCAGCACTGCTTTTCACCCCAAACTGATGGACAAACATAAAGGACTAATCAGATTCTTGAAGATATGTTGAGAGCTTGTGCTCTAGACTATGGAGCTAGTTGGGATGAAAGTCTGCCTTACGCAGAATTCTCTTACAATAATAGCTATCAAGCCAGTATTGAGATGGCACCGTTTGAGTTTCTCTATGGGAGAAAGTGTACCACCCCATTGCTATGGAATGGTGTGGGAGAAAGAAGTTTGTTCAGACCAGAACTAATCAAAGAGGATGAAGAGAAACTCAAGGTAGTCAAGGACAAATTGAAGATAGCACAGTCCCGACAAAAGAGCTACGCAGATCCTAAGCATAGAGAAGTCACCTATGAAGTGGGCGATAGAGCTTATCTTAGAGTGTCACTACTTCGTGGAGTGAAGAGGTTTGGTGTCAAAGGTAAATTGGCCCCAAGATATGTTGGACCATTCAAGATTCTGAGTCGTAAAGGAGAAGTAGCTTATGAGATTGAATTGCCAGAGTCTTTGTCAGCTGTTCATAATGTGTTTCATGTGAGTCAGCTTAAGAAATGCCATCCAGAAATGGAAGAAACTTCCTTGAAGGATACTATACCTTTGGAAGAGGTCCAATTGGAAAGTGATCTCACTTATGAGGAGAATCCTATCAAGATTCTTGAGACTGAAGAAAGAGTTACTCGGACTAAGACTATCAAATTCTGCAAAGTTCAATGGAACCATCATTCCGAAGAAGAAGCAACATGGGAAAGAGAAGATGATCTTCAGAAAGACCACCCTCACCTATTTGCTAGCCAACCCAAATCTCGAGGATGAGATTCACCTTAAGGGGGTTAGATTTGTAACATCCCTAAAATCATGTTTTCAAAGATTTCATATCATGCATGCATGCATATCATTTAGGGGTCAAATTCAAACTCATTTTTGAAAGAAACAGAACCTGAGAGCTATGATTTTATGTGATCAAACTTTAGTCAAATGCTACTCTCCAATGGGAGATTATTTGTTTCAAAACCAAACCTTGTTGCTCTCAGATTTTTTTGCTTGATTGCAAGTGCTTAAACTAAAATTTACAAAACAAATATGGATTTGAAACCATTTTCAAAACTTGTTCAAATCAAGTGTTAAGTCACTGTTTATTTTGTTTGATCAAAAGGACCAAGCTAATACAGAGAGACCACATGATTTTATGCCCAGAAATATGAGTGTTACACTCTACAAAAAATCCAGAATTCTTTTGAATTCAAATGGTTTCGAAATCATTTGAAAAAGTTTCCTGGAAATTCAAATAGAAAAAGAAAAGGAATAAAGAAATAAGAAAAGGCCGGCGCTGCTAATCTAGCCCAACAGTGAAACCAGCCCACTAAGCCCACCCGGGGTTTTCCCCTCTCTCTCTCACTCGCAGCCGTACCCACAGAGTCACTGATCGCCTGGGCCCATCCCCTCTTTCCTTCTCTCGCTGACAACCGCGGCCCACATGGCAGTCGTCGTCTCCACCCCAGCGACCAGTTCATCCCCAAAATTACGCCTGGTGTTTCCTATTTAATTCGCGGCTTCAATTCCCGTTCAATGCCTGAGTGAATCACGCCCGCAACCTTTCTACTTAAACCCCCTCTGCCCCCTCTCCATTTTCCCCCAAACCCCAAGCAGAGAGCGCCACAAGCTGCTAGAATTTGCCCTCGCGCCGCCGCAGTACTGAGCATCTCTGGCAGCAAATTCCGGTGAGTCCTGACCACCCCTGTGCCTCTGATTCAAACGAGTGTGACCAGCATGTCCTAGTGCACCTTATGATACCATTTGTTTGCCTGCTCGTGACCCAGGACGCCGTCCCCGCTCATTTCTGCAAACGACCGAGCCGCCATTCAACTTCATCGATCGATTACGGTAAATACTGAGCGCCCCTTGACCCCCCTTGCATACGACTAGGTTCGACTTGTACTTGCGTAGCTACTGATGCCTCTGGTTTGTGTTAGGAAGGTCCAGAGCGTCGGCAACAACTCCGTCTGCAAGGACTCGACGCCGTGCACGACTCCGACGAGCTCCAGCGACCACCTCTGCGCGCCCCTTCGCCATCGAAGCCCACCTTGAGCATCAGCAGCACACGGCGAGCACAGTAAGCCCCTTCTCCCTCTCCCGCGCGACCTAGAACGTCGGCAACGACTCTGACAGAGCCGCCGCCGCCAGTCGCCGCCGCTAGCGCCGCCTGTCCGTGGTCGATAGATCTGTGGCCGTAGGATCTAAATCTAGTGGGTGAGATTAGAAGCTAGGCGAAGAGGTACGGGCGGATCTGAGCCGCGCGATTTAGTTAGATCCAACGGCTCGGAAGCGCGATCCAGCACGAAGCGGTACCAGCCAGTAAGAAAGCGCCGCGTGGCATGTTCTTCGTTTTAAAATTCTGATTTAAATCTATTAGATGTTTAAACTTGTTTAATTCATAACTTTTGATTCCCACATCCAAATTTGACAAATTTTATATGAATGGAATCAGGAGAGAAAGCCCTTTCCATATATGCAATGTACTTAATGTTTTGTTTCTGTTAAAATCGTTATTTTTATAGAAACATGTATAGGCCTATTTTGTGTATATTAATTATTTAAGAAATGTTTTAATGTTCAAATAAAGGTTGTTTGGCAAGTTTTGAACTTGTTTATGAATCAGTACTGTGCACTTGTCTTGTTGATTATAGAAAATCATCACATACCATATTGCATGCATCCATATATTTTTGCTTGTATTTGTTTTGTATGTGATTTGGTGCTATCATTTTATGTGTAGATGTAAGGTTCCCAACATTTAATAAGGTAGAGATCCCTGTGTTTACAATGCTAGTCCCTGGATCAATAGCTAGCATCCACAGTTAAGATGTAATATCAAGAAACAAAGGTCATAATACAACTTTATAACCAGGAATAAAAATAATTCATTACATCTTACATAGCTCATTTGGCTATTACATTACATTGCAGCAGAATATCTATAAGCATGGGGTCCTTCATCTTCAAAGTGCCACAGGCAGACATGTTGGTTGTAGACTTGTAATCCTAATCATTTATCTTCACTAATATCAATTAAACCTGCAACATAACAAGTTACAGCCACAAAGGGTCAATACATTTGATTTGTATTGGCAAGTGATATTATGGTAGTATAGTGGAGTCTATCATCTATATGCATTTGGCTAAGTGGAGCTTAGGCTTGCATTGCTCAAAATAGATTTTTCCTTATCATTTGAAAACACTAAGTTTTTGCTTGACAAAAATCACCCAAGGCATCTACCAATCAAAGATTGAAGATCCTTTAACCCTTGTTCAACCACAAGTTTTTAACTTAGAAATTTGGATGATGAGATTCTTGATAGCTTCCATGTCTTGATGCTCAAATTATCCTTTACCAGGGACATGGCTAAGTACTTAGATTTTACACTCTGCAGAGGTGGTGCTCTTTCCCCACAAGACTTGGTTTCACCAAGACAAGATCTTTCAGAAGCCTTCCCTTAGACCAAAATGGACGCGCTCCAACCTATCAAACCCCTACCACCAACTGTCCATTTGGCTAAGTTCTTGCAACCTATATGATCCAGGCAGAGCCCATAATGCCATGTGGTTGCACTTGAAGCTTCTCAACATTTGACATCTCAATTCTCTTTGTTCCTGGGTGGCCATCCACAAGTGAGACACCAAGTTTTCCCCAGCATACTGGACTTGCATGACCACTCAACACAAACCATTCCTTCCATTCCACCCAGGTGATTCATTCACTTAGTTGTTTTATTAAACAAAACACAAGTCCTCAGACTTAGAAATTTTTCCATAGTATGAATATATATTCCACCCTTGTTTTCTATTAGCTAAGCTAAGCATGATAGTAGTACGAATCTTAACTTAGGAAATTTCTACTAAGGTTACATCTACTAGGATTTCCCATAACATGGTTTATACTTTAGCAAAAATTCCATGCAAGTCTTACTTAGAAATATCACTAATGCATAGTGAAAGTAATGGGACAAAAGTATGAAGCATCACTTGCCTTTTTGGTAGAGGGTATAAGTTCACTCCTTGTCCTTGCAACAATCACACTCTTCAAGTCACTACAATTCAATCAAGCAAGGCACAATCTCAATCTACCAATCAAGCAAAACATCACATAAAATGATAAAGTCAAAGTAATGCATGCAAGCATGCCAAGCTTTGTTTTATTTGAAAAAGTGGTTCCTAATGGGTCATAAACATTTGAAAACACCTAATGGTCATTTTATAAAGTGGCAAAGTCATTTGCAAAAGATTTCACTTCAATAAACCATTTTCAAAACAAGGTATCATTTTATGTGGTGTAGAAATGTTTTTACTAAGGCATTAATCTATAGGATTCACAAAATAAGTTTTCAAGCCATAAAACCTTGTGTTTAGGGTCAGGGTGTTTAAAACAAAACATTTCCCAAAGGTTTTCTTCCAAAACCATTTTTAATAAATAAGCCATATTTTTATTTGACCAGAATTGGTTTTAAATCCAAGTTTCATTCTTTTGCATCTCCAAATACATTTTTGAAACCACAGAGTGATTCCCATGGTCAGTAGGTTCAAAACAATCCATTTGCCAAAGATTTTATCCCCAAAATCATTTTTGAACAATTTTTATATCCTATACAAGCATACATATGTTTCTGCAAAAACAAACATTTTTCCAGGCGCTTTTTACTAAACAAATGGCATGGTTGGCTAGGGCTTGTTTTTCTGAATCCATTGATATAAAGTTTGCAAAATTTGGACGTGTAGAACTAAAGTTATGGATTTGTAAAATTTGTATACCAAATCAGATTCTAATTCTGTTTTAAATCAAACTTCGTCCACGTGGCTGTTTCTGATTGGACAAAAACGGTTCGCGTGGATCAACAGATACAGGCCGTTGGATTAAAAGAGATCTGTGCGGATCTGATCATCACATACCCTTTCATTAAGTGAAACTATCCTATCGCTCCGATCTGGATCTGACAGCTCCTAGTGCCTCGACCAGAAACTGGCGGCGCTGCACGGCGGCGACTGGCGGCACGGCTCTGCTCGCGATGGTTCCGGTGATACAGGAAGCTAGAGGAGGAGTGGGGTGGCTCACGGTGCTCGTGATGTCGAGGTGATGCTCAACGCATGGTCGGCTTGGCAAGGGGCGCTCAGGGACCGCGGCAATCCCTCGCCGGAGTGTGCAGCGGCGTCGGTTGTGCTCAGGCGTCGTCGCTGGTGTCGTTTAGGACCGCGCTGAGACAAAGTGGAGGCATGGTTAGGTGCGCACGAGGGTCGTGAGTAAGGGAGCATCATCGGGAGGTGCTGGGGAGAAAGGAGGTTACCTGGGGAGGTCTCCGGAGAAAGAACAAACGCGGCGGCGCACGACTTGGAGAAGTTGCCGACGTTCTGGAACGAGCGTGGCCGAGCTGGAGGTACTGGAGGATGCGTCTGGTGCTGGCGAGTACCCTAGTGGCAATCAGGGGCAGTGGAGGTGGGTGGTCTCGCCGGAATCGACGTTAGAAGCTCGCCGGAGACAGTGGAATGCGAGCTCGAATTAGAGCAGCCTAGGGGCAAAGGGGATGCGCTGTTTTGGGGGAAAGAGAGAGCGGAGAGGGGCGATTAGTAGGGCATGTTTACTAGGCGGATTAACAACGGCATTGACATGAATTTAACTCGCAAATCAATTGGCAGAAACGGGAGAGAGAGGAAGGAAGAACCGGTCGCGCGGTTGAAGGCAGTGACGTGGCTGTGGGGCCTGTTCGTCAGCGAAAGAAAGAGAGTGGAGGTGGGGGCCAGTGTTCAGTGACTGCGCGAGTTCTTTCTGCGGTAAGAAAAATGCTTCCGGGGCGAGGGGGATAGGTGGGCTGGACTGGGCCAGGTGGGCTAGTTGGGCTGGTCGGCTTGGTTCTCTCTTTTTTTATTCTGTTTGTTTTTCTCTTTTTCCATTTCATTTTCTGTTTTGAAATTCAATCAAACAATTCAAACATTCAAACCAATCAAACTTCCACCACACTTTGTAATGAGTTTAGTTCTGTTTAACAACAATAATTCAAAGTACAAAAAAATAAATTAATTTTTTTATTCTTTTAGAATCTATTTAATAATTAAATAAAATAGTCCTTAGTTATTAAATCAAATAGGATTTGATTGATTTAAAATCTCCATTTGAAATCCAAATAATAATAAAATCAATTCAGTAGGTTTTATTTGAAAATATAAAATACTTGGAAAACTTGTTTAAAATAATTTAACAAGTTTTGGTGTTTAATTAAAATGGGAAAAACCTTTACTTCAATAAAATTGGTTTATTAATAAACTCTCATTATTTTATTTAAATAAACCTTTACTCTTTTAATCAAAGCAAATATTTTATTTCAAAATGTTGGCCAAGGTTTAATTTGGCTCTATAAAATTAATCTTTATTTATGATTCTATCCTTTTCTTTTTAAAATCCAAATCTTTTATTAAAAGATCCAAAAATAGAATTCCAAATATTTTTAACTTTATTGTTTATTTATCTTTTTAAATCCCTTTAGGATTCTATTTGATCCAAATAGGTTTTGAAAGTTTCCAATTGGAATCAAAAAGTTTCTTCTCACCCTGAAAATCAACAAAGTTTTATTTTATTCATTTTATTTTTCACATTACAAGATTTGGAAAATCTTGGGATGTGACAGGCTACCACCCTTAAAATAAATCTCGTCCCGAGATTTGGGAAGGCTAGGGTTACAAGTTGGCTCAAAGCATCTAGGGTACTACCACCCTTCAAAATATTCCAACTAAATTACATATTGGCTTGCTTGGGATCTTAGTGTAACTTTCTTGGACAGAGGTTTGCATAGTGGCCTAGCTCCTTGCATTTGAAACATGTGATAAGGTTGAGGTCTTGAGGTGGCTTCTCTGGACAATATGATGCATAATATCCTAACTCTTTGTAGTGGTTGCACATCACTTGGCTAATATCCTTCCTCATCTTGGGTTTCACTAGCTTTTGTTTGTCTTCTTGGCTCTTCTTCTTTTCTGGGCATTCACTGGCATAGTGTCCTATCTCTTTGCAATTGTAACATTGCAACTGGCTTTTGTCCTTCTTCTTTTTGGGTCTCTCCAAAGCTAGGAGTTCTTCTAGTTCATGCTCTTCATATCTCACCTCAAAGGTGGGAAATATTTCTCTCTTCTTGGGGCATTGATCTTCATGCTCCTTGGATGTATGATCCTTGTCTCCACAAATATTGCAAGCTTTGGTTCCTTCTAAAATAACATCTTTGTCATCCTTATTGTCATTAGCTCTTTGGGGAAAGTTTTCGCCCATGTTGATCATTTGAGTAACCAATCCTTGCAACAATTGGGATTGAAGTTTCAAAATCCTTTGTATGGCTGGGTCTAGTCCATTGTTGTTGGCTAAAAGCTGAGTTGTCACTTGGCTCAACTGGTTTTGGGTTGCTATGAGTTCTCTCATGTTGTCCTCTTGGTTTTTGTTGGTGTCATCAACCTTGATGTTGGAGTCTCTTGGAGAAGTCATCTGTTTGGGTTGGATTGGAATTAGAATAGGCAAAAAGATTTCTAAGGAAATAATTCTAATCACACACATCACAATTCACACAAGCAATGTGCAAGCAAACACAAACAAACATTCCACTCAAACAACAAGTTTCAAGCATATTTTTAGGCAACCAAAAATATTTTTGTTACACCACATAAGTTGGTGTGTTGGACTTAACTAAATATGGTGGTCCATCTATATGGTTCACTTGTGATATTTCCATCCTTCTTGGTTGATTCTTCTTGCATGAGATCATGGTTTCCTTGGGAAAACTCTTGGTGACAAAACTTCAAAGGTGATGGTGGTTCCTTCTAAGTTGTGTTTCCTTAGTTCCCAAATCTTGAGCAAAATTTCTTGTCCCACTTGTCCTTAGTGATATCCAAGGTTGAAGTCCTTGGTGAAAATGCTGAAGATGTTGAAGTCATTAGAGTTGATGATGTTTAAGTCATTAGAGTTGATGAAGTCCTTTGCACATGGTGAAGTCTTTGGCCATGGGGTAGGTTTTTCCATCAAGTTTGAAATAGAAGAGATGTAGAATCAAAACCAAAATGGTTGAGGAAAGGGTTTACAAGATTGTTTGTAAATAAGTTTTGGAACAAATACAACTCCTATTTTTCTAAGGGTTTTGTCCAATCCTAGGTTTACAAATCCTACAGGCAACACAATGCTCTGATACCATCTGTAAGGTTCCCAACCTTTAACAAGGTAGAGATCCCTGTGTTTACAATGCTAGTCCCTGGATCAATAGATAGCATCCACAGTTAAGATGTAATATCAAGAAACAAAGTTCATAATACAACTTTATAACCAGGAATAAAAATAATTCATTACATCTTACATAGCTCATTTGGCTATTACATTACATTGCAGCAGAATATCTATAAGCATGGGGTCCTTCATCTTCAAAGTGCCACAGGTAGACATGTTGGTTGTAGACTTGTAATCCTAATCATTTATCTTCACTAATATCAATTAAACCTGCAACATAACAAGTTACAGCCACAAAGGGTCAAGACATTTGATTTGTATTGGCAAGTGATACTATGGTAGTATAGTGGAGTCTATCATCTATATGCATTTGGCTAAGTGGAGCTTAGGCTTGCATTGCTCAAAATAGATTTTTCCTTATCATTTGAAAACACTAAGTTTTTGCTTGACAATAATCACCCAAGGCATCTACCAATCAAAGATTGAAGATCCTTTAACCCTTGTTTAACCACAAGTTTTTAACTTAGAAATTTGGATGATGAGATTCTTGATAGCTTCCGTGTCTTGATGCTCAAATTATCCTTTACCAGGGACATGGCTAAGTACTTAGATTTTACACTCTGCAGAGGTGGTGCACTTTCCCCACAAGACTTGGTTTCACCAAGACAAGATCTTTCAGAAGCCTTCCCTTAGACCAAAATGGACGCGCTCCAACCTATCAAACCCCTACCACCAACTGTCCATTTGGCTAAGTTCTTGCAACCTATATGATCCAGGCAGAGCCCATAATGCCATGTGGTTGCACTTGAAGCTTCTCAACATTTGACATCTCAATTCTCTTTGTTCCTGGGTGGCCATCCACAAGTGAGACACCAAGTTTTACCCAGCATACTGGACTTGGTGATGCCCAAGTTTTCCCCAGCATACTGGACTTGCATGACCACTCAACACAAACCATTCCTTCCATTCCACCCAGGTGATTCATTCACTTAGTTGTTTTATTAAACAAAACACAAGTCCTCAGACTTAGAAATTTTTTCCATAGTATGAATATATATTCCACCCTTGTTTTCTATTAGCTAAGCTAAGCATGATAGTAGTAGGAATCTTAACTTAGGAAATTTCTACTAAGGTTACATCTACTAGGATTTCCCATAGCATGGTTTATACTTTAGCAAAAATTCCATGCAATTCTTACTTAGAAATATCACTAATGCATAGTGAAAGTAATGGGACAAAAGTATGAGGCATCACTTGCCTTTTTGGTAGAGGGTATAAGTTCACTCCTTGTCCTTGCAACAATCACACTCTTCAAGTCACTACAATTCAATCAAGCAAGGCACAATCTCAATCTACCAATCAAGCAAAACATCACATAAAATGATAAAGTCAAAGTAATGCATGCAAGTATGCCAAGCTTTGTTTTATTTGAAAAAGTGGTTCCTAATGGGTCATAAACATTTGAAAACACCTAATGGTCATTTTATAAAGTGGCAAAGTCATTTGCAAAATATTTCACTTCAATAAACCATTTTCAAAACAAGGTATCATTTTATGTGGTGTAGAAATGTTTTTACTAAAGCATTAATCTATAGGATTCACAAAATAAGTTTTAAAGCCATAAAACCTTGTGTTTAGGGTCAGGGTGTTTAAAACAAAACATTTCCCAATGGTTTTCTTCCAAAACCATTTTTAATAAATAAGCCATATTTTTATTTGACCAGAATTGGTTTTAAATCCAAGTTTCATTCTTTTGCATCTCCAAATACATTTTTGAAACCACAGAGTGATTCCCATGGTCAGTAGGTTCAAAACAATCCATTTGCCAAAGATTTTATCCCCAAAATCATTTTTGAACAATTTTTATATCCTATACAAGCATACATATGTTTCTGCAAAAACAAACATTTTTCTAGTTGCTTTTTACTAAACAAATGGCATGGTTGGCTAGGGCTTGTTTTTCTGAATCCATTGATATAAAGTTTGCAAAATTTGGACGTGTAGAACTAAAGTTATGGATTTTTAAAATTTGTATACCAAATCAGATTCTAATTCTGTTTTAAATCAAACTTCGTCCACGTGGCTGTTTCTGATTGGACAAAAACGGTTCGCGTGGATCACAGATACAGGCCGTTGGATTAAAAGAGATCTGTGTGGCTCTGATCATCGCATACCCTTTCGTTAAGTGAAACTATCCTATCGCTTCGATCTGGATCTGGCTCCGGTGCCTCGACCGAGCTGGCGGTAATTGGCCAGAAGCTGGCGGCGCGGCTCTGCTCGCGATGGTTCCGGTGATACAGGAAGCTAGAGGAGGAGTGGGGTGGCTCACCGTGCTCGCGATGTTGATGTGATGCTCAACGCATGGTCGGCTTGGCAAGGGGCGCTCAGGGACGGCGGCAATCCCTTGCCGGAGTGTGCAGCGGCGTCGGTTGTGCTCAGACGTCGTCGCTGGTGTCGTTTAGGACCGCGCTAAGACAAAGTGGAGGCATGGTTAGGTGCGCACGAGGGTCGTGAGTAAGGGAGCATCATCAGGAGGTGCTGGGGCCAATGGAGGTTACCTGGGGAGGTCGCTGGAGAAAGAACAGACGCGGCGGCGCACGACTTGGAGTTGCCAACGTTCTGGAATGAGCGTGGCCGAGCTGGAGGTACTGGAGGATGCGTCTGGTGCTGGCGAGTACCCTAGTGGCAACCATGGGAAGTGGAGGTGGGTGGTCTCGCCGGAATCGACGTTAGAAGCTCGCCGGAGGCAGTGGAATCTGCTCAATTAGAGCAGCCTAGGCGAGAGGGATCTTGTTTTGGGGGAAAGAGAGAGCGGAGAGGGGCGATTAGTGTAGAGGGAGTGTCCCAACCTTTATTAACATAAGGTGGTGTCCCCTGTGTTTACAATGCTAGTCCCTGGATCAATAGCTAGCATCCACAGTTAAGATGTAATATCAAGAAACAAAGGTCATAATACAACTTTATAACCAGGAATAACATAATTTTATTACATCTTACATAGCTCATTTGGCTATTACATTACATTGCAGCAGAATATCTATAAGCATGGGGTCCTTCATCTTCAAAGTGCCACAGGCAGACATGTTGGTTGTAGACTTTGTAATCCTAATCAACACACTTCACTAAATCAATCAAACCTGCAACATAACAAGTTACAGCCACAAGGGTCAATACATCTGAATTGTATTGGCAAGAGATACTATGGAGTATAGTGGGGTCTATCATCTATATGCATTTGGCTAAGTGGAGTTGAGGCTTGCATTGCTCAAAATAGATTTTCCTTATCATTTTGAAAACACTAAGTTTTTGCTTGACAAAAACATTTTTCTCAAACAAAGATTGAAGATCCTTTAACCCTTGTTCAACCACAAGTTTTTAACTTAGAAATTTGAATGATGAGATTCTTGATTGCTTCCATGTCTTGATGCTCAAATTGTCCTTTACCAGGGACATGGCTAAGTACTTAGATTTTACACTCTGCAGAGGTGGTGGACTTTCGCCACAAGACTTGGTTTCCCAAGACAAGATCTTTCAGAAGCCTTCCCTTAGACCAAAATGGACGTGCTCCAACCTATCAAATTCTACCACCAACTGTCCATATGGCTAAGTTCTTGCAACCTATATGATCCAGGCAGAGCCCATAATGCCAAGTGGTTGCACTTGAAGCTTCTCAACATTTGACATCTCAAATCTCTTTGTTCCTGGGTGGCCATCCACAAGTGAGATACACAAGGTCAACCATAGAAATGGGCCTTGTGAATCACTCAACCAAAATCCACCAAGCAATTACCATTCCACCCAGGTGATTCATTAGCTTAGTTGTTTTATTAAACAAAACACAAGTCCTCATACTTAGAAATTTTTCATAGTACGGATATATATTCCACCCTTGTTTTCTATTAGCTAGGCTAAGCTTGATAGTAGTAGGAATTTTAACTTAGGAAATTTTTACTAAGGTTTCATCTACTAGGCTTTCCTATAGCAAGGTTTATACTTAGCAAAATTCCATGCAAGTTTTACTTAGAGAAATCACTAATGCATAGTGAAAGTAATGGGACAAAGTATGAAGCATCACTTGCCTTTTTGGTAGAGTATGGGTTCACTCCTTGTCCTTGCAACAATCACACTCTTCAAGTCACTACAATCAAATCAAACAAGGCACAAACTCAATCTACCAATCAAGCAAAACATCACATAAAATAACAAAGTCAAGGTAATGCATGCAAACATGCCAAGCTTTGTTTTATTTGTAAAAGTGGTTCCTAATGGGTCATGAACATTTGAAAACACCTATTGGTCATTTTATAAAGTGGCAGAAGTCATTTGCAAGGGATTTCACTTCCTAAACCATTTTCAAAATAAGGTATCATTTTATGTGGAGTAGAAATATTTTTACTAAGGCATTAATCTATAGGGTTCACCAAATATGTTTTCAAACCATAAAACTTGGTGTTTGGGGTCAGAAAGTTTAAAATAAAACATTTCCCAAAGGTTTTCTTCAAAAACCATTTTTAATAAATAAACTATATTTTTATTTGACTAGAAATGGTTTTAAATCAAAGAATCATTCTTTTGTTTTACCAAATACCTTTTTGAAACCACAAAGTGTTTCCTATGGTCAGTAGGTTCAAATCACACCATTTGCCAAAGATTTTATCCCCAAAATCATTTTTGAACAATTTTTATAATCCAAACAAGCATACAAATGTTTCTGCAAAAACAAACATTTTTCCAGAAGCTTTTGACTAAACAAATGGCATGGTTGGCTAGGGCTTGTTCCAATGATTCCATTGATATAAAGTTTGTAATTTTTGGACGTGTGGATCAAAAGTTGTGCAATTTACAGAATGGACATCTAATAGACACATTTCTGTTTTTAAAACAAAGCACTGGACACGTGGGCTGTTCTGATTCGTCGAAAACGGTTCGTGCGGATCAAGTGTTGCCAGGCGTTGGATTAAAATGAGATCGTGCAGCACAGATCAGTTCTTACCCCTTCGTTTAAGTCGCTTGTCCTACGCGTCCGATCTAAAACGAATGGCCCTGATCTATTTGACCACAAAGTGGCGGCGCTGGCGGCGGTGGTTGGCGGCAGCGCGCTCAGACGGTGTGGTCGCCGGTGATTTAGGAGGCAAGGGGAACAGAGGGGTAGCTCACCAGAATCGCCGAAGCCTGCTGATTCTCAACGTTGTGGCAGCTCGTCGAGGGGCGCACGGGTTCGTCTTTAATCCCTCGCCGGAGTTGCTGCGAGCGGCGGGTGCCTCTGGAGGTTGTCGGGGACGGAGTTGCATGTCGCGCCGAGGCAAGTGGAAGGGAGTATTAGATGCGTACAAGCATGGGGAGTAAGGGAGTGTCATTGAGAGGGTTCGGGGCAGTCTGGCTTACCAGGGAGGTTTCGCCGAAGTAGTCGCGACGTCGGTGGTGCTCAGATGTTGACGAAGCCGAGCGTCTGGTGTGGCCGCGGCCAAGTAGTTGACGCTGGGAGGTATGCCAGGCGATGTAGAACAAGCTCGCGTGCAGAGGGAGTTGAGGGGCGGCGAGGTGTGGCCGGAATTTCCCGCGGAGCTCGCCGGAGTCAGAGGTGATGTGGCTCCGAATTGGAACAGCTCTGAGGCAGAGAGGGTCGGGCGAGAGAGGGGAAAGAGAGAGGGAACGCAGGCGAGTTATCGAGCGTGATTGATGACAGACATTACTCGCTGTATTGACGAGAATTACTCCCGCGAGATCAATGCAGAAACGGGGGAAGGAAGTGGTCGCAGGGTGGAGACGATGAACAGTGTGTTGGTCCTGGTTATCGGCGAGAGAGAGAGCGTGAGTGTGGCATCCAGTCGTCATCCTCTGTGCGGGTAAGTTCCTGAGTGAGAAAATAACGGTTCGCTGGGGAGAGAGGTGGGCTGTTGCTGGGTTAGTTGGGCCGGCTGGGCTGGATCGACCTTGTGCATTTTTTTTTATTCAGAAAGATTTTCTCTTTTTCCATTCCTATTTCTATTTTTGAAATTCAATCAAACCATTCAAACAGCAAATCAAATCAAACTTCCACCACACTTTGCACTTGAGTTTGGTTCTGTTTAACAACACAAATCCAAGTCCCAAAAATAAAATAATATTTTTATTTTAGAGTCCATTTATAATTAAATAAAATGGACACTAGTTAATAAATTAAAAGGGTTTTAATTTATTTAAAAACTCCATTTGAAATCTAAATATTTTCAAAACCAAATCAGTAGGTTTTAATTGAAAATAAAAGATACTTGGAAAACTTGTTTAAAACAAAATAACATTTTTATTTTAGGTTCCATTATTAATTAAATAAAATGGACCTTAGTTATTAAATCAAATAGGGTTTGTTTTATTTAAATCTTTATTTTGAAATCTAAAATAAACCAAAAACACTTCAGTAGGTTTTATTTGAGAATATAAAATACTTGGAAAACTTATTTAAAATAATTTAATAAGTTTTAGTGTTTATTTAAAATGGGAAAAGCCTTTATTTTAAATAAAACTGGATATTAAATCCTTATTATTTTATTTAAATAAACCTTTACTATTTTTAATCAAAACAAAACATTTTATTTCAAAAGCTTGGCCAAGGTTTAATTTGGATCTATAAAATAATCTTTATTTATAATCCACCTTTTCTTTTGAAAACCAAATCCTTTTATTAAAAGATCCAAAATAGTAATTTTAAATATTTTGAAGTTTATTGTTTATTTATCTTTTTAAATCCCTTTAGGATTTTATTTGATCCAAATAGGTTTTGAAAGTTCCCAATTGGATTCAAAAAGTTTTTCTCACCCTGAAAATCAACAAAGTTTTATTTTATTCATTTATTTTTCACATTACAAGATTTGGAAAATTTTGGGATGTGACAGGCTACCACCCTTAAAATAAATCTCGTCCCGAGATTTGGGGAGGCTAAGGGTTACAAGTAGGCTCAAAACAACTAGGGTACTACCAACCTTAAAAATTTCCAAACTAAATTACATATTGGCTTGCTTGGGATCTTGATGTAACTTCCCTGGAAAGAAGTTTGCATAGTGGCCTAGTTCCTTGCATTTGAAACACATCACTTGGCTGATATCTTTCTTTTCCTTGGGTAACAATTCTTCTTGTTTATTTCCTTGGTTCTTCTTCTTTTTTGGGCAATCACTGGCATAGTGTCCCTTCTCTTTGCAATTGTAACATTGAAACTGGCTTATGTCCTTCTTCTTCTTTTTGGGTCTCTCCAAAGCTAGGAGTTCTTCTAGTTCATGCTCCTCAAAGGTGGGAAATCTTTCTCTCTTCTTGGGGCAGTTACTAGAGATATGACCTTCTTCTTCACAATTAGGGAATTGGTTTTCATGCTCCTTGGATGTATAATTCTTATCTCCACATATATTGCAAGCTTTGGTTCCTTCTATAATAACATCTTTGTCATCCTTTTTGTCATTAGCTCTTTGGGAAAAGTTTTCTCCCATGTTGATCATTTGAGTAACCAATCCTTGCAACAATTGGGATTGAAGTTTCAAAATCCTTTGTATGGCTGGGTCTAGTCCATTGTTGTTGGCTAAAATCTGAGTTGTCTCTTGGCTCAACTGGTTCTGGGTTGCTATAAGTTTTCTCATGTTGTCCTCTTGGTTGTTGTTGTTATCATCAACCTTGATGTTGGTGTCTCTTGGAGTAGTCATCTGTGTAGGTTGTATTGGGATTAGAATAGGCAAAATATTTCTAAGGGAATAATTCTAATCACACACATCACAATTCATTCAAGCAATGTGCAAGCAATCACAAACAACTTTTCACTCAAACAACAAAGTTCAAGCACATTTTTAGGCAACAAAAATAATTTTGTTACACCACATAAGTTGGTGTGTTTGACTTAACTAAATTATGGTGGTCCATATATATGGTTTACTTGTGATCTTTCCATCCTTCTTGGTTGATTATCCTTGAACAAAATCTTTGTATCCTTGGAGAAAATTTCTCATGTCTTGGTCACAAATCTTCAAGGTGTTGATGGCTCCTTCTAAGTTGTGTTTCCTTAGTCTCCAAATCTTTTAGCAAGGTTTCTTGTCTCACTTGTAGTCCTTAGTGTTAATCATGGTTGATGTCCTTGGTGAATATGCTGAAGATGTTGAAGTCATTAGAGTTGATGGAGTTGAAGTCATTAGAGTTGATGAAGTCCTTTGCACATGGTGAAGTCTTTGGTCATGGGGTAGGTTTTTCCATCAAGTTGAAATAGAAGAGATGTAGAGTTGAAACCAAAATGGTTGAGGAAAGAGTTTACAAGATTGTCTGTAAATAAGTTTTGGAACAAATACAACTCCTATTTTTCTAAGGGTTTTTGTCCAATCCTAGGTTTACAAATCCTACAGGCAACACAATGCTCTGATACCATATGTAGAGGGAGTGTCCCAACCTTTATTAACATAAGGTGGTGTCCCCTGTGTTTACAATGCTAGTCCCTGGATCAATAGCTAGCATCCATAGTTAAGATGTAATATCAAGAAACAAAGGTCATAATACAACTTTATAACCAGGAATAGCATAATTTTATTACATCTTACATAGCTCATTTGGCTATTACATTACATTGCAGAAGAATATCTATAAGCATGGGGTCCTTCATCTTCAAAGTGCCAGTGCACATGTTGGTTGTAGACTTTGTAATCCTAATCAACACACTTCACTAAATCAATCAAACCTGCAACATAACAAGTTACAGCCACAAGGGTCAATACATCTGAATTGTATTGGCAAGTGATACTATGGTAGTATAGTGGAGTCTATCATCTATATGCATTTGGCTAAGTGGAGTTGAGGCTTGCATTGCTCAAAATAGATTTTCCTTATCATTTTGAAAACACTAAGTTTTTGCTTGACAAAAACATTTTTCTCAAACAAAGATTGAAGATCCTTTAACCCTTGTTCAACCACAAGTTTTTAACTTAGAAATTTGAATGATGAGATTCTTGATTGCTTCCTTGTCTTGATTCTCAAATTGTCCTTTACCAGGGACATGGCTAAGTACTTAGATTTTACACTCTGCAGAGGTGGTGGACTTTCCCCACAATACTTGGTTTCCCAAGACAAGATCTTTCAGAAGCCTTCCCTTAGACCAAAATGGACGCGCTCCAACCTATCAAATTCTACCACCAACTGTCCATATGGCTAAGTTCTTGCAACCTATATGATCCAGGCAGAGCCCATAATGCCAAGTGGTTGCACTTGAAGCTTCTCAACATTTGACATCTCAAATCTCTTTGTTCCTGGGTGGCCATCCACAAGTGAGATACACAAGGTCAACCATAGACATGGGCCTTGTGAACCACTCAACCAAAATCCACCAAGCAATTACCATTCCACCCAGGTGATTCATTAGCTTAGTTGTTTTATTAAACAAAACACAAGTCCTCAGACTTAGAAATTTTTCATAGTATGGATATATATTCCACCCTTGTTTTCTATTAGCTAGGCTAAGCTTGATAGTAGTAGGAATTTTAACTTAGTAAATTTTTACTAAGGTTTCATCTACTAGGCTTTCCTATAGCAAGGTTTATACTTAGCAAAATTCCATGCAAGTTTTACTTAGAGAAATCACTAATGCATAATGAAAGTAATGGGACAAAGTATGAAGCATCACTTGCCTTTTTGGTAGAGTATGGGTTCACTCCTTGTCCTTGCAACAATCACACTCTTCAAGTCACTACAATCAAATCAAACAAGGCACAAACTCAATCTACCAATCAAGCAAAACATCACATAAAATAACAAAGTCAAGGTAATGCATGCAAACATGCCAAGCTTTGTTTTATTTGTAAAAGTGGTTCCTAATGGGTCAAGAAAATTTGAAAACACCCATTGGTCATTTTATAAAGTGGCAAAAGTCATGTGCAAGGGATTTCACTTCCTAAACCATTTTCAAAATAAGGTATCATTTTATGTGGTGTAGAAATATTTTTACTAAGGCATTAATCTATAGGGTTCACCAAATATGTTTTCAAACCATAAGACTTGGTGTTTGGGGTCAAAGAGTTTAAAACAAAACATTTCCCAAAGGTTTTCTTCAAAAACCATTTTTAATAAATAAACTATATTTTTATTTGACTAGAAATGGTTTTAAATCAAAGAATCATTCTTTTGTTTTACCAAATACCTTTTTGAAACCACAAAGTGTTTCCTATGGTCAGTAGATTCAAATCACACCATTTGCCAAAGATTTTATCCCCAAAATCATTTTTGAACAATTTTTATACTCCAAACAAGCATACAAATGTTTCTGCAAAAAGAAACATTTTTCCAGAAGCTTTTGACTAAAAAAAATGGCATGGTTGGCTAGGGCTTGTTCCACTGATTCCATTGGTATAAAGTTTGTAATTTTTGGACGTGTGGATAAAAAGTTGTGCAATTTACAAAATGGACATCTAATAGACACATTTCTGTTTTTAAAACAAAGCACTGGACACGTGGGCTGTTCTGATTCGTCGAAAACGGTTCGTGCGGATCAAGCGTTGCGAGGCGTTGGATTAAAATGAGATCGTGCAGCACAGATCTGTTCTTACCCCTTTGTTTAAGTCGCTTGTCCTACGCGTCCGATCTAAAACGAATGGCCCTGATCTATTTGACCACAAAGTGGCGGCGCTGGCGGCGGTGGTTGGCGACGGCCTTTCGACGGCAGTGGTCGCCGGTGATTTAGGAGGCAAGGGGAACAGAGGGGTAGCTCACCAGAATCGCCGAAGCCTGCTGATGCTCAACGTTGTGGCAGCTCGTCGAGGGGCGCACGGGTTCGGCTTTAATCCCTCGCCGGAGTTGCTGCGAGCGGCGGGTGCCTCTGGAGGTTGTTGGGGACGGAGTTGCAGGTCCCGCCGAGGCAAGTGGAAGGGAGCATTAGATGCGTACGAGAATGGGGAGTAAGGGAGTGTCATTGAGAGGGTTAAAGCGGCTTACCAGGGAGGTTTCGCCGGATTAGTCGCGACGTCGGTGGTGCTCAGATGTTGACGAAGCCGAGCGTCTGGTGTGGCCGCGGCCAAGCAGTTGACGCTGGGAGGTACGCCAGGCGATGTAGAACAAGCTCGCGTGCAGAGGGAGTTGAGGGGCGGCGAGGTGTGGCCGGAATTTCCCGCGGAGCTCGCCGGAGTCAGAGGTGATGTGGCTCCGAATTGGAACAGCTCTGAGGCAGAGAGGGTCGGGCGAGAGAGGGGAAAGAGAGAGGGAACGCAGGCGAGTTATCGAGCGTGATTGATGACAGACATTACTCGCTGTATTGACGAGAATTACTCCCGCGAGATCAATGCAGAAACGGGGGAAGGAAGTGGTCGCAGGGTGGAGACGATGAACAGTGTGTGGGTCCTGGTTGTCGGCGAGAGAGAGAGCGTGAGTGTGGGGTCCAGTCGTCATCCTCTGTGCGGGTAAGTTCCTGAGTGAGAAAAGAACGGTTCGCTGGGGAGAGAGGTGGGCTGTTGCTGGGTTAGTTGGGCCGGCTGGGCTGGGTCGACCTTGTGCAATTTTTTTTTATTCAGAAAGATTTTCTCTTTTTCCATTCCTATTTCTGTTTTTGAAATTCAATCAAACCATTCAAACAGCAAATCAAATCAAACTTCCACCACACTTTGCACTTGAGTTTGGTTCTGTTTAACAACACAAATCCAAGTCCCAAAAATAAAATAATATTTTTATTTTAGAGTCCATTTATAATTAAATAAAATGGACACTAGTTAATAAATTAAAAGGGTTTTAATTTATTTAAAAAATCCATTTGAAATCTAAATATTTTCAAAACCAAATCTGTAGGTTTTAATTGAAAATAAAAGATACTTGGAAAACTTGTTTAAAACAAAATAACATTTTTATTTTAGGTTCCATTAATAATTAAATAAAATGGACCTTAGTTATTAAATCAAATAGGGTTTGTTTTATTTAAATCTTTATTTTGAAATCTAAAATAAACCAAAAACACTTCAGTAGGTTTTATTTGAGAACATAAAATACTTGGAAAACTTATTTAAAATAATTTAATAAGTTATAGTGTTTATTTAAAATGGGAAAAGCCTTTATTTTAAATAAAACTGGATATTAAATCCTTATTATTTTATTTAAATAAACCTTTACTATTTTTAATCAAAACAAAACATTTTATTTCAAAAGCTTGGCCAAGGTTTCATTTGGCTCTATAAAATAATCTTTATTTATAATCCACCTTTTCTTTTGAAAACCAAATCCTTTTATTAAAAGATCCAAAATAGTAATTTTAAATATTTTGAAGTTTATTGTTTATTTATCTTTTAAATCCCTTTAGGATTTTATTTGATCCAAATAGGTTTTGAAAGTTCCCAATTGGATTCAAAAAGTTTCTTCTCACCCTGAAAATCAACAAAGTTTTATTTTATTCATTTATTTTTCAGATTACAAGATTTGGAAAATTTTGGGATGTGACAATTAGTAGGGCATGTTTACTGGGCGGATTAACAGCGGCATTGACACGAATTTAACTCGCGAATCAATTGGCAGAAACAGGAGAGAGAGGAAGGAAGAACCGGTCGCGCGGTTGAAGACAGTGACGTGGCTATGGGGCCTGTTCGTCAGCGAAAGAAAGAGAGTGGAGGTGGGGGCCAGTGTTCAGTGACTGCGCGAGTTCTTTCTGCGGTAAGAAAAACGCTTCGGGGGCGAGGGGGATAGGTGGGATGGACTGGGCCAGGTGGGCTAGTTGGGCTAGGTCGGCTTGGTTCTCTTTTTTTTATTCTGTTTGTTTTTCTCTTTTTCCATTTCATTTTTTGTTTTGAAATTCAATCAAACAATTCAAACATTCAAACCAATCAAACTTCCACCACACTTTGTAATGAGTTTAGTTCTGTTTAACAACAATAATTCAAATTCCAAAAAAATAAAATAATTTTTTTATTCTTTTAGAATCTATTTAATAATTAAATAAAATAGTCCTTAGTTATTAAATCAAATAGGATTTGATTGATTTAAAATCTCCATTTGAAATCCAGATAATATCAAAATCAATTCAGTAGGTTTTATTTGAAAATATAAAATACTTGGAAAACTTGTTTAAAATAATTTAACAAGTTTTGGTTATTAATTAAAATGGGAAAAACCTTTACTTCAATAAAATTGGTTTATTAATAAACTCTCATTATTTTATTTAAAGAAACCTTTACTCTTTTAATCAAAGCAAATATTTTATTTCAAAATGTTGGCCAAGGTTTAATTTGGCTCTATAAAATTAATCTTTATTTATGATTCTATCCTTTTCTTTTTAAAATCCAAATCTTTTATTAAAAGATCCAAAAATAGAATTCCAAATATTTTTAACTTTATTGTTTATTTATCTTTTTAAATCCCTTTAGGATTCTATTTGATCCAAATAGGTTTTGAAAGTTTCCAATTGGAATCAAAAAGTTTCTTCTCAACCTAAAAATCAACAAAGTTTTATTTTATTCATTTTATTTTTCACATGACAAGATTTGGAAAATCTTGGGATGTGACAGTAGATTTTGGTGAAAATAGTGATTGTGATTGTGAGGATTGTAGCTACTCTCCAAACTACCAAGGCAAGTGGTGCTTCATGATTTTATTCCTATGTTTTCAACTTTGCATTAGAAATATTTTGCTAGTCTTGCATGGTTATTTTGATCTATATGCTATGCTTGGGAAATCCTAGTAGTTGTAGAATTGCTAGAAATATTTCTAAGCCTTATTAATGCCATGCTTAGCCTAGCTAGTTGCAACCAAGGGTGGTTATATATTCATGCTATGAATAAATATTTCTAAGTCTTTGGACTATGTTTTTGCTTAATAAAACAACTAAGTGAATGAAACACCTGGGCGGAATGGAAAGAATAGGTTATGTTGAGTGGTTACACAAGGCCCATTTCTATGGTTTACCTTGTGTATCTCACTTGTGGAAAGCCACCCAGAAACAAAGGGATTTGAGATGCCATATGTTAAGAAGCTTCTAGTGCAGCCACTTGGCAATATGGGCTCTGCCTGGATCATATAGGTTGCAATAACTTAGCTATTTGGACAGTTGGTGGTATTGTGATGATAGGTTGGAGCGTGTCCATTTGGTCTAAGGGAAGGCTTCTGAAAGGTCCTGTCTTGGTGAAAATCAAGTCTTGTGGGGAAAGTGCACAACCTCTGCAGATGGAAGAATCTAAGTACTTAGCCATGTCCCTGGTATTGGACAACTTGAGCATCAAGACATGGAAGCTATCAAGAATCTCCTCATCTCAATTTCTAAGTTAAAACTTGTGGTTGAACAAGGGTGAAGGACCCCAATGTCTATTGGTGGTTCCTTGGGAAAGATTTTGACAAAGAAAAACTTAGTGTTTTCAACTGATAGGCAAAACCTATTTTGAGAAAAGCAAGCCTAAGCTACACTTAGCCAAAATGCATATAGCATTTAGTCCACCAATATTCTACTAAGGTATCACTTGCCAATACTATTCCAATGTATTGACCCACTGTGGCTGTAACTTGTGATGTTGCAGGATATTCTGATGATGATTAGGAGTCATGAGTCTACACTCAACATGCTTGCCTATGGCACATGAAGATGAAGACTTATTTATCTTATTATATATTTGAACTCTTGTATTAGGCCTGTGGCCATGGAGTTGTAAAAGACTATGTTTGTCTCTGGAATGATATGTAATAATGACCTTTGTTTCTGTGTACTTCATCTTAAACTGTGGATGCTAGCATTGATCCTGGGACTAGTATTGCAATGACAGGGATCCTTTCCTTTACAAAGGAGGGATCTTACAAGCAACCCGGTCCACGCTTCCCTACCTGTATGAATGCACCTCCTTCACCTCCTTATTTCGAAAACGTTTTCAATGCGTTTGTCGAATGGAACACCCAAACTATGTGACTCATGGAATCTACTAGGCAAGTTAATCAAGCGAGGGGTTCCCAAGCCCCGTGTGGCTGTACGCTCGTCTCGGTTCCAAAGGCAAGAACTCAGGTCCTAGTGGTGGCGAGCATGGGACTATAAAAACCACATCCCACCGTGGCCTCCCATACAAGCCTTATCATGTTTAATCTCATATCACTGATCTCATCTCATCACGTTCTCCTGTCATACTAGATTATCTGCATATGATACATCATCTGGATGGACCAGAATCAACAGCTATGCATGGCTAAGTAGGACACATATCTAAGCTCTAGCAGTGCACACACACCAAACCTAGTGATGCTAGGAGCAGTGGATCAGGTAATATAAGCTCAAAGGGAGTAATGCAATAGATATGATACTCTATCTACCGATAAAATACCACAGTAGAATCGTATGCAACATGACAGAATTGAAATGCTTTCGAAATCATAGGATTATATCATGGTAGGGCTATGCTTGCCTTTGCCAGTTGATAACAGATGGACAGATCTTCGGGATCCTTGAACTTGACTTGGTTAGAGTTGGTCAAGTATTGTTCGTCGATCTTCGAACTTCGACGATGTTGTCCTCGGGTTTCGATCTCGATCTCGATATCGTATTCTACCGAAGAAGAACGAAACACCGGAAATAGAGGGGAAACAATCAACACATGTCATCGATGCAATGCTCAAGCAAATATGATGATATGACAAGTTAAATTGTATTGATATGTAACCCTAAGGCATGCTCGACAAATTAAACGGGGTTCCGAGGGGCGCAAACCCTAAATCGGGAAAACTCCGGAGGAATATGAGAGGGGTTGATTTGTTCTTCTAATTAAACTTGTCATTTAAGTTGTTGAACAATGCATTATTATAGCTTAAATAGCTAGGTTTCATTTTTCTAAACATTTTGATATATTATACACATTTTTCTGACTTATAAATAAAAAGATATTGAATTTACAAGTTTAAAATCATTTTCTGGAATTATTAAAACATTTATTAAATCATTATGACATCAGCTGGGGCAGGGGAGTTATTCTTTTTACACCGATCCAGAGGCTACCCGTAGTGACTGACTGATGGGCCCTGAGCCACCTTAGCAGCCACGTGGGCAACAGGAACCCGCGACGACTTTGACTGTGCTGACTCGCGCACGGTGACGATTGGGTGATGTCACCGTGACGTCATGACGCTGGTGAGCCACAGATTGGCAAGCGGACGGCGGTGGAGGGCTCTAGGGGAAACGAGTTTGCGCGTGTTTGAACGAGCGGAGCACGGGGAGGCTAACGGTGGTCGCGCCGCCATTTATTGGTCACTAGGACGGCTGGCGGCGAGCTTACGTGGCGGCGGACGACGGAGCACGATACAGGGGCGATACAGGCGATGCCAGGAAGCCGGGTTAGGGCGTGGAGATGCAGAAGCTCACCGTGAGTCTTACCGAGGGTTCGGCAAGGCGAGGCGCGGTCGGACACAGCCAGAATCGACGACGGAGACGATGGCTCGAGTTTGGGGAGGAGCTAGCAATTGGGCGTCTGGGAGCCTCTCCGGCTTGCGCGTGTGGGGGAAATCGAACTAGTCGAGCTTGGCGGTTGTGGTGGTGGTCTCAGAGAGGCACAGGGAGGCACAGAACAACGGCGACGAGCGGCTCTGGCCGGGGCTAGGGTTCAGCTCGCAGAGGGGATCAGCGGGGAAGAGAGGGAGAGCGCTGGAGCGAGTGCGAGGAAGAGGAGAAGATGACCACGTCGCGGCACTCTTATCCGTTAATGTGGGGCTTGACGGACGGCGGCGAGGAAGCGGTGGAGATCGATGGCGGCGCTCAAGACACCGAGCTGCTTCACGTCGCCTGTGAAGATGACGAAGGACATACGAGGCGAACCGGTACGGGCCTGGGATGGGCCATGCTGGGCTGCGGGGTTCCGCACTGCACGGGAGAAAGGGAGGAGGAGAGGAAGGTGGATGGCTGGGCCGGCCTGGTTAGCTAGTCTGCCTTGTTTTTATTTCTAAAACATTTTTCCATTTATTTTTCTGTTTTCTCCTTTTGTGAATCATTTTCAAATCTGTTTTAAATTCTTTTAAAACACAAGAGGCTTTTATAAAATATGTAAAATATTTATGAGCCCTTTTAAATCCATTTGGGCTCCAACAATTTTGGGGGTTTTCAAAATTCAAACCATTTGAAGATGTTTCAAAGAGAGGGGAGAAAACTATGGTTTGAAGTTTGATTTGTTTTCTCCAATGCACAATTTAAATGATGATGCTCATGATGCACAAATCAAACCCTAATATTGATTAGCTAAAACTGGGGTGTTATAGTAGCCTAGCGGCCCTCCGATGGGGATGAGTGGGGGGCGAATGATGCGGAGGTAGAGGAGGTTAAGTAGCTGGTCGAGGGGAGGGATTAACGCCTACAATCATTCGGAATCAACGCGCGTTGATTTACAGAAACGGCAGCGACGGAGCTGGTCGTCGCGCGAGATTTGGGGAAGAAAGGGTGAGGTGGCAGTGGGGCCACTAGTCAGCGAGGGGGTGCGTGCGCGGAGTGAGAAACCTAGGGGAAAGGGGGAAACCAGGGTGGGCTTGCTGGGCCGCAAGGGGGGGTGGGCCAGATAGGTAGCACCTGTTATTTTTTTCTCCTTTTCTCTTTTCCTTTTCTGTTTTGATTTTCTAGGATGGATTTGAATGCTCATTTCAAATCCAAATCAAACCTTCACCAAATTTTTGTATGGTGATCCTAGTATCCAAATGTGTGTCAAACACATCCAAGCATTTGAAAATCAATTTGAGGTCATAAAATAAAATAGAAACCATGCCCCATATGTATATAATAAAAGGGTTATAAATATGGTTCTAATAGGATTTAAACTTTGAATATTTTATGCAAGATCAAAATTCCATGATGAAATGAATGCAATAACATGATTTTTCATTTGACGAAATTTGGGATGTTACAAATCTAACCCCCTTAAAATGAATCTCGCCCTTGAGATTCGGATTGGCTAGCAAATAGGTGAGGGTGATCTTTTCGAAGGTCATCTTCTCTTTCTCAAGTTGCTTCTTCTTCGGTATGATGATTCCACTATACTTTGTAGAATTTGATAGTCTTAGTACGAGTAACTCTTTCTGCTGTCTCAAGAATATTGATAGGTTTCTCTTCATAAGTGAGATCACTCTCCAACTTTACCTCTTACAATGGTATGGTGTCGTTCAATGAACTTTCTTCCATCTCCGGATGACGCTTCTTCAACTGACTCACATGAAACACATTGTGAACTGCAGACAGTGATTTAGGCAATTCAATCTCATAAGCCACTTCTCCTTTGCGGATCACAATCTTGAATGGTCCAACATATCTAGGTGCCAATTTCCCTTTGACTCAAAATATCTTCACACCACGAAGTGGTGAGACTCTAAGATAAGCTCTATCACCTACCTCATAGGTGACTTCCCTACGCTTTGGATCTGCATAGCTCTTTTGTCGGGATTGGGCTATCTTCAATCTGTCCTTTACCATTCTGACTTTCTCTTCAGCTTCCTTGATCAGTTCTGGTCCGAATAAATTTCTTTCTCCTACTCCATTCCATAGTAATGGCGTAGTACACTTCCTTCCATAAAGGAATTCAAACGGAGCCATCTCTATGCTTGCTTGATAGCTGTTATTGTAAGAGAATTCTGCGCATGGCAGACTTTCATCCCAACTGGATCCATAGTCTAGTGCACAAGCTCTGAACATATCTTCTAAAATATGATTGGTCCTTTCTATTTGTCCATCAGTCTGAGGATGAAAAGTTGTGCTGAATTCTAGCCTTGTTCCCAATGATTCATGTAGTTGTCGCCAAAAATGCGAAGTGAACTGAGTTCCTCTATCAGACATAATACTCTTAGGTACTCCATGTAGGCATACAATTCTATTCATATAGATCTTGGCCAATTTAGCACTTGTATAAGTAGTCTTCACGGGTATGAAATGAGCCACTTTAGTTAGGCGATCCACAACAACCCATATAGAATCATATCCAGATTTGGTCCTTGGAAGTCCAGTGATAAATACCATACCAATCTTATCCCACTTCCAATCAGGTATAGGTAGTGGTTGCAATAACCCTGCCGATTTCTGATTCTCCGCTTTCACTCTACTACACACGACACACAAATCAATGTGTTCTGCGATATCTTTCTTGAGATTATTCCACCAAAATATTTCCTTCACATCCATGTACATCTTGGTGTTACCCGGATGAATAGAATAAGGTGAATTGTGTGCTTCTTGCAGAATCAATTTCCGTAGCTCCGGATCTTGTGGAATGCAGATGCGCTTTCCATACCATAAAGTTCCTTGTTCATCTTCATGCAATCCTTTCGCCTTTCCTTTACTAATTTTACTCTTAATCTCTTCTATTTCCTTGTCCAACTTTTAGGCTTATTTGACCTTATCTAACAGTGTTGGTTGAACTTCCAAAGACATGAGATATCCTTCAGGCACTATCTCCAATCTTAGCTCTTTAAATTGGGACACAAATCATCTGGCAATTCTCCTTTGGTAAGGCCATTCACATAAAATTTACGGCTTAAAGCATTTGCTACAACATTTGCTTTATCGGGATGGTATTTCAAACTCAATATATAGTCCTTGATGAGCTCTAGCCACCTTCTTTGTCTCATATTGAGCTTCTTCTTGGTGAAAATATATTTCAAACTCTTGTGATCCCTAAACACTTCACAAAGCTTTCCCAAAAGATAGTGTCTCCATGTTTTGAGTGCATGGACAACAGAGGCTAACTCTAAGTCATGAGTAGGATAATTTACTTCATGAGTTTTGAGTTGTCTTGAGGCATAGACTACAACTTTTCCTTCTTGCATCAAAACTCCACCCAATCCTTGTTGAGATGCATCACAGTAGACTTGAAAGTCCTTCTCTAAGTCTGGTAGACATAAGACTGGTCCAGACACTAGTCTCTTCTTCAATTCTTGGAAACTGGTTTCACAACCTTCTGTCCAATCAAACTTCTTATCTTTCTTAAGCAATTCCGTCATTGGCTTAGCCACTTTCGAGAAATTCTCGATGAACCTTCTATAGTATCCTGCCAAGTCTAGGAAACTACAAACTTCTTTCACTGACTTGGGAGATTCCCACTCAGTTACAACTGACACTTTCGCGGGATCGACAACTATACCATCTCCAGACACAATATGTCCAAGAAATCCAACTTCATTCAACCAAAATTCACACTTACTGAACTTGGCATACAACTTATGCTCCCTGAGTTTCTTAAGTATCAAACACAAATGTTCTTCATGCTCTTCTTTGATCTTGGAATAGATCAAAATGTCATCAATGAATAAACTTGTCAAGAAACTCCATGAACACCTTGTTCATCATGTTCATGAAATAAGCTGGTGCATTTGTTAATCCAAATGGCATCACAGTATACTCATACAATCCATACCTAGTGGTAAAAGCAGTCTTAGGTATGTCTTGCTCTCTAATCTTTAGCTAAAAGTAGCCTGATCGGAGATCAATTTTTGAGAACACACGAGCTCCTTATAGCTGATCAAAGAGATCATTGATTCTAGGTAAATGTTATTTGTTCTTTATAGTCACCTCATTGAGTGATCTATATTCTATGCATAGCCTTTGACTTCTATCTTTCTTCTCAACAAACAGAACTGGTGCACCCCAAGATGAAGAACTTGGTTGGATAAATCCTTTCTACAACTGTTCCCCAAGCTGTTTATTGAGCTCTTTCAACTCATCAACTGACATCTTGTAGGGTCTCTTTGCTATTGGTCTAGATCCTGGCAGTAAATCAATAAAAAATTCCACATCTCTATCTGGTGGCATTCCTGGTAATTCCTCCGGAAACTCATCTGGGTACTCTTTCACTACTGGTACACTGTCTATGCTAACCCCCTTAAGAGAATTTAGCTTACTCCCTTTGGATCAAAGTTAGACTTGAACCTAATCCGTTTCTTCTCCGGGGTTGTGAGTGTAACAGTATGATTGGCACAATCTATTACTCCTTCATACTTAGTCATCCAATCCATGCCCAATATTACATCCAATCCTTGGGAATCTAGGATTATCAGACTAACTGGAAACTTATACTTTCCAAACTCTATTACTAGATCATGACATCCAAAATTCACTATCATATATCCACCTGGGGATCTTACTTTAATAGGACATCCAATAGTTTCAGTTGGAAGTCAATTTTTGTCTACAAATGCTCTTGATATGAATGAATGCGATGTGTAGATATCAAAAAGAACAAGTGCTGGAATAAAATTAATCTTGAACTTACCAGCCACAACATCGAACTCCTGATAGATTTCCTCCACATTGATGTGGTTCACATGACCCTTCTGAAAAGGGTTTGGCTTGTTGGCTCCATCAGTCTTCTTTTCTAGGCATTCATTGGCATAGTGCCCAGTTTTCTTGCACTTTAAGCATACAACCTTACTGATGTCCTTCTTTGTTGGCTGACTTCCATTGCCATTTCCACCATGGTGGCTCTTGTATCCACTCTTGTGGTTCTTATATCCACCATTGTCATGACTACGGTGATTTTTGCTATCATGGTGGCGGTTACTATTGTGGTGCTTGTTATATTTCCCGTGTTTGTGGGATCCAAAACCTCCACTATCTTCACCATTGGAACGCTTGTGTGATGACCCAGAACTATGCTTATCAAAGTGATGCTTCCTCTTCTTGTTCTCAACCTGCTTCATCTTACTTTCCAAGATGGTAGCTTTGTCACACAAGGATTGGTAAGTTGGAACATATGAAACTGATAGATGCATGCACATCTCATCATTCAGTCCCTCAAGGAACTTCTCCTTCCTTTTTGCATCAGTATCAACTTCATCCGGTGCATAGAGTGCCAGATTGTTGAACTCCTCAATATATTCTGCAACACTGCGGTGGCGTTGCTTAAGATTTTGGAACTCCTTCTTCTTCAAACTCATCACTCCTGAAGAGATATGATAAGTGCGGAATCCATCCTCAAACATTTCCCAAGTCACTTCCTCAATAGGGGTAGTGATCTGGAAGTTGTACCACCAAGTAGCTGCTGGTCCTTCTAGCAAATGTGTTGCAAACCTGACTTTTCCCTCACCGGTGCAACCAACAGTGACCAAATCCTTATTCACAGAACATAACGAGTCATTGGCTACCATAGGATCAGTGGTTCCCAAAACCTTTGCAGGCCTCAACCTCAGAAACCTTGTGAGCATATCAAAAGATGGTGGGTTGTTGTTGTTGTTGTTGTTGTTGTTGTTGTTGTTGTTGTTGTTGTTATTGTTCTGATTCGCCATAAACTGGGTCATCATTTGCATCAACTGAGTCTGGGCTGTCATCAACTGCTGCATCTCATTGCCATTGTTGTTATTGTTGGGATTGGCACGACGGGGAGGCATCTATGGTTTCAATAAGGTTAAGATAAGATAAATACCCCATAGATGCTAACATGCACAATACATCACATAGAAACAATCACAAATAAACTAGCACAAGATAAACTTAGAGTTTAAACAACGTGAACAACAAGTTTTGAAAAGTAAACACACTAACATAGTCATCCACATGTTGGATGATCAATGCGACTCGATGAATAAAAATATGATAAATGGATAGATAGCGAAAGTATTCAACACTACTCCTCCATATAGACTTCCACCTCCACTAGTGCAAGTCCTGCTACTTTGATTCCTGACTTGTACTCCTCCATGCTGGTGGTCAAGGCAGTGACCTTCGCCTGAAGCTTCCTCTTCTGCGAACGCAGTCTCTCAATCACCTCCTGCTGTGACTCTAACTCAAGATCCTTGAGTTCCATCTCGTCCTTCATCTCATTGATCCTCTTGTTCCTATCCTGAACTCTCTACTCTTGATTCTTGAACCTCTTGTCTTGCTTCTTGAATCTAGCCTCCATCTCCTTGATGCTCTCCTCCTGCTCCTCGAAGGCCTTGTCCTTCTCCCTCAACTGGACGCGAAGCTCATCATTGCTAAGCATGACATTGGTCCGATCGGTGTCGAGGTGCCTAACGAGGCTCTCTAGGTCCTGAAGATAGATACGCACTGGCTCAATAGTCTCCCTAGTGGCATCATCATACACTACAGCCTCTCCCTCCTCGTCACGTCTCCCAAATGGGTGGAAGTAGAGGCCCCTGAGCTCGGTGGAGTGACGTCCACAAAGGCGTCCAAGTAGCTCCTGCATGGCAACATCGAGTCCCTTCTCCTTGTCTTCATGGAGTAACTTGAAAGAAATCTCCTCAGTGGGTGGCTCCGACTGGCGTCCTGTCTGTGAGACTCTAAATCCCCATAGGTCCTTCCTCTCAAACTTCGTAAGCCAAAGTCCCTTAATTTTAGGGAGGGGGAGATTGAGCACACTAGTGAGCTCCACAATACAAGAACCAAAATGAGTTCCCTTGAACTCGTCGGCGGTGCTGATAACAAATATAGGCATCTATTGCATAGGATAGAGAAAAATTAGAAACAACACAATTAAAGAGAAAACATAAGGTAGTGAAACAAAAGCCAATAGCATACATAAAACACACAAGTCAAGGCATACAATATTCAATCACAAACACCAAGTTCAATCACGACTTAGACAATTTTTTGCCATACCACATAGGTTGGTATGATCAAAATTATTAACGCGAGAAAACGACAAGTGTGGTGGTCCAACTATTGGTGTACGTCACAACTCTCACTCACTTGTCAAGATAGCTATCAGTGCATCCTTGGAGGCAATCTGTTTGTCTTGGTCACAAGACTCCCATGCTATGTCTATGATATCTTCCCTAAGACGTTTGTTGGTAGCCTCTAAGTCTTGGGTATGATCCTTCTCCTCTCTAAGGTCATTTATAGTGTTGAGCATTCTACACTTGAGTCTTTCACCAAGCTCCTTGATGGCATTCCTTGTTGCATTCCTTGCAGAGTCAAAGAATGACTTGTGCATTTCAGAGTTGGTGACCATGCAGAATCCCGACTCTTTGTGGTTGTCCTCCTTGTTTTTGTACAAGTGAAGCTGTACCCACCAATATTCTTCTCCTTCATCCACCACTGGAAATCCCTTGTACACGGCTTCACCATGCATCCCAAGCTAACCATGAGGTTTTTGAGTGCCTTGGGAAACTCTGTCTCACATTCTAAGGTCATGGTCATGAGTGGTCCTTTCTTGACGGCTTTGTTGATGGCGGCCATCTACAAATGGAGATGAGAAAGAAGATTAGGAGAAGTTTTACGAGATGAAAAAGAGACAAGTGTGGAAATTTTTAAAGGAGTTTGCATTTCCTAGTGGTTTCCTTAGTCTAATCCATCTTAGGGTCATAATCCTACAGGCAACATAGTGCTCTGATACCATCTGTAAGACCTCACCATTTAAGGTAAAGGCCCTTGTGATTGCAATGCTAGTCCCTGGATCGAATTGCTAGCATCCACAATTTAAGACGAAGTACATAGATACAAAGGTCATTATTACATCGTAATATCTAGAGATACATAGTTCTTACAACTCATTATCCCAAGGCTAATATATAGAGTTCACAATACTTAACAAAAAAATAAATTCTTCATCTTCATGTGCCACAGGAAAACATGTTGAGTGCAGATTCATAACCCTAGTCACCATCAGAGTAACCTGCAACATAATAAGTTACAGCCACAGAGGGTCAATACATTTCGAATTGTATTGGCAAGTGATACCATAGTAGTATAGTAACATCTAATAAGTATATGAATTTGGCTAAGTGTAGTTCAGGCTGGCTTTGCTCAAAATAAGATTTTCTTATTAGTTGAAAACACTAAGTTTTTTTTTGACAAAAACACCCAAGGAACCACCAATAGACATTGGTGAACCTTTACCCTTGTTCAACCACAAGTTTTAACTTAGAGAAATTGGGATGAGGAGATCCTTGATCATTTCAATGTCTTTGAGGCTCAAAATGTCCGTTACCGGGGACACGACTAAATACTTAGGTTTTACCCTCTCGAGAGGTGGTGCACTTTCCCCACAATACTCGACATGCATCGAGATGAGACTTTTCAGAAGTTTTCCCTTAGACCACCATGGACGCGTTCCGTCCTATCAACCCTACCACCAACTGTCCATCTGGCTAAGTTCTTGCAACCTAGTTGGTCAAGGCAGAGCCCATATGCCATGTGGTTGCACTAGAAGCTTCTCAACACTAAACATCTCAAATCTCTTTGTTCCTGGGTGCCATCCACAAGTGTGATACACAAGGTAAACCATAGACATGGGCCTTGTGTAACCACTCAACATAAACCAATCTTCCCATTCCACCCAGGTGATTCATTCACATAGTTGTTTTATTAATCAAAAACATAGTCATAGATTTTTCATAATATCATAGCATGATTATTCCACCCTTATATTCTACAATCTATTCTAAGCATACTTAGTATAACAAGTTTCTCAACTTAGGGAAAACTACTAAGACAATATCTATAGGATTTACCCAAGCATAGCATATACTTAGAAAATATCCACGCAAATCCTACTCAAAATATCACTAGTGCATAGGTAAAATAGTAGGACAAAAATATGAAGTAGCACTTGCCTTGGTAGTTGGGGGAATAGGAACAATCCTCACAATCACACTCTCCACAATCCACAAAATTTACACATAAAATTATAACACAAAATTCACATTCAATATACAAACAAAAATATATATATGAATGCATGCAAATGCAATGGAATGTTTTGCCACACAAACCAAGTCAAATTAAGCAGTACTGAACACAAAGCATACTTTCTAAGATCTAAATAAATCAAAATTTACTTTAAAATAATTTTCTAAACATTTTATATAGTCAAATTAAGCCTACAAATTTTTCTGCATAAATTCCTAATTTTACAGAAGAAAATGGCCAAACCAAGGCCATAGTTGCAAAGATCTCATTTTTCGGAATCCAATGATATACAATTTATAATTTTTGGACAAACAGATCAAAAGTTATTGAATTTACAAGTTTGAATAACTAATAAATCTAAATTCAGAATTTAAATCGAAATCAGTGACATGCGATAGCGTCTGATTAGCGCGTACCGCTTCACGCTGGACCACGATTCCACACCGTTATATCTAAATAATTTGTGCGGCTCAGATCTACTCGTACCCCTTCGTTCTAATTCTAATCCTAACCACCAAATCCAGATCCAATGGACCAGATCAACTCGACCAAAAACTGGCGGCGCGAATGGCACTGGCGGCGGTGGTGCTACTACCGGCAACGCGCCGGAGATGCTAGAGGGGTAGGGGGTGGTGCCGATTCTTACCAGAGTCGCGTGGATGCGAGAAAAGCTCAACTTGTTCTTGGCTTGGACAGGGGCGCACGAACATGGTCTCAGAAGCTCGTCGGAGATTGTACTAGCGTCGGTTGCTCAAGAATGGTGACAGTGGATAACCTAGGGCGAGATCAGGCAGACGGTTGTCATTAGCGGCTGCGCAAGGTCACGGTGAACACGATAGAATGAAACAGGGGTCAAGGGGCTCGGTTTTTACCACAATTGCTCGCCGGAGACGAACGGTGCCTCGGGTGCTTGCAGTCGTCAACGGGGACGAAGACCTGGGGTAAAATGAGACAAACTAGAGGCATCAAAAGAAGCGCAAAGAAAAGGTGAGCATGATCATTTGGACCAGAGGTCAAGGCACGCACAGGGCTCACCGTAATAGCTCGTCGGAGCTCGTCGGGGTAGCGGCAGTGCAAGGGGAAATTGGGGTAGCCTGGCGGTGCTCCGGTGGGGATGAGTGGGGGGAAATGATGCGGAGGCAGAGTGGGTTAAGTAGTTGGTCAAGGGGGAGGGATTAACACCTGCAATCAATCAGAATCAACGCACATTTATTTGCAGAAATGGCAGCGGTGGAGTTGGTCATCGCGTGAGAGTTGGGGAAGAAAGGGTGAGGTGGCAGTGGGGTCCACTGGTCAGCGAGGGGGTGCGCGCGCACGAAGTGCGAAACAGAGGGGAGAGGGGGAAACCCGGGTGGGCTTGCTGGGCCGCGAGGGGGGTTGGGCCAGATAGGTAGCGCCTGTTATTTTTTTCTCGTTCTCTTTTTTTCCTTTCTGTCTTGATTTTCTAGGATGGATTTGAATGCTCATTTCAAATCTGAATCAAACCAAACCTTCACCAAATTTTTGTATGGTGATCCTAGTATCCAAATGTGTGTCAAACACATCCAAGCATTCAAAAATCAATTTGAGGTCATAAATAAAATAGAAACCATGCCCCATATGTATATAATAAATGGGGTATAAATATGGTTCTTATAGGGTTTAAACTTTGAAAATTTTATGCAAGATCAAAATGCCATGATGAAATGAATGCAATAACATGATTTTGCATTTGATGAAATTTGGTATGTTACAACTCACCACGTGCCTGCAAGGTGTTAGCAATCACATAAAATAGATATAGAATATAAGGGAGATCAATTTGGTTTCCCATGGGTGTGTTTCCATGAATTCTCATCAAATTAAAGTACTCCCAAGGTGCAGAATTTAAAACAAAATTACTTATGCGTACATCAGTGGCGTTGTTGGCAAACCCAAAACATTGATCCCATTGTTCGAGTGTTAGGATGTACTCACGGTTCATAAGATGGAATTTGACGCGATCAACTCCGGGCCTTTGTTCCTCGGTACAATAGTAATGGGGCACCGTATGCGTCAAGGTGCTGAAGAACTCAAGTGTCAAGCAGCGATACGTGTTAACATCCTGAAAGACAAAGTCATACAAACCAACATTGTTGCAAAGTAAATCAAAATCAGCACAAATGCCAAGTTGGTTCAGGATATAAGGACACACCCACTTGGTGGACTTGATATCTCAAATCTTGAGACGATTGAAATGGTTAAGTTGAAATTCCTCGGTGAACTCGATACCAAGTGACTCGAGGGGTCAACGTATCAATGGGTGGTGTGGAGGATTCCGCATCCATCGCATGTGTACGGCTCCTCGTGTTCATCTAAAAATTAATAAGATAGAATAAATAAGTAATAATGAAATTGCTAATAGTAAACTTTTGATCCAATAGAAACATAGCATATGTGATTCCCTACACTAGTTACAAAAGAATACTCCTCTAAAACAATACTAAGCATGCTCAACATCAAGATTGAATCAAGAACAATACCTAAGTCTAGATTGACAATGGTGAATGATTGAGTGAAGATTTTGCAAAAATAAGTTGAGGACCGGAGGAGAATCATATCTTAGATCGATTGAGTGAAAGGAATCAAAGAAAGATTGAGTAAATTTGAAGATCCAATGGAGGTGGTTTAGAGTTTGGAGGAAGAAGAAACAGAGATTTATATTTGGGGATTTTAGGTAACCTACTATTGCACCCTGGGTAAAATCACTATTAGAAAATCGTTGTCTTATTTTGTGTATCATCATGACGACATGCTCATGGAATCATGCCACATTGTATTTTAGCATCCTCATGACTGCATGCATCTGTTCGCCAAAAATTATTTTCTGAAAAGCCCTCTTTTTTTTTCTACAAATAGCCCCTTTCTGTTTCAAATGCCAAACCTGGACTCTTCCAGTTATTTGGTTTTCCTAAAAACCTATTTACAGATGTATTGTTCTAAATAAAATAAGTAATAATAATAAACATGTTTTTATAAATTATAAATGCCTAGAGAGACCGCTAGCCTGCCAGGCCAAAAGCCCGGCAAGCCGGAAGTCTACTACCCGGCCCAACCACCAAAACCCTACCCTAATCCCTCACCCAAACCCTAGTCCTACCACCCCAGGACACCCACCCCGCCACCGCTAGAACGAACACGCGCGCAGCCGCCCGCGTGCACCCCTGGCCCCAACCGTGCATGCTCCCTAGGTCCACCGACTGACCCAATCTGCTCCCTGCCTGACACGGTCGCACGGCCGCGTACACTAAATGATGGCTGCAAGTGCATAAATCATTTGTAGCTAGTTTCAAAGTTAAGATGTCGATCCCACAGGGATCCCAAAGAGAAGTTTATAGGTGAAGTCTCTATAACACTCAAAGTTGTCACTGGTCTTCGAGTGAATTGACTACAAGTGTGAAATAAGAATAGAATTTGGATTAAAGGAAGGTATTTAAATAAAACTAAAATGTAAACTTCAGAAATAAAATGCATAAAAGTAAAGAACGATTTGTTTGTTGTTTTCTGCAGATGACAAAATATGCGCGCGGAGATTCAGTTCATGGTGATAGTGAATGTGCCAAGTGGACGAGTGATAAGTGTAACAACTATAATCTTATAAGTATGTGTGTAGGCGAGCAACCCATAATTAGACGGAACTCCTCTTGGTAGATTTCATCCCAACTTCAATAATCCTACTAGCCTGTTACCACAACCATGGTCAGTCAATAGACGATTAAGATCCTTCAGCTTGCTTAGCAATTAAGCTCCTTGGATCAGACTAATGCAATAAGCACAATGGTTCCTCGTAATTCTTGAGTCAAACTAGTTTCCCATTGATATCCCCGTGTCACTCGGGGGTCACCGGTCTGCTAGCGAACAAGATTCTATCTATGTAGAACAAATCATCATATTTTCTAGGCCCCTAATTGGACAAAAAGAATTAAGTATCCCACAGATAGTCAAGCACACATAATATAGTAATTAAAATCAACCACAAACTTAATGGAAATTATATAGGCACATCATATCTCACCAATCCCTTACATCTCCCATGCGCAAGGGAACTTACTCACACATGAGAGAAAAAAGCATCATCGATATAATTAAATAAATGGAGTTCTTCTAGATATTACCGTGGAGATCCACAATAAGAATATAAATAAATCCAACACAATTTAAGATGGGAAGAACAATATCAAACCCTAGTTTTGCAAGGTGGAGATGTCTCTCTCTCTCAAGTACAAGTAATTGCTATGGAGGTGTGATGGCTAGGAGGTCGAAGATCGTGGTGCGAGATGAAGAACGTCTTCTCCTTCTTCTCTGGATCTCTTATTTCTCCCTTCCAGACATGATGGCGACTCGTGTGTTCTGTTTTTTTCCCCGACGTCATCACAAAAGTTGCCCCTTTAACAAGACGGAGCTGATGGAAACTATGCGGCTGGAACTATATGGCCGGAGAAAATACTCCTGCCGTATAGTTGCTCGTTAACGCTACTGTATGTCTCCCTCGATTTTTTCCAAAAAGAGACTTGCTTGTTTTCGTTTGAATATTGTGTTTTTGCTGTTGAAACCCTCTGTTGATGTTCAGAACCTGAAACACACATTAAAAACCAAGTTTTCTTCGCTACCGAAGTATCAACATTAGGAAAAGCTAGAAAACCATCAAATCCAAATAAAAACCATCAATAGAAACCATAAAAAATGTCTCGAATCTCATAGCTATCAACTCCCCCAAGCTTAGATTTTTCTCACCCTCGAGTGATAAGGAAATAATAAAGAATAGCAGAGATTCGACACTGAAATATAAGAAATTACAAGCTCGAATTGGTGTCAAATTCTTTTCTTCACAATTCCTGCAATCTTAAACATGATCATACAAGTATTCATAAGATTGCACTGAGTCCACTTCCTAACCACGTATATCTTTCTAGCAAATAAATCATATGCCTAAGTGAGTGTCAAAAGTTTAGCTAGGAAAGTGAAACAAATCCTTTTGGCCTCTCTCTTATTGAGAGATGAATTTTTTTTGCTCTTGTTCCTTTTATCAATTAAGAGTACTCAGGTTGACCAACAATATTCAATTTAAGAACAACTCATCTACTCCCACGTCAAAATTTCAAGACTCTCAAAGCACCTTTTTCCTTTCCTTGTTTTTCAAAAACTTCAGCTCTTTCATAGATAAATCATGCCACTATTTTTAACATGTTAATTGGGACTGTGTTGTGCACTTGTGACCATGCCAGTAGATAACTGTTGAGCAATAGTGGATCAGAGGAGTACTACAACTTCACTTGGAACGTGAAACCACGAGGAGACTAAATTTTACCCGTCATAGCATTGTAGCTATAGACACTTACATAGTTCAATAGCCGAAATAAAGTGGTTTCCCACATTTAGATTGTTCGTTGGCCAGCGGAGTTAATAGTTCCCCATGGAGTACGACAGTGTTGTAGTGACACGCGTAAAGATATATCCTACTGTAATTATTAGAAGAAGCGTGGCATAATCTCTACTACTTCGAAGCATCCATTTTACTGGACAATTTCATTCAAGGGTGCTATCGAGTCTATTTACATTAAGCTCAATGGGGTTGAGTAGTTTCTAAAATCTAATCCTTTGGGATAAACATGGACTCAAGTCATCTCTTGCATGCTTTTTATAGTTGTGAAAATGTTGGAAATATATTAACCAAGTCCATTGCTCAATGTTTGAAAGCTAAAAGGAGACAGTGACAAAGGAATACAATTTATAGGATAACAAGCTAAGTGGGGAGTGACTCAAGTGCAAACAAATACATAATTGTAGGATCAATTTAAGGTTGCAGAAGAGGTGATAAAAGGAATGTGATACCTCCTCTTACTTTCTTCATTCTCGTACTTGAGTCAAATCAACTCTATATTTTCCTATTGCCAGGTCACATGAAATTGAGCAATCTCTGAGAGAAACAAAGAAACAAATACGTAATAAAGGTTACAAGTATTTTTTTGGTTTAAGAATGCAAACTGAAAGTAAACTTGCAATTTTTGAAAAATAAAATAAATCAAAAGAAGAAATAAAAATATGAATGCAAAGTTTGGAGGTTCTCAGACCTCCCCCAAGCTTAGGTTGTTGCCATGCTTAGTTGTTGTCGTCATTCGGCGGCGGGTAGGGATGGTGCTGATAGTAGTCGGGGAAGTGGGTCATGAAGTGACTAAAGTTGTGAGTTAAGGCACTCATATCCTCATTCACTCCATGTAGAGTCTGGTCAATCTCCCCAACGCATTGGTTGAGCTGCAGAAAATCTTCATATGGGGCATTGTTGAACCCCTGCTGCTGATTGGGCCATGGTTCCCAAGGTCCCTCCTGCTGCTGTCCTTCCCAACTAGGGATATAATCCGGCTCCTACTGTTACTCTTGCTTATCCTGCTTCTTTGCTTCTTCATCTTCCTTGGAGTCAGGATAGAGTGCTGCCATGATCTCCGTCACTTGATGCTTGGTGATGATCCAGTTGTTCCTCTCCTGAATCAAGAAGTATTGTGGACAAGGCAATGACACCTTATCATCATATGCAACATCGAGATAACCAAATTGATAGGCTCGGAGCCTCCTATTAGCTCGGTATACACCGAGGAAGCCATAAGCAGTTATATATTTGACATCCATAAGTATGGAGCCATCAACTGGTTGCACAATGGGTATAGGAATTCCTCGGGCTTGGATTAGGTGGGTTACCAATCCATCGATGTGAATATCACATTTCCTTTTGTTGCTCTGGTGGCGGAGGTGTTGGAGGAATAGAGTTGCAGGAGTGGGACTCCGCGGTGCATCCGGGAAGAGTGCCTTGGTGATCATGGCCATATCTGCATTGGCCATAGATCCGGTATATCCTCTACCCAACAAAGTGTTAGCAAGAAACATAGTGAAGTAGCGGATGGTCGACTTCTGAATGGTGGACATCTTCTTCTGGTAGAAGTCCCTGCCACCATTAATAGATATAACCTCCTAAGTTTCTCCACTTGAGACGCTATACAAGTTTGTAATAGTTGATTCCCCTTATAGAGGGAATCCAAAAGCTTCACAAAATTGCTAAAAAGTGATTTGATATGGCCGCTGGTTAACGGTGAAACTCACCATGCATGCATTACCTTTCTCCACGTAGTCGTCGTAGAAGGAGGCGAGGAAATCATGGGTGAGCTCAGCATAGGTGCAGTGGCTTGCATAGGCGAGGTTGGATAGCCCTGCATTTTCACACATATGGTCGAAGTCCACCCTCAACCCTACCAAGCTGACAAAGCCATCATCAGCCCATCATGTGGGAAGCACCTTCCTCGCCAAAACTATGGCATAATTGTTGTCGAGCTTAGCCCAGAGCCTTCACCATGTTGGCGCTTGCTCTTGCGAAAAATACTACCGAGCTTGATCATCTTGATGCAGTAAGAAATTTCAACATAAAACCTTAGGCATATAGTTTCTACATGATATATGAACGATTCTATGTGGAGTAATTCAATCCTAACCTGAAAAATCAAAAGATAAAATCATATAAGCTTGAGTTCATCCACTAATTCAATGAGAGGATCTCAACCATGTAATTCTTAAAATAAAGCATGGATAGGGAGAGAAACATATCAATCTGTTGATTCCCCCACTCAAATGAACGAAATCCATGAAGAATCAAGAGTTCTAGGTGGTTTTTGAGAGGTTTGGAGAGAGAATATGAGAGAAATAATGAGGTTGAGGAGAAGCCCTAGCTGCCCCGGGGCATTTAAGTGGTCGCGGAAGACTATACATCGGGAGCTATACGGCTGGGTTAGCTAGATCCCGCCGTATAGTTGTGGCGGCGGCGAGGTTTAGGGTTTCTCCACGCCAGATAACAACTATACGGCTGGACCAAAATGGTCCCACCATATAGTTGGTCATTAAACCTTCTGTATTCGAGACATCTCTTTTGAGAATTTTGTGGATAACTATATGGCCGTAGCTATACGGCTAGAATAAATATTACCGCCGTATAGTTGGTCATTACAACTCCTGGAACATGCTTTTTGCCCAAATTTTTAGAGATTCAATTTTTAATATAGAGAATATGATTAAGATAGTTTCTACATATAAAACTCAAATTTATTTTCTACAATAAATCTATGCTTATTCAATCGATATTTCTACTACTTTTTGACAGCTTCATCTTCAGGGGCGCGCTTCTGCAAAAATGTCTGTGAAAAAGTTGTAGGAATGCGACGAACTCTTTATTATTTGACTTTATTTTATTAATATGATGGTTTGACTCCCATTAAGCATTTTATTAGGAGTGGTTGAATATCTCAACCCTTTCTTTGTTTTCAAATTCTTACCTTGGGTTGCCCTTTATCAAAGGCACTTACCTCATGAACTCGTTTTGCCGGTGGAATATACCTTTCTCCTGCTTCTAGTTTCTTTGGAAAATACCGAATGATTTTAGCACCATAAACATTGAAGATTATTTTCCCTTTAGCATAATCAACTGACGTTCCTGCAGTGCTAAGAAGAGGTCTTCCAAGTATTATAGATAATTTTTCATATTTTCGCATTTCAAGAATAATAAAGTCAGTGGGAACAACATGGTCATCTATTCTAAGTAGAACATCCTCAATCATACCAATATCTTGTTTAGTGGATTTGTCAGCCATCTGTAAAGTGATAGAAGTGGGGGAATACTCCCCTAATCCTAACCTTTTATAGAGGGAATATGGAATGACACTAACTCCCGAACCTAAATCACATAAGGCATTATGAATATCAGTTTTGCCTATTGAACATGAAATAGTTGGTATTCCGGGATCTCTCGATTTAGACAATAGCTTCGCATTAGCAGGGTAACTAGTCACCATGGCAACAATTTTAGTTATCTCTTTCTTTCTATTAAGAATATCACGAAGAAATTTAGAATAGGTAGGCACTTTTATTGCATCCACAAATGGTATTTCTAGACGAAGATCACCTAATGCTTTTGTGAAAGAGTCATAGATTACATGATCTGGTGCTTTTTTTTGATGTAGATAAGGAAGCTTTTTCTCTCCTTTCTTATTCTTATTTTTTACCTTTTTGGGGGGATCAGGCTCTTTAGTTACTTTCTTTTGTTGTTGCTTATCACTTTTCTCCTTTTCTACTACAACTACTTCATCTTATTTGCTTGTTTATTTTTCTTATTTTGGATCAACAGTCTCTGCATCAGAGTCATAACTGAAGGGATACGGGTAGGCTACACTAGCGCAAATCAAAAAAAAATTACCGCGTATACCAGGATTACTGTTGTCATAGATCACGGGATTACCACTAGACGCGCAGTTGCGGAATTGATGAAGCGCTTCGAGGCAGTGCAGACGTTCCACGTCTCCTCCTTGTCCTCGTCCCACGAGCACCTCCCCTTGCACGGCTCGTCCAAGCGCTACAGATGCAGCACCTCCGAGGTATCCACACGTACAGGTTGGAAGCATCAGATGCCAGACTGCTAGGTCCGCGTGCGCGACACAGGCGTGAGGAGTGGCGGCTGGGAATGATCTAAAGTCTAACCCTGATCATCTCGCCCCACCCTCTCTTATATAGGCGTCCCTAGTGGGCTTCTACATTAGGAGCCCATTAGTACCCTAAGCCTGGTCTAATTCGGATCCAATCCTCATTAGGCTTCCAGCCCCTTAAGTGTGTGACTCTATAGGTTCATATACGTATAGACATGACACGAATACACTTATTCTGTCAATAGTTGGTAGCGGACTCTAGCAAGACGTGCCAACTCCTAAAGGCATACAAAGATCATATCGGACGAACCATCACAAGGTTTAGTACATGTCTTTCCCTTTGCCTCACGATATTTGGTCTAGCTCCAAGCTGACCTCCCTTTCTCGATACTGCGATTCGGAATCCCTTTACTAGGTTAACTCTTAACCTTATGTAGCACGGCCATGCATTTCTGGATCCGATCACTCGAGGGACCCAGAGATATCTTTCTCAAGTAGAGAGGGGAAATCCCATCTTGATTGACCATGCCTCGCAACATGCTTCAGGACAAACACGAAAGCTACCTTTATAACTACCCTGTTACAATGCAGCGTTTGATAGCCCCAAAGTAGGTCGATCCACATCTCAAGTACATGTGACAATCTCAGGTCTAAGGACAAAACGTACACGATGTGTAGAGAGAGAGCTGCAACTAATTGCCAGTCTCAGGTTGGGTCAGTCCAACCCCATGTTCATAACATGTTTCCACATCATTGGTTTGACATATCCATGTCTATGACTTGCGAAACATAGTCATCAACCAATCGATGTGCTAGTCTAATATTCACGTGTGTCCTCACATGAACTCTGACTAGGGACAACTCTTAAATAACCATACAAGTAAAGAGTTTCACAAACAATTCACATAATTGCCAATCAATACAAGTTGCCTAACATGGATATTCAAGGAACATTACAATAACTCATGGATACATATGAAATATAATCATCTCTATGATTGCCTCTAGGGCATATTTCCTTCAATAACTGTCATCATGTGCATCATTCTGCTCATCCATGGTTTCATCTTGTGTTTCTTGAGCAGTTTCATCTTGAGCATCCACCAGTGTATCATATTCCTAGCTTGCTTTGAGCAAGGATTTTTTCCTTCGATCTTTTTCAGCTTCATATTCTGGTGGTCCTAATGGTCCTTTAACAACTGCACCTCTCCTTGTAACAACATTAGTATAAATAGGAACAATTATATCCTCTTGAAGAAAATTTTGATAACCAGATGCTATTTGTTCATATTGGGTTTCAATCATACTAAGGTACTTGTGAAATAATTTTATTTCTTGGCCAATCTCGTCATAATTTTCCGTTAGTTCAGCCAAAATCTTCTTGTGTATTTGAAATTTCTTATGCAAGTTATTATGAGATTTGGTCTTTTGATGTTTCAATTCGTGAAAAACTTTTCTAGTTTCATCCTATTAAGTAAAAACTTGTAACAAATCTACTTTGTTTTCCTTAACAAGTTTAGAATGTATACCTTTTTCTTTCATGGTTTTGCGTACTTCATGCATAAGATCCGGAATTATACAAATTATTCCCTTTTCCAGCTTAGTGCCAAAATCAGGATTATATAAAGAATCATTCTTAGCCCTAGTAGACATCAATTCCAAACATGCTTTAACATTTAAAGTATTTATCGATCCTCCTGCTGATAAATCAAGAAACTCTCTGCATTGATTATTAAGACCGTGGTAAAATAAATGGAAAATAGTTGATTTAGAATGGCCATGATTAGGAATACTATTAATCATTCCAAAGAATCTTTCCTAGGCTTTTGGGTAGTTTTCTCCCACATTCTAACTGAAGTTCCCTATGTTACCTTTGTAAAAGGATTAAACCTATTTATGAATTTAACAATGCAGTTTTCCTAACATTTAATGTAATGACGAGGGAGAGAATATAACTAGTCTAGAGCCTTACCTTTAAGAGACCAACAAAATAATTTCAAACGGGAAAAATCGCTTGGCAAACCTTTTGGTCCAAGTGATGTTATCACATCGTCAAACTCTCTAAGATGTCATCTTGGGTCTTCATCTTCCCTTCCGCTGAAAGCTTTTTCCTGCAAAATTTTAATAATCTCACCATCAAATCGATATTCTCTAACTCCAGCATTAGGAAATTCTACCGGTTGTTTAAGAAAAGAAGAATTTGGAGCATTGTATTCTCTGAGAGTTTTCTCAGGTTTCTTGGGAGTTGTCCTGTGGATGGACATGATTTTCATGAAATCACTTAGGTTTTCAACTTCAACCTTATTCGATCTCAAAAGATTTTCAATAATTTCCTCACTTATTTGAACATGAACGCGATCAAGATAACCTAGTAGATAAGTCCTACCAGAGCGTGTAGACCCTTTGTCTCCTATGGAGACCATCTTGTAATAGTAACACCTGAAATGTCAAGAGACAAAAACTTAGCGCTTAGGCCCCAGCAATGACGCCAGAAAATAGTTTGATGGCTGCAAGTGCATAGATCATCTGTAGCAAGTTTTGAAGTTAAGATGTCGATCCCACAGGGACCCCAAAGGTAAGTGTTTATAGGTGAAGTCTCTGTCACACTCAAAGTTGTCACAGGTCTTCGAGTGAATTGACTGCAAGTGTGAAATAAGAATAGAATTTGGATTAAAGGAAGGAATTTAAATAAAACTAAAATGTAAATTTCAGAAATAAAATGCATAAAAGTAAAGAGTTATTTGTTTGTTGTTTTCTGTAGATGACAAAATAGGCGCGGGGAGATTCAGTTCATGGTGATAGTGAATGTGCCAGGTGGATGAGTGATAAGTGTAACAATTATAATCTTATAAGTATGTGTGTCGGCGAGCAACCCATAATTAGCCGAAACTCCTCTTGGTAGATTTCATCCCAACTTCAATAATCCTACTAGCCTGTTACCACAACCATGGTCAGTCACTAGACGATTAACATCCTTCAGGTTTCTTAGCAATTAAGCTCCTTGGATCGGACTAATGCAATAAGCATAGTGGTTCCACGTGATCCTCGAGTCAAACTAGTTTCCATTGATATCTTCGTGTCACTCGGGGGTCGTCGTCTGCTAGTGAACAAGATTCTATCTATGTAGAACAAAGCATCATGTTGTCGAAAAACAAGAATTAAGCATCCCACAGATAGTCAAGCACACATAATATAGTAATTAAAATCAACCACAAACTTAATAGAAATTATATAGGCACATCACATCTCACCAATCCCTTACATCTCCCATGCCCAAGGGAACTTACTCACACATGAGAGAAGAAAGCATCATCGATATAATTAAATAAAGGGAGTTCTTCTTGATATTACCATGGAGATCCACAATAAGAATAGAAATAAATCCAACACAATTCAAGATGGGAAGAACAATCTCAAACCCTAGTCTTGGAAGGTGGAGATCTCTCTCTTTCTCTCAAGTACAAGTAATGGCTATGGAGGTGTGATGGCTAGGAGGTCGAAGATCGTGGAGCGAGATGAAGAACGTCTTCTCCTTCTTCTCCGGATCTCTTATTTCTCCCTTCTGGATGGGATGGCGACTCGTGTGTTCTGTTTTCGTCCCTGACCTATTTGCGAAAGTTGTCCCTTTTAACAAGACAAAGCTAATGGAAACTATATGGCAGGAACTATACGGCCGGAGAAAATACTCCCGCCGTATAGTTGCTCATTAAAGTTACTATATGCCTCCCTCGATTTCTTCCAAAAAGAGACTTGCTTGTTTTCGTCTGAATATTGTGTTTTTGCTGTTGAAACCCTCTGTTGATGTTCAGAACCTTAAACACACATTAAAAACCAAGTTTTCTTCGCTACTGAAGTATCAACATTAGGGAAAGCTAATAAACCATTAAATCCAAACGAATACCATCAATACAAACCATAAAAAATGTGTCGAATCTCACAGCTATCAACTACGCGCGTGCTCGCAATGCAAGGCTCCAACCCGACCAACTCCCCCAGGCCGGCCACGATCCTACTGCCCCGCACACCCCGCTCGCGACGTCCCTGGCCCCACCACGCGTGCCCCTCTCTTGAACCGAGTCAGGCCCCACCCAATCCTGTGTGACTGACCCGCCCCTCCTCCCTTGTTCTTCTCCCCCTGCTTGAGCTCGCATCCGCCACTGACCGCAGATCCCCTCCCGCCGCGTGACTTCACCTCTGCTCCCGGTTCCTGCTCTCTGCACCTCCCCGCCTACTGCCGAACTCGAACCGACCATGGAACCCCATCGCCATCGAGTCGCACCCACACGCCGTGCTGCAACATGCTGCGCCATGGTCCCTGGAACCCTCTGGTCGTAGCTCTGTCGTCCGCCGTCCGCCTCCGCCTTGCAAGCAAGCCGTCCGCTAGCCCCCTCGCCTTCCTCTCCCGAGCACTACCATCTCCGAGGTTGATGTGGCCCGTCCTCCAGTCCTCTGCTAGCCGTCAACCTCACCCTCTAGCGCACGCAAGAAGGTCAAGACCGACGAACTTGTTCCTTGATGCCAGGATCTTCTACCCACGCACGTGCTCGAGCCCTACCGTGCGCGTCTGGTTCTCTAACCACGGGCATGCCTTGATGCTGGCCTCTCCCTTGCTTGCCTTCACTTCTGGAGCCTCCGATAGCTTGTGTTGCCCTGGATGTCTTCCACCAAGTCCCCTGCTAGCAAGTTTGCTGCACCAGCTGCCCGAAGCCGTTGCCCATGAGCACCGGAGGTTCCTACTACTACTCCTGGTGATGGTTCTAGCTGCCGCAGTTGTGATTTTTGTTGCCAATTAGGCTGCATCAATGCACTCCTCACCCTGTACCATTGTTAATGCCTTTCCAAGTACGTCCACAAGACCATCCGGCGCCCAAGAACCCGTGCCATCCGTAGATCGGACCGAGGCCAAATCAAGATCACCATCGAAGAACAAGGGTGGAACCCCAAAATCGTTGACATGGGAATGCTAAGTTCTCTGTCATGGAATCCCAAGTCCTCTGTCACAGAACACCATGACCTTTGACACGGATGCCAAGACCCGTTCCCAGATCCGAAGGTTGTACCCTCGGCACACCGAGACCTCGACCCGAAGATTCCTGGAACACCAAGCTTGCCTTCCAGACCCGATGCCAAGACCGTGAAGACCATTCTTGGATCCGAATACCGATCTCGCCGAACCCGAACCCCTTCGATCCCCAAGCCTTCGACCCCAATGTGTGAACCCTACCCGAGACCCCTATGTTTTTATAATATATGACATATACTTATTGCATACGAATCATTCATACTCTCATGCATGTTGTGGATGTTTGGGGGGGGGGGTATTTAGATAATTCACCTAAATTAAATATGCAGACCATATGCGGGCAAATCTAGTCTTATATTGTCTCTATTTAAATTTGTGTAGCAAACCGATGACATATTTTTCCTTGTTAATACAAATGTTGGAATTATGCCCTAGAGGCAATAATAAAGATGTTATTATTATAATTCTTGTTCATGATAAAGTTTATATTCCATGCTAGAATTGTATTAAGCGGAAACATTAATACTTGTGTGGTTTGTGAACAACACCGTGTCCCTAGTACGCCTCTATGGACTAGCTCATTGATCAATGATGGTTAAGGTTTCCTAACCATAGACATGAGTTGTCAATTGATAATGAGATCATATCATTGGGAGAATGATATGGTGGACAGACCCAAACTAAGCGAAGCAATTAGATCGTGTCATTGTGTTCATCTTTGCGAAGCTTTTCCTATGTCAAATATTGTATTCCTTAGACCATGAGATAATACAACTCCCTGGTATCGGAAGAAAGCTTTGAGGTCATCAAACGTCATCCTATGAGAGGGTGATCATAAAGGTGTCTCTCAGGTGATCGGAAAGTATCTGTTGGGTTGTATGTATCGAGATGGGATTTGTCCCTCCCAAGTCGGAGAGATATACTTCGGGCCCACTCGGTCGATATCAACACCGCTTGCAAGCATGTGGTTAAGGAGTTAATCACAAAGTGATATCGGATTGCGGAACGAGTAACGTACTTGCTGTGAATGAGATTGAACTAGGTATGACGGTACCGATGATCGAATCTCGGGCAAGTAAAATATCGTGAGACGAAGGGAATATATATATGGGATTGATTGAATCCTGGCATCGTGGTTCATCCGATATGATCATCGATGAATGTGTGGGAGTCAATATGGGTGCCCAGACCCCGCTGTTGATTATTGATAGAAGATCATGTCTGCATATTCTCGAACCCGCAGGGTCACACACTTAACGTGTCTCGACGCTAGGATAGATTGGATAATTGGTTTATGAATTTTTGTTCGGAGTCTCGGATGGGATCTGGGACATCACTAGAGGTTCTGGAATGGTCCGGAGAATAAGATTCATATAAAGGCGTGCAGTTTTGGAGTTGAATTGTTAGGATTAATCGGTATTGTACCTGAAGCTTCTAGAACCTTCCGAAGGGACCAACGTGGTCCCACCTTCCGGGAGGGGGCATGGGCCTATGAGGGAGTGTCCTGGCCGCATTGGGCCAGGGGAACAAGGCCCCATAGGGCCCAGCCGATCCTAGATAAGTTTAAACTCGTTTAAACTAGAGATAGGATTTCTAGATAAGGGAGAGTTTAAATTGTTTAAACTAGAGATAGGATTTCTAGATAAGGGAGAGTTTAAATTTTTTAAACTAGAGATAGGCTTGGAGGATGGGCAAGGGCTGGCCGCACCCCCCCTCTATATATAGAGGGCTGGTGCGCCCCCTCCCCCTAACCTCACACACCTTCCTCCAAACCCTAGTTACCCTGCTGCCCTCCTCTCTCCCTCCCGACTGTTTGTGGGCGAAGCCCTGCTGCAGAAATTCTCCACCATATACACCACGCCCTCGTGTTGTAGATCCAATCTATCTCTCCACCATACTTGCTGGTCCGAGGAAGGAGGAGACGTCGAGGTGCTGCATGTGTGCATCTCACGGAGGCAAGCCACTTGTGGTGCTAGATCGGATCGGATCGCGAGGAGGAGTAGCGAGTACGACTACATCACCCACGCCCGTTAACGTTCACTGTGCGAATCTTCAAGGGTATGAAGATCTAATCCAATCTCTCTTGTTGTTTGCATCTCCTAGATTAGATCTTGGCTTTCCCTCTGTTCGCTTCCGTAGAAAATTTTGATTTACTATGCTGCGAAAACCCTTCAGTGGTATCAGAGCTAGATCTATGCGTAGATGTGATTCACGAGTAGAACGCAACATGGTTGTTGCGGGCGTTGATGTTTTCTGTTGCAAGCCTCTTGTTCGTGTTCTTCTTATGACGCGGGATAGTGAGATTGAAGCGGTCCAGGCCAACCTTACGCGACGTCGTTCGCGAGACCGGCTCCGCACTTGACGTGTGGCTTGTACCACACATGCGGCTGGTGGATGTCAGTTTCTCTCACTATAGTTGTCATGGGATTAACACCGGAGTTTGGCAACCATAATATCACCGTTGTGGCTTTCCGTAGGTAAGAATCGTTCTTAGCATCTACTCCCATGAGCCACGTAAAACATGCAACAACAAAGTAGAGGCGTCTAACTTGTTTTTTGCAGGGAGTGTTTTCTGTGATATGGTATGGCCCAAGATGTGATGTGTATATTGTATGCGATGATCATGTTTTGTAATGTTTCACGACTTGCATGTCGATGAGTACACAACCGGCAGGAGCCATATGGTTGTATTTATAATTGTGTATGACCTGCGAGTCAACTTCTTATATGCCATGTAATAGCTTTACTTTATCGCTAAGTAGTTAGCAATAGTTGTAGTTGCTATTCGTGGTGGAGGCAATCATGGTGGAGTGATGGAGATCATGCCGGAACGCACAAGATGGAGATCATTGCGCGAAGATTGGCTATACCATGTCACATAAAGTTATATGCATGTGATGTTTATCCTTTTATGTATCTTATTATGCTTAGATCGCGACGGTAGCATTATAAGATGATTCCTCACTTAAAGATCAAGATAAAACTGTGTTCTCCCCATGTATGCACCGTTGCGAAAGTTTGTCGTGTCCAAGCATCACGTGATGATCGGGTGCTATAGACTCTACGCTCACATACAACGGGTGCAAGCCAGTTTTGCACACGCGGAAATACTTGGGTCTAGCTTGACGAGCCTAGCATGTGTACATGGCCTCAGAACACAAGAACCGAAAGGTTAAGCATGAGTCATATGAATGATATGATCGACACTTCGTTGTCCACCATTGAAACCACATCTCTTCTCGTGAAGATCGGATTAGGTGTGGTGAATTTGGATCGTGTTCACTAAACAACTTGAGGGATGTTGAATTTAGTGGGAGTTCATCTAGTAATTTGATTAAAAGTTGAACTAGTTATCATGAACATAGTGTAATTTGTACTTGCATATATTGTAGATCACATGGCTAAGTCCAACTTCAACTTCAACGTTTTTGCTGAGAAAGAAAAGCTTAAGAACAATGGGTCTAACTTCACCAACTGGTTCCGCAATCTGAGAATCATTCTCTCTGGCGGTCAAAAGAACTATGTCCTTGAGAATGCGTTAGGTAACCCCTACGCAAGCTATGCTGATGAGAAAGCTGTCATCGATCACAAAAGATGATTAAGGTGTGATTAAGAGCACCATGTTGTTTGTTATGGAACCGGAACTTCAAAATCGTTTTGAAAACTATCCTGGGCCCTTTGAGATTCTCGAGGAGCTGAAAACCATGTTTCAGACTCAGGCCCGTTCTGAGAGATATGAGATCTCGAGAAGTTCTTTAACCGCAAGATGGAGGAAGGAGTTCCGTTAGTGAGCACGCTTATTAAGATGTCGGGCTACACTCAACGCCTTGAGCAACTGGATGCAAGATTCGGAGGAGCTCAAGATTGACAGGGTTCTGCAATCACTCCCTCCCAGCTACAAAAGTTTTATAGTGACTCATAATCAGATTGGTTCCACTGATACGATCACCGAGCTCTTCGCAAAGCTGAAGGCTGCGGAGGTGGACATCAAGAAGGATAATCATGTGTTGATGGTCAACAAGCCCTCCTTCAAGAAAGGTAAAGGTGCAAAGAAGCCCTTCAAGAAAGGCGGCGGCAAGCGCGTTGCCCCTGCTGAGAAGAAGCTCAAGTCTGGTCCTAAGCGGACAGAGTGCTTCTATTGCAAGGACAAGGGTCCTTTGGGCGCAACTGTCGAAGTACTTAGCGGACACGAGTGGCACCATCAAAGGTATATTTGATATACATGTTATTGATGTTTTCCTTACTAGCCCTCGTTGTAGTGCCTGGGTATTTGATACCGGTTCAGTTGCTAATATTTGTAACTCGAAACAAGAGCTACGGAATAGACGTCGGCTTGCGAGGGATGAGGTGACGATGCGCGTTGGCAACGAATCAAGAGTTGATGTGATGGCCGTCGGCACGGTCTCCTTAGTATTACCTTCGGGATTAGTTTTAAACCTTAATAAATGTTATTATGTGCCTGCGTTGAGCATGAACATTATTTCTGGATCGTGTTTATTGCAAGACGGTTATTCATTTAAATCGGAGAATAATGGTTGTTCTATTTATATGAGTAACATCTTTTATGGTCATGCACCCCTTGTGAATGGTTTATTTCTTCTAAATCTCGAAAGGGATGAAACACACATCCATAACATTGAGGCTAAGAGATGCAAAGTAGATAGTGATAATACTACATATTTGTGGCACTGTCGTCTAGGTCATATTGGTGTAAAGCGCATGAAGAAACTCCATTCTGATGGACTTTTGGAGTCTCTTGATTTTGAATCATTTGAACCATGCGAACCATGCCTCATGGGCAAGATGATCAAAACCCCGTTCTCCGGTATGATGGAGCGAGCAACGGACTTGTTGGAAATCATACATACCGATGTATGCGGACCGATGAGTGTTTCGACGCGCGGTGGATATCGCTATTTTCTCACTTTTACCGATGACTTAAGTAGATATGGGTATATCTATTTAATGAAACATAAATCTGAAACATTTGAAAAGTTCAAAGAATTTCAGAATGAAGTAGAGAACCATCGTAACAAAAAGATTAAGTTTCTACGATCCGATCGTGGGGGCGAGTATTTGAGTTATGATTTTCTCACGCATCTTAAAGCAAGCGGAATTGTTTCGCAACTCACGCCACCCGGAACACCACAGCGCAAAGGTGTGTCGAGCCGAATCGAACCCTATTAGATATGGTCCGATCGATGATGTCTCTTACTGATTTGCCGTTATCATTTTGGGGTTATGCATTAGAAACCGCTGCATTCACTTTAAATAGGGCTCCATCTAAATCCGTTGAGACGACACCGTATGAACTGTGGTTTGGTGCTAAACCTAAGTTGTCGTTTCTTAAAGTTTGGGGATGCGAAGCTTATGTCAAGAAGTTGATGCCGGACAAGCTCGAACCCAAAGCGGAGAAATGCGTCTTCATAGGATACCCTAAGGAAACTATTGGGTATACCTTCTATCACAGAACTAAAGGCAAAGTGTTTGTCACAAAGAATGGTTCCTTTCTTGAGAAGGAGTTTCTCTCGAAAGAAGTGAGTGGGAGGAAAGTAGAGCTAGACAAGGTTATTGAACCTTCTCTTGAATTGGAGAGTAGCGCAGCACCTGAAATTGTTCCAGTGCCGCCTGCGCCAACAATAGAGGAAGCAAATGACAAGGATCATGAAGCTTGGACGATCTGCTCTTGAGCGTCAGAGGTCGACAAGGTCGCGTGCCCCTCCGAGTGGTACAGCAACCTGTCTTGTTGTCTTGTTAGTAGAAGACGGTGAACCTCGAACTATGAGGAAGCGATGATGAGCCAGACTACGAGAAATGGCTAGAAGCCATGAAATCCGAATTGGGATCCATGAGCGAAAACCAAGTATGGACTTTGGTGGACCCTCCTAGCGACCGAAAGGCCGTTGAGTGCAAATGGATCTTCAAGAAGAAAACGGACGCAGATGGTAATGTTACCGTCTATAAAGCACGGCTTGTTGCGAAAGGTTTTCGACAAGTTCAAGGTGTTGACTACGATGAGACTTTCTCTCCCGTAGCGATGTTTAAGTCCATTCGGATTTTATTAGCAATTGCTGCGTTTCATGATTATGAAATATGGCAAATGGATGTCAAGACTGCTTTCCTCAATGGCAACATTGATGAAGAGTTGTATATGATGCAACCCGATGGTTTTGTCGATCCTAAGGATGTTGATAAAGTATGCAAACTTCAGTGTTCCATTTATGGACCGAAGCAAGCATCTCGGAGTTGGAACCTTCGTTTTGATCAAGTGATCAAGAGCTTTGGATTTGTTCCAAATTGCTCTGAGCTTGCATCTACAAGAAAGTGAGTGGGAGCTCGGTGACGTTTCTGGTACTATATGTGGATGACATATTGATTATTGGAAATGACATCAACATGCTTAACGATGTGAAGAGTTATTTGAACAAGTGTTTTTCAATGAAAGACCTAGGTGAAGCTTCTTATATATTGGGCATCAAAATCTATAGAGATAGACAAAGACGCCTAATAGCTTTAAGCCAGAGTACATACCTAGACAAAGTTCTGAAAAGGTTCAGAATGGATAAGGCATTGAAAGGTTCAGTACCTATGTTGTTAGGTAAGATATTGAGCAAGGCTCAGTGTCCAGCTACGGTAAATGATAGGGAAGCTATGAGCAAAGTGCCTTATGCCTCGGCCATAGGTTCCATCATGTATGCCATGCTGTGTACTAGACCGGATGTGTCCAATGCTCTTAGTTTGTGAGCAGATATCAAAGTGATCGAGTGGAACCTTTGGACAGCCGTGAAGAACATCCTAAGGTACCTAAATAGGACTAAAGAAATGTTCTTAGTCTATGGGGTGATGAACAGCTCGTCAGTAAAGGTTACGTCGATGCTAGTTTACACCGACAAGGATGATTCTAAATCTCAGACGGATACGTGTATATTTTGAATGGAGGCTGTGAGCTGGAGAAGCTGCAAGCAAAGCGTGATCGCGGGATCTACTGATGAAAGCGGAATACATGGCTGCTGAGCGTCAAGTGAAGGAGTTTGGATCGAAACTTCATCATCGAGCTTGGCGTGGTTCAAGTGCATTGGACCCACTGGAGATATTGTGTGACAACACCGCGCCATAGCACTCGCTAAGGAACCAAGATATCATCCAAAGACCAAGCATATCAACCAAGTTTCATATAATCCGAGATTATATAGCGGATGGAGATCGAAGATCAGCAAAGTACATACAGATCTGAATGTCACGGATCCATTGACTAAACCTCTTCCACGTGTAAAACATGATCAGCACCTCGATTGCCATGGGTGTGAGATTGTTGCCAAATGTAAACTAGATTATTGACTCTAGTGCAAGTGGGAGACTATTGGAATTATGCCTTAGAGGCAATAATAAAGATGTTATTATTATAATTCTTGTTCATGATAAAGTTTATATTCCATGCTAGAATTGTATTGCGGAAACATTAATACTTGTGTGGTTTGTGAACAACACCGTGTCCCTAATGCGCCTCTATGGACTAGCTCATTGATCAATGATGGTTAAGGTTTCCTAACCATAGACATGAGTGGTCAAGTGATAATGAGATCTTATCCTTGGGAGAATGATATGGTGGACAGACCAAACTAAGCGAAGCAATTAGATCGTGTCATTGTGTTCATCTTTGAAGCTTTTCCTATGTCAAATATTGTATTCCTTAGACCATGAGATAATACACCTCCCTGGTATCGGACGAAAGCTGTGGGGTCATCAAACGTCATCCTCTGAGGGGGTGATCATAAAGGTGTCTCTCGGTGATCGGAAAGTATCATTGGGTTGTATGTATCGAGATGGGATTGTCCCTCCCAAGTCGGAGAGATATACTTGGGCCCACTTTCGTGTCGATATCAACACCGCTTGCCAGCATGTGGTTAAGGAGTTAATCACAAAGTGATATCGGATTACGGAACGAGTAAAGTACTTGCTGTGAACGAGATTGAACTAGGTATGACGATACCGACGATCGAATCTCGGGCAAGTAAAATATCGTGAGACGAAGGGAATATATATATGGGATTGATTGAATCCTGGCAACGTGGTTCATCCGATATGATCATCGATGAATGTGTGGGAGTCAATATGGGTGCCCAGACCCCGCTGTTGATTATTGATAGAAGATCATGTCTGCATATTCTCGAACCCGCAGGGTCACACACTTAACGTGTCTCGACGCTAGGATAGATTGGATAATTAGTTTATGAATTTTTGTTCGGAGTCTCGGATGGGATCTGGGACATCACGAGAGGTTCCGGAATGGTCCGGAGAATAAGATTCATATAAGGCAGTGCAGTTTTTGGAGTTCGGAATTGTTCCGGATTAATCGGTATTGTACCGGAAGCTTCTAGAACCTTCCGGAAGGGGGCCAACGTGATCCCACCTTCCGGGAGGGGGCATGGGCCTATGAGGGAGTGTCCTGGCCGCATTGGGCCAGGGGCACAAGGCCCCATAGGGCCCAGCCGATCCTAGATAAGTTTAAACTCGTTTAAACTAGAGATAGGATTTCTAGATAAGGGAGAGTTTCAATTGTTTAAACTAGAGATAGGATTTCTAGATAAGGGAGAGTTTAAATTGTTTAAACTAGAGATAGGCTTGGAGGATGGGCAAGGGCTGGCCGCACCCCCCTCTATATATAGAGGGCTGGTGCGCCCCCTCCCCTAACCTGACACACCTTCCTCCAAACCCTAGTTACCCTGCTGCCCTCCTCTCTCCCTCCCGACTGTTTGTGGGCGAAGCCCTGCTGCAGAAATTCTCCACCATATACACCACGCCGTCGTGTTGTAGATCCAATCTATCTCTCCACCATACTTGCTGGTCCGAGGAAGGAGGAGACGTCGAGGTGCTGCACGTGTGCATCTCACGGAGGCACGCCACTTGTGGTGCTAGATCGGATCGGACCGTGAGGAGGAGAAGCGAGTACGACTACATCACCCACATTCCGACGAACGTTCTGCTGTGCGAATCTTCAAGGGTATGAAGATCTAATCCAATCTCTCTCGTTGTTTGCATCTCCTAGATTAGATCTTGGCTTTCCCTTTGTTCGCTTCCGTAGAAATTTTTGATTTACTATGCTGCGAAAACCCTTCAAAATTGTAGGGTATCTAAACAACATGAACATACTAAATAATTGTCGGGACCCTGGCTCCGCTTAATATTGACCAATTGCATCGTAACTTTGCCATGCCATACATCATACATGCATCATGCTCAATCTTATGTCATAGTATTAAATAGTGCATCCGGTGTTTCTTCTAGTGCTTTGCTTCTTCACTGATTAGGCCGATGAGTTGGTGCGAGTGTTGACCTGATCTTCGGATGTATCTTCGGCAGTGTTTCTAGGCGAGCATTCTCCCCCTTTCTACCTATTTTGCATTTATAGTCTTTACTTCCTCTTGTTGATCTATTGCTATCCGTGTCGCGTTGCTTTAGTTTACATACACCATTTATATTCCTTGCAACCTCTATATTGCCTTGGACACCTCCTATTACCTATTGTTTGGTAGTTAGTCAGCCTTGCGAGTCATAGTTCCTTGCTCAGGTACTGCTTCGCATCATCGATGTTCCGTTGATGTTGGGGTTGGCATATTCAGAAAGATGGAGATGATCGTGGTTTGAATTATAGATGGTTGATTAAATACTAAAATGGATATAATTAATGAAGAGGCACCGGTGGGTAATAGTTAAGATTTGGTTGTTAACCGCCCACTTGTGTCCACCTAGGACCCGAGTTCTTTACACTTGTTCTGAGACTAAGCGCACTAACCACATGTGGGGTGTATGGGCACCCCTATCGACTTAGTACCTGATTTCAAAGTACTGTACTGGGGCCACAAACTAGTTTGGGGTTTTAATGCCATGTTTATTATCTGTTGCTCGATGAGCGTTTATTACTATACTGTTTAGGATGTGGGTCATTATGTTGAGGATTATACCTATGGCCCCTGATCTCTTGGCCGATCTTGCAACCTCTGGGTCCATCTTCGAAACTCGGTCGACTTCGTTACAAGTAGCTTAGTGGGGTGGCCCCCCATGTGCTTGCTTTGGGTCTAGGAAAGCATCATGTCCAAGTCCCCGCCGACATACCAATGAGTGTATGTTAATTGATCTGGCAACAAGGGTCGAAGCCGTGTCCGTGGTTATGGATGACTTGGAGCTCAGTATCTCGATCATAGACAACGATAACTAAAGTTTACTGTTATAGCTTGACTTGTATCTGATATGACTAGTAAGTTGGATAACCACCATGTAAAGAAAGAATACAATTGCAAATGTGTGAGTTCCTCAGCATGACGTCCTCGTTTGGTCTTGAGGGGGACATACCAGGATGGGTATGTTTGGAGATAGTATCAGGTTGGATCCGAATAGCTATGTCTCATCTCTCTCTGATAGCCGATAGTTATATCGAGTCTCTATAGGTTTTTTAGTGCATGCTTCGCAGCCGCTTCACTCCACCATACCTATGTAGGCAAGGACCACTGAATTCTAAGTCTCGCCGTGTACTGGCCTTAGTACCGACCATTCTCTTTTTCCTTTGCCCTTTGTCGGCACCCCTTTTGTTTAGCAGGTTTGAGATCGACGTCGTTCGCAGGGTTACCCTTCCGGCTTAGTCTGGGCAGGGTTATGGACGCCATTGGTTATTCTTTAGGGATCTTAGCACAATTTGCATCTTATCCGTACTTGAATCTTGTATTGTTTTCAAGGTGCTTTTGAACTTTGTACTATATAACTATGTTGTTGATTCATGGAGTCGTTGTTGTATATATAAATTTTGTGGGTTCCATCATGGACTAATGTGTAATGGTATTACTTTGTTTCCACCCGCACGAAAGTGCCTAGTGGGCACCTTTGAATCGTTTCTATACGGGTTTGGAAGGAATCGCTGAACCTTGCATAGGGCTGATCCGAGGGTGTTACACCTCCTCGGGTGCTTATGCTGGCCGTGTATGTGGTACGGGTGGGCGGTATGGCCGGAGCCCGCCCGTACCGGGTGACTTACCTTGGGGGAGATGGCTTCTCCCAGGCGGTGCACTCGGTACGGGCACGCGGTATGGTCGTGTGGGCCCGTACTGCTAGTCGTTATCAACAAGGTATGGTTGCTTCAAAATCTGATCTTTGCTCGAGGGTACGGTATGGGCGCACCATACGGGCGCGTCCGACCGTACCACAAGTCATTATCGGCCCTGTTCCCTATGGAAAAAAATCAAAGTTTCTATTCCATAGGTTGTTAAATGGATTATGAGCTGCAAAACTTCAAGAATTTAATTAGTAGCTCTGTGCGCCTTTGCACATCTCATCATAAGTAAAAGTAACAGAAATATACTTCATAAAATTTCAGCAATACTTCTTAGGCCATGTGTTAGTGAAAATAAAAGATCGAGGATTACCTTATTTCTTCTCGTCTCTCCAAAGGTCTTCTTGAACACTCTTTATTTAAAACAAAACAAAACAATCAATACTAACACAAAATTAAATTTTTATTTCACATGGGTTGCCTCCCATGAAGCGCTTCTAGTTGAGGTCAATTATCTTGACCCAGATGGCTATCATTTAGGTTTGAGGAGTGGAATACGCACTCCAAAATAGTTGGCTTTCAAAGTAATTATACCATCATCATCATTAGGCTTGGCCTTATTGTTCCTAGGGAAGTGGAATTTAAAAGGATATCTATATGGTAGCCCAATTCTCACACTCCCCTCATGTAGATTAATCAAAGTTCTAATAGTTCTTAGAAATGGCCTATCTAAAATTATAGGTGCTACGGGATCTTTAGGCATGTCCAAAATAACAAGTTCAATAAGAGCGGGTCTGCCTTTAATTTCTACAATTATATTTTCTTTTATCCCAATAGCTTGTTTATAAGTTTAATCCGCAAGGTGGAGTCTTAATTTAGTAGTAATGAATGGCCCCAATTTTAATTTATCAAATAAGCTTTTGGAAATTGTTGAGACGCTCGCACCAAGATCACAAAGTGCGGATATCTCATTGACTCCCAACTTAACTTTAATAGCAGGCTCAAATATATCATCTAGCTTAGCAGGAAGCTTATCAGCTAGTCTTTTATACTCCATGTCTAGCTCACAAACTTTAGATGCTACTTGTTGTATAAATTGTTGGTACATAGCATCATTACCTTGTTCTATACCGGGTTTCTTTATGGTCATCATCTTCAATAGATCTTCCACGGTATACTCTGGTGTTGGCACATTGCTATAATCCAGCTCTTCAGTTTTCTCTTAATTGGTTACCACCCTCATCATCTTGAGGTCTTCTATCGGATTTTACTCGGCTTTTCTAGCAAACTTTTCTATTATGAGAGCTTGGCTCTTATCTACTTTACCCAGTAGATCCTCCACGGTCTTTGTCCTTTCCTATAGAGCCTGAACATCATTTTTAATTGCAGCGGCTTGGTTAGATAATTTTCCTATACTAATCTCATGGTTCTCCGTGATTTTAATACGCATATTGTTTTCTTGGTTTGAGCTTGTATAAAATTTCTAACAGTTTGTTCCAATAAGAGATTGCCATGATTTTCTCCATTATTATTAACATAACTATTATAAGGAGCTCATGTAGGATTAGGATAATTTTTTTGAACATTAGAAGCATAATGATTTTTCCATGCAGGATTAAAAGGAGAGCGAGCTATAAAATTGACATCATTAATATCGGTAGCGGTAGCATTAACATGGGTCTCATCTTTTCCTTTTACTATGCTAAGTGATACATCCAAAACATATCTACTTTCCTGAAGACTTTTGCTATTGTTTCTCCTCTAATTTGTGTGATTTGGATACAACTAACACAGACTGACGTTGTTTTCAGCAGAATTGCTTTGGTGTCTCGTTTTTGTGTAGAAAATCAACTTTCAGGAAAAATCCCGGAAAATATCGCAAAACTCTATTTTACCAGAAGACTCAGCGAGCCAGAAGACGAGACGGAGAAGGGCCATGAGGGGCCCTAACCATCTGGTGGCGCGGGCTAGGCCAGGCCGCGCTAGGGGGTGGTGTGGCCACCTCGAGGTACCCCCTCGACCTCTCCCTTCACCTACATAAGCCCTCTGACCTAAAAACATAGGGGGGTTCGATGTTTTTCCAGATAGAGTTCCGTTGCGCCGCCACCACCAGAAACTGCGATTCGAAACCAAAAACTCTGTTCCGGCACCCTGCTTGGAATGGGAATTGGAGGAGATCATCGCATTCATCATCACCGACGCCTCTCCATCAACCATCCATGTTTCTTCCATCCATGAGTGAGTAATCTCCCGCTGTAGGCTATGGGGATGGTAGGGATTGGATGAGATCTATCATGTAATCGAATAAGATTGTTAGGGCATGGTGCCTAGTATCCATTGATAGTGCTTTTTGACATTGTTGCAACTTGTTATGATTAATTATTGTCACTAGGGCCCGAGTGCCATGATCTCAGATCTGAACATGTTATTGATTTATGATGATATTATTATTTGTGATCTTACCTACAAGTTGTTTACACATATTATTGTCCGGAACCAAAGGCCCTGAAGTGACAGAAATCGGGATAACCGGAGGGGATGGCTATAATATGATGATCACATGTGTTCATGCAGTGTTAATGCTTTGCTCCGGTACTCTATTAAAAGGATTACCTTAATTGCCAGTAGATTCCATTGAGGACCCGCTGCAACGGGCTGGCAGGACAAAAGATGTTGTGCAAGTTCTCATTGCGAGCACGTATGACTATATATGGAACACATGCCTATGATTATTTAGTACTTAGATGATTTATCTTATTTATCTGCAAATTCCCTAGATCTTGATATTACATGAATAGTCTTGTCCATGCAATGTCCGTCCATCCATCCCTATGCCTACTGCACTCAAATCCTGCTGTTTGCTACTATTGTTACTACTGACTTTACTTTACTACTGTTGTTACTTTACTATTTCTACCACACAGTTGTTGCTACAGATAAACTACTACGAGCAAGACTATTTCCAGGTGCGGCTGAATTGACAACTCAGTTGTTAAGGCTTATAAATATTCTTTGGCTCCCCTTGTGTCGAATCAATAAATTGGTTTTAACTTCACTCGAAGACTGTTGTGATCCCCTATACTTGTGGGTCATCAATACTATTTTATGGCGCCGTTGCCGGGGAGTATAGCTTTATTTATAAAGTTCACTAGGAATTATTATAGTTCGCTGCTATCCATTGATCATGGGTAAAACTCATGATGGAAAAGTTCCTATATTACCATCTACTACAAGAAGAGGTACAGGTCTGAACACCTCTGTTGCTCTTGATTCGCCATTTGTTATGAGTAAGCTCCTTACACCACCACCACATACACATGCTACACACACTGCTACTACTGTTGAATATGAAATTTCTTTTAATGCTAATTATGTTACTTGTACTATGCTTGATGAGAGTGGTTCATTAGGTCCTTTCCTAGATGCTACCATTGCTAAAACTATAATGGGAAACGCTGAAACTCCTAATGAAGATACTACTACACCTGTCAGTTCACCTATGTCTAGAGAGAGCTATGGTATTAATGATGATTATATTGAAATGACTCATGAATTTATTGAAGAATGTCGAAATACACATGGTGCTAGTGCTATTAAGAGTCTACTTGAGAGACGTACTATTAGACCCAAACTATTCCCTGATGCTAAGTTTGCCACATCTCCCATAACTATTGTTGAGAAAGAACCTTTTTGTGGGACTGAAAATGAAAGTTCTATGGCACATATGACTGAGCTTTCTACTATGAGTGGTTTATTCTCTGATGATATTAAGATGCGCAAATACTTTGTTGCTAAAATTTTCCCTTTTTCATTGAAAGGAGAGGCTAAAGCTTAGTTTAATAATTTACCTCCTAGATCCATTGATAGCCCCGATTGCTTGATTGCTACTTTCTTTCAGAAATATTTCCCTCCCAGTGCTCAACATTCTATTTTGCAGAATCTTTTTGATTTTAAACAGGGAGAAGAGGAGAAACTTCCTGAATCTTGGGCAAGGTTTTGTACTTTGATTCATGCGCATGCTGGATGTCCATTACCTAAAAATGAGCTTCTTTATATATATTATAATGGACTAACTGATGAATCTAGGACATACCTAGATAGTTGTGCTGATTGTGTTTTCAGGAAAAGAACTCCTAAAGAAGCTGAGGAATTAATGGCTAAAATAAGCAAGAATTATGATGATTGGACTACACCTGAGCCAACTACACCTGAACCAACTATGCCTAAGCCAACCACAACACCAACACCAAAGAAGGGGGGAGTGATTGAACTAAATGATGAAGTGATGAAATAAGCTAATAAATGTCTTAAGGAGAAGGGTATTAAATCTGAAGATGTAAAGAATTTACCTCCTATAGAAGAATTATGTAAGCCAATCTCCCACTCATTCACTATTGAGGTACACTCTCTCCAACATTTTGATGAAGGTGATATTCCTTATTCTAAACCTGTTGATCAATGCATAGAAGAATTTGATACTTTTATTGTTAAGCAAGGTAATTTTAATAAGCAAGTACATAATCATTTAATAGAAAACTCTAGAGCTATTAATGAGTTGAAAGATATTGTGGAAAGAACCTCCAATGATGTTAAAATGATTATTAAACATTTTCAAATGGTTCAAACTCAAATTGATCAACTTTCTAAAGTACAAAAAGATTTGCTAGTTAATGCTTCAAGAGAAAAACATGCTTGTGAAATTAGAACTAGGAGTGGTGCTTCCATTCAGGATCCTTTATATCCTAAGGGACATCCTAAAGAATTGAGCAGGATTCTCAACAAGTTGAAAATAGAGGTACTTCTTCTAAGAGAAAAAAAAGAAACATAAAAAAGTTGTAGAATATTGTGAACCTGCTATATATCCTAATAGTATATATCTCTCTGATGGTGAAACTGAAAGTGGTAATGATAAAAATGATGATCCTGATAAGGAAGAAATTGAAGAAGAACCTGAAAGGCACACTAATAATACTAAGTACACTAAGGAAGATTTTGTTGCAAATAAACATGGTAGTGAAAGAGAACCTTGGGTTCAAAAACCAATGTGTTTCCCTGATAAGAAACAGAAGTCAAAGGAAGAAGAACACTATAAAAAGTTTTGTGAGTGGATGAAACCTTTATTCTTGCAAATTCGTTTGACTGATGCTATTAAATTGCCTCCTTATTCAAAGTATATGAAGGATATTGTCTCTAATAAAAGGAAGATTCCTAATGAGGAAATTTATACTTTGCTTGCTAATTACTCTTTCAATGGTAAGGTTCCAATGAAGCTTGGAGATCCAGGGATTCCAACTATTCCTTTCTCTATTAAAAATAATTATGTTAGAACTGCTTTGTGTGATTTGGGAGCTGGAGTTAGTGTTATGCCTTTTTCTCTCTACAAGAGACTTCAACTGGAAAAATTGATACCAACTAATATATCTTTGCAAATGGCTGATAAGTCTACTACTATTCCTGTTGGTATATGTGAGGATGTTCCTGTTCAAGTGGCTCATAACTGTTTGATATTAACTGGATTTGTTGTGCTTGAAATGCCTGAAGATGATAATATGTCTATTATTATTGGGAGACCTTTTCTTAATACTGAAAGTGCTGTTATCAATTGTAATCAAGGAAAGGTAACTTTTAATATTAATGAAAAAGAGCACTGTTTATTTCCCCAAGAAGATTGATAAGAGTTATGGCCTAAATTCATTTGAAAATATTGAGGGCATCAAAGTTGGAGAAATATATTGTCCCATATCACAAGAAAATTATGAAACTATTATGATTGGGACTATTGCTATCAAGATTGAGGTAACATAATCACTTAGTGAATTGCAAAGTTTTGTTTCCTATAAAATTGTTTTGGTAACAAGACTTGATCAACATTGTTAACAAAGGGATTTTAATGAGCAAAACAATGTTTTCACCATGATTATCCTTGCTCACCTTTATTTTCTCCACTCCAACCTTTGCTCTTCATCTTGTTCGTCTTTGTTTTGCTAGTTTCTTGCTTGTTCGAGTGTCTTAGAACATCTGTAGTTTTAGTTTTTTTTTTGCTTTTGCTTCTTCCCAAAAATCTTTTTCTGCGAGAAAATCAATTTTCATTACGTGAAAATTTCCCAAAAATAAAGTTTCCCGAAAAATTCCAGAAATTTCATATTAATTTTTTACGCCAACGGGCAGAGAGGTACCTGGAGTTACCCATGGGGACCCACCAGCCAGGCACACCCCCTGGTGGCACGGCTAGACCAGGGGTGCGCCTAGCCTAGGTGTGGGCCACCCCTGGCCCTCCACTTACTCTTCTTCCTGCCACTTCTCTCTCTCTCCCGAAAACACCGGAAAATTTCTCAAAGCTTGAGTTCCTGCTGTTGTTGCTCCTGATTTTCGATCTCCTAGATCAGTCCATCTTAGCTACTGATTTTTGGTGGGATTGCTCTCGGGAATGTGCATCCTCCGCTTGTCCAATTAGATTTTTGATTGGTGGATTGTATCTTGAGTATTTTTCTACTGTAAGTGATAGGTTATGTGATTTTGCATGCTTGTTCTATGCTTAGAGAATTCATTTTGATGCATGTTTATCCCTCTTGCAAGTCCCTATAATAGTTCCCCATCACTTATTAGCTTGGAAATCACTTGGTTTGATGTTTGTCTAAAAATTTCAGAAAAAAAGATGAGTGAATACCAGCTCAATCAACATGAATTAAGGGTACCGGAGATTATGAAAGTCCACCACAAGGATGAAGTTTTCTCCTCTATATATCCATTCCCCTAATTCATGATAGTTGTAGGGATTTTTCAAGATTTCCAAACTCTAATTTCTAATGCAGGGTTGGAGAATTTTGTTGGAGATGAACCTTACCAATATGTGAAGCTGACTATGTCTGTGGTGCAGGATTTTCGATTTAGTTGGTGTTTGCCTAACCCCATGGTTCACTACAAAATTTACAATGTGGCTGTCAATATCCCTTGTGATGATTTTTGTGTAGCTATCAAGGTGCCATAGTGGGGTTCATGTGAGAAGATTAGGGAGAGGCCCACACTACTCAAGGACCTATATGTGGAGATTTGCCAAGGAAGCATCTTCTCAAAGGAGAGTGGTAAAATTCCTAATATTCATCTCCCATCTATTCAATATTTTGCCTATTTCATTGCCAAATGTGTTCTTTCTAGGAATACTGCTAGTAAATTATCTTCGTTTGATCTAGCTTTTATCTCAGCTGCTTTGAATAGGGATAGGACTTATAACTTGGGTGCTTTGATAGCTTTCCGTCTTGCTTCTAACCGTGAGAAAGGTGGAATTTGTGGAGGCCTCATTGCCTCTCATTTATTAGATTTGCATGGTTTAGCACCTCATCCTTCAGACTTTCAGTTTCCCATAGAGAGGCTTGATCTTAATTCCATGCTACAGCATACATTTGTTTCTTCTTGGTCTAGTTTGAGCGAGTTATGTTATGAAATAACCTTTCTCAAGAGAGGATGGAGAGGGGGTAAGTCTGAGAAAGTAGTCCCTTTGCCTTCACCTACTTTGTTTAACCTTGATACCAGGAAGGGATGGTTACTCATGGAGGAAGAACTCGACACATACATGGCGGAACTCTCCTAGGAAGAGGAGAATGTTGGAGAGGAAGCCGAAGATAATTCGGTTTAGCCCTCCAACATGGGGGAGTCTTCATACCAGCAGCCTCTTATGATTGGGGCGCTTCTTCTTCTTCATCACACGAAGGCCTGATTATGATCATTCTTACAACGATCCACTGGCTTGGAGTTACTACCCGCGTTTCGATTGATCTCCACTTATTTTGCCTCAGAGTTCTTGTATCACTTTTATTCCATAATTAATTTTGTTTTGTTGCAAGCATGATTATGATAGTTACTGCTCTCTCAATTGTTGCTCCCTTTCTATTGCTAGCCTTCACTTGCACCGAGTATGAGCTCCACCTGCGCATCCAACTCCCCAAAACCAAAATTGTCAAAAAGTGTCCACCATATCTACCTACTAGCATCATTGCTATTCCGTGCATATCTATTATGCCGTGTTTTCTTACAAATAAAATGGCACACTTTATTTTCTTGCACTTAATAAAGTTGAACCATTGTGATTGTCCATGAAAGTTATATGCTTGCAAATTATAGGCTTGGATTAGCAGAACCGTGTTGTCACGAGGAACGCTTTCAACACCTATAAATATTATCCAGTTGATATCATGCTCTTTTGTTTACGGATGTTGGTGGTGTAAAATAAAAGGGGAGCTTGTAAGTCCATGGAGTTATGTATATGTGTTAGAGAAACGCCTGGGCGGATAGCCTAAGCCATGCCTAATCATGGTGGAAACTTGAAGCATAACCATAGTGAGCAATCTGTGAAGCATCATCAATAAAAACGAATGCAAATAGCAAATAAAAAGATCGCTGAGATGCTCATTGTTTGTTGCTTTGTCATTTTGATATGGGATAGCTCCTGTATCATGGGGCAAGGGGTACCCCGTTGGCGGTTCTCTACGATACACATACACTTACAATGACAAGAACTTACCAGTGAATAAAGTTGAGTAGCATGAGGAACGGCCCTCGTACCCAAAGGACATGAGATTTCCAGTTTATGGTCTATCAAGCATATAACTTGTAGTGGACCTCACTTTAACCTTAACCATTTTAAAGATGCTGATAGGGGCAATGAGAGCTCAAAGCTAATGAGTACCATACTTTCAGAATTTGGAAGCCTTTCAAACTTTTGAAAACCTTTTCACTTCTTTGTTGATTCACCATTTATTCTATGAGCACCTTGTTGAGAGCATATCTATCATTCTTAGTGTAATGTGCTTGTCCCAGAACACGGTTAATTGTGGCATAACTTTGATGCTTGTATCTTTGATATTTTTATTTCTAGTATTCATTTGAACGTTAGAGGTGCCTTGGCATTTATGTTTGCTCCACAATCAAAGGAAAGCGAGATACCACTTTATCATACCTTCTTATGAGAATTACAATGTTGCTTATGCTTATGTTTCATGTTGCTTATTATTACTGTGTTGGAATCTCTTCATAGCTTGCATGACTATTGAGTAGACTTAGTTGCATACTCCTTATTATGAATTGCCTAAGTATTTGATCATATGCTGAGAATATATACATCTTATGAAGCAAATGTGTTCGTGAAAGTTTCTTTTATCGCACTCAGTTTTCAAATAAATTGCTTGAGGACAAGAAATAAGCTAAGCTTGTGGGATTGATACGTCCAAAACATATCCACTTTCCCGAACACTTTTGCTATTGTTTCTCTTGTAATTTGTGTGATTTGGATACAACTAACACAGACTGACGCTGTTTGCAGCAGAATTTCTTTGGTGTCTCATTTTTGTGGAGAAAATCAACTTTCAGGAAAAATCCCGGAAAATATCGCAAAACTCCTATTTTACCAAAAGACTCAGGGAGCCAGAAGACGAGACGGAGAAGGGCCACGAGGGGCCCACACCACCTGGTGGCATGGGCCAGGCCAGGCCAGGCCGCGCCAGGGGGTGGTGTGGCCACCTCAGGCACCCCCTCGACCTCTCCCTTCGCCTACATAAGCCCTCTGACCTAAAAACACAGGGGGTTCGACGTTTTTCCCGATAGAGTTCCATTGCGCCGCCACCACCAGAAACCGCGATTCGGAACCAGAAAATTCGTTCTGGCACTCTGCCGGGAATGGGAATAGGAGGAGATCATCGCCATCATCATCACCGACGCCTCTCCATCAACCATCCATGTTTCCCCCATCCATGAGTGAGTGATCCCCCGCTGTAGGCTATGGGGATGGTAGGGATTGGATGAGATATATCATGTATCCATTGATAGTGCTTTTTGACATTGTTGGAACTTGTTATGCTTAATTCTTGTCACTAGGGACCGAGATCCATGATCTCAGATCTGAACATGTTATTGATTTATGATGATATTATTGTTTGTGATATTACCTACAAGTTGTTTACACATATTGTTGTCCGGAACAAAAGGACCCGAAGTGATAGAAATCGGGATAACCGGAGGGGATGGATATGATATGAGGATCACGTGTGTTCATGGAGTGTTAATGCTTTGCTCCGGTACTCTATTAAAATGATTACCTTAATTGCTAGTAGATTCCATTGAGGCCCCGCTGCAACGGCTGGCAGGACAAAAGATGTTGTGCAAGTTCTCATTGCGAGAACGTATGACTATATATGGAACACATGCCTATGATTATATAGTACTTGGATGCTTTATCTTATTTATCTACAAATGACCTAGATCTTGATATTACATGAATAGTCTTGTCCATGCAACGCCCGTCCATCCATCCCTATGCCTACTGTACTCAAATCCTGCTGTTTGCTACTATTGTTACTACTGCCTTTACTTTAGTACTGTTGTTACTTTTCTATTGCTACTACAAAACTATTACTACTGATAAAGTACTGTGAGAAAGACTATTTCCAGGTGCAGCTGAATTGACAACTCAGTTGTTAAGGCTTATAAATATTCTTTGGCTCCCCTTGTGTCGAATCAATAAATTGGTTTTAACTTCCCTCGAAGACTGTTGTGATCCCCTATACTTGTGGGTCATCACTAAGCAACTCGTCTACCTTAGATATAAGCTCTTCATTATTTACCATGGTGATTGAACTTACTCTCTTTGAGGTTCTTTCCACATGCCATTGGGCATGGTTATTTTGCATACCATCTAGTAGTTTCTTTGCAACAATCACTTGCTTTCCCATGATTATTCCTCCTGCTGCAGTATCTAGCATAGACTTAGACATTGGGTTAAGACCATTATAAAAGAAATGTAATATAGGCCATTCTTCTATCCCATGACTAGGACAGTTCATTATGGCTTCTTTCATCCTTTCCCATGCAAGTGCTAGTGTCTCACGGTCTTCTTGTCTAAATCTTATAATGTTGGATCTTAGCCGCATAGTCTTAGCTGGGGGAAAAAATTTAGTCATAAACAAATTAGTACATTCCTAGCAAGATTTAATAGTGCTCTTTGGTAGAGCTAGCAACCAATCCTTAGCCTTTCCTCTAAGAGAGAAAGGAAACAATCTTAATTTAACAAAATTTGGATCTACATCCTTAATACGCATCATGTCGGAAATTTAAGTGGAAGTGTTTAAGTGCAAACCTCAATCCTTAGAGGATGAGCCCCAAAATTGGTTCTCCTGAACCAAGCTTAAAAGGCTAGGCTTAATTTCATAAGTTTCCGCATCAACAACGGGCTGAGTGATAGGTGCACGAATAAAGTCATCAGTGGGAGTAGCATACTCCCCAAGTCTCTTTTAAGCCATGGCTCTTATATTTTTGGTATTTTTTAAGTAATGAAAACAAGTAGCAAGTAATTATTTTTTGGGTTTTCAAATAGATAACAAGAAAGTAAACTATAATAAGAAATAAACTACAAACTAATAATAAAACTAAAAATAAGGTCTGTAGTGACCTCGCCATGATAGCGAAATTGCTTCCCGGGCAACGGCGCCAGAAAAAGGGTGGATACATTCGATCCGGATTCATGGATGTAGTACAATAGCTTTTTCCCTAGAAGACCTATATTAATTTGAACCTTGGAAAGAAATGCTAAAATGAAATAAAAAGGACATGTCTACAAGACTTGTTTCTTCATTTTACCTTAGTATACCGAACCAATCTAGATTTTATAGGGGGTTGAATCAATGGATGGAGATATTCCAGGGTTAAAGATCCACCTGCAGCTGCACATCTTATGGGATAAAATATAATAATAAGCATGGTCATGTGTAATGTTTGAACAGAGATAATCTCTTGTGGGCAACACATCCTAATATACTAGAGCCCCGGATGCAGCAGGCTTAGCAATAGTCTTTTAATCCAACCGAATGCACACCGAAGCCACGGGTTACAAATGATTATTAAGTGAAGAACACCTGTTAAAGCATTAAGTGGTAATTTTGTTGTGATCCCGAATGGGTCGCTAAGTGAAGACTGTACTACCCTTTATGCCACTGGGGTTCCTATGAGATCGCCGCTAGCCGAGTATCTCACCTCAAGCCTTTATCAATCTATGGTATCTTGGGTACCTACAAGTCCACAGATCGAGACAAGAGACAAAGAAACAAAAGATACAAATCTCAATTACAAACAAAATACAATACTCCCATGACTAGATGCACATAGTTGTTGTGAGGTTTCTCCCCAACCCGCAGCCCGTGAGGACTACTCACTCATAAAAAATAGATCAAGGATAGAAAACATTGTGCAAAATACTTAGATTGAAATTGAATATTCTTACAATGGTCCCCAAATCACAAGTTGATCTAAAATACAAAGCAATTGCTATGGATAATGGAGGGATGAATGGTGAAATGGATGAACAATGGTGTGGATCTTCTTTGGTGGTGTTGTGCTGAAATCTGATAATGGAAGCTCTCTGGATGGCGGCTGGAGGCTCAAAATATATAGGAGTCTTCATGGAGGTTGTAGGGTCTGAGGAAAGAGAGTAGCCGCCACCCAGAATGGGAAGACCGTATGGGCAGGCTCTGCCCGTACCATAGGTCGTTACACGTACTGTTGCCTAGAATTTGCTTCCAAATTACTTGGCCATGTGTACTTCCTCAAAATCATTCCTTATGACTCTCGATTTCGCATTAAAACCCATGATTTCCTGCACAACATAATTCAAATCATGGTTTTTCATATCTTTGCAATTATTAGTCATTAGTGGCAAGGATTGAGAGTTTCTTGTCAATTTCTTGACTAAAAACAATGTTTAAACACAGAGAAAGATGGAAACTATTGTAGCCATAAAAAAACAAGGTCGGAAGTAAAAGTCTCGAGGGATAAAGGACATTTCCGACTTCCGTGGAATGAGTGAAATCACACTAATCCACCAATTTAATGTACAAGAGCGAATTATATGAGTAGTGGTATGGTAGCTACTCCATCCCGTAGCCAAAGCATTACTCTATACATGAATAGGAAAACTATACAACCCAACTCCCAAAAATAGACTGAAGATCTTGACAAGCAGAATTCATGAAGCTCCGTAAGAAAACAAAGATTTGATGCAAACACTTCATCGGATCCAAAGTAGATAAGGATTATGATGTTGTCGTCATGTCATAAGTCACAAGCCATCAGAAATATATGAATAAAGATCATGGAGAAACATGAAAGATTCAATAGAGATATTAAGGATAGCGCCCAAAACTTGAATAGAAGAATTGTAAAAGATCTAGAAAATCTTCATGGAATCCGACGGATTGAGCATAGAAGATAGAGTGATAGCATTTCAAAAGATTTCTTGAGGAGCGGAATACCAAAAGATTTCTCGTCCTTCTTGAGAAGATCTGAGCGAGATTTAGCTATTTTGAGGAAATCTTTAGCAGAACGACGATGATACTTGCCAAAATAAGGGAAATCTCTGGAGTTTTTGAAATATGATGATGGGTGAAGATTAACAATTGATTTGATGATTCCAGAATTTTAGAAATGTCTTTTGCAGAAGGACATGGTCGAGATAGGTGACTATAAAAGTCAGAATTTACACTTTGAGAACTTTGCACAGATGCGGTGTTCTTGAAGCTTGCAAGGACGAAAATAAGTTCTTCATGTTATTCCATTGATATAGAATAGGAAAGAATATCGTCAAGATATAACACCATGAATTTAACAAGATATTCCAAGAATATCGAGTTCATGAGGCAAGAGAAACAAACAGATGCTCAAAACACTTTCTGAGTTCAACACTCTTTGAATGATTAACATTAAGAGCAAGGATTGGTGTTTAGAAAGATGCATTGAAAGAGTAGATTATTTGGCCCTTCGTATAAGAAAAGAGATACTGACTTGTTCACCTTGTTGATCGGATCACATGTTGAAAAGAGGATAGATCTAGATAAGAAGTGATGATAACTCATACATTGAAAGAATAGATTGTCATAGATGAAAGGATGGATCTCTCCCGTGGTGGGTTCCGTTTGTTAGTGAGGGAGCGAAACGGTACATGGGGTTGGGCCATCGCGGGCCGTTGCAAAATGAGCGAGAAGACGGAATGCTATAGCTCGCGGGTGTTAGATAGATGGAAGAGTAGTTGGGCCATAGCTGGAAGCTGGGTTGCTCTCTTTTCTTTATCTTTTTCTTTTATTCTGTCTTCACAAAACCTTTTCAAATATGAACTACTTAAGGTTTAAAAATACCCGGCAGTTTGTAAGACATAAACAATATTGTAGAGATCAATTATAATCAATTCTTTCTACATTTCTTATTATGTTTTCAAAATTCATAATTATATGAAGGGTTTGTTTTATTAAATAGTATTATTAGGAATTAGGGTTTTAGGTTGTTTGTTTATTATTTAGATAATCATTTGAAGTATGAATTTGTCCTTCTCCTTAATTAAATTAAATGTTAAAGAATTAGATTATTAAAACAATGATGGCCATAATAATTCTTTTAGGTATGGAATGATACAATAATATTATTACTTCTATTATGTAGATTATATCTTTGGGGGCTTTAAACTTTGTGATTTATTCAATTCAAATTCCACTACATTGTTATTCACTACCTTATTAGGTGTGGTTTATGTATTGATAAGAATTTATTATATAATGATTAATAGTAATTACCATCTATGTGACACATGTGATTTATATGTCATGTAACATTTATTTAAGGCTTCTACTACAAGCATTTGCTATGAGTTTTAGAGGATTTCATATACTTATGTTCTTTTATGGATATTGAGGAAGATTAAGAACTAAGGCACATTGCCTTTAGGTTTGTGATCATGTATGATATCGTAATCTAAAATAAGATAGTAGGGTTTCTTTTTGTGGTGACTTATGAGAAAGAGATGATAGTAATGGTTTCTAAGAACATATGATTTTGATGTTTTGAAGTAACAAAGACGTGCTTAAGTGATTGGCTATAGGAAAATATCCCTACAAACAATTGTGAACTTAAATGGTTGATCAAGCACATGGAATAGATATCAATCTTTCTATAGAATTAAGGTTGAATGTTTGTCAAGAATTCCTATCTTCCATGCTTCATAAGTATTGACTTCTAAATAAGGAATTCCTTTCCTAGATATACTACTGCTTCACATCATCATGTATTAACATGATGATATTTACTTCACAATTATAGTCTTACTAATAATTTCCTTCTCCTAAATCCATTTGTGAATCTAATGAGCTTGACACTAAATCTCTTTATACTCTCATTATAGAGATACCTCTCATCACTATAATACTTTTAATGAATCCAATCCATTTGAGTACTTACTCTCTTCCTTATGAATTACTTAGTAATCTTACTTATAAATATTAGAAGCTTGTCACTAAAGCTTTTCATATACTTTTCACTCCATTCATACTCTACCTTTACCTTCCATCACTAATATTCCTCCAATAGATATTTATAACTATGCCTACTTCACCTCAAGTGTTTACTAATCTCTCAGAGGAAGAATACTACCCTTATAACTCAATGTTGCTCTAGTATGATCTTGGTCATACTATCTTAACTTTATTTACCTCCAGTAACTCATACTCCAATTTCATATTACACCATTGTGACTTGCCTTGACTAACCTAGGATAACATATTTATACTAGGGTTTAATCATGCATGTTCTTGTTGGGAATATGCCCTAGAGGCAATCATGTATGATGATATACCCAAAGTATTCATAAAGTTATTAAATTGCCCTTGTATGAAGATCTGATATATATCATCGAATACGTGATTCGGTTGTGAAACTATATATTCATGTTATTCATGCTAGATATCCTTGGTCATTGAGGTTGTGATGGACACACACCATAGACCAATGTGAAAGTCGGCTGATGACTCGGTTCCACTTGTCATGGGCATGGTGATTCTATTCCAACTTACACAAACTCATCTAAAGAGTTTAGCGAGTCGGACTGACTATGGGGATATCCTATATGGGTATCCTCATAGCATGTCTCCTATCCGGATAACCCAGGTGGCCAAAAGTTGGTAGCATGGCCCTTGGACTGCTAGGCGGCCCAGTTAGATGGATCCAGAAGGGAGGCCCATGTCGGATAAAGGAAGGCTATGGAGGAGTCACCGACATACCCGGAGCCTTGGAGTGCAAGACACTCTAGACTAGTAATAAGCAGTGTAGGACTCTGTAACCTGTCCGGCTAGGACTTTTCCCTATAACCCTAGGAACTGACGACTATATAAGTCGGGCCTATGGGAGCCTTTAGGGCACCAATCAACTCATACCTCGCACATCGAACCAATCCCTGTAACTCGGCGTATTGCCCTTATAGTGATTTATAGCAGGAGTAGGATTCCGCCACCATCGTGGGATCTGAACCTGGGTAAGCTGTGTTACCTCGTACCCGTCAACTGTCCTCCTTCCACCACGTCTCTAAACACGCACTATGAGGAACCCTCCATGGCGTACTCGTCGGCAATACCACGACAGTTGGCGCCCACCGTGGGGCCAGAGGCGCTTCAGGCTCTTCAGCGGGTGAGGACCAAGATCTTTGTGGGAATCAGCGAAACCGTAGCCATTGGCCGTGTTCTCTTCTACGCGGTGCTCGATCGTCCCCATCGAAGATATCCACCTCTTCATCGACGAAACCGACTCGGGCACTAGTTCCCTGAGAGTCGGAGGAGCATCAAGACCCACACGGACCGCCTATGGGAAGGATACGTTCACGAAAGGATCGATGTCGGATCTTTCCTCAGAGTTTGCCGGCAAAGGTTGGAAAAATTCAAGGCCCAGCCAAACCGCCCCTGTGCAGGATATAACGGTGGAAGATCACTGCAAGTCCGCTGGCTTCGTCCGCGTGATTGGACAGCAGAGATCCAAGTTCGTCGGCGTGGTTACCATCTTCGATCTGGTGCGTTGCGTTTAGAGAGAGGGCGAAAACCCTCGCGATTACCTCGTCAGGTGGCCCCGTATACGGGCCGATCTAGCGCATTACCCCAATGATGATGCCATGTATCACTTTGTGGAAGGACTGGACCCAGGTATGGTTCTTTGGCATTCGCTAAGGCGGCAGCAGGCTTCAGGATGCCTCACCTTCGAAAGCATGGTGAATACCGTCAACAACTACACGGAGGCTGAGGAGGAAGCTCAGACAGCTCATGCGCTCATTGACGGAATGCCACCGATTCAGCCACCGCCACCATCGCCTCCCGCCGCCATCGCCACAGCTGCACCACCGCCTCCGGTCATCGTCGCTGCTGTTGCACCCCCGCCCCCCGTCATCTAGGAAGCCCCGGCACCCCCTGACTCTGTGATTGACGCGCGCTATGCCGACTTTAGTGCAGATTCAGAGGATATAGATTTCAGTCCGGAGGAGCTAGACTCTGCCATGCAGGAGATGGAGGAGGATTACAAGCGCGACGAGCAGGCCAACAACACCATCACGTCCCGAAAGGTTTTCATCACCATTGGGATGGCGATGGATGAAGATCAACCCAGAAGAGCTCTGCCTACAGTGCTGGACAAGGGGAAGGGACCACCTATTGCTGCCAACAATGATCGCGTAAAGGACATGCCCCCTCCGCCTAACCCAGTGCAACAACCACAGGAACTCGGCACCGGACCGAGCAACAACAACACCGCAAACCCGCCACCTCCGGCATCTACGTCTGCTACTGCCCAAGTTACTCCAGCTGATAGAGTGATGTACGACAATCTCCTTGTCGAGCCTATGACTATGGCTCATATTCACAATGTAGTCCAGCTTGACGAGAAGCGCCCGCAGCTGCTGGAGGAAGCACAGGCCATCACGGAGCAAGGCGCAAAGCTAGACCGACATCTGGCAATGCGCAGAAGTCAATAGAGAAAGCTAGAGCAATGGAGGCCGAGTACAAGACTCTACTGCAGCAGCAGAAGGCCAAGAAAGCTTCGGCTCGCATCATCAACGATCCTGGTGTGCGGAGAAACCTAGGATGGGCTCCCCAGAAGCCGGCACAGGCCAAGCCATACATTGACAGTGAAGGCAGGTAGGTGATGCCCACTCCTCTCCTCAACCTCGCTGTCCCCAAGACCCTTCTGGAGCAGGATAGATCACCCAAAGTAGTGGACCAGGTCTATGACCTAGTGGCCAAGGCGGTAAAATAGCAGGAAAAGGCCACCTCTCAGAGGATGGAGTCTGACCCAGCGTTTTTCCAGTCTATCCAACATAAGCCGCCAAGGGACAGATCTCCTCTTGATGTCGGGTCTCAGACGGGTTCATCCGAACGAAGACGGAGGGATGCACACAACATGAAGGACACTATCCCCATATCCTCCAACCACGGAGGTAAGGCCCAAACTTGTCGCCCATCGCCACCGCCCCGTTCACCCCGACATTGTGAAGACACCAAGGCTCACCATCGTACAAATATGCCTCTGCCAAGGCAGAGCGGCATCGTCATCCGCGACAACATGGAGCAGACCCGTCATGACGGAAAGCACAACCAAGGACAAAAGAGCAGGTCGCTCCATGACCCTCCGCGTCCGACAAGCAACCGCGACAAGCGTGAGGCGTCGCAGGAGGGTAACAGCAAGAAAGCTAACCCACCTCCACCTCCGCCTCCGTTGCCACCTAGCAGCCACCATGGCGGAGGAGGCCCGCGTCGTTGACGCAGCCCATCCCCTGATGGCAAGAAGAAGAAAAGAATCCTGGAGCCATACGATGCACGTTCGCGCATGGACAAGATCCACGAGGCCCGGAAAGGACCATACCTAGGACCATGTTTCTTTCGACCTATGACACGGTCCGCAACTTACCCCCAAAGGTTTCCGGATTGACAACACCATCAAACCCTATGACGGCACTGCCAAGCCAGCTACATGGTTGCAGGACTACGACAACGTGGTGGAGATCGTCAGGGGTAACCCCAACGTTGCCGTCAAGTACCTCCCATTGATGTTAGCGGGCACGACCCATCAACGGATTGATGACTTGCCGGAAAGATCCATCTGCAATTGGTTGGATATGCAAGAAGTGTTCACCAAGAACTTCGAAGGTACGTACAAACGTCCCTGCACTATTGGCGATCTATAGCGGTGCGTGCAAGAGAAAGACGAGACATCTCGCGCCTACCTCTCCTGCTGGCTGGATATGAAGAATTCCTGCTCATGAGTGCACGCCCAGACCGCCATGGCCGCCTTCATCGATGGGTTGGAAAGGGGCACATTGCTCCGACAGAAGCTGAAGCGCCTGTAGGAAAATCACCAGCTAGACTTGAACCAGATGATTCAGTTGGCCAATGAGTTCGCGGCTGCTGACGACGATGCTCGCGGCTCTTTGCCGGCAACGGCCGTTCCAACTCAAGCTCGGAGGAACATCAGCACAATGCGGAAGACCCCGCCGGAAGAAAAACAAAACTCCGATTGTTAGAAAAGGTAAGCACGACCGATGACGGTACGACATCGTGTGCGTTCCGGACGTACATATACGTCTCCGTCTCTGTGTAGGGTTAGAGTTCTACACCGATTAGGTTAGCAAGTATTGCCTCTACGTGTATATAAGCTGCCTATCCTTGTAACTTGTAAACTATCGAGACAGAAGAAAATAAAGAAAATTACGAGGCGCGATATGCACCTCTGGCTATAGTATTTCCTGTGATGGGTACGTGAGCTAGCTGCATAGAAGAATCGATCAAGCTACATGTGTGCATGCTTAGGTTCTACGTACGTGTGTGTCTCGGCGACTTAGTTCTTGCTACTTGTGTCTCACCAGCCTGATTCGAGCCAAGCTGATCGTGTTGCGACTGTCGACGAGAAGCACTTCGTCAACCCGCCGAAAAGTACACGGCGGACATCGACACAGATCGGGCCAATTCCAACAATTGGTATCAGAGCCAAGGTCGTCGTTCGTGATCTGCTGAAAGTACTAGGAGGTCATGGCGATGGTGAAGTTTGGCGACAACTCGGCATCGGCACCGGTGACAGAGACGGTGGGGGCGGCTTTGTATCCGCGCCTCGATCGCAAGGACTACGGGCTATGGGCACTCAACATGGAGGTGGCCATGGAGGCTCGGGAGGTTTGGGAGGCCGTCGATCCAGGAGGCAACGAGTACGTCAAGGGAGGCGCGAAGTACCGGAAGGATCGCCAAGCGTTAACGGCGCTCTACTCCGTCGTGCCAAAGGACGTGATGCAGCACCTCGTCGGAAAGAAATCGGCGAAGGATGCATGGGAGACGATCAAGATCTTGCACCAAGGTCATGCCCGCGTGAAGGAAGCGCATCTTCAAACTTTGACAAAAAGCTATGAAGATCTGAAGATGGAGGAGAGCGAGACGGTTGATCAGTTTGCCGCCCGTTTCGTTACCCTTGTCAACGCAATCAGGGGATATGGCGAGAAATTGGATGATATCAAGAACGTCAGAAGGTTCCTGCGTCAAGGCGGCTACATGCGGATCGTTACATCGATCGAACAATGTCTCGACCTGAATACATTGACGGTTGAGGATCGTCGGAAGATTCAAGGCACACAATGAGAGAATCCGGATTAGCGGTGATCCGAACAGGTTGAGCACGATGCTCACAAAGCAGCAATGGATGACTCTTTCAAAAGAAAAGCAAGGAGGCTCCACGAGCGGCAAGGAGAAACAACGCCCAGCGAAAAAGTATATCGCGGGGCAGGAGGATGAAGATGACGCCCCGCCGCGGAGGAAGTTTGACATAAAGAAAGTAAGGTGTCATAACTGCGGCGAGCTCGGTCACTTCAAGGCTGATTGCCGGAAAGCACCAAAGGAAAAGGAGAGGGCTCTCATCGCCCAGGAAGGAGATGATGGACCGATGATGCTGATGCTCGAAGTAACTGAGTTGAAGGATGAGGAGGATCCTCCATCACCGGCTGCGGAGATTGTGGCACAAGTGGATCACGATCTACCGTGTGTGCATCATGAGGAACAAAGTGCCCCGTTCCCATGTGAAGCCACGTTTGAGGCAAGTGAAGCCTCGGAACTTGTTCATGGCGATCTATGCGTTGGAATTTCACCTGCAACTCCGTCCGGCAATAAGTTTTTCATGCTTGTGGTGGATGATCATAGTAAATACATGTGGATTGTATTGCTGAAAAGTAAGGGTCAAGCTCAACAAGCATTTGAGAAGATCAAGGAAGCCGAAGAGTTCAAGGTGGAGGTGAATATAAGAGTTCTACGCATTGATCAGGAAGGCGAGCTGCATCAAACCGTGTTGACCATGGCACGGAGGATGATGAAGAGTAAAGGTTTGCCAGGAAAATTCTAGGCGAAGGCGGTCAATACGGCTGTGTATTTGTTGAACATGGAATCTACTGAGGGTGGAGTTGGTATAACACCGTACGAAGCATGGTACGGATGGAAGCCCTCGGTTGATCATCTTCGTACTTTTGGATGTGTGGCGCATGTAAAGGCGGAATTGGCGGAGCAACGTATTCCAATGATCATGACAGGCTATGAAGGCTCAAAGACCGTAATCTTTGAGGAAGGAAAGTCATGGAATTGGGGCTACAACGAACCGGAATATTCAACTTTTCACGTCACGTGGGATCCTGAGTATGAAGAAAATATGGATCAATCGAGCTTATCCTTGTCAGCAAGTTCGGGCCCAGAAGACATTGAAGGCCTAGGGGAAGCTCCAAGCATGGACACCAGGCGTAAGCACTAGGGATTCTCCCAAGACAAAGAGTTTGAAGAAAAGGCTAGTCTGTGGTCGGAAGATACGGAATGGAAGGGTGTATAGATGCATGTGCAGCGATACCGCACTTGTTTGCCCAAAATTAGAAGAGGAGGGAGTTGAAGTGAGCCCAGCAAACAGGCCAAGAAGGCCGAAGGCGATGGTCCAAGAGTGTGGGTGGTGGCAGCAGATGGAAAAGACCCAACAATAGGGGGTGCAGATCCATCAAGAGGCTTTTCACGTGGTGTAGAGAAGCTAGAAGGAAACATGCCAGAAAGAGATTCAAAAGGAAAGGACGAATCTCTGCAGGTAGGCAACCTGTGCCTTGCTACTCTCGAGCGAGGAAGACGGGTTGGTCGAGCAAAAGCGTAAGTCAGAATTACTAGTCACGAGAGAGCTTTGCTAGTCAACAAATTTGAGCTAGCTCCTACATATTTGTTCTATTGCATCCAAGAGTACCGGCAAGCATACGATCAAATATGTGAAGCATCGATGAGAAAGTACTTTATCGAACCAAGTATAATGTCTCAAGGCGTGGACAAAAAGGACTGTCGGCGTAAAGGCGTGGAGAAGGGCATGGACAAAAAGGACTGTCGGCGTGAAGCCATGGAGAAGCCGACAAAAGCAAAGTCGGTGACATGGGTGCTGAGGAAGGGGGCGGCGAAAGCAATGCCGTGGATAATGCCCGCGACGAGTAGCTGGCGTATTTGGGATCCAGGTGGAGATAAAGCACACATCGTGCTTAGGGGGGTGATTGTTAGAAAAGGTAAGCACGACCGATGCCGGTACGACATCGTGTGCGTTCGACGCATATATCGTCTCCGTCTACGTAGGTTTAGAATTCTACACCGATTAGGTTAGCAAGTATTGCCTCTGCATGTATATAAGCTGCCTATCCTTGTAACTTGTAAACTATCGAGACAGAAGAAAATAAAGAAAATTACGAGGCGCGATATGCACCTCTGGCTATAGTATTTCCTGTGATGGGTACGTGAGCTAGCTGCATAGAAGAATCGATCAAGCTACATGTGTGCATGCTTAAGTTCTACGTACGTGTGTGTCTCGGCGACTTAGTTCTTGCTACTTGTGTCTCACCGGCCTAATTCGAGCCAAGCTGATCGTGTTGCGACTGTCGACGAGAAGCACTTCGTCAACCCGCCGAAAAGTACACGGCGGACATCGACACAGATCGGGCCAATTCCAACACCGATGTGGTCCCTATGACTTTTGCAGGACGAGGATGGCTGACAGCATGGCCGAGGGAGGGGCGCTGGTCGTGGGCAGCAGCGAGGCAGTGAAACTACCTCGGTAGAGCTCCGCGTTCCCCAAACCTACGAGGATTACCGTGATATGTCCTGCCTCGTACACCTCGACGCCAATGGCAAAGCCACCCACACCAATCGCCATTGCAAGTTCGTCAACGACCTCAGGGAGGACCCGGAATCCGGCTACAAGCAAAGTAGGAAGAACAGACCGCGAGGAAAGGGCAAGGGGAAGAAGGAGGAGGAGGAGGAGTCCAAGGATTCAAGTGACATGGACGAGGATGTTGACCCCAAGCACGCCGCCAAGAGCGACGCCACGGGCAAGAACCCCTTCGAGAAGAAGGCAACCCTTTTCCACACTTTCCTTGGCACCCCCACCGTCCGACAATAGAAGACCTCCATGAGGATACCGATGGCCACTCTCCCCCCAGTTCCCCAGTTCCTGCACTAGTTGGAGATTCCAATTACTTGGGACAGGAAGGATCACCCAGACCTCATCCCTACGGAGAACCAATATGCCATGGTCATCAACCCACTGACTGAGGTCAATGAGTTCACCAAATGTATGGTGGATAGTGGAAGCAGCATCAACATCATGTACCTGGATACACTTCAGAAGATGAACTTGACGGAGGCAAACCTAAGGCGGACGAACACCATCTTCCAAGACGTAGTTCCTGGTCGGGAGGCTCGGTCCCTTGGGTGCATAACACTTCAGGTCACTTTTGGTGATGTTAATAATTACCGCCAAGAACGCATGACCTTTGAGGTGGTCCCCTTCAAGAGCGTGTACCACGTCATATTCGGCCGCGACATATTCCACACCTTCATGGCCAAGCCATGCTTCGTCTACAACAAACTCAAGATACCCGGACCAAACGGTGTCATCACTATACCCGGAAGCTTTACCAAAGCAAGGGACTGCGAGATTGGAGAAGCAGCCTATGCAGAATCTATCCTCTACAGTGAAGAATTCAAGGAGATCTAGAGCAAGGTCGATGCCTCGGAGATGCCCGCGTCGAAGAAACAAATTTCTGACTCCGCCCCAGCATTCAAGGCCGCCATCGAGACCAAGCCAGTGGAACTTGTGGTAGGCGATGCCTCGAAGACCACCGCCATTGGGACGAACCTGGACCCTAAATAGGAAAGTGCGCTCGTCGAGTTCCTCCGTGAGAATAGGGAAATCTTTGCCTGGCAACCTGCCGACATGAAAGGTGTACCTAGGGAACTTGCCGAGCACAGCTTGAACATTGATCCAAAATGTAAACCAGTGAAACAACCTCTTCAACGCTTTGGAGATGAGAAGAGACGCGCCATAGGCAAAGAGATAGTTAGGTTACTTAAGGCTAGTTTTATACGAGAAGTCCTTCACACCCAATGGGTGGCCAATCCTATACTTGTCCCCAAAAAGGGAACCAAACAATTAAGAATGTGCGTTGATTACCGGCTTGAACAAGGCATGTCACAAATATCCGTTTGCTTTGCCTCGCATTGACCAAGTCATTGACTCGACGGCTGGCTTGGAGCTTTTGTGTTTTCTTGATGCATACTCAGGATACCACCAGATCAATATGAGGAAGTCGGACCAATTGGCCACTTCGTTCACTACACCGTACGGCATGTTTTGCTATGTCACGATGCCCTTTGGGATGAAAAACGCAGGTGTCACGTACCAGCGGACAATGCAACGTTGCCTGCACGATCAAATTGGTCGGAATGTTCACGCCTATGTGGACGATATAGCGGTGGTGTCTAAAAAATCCAATGACTTAATCTCCGACTTAAAAGAAACGTTTGATAATCTCTGGAAATACAACATGATGCTTAACCCTAAGAAGTGTGTCTTCGGGGAACTAGCCGGCAAATTGTTGAGCTTCATCGTTTCCCACCATGGAATCGAGGTCAACCCGGAGAAAATCAAGGCCATCTTAAACATAAACCGTCCGACATGCCTAAAGGACATACAACGACTAACATGTTGTGTTGCTGCAGTTAGTCGGTTCATTAGCCGACTTGGCGAGAAGGCTCTGCTGCGGTACAAGTTGATGAAGAAGGCAGAAAAATTCACGTGGACGGACGAGGGAGATGCAGCATTGAAGCAGCTCAAGGAGATTCTTTCCTAAGCGCCTATCCTTGCAGCACCCGAACCTGGAGAGCCCATGTTAATTTACACGGCGGCCACCAACCGGGTAATCAGCATCGTCGTCGTGGTAGAACGGAAGGAACCAGGGCATGAGTACGGAGTTCAACGACCAGTTTACTATGTAAGCGAGGTCTTGACGGAGTCCAAGCAGCGTTACCCGCACTACCAAAAGATATCTTATGGAGTATTCCTCGCTTCTCGGAAGCTAAGACACTATTTCCAGGAGCACCCTATCACATTGGTGAGCAAGACTCCACTGTCCGACATTATCAACAACGGCGACACTATAGGAATGGTCGCGAAATGGGGCATTGAACTTGCCGCCTTCGAGATCACCTATAAGAGACGCGACGCTAGCAAGTCACAGGCCTTGGCGGATTTCATCGCAGATTGGACGGAGATGCCAGATGCTACCCCAATGACGGAGCCAGAATACTGGGTGATGCACTTTGATGGCTCAAAGATACTCAATGGCTCGGGGGCTGGTGTATTACTACACTCACCAACTGGGGAAAAGCTACACAATGTTCTGTAGATCCACTTTGAGGCTACGAACAACATGGCGGAGTATGAAGCAACCATTCACGGATTACGCGTAGCCAAGGATATTGGCATCAAGCGCATAGTTTATTGTGGAGATTCCGACTTGGTTGCCCAGCAGGTGGCTGGCACCTAGAATGCGCGGAACCCTATGATGGAGGCATATCGAGACGAAGTGGGCGAGATAGCCAAGAGCTTCTTGGGCTACGAGGTCAAGTATGTACCTAGGGAGCAAAACGAGGTGGTTGATCTGCTGTCTAAGCTTGGATCAGGGCGCAAACGAATTCCATCTAGAGTTTTCCTGGAGCATCTACGGACACCATCCGTGAAGGGGGCGTACATCAACAACCCGTACAGAGTTGACTCTTTCATCCACATGGTGACAAAGGTCCTTCCGGCTTGGAAAAAACCGTTCATGGAGTATCTCGAACACGGAACTTTGACCGACGACGAGGTCGAAAGACGGAAAATTGTACATCGAGCAAAGGGCTATACCATAATCAATGGACAACTCTACAAAAGAAGCACTACTGGTGTTTACCTTAAATGTGTTTCCCAGCAAGAAGGTATTGAAATCGTAAGCGAAATCAATATCGGAGATTGCGGGCATCACGCTGCTCCCTGATCGTTGGTTACTAAAGCTTTCCGACAAGGATTCTACTGGCTGACAGCGAAGGCGGACACCGACAATCTGGTTGAGACATGCATGGGATGCCAGTACTATGCCCGACAACCACATGTTCCTATTGAAGAATTGTGAACAATACCAATAACTTGGCCATTTGCAGTCTAGGGGATAGACATGGTTGGTCCATTGTAGACGGCACCATGTGGGTTTACGCATCTGCTAGTAGCAGTTGACAAATTCACCAAATGGATAGAAGCTAAACCCATTAGAAAGCTCGATGGGCCAACTGCCCTTAGGTTTGTTCGGGATCTAGTGGTGAGATTTGGTCTCCCACATAGCATTATCACCGACAATGGCAGCAACTTGTCACTCAGAGAAGTGGAGGCTTATTGTTGGCAGAAGGGCATCTGACTTGACCTCGCATCTGTGGCACATCCACAGTCCAATTGTCAGGTTGAGCGAGCCAATGGATTAATTCTGCAGGGAATCAAGCCACGTCTTGAGGCACCGCTACATAGAGCAGCTAGAGTCTGGGCGGAACAATTGCCATCTATGTTGTGGAGTTTACGAACTACACCCAACATTTCCACCGGCTACACCCCTTACTTCATGGTATATGGAGCAGAATCCATCCTACCTTCCAACATCCTTCATGATTCACCAAGAGTTGTCGCCTACAACAAAGATGACGCTGAAGAATCCAGACGCCTAGATGTGGACCTTCTTGAGGAGGAGCGCGTTTTGGCATGCCAAAGATCCACCATCTACCAGCAGAAGCTACGCAACTACCATAGTCGCCGCGTTCGGCATCACTCGTTTAAAGAGGGGGGATCTGGTGCTCTGACTTAAGCAGAAGTCACACAAATTATCCCCGCCATGGGAAGGACCGTTCATCATAAGCAAAGTGCTATTCAATGGTTCTTACTACCTCGTTGACAATCGTGAACTGAAGGATAGACCCAACGAGGATCATAAGCGTAAGCGACGTGACCCGGATGATGACTACCCGGAGCTTGATTGGCCATGGAACATAGCACAGCTATGTCCTTTCTACACTTAGCATTTTTTATCTATTTTGTACCTCTTATATGATCAATGAAATAAAGCTCTCTAGTTCACTCATATTTTTTGAGTCTTTTACCTCCTTTAGTGTTCATTTTTGGATCGTATAAAACATTTATGCACAAGCTTTGCGATTGCACTTGTGAAAATTTCGCCTACGGGCGTTATCTTAAGTTTTCTGGTCTACACGTTCTTTGTTGTTTTTATGTGGATTATGGAGTAGTGACTTTTGGAACTTATTATCGGCGTTTTTGTGCTTAGGTTATTGACGGTGTCATTAGGCATCATCGCCTGAGTGCATAGTTCCGACAACGAGTCTTCCGACTCACGAAATGTCAAGCATAAAAACCAGATTAATGGATAAGCCAGCACTTGCTTAAAAAACATATACATGCTGGAACCAGTTCTTGAGTAGTAGGAAATAACAACCATTGCTTTCCGCCTTAAGTTAAACAAGTAGTTTTTTCTGCATACAAATTCCAGAGGAAACAAATATAACATATTGTTTTTCATTCCTCTGGATCAGGCGACTTGGACGTAGCATCATCAGCAGCAGGAGAGTCATCCTCCTCGAAGTCGGCGGTGTTGAGGGGCTCGGAGGAGCTTTGGCTGTCGCCGTCAATGGTTTTCATGGGCACGAAGACGTTAGGGTCGACCAACTCGGTGACTCTGGTATCAAAACACGCAAATGATGCCAAGATAGCCTTGTGATCTATTGCTTGGCCTTCGTCGTCCATGTCAGGGATACCAGAGGTCACCGTGTCAATGTCGGCGTTTTCGTAGTGCGCCTTGACCATTGACAGTGCCATCCTCGCGCCAGCCCATGAACATGAAGCTTTCTAGCTTGCAATACGCTCGGGGGCTCGGCGCAAGATCTCCAAGAAATTCTCCATGGAATCTACCGCTTTGATGTTGATCTGGAGGTGCTTGGCTATCTCCTTAGCTTGCGTGATGGCGGTGTTGATAAAGTTGCCGGCAAGGACCATGCATTCCTTTGGCGGAGGAGGTGACTGGGTCAACCCAATAGGATCTGCAAATTTCCGACAAAGGAGCGCATGAGTTCAATAACACAACAGTTCAGAGTATCTAGCTTACAGAAGTACAAGGTGGAGAATCACTTATTGAAGATGCTAATCTCGGCCTGCTGGAGAGTTTCCGTCAGAGAATCCCGTTTTTGTCGGAGGATCCGGTACGCTTCAAGATGGCGCTGATTTTGCTCATCGGTGGCTTTCTTCTTCTCTTTTAGCATCTCGATCTTCTTCTTCAAGCGGTTCATCTCTTCGTTGGCGGACTCCTGCAGGACTTTCATGGAATCCTCGTGCATATTCAGCATATCCTTCCTCTCCTGCTTGAGGATCTTGTTTTCACTATCCAGCTGCTGAATATGCTTGGATTGCTCAACAATATCCTTAGCCTTGCAAATGGCTTCTGCAAGTCAGATAATGAACAAGTGCACAGTGAGTACTCAGAGATTGTTGGCACAAGACCAAGTCGGAATACGAAAAAGAAAGGAAAAACAGACGCTTGCTCTTGGTGATTTGTTTCTTCAAGAAGGTAGTTTTACCCTTTTCGGCTTCCAAGTCCGCGCGCATCTTCTGGTAATTCTCATTGGCCACGCCTCTCCGAGCATTCTCATTCTATGGAAAGGAAAAATTTAATGTTGTTTAGTCTACTTGGAGTATCTAGCCGGATAAATATCCACCTAGAGGCTTGGGGGCTATAGCGAGCGTTTTTTAACTTAGCAATGTGCTTAGTCTTTCTTTAAGCATCTAGTCGGAACTAATTCAGTTTTCAACTAGAAGCTTGGGGGCTACAGTATAAAGTTTTTCAACTCAGTCATATGCTTAGTATTTCTTTAAGCATCTAGCCGGAACTAATTCAGTTACAACTAGAAGCTTGGGGGCTACAGTATTGAAATTTACAAACACTACATATGCTACTCTTAAAGCATATAGTCGGAATAATTCGTTCAAACTATATGCTTGGGGGCTATAGTGAGAAGTTTTCTAGCTTAGTCTCTTAGAGCATTTAGATGCAAAGACCTATGGTTTTCCGTCTAAATCCTCGGGGGCTACAGTGGGATACTCATATGAAAGGCTAATAAAACTTACAAGTGCGATGATCTTGAAGTTTGTAGCACTATCAGCCAGCAACTTGTCGAAGGATAAACTGTTTCCCTACAAGATTTCTGCTTGCCGGAGAAGCTCCTCAAGACCGCATGTTGGATATGTCGGTGTCGCACCAGGAACCAAAGCGGAGCTACTCGGCGTAAGTACTAGATAGACTATCTTCAGGAACTCTATGGTTTTCTTGGGTGCGGAAGCGCCACCTTTGGCAGACGTACCACTCTCCACCACCGCCTTACCACTACCGATGGCATCCTTAGCCGGAGCTTCAGCCATTTGGGTTGCGGCACTTTCTTGTGTTGCCTGTTCGCTGACAACGGCAAGCTCCATGGAGGCACCTGAGTCCACTTCCATGGCGGAAGGGCCAGCTGCATCTTTGGCCTGTGAGCTTGTCGGAGTAGGCGTAGGCTGGACGCTGGGAGTGACAGGGCAGATGGCGGGAGATGCGTGGGGAGAAACGTCATGATGCAACATATCCTTAATGTTTGTAGAAGCCCCCAAAGTTTTGGAGGTCTTCTTCAAACTGGTAGTGGTCTTCTTCTTGAAACGTGCAAAAAGTATAAGTACAGGAATAAGACAAGCAATGGACAATGTTAGAGAGAAAGAAGATTACACAAGAGGGGGTTCTTTGGCAAAGGGGATCCCGGTAACCTTTCTTTTCTCCGCCTCCAGGGCGGCGGTAGTCTTCTTGGAGGCTCCACCCTCCGTCTTCTTCTTCTTGCCTCTGTCGGCAGCGTCAGAGGTGGAGTTCTTCCGCTTTCGTGCCAACGGGACATCGTCGCCGGACACCACAGTGACTTCCTTCATCTTTGGATCATGGATTTGGACAGCCATGCTATCCTCCTCTAGATTGCTAAGTTGTTAAGTGAAAACCCAAAGTGTTAGATGAGATGGTAATGGCTAGACAGAAGAACTGGAGTATATGTCATACACGGAAAATAAACAGGTACCTTTGGGCGATTGACCTCATCGAACATATCGTAGGTGATGGTGAAGCCACGTTTCCTATCCTTCACCTTGACGATGTCCTTGAGGCGGAGCTTGACGGAGTCGCTGAAGAAGTTGTCCTCGGAGATGCGAAGGCTATCCTTACTCTCCTTGGTATACTCATGCATCAACTTCGAGCGGTGCTGCAGAGGCTAGATCCGCCTGACGAACCAGCACATGGCCAGGTCCAATCCGGTCAGACATGTATCTATGAACCACTCTATCCGCCTTATAGTGCGGGAAGCATCGATGTTGGAGGGAAGAGAGGCCTGGGATCTCCATGTTGAGGCTTTAGCGGCGGCTCCATTGACGAAGTCCGGATACGTTGCTTCTCGGACAGCCAGAGGGATATCTGGGCTGTAGAAGTATGTCCGTTGCCAGTTCTTACAAGACTCATGGCCGACGATGTCGGGGAACCGCTGGCCAGGCCGGATCATAAAACTTATAGTGCCACAATTTCTGAGCTCGTCCTTGCCGGCTCCAGCTTCCCGCTTGACGGTGAAAGAGTAAATAAAGAGATCTATCCTAGGCCTAATCCCTAAGTAACCTTTGCAAAGAGCTGCGTAGTTGCTAAGGGCAAGGATGCTATTGGGGGAGAGGTTCTGAGGCTGTACTCGGTAATGGTTGAGGACAGCTAGGAAGAAATTGGAGATGGGCAGGGAGACACCGTGTACCAGTTGGGCTTTGAGTTACACCTTCTCTCCGGGGTGACCTCGCCGGCCGGCACCGCCCGCCAGACGAGCCCCTCCGTCGCAGGGAGGTAGCCCTCGATGATCAGCTCCTTGATGCCGCGGTACATGACATCTGAACCGCGCCAGTCCCCTTGTGGGATTCGTATTCCTCCTCTAGCAGCTCCAGCGCCACTGGATTGTGGTTGCCGCCGGTCGATTCGACCACCGCAGATTTGGGGATCACTAGGCCCTCTGGGGGCAGGAGGACAGTGCTCGCCGGCATTGCTACGGCATTGCCTGACGCCACCATGAAGGGGGTGGAGCTTCTGCTGGCCATTGGGGAGGTTAAGGTGGTGAATGAGGAAGGTTGAAGGGCTAGGGTTTTCGCTATGGCGCGGAGATCTCGAGGAGGCGCTCGCTGGAGGAAGAAGACGACGCAGGAGGAGAATGAGGTGAAAAGTAAAATTTCCACCGCTGTTACAATTTATAACCTTCAGCATCAAGATTCGTGCAAGATGATCGAATGGTTGACGCGTGGACGACGTGTGGGGAAGCGTGCGCGGAAATTTCGCCATGTTCCCAACCATCACCGCCAACGGTTCATATCGTTCACGCAGGGAAAATGGACATGATTGCGTTCTCTGCATATGTGAGTTACGAGGCGTTGCTGACCTACGTCTACATCGCCATAGCTGTCACTGGCAGATGAACCATCACACCGGAAGATTCCGGCATGGACGGATCTAGTCTGGCTACGGAAGAGTACAATAGAACATTCAGCAATTCTCCGACTTACAAGTTGAAGGCGGAGAAAACCTTGCAGGGTTCTTTGGGAGGACTACAAGATATTGCTTGACGATTTGCCGACATCCATCTAGACGGAGCATTCAACGTGAAGAGGCAAGAAGGCACAAGATCTCAGAGTTCTCCGGGGGCTACTGTTGGGGATATGCTATATGGGTATGCTCATAGCATGTCTCCTATCCGGATAACCCGGGTGGCCCACAGTTGGTAGCATGGCCCTTGGCCTGCTGGGCGGCCTAGTTAGATGGATCCAGAAGGGAGGCCAATGCCGGATAAAGGAAGGCTATGGAGGAGTCACCGACGTACCTGGAGCCTTGGAGTGCAAGACACGCTAGACTAGTAATAAGCAGTGTAGGTCTTTGTAACCTGCCCGGCTAGAACTTTTCCCTATAACTCTAGGACCTAGCGACTATATAAGTCGGGCCTATGGGAGACTTTAGGGCACCAATCAACTCATACCTCGCACAATGAACCAATCCCTGTAACTTGGCGTATTTCCCTTATAGTGATTTATAGCAGGAGTAGGATTCCGCCACCGTCGTGGGATCTGAACCTGGGTAAGCTGTGTTACCTCGTACCCGTCAACCGTCCGCATTCCCCCATGTCTCTAAACACGCACTGTGAGGAACCCTTCATGGCGTACTCGTCGGCAATACCACGACACTGACCCACAGTTGAGATGCAACGAGCATGTTGTCATTTGTAGTCTCAAGCAATGGAATCCTTTGACCTGAGGTGATCGCATCATCCGAGTTGTGGATCGCCAACTTAGTTTCTATCAAATGTTGTTCCGTAAGTAGATCTTGGGTTGGTTGTGAATCAAGCTTCGTGCCATGGATTACCAAGATGGGATTTTCCCGTCCATAATGGAGAGATATTCTCTAGGCCCTCTCGTGTGATATGATTTGGAAGCATGTCCATGCGCTACTCAGTTAAGTGTTAACTAAGGAGTCGGACTAAGAGCTAGTCCAGTGAATTGTATGTCACGAAATGAGAAGAGAGTTAAGATATTAAAGGGATGGCAACTAATCACCTATAGATTGACAAGGTATATCATATGGAAAATGGACTTGGATAAAAGTCACATTGAAGGTTGTCTTCCAGACTTTACGATACTTGGAAGTTGGCACGTCTTGCTAGAGGACGCTGCCATCTATCGTATTGAGACCAAGTGTTCATGGGAGTGAGTTGGACTCAAATCCATGACATGATATTTGGAGGAGTAGCTCATGTCATGTCCAGGTGTACGTGAACCTATAGGGTCACACACTTAAGGGTTGGGAGCCCATGTGGATTAGATCCATGTGATAATTGGGGTACAGACTAAATGGGCCTCAAGAGTTGAGCCCAACTAGGGATATATAAATGGAACAACAAGGGATAGTCCCTAACATAGCCGTCACTTTCTTCACTCCCAAATCGGGTTAGACAGGATCTAGCAATCCCCTGCCGTGCTCCTTCCTATACATGTTGATAACGGTAGAGGCGTGACACATGCGGCGCTGGAGGCAAAGGAGTTTCTGGGGATCTAGCGAAGGAGTTCATTGGGATCCAGAGGAGCTATTCGTGAGATCGATCGACACTGCATCAACTAACGCGCTTTATTAATAATCCGCACATGTGCGTCTAGTGGTAAATCTCGTGGCCTATTACCTAAGCTGGATCTTGGGAGTACCGCGTAGGATAAAAGTTTTGTTCATCTTCCCTCGTCCCAATAGTTCTATCCACCAGTGTCACTTATGTATCATATGAACATTCACTCCTAGTGACTCAAGCATGATCATTACAATCCTTTGATCATTTGTGGCTTAGGTTTCCAGTTGGTAATCAAGGCTTTCATCAATATAACATTAAAGTTTTATTATAGTTATCTTCTTAGAATTTACATTTTACAAAGATATATTATTCAATGACTATGCTTACTTGATCGAATAAGATTACTCCTTGGTAACTATATCGTCAAAATTCATCCTTATGATCTTCTTTGTTACCACATATATCATTATTCGGAATAACTCTTCTACTCTATTCAGTGAGTTAACTCCACCAATTATCATGTTGATTTGATTCTATCCTAACACTGTCATCCTAAATATGATAACTCAAACTAGCCTAATTACGTACCTCTTCTTACTTCTTTATTTAAAGGCTTTGAAATGAATGCTATGATAAGAAAGAGTTGATAGATCAAGAATTGATAGATCAAGGATTGATCACCCAACATTGATGATCAATAGGTACTAGAACATGGTTCAATAGAAATGATAATAGTTGGTATGGAAAGAAAGATATGTAGTCGTGAAGGGTCTTGACTTGGTTTCCTTCCTACTCAATATAACAAAAGAGTTAGGTTTAAGTATTACCATGGTGCTCAAGGTAGAAATAGATAAGAATAAGATAGATCAAGATTTAGCTATTGAATTCCTTTAACTTGAGTTATATACTTAACTTGGTATTATGAGTTGTTATAAAGAATACCATGATATGATCTCTAGAAGATTTGGTATTTATCATTAAATAATGTGTTGTAGATTTTAGCTTTATTCCATTTTATCTACCCATAGATAAAATTACATTTACCCAAAATAAAGTTTCAGCAAAGGTCATATTGAAACTTATCGCACCCAGCTTGATGATCTACTTCATTTCCGCCAAGTTAAGAGAAGCTTCAATTACTTTGACAAGTTTTAATCAAAAGCGCGAAAATTATTCAGATTTTCTATGCATGAATGCAATGCACATATCTGATCTCATCTTATTTCTAATCTCTAATACTAGGATGTTACAATTTATTACTTTGTAAGATGATTACTTATTGGTGTTTACTTTGCAATTAAATATCGCACTTGCAGTAGCAATCATCATAATAAACTTTGCATCTATTGATAATAAATTCCAATCCATATCTACATAGATTAAGCTTGAGATGTTGATATGTTAGCAACGTATCTATGAAATTTGTAGTTTGTTAAGTTATTATATCATATATTGACATCATAGTTAGAGCTTCGAACAGGATTTTTAATGTTTTATGGGATTTAAATACCCTTTATTTAGGTTATAACTCTACAGGACATAAAACTCTATTTTTACGTATTTTTTACTTTTAGTAACCTTCTCGAACTTAAATTGGACAAAGATTTTTTGCAACATAATTTTTCATCAAGTACCCTGGGACCAATGAGCAGCTTGGAGGCCACCTAGAGGCCCAAGAACGACATGGATGGCTAGCCCATTGGACATGCAAATTCCTTGATTATTTTGTCTTTGTTTTGGCCTAAAAACATTTTTATATATTCTAGATTTCACGAGCTCTAGAGGAGACAGCCACCGCGGCAGAAACACCGGAAACAGAGATAGAAACTACGCCTCCGTTGAAGATTGGATGGGGAAACACTAGTATCCACCCCCGGTTGCTCTTTTGACTCCTCCAACATCGTCTCCACCGCCACCTTGACAAAGAGGGAGTAGTCCACCCTATACTATGTGTGTGGCACAGTAGCTAGATCTCCCTCTCTCTCTGTGTGTGTGTGCACTATCATGTTTTTAGAATTATATGAGTTACCATACATGATTATGTTCATATATGTAATTTCCCTATGGTGGACCTTATGATTATGTGATGAGATGTGAGATGCAATTTCAGTATGCATACTACTGTTACCCTGTTCATGTATGCTTTTACTGATCAAACTAGAATTCTAGGACGCGAGAGGGGGACATATGTGTTATATGGAGTAAAATAGTAGTAGTGATTGGATAGTGACAGAAAATTTAGGAGATACCATGATTTTTACCTTTCTATGTTTACTTCATTTGAGAGAAGGGATACTATTTTCTAGTCTATCTAGTGGAAAAAAGAAAGTCTTGTTTGTTCGAGTTAGTGCACGAGAGATCCAACATCATGTCATCCACTTAAATCAGTACACTATATACCCATGAGAATGCAGCCACCTAAATATTAGTGTGCAATGTTTTATCTTACTAGAGGACCATTAAAGAGATGTGTTGCATCATCTCTATATTAGGACATGATTTCCATATAAGTATGGATCAAACACCACGTAGTTGTATCAATATTATTTTGTCTAAAAAGGCTATATTCTTGCCAGCTTGTTTACGAGAGAGAGAGAGAGATCAAATAAACCCATGAACTTTGGTACATGTTTTGCCATAAGAAACAACTTTTACATTAATTTACTTGCATTTCCATTTTTTGCACTATATTAATCTGAAAATACAAAAAATCCTTTACTTGAATCTATAGTTTGCATATTTATTCCACCATACACAATATTTTCTTGTACCATTGCATTTGTGTTTTACTTTGTTAACTTTCTTTTCAACTCATTCTAAAAGGTCGAGTTGCTTGACAGCCACCAAATGGAGTTGGGGATACAGTGCGATCATATTTTTTACATGATAGTGAGATAGAACAATGAAAGAGAACTAGCAAATGCCCTAGTGTTCGATATATACTCTGAGACACCTTTTGGGTAAATTACCGCTTGCTACAATACTCTGTGCTTGGAGTCCCAACGAGTTGATACACAGGTAGTTTCTTGAATTCATCATCTAAACAAGTTCTGTGCCACATTATGCTATGTCATATGAAGATATGACATAATATCTAACATCGGTCACTCACATGATAGTTACGTGACATGTCAGGAGCATTGGACTAGCATTGTTCTATTCTATAAAGAAGATGGTACTGATTTTTCATGCACATCTGTGATGAATATTTTCATCATAGAATTGCAACACAACTACAACGGAATGATCGTCATCATACAAACATACGTATATTACATATGACAAACATTCTATGGTGGTAATAAGTTTGGAATAAAAGCTCTTTTATGGTGGAAACAGTTTTCCTATGATGGGAGGGTTTTGTCACATACAATCATATTTGTAGTAGTCCACTATAGCTATGTTTGTTTAATCATATTGATTACTATCATTTAGGTTTTCTTAGTGATTTGCGGCACAAAATAATTCCAATATGACACTATAACTATCACATCCCAATATTTTGGATATTGGGACTAGAATTTTTTTTTGCATTTGCATGACATTCTTGAGCATTGCATTGTATATTTGCATCAACAAAAATCCCTAACTAGAAATAAAGGACTAAAATACTAAATAGTATATGCCACTTTGTTCCTAAAGGGAATTAAATTGGCTTTATAAAAACCCATTGCTGCTAAGACAGCAATTATTGCTAAATTATAGCCTAAAAAGATCCAATGAATATTACAAAATTTTGGAAACAAAATTGAGCTCATTTGGAACTATTATGAAAAAGTTATGGAATAAATATAAACACATAAATATATAAATAAAATGAAATATACAAGGATTTATAAATCCACTATCTACAAACTATTAAAAATATTACAAATATGATCTTAAAATAATCTACTCGAATTTAGAAAATTTTGAAAATAAGTTTCACCTCATTTGAATTTTAATTGTGGAAGTTATGGTCAAAACAAATAAAAGGAAATAGAAAAATAAAAAAATAAACAAACCTAACCTACCCGGCCACCCCAGCCTGCCTAGCGCACTGCTACCTGCCGCTCGCCTCCCACCATCTTGGCGACGCATAGCAGCCTTCCAGCTCCACCAGCCAGCTACGGCGCGCGCATAGCTCTCTCTCTCCTCTCTGTCTCGCCGACACGTGGGACCCACCTTGTCATCCCCTACTCACCGCCGAAGAGGCCGTGATGAACACGACGAACAACCAAATCAGAATCCGTCTGATTCGCACCCGTATCTTAGCCAATACATATCCCCTCGCCCTCCTCGCCGTTTCCCCTCAAAAATCTCGGTGATTTCGCCCCTAGGCTGCCGAAACGGATCTCGACCTGATCCACCGCCGCCACCTCCATTACCTACCTCGGAGATCCTCGCTGCCACCATCTCCGTCGCCCCCTCTCCGTGTTTTTCCCTCTGATCATCTCCCCTCGCTTTTCTGCACCTCCCTGACCCGGTATTCCGTTGCACAACACACCACAGCGGCGCACCCGACCCCGCCGGAGCACCACCGCCATCCGCCGCCTCCATCCGCTCGCAGACTTCGCCCCAGGAATAGGAAGTCATCGCCAAGCTCGCCATCGACCACGCCGGGATCCTCCGCACCTCGTCTACCACTTGGTCGATGCCGGAGACCACCGGAGCCGCTGCCTCCATCACCATCTGACCGGCGCCGCCGCTGCCCCGCCATCAGCGCTGGTGAGCTCGCCACGGTCACCCTGGACCGTCCGATCCTCTTTAGATCCAACGGCCCAAATTCTGGTCCAGGCCGAAGGGGTATCGACGAACCAGAACGCGCCACATCAACGCCAGGTCAGCCCCGCGTCCCAGTCAGCTGCCTAGTCAGCGAAGAATATTCCCTGGCATATTCCCTGTAGATTTGAAATTGAATTTAAATTGTAGAAAATTGAGTAAATTTGCAAAAATCATATAAAAATATTCGTAGATCCAAAAATAGAAAATAATATATCCATGGATTCAGAAAAATTTGTAGAATATTAATATCAATTTGGATCTAACTTTTACAGTACGTGGTTACTGTAATAAGTATATTAGTTTTAATAGTCTTTTAGGTTAATAAATTCATAGTAAAAGATCTACTGGTTCAAAAATGACAAATAATATACCAATGGAAAGCTGGTTCCAAGTAGATCACCAATATGCAATTGGTTCAGAAAAATATTGTAAGGTTCTGCAGTAATTAAATAAATTGCTTAATGTCATATTTAGAGTAATAAATTCATCGGAAAATAAGTACTATTCAGAATATTACAAATAATATGTCCCTGAAATCAAAATCTCGTGCAGATTTTAGGTCTAATTTTAGTTTGATTTTTAGACAAAAGAAACTATTTAAATGATTTAAAATACATTAAACACTATTAAAATTATAAGAAAAGGTTTATAACTCCGATTAGAGTGAATCCAACGCCTACTGGTTCGTATTAACGTCCTCTATCCAGTAAACCCCAGAAACAAATTGTATTCGATAGTTAAGAAAGGAGTTACAACTGAACTATTAAAACCCATATATTGGCAAGTAATATTAATAACAAATACTCCATTGCATTAATTGGTCTCTTTCATGCATCATGTACTTCATTATGGTTTAGAGAACTAAAATAACAATCATTGTGACCTATTAAATTGTCATGCATGCATTTGATGCATTTGTTTGATCTCTATGTGCTATTGTTTATGTTGTATGCAATTGTTTGGTCGATAGATTGTGAGGAGTGCAACGTGTGTGATTGCAACGAGTGCTTGAACGACTTCAACTGCAACCAAGACAAGTAGATGCTAATTTGTTCATGATTATTGTCCTATTATTTTAATGCATTGTGGTGTATTTTGTAGTTGCATCATAGGAACCACTATCACTATGCCATGTCCTATTATGTGGTAGGGATCTCTTGTAGATGAGCCACCGTTGGTAGATGTGATTAGCCAAGCTATGATGGACGAGGGCTAAGTTACATCACTAAAAGTTGTTTCTAAATGCGTTGGTTTGCGAAAATTAAAAACAACTTAATCAATGAATATCCTAGGTGTGATGAGATTGATATTTTTTGGTGGTATCATTGCGAAAAGGCACCCAGGTATCAAGAGAAAATGATTGACTTCTTTATTTGGGAGCTTACGTGTACAACCATGTGTCAATAATGAAATGGTATGTTGGTTGGACTCAGTAGGTTGTGGTAACTCGAACACACGTATCCAGAGATGTAGATTTTGGTAGGTTGGAACGGTGCGTGTCGGGTTTGGGGAGCTAATTCCCGAACGGTCCCTTCTTGGACTTCTCCCTATCATCACCCAATATGAGAGTGGTGCTACGAGATGGGCTAGCCAAGTCACATGGGTAAAGTGTACTAATCCCTACAGGGTGTATAATCTAATCGATTAGCCGTGCCCACGGTTATGGACATCTGAGTTGCTTGATATTGAGTTCATGACATATTTCTCGCTTATTCTAATTTCCTAATTGCTTTAACGTTGTTGGGTTAACTTAATTGGGATCTTTTCAAAGAAAGACAAAACTGTTTATGAAAGTAGGACAAAGGTATTTGCAAATGCAAGCTAGGCACAGCTCCACTTGCCAAATATGCATGTAGATGCTAGTTCTATTGTCTCCTTTAATAGCTCTACTTGTCATACATTCCATGTATTGACCCTTCGGGGCTGCTACGCTTTATGTTGCAGGTTATATCGTATCTTATTGATCGTTCATAGGTCGCGGGAGTCCAGTCAAAAAAAATTCGCCTGTGGCACATTTGAAGGATGGGGATCTACATTGTAATTGCTTTCCGCTGTAATATAATGTAAATTCTGGATTATATTCGTTGTATTTATGATGCACAGTTATATTTGGTGTCATTTTATATTGTCTGTGCCAGTGAACCGATCCAGGGATTGGCACTATACATATAAACTCAGCCTTATCAGGAGAGGGTGTTACAGTAACATCCCACATTTTGTATTAATATGTTACTAGAAGCATGCATCATATCATTTGCATCATGGCATCATCTAACAAAATTGCATCAAAACCCTAGTTTTGTTTTTTCCCACTTGGTCTTATAAAGGCAGTAGGGGGATTTCTAAAACGAGCCTTATGAGAAATATGCAAAAGGGTTATATTATGACCCTATGATAACCACCTCATTTTTACAAAAAATTAGAAACCAGTTTCACTAAATTTGGAGCTGCTATGCAAAAGTTATTAAAGTTGTGCTAAAACATAAAATAACAAAAGTATAAAAAACTAGCTAACCTAACCTATTTGGGCTTGCAGCGGCCCCCACCCCTTACGTCGCATCACTTAAGCCTAGCTGGGCTACAGTAGCTCGACATGCAGCCCAAAGCTGCAGCTCGGCCCACCATCGTCGTCCTCCCCGTTGAGTCTGCAATGAACACGAATAGCACTTCCCAATACCGATGCATGGATAGGCTCCGATTCAAACTGTTTTCGGCTGCCCCCTCCCCCACGCCTCTATCATATAAAATACACAGACCCATCCCTCGTTTCCCCTCAAAAACACTAGCAAAACCACACCTAATTGCTGCCCGATTTTCGACTCCATTGCTGCCACCGAAGCTCGGGAGCTCGAGGTTGAGCACAATTTCCGTTGCCCCTTGCCCCCTTTTCCCTACAGACCACTTCCCCTTAAACCACTGATTCTTATCATGCACATCTCTACATTCGATTTGCAGAGAGCCTCCCCCAATTTCTCGCTGACATCTCGCCGGAGCTCGCGGGGTTTAGCGGGGCACTGCCGCGGTAGGAGGAAGAGAGGGGTGACGCCATGAACGCGAAGGAGATCACGAGAAGGAGCCGCTCACCGTCGACTACACCGCCACCTTGGGGGACCATCCAATCGTCGCCGAGCATCGCCACCTGACTGCACCGCCGTCGCTCGCCACCGTCAACGCCATCATCACCGATGCCAGGTTGGTTGCGCTCATCTCTGTCCGTTAGATCGAGAATCTACGGCTAAGATTAGATGGTGCTAGCGAAGAGGTACCGCCCAATTAGATCCTGCCGCATGGCATGCACCCTATCACCGCGCTTGGTCAGCATTACACATGTGCATCCAATCAGATCTCGACACGTGGCGGAGTTTGACCAGATTAGATATATGTTATTTTAAATTGGTAGAAAATATTATAAAATTGAAAAATTCATAGTAAATAGAATACTTGGCCTAAAATTACAAATGATATACCGTTGGATTGCTAAAATTGTGTAGAACACAGATCTGAAATAAAATTACATGTTTACCGTGGTATTGTCTATGTAGAATTTAAACACTAGATCGGAGTATTTAATTCATAGAAAAATAATTGTAACTCCGTTTTAGTTGATTCTTGTTGCGTTGGCTTTGCTATTACAATGTCCACTATTTAAAATTGTAAAAAAAATTCTTAGAGGTTTTAGATCTGATTCGTGGTAGATTCAAAGATTGGATCTCCTTATGGGCATATAAAATAAAGTAATAATCTAAATTACCTAAAATCTATGGGAAATCGACACTAACAACATCCCCAACACAATAACGTCCCTGAAAAATACCTTGGTCGTTTTGGAACTCATTCTTGCATATTACCATGTTGCATGCATGCATATTATTTCTATGGCTTTGTTTTTGTGCAAGTAGTGATTAGATCTATGTTTGTGTTTTCATTAGATTGTTCGGAGTGCGCCGAAGAGTATTGTTGTGTATTGTGCTGCTCGGATCAAGGCAAGTTACACCTCTTGTTCATATAACGTCCCGTTTTGATTCTATGCATGCTTTGATCTCCAATTCTGTAGTGTGCATGTGTAGGATATTCTGGTAGAATTTTTACTTATTATTATATTTGCAAGTGCGATGATTTTGTAGTATGCCATGAGTAGTTTTATACTTAGGATTTTTTCCCCTCCTAATAGGTTACCCCTATTTTTGCTAAGTGTTGCTTGCTATGCTATATATATAAAGTACCGTTGGGGGTTTCGAAAGACAAGAAATTTTCTAAGTATAAAGGCTCTCTTGAGTGATCTTTTCTTCTCAAATCCACTTCAAAATAAAACTAAGTTTTATTATAGGCGGAATGGTTCTCGGATCAACGAGTGAGATTTTGGTGGAGGACGGCCGCTCAGGAAATCAAAGAAGTCTGCCATGTTTCAGAATTCAAAAGATTTCAGTGCAACCACAATACACATGGGATCTGTCTTGGCCTAGTACTTAGTGGGAAACCTCACCTGGGTACCAACATCTGGAGGTTCTTGGCACGGTTTGATCCAGAAGGTAGAGGGGCTACTAAGAGAAAGCCTCGCCATGGTCTTGTCTGTAAAAGGACTTAATCGTGGATTGTGGGTAAAGTGCACAAACTCTCGAGAGTATTGCAATCTGATCGATTAGCCGAGTTCACAAAAAAGAACACTTGAGCATCTAAAGGATGGAGCCTCTGAAGGATATTCCTCTCTCTCTCTCTTTCAAAACTTAAAGTTTTCTAAAACCCCATGGCGTGAGTCATATCACGAAAGAATGGGATTTTGGGGACTTGGTGAGTAATATCCAAGTGTTAGTTTGTTTGGACACTTGGTGAGTAATATCCTCGTATGCCATTTGACCCTATATTACTTAAGCAAATGTTTACAAAGTAGGGTAGAACTCTCTCTCTCTCTTTTCTCCACACTTAGAGAAAAACTAGCTTTGTGCAAATGAACCCCATAGCCTAAACTAGCCTTGCATGTAGAGTTAGTCATATTTCTTCCTTGGTGTAATTTGCTAATACATTCAAAGTATTGACCCAACTTGTTGGCTACATGTTTTATGTACAGAATCCGAAGATCGAAAGGTGTGTAGGGATCGCGAGTCTACACTCAACAAGCCTGGAGCGTTGATGGACTCAAGTTATTTATGTTTCCGCTGTAATTTGAGCTAGCTATATGCTAAGCAAATTTGTAATAAGTTCATACTCTGGATTACTCGTGTAATAATGACGTTCTGTTTTACGTGATATTCATCGACTGCGAGTGCTAGCTATTGATCCAGGGTCTAGCATGTAAATTATAGGGATCAAGGATCTTTACTGATCCGAGGTCACAACAGATGGTATCAGAGCACAAAGTTGCCTGTATGACGTGACCCCTAGGATTGAAAACCACCTTTAACCTTGTGTGTCTTACTCTCTTTATTCTTCTAAGTTATTTATGCACTTCTAGTACCTGCTTTTCCCTATTTATTTACGTATCTAATCTTTGTTCTTCTAACTTAAAGATGACGAGCTTCTTCTACGACACCGACGCGGACATCGAGCCCCTTCACTTTGGAGGATGCCTTATGGATCGCATCACGCATTTGGGACTTCCCCTGCCAACAATCCAGGGAAGCCCAATGAAGAAACTCCACAAGGACGGTTGCTGGGGAGTCAAGGTCATCCAACCAGGATGAGATGAAGGCGAGCGCCCGACGGAGGACCTAGCAATCGACACCATCAGCGACTCCAAGGAGAAGGCACTTAGCATCAGCTTGCAACAGCTCATTGGTCGCCTGTGTAGGCGCCATCAGGAAGATCTTCAAGGTCACCGCGTCACACTTTTTGGAAGGCGTGACAAGGAAGGAGTTCCCATGGAGTTGAACTTTCAAGAAAGGACTGCGACCAAGCGTCGAAGGACGCAATATCAATACTTTGAGTGCCACATCCATGATCTTGAAAAGGGTATCTCCCTCAAGATGCTAAGGAATGATGAGTTGTGTGCTCTCATCAAGGAGAAGGAAGAAATAATCAAGCAGCGGGAGGAGGCGATGAAGGTTCAAGACGTAAAGTTCAAGGACCAAGAGAAGAAGTTCACTAACCAAGAGAAGAGGGTGATAGAAAAGAACAAGAAGATTAGGGATCTCAAGAAGTAAATCGAGAGAAATGATGTGCATACCGAGTGTAAGACCCCACCTTTATAAGGTAAAGGTCTCTGTGAATTGCAATGATAGTCACTGGATCAAATGCTAGCATCCACAGTTTAAGATGAAGTACACAGAAATAAAGATCTTTATTACATCGTCATTCCAGAGATAAAGATAGTCTTTTATAACTCCATAGCCAAAGGCTAGTACAAGAGTTCATAACATAAGTAAATAAAGTAAAGTCTTCATCTTCATGTGCCACAGGCAAGCATGTTGAGTGTAGACTCATAACCCTAATCCTCATCAGAATAACCTGCAACATCATAAGTTATAGCCATAGTGGGTCAATACATTTGGAATTGTATTGGCAAGTGATACCATAGTAGAATAGTAGTATCTAACATCTATATGAATTTGGCTAATAAGTGTAGCTTAGGATTTCTTTGCTCAAAAACTCCCAAGGAACCACCAATAGACATTGGTGAACCTTTACCCTTGTTAAACCACAAGTTTTTAACTTAGAAATTGGGATGAGGAGATCCTTGATAGCTTCAATGTCTTGATGCTCAAATTGTCCATTGCCGGGGACATGGCTAAGTACTTAGGTTTTACTCTCTTAGGGGTGGTGCACTTTCCCCACAAGATTCGACATGCATCGAGACGAGATCTTTCAGAAGCCTTCCCTTAGAGCAAATGGACGCGTTCTATCCTATCACCCCTACCACCATCTGTCCATCTGGCTAAGTTATTGCAACCTATATGATCAAGGCAGAGCCCATATGCCATGTGGCAGCACTAGAAGCTTCTAAACACTAAGTATCTCAAATCCCTTTGTTCCCGGGTGGCTGTCCACAAGTGTGATCAACAAGGTAGACCATAGACATGGGACTTGTGTAAACACTCAACATAACCCAATCATACCATTCCACCCAGGTGATTTATTCACTTAGTTGTTTTATTAAGCAAAAACATAAGTCAAAGACTTAGAAAAATTTCTATAGCATGTATATAATCCACCCTTGTTTGCTACTAGCTAGGCTAAGCATGATAACATATCAAGTATCTTAACTTATTGAAAATCTACCAAGACTACAGCTACTAGTATTTCCCAAGGCATAACATAGTTTATACTTAGCAAAAATTCCATGCAAGCCCTATTCAAAATTTCACTAGTGCATAGTCAAAATAATAGGACAAATATACATGAAGAACCACTTGCCTTGGTAGTTGGGGGAGTAGCAACAATCTTCACAATCACAATCACCACTAGCACCAAAATCTACACATAAAATAATAGCACCAAATTCACATTCCGATATTCAAGCAAAAATATTATGAATGCATGCAAATGCAATGAAATTGACTTTTCTATCTAAACAAGTCAAGTCAAATAGTACTGAACACAAAACCAACTATTTATATTCTAAATAAACTTAAATTTGCTTTAAAATCATTTTCTAAATAATTTATATAGCCAAAATAAGTATATATTTGATTTCGCAAATAAACCTAATTGTATAGAAGCAATATACAAATTCAAGCCCACATTAGTCTAGGATTTATTTTTTGAATCCAATGATATATTATTTGCATTTTTTTGATAAACAGAACAAAAGATATGGATTTTACAAGTTTAAATCTCTAATAGATTCAAAAACAAATTTTAAATCTAAATCTCAGACACATGGACACATCTGATTGCCCCGTACCGCTTCGCCCGGATCGGCCAACGTGGGTCATAGGATTTAAGTTAGATCCTATGGCTCAAATCTAAACATACCCCTTTATTAAGTGATCTAATCAGATCCACTGGATCTGGATCTGACGGCTACGACGCATGCTACCAGAATCTGGCGGCGCTAATGGGTGTTGGCGGCAGCGGCGCTACTGGCGATGGTGTTCCGGTGATTCCAGAGGGGGATAGGGGCTACGGTGATGTTTACCAGACTCGCGAGAACATGAGGAAGGTGTCGCTGGCGTGGGTGGAGGCGTGCTGAAGTTGTCGTGAGAGCTCGTCGGAAACCTTGCTGGCGTCGGGCACGAGTTGGCGGAGACGATGGTGACGCTCTGGAGCACCCTAGCACAAACTAGAGGCATCAGGGCATGCGCAAGGTTTAGGCGAACATAATCGTTTGATTCAGAGGCCAAGGGGCGGTCGCGTTTTACCACAATTGCTCGTCGGAGACGAAGGCGGCATTAGGTGTTTGCGGTGGTTGATGGAGTCGACGCTCTGGATCACGAGAAGACAAACAAAGTATATGAGAAGAATCACACGAGCAAGGAGATCACGATAGCATGAATGAGAAGGGGCGGGGTGGACGGAGCTCACCGGAATAGCTCACCGGAGATGCTCGGGCAGCGGCGTCGCAAGTGCAAATACGCGCAGCCTGGTGGCGTTCTGGCGAGGAAAGTTGGGGGGAAATGACTGCGGTGGCGAGGGGGTTAAGTAGCCAGCGAGGGCAAGGGAATAACACAGAGGATCAATGGCTATTAAGCCCGTAATCAACGCGGCGTTGATGGGGGAGAAAACGCGGGGTGGGGAAGAAGGTGCTGAGCTGGCACGGGGCCACTGGGCAGTGACAACGGGGTAGGGCGAGTGCGAGTGAGAGAGATGGGAGAGGGGGAAACGGTCAGGTGGGCTTGTTGGGCCTGTTCTGTAGTTGGGCCAAAAGGGCAGCGGCTGATTTATTTTTTTCCTTTTCCCTTTTCTTTTTCTGTTTGATTTTCCAAGAATCATTTTCAAACCCAAATCAAATGAGTTTGATTTCAAATCTTCTCTAGATTTTTGTAGTGTGAACTTTGCACCTAAATGTGTGTCAAACAACACTGTTTAGTCCACTACCTTTGAAAATAAAATAAAACCATTCCTTAATGATATATAGATAATAGGCATAAAAATGGTTTTATTTGGAGTTTTGATTTGAAAAAATTTGTGCAAGTCAAGGATGCTATGAATGCATGAATGAAATGCAAGCTTTTGTAATTCATGAATTTTGGGATGTTAAAAATCTAACCCCCTTAAGATGAATCACGCCCTCGAGATTCGGATTGGCTAGCAAATAGGTGAGGGTGATCTTTCCGAAGGTCATCTTCTCTTTCCCAAGTTGCTTCCTCTTCGGAATGATGGTTCCACTAAACTTTGCAGAATTTGATAGTCTTAGTCCTAGTAACCCTTTCTGCAGTCTCAAGAATCTTGATAGGTTTCTCCTCATAGGTGAGATCACTTTCTAACTGAACCTCTTCCAAAGGTATAGTATCCTTCAAAGAAGTTTCTTCCATCTCCGGATGGCATTTGTTCAACCGACTCACATGGAACACATTGTGAACCACTGACAGTGATTCGGACAATTCAATCTCATAAGCTACTTCTCCTTTGTGACTCAAAACCTTGAATGGTCCAACGTATCTTGGTTCCAACTTTCCTTTGAATCCAAATCTCTTCACACCACGAAGTGGTGAGACTCTAAGATAAGCTCTATCACCTACCTCATAGGTGACTTCTCTACGCTTTGGATCTGCGTAGCTCTGTTGTCGGGACTGGGCTATCTTCAACATGTCCTTTACAAATTTACTTTCTCTTCAGCTTCCTTAATTAGTTCTGGTCTGAAAAAATTTCTTTCTCCAACACCACTCCATAGTAGTGGCGTAGTACACTTTCTTCCATAGAGAAATTCAAATGGTGCCATCTCAATACTGGCTTGATAGCTGTTATTGTAAGAGAATTCTGCATCAGGCAGACTTACATCCCAACTAGCACCATAGTCTAGGGCACATGCCCTCAACATATCCTCCAAAATATGATTGGTCCTTTCTGTCTGTCCATCAGTCTAGGGGTGAAATGCTGTGCTGAACTCTAATCTTGTTCCCAATGACTCATGCAGTTGTCGCCAAAAATGCAAAGTGAACTGAGTCCCTCTATCAGACACAGTACTCTTGGGTAATCCATGTAGACATACAATCCTGTTCATATAGATCTTGGCTAACTTAGCACTTGTATATGTAGTCTTCATGGGTATGAAATGTGCCACTTTAGTTAGGCGATCTACCAACACCCAAATGGAATCATATCCAGATCTAGTCCCTGGCAGCCTGTAGAGGTCCCAACCTTTAATAAGGTAGAGATCCCTGTGTTTACAATGTTAGTCCCTGGATCAATAGCTAGCATCCATAGTTAAGATGTAATATCAAGAAACAAAGGTCATAATACAACTTTATAACCAGGAATAAAATAATTCATTACATCTTACATAGCTCATTTGGCTATTACATTACATTGCAGCAGAATATCTATAAGCATGGGGTCCTTCATCTTCAAAGTGCCACAGGCAAACATGTTGGTTGTAGACTTGTAATCCTAATCAGTAACTTCACTAACATCAAACAAACCTGCAACATAATAAGTTACAGCCACAAGGGTCAATACATTTGAATTGTATTGGCAAGTTTCACTACTATGTAGAAATAAGTGGATCCTAACATTACATGCATATTTGGCTAAGTAGGGTTTTAGGCTCATTTGTAGAAAGCAATAGTTTTATCCTATCTTTTCAAAATAGTTTTGATCTTTTGTCAAATCTTTCTGAACTCCTTGGAATCCACCAAGTGCTTCAAGTCTCTTGTTGTCAATTTCAAGTTTTACTTTTAGAAATTGGAATGTCGAGATTTCCCATAGCTTCAGGCCTTAGTTGCTTAGTATTGTCCATAACCGGGGACACGGCTAAGTACATAGATTTTTATCTTCTGCAGAAGTTGTACACTTTACCCACATGACACATTCTCATCTTGATGCCACCAGTGGCCGCTGGATAAGTACTCACCAAGATGGAGTACTGGCAGATTGAGAATGTGACGAAGTGTTTCCATAGGGTCCTCCCATACACAATGCTAGCTTGTCTTTAGGCACCAATGTAGGGTTCCTAGTTCCCTCATTCCAGTTAACCTGAAGAGGCCAATGCATGGGTCTTCCACCATGTAGTTGACTAAACCAGTGCCCATTTAGCATGTGGCTGTACACGGAAGCCACTGTACGAGAAACATGTTTAATCTCTAAGTCCCTGGGTGGTTTTCTTCTAGTGCACAACAAAAAGAGATTGCCATATAAACATGGTTCCTCTTGTTGCCACCTTGTCCAAAACTTGAGTATCCTTGTCCACTCAGGTGGTTCATTGAGTACTTGTTTTATTATATAAAACACAAGTCTTTTCAATACTTCTCATAATCTCAACATGTATCTCATCTCAATATATATAGCAGGGCTAACCATTTTACAACTACATTGTTTTCACTAAGAAATATATAAGGGTATCCTATTAGGATTTAGCATAGAAAAATATAGTAGTCCTTATCATGCATGTTTTAAAATCCACTAAGTGTAATGAAAATAGTAGGACTTGGATGATAGTGTAACTTTCCTTTTTGGTACGGAATGTTGGTTCACTTCGTGATCTTGCTAATATCACACTCTTCTAACTTCACTACAAATCAATCAAGCAAACATAGATTCAACTAGCATTCCAAACAAGAATCAAACAAATTGATCACACATAAAATAATAGAAACAAAGTTATGCATGCAAGCATGCAAAAGATAGTTTTATTTGCAAAGGTGGTTTCTACTAGGCTCTATACATTGTAAGGTTCAAAGTGGTCATTTTCTAAAGTGTCAAAACCATTTGCAAAAGGGTTTTATCTATAAACCATTTTTACATCAAATCATTATTTTATGTGGTGGAGAATGTTTTTAGCAAAGCAACAATTTTATGTTGTTCACCAAATAAGTTTTTAACTCACAAAACTTGGTGTTTAGGGTCAGTAGGTTTGAATCAACACATTTTCCAAAGGTTTTTCTCAAAAATCATTTCCTTATCAAAATCAATGTTTTTATTTGACTAGAAATGAGCTAATTCATTTATTCAATCCTAAACTTCTCAAAATACATTTTTAAATCCATAAGTTGGTTCCTAAGGTCAGTAGGTTCACAACAAACCATTTTGCAAAGATTTCATCCCCAAAATCATTTTGGAATAAATTTTATATCCTAAACAAGCATACACAAGTTTCTACAAAAACAAACATTTTACCAGACGCTTTTTACTAAACAAAGTGCATGGTTGGCTAGGGTTTGTTTTTCTGAATCCATTGATATAAAATTTGCAAATTTTGGACGTGTGGATCAAAAGTTATGGATTTTACAAGTTTGCAAATCTAATAGATCAAATTTCTGTTTTTAAAACAGTCTCTGGACACGTGTCTTATTCCTACTGGCGCGTACCGGTTCGCACGGATCGGCCTCTGTGAATCGTTGGATCAAGTTGGATCGAGCGGCACAGATTGCGTACCCCTTCGTCGTTAAGTGAATCTATCGTGTCACTACGATCTGGATCAGACGGCTCCTATCACCTTGCCAAGAACTGGCGGCGCGACGACAGTGGCGCGCGGCGGCGGCGGTCAGACGATGTGCTAGCGGCAGTTACAGGAAGCAAGGAGAGAAGTGGAGGTGCTCACCGTGCTCGCAGGGTTGCGGTGAAGCTCGAGGCGTGGTCGGTTTGTCGGCGCCTGAGGAGCAGTGGATTGCTCACGGGCCCATGCTCACTGCCGGTGCTGCGGTTCTGTCGGAGGCGAGGCTATAGGCCATGCCAGAGAAAAAGGAAGACATGGTTAGGTGTGCGTGAAGATACTGAACACACGGCTTACAAGCAGAGAGAAAGGGGCGTCCAGTTCTTACGGGGAGGGGTCGCCGGAGAGGTGGCAGACGCGGCGGCGCGTTTGTTCTTGTCCTTGTCGGCCTTTCTGAGGCGCGCGGTTGAGCGAGCAGGAGAAGCGCCAGAGGCTGGGGATCACTCTCGTGTGAAGCAGAGCTTGTGGGGGTGAGGGTGCTGGCCGAAATTCGCTGGAGAAGCTCGCCGGAGCTGAGGCGGTGTGGGGGCCAATTGGGGCAGCCTAGAGGCAGAGAGGAGGAGCTGTCTGGGGAAAAGAGAGAGCGGAGAGGGGCGTTTATGCATGCGTGGTCGCCAGGGGAGTTAAAGCCGCCATCAACGCGAATTCAACGCCGGTGTTACTGCCAGAAACGGCGAGGAGGAATTGCCGCGGGTTGAAGACGACGATAGTTGGCGTGGGGTCCATCTGGCAGTGAGGGAGAGAGAGGGAAGAATGGGGCCACTTGTCTATGACTGCACGGGTGGGTTTTTCGGTGAAAAACGATTTGCAGAGAGGGGGGGGAAACTGGGCTGCGACTGGGCTGTTGGGCCAGATGGGTTGGGCTTGGTCTGATCCCTTTTTTTTTGTTATGAATGTCTTTTTCTTTTTTAATTGATTTTCTATTTTGAAATTCAATCAACCAATTCAATTAACAAAACAAATCAAACTTCCACCAAACTTTGTATTGAGTTTTAGTTCTGTTAACCAACACAATCCAAAGTCCAAAACAACATAATATTTTTATTCTTTTTAGGATCCATTTATTAATTAATTAAAATAGTCCTTAGTTATTAAATCAAATAGGATTTGATTTATTTAAAACTCTATTTGAAAACTAAAATAGTAGCAAAATCATTTCAGTAGGTTTTATTTGAAAATATAAAATACTTGGAAAACTTGTTTAAAATAAATTAACAAGTTTTAGTGTTTATTTAAAATGGGAAAACCTTTACTTCAATAAAATTGGTTTATTAATAAACTCTCATTATTTTATTTAAATAAACCTTTACTCTTTTAATCAAAGCAAAAAAATTTATTTCAAAAGCTTGGCCAAGTTTTAATTTGGCTCTATAAAATAATCCTTATTTATATTTCTACCTTTTCATTTGAAAACCAAATCTTTTTATTAAAGATCCAAAAATAGTAATTCTACTTATTTAAAATTTTCTTTATTAATTGTTTATCTTTTCAAATCCCTTTAGGATTTGTTTGATCAAATAGGTTTGAAGGTTTCCAATTGGAATCAAAAAGTTTCTTCTCACCCTGAAAATCAACAAAGTTTTATTTTTATTCATTTATTTTCACATAACAAGATTTGGAAAATCTTGGGATGTGACAGGCTACCACCCTTAAAATAAATCTCGTCCCGAGATTTGGGAAGGCTAGGGTTACAAGTAGGCTCAAAGCATCTAGGGTACTACCACCCTTAAAATTTTTCCTACTAGATTACATCTTGGTTTGCTTGGGGTCTTGGGGAAACTTCTCTGGGCAAACATCTGCATAGTGTCCTTTTTTTCCACACTTGAAACATGTGACAAGGCTGAGATCCTTCATAGGCTTGTTTATCTTGTGCTTCATCTTTTTTGGGCAGTTGCTTGCATAATGTCCTTGGTTAGCACAGTTGTAACATGTGATAAGTTTGAGTTCTTCACGTATCTCTTATGGACAGGTTGCTGCATAATGGCCTAGTTCTTTGCAGTTGTTGCACCATACTTGGCCAATCTCCTTATACTTCTATTTCTCTGGACATTCACTGGCATAGTGTCCCATTTCTTTACAATGATTACATTGCACATGGCTTTTGTCCTTCTTTTTCTTGGGTTTCTCCAAAGCTAGGAGTTCTTCTAGTTCATGTTCTTCATATGTTATATCATAGGTAGGAATGTCTACTGGTTTCTTTGACCTTCTATTGCTCCTTGGATAATTCATATGTCTCTTCTTTGGTCCTTTAAATTGGGTTGTATTGCATGGAGGTACAAGTGGAGATTTTCCTTTGTCCTCATCCTTCTTGGTAGACTTAGCTCCCTCTTGATAGTCTGAAATCAGTTGTTGCACTCCACCTTGTTTCCTTTGTTCAACTATGGAATAAATGGGGCATTGGATAGGGACATGATTATTTCCTTCACATAGATAACAAGTAGCTTGAGAGGTGGGACATTGGCCAACTGGATGTTTCTCTTCACAGTTGGGGCATTGATCTCCATGCTCCTTGGAAGTGTGATCCTTGTCTCCACAAATATTGCAAGCATGAGTTCCTTCCAAAATAACATCTTTGTCACCTTTGTTGTCACAAACTCCTTTGGAAGAGTTGCCTTCCATGTTGATCATTTGATCTGTCACCTTAAGCAACAATTGGGCTTGGGTTTCCAAAAACCTTTGCAGGGCTGGATCTTCCCCACTGGTGTTGGCTATGAATTGAGCTGTCTTTTGGTTCAACTGGTTTTGGGTTGCTATAAGTTCTCTCATGTTGTCCTCTTGGTTGTTGTTGTCATCAACCTTGATGTTGGAGTCTCTTGGAGTAGTCATATGTTTGGGTTGAATTTGGGTTAGAATGGGCAAAATATTTCTAGGGAAGAAGTCTACTCACACACAACAATTCACACAAGTAATGTGCAAGCAATAACAAACAAACATTTCATTCAAACAACAATGTTCAAGCACATCTTTAGGCAACAAAATATTTTTTGTTACACCACATGAGTTGGTGTGTTTGATCTATACTTAATATGGTGGTCCATCTATATGGTTCACTTGAGATCTTTCCTACCTCCTTTTTGGTTGTTTCATCTTGCATGAGATCATGGTTTCCTTGGGAAAAATTCTTGGTCACAAAAACTTCAAAGGTGTTGATGGCTCCTTCTAAGTTGTGTTTCCTTAGTCTTCAAGTCTTGAGTAACATTTCTTGTCTCACTTGTAGTCCTTAGTGATATCCAAGATTGAAGTCCTTGGTGAAAATGCTGAAGATGTTGAAGTCATTGAAGATGTTGAAGTCATTAGAGTTGAAGATGTCTTTTGCACATGGTGAAGTCTTTGGCCATGGGGTAGGCTTTATCCATCAAGTTGAAATAGAAGAGATGTAGAATCAAAACCAAAATGGTTGGAGGAAAGAGTTTACAAGATTGTTTGTAAATAAGTTCTGGAACAAATACAACTCCTATTTTTCTAAGGGGTTTTGTCCAATCCTAGGGTTACAATCCTACAGGCAACACAATGCTCTGATACCATCTGTAGAGGTCCTAACCTTTAATACGGTAGAGATCCCTGTGTTTACAATGCTAGTCCCTAGATCAATAGCTAGCATCCATAGTTAAGATGTAATATCAAGAAACAAAGGTCATAATACAACTTTATAACCAGGAATAAAATAATTCATTAAATCTTACATAGCTCATTTGGCTATTACATTACATTGCAGCAGAATATCTATAAGCATGGGGTCCTTCATCTTCAAAGTGCCACAGGCAAACATGTTGGTTGTAGACTTGTAATCCTAATCAGTAACTTCACTAACATCAAACAAACCTGCAACATAATAAGTTACAGCCACAAGGGTCAATACATTTGAATTGTATTGGCAAGTTTCACTACTATGTAGAGATAAGTGGATCCTAACATTACATGCATATTTGGCTAAGTAGGGTTTTAGGCTCATTTGCAGAAAGCAATAGTTTTATCCTATCTTTTCAAAATAGTTTTGATCTTTTGTCAAATCTTTCTGAACTCCTTGGAATCCACCTAGTGCTTCAAGTCTCTTGTTGTCACTTTCAAGTTTTACTTTTAGAAATTGGAATGTCGAGATTTCCCAAAGCTTCAGGCCTTAGTTGCTCAGTATTGTCCATAACCGGGGACACGGCTTAGTACTTAGATTTTTATCTTCTGCAGAAGTTGTACACTTTACCCACATGACACATTCTCATCTTGATGCCACCAGTGGCCGCTGGATAAGTACTCACCAAGATGGAGTACTGGCAGATTGAGAATGTGACAAAGTCTTTCCATAGGGTCCTCCCAGACACAATGCTAGCTTGTCTTCAGGCACCAATGTAGGGTTCCTAGTTCCCTCATTCCAGTTAACCTGAAGAGGCCAATGCATGGGTCTTCCCCCATGTAGTTGACTAAGCCAATGCGCATTTAGCATGTGGCTGTACACGGAAGCCACTGTACGAGAAACATGTCCAATCTCTAAGTCCCTGGGTGGTTTTCTTCTAGTGCACAACAAAAAAAGATTGCCATATAAACATGGGTCCTCTTGTTGCCACCTTGTCCAAAACTTGAGTATCCTTGTCCACCTTGGTGGTTCATTGAGTACTTGTTTTATTATATAAAACATAAGTCTTTTCAATACTTCTCATAATCTCAACATGTATCTCATCTCAATATATATAAGGGCTACGCATTTTACAACTACATTGTTTTCACTAAGAAATATATAAGGGTATCCTATTAGGATTTAGCATAGCAAAATATAGTAGTCCTTATCATGCATGTTTTAAAATCCACTAAGTGTAATGAAAATAGTAGGACTTCGATGATAGTGTAACTTGCCTTTTTGGTAGGGAATGTTCGTTCACTTCTTGATCTTGCTAATATCACACTCTTCTAACTTCACTACAAATCAATCAAGCAAACATAGATTCAACTAGCATTCCAAACAAGAATCAAACAAATTGATCACACATAAAATAATATAAACAAAGTTATGCATGCAAGCATGCAAAAGATAGTTTTATTTGCAAAGGTGGTTTCTACTAGGCTCTATACATTGTAAGGTTCAAAGTGGTCATTTTCTAAAGTGTCAAAACCATTTGCAAAAGGGTTTTATCTATAAACCATTTTTACATCAAATCATTATTTTATGTGGTGGAAATGTTTTTAGCAAAGCAACAATTTTATGTTGTTCACCAAATAAGTTGTTAATTCACAAAACTTGGTGATTAGGGTCAGTAGGTTTGAATCAACACATTTTCCAAAGGTTTTGCTCAAAAATCATTTCCATATCAAAATCAATGTTTTTATTTGACTAGAAATGAGCTAATTCATTTATTCAATCCTAAACTTCTCAAAATACATTTTTAAATCCATAAGTTGGTTCCTAAGGTCAGTAGGTTCACAACAAACCATTTTGCAAAGATTTCATCCCCAAAATCATTTTGGAATAAATTTTATATCCTAAACAAGCATACACAAGTTTCTGCAAAAACAAACATTTTACCCGAAGATTTTTACTAAACAAAGAGCATTGTTGGCTAGGGTTTGTTTTTCTGAATCCATTGATATAAAATTTGCAAATTTTGGACGTGTGGATCAAAAGTTATGGATTTTACAAGTTTGCAAATCTAATAGATCAAATTTCTGTTTTTAAAACAGTCTCTGGACACGTGTCTTATTCCTACTGGCGCGTACTGGTTCGCACGGATCGTCCTCTGTGGATCGTTGGATCAAGTTGGATCGAGCGTCACAGATTGTGTACCCCTTCGTCGTTAAGTGAATCTATCGTGTCACTACGATCTGGATCGGACGGCTCCTATCACCTTGCCAAGAACTGGCGGCGCGACGACGGTGGCGCGCGGCGGTGGCGGTCAGACGATGTGCTAGCGGCGGTTACAGGAAGCAAGGAGAGAAGTGGAGGTGCCCACCATGCTTGCAGGGTTGCGTGAAGCTCGAGGCGTGGTCGGTTCGTCGAGGGGCGCACAGGAACATAGTGGATTGCTCGCCGGAACTGTGCTCACTGTCGGGTCCGTCTGGTTCCTGTCGGAGGCGAGGCTATAGGCCATGCCAGAGCAAAAGGAAGACATGGTTAGGTGTGCGTGAAGATACTGAACACACGGCTTACAAGCAGAGAGAAAGGGGCGTCCAGTTCTTACGGGGAGGGGTCGCCGGAGAGGTGGCAGACGCGGTGGCGCGTTTGTGCTTGTCCTTGTCGACGCTCTGGGGCGAGCGCGGTTGAACGAAAAGCACAAGGAGAAGCGCCAGAGGATGGGGATCACTCTCATGTGAAGCAGAGCTTGTGGGGGTGAGGGTGCTGGCCGGAATTCGCTGGAGAAGCTCGCCGGAGCTGAGGCGGTGTGGGGGCCAATTGGGGCAGCCTAGAGGCAGAGAGGAGGAGCTGTCTGGGGAAAAGAGAGAGCGGAGAGGGGCGTTTATGCATGCGTGGTCGCCGGGGGAGTTAAAGCCGCCATCAACACGAATTCAACGCCGGTGTTACTGCCAGAAACAGCGAGGAGGAATTGCCGCGGGTTGAAGACGACGATAGTTGGCGTGGGGTCCATCTGGCAGTGAGGGAGAGAGAGGGAAGAATGGGGCCACTTGTCTGTGATTGCGCGGGTGGGTTTTTTGGTGAAAAACGATTTGCAGAGAGGGGGGGGGAAACTGGGCTGCGACTGGGCTGTTGGGCCAGATGGGTTGGGCTTGGTCTGATCCCTTTTTTTTTGTTATGAATGTCTTTTTCTTTTTTTAATTGATTTTCTGTTTTGAAATTCAATGAACCAATTCAATTAACAAAACAAATCAAACTTCCACCAAACTTTGTATTGAGTTTTAGTTCTGTTAACCAACACAATCCAAAGTCCAAAACAACATAATATTTTTATTCTTTTTAGGATCCATTTATTAATTAATTAAAATAGTCCTTAGTTATTAAATCAAATAGGATTTGATTTATTTAAAACTCTATTTGAAAACTAAAATAGTAGCAAAATCATTTCAGTAGGTTTTATTTGAAAATATAAAATACTTGGAAAACTTGTTTAAAATAAATTAACAAGTTTTAGTGTTTATTTAAAATGGGAAAACCTTTACTTCAATAAAATTGGTTTATTAATAAACTCTCATTATTTTATTTAAATAAACCTTTACTCTTTTAATCAAAGCAAAAAAAATTATTTCAAAAGCTTGGCCAAGTTTTAATTTGGCTCTATAAAATAATCCTTATTTATATTTCTACCTTTTCATTTGAAAACCAAATCTTTTTATTAAAGATCCAAAAATAGTAATTCTACTTATTCAAAATTTTCTTTATTAATTGTTTATCTTTTCAAATCCCTTTAGGATTTGTTTGATCAAATAGGTTTGAAGGTTTCCAATTGGAATCAAAAAGTTTCTTCTCACCCTGAAAATCAACAAAGTTTTATTTTTATTCATTTATTTTCACATAACAAGATTTGGAAAATCTTGGGATGTGACACAGCCCGGTGATGAAATCCATACCAATCTTGTCCCACTTCCAATTAGAATAGGTAGTGGTTATAATAATCCTGTCGGTTTCCGATGTTCCGCTTTCAGTCGACTACACACATCACACAAAGCAATATGTTATGCAATGTCCTTCTTGAGATTATTCCACTGGAATCTTTCCTTCACATCCATGTACATTTTGGTGTTACCCGGATGAATGGAATATGGTGAGTTGTGTGCTTCTTGCGGAATCAGTTTCCGAAGCTCCGAATCTTGCGGAATACGGATACGTTTTCCATACCATAAAGTACCTTGTTCGTCTACAGGGGAACTTTTAGCTTTCCCCTTATTAATTTTACCTTTTATCTCTTCAATTTCCTTGTCCATATTTTGGGCTTCCTTGATCTTGTCCAACAATGTGGGATGAACATCCAATGACATGAGATGTCCTTCAGGTACTATCTCCAATCTGAGATCTTTGAATTGGGCACACAGATCATCTGGCAATTCTCCCTTAGTAAGGCTATTCACATAAACCTTACGGCTTAAAGCATCCGCTACAACATTTGCTTTACCGGGATGGTATTGCAAACTCAACTCATAGTCCTTGATGAGCTCAAGCCATCGTCTTTGTCTCATATTGATTTCCTTCTGAGTGAAGATATACTTTAAACTCTTGTGATTTGTGAACACTTCACAACGTTTTCCCAAAAGATAATGTCTCCATGTTTTGAGTGCATGGACAATAGAATCTAACTCTAAATCATGAGTAGGATAATTCACTTCATGAATTTTGAGTTGTCTCGAGGCATAAGCCACAACTTTCCCTTCTTGCATCAACACTCCACCTAAACCTTAGTGAGATGCATCACAATATACTTGGAAATCCTTCTCCAAATATGGAAGACATAAGACTGGTGTTGTCACTAGTCTCTTCTTCAATTCTTGGAAACTGAGTTCACATCCTTCAGTCCAATCAAACTTCTTTTCTTTCTTGAGTAACTCTGTCATTGCCTTAGCTACCTTTGAGAAATTCTCAATGAATCTTCTATAGTATCCTGCCAAGCCAAGGAAACTATGAACTTCTTTTACTGACTTGGGAGATTCCCACTCAGTTATAGCTGGGACTTTTGCGGGATCGACAGCTATACCATCTCCCGACACAATATGTCCGATAAATCCAACTTCATTCAACCAGAATTCACACATGCTGAATTTGGCATACAACTTGTGCTCCCTGAGTTTCTCAAGTATCAAACGCAAATGCTCCTCATGCTCTTCTTTGATCTTGGAATATATAAAAATGTCGTCGATGAATACGACAACAAACTTGTCAAGAAACTCCATGAACACTTTGTTCATCATGTTCATGAAATAGGCTGGTGCATTTGTCAAACCAAATGGCATCACGGTGTACTCATACAATCCATACCTAGTGGTGAAAGCAGTCTTAGGTATGTCTTGCTATCTAATCTTAAGCGGAAAATAGCCTGATCGGAGATCAATCTTTGAGAACACACGGGCTCCTCCTAGATGATCAAATAGATCGTTGATTCTAGGCAAAGGATATTTGTTCTTGATAGTCACCTCATTGAGTGATCGATAGTCTATGCACAGCCTTTGACTTCTATCTTTCTTCTCGACAAACAGAACTTGTGCACCCCAAGACGAAGAACTTGGTTGAATAAATCCTTTCTGCAACTGTTCTCCAAGTTGTTTCTTGAGTTCTTTCAATTAATCAACTGACATCTTGTAGGGTCTCTTTGCTATTGGTCCTGATCCCGGCAGTAGGTCAATCAGAAACTCTACATCTCTATCTGGTGGCATTCTAGGCAATTCCTCCATAAACACATTCGGATACTCTCTCAGAATTAGCACACTGTCTATGCTAACCCGCTTAAGAGAATTTAACTTACTTCCTTTAGATTCAAAGTTAGACTTGAACCTAATACGTTTCTTGTCTATGGTTGTAAGTGTGACAGTATGATTGGCATAATCTAGTACTCCCTCAAGCTTAGTCATCCAATCCATGCCTAGAATAACATCCAATCCTTGGGAATCTAGGATTATCAAACTAACTAGAAACTTATACTTTCCAAACTCTATTACTAGATCATGACATCCAAAGTTCACTATCATCTCTCCACCGGGAGAGCTTACTTTTATAGGACACCCAATAGTTTCAGTTGGAAGTCCATTTTTATCAACAAATGCTCTTGATATGAATGAATGCGATGCGCCGGTATCAAAAAGAACAAGTGCTGGAAAAGAATTAAGCTTGAACTTACTAGCCACAGCATTAGACTCTTCATAAATTTCTTCCACATTTATGTGGTTCACTTGTCCCTTATGGAAAGGGTTGGGCTTATTGGCTCCTTCAACTTTATTTTCTAGGCATTCATTAGCATTGTGCCCAGTTTTCTTGCATTTGAAGCACTCAACCTGACTAATGTCTCTTTTTTGCAGGATGACTCCCATTACCACTTCCACTTTGGTGGCTCTTGTGTCCACTCTTGTGATTTTTATACTTGTCATTGTCATGACTGTGATGATGCTTCTTGTCATGGTGAAGGTTGTGGTTGTGGTGGCTGTTATAATTCCCATGCTTGTGGAATCCAGAACCTCCACTATCAACATTATGGGAACGCTTGTGAGACGATCCCGAGCTGTGCTTATCAAAGTTATGCTTCCTCTTCCTGCCCTCAACCTGTTTCATCTTGTTTTCCAAGATAGTGTCCTTGTCACAAAGTGATTGATATGTTGGGACATAGGCAACATATAGCTGCATGTTCAACTCATCATTAAGTCCCTCAAGGAACTTCTCCTTCCGCTTGGCATCTGTATCAACCTCATCCGGTGCATAGCACGCCAGATTGTTGAACTCCTCAATGTACTCAGCCACACTGCAGTGATGCTGTTTCAGATTGTGGAACTCTTTATTCTTCAAGTTCATCACTCCGGATGAGATGTGAGCTGTACGGAAACCATCCTCAAAAATGGCCCAAGTCACATCTTCAAGGGGAGTGGTGATCTGAAAGTTGTCCCACCATGTTGCTATTGGTACTTCAAGCAGATGTGCTGTAAACCTAACACTTTCTTTATCAGTGAAGCCCACAGTGACTAAGTCCTTATTCACGGAACGTAACCATTCATTGGCTACCATTGGATATGTGGTTCCCGAGAACTTGGCTGGCCTCAGCCTCAAGAACCTTGTAAACATGTCAAATGATGGTGGGTTGTTCTAATTGTTGTTATTGTTGTTATTGCTGCTGTTGTTGTTGTTGTTTTTGTTGTTGTTCTTCTGATTTTGATTTACCAGGAACTAGGTCATCATCTGCATCAACTGTGCTTGAGCTGTCATCAGCTGCTGCATC